>OX371223.1:246238074-247526079 GCA_947310385.1 Nephrotoma appendiculata | reverse complement strand
ATCAACACGATTGATTTTTTTACTATACTTATTGATTTAATTATTAGGTGACTCTGGTTATCCGTTGGAACCTTGGCTGTTGACACCATTTAGAGCCACTAGCGAAGGCAGCCATGAAGCCCGATTTAACACAATGCTCTCCAAAACAAGAAATGTGATAGAAAGGTGCATTGGAATTTTAAAATCACGATTTCGATGTCTTCTAGGTGCAAGGGAATTGCATAATGCATCCAGAAAAGCGTCTCAAATTATAAGTGTTTGCACCGCTTTACATAATATCTGCCTCCATTTCCGAATTCCATTCGAACAACATGCAGAAGAAAACATCGCCAACGAAGAACCGCAACAAGAAAATGATGATATACTGCATGAAGAAAATTCATTGGCAACACAAATAAGAAGAAATATTTGAAATTCTTTACTATAAGTTTTATTTCCATAATAATTAAATGCTTAGTTTAATTTAATAAATAAAAAATTCAAAAGAAAATTCAAGAATAATTCATGTTTTGTACTTCATTTTTAAGTTAATTAATTTAATTCAGTTCGAAGTAGATTCTGATTATTAATATAAATATTCTTATAAAATAAAAATTTGGTTTCATAACATAATGCATTTTTTTAAATCTAATGTTTATATGTACAGAGGTATATTAATATTTTATTTCATCACAGTGTCTTATCTAAACATCACATTTTTAATTTTATCTTCTATTACTCTCTTCTTGTAATTCTAATTTCCTTTTCTTCATTTCTAAATCCTCGATTTTACATTTTCGTTCTTCTAGCCGATCCCTTGTCTCCATGGCCAATTTTTCCTTGTTGAACTGTAATTTCATTTCCAACAATTTGATTTCCTTCTCCTTTAATAATATTTCCTTCTTATACAAACCGTATTTCTTTTCATTTAATTTTAAAATGCGCTTCATCACTTCCTTGGTGCCTATGAATGAACGTCTCGCTGATTGATGTTGATTGTGCTGTTACGGTGTCATGTAATATTTTTTGATGTATTTTTTGGTCTTCTAGAAGTTGATTTTTTGTTTTATTTTGGTTCGGTCTATTATTTGCTCTATTACTTGCTGGCTGAATTATTTCGTCGCTGTTATCATTAAATTCACTATTAATCAAATTATGTAGTTCAGATGGTGGAAGAAATGGGTTGGTTGGTACACTTAACTGTGTATCGCCAAGTGAAATGGCGCCAGTCATTGCATTCACTGATTCTCTTAAATTTGTCACTCGTATGACGGTTTCTTCAAGTGCAGAGAATGTATGTGTCTTTGATGGGCCGCCACCAGTACCTGAGATGTTTTATTTGTTTTCCTTTACTTTTCTTTTAATATTATATTTAAAATCACTCCACATTTTCTTCCAGCCATCTGACGTTCTAATGGGTGGTCCATGGCTATTGAGTCGATTCCCGATTTCGCTCCAGAGACGTCTTGACGATTCGCGAGCATCAGCGGTCGTATTGTACCCTTTTGCAAATTCGGGATGTGCTTCTGTTGGGGCAATTATGAGTAATTGCAAATAATTCCCAAGTTAACAGCAAACAAATGATTGAATTAGCCAAAATTTTGATTTAAACACTGGTTTTAACCTTTTCAAAAATATAATAATATTTTATTTCAATTCTCAATGAAGAACAACCTTTGACTCCCTTTATCTTTCCAAAAAAAATTGCTAAATCATTATAAAAAAAATTTAAATCTAGTTCTACAGTTTTTTCGTTATTCATTACCAATACAAAATATATCCTACAACTACTAACGCGACATCTAGGATGTATTAATTAATTATGGTAAGTAATTGAGGTGAATAACTATCTAACCATAAGACATATTCACAATAACATATATGAATGAATAAAAATAACAATAATTGTGAATAACAATATTATGACATTAATGATATTAATTCATGGATCTTAATTCTAATGTAAGTATAAAAAATCTATATTATAATTGATTAACGTATTTGATTGACAAAAATCTTTTATTTTAGGTTGTATGTCTGCTTAATTTGGTGGATTGTCCATGGTCCTTGGGATGAGTATTTTTTAGTTATTAAATTTTTCAGTAAATATGTAATTTACTTCTAGGTGATGAACATTCCGGCGGCCTTGAACTTCGTTCAATACTTAAAAAGATGGCTTGACGTTTTATCATATATTAAGTATTATTGATTAAAAGTATTATTGACTGCATTTCGAGTTGCATATCTAATTTGTTGTTTCTTTTCAGGTGATGGATCTTCTAATGTGCTGGTTTCATTCATATTACCATCCACTGGTAATACACATAATTTGTGAATCGGTCGTTTTAGCTCTCCAGATTTAGTTTTTAAAGTGATGACCCTAACTAGACCATCGGCTCCAGGATGAATTTGGATTACCTTTCCTAGTAACCATTGATTTGGTGGCGTATTGTCCTTTATTATGACCACATCGTTGAGTTTTATTTGTGTTTGTGGGAACCTCCATTTAGTTCTTTGTTGCAGTGACGTCAAATATTCGCGTTGCCATCTTTTCCAGAAGTGTTGATGAAGTTGTTGTACGGTTTTCCAACGGCTGAGATAACTTGCTTTATATTCAGTGACGTCTGATTCAGGAATTTTTGTTAACGGGTGCCCTACCAAAAAGTGTGCTGGTGTCAATGCATCGATTTGATCGACGGATAAGACACAGATAGGCCTCGAGTTTAAGCAGCTTTCTATCTCGGCTAACAGTGTTGTCATCTCTTCGAGTGTTAAAATGGTTTTGCCTATAACTCGTTTTAAATGGAATTTGGCTGACTTAACCGCAGCTTCCCAAATTCCTCCGAAATGTGGCGCACTTGGTGGTATGAAATGCCAGGAAATTGCGTTGCTTGAAAGAAAATAAGATAGGTAAGTAGAGGTTTTAAGTTTTTCCACTTCTTCCTGTAAGACTTTGCTGGCACCCACAAAATTAGTACCGTTGTCGGACTGGATTTCAACTGGTACACCTCTCCTTGCTACGAATCTCTTAAGAGCTGCTGTGAAAGATTCGCTTGTGAGGTCTCCTACTAATTCAAGATGAACCGATTTTGTGCTCAGGCAAACAAAAACACCAATATATGCTTTATAAGTACGTTGTCCTCTGCCTTTTGTTAAATGTATCAATGTTGGTCCAGCAAAATCAACCCCTGTCTTATAGAATGGTCGTACTAGTTCCACTCGGGAAGCTGGTAAATTCCCCATTAGTTGGTGTTGGAAAGTAGCTTGACATCTTCTGCATACGACACATTTTCTGATAATCTCGCGTACTACGTTTCGTCCACCAGTTAACCAGTATGATTGGCGAAAAACGGAGAGTAATAACGATGGTCCAGCGTGATGGTGCTTTTTATGAAGATCTTCCAAAATCATTCTTGTGAAAATGGACTTTGGAGGCAGTATCAGCGGATGTTTTGTATTGTAAGGTGCTGTGCTGTTTTCAATTCTTCCGCCAACTCGAAGTAGATTCTCTCTGTCCATGAATGGGTGTAATGAACTTAAACTGCTTGTTTTATTAATTTTGCCGTTTCGTTCGAGAGCATCTATTTCTTCATAATATGCCCTTTTCTGTTCATATTCGCAGATAATTTTGAATGCCTTGTACAATTCCTGTGGTTTCATAAATTTCCCTCTGCTTCTTTCTTCCTTTAGTTTTGTTTTGGTGTTGTCAATGAATCGGATCACGAATGCAAGAATCCTCTGAAGTTTATAAACAGAGGAATATTTTGATAGCAATAAGTCGAGTAGTTCGTTGCACAGAAATCCCGAAAGGACATTCAATTTGATTGATCGCTCTTCTTGTTTGCATCCATAGCTGTTTTGTTGCGTGGGCCAGTGTTCTTCAGATTGGGTTAGCCAGTCAGGCCCTTTCCACCATAAATTATATTCTCGAAGTTTTGAAGGAAGCATGCCTCGGCTGGCACAATCTGCAGGGTTCTGCGATGATGGTACGTGTCTCCAATGGCTTCGAGGTACAATATCCATAATCGCAGACGTTCGGTTAGCCACGAATGTTACCCAACGACGAGGTTCATTTGCAAGCCAGTCGAGCACGATTTTTGAATCAGTCCACGCCAGGATGTTGTTGATTTTTAAACTTGTTTCTCGTTTTACGGTTTCAATCAATTTGACTAACAGGACAGCTCCACACAACTCCAACCTAGGCAACGACACTTGCTTGATAGGTGCAACTTTACTTTTTGCTGTTACTAGGTGCACAAAGACTCCCTTTCCCGGCGTGGTAATCTTGAAGTAAATTGCAGCTGCGTAAGCACTCTCGCTTGCATCGCAAAACCCATGAATATCAACTGTGGAATGATTCGAAGATTGTATAAACCGTGGTAATGCAATAAGTTCAACTTCTTTTAGATTGGATCGGATTTCCTCCCACTGCTGCTTTTGCCTCTCAGGTAGCGCGTCATCCCATTTCAAGTTTAGGATCCAAAGCTTCTGCATAAATATTTTCACTTGCACGACGACAGGTGTTAGCCAACCGAGTGGGTCAAATAACCTACTGGCTTCGGAAAGAACGGCCCTTTTCGTAAAATTTGCGTGATTTTGAAGCGATGTTTTAAATAAAAATTTGTCTTCTCGTGGATCCCAACCGACACCTAAAACTTTCACATATGGGGAAGACTCAATTGCTGCATCTTCTAGTTCCTTTATTTTGTTGCCATCTTCATTGCTTGGAATTGAGTTCAGTAGTACCGGATAATTTGAAGACCATTTTCTTAATTGAAATCCGTATTGGCTTAGGATATTGCTGATATCAAATTTGAGTTGTAGTCCTTCTTGTTCCGAATCTACTGAAGTCATTAAGTCGTCTACATAAATGCTTTTCTCAATTACATGACAAGCAGTTGGGCTGGAATGTTTTTGATCATCAACTATTTGATTTAGACATCGTATCGCTAAAAATGGTGCGCTGGATAATCCATAAGTGACCGTTGATAATCGATAATGACAAATTGGATCTGATGGGTGCTTGCGCCAAACAATCTGCTGGAACTTTCTATACTTTGGATCGATCAGAACCTGACGATACATCTTCTCAATGTCGGCAGAGATGGCTATTTTATGTTCTCTGAAACGAAAAATAATTGAGAATAGGTTTGACTGAATAGTTGGGCCTACGGCTAAGTAATTATTCAGAGAATGGCCCGTGTTGCTCTTTGCCGATCCGTCGAACACTACTCGCAGTTTTGTCGTTGAGCTGGCTGTTCTTAAGACACCATGATGTGGTAAATAGTATCCATCAGCTATCATTTCATTTTCTGGAATTTTCTCCATGTGTTTCAGTTGTTCGTATTCATCCATGAACTCATGATACAGATTTTTAAAATCGTTGTCCCTCTCGAATCGTCGTTCCATGCTCCTTAGACGCTGTATGGCGATGCTCATTGTGTTACTCAATTCAGCTGGTGGTTCTTTAAACGGTAAGGCTACAACAAATCTTCCATTCAGAGTTCGCGACACATTCTCTTTAAAATGTTGTTCACACATTTTTTCTTCCGCTGATAAAATAGCTTTTTCATCTCCAACAGACTCGATTTCCCAAAATCTCTTTAGAGTGGTATCTATATTTGCCTCGGATTCCAAACAATTAGTAGCTAACAATGATGTCATGGTATCTTGATTTTCCTCGGTTGTTCCTGAGACTACCCAGCCAAAAATTGTATTTTGCATGATGAGCCCGTGTTCGCCAAGCTGTTTTCGTCCGTTAAGCAAAATGGCAAAGAAGTGATCAGCTCCGATTAAAATGTCTATTGCGCTTGGCTTGTTAAAATTTGGATCTGCTAACTGCAATGAATTCCACATGTTCACCGAAATTCCGCTAATCGTTTGTGATGGCAAACAGGATGTTAGTTTTGATAAAACTAACGCGTTGATTTCAAATTCGGGTTGATCTGGTGGTTGTACAACTAATGTCACCTTTCCTCTTGTCAGCCCAGCTTTAGTCAGTCCTAGACCACTTACTGAAATTCGCGAATTATATCTTTTTAAATTTAATCGTTGCATACAGGATTCAGTAATAAAACTTGCTTGAGAACCGGAATCTAACAACGCTCGACAATTTTGAGGTTTCCCATGACAATCCAGTACGGTAATTTGAGCTGTTGGTAGAATTGAGTGGAGTTTTAGCACCTTGGCACAATTAGTTTGAACGACTGATGAATTTAAACTGGTCTTTGAATTATCTTGATTGGAATTTGATTCACAAGTCTCAGGCGTTACTTTGGTTTCTACGACATTGACATGGAGTAATGTATTGTGTTTACCGGAACAGGTTCGACATCGGCGCCTTGATTGACAATTATATATTGCGTGTCGTCGGCTTAAGCAATTAAAACACCTTCGACTATTTTTAACCCATTCCCTACGTTGGTTAACATCCAAATTATTAAACTGATGGCAGTCGAATAGAGAATGAGTTTTATTATTGCAGAAAGCACATTCAAAAACGGTTGATTCACTTGCGACTACGAGCCCCTTTATAGAACTTTTAGGATTTCTCGGCTTGATCGAAGAGCTCAATGACTCCAGAGCGTCGATTCTGATTTGCAAAAACTTGAAAAAATCTTCAAGTTTTGGCTGTTCCATTTCCGCTGATGTTTCCGCCCACATACATTTGCTCTTATCATCCAATTTAGTAACCAACCAGTAAATCAACCAGGGGTCACGAGATTCCGCTATTGGGCCAAGAGATTTTAGACCACGTACTACTTCGTCTGCAGTATCTAGTAAATTTTTCATTTTATCAGCATTTGCGGCCTGGAGTGGTGGATGATCTACGAAAGTGCGTATGAACGAATTAATAATATGTTTCTTTCGGTCATATCTGTCTTTCAGTTTATGTAATGCCTCCATGTAGTTAGCCTCAGTTACACTAATATGGCGAAGTAATGCGGCAGCTTCACCCCTTAAAGATCCCTTTAGGTATTGGAACTTTTGAACGGGGCTCAATATCGTGGAATCATGAATCGTGCTCGAAAATAAATCATAAAATGACTGCCACTCTGTATATTCGCCTGAGAATGATGGTATGCTTAACTTAGGTAGCTTCACTTCAGCTTGACCAGTATGTGAGTGGTTTAGTGTTATATCCATTCCTTGTATATCACCTCCAGGAATCATTGTTAATTTGCGAAGTTTCGAATTGAGCTTTGTTTTGGCGTCGTAAAATTTTTCTTCGAACTCAAAATCGGGTTCTTCGTCAGGGTCGATATTCAATATCTTGCCTTCGATGGTAGTGAATTCGTTCATGAGCATATCAACTCGAGCCACACGTGTTCTAACAGCTTCAATATCTATATCTGCTGGATTTGCGGTGATGAATTTGATTATATTGGTTAATTTAGCCTTAACCGTAGACCGTTGTTTTTTAAGACTTACTAGCTCGGACATCTTTATGATAATATCACCTACACGCTTGCTTCAATGACTATACGTAATTTTCTCAAAGAGTTATGAAGCTATCACAAACGGCTAGCACAATTTTATGTTAATAAATTTAAGCTTCACTGGTTTACAATTTAAAGTTCACAATATTACGAGTTCTTGAGATTCACTTATATTTATATTTTAATTCTTGGTCACTACACTAGTCGTTTTGACTAAATAAATTTAGCTTGCAATATTTGGCTATTTCAGTAAATTTATCAAAATTATAACTGAGGGCCGCGAATTATAACAAACGGCGTCGATCACGATAATACTTCTCAAAATGGCGAGAAAAAATCAAATTGATCTAATGGCGGCTTTTAATCACTATTTCTCACACGGCGAGAACAAAAAAAATATTCCGGACTTCGGCTCGAAGGACCAATTTGTTGGGGCAATTATGAGTAATTGCAAATAATTCCCAAGTTAACAGCAAACAAATGATTGAATTAGCCAAAATTTTGATTTAAACACTGGTTTTAACCTTTTCAAAAATATAATAATATTTTATTTCAATTCTCAATGAAGAACAACCTTTGACTCCCTTTATCTTTCCAAAAAAAATTGCTAAATCATTATAAAAAAAATTTAAATCTAGTTCTACAGTTTTTTCGTTATTCATTACCAATACAAAATATATCCTACAACTACTAACGCGACATCTAGGATGTATTAATTAATTATGGTAAGTAATTGAGGTGAATAACTATCTAACCATAAGACATATTCACAATAACATATATGAATGAATAAAAATAACAATAATTGTGAATAACAATATTATGACATTAATGATATTAATTCATGGATCTTAATTCTAATGTAAGTATAAAAAATCTATATTATAATTGATTAACGTATTTGATTGACAAAAATCTTTTATTTTAGGTTGTATGTCTGCTTAATTTGGTGGATTGTCCATGGTCCTTGGGATGAGTATTTTTTAGTTATTAAATTTTTCAGTAAATATGTAATTTACTTCTAGGTGATGAACAGCTTCCATAAATGACACTAAGATGTCAAACTGGTGCAGGGTTGTATTTTTGAATGTTCTAAAATTTATGTGTATACAATCCTTAGGATTGATACTGATTTTATTTTCCAAGTTTTCAGTTCACATACAAACTAATTTGCTCAGCAATGCAAAAATAATAATTTAAATCACAATAAAAATATGCGGAATTGCATATTTGATAACTATAATTGTGCATACAATATATATGTATATTCTTTAGTGACACGTGGTTAACCCTTCTCTTGCGTGATATGATAAATCCTGTTCATACTGAACCCAAAGCTCTACGAATTGCAGTGCACTACTAAAATTTTTAATATGCTTTCAGTCAACAACAGACTGCCTTAAAACACTTCTCGTTTTTCTTTTAAATGTGGTTTCAAAAAACTTTAAAACTAAACATGAATAGTTACACATAAAAATCTCAAGACGGAAGCAAAACTTTTCAAACCACATAAAGTTTTTTTGTATACAAATTTTCAAGTTTTCATTCAATGCAATGGTAAAAGCATGAAGTAGTATAAAAGAATAAGTTTATGTTCATTTTACGATTCTGATTCCTTAGTCTCGTAAATAAAAAATCAGGTCATCTCGTAATTTGAAGAAATAAAATATTTTATATATTGTTTAGGGTTATGGCAGTATAACTTTGAAAGGAAAATCTGGTATTTCATCTAAGATGGATATTTATTGAAATCACCGGGAGGAAAAACAAATGGGCTGTGCAATTAAAAGGTGAACCGCTAAGTATTTCCCTTGCAAATTCTTTAAAATTCTTTAATTAGGGTTTGAATGTAATTTACTGATACTTAGAACATCGCCTGAAAAGCTCTTGGTCTGTCAAAGAAAACACAATTTTTTGGGTGACTTTTTATTCATTCAACATAATTGTCTTCTCGTGCGATACAATCAGTCCTACGCCTCTGTAACATTTCGATGCCTTTTTTGTGGAACGATTTTTCTTTGTCTTTAAAATATTCTTGGGGTTAACATATCAATTCATTCGTTCGTTTCATCTTTGTGTGATCTGTTGTTGCCCAAAACAAAATCAAAAAATAAGTTAGGTTTAGGCAATGGTATACCGATACGAATGTGCGGCATATGCGAAATGAGAATGCAAATATCCTTAATCTTTATTAACGCGTCGTTGTTTATTACCGGCAAAAAATCGATATTGGGATCTTGATCAGTGGTCCGAATGCGATGCAGAGTGTCGTCGCTTATTAAATCTTTATATTTGTAGAGAATAAAACTTGCGACGGGAAAGTCGTCATCAACAATATGACGAATAATTAGCAAATTTGATGAGGAGGGGAACTCAGTACTGCCTCTGCAAGTGTGAGATCTCAAAAGTTGTCATCTTTCAGCAAATTCAATTCATGACCCGCATCGTGGTATGTGTCCTACAGTAATAACATGGACTGTTTGAAAGAATTCGATGACAATCGGTCCAGAAACGTTAAGCAGCAACAAACGCGAAAAGAAGCATTCTCGTTCAGATGGACTGCGTATAATCGGCCTAATGTATTTTCCATGAATATGCTGTCGTATCCTTGGACTGGAACGCTACGCTCTCATGGATGGGGCTCACATTTTTGACTGTTTTTTCCGCGTGAAAAATCGTAACACATCAGTATACATTAATGTCTTTGTGAATTGACCGAAAATACCTGATTGGTTGCATAGTTCAAAAAACTCAGTTAGTACGTTTTTTGGAGGCAATTATTGCTTGTTATAGAGCAGTCTCTTCAGCAAAATAAACAAGCTGCCCATTTTCAAGGTGCACGGATAAATGTATAACAGCAGAGTCTCTGTCGTTTATGGGAAAACTAAAAATGTGCCAAAACAATTCATTGCTGCTTATGAGTCGGCTTATTTGATAATGTGTTATTTTGATTCGTAATCATTTAAATTTTGCACAGCAAATACAGCCATATCGCAGCCCTTATGAACGTATACAAATATATTTGATGGACTTCGCCGAACTGCAGAACTCAACGTTTATGTGCGCTATAACGTTTTACAGCAACGGTGAATACGGAACCGCCCAGCGGTGGACAATGTCAACCGTTCAACCATTTGACACGAGTAATTGATATGACTGGCAGAATAGATACTTTGCATAGAATAACGCTAAGCTATAACGCAAATGACTTGTGCATGTATTGTTGCGTACGTCAAATATCACAGAATTCGGCTTCAACACCACCTATGGTACACAAACATAATTACTATATGAATTATTCACAGAAGTTTCATTATTCATGAACTTCTCAGAAGGTTTTAACGGCCAATTATTTTGAACTTATGAAATTTTTCCATTTTATGAAATATTTGGGGGTGGTGGGTGGGAAAACAAAGAAAAAATCCTAGAACGCGATCGCAGTGCAACCTACCAGGTTCAGTTATAAATCGAAACCATCCAGGAACTCACTCAAACACACACAAACAGCCGTTTAGGAGGAGTTTATAGTCACATACACTCGTACAGAAGAATTATATATGGGGGTGATGGAAGGGTAGTGAAATTTTGGGGTTATATGTTCTAATATGCGAACCTAAAGTGTTTAACGTATGGTTAATTTAAAAATAATGGCTGTTCGTGTAAACTTTCCTAAATGATAATTAACAAGCTGTTATAGTGACGTCATTTCAAGTAATATCTGACTTTTTCGAAGCCACGTGGCCGCTCTTCTCTATATTTCCAAAACCTAAAGTGTGTTTTTGTTTGCCTAGACCGTTATGGTTAATTTGTATATGGTGGCTGTTTGTGAAAACTTTATTAAATGGCATTATTAATTCGTTGTTTAATGAATTAATCATCATATTTTTACCTTAACGTTATAATTTTTTGCACGATATTGATAATAAAGTTGGTTTTGATATAGTTTCGATTAATTAGATTATTTTTATTTGCAATTCAACTCAGAATATGGTCTACAAGTTTTCTGTAAATTAAATTTAAATATTAGATTGCATTATGAGTCAATTTGCATTTGTAAGGATTTATTTACATTTAAAACGTTTGTTAGAAGTTTAATAGGATTTATAAGCAGAACATTCCATTAACTTAGTTTAAAAATAATTTCGGACTTTCTGGTACATTATACCAAATTACAACCCCCTTATCGCTTTAAGGCTGGACACAAATTTTGGGGATTAGGATTATGACCTAACTAACAAACATAGTATACATAATATAGAACTAGGTAATGTAACTTTCGTCTATAACTAATTTTTTCTGCTGGGATAGCAAAGACACTATCTGCATTACCATCTTTCGGCTGGAAACTTTCGGCTAACTTTAATAGGGTGAGAAAAATTGAAAAAAGAAGCGGCAAATATTTGGTTTAAATCTGTCGAAAACCATAGTTTAACTTGGGCTGAATTTGCATTTGACTTGACGAATAATTTCAAACCTAAAGTGAGTGATGTAAATATGCACGATTAGTTACGAGTGAAAATGAGGAAACGTGATCAAAATTTAATCGAATATGTTTATGAAATGTGTGCTATAGGTAGACTACTGCTGACTGACTGCTACAGATGCCTAACGAAGCTTTGATTAGATATATCATTCAGGGAATCAACGAGTATGCATTAGCCATAACTTTACGAGTGGCAGTCTTAGAAGATCTTGATCAATTACGGGATAGAATTGATTGGTATAAGAGTATGCAGGGGACACGTTATTATCGACCGAAATCAGAGACGACAATAAGTAGTACGATTAAAAACATGATCCGAAGTAATAATGTTCCCGAATCAAAACCAATGGTAATCAGCACTTGTAGCAGTAAACCGTACACGACACGAAATAATTCGCAATGTTATGATTGCTTCGAGATGGGTCACATATCGTGAAACTATCCGAAACCGTCAAGACGCGAACGCTGTACGCATTGTCAGAAAGTTCACTCGAAAGGACAAGTAGAGTGTATGTCCAAAAATGTATCAAAGATAGATATCGAGGAGATAAGTTTATGTTCAAAAAACGTGTTATTCGACGGGAAAATATTGATTCGTCAAATCATCGAGCAATAAATATATAAGAGAAATCAAGTAGTGCAAATTTTATAAGCAGGTTTTTCCAAGGTTAATCTTATTTTATAGTTTTAATATATTTATATACACAAATTTATTTTTTTGTATATTTAATCCATATATACATATTTTATAAACATATCGGCATAGTTATTTTATAGTTCATTGTTCTTGTTACGCTTATACAGATTGCCAAAAGTAAAATAGATTAACCTCGGAATCTCTACATGAGTCCTCTTATGAATATATTGCTTTATGGTCAAATTGATAGTGGTAGCCAATGTACAATGATACGCGATAGCAACGCTAATGTTTTGAAGGTGAATCGGGTGGCTTGTAATATTGGAGTGAAGGGATTCGCTGGAGTGAATACTATTGCGTACGAGAAATTCACGGTTGAAATTGCAATAGATTCTGTAAAAGCAGAACTTGACGTGCTTACAGTTAATGATATTTGTCTTAAAACTCCAATGCTAATAGGTCAGAATTTTATTGATCGTGACCATATTAGGATGGTAAAAGAAAAAAACAATTTATTTTTTTGAATTGTACCAAGGGATATCTCTTGTTATCAATATGCCTGACTCAAGAAATGAATTGATTAATATTGTTGAAATAAACAAAAACGATGAGATGAGTGGAAGCGAATGGGATAGTTTACAAATGCTAGTTAATAGAATGAAGATGTGTTTTGTGAGCAAGTTATCGGAAATCTGTAAAACAGCTTTAGCTTCAATGCAAATAAAGTTGGCAAAACAAACGCCAGTGCATTATCAAACAAGTCGGCTATCGTATCAACAGCGTATTAAAGTAAAGCAAATGATTGATGAATTGCTGCAAAATAATATAATTCGAGCGTCAAGCTCTGCGTATGATAGCCCAAATGTATCGGTAAAAAAGAAAACTGGTGACGAACGAATGTGCATCGACAATCGACGTGTGAATGCTATGACGGTGAAAGATCGACCCCCTTTAACAATTATGGAAGATTTACTTGAACGTTTGAATGGGGCAAACTATTTTACCGTGTTGGAATTATCATCGGGATATTATCAAATACCGATGTGTCCAGATTCGATACCAATAATGGATTTTGTAACTCCGGATGGACATTATGAGTTCCTCAGGATGCCATTTGGGTTGGCCAATATGCTGCCTGTCTTCCAGAAAATGACAAATAGAGTGGTTGAAGAGGTTACCGGAGAAATAGTAGTGTATTTAGATGATATAATAATCCCTAGTAAAACGATCGCGGGGGGAATGGGAAAATTAGAAAGATTTTTAGAAATAATAAACCGTCATGGTCTGCGAGGTAGAATTTTTAGGGCACGAAGTCTCGGAGTTAGACTGGGAAAATTGAAAACGGAGGCTGTTGTGAATTTCCCACAACCGAAGGACAAAACACAAATACGATAGTTTATGGGATTGGCGGGGTTTTTCCGAAAGTTCGTGAAAAACTTTAATATTTTGCGAAACCACTAACATAATTAACTTCGGAAGTGGTACCTTTTATATGGCTGGACGAAAAAACAAATGCTTTCGAATATATAAAAAGTAAATTAGGAAATCGTGAAACGTTAGCAATATGTGATCCTAATTTAGAACATGAAGTGGTTACCGATGCAGTTCGAACGGGTTTTGTGGAATATTGTTGCAAGTAGATAAATATAAAAAATGACCCGTAGCCTATTTCAGCAGACAAATCACCGAATGTGAACAGAAGTATTATTCACATGAATTGGACGCCCTAGCCGTTTTCGCATCAGTGGCACGATTTCGAGGGACAGATGCATCATGATTATTTAACGGATGGATCGTTGTGGAGTAGAGAAGACGTTAAAAATAATTCAGAGGAATTTTTGGTTCCCAAGGATGAGAAACTATTTAAAAAAATATGCTTCAAAAAATATCATCGCAAAAGGAAGGAGAACTACATCCGATGGATAAGGTACCAATATCATTTCATACTGTGCATATCGACCACCTTGGGCCATTTCCGAAACGCACGAAAAGAAACGTATATATGATAGTAGCTGTGGACGCATTCACAAAATATGTTCTTAGGGCAGTAGAAAATACTTCTGCTTTACCAGTATTTAATATGATCAACGATAGGACTGTTCATTTTGGTATACCAACGAGAATAATTACCGACCGAGGAACAGCGTATATGTGTAGGTTGTTTCATAACTATTGTCAAGGTAACGATATTAAACATGTACTGAACGTAACAGCGACACCCAGAGCGAATGGCCAATGTGAAAGATATAATCGTACGATTCTTTCTATGCTGAGAGCTACTATTGGCGAGGATGAAAAAAAGGGACTTAGCAATAAATCAACTGCAATGGTCATTAAATAACTTGCCAAACTCGACTACTGAAATATCGCTACAATCCTTAGTATTAACCTGTAACCCTATAGGAGTACATTGAAAATATTGTTAGCTTTAATAGACAAAAAACCGATTGCCGAATAGAATGAACTGAAAGAGTTGGCCTATACGAGGATGAATCGAAACCGAGTTCATCAGCGTAAACCGAGTAGTTATAACGAAGGTGGTATATGGTTTTTATCAAATGGGAAGGTGGACCTGCCACCGGCATATCCAGAAAACTAATACCTAAATACCGAGGCCCTTATATCGTACACAAGAAGCTACGTATTGATCGCTATGTAATAATTGATGTACCTGGAGCCGAACAGAATGAACGGATGAAACCTTGGTTGTAAAATTGAAAATTTGGAAGATGTTTGTTCAGATGCTGATGAGGACATCAGTAGTCAAAATGGACGAACTGTAGAGTACGGTACTGTAAAACATGATGAGGGAATGATAGAATAGTACGTAATAGACCGTGAACGAATGAAGTTGGAAAAATATGTTACTGTAAATAAAAGTCATTTGAAATAAATGGAAAAAGAGTATTAGTATTATTTTTAATTGTTTTATTATTACAAGGCTTTATAACTTAAGATATGGACATTTATAAACAAAAGGTTAAAGGGAAGCAGTACACAAATACGGTGGCTTATATATAGGTGTGAATTCAATCACTAATTGACGAAATCAGTTACAGTCTTACAGATAAGGAATCGTATATCAAAATTGTGCTTTTCGTTATTTTAAATTTTCACAAAGTGTGAATCCATGATGCCTGTAATCGACAAAGTTATTGCCAAACAATCTTGATTTCTGCAGTGCTAGATGATCAAGCTTGCCTGTTCAACGAGTTTTAGAAGACTCTCCGTCCGATTTGTGCTGATTTTGTTTCATGTACTGAGGAAATACTAGTTTCGAAACTTGTCGTTTCGATGATTTCATTTTAAAAGATTTATCTTTAATTATTTGTCTCTCCCGCTTTTAGAATATAATAGCATTCCAACGCATTTCGCTGAATCTTTTTTTTTTTGTAAAATTGTGAGTTTTTCTCACACTCCACATCATTAGCTAATGTGTTGCGGTCCATGATAAATTTTTCTTTCCACGGATAAATCTTTACAAAAACGAGGGAACTTCTTCTGAGGTACACCAGGTTAGACTTCCTACAAGCTAATGTCTCGATTAATCAGCAAATTTTGTATTTTGTTCATCAGTTTCTACAAACACTTAAAAATTTACAATAACAGATTTTAGTGATAACATTGTGAGAAAGTTGAGAACACGCTATCGAGATTTTTTTCAAACAGAATCTCTGCACTCGATACTTCTTAATGTTTGCTTGGTAAATCAAAATTGTATAAATCCATTCAGCAGATTAAACAGGTAGCATCTGTGTGATTGGACAAAGTAATAATGGAGAAGAAAGTACATTGATATATTTAGAAGTACAATTATGCAAAATCTGTCGCATTCCAAATCAATGCAATTAAGGTATTTTAGATACCTAATTATGATGGGTTACGAAGTGACAAATTCCGTCACAGGTGGCCTTATTCCAGATCTTCTTCCAACAATTATTTTAGAATAACATTTCAACAAACTCTTTTTGGCAGTTTTGGGATCAGGAACCTTCAAAAAAACGATAAAAGTGGTTTTGAACCAGGATTATTTTTCAACATTTTTACCAGGATTTCAGTAACTTCTTGCAATATCACTGAGGATGGTAGAATGTCTTACATGAAGAAAATAGAGAATTGAAAAATCTTATTTTTTATTCTAATGCCAAGCCTTATTGTCTTAGTACGATAAATTATTCCAACATGCTACACTTTTTGAGAACTAAAAAAATATCACTAACGTTGTTGAAGTATAGTTTGAATATCTATGGAACCTGGATTGTACGTTTTTAGTTGGAGAATTTCTCCATACTCATAAAAATTTTGCTAGACAATATGAAGAATTTACGTTATTTTACGTCATAGTGCGACATATCAGAAAATGTTCGTAGTTAAATTTCATTCTATTTGCCAAATTACTGTATTAACTTTATTTACTAGAATGCAATTCGCACTCCCGTAATAATTTACACCCACGTAAATTATACAGAATGGCCTGGTGTTAAGACAAATTGTTTTCATGACAAAATTTTTAATTACCAAAAATCACAGTCACATGTGAAAATAAGTTTTAAATGTTTCATTGACAGCATACTGATTGCATAAATTTAAGAGCGGTACAAAATTTTAAATTAGTACATCATATTCGGATGCGTAAGTCATCGTTTGGTCATCGAGTCGAATATAAAACGTCATTTACGAATTTCAAGAATTAGTCATTCTTAAATCGGAATTGTGGTGCTTTACAAAGTATTCTTTCGAAATCGTTATCAATGAATTTTCTATTTAATGGAAATACCGAATGTTAACACTGCCATGCTGTATGAATCAACGGTATCTAACCCAAGAGAAATACCAAAAATATCAGAGTATTTTGATTTTATGGAGAAAAGGTTCCAGTCGCTAGAAGCAATGGGCAGCACAAAATCAACCGTAACACGAGCACCTAACGTAGCACCCTTCGTACCACCACTAAAACGTATACATGCCGCCACTATCAGCCCTCATTGATGGGTTAAAACGTGTATAGAACGTCATGGATTAGAGCAATGCGAGCGGTTCCGAAGAATGCCAACGTTAGACAGAGCAAGGCTAGTAAGTGACTGCAACCTTTGTGTACACTGCCTCGCACAACATAAAAGAGGTCAGTGTAAATCTACAACATGTATGGTGTGCAATGGACACCATCATACACTTCTGCATTGCAATAATGCAGCACAATCAAGCAAAAGTACAAGTCAAAATCTTCTGATCAATCAACAAGGACCTGTATTATTACCCACCGCCTTAATCAAAGCAACTTCAGCCACTGGACACGGTAGATTGGAGCGGATTATTATCCGTTAATAATAACAGACAACATCATAAAGGGTAAACATCTTGAGCCCATGGCTCAAAACACTGAATTTGGATGGGTCATAATTGGCAATCTGGAGAACAATGAGCACCAAACAACAATCACTATAGCGACAACAAAGGACATCCAAGAACAACTACAATTGTTCATTGAGAATTAAAATATACACGAAGACAGAAATCTACACATCTACACATCTACATGTACACGGTGAGGATTCCTTTTAAAACAAGCCAGCATAACTTAGGCGAGTCCAGAAAAATGGCCGTAGCCAGATTGCTACAGCTCGAGAGAAAATTTGCAAAGGATGCATCATTCAAGCAGATGTATCACCAGTTCATGCTGGAATACTTGGACCTAAATCACATGGAATTAGTTCGAGGTGGAGCCTAAGGAAATGAAAGTGAATCAGAACTATTACATACCACATCACGGTGTTCTTAAGGAGAGCAGTACAACAACCAAACTACGAGTTGTCTTCGATGATTCAGCGAAGGCCACTACGGGAGTATCATCAAATGATTTAATGATGACCGGCCCAAAATTGCAGCAGGATCTTGCGGACATTTTGCTCCGATGGCGACATTATAAATTCGTACTGACTGCAGATATCGAGAAAATGTACAGACAGGTATGGATTCATGAGGCAGATCGAAATTACCAGAGCATATTATGGAGAGACGACCCCGCTAAGCCTATGGCTACCTACAGGTTGAATACGGTGACCTATGGAACTACAGCAGCCAGTTTACTAGCAGTACGAGCCTTGTTGCAACTGGCACAAGATGGTAGCAGCACTTATCCAACAGCATCCAAGGTCCTGTCGTTGGATTTTCACGTTGATGACATGTTAACTGAAATTCATACTCTAAAGGAAGTATTTTAAACTATAAAGGAATTTAAGAAACTCACGGAGGCAGGTGGTTTGAACCTAAGAAAATGGACTTCCAATTCCGAGAAAATATTTGAACGTATCCCAGGCGAATTACATCGTTAAGGCAACGTACAAATCAAACTATCCGATAGCGTAAAGACCTTGGGGATTGTGTATCATCCCTTTACAGATGCGTTTGAGTTCGATGTCTCAATGTTGCAACTATCACATGGTCAACCAACCAAGCGATCATTGTTGTCGGATTCATCGAAATTATTCGACCCCATGGGGTGGCTGTCACCAATAACTATCACGGCCAAACTAAGGATGCAAGAAGCATGGACCCTTGGAATAGGATGGGATGATTTGCTACCAGCGACACTAAACGCTGGATGGACGAAGTACAAGGAAGAAATGTCCATAATGAAGCAGATAATGAATCCTCAGTGGATTGACACAACAATAGAATCATCAATTGAGCTGCATGGATTTTCTGACGCATCCGAGTCTGCGTATGCTGCAGTGGTATACTGTCGCGCAACTGACAATATGGGCCACATTACAACACACTTACTAATGGCAAAAACACGTGTCGCACGTATTAAAATAAAACTAACCATCCCTCGGTTAGAGCTCAATGCAGCGTTACTACTCACAAAATTGATGAAACACGTTCA
The DNA here is from genome assembly GCA_947310385.1 of Nephrotoma appendiculata. Lineage (NCBI taxonomy): Eukaryota > Metazoa > Arthropoda > Insecta > Diptera > Tipulidae > Nephrotoma > Nephrotoma appendiculata. The sequence goes on along the minus strand of OX371223.1, from coordinate 247,506,655 downwards.
AGGCGCCATGGACCTGGCGGACATTAGAACTTACTGTTGGTCAGATGCCACCATCACCTTGGCTTGGATTCATGGGGATCCCCGGAAATTCAAAACATTTGTAGCCAACCGAATATCTACAATAAGAATAATTTTGCCCGAAACCACATGGAGGCACGAGGAATCTTCTGAAAACCCAGCAGATTTGGCTACTAGGGGTACTACGCCATTAACCGTGGTCAATAGTAGTTTGTGGTGGAGCGGACCAGAATTCTTGCAACTCGAAACAACGTAGGATAGTTTTGATGCAGCCAACGCTGAAAGCATTGGAGGAGAATTACAACGGGAAGAATTAAAAGATGAGACAATATCAGTTAATTTAGTTACACCAGATGACAACGTGTTTAACAAATTGTTTGAACGGCATTCAAGCTTTGACAAAATAAAGCGAATTACAGCGTACTGTCATCGGTTCATTCAGCACAAATCGTACAAGGACAGTTACAACGAAACGCTATCTAGTCACGAACTTCAATATGCAGAATGGGAAATAGTCAAAGTCATCCAGCACCAAGACTTTAATCGCGAAATCGAGTGTTTAAGATCCTCAAACATCTTGAACCGGAAAAGCCGACTGTTGCCTCTGAATCCAGTCATTGACGAAAACGGCCTGTTGCGCGTGAATGGTCGACTACAAAATTCCGATCTACCAGCGGCCACACAAAACCCCCTAATATTATCCAGGAACAACATAGTTACTTTACGGATCATAGAGGATGCTCACCGTAAAATGTTGCATGGAGGCACCCAATTGACTTTAGCCCATCTAAGGAACAAATATTGGATTATAGATGGAAAAAAAGCTGTGCGCAAGGTAATTCAAAAATGCATTAAATGCTTCCGCTACAAGCAACACAATGCGGAGCAACTTATGGGCACTTTACCCACAGCCAGGGTTCAGCCGCGAAGGGCATTCGGCAACACTGGCATTGATTATGCTGGTCCAATCCAACTAAGGACAACTGGAGCAAGGGGCTACAAGGCATATAAGGGATACATAGCAATATTTATATGCATGCGGTGACAAAAGCCATACACATCGAGATAGTGAGTTCACAAACGATAGTGAGTTCACTCCTTCATTGCAGCATACAAACGGTTCGTTTCAAGAAGAGGGTTGTGCATAAACATCTACTCCGACAACGGAACCAACTTCGTAGGGGCTGATACGGTATTAAAAAAGAACTACAACAACGCCATGACCACACTACTAAATGACATAGCGACTATGTTGGCGACGGATGGAACCACTTGGCATTTCATCCCACCTCACACTCCCCACTTCGGGGGCATTTGGGAGGCACGCGTCAAATCAATCAAGTTTCATCTCAAGAGCTAACACTGACCTTCGAGGAATTACATACTGTCACGGCCCAGATTGAAGCATGTCTCAATTCTCGACCGTTGACACCACTGAACAACAATCCTGAACATTTAACAGCGTTAACATCAGGGCACTTCTTAATTGGAGATTCTCTTAGGGCACCACCTTGCGGAGACATTGAGTTTTTAGGTCTGAAGGTAAGGTAGCATTCGGTTGAGCAAATGGTAAGAAGATTCTGGAAACGTTGGTCATCTGAGTATATTCACCAACTCCAAACCAGAACTAAATGGCAAACAAGGCAGCCGAACTTGCCGATCAACGATCTAGTATTATTGAAAGACGATCTAGTATTATTATTGAAGTTGGGACGAGTGGTCGACACCTTTACCGGGACGAACGGACTGGTTCGAGTAGCAACCATAAAATGTGCCGACGCTGTGTACAAGAGGCCCATTGTAAAATTGTGCAAATTACCTGTTGAGGATGAATCTGTATCAACATTATTACCAACCAGTGCTCCTAAGTGCGATTCAAGCGAGACTGCCCCTCCCGCTCGCAGAGTACAACCACCGGCGAGCAAAAAATCCTGGTGGAAAAGGTCGACAGTGTTGCCGATATTCATCGCCCTTTGCATTCTGGGTGTAGTTCAAGCCAATATTCGTATTTCTCCGTTCAATCATTCTTCGGGAATATATTTCGAAGAGTTAGGCAGGCTTGAAATAACAGCAATAAAATGGAAATTAATAATCCATTATAATTTAAGCAGCTTTTGGGAGGAATTAAACAACTTCAAAGTTGCCCACTCGGAATTGGAAACGGTATGTGCTGCACTTTCTACCTTAAATTGCAACCCCATTGTGAAACAACTTTCATGGCAGTACAACAACTTAATGTCGGACAATAAATTGCTATTTGAAGGAAACAAAGAGCGAAGGAGAGTTAAACGTGGTTTTAGAGATACGGTGGGATTGGTCTTGGGAGATATGTTTGGCGTTCTCAGCCAGCGTGAGACTGAAGAGTACGAAGCACAATTTGAGAAAATCAGCAACAACGAAAACCATCTCTTAGCGCTCATTAAAAACCAAACGACAGTAATCGATAACACCATCAATTGGTCTTCGGTTAGACATGGATCAACTACAGGAGTACCGCACCTATACGAAGACCGAATGCGAGCAGTATTAATAAGCACACTCGAAATGACGCTAATATTAAAGGGGCTCGAGGATACACAACAAAGCCTAATCGACGTAGTTTATCAGGCTAATCAAAAATACCTGCACTCGTCCATATTGACGCCTAATCAGTTAGAAGAAGAATTACAACTAATTCGCTCACATGTGGCAGCCTCCGTAACGATTACAGGACATAACATTCACGACCTTCAGCATCTATACCAAAGCATGACTATATGGGTGCGGGTCACTCATAACAACATAATAATAGAGGTCACCCTTCCATTGTCGGTTGCATGGGACCAAACGTTGTTGGTTGTTATCCCCGTCCCGGACATTAATCACAGCAGTTCACAATCTCAGATAGTCACATCAACCGACTATATTGCAATGGATCATCAACGTGAACATTTCGCGTTATTATCCGTAGAGGATGTCAGGAGGTGCCAAATTTTCCAGCCTATGCAATTTCTATCCGAAGTTTCACCAATCATTTGTGCCACTAGCAATCAGAGCCAATAGCTGTGTTTCAATGGAAACAATTTGCTACTCACAAGTACTTGTGAGTAGATAACCAAAGGAACGGGCAAAATTATGACAGCAACATATTTTGTTGTACAAAATCAAATTTGTTTGAATATTTTCAGACAATTTGGTAATACATAATGTCAAAAATTGGACATACCATGAAGGCAAAGCCTTAATCTGTGCGTACGCTGGCAGGAAAGAGGAGTATTGAGTTTCTAATAGTGAAAATGTAAATAAAATTAACTTATATATATATTTATTATAAAAATCCACCGCTTTAATAGTCGAATCAATTCCATCAGTTTAGTAATTTTAAATATATACATATATTAGGATATTTATAAGGTTCAATTTAATAATTATAATTAGTAGCTAATTGTAATTTTACAAATTTTATTGCAATTTGATAAGTAATTTTCCACAAAAAATCCCTTATTGTCAATCAATCGAATATAATCAAACAAAAAATTGTAATAAATCTGACATTTCAACATAATCAAACCATCACAAAGCCATCTGTTAGATTTTTTGAAACTAATATACCTACCGTCAAATTTATGCGTAACTACTTTCAACATCTACACCACCATTTGAGCATGGGTAGATGCGAGTAGTTACAAGTACTTGTGAGTAGTTTGCTTTCTCCATTGGAACACAGCTAATGTGAGATAACCATTTTCCAACGTCAAAACGAGCTGGATAAGGCATGCGAAGTACGAACCTTTAAACCAGCTAATCATTGGATCAAGCTCCACTCTCCGAACAAGTGGATATATGTATTACCCAATGAAACAACAGTCGACGTCATTTGTGGGGATAAGGTGCAGGGCTACAATCTTCAAGGTTCTGGTATTGCCCACATAGATGCGGGATGCGTGCTAAAGGAATCCGGGGTTCAAATAATTGCTATAGGAGCAATGCACCACAACATTAGCAATCCTGGTCGCAAAGCAACCAATATTATATAGGGTGCTAAAAATATAAAAAAATTTACTGCTTTTATTAAAACAAAATAAAATACAGTAATACTAATAGGTCTATTGGCAACTTTAAATACGACCAACTTGGAGAATCAGCTAGAAACACTCAAGAGCAATGAATTCCTGCCTTCAGATAATGGTATCCATCATATTCATCACTGCAGTATGATTCACATACTATTCTGGGGTATATTGACAATCGGAATATTATGGTTGATAAAGCGTCTATGCAGAAGAACGGTTGACAATCACCAACAACCCACACCATTACCAAGGATGAGTTTGAGTGCAGTGTAATGCCCATTTACCAGAGCAACTAAAGCTGGCCGGGGAATATGTTAAGACCAGCTCAACATGTATACGTAATTATATAATATATCAACAGAACATAATAATTTTTTCTGATTTGCTGATTCTTGATTTTACATTAAATAACACAGCTCCACAAAAAAAAAACTCCGGCACCCGAGACGAGAATAGGTGTCCCATATGTTTTTGGGGTCGCTGATCAAGAATCTGCACTCAGAATTGCCGTATCGCATCAAATTTTTTTTCTCAAAATTGCTTCTATGCTAAAATGAAATATAAAAAAGAAAAAAAAAGAAATCGCCAAAAAACAGATTAAAGTCCCGAAAAAATTGCGAAAAATCGTAAAAAATCGTGGACAGACAGACAGGCAGGCGGGTAGACATGCGAGTAGGTGAACTGGCAGGCTGACGAGCAGGCGGGCTTTTTTATCGATTTTCATAGATTTTTTGCGATTTATTCAAAATTTTGATGCGATACAGAAATTCTGAGTGCAGATTCGTGATCAGCGACCCCAAAAACCTATAGGACACCTATTCTCGTCTCGGGTGCCGGAGTTTTTTTTTTTTTGTGGAGCTGTGTAATCAACGTAATTGTAATGTATATCACTTATTGCAATGTAGCTATGCATTATTTTTTCTTGTATAAAACAATATTTAATTCTTAGAACTTTTTACTGCAATGTATGCAAAAATCATATATAAAAAGAAAATTTTTCAAATAAAATATCTCAGTAGTAAAAATTAATTCAGACGTTAATTATTAATTCGGACCTCACCAGTGGTAATCCGAATTAAACTATTACTTCATTAAATCAAAGCAGAGGCTTGATTTTTCACCGAAAAATATCAAAATTATTTACTTACTAAGAACATTTTTATTGATTTATTTATTTTGATTTTCTTTGAATAAAATTATTCCATTTGGCTTGTAAATGTATTCCGAAAACTACATGCAGACAAACGTAAGAAGAACGCCAAATTTAATTCCGTACCAATTAAATTGTAAAAATTATTAGAACATAAAGAAATTTTAATTGAATACCAAAAATAAATGTGGAATGCTTACGTAAGAATGTCATTGAACTAGACACTAGATTCAAGTACCTTGACGTCAATCAAATCAATGTTATATACAGTTGTGGATTGGCGGTTGTTTATAATACCTAGACTAGAAATGAATATATGGCAAATCATGTATACTCGTTCAGCTATCAAGATTTAACGTCAGCCATTTTAGGAGAAATGATTTCAAAATGTAAATTTTGTTTAATCAATTCCGATAACGTTATTATTTCAACAAAACTTTGTTACGTTTGTATACATAACAGATGTAATTTCCATATCAGCGATGACGTATGAGTAAATGTAAATTTTTTCGAATTTCATGGTACGCGCAGTCATTTGGTCTGCTTAGATAATTTTATGTATATGCTAAATTGCTAACGAATCTTTCCATGTTTGGTTCTTAGTCTGTATATACAACATATAGCAATGAATAAATAACTCGCTATACCATGCTAAAAATAACGAAATAAGAAATTGATTCGATCGGCATAAAATTTTTTTATTGAACTTCTGCTCGAAAAAAAACATCCCACTCTTAATTCTTAATGCTAATGTAATATACAGAAGACGAAAAATTTATTTGAAACTATTTCATTCTGATTTTATGACTTTTTTTGAGAATTCATTAGTTTATGAATTTCCGTACCAAATGAATGAACAAAAAATTGTTTTGCAGCCGTCTAGTCTGTGTACAGGGCTTATAATTTTATAAAACACCCGTTGAACGAGGACAACTATAGATATCGAGATTGATATAGGAAACCGACTTGGTATGTTTCCCCTTCGGCTTTGAGAAATTGTGCCTAAGAAGAGTAACCATTTCTTACAACTTACTAATATTAGATTTTCCATTCATCCCTCGATAGGCACGGTAGATCCGTTCTACGGTTAATCGTGTAAAATGAGACACAGGATTCATATTAAAAACTAAAATGTAGAAAGGGGTCACGAAATTTATAAATTTATTGCAGTTCAATTAGACCTGTTAAATTAATCATATTGAAATAAAAACATTTCACGTTATGTAAAAAAATTAATTTATATTAAATCTTCATCCGAGCTTTCAAAATGCGGGACTTGAGTTTTCTTTGGCATATTTATTACATCACTATCGAAATCACTGATAGGCGTTACATCAATGGCGCTGATTTGTGTTGTCCGCAATTACTTTGTCGGCTGTAGTGCAACTATCGGATTCAGAATTCAACATTGATTTTCTTTTATCAGAAGCCATTGGAAAATCCGCAATCAACATTTGTTGTGTCAGGATCTATATTCATAAAGAACGTTTGCACACTTCTGCCTAATTGCAGATCCTCTCGAAGTTAATTTATACTAGACAATAGTAAGGAATGCATTATTACCTCATTTTACGAAAATATCGATAAAAGTTTTTCTAATATAATGTTATGCCTTAAAAGTAGAAATTATGTCCTGGTTTTGAGGTTGGATCACTGATGTTGTGTTGGGCGGTAAAAACTCAATTTTAACATTTGAATGCTGTAAATTTATTGAATGACTTGGTGAACTATTTACTAGTAGAAGCACTTTAAATGCAATATTTTTGTTTCCAAAGAGCTTTTCACTTCGGGAACGAAACACTGGTGAAACCAACCTTAAAATAAAGTGCAAGTCATCAAACCTTTTCTATTTGCTATTCGACAGGCAGATTTTTAGTTTTTGGTAGATAAGTTCTTTTCGACATTTTCTTCCAAAACAGTTCGGTTTCATCGGCAATAAATACTTGATCAGGCAGGCTCGTAAGAATTATTTTTAATAATTTTTGCCAATTTGGGCAGATATTCCCTGGCTGATTTTTTATCACCGGACGCACATTCATGTTTAGTTGAAGATTATGTAAGCTATGCTGCATATCTATCCAAATAATTTAAGTTTTTCAACGGCTTCTATAATATGAACCCGTTATTAAGTTGAAAAGCTCTAGCACTCACTGTTCAGCCACTCACTTTGCATAGAATGCTCGGTAACCTACTGCGATCCACGATGTTATATCCGCACATACTGAGTTTTGCACATTTACTATCGACCTCCCTTATTCACCCTTTCGTATTGTGTGTCGCCTGTTACAAATTCTCCACGTGTTGGCTTTCTCACTATAGTTATTTATGTGATTTTTTCTTCGTTGATATGGTGGCCGATTGTTCGGCGGTTGTTTCCATTAGCAACAAAACTTCTTTGAGAGACACGATGTAATGACCTAAGTTGCATATGTCGTCTGCGTAAGCTAATATTTTGCTTGATTTATAATGTAAACAGCAGTGTTTACCTTCGACTACCACCTTGATTTTAGAAACATCATTTAATATTTTGTACATTGTTATCAATTTTGAAGGACTGCTCAAATGTGACAAAACGCATTACATATTAACACGCACAGTCATAGGTTTTTGTCAACACTTATTTTGCTATCGTGGCCGCAACGTTGAAGTTATCATACGCCCCTTGAAAATCTATAAGTAGGAAATGTACAGGGATATTTTTTTCGTAGCGTAGTACTTTTCTAACACAATTCTTGACCCGCCTGGACAAAAGCCGCATTCGTTGTGATTGACAACACGTCAGCAACTGCGGTACCCAAAATCTTGAAGCCGGTATTGTTATAATTCAAGCGGTCTCCCTTTTTATGTAATGAATAATGAGTAATGCTATTTTCCACTCTTTTGGAATTCTGAGGATTACGTCTGTGTATTAAAGAGGCAGGACCGTGTTTATTTCCATTTTTTATCTCGAGATTCGGTGCGAAAAGCGCAACTGTGTGAATGGAAGCAGTTAGCGATTTCTTTTATAGAATCGCATCAGCCCTTCACGTTTCGCCTTTCTGCACTTTCAGTTGTAGTGTTTTCTCGCGACCATATAGTAGTTATGTGATCGACTTATTGATTGAGAAAGATTCGTTTTCATGCGCGATCCTCTTCGGAATTGAAACTAGATAATTATTAATCAGCAAATGGTTTCTAGGTTATAATATATTTTTACATAGATTCGCAATTGAAGCAGATTTTTCGTCAATTTTCTTATGTTCTGCTGTTCTTGCACAGAATAGTGGTTGGCTGTCCAGGGTTTCTGATCTGCTTCTGAAGTTGAACCGGATATCTTAAATGTTTAATGCTTCGTTATTCCAACGTGAGTTTCATTGAAATCTGTTACTATAGGTGTTGGAAAAATGGACGGCGTCTTTGCAACTATACTATTAAATGGTTAGAATCGATCTTGATGTCGCGTTTGCTTTTAATATCCTTGATGAACATGTGTTTATGTGCTTTCAAAGGCGGTCAGTATAACGAACGGAACCAGGATTTACGTGAGAACCACTTCATATCAAGCTCGGAGTAGGTATTTTTTTTTAAAGCACTGAATCAGTTAAAGTGGAAGTTAAGTGGAATGAAAATAAAAGAAGGTTGATGTTGTAACGAAAGAGGTTTTCTGCCTTACGACAGTATACCCTATCGTTAAAGAAATTGTCCCCATTTCATGCCCTAGCCCCATGTGCGGCTTGGTTTCCCGCAGCTCAGCCTGGTAGGGGATGTGGTCGTGGGTTTTGGGGTTAGGTGAAATCAGGGACCTAGATTACCGCACAATCATATTAACTTAGGGAAGATGGCCCAAAATTTACCATCTAAAATTTTGATCAAAAAAAATGAAAAGAGGTCATCGGACCCAACACTGGCGGATCCTAAACATATTTAGGGAATGGGTTTTCACCCATGGTTGTTATTGCTGGCTTCTTAGGGTAACATAATTACCTTAAGAAGCACAGACATGAAAAAAAACACAAAAGAAACACACACAAAAAAATAATTAGTCGGAGAAAAAGAAGTGGAGGAGGTCCTTAGCAGAGAGAGGGTGTCCAGCCTATGGGCCGGGTTACTCTCGATGCCCTCGCTTCTAGCAAGACTCAGCTTTGCTAGAAGCAACTAAGGTACCTCGCCACTTTCGAAAAATAAAAAAAATATTAGTGACACTACACCATACTCACCAAAATATATATATACGCCAACTTTTCTTTCAGGCTTAACCAATCTCTTGAATCGATAAGATTATTTTTATTCCTATTTAAGGGTATAATTGATTCACTTATTCCACTAAATTTCGCAATTTCCAATAAATTTCCAATAAAAAAAACGCACAAAGTTTCTGTATTAAACTATTATATTGTATTATTAAAGTGGAAAATGCACACTCATTTATTATTAATCTTTTATAAAATACTTAACACGAAACACACTGTTTTTATTGTAACTTAATTTAGAAAAACACTAAAACTCAATATAAGACCGATACACAAAAAATACAAAATACACGTCTTTACAATACTGAGGTTTGAAGTAGAAATTAAAAACAAACCCACTGACCACTACTTGGTCTATCTAATCACTCCTCGCACGCTCGCCTATTCAAAAAAACTGACCCCCTTTTTGGTCTATCTAATCACTGATCCCCTCACCAAATGTTCTTGCACATTTTATATCCAATTAATTGGAAAAATATTGTACATTCATCAAAAATGTACGCAAGCAAAAAAAAGTACAAAAACGTGACATTGGTTTTTGATTACCCAATGCACTCGCTAAAATTTGCTTATATCCAAAAAATATAACTTGATCGAAATGTGCAATTGGAGGTATTTTCAATAGCAAAGTCCATTCTCATGCTATTTACCTCAAAACACATCGATAAAAAAAATTGATAATGTTGCATTATATTATTATGGTTTACGTTTATTCACCTACTGCATGGATATATAGGTACAGTAATCTGAGGAACATAAACAAACAATAACAATGCGAAATACGGCATGGTTTTTTTATTTTGGTAGAATTTGAGGTATCACCTCGAAGGTTATGCCGAGTGTTAAAATTTGATGTTGGAATTTGGGTTGATAACGGAACTGAATAAGATTCCGTTACAGCGTGGGGAAAACCCAAACCCTGAGATGAAAAGAGATCTCATACTCTATTTAGAAAGGACGAGGTTTACGAAATCAGTCTTTAGATAGCCCAACGTGGCGGACGCCCCACACCCTGAGTATGTCTCAGAGCCGGGCACTTAATCTACTTATTCCTAATTACTAAATCTAAATTATAACTATGGGCTACTATCATAATATACATATTCAAATTTAATTCTGTATTTAATTTTGAAAACAGTAAAAAAAATTTGTTTTTAAGAACATTACATATTATAAACCAATTTACATATTTTGACTGATGAATTTTAGGTTCAATCAACAAGTCATTTTATTATTATTTGAATGAAATTAACAATAAACTTCTAGAGTACATATATCAATTATTCGGATGTTATTCACTACGCAGCAGGCGTCAACGTTATTACCAATCGGGATCTTTTGATGAGATGTTGAATCCACACCAAACATCACACATACTCTTGACATCCGATCATTTAATGCTGCCCCTTGGAACGCTTCTCTTCTTTGATGTAGCGCAGTGGCATTTGCGCAGCTATCTAACTTTAATCGCAAAACAAATATGTTTCTGGGTCAGTTGCTGTTGCGGCGCTTAAAAGAATGGGCCCTCGTGACTTCCCACATGCTGGTCAGGTCTCGCAAATAGGCAACACCATATTTTAGTGTAGAATTTGATGTCTAATTGGACTTCAAACTTGTTCACTCTTCATTGGACCTGATTTTGTCATATTTTTACAGCTGTCACCCTCTGATGCTTTAGCATTTAGATGATTTTATCTAATCAATATCCCTATCAGCTCGGGAGTCGCACCATGACGTCCGGATATTATTGATTCCCTTGAAGTGTTAACTTGTCATCATTATTTGATTTGTTATCACTGGTGTGGTTGCTTTAGCTGCTTTGATTCGTAATGTTTTCGAGCAGTGTGGCATTAGTGCGTCTTGATGGCTCAGCCGTTGGTAATTTTGGTGTACACTTTCTTCTGGTCTGCTGGTTCTTGCTGTTCTTAAAAATTGATATACATAACTCTAAAATTTCAATGACAGCCTTAATAATTTACAATTTTTTTTTTTTTTTTTTTTTTTAACTAAACCTATCCCATATCTATTATAATAGATGGCGCTACCCCAATCCCACTTTGCTGAACCATGTGCATGGAATGTGATTGGGTCAACCTCATCTTTCTCCTTAATCTGACTGACTTAAATACTACTTGGCTTAACCTATGCTGACATGTTTTTTTCGCGCGCGGCATGCCAGCCTCCGCCTCACCACTACACTGACTATGTGACTACCGAGCCCACCGGTTCATATTCAGTCTAATGGTGAAGGTAGTAACGAATGTCTGCAAAGAATAATAATTTGCGTTGTAGGAATTTACTTTTAAACCATTATTCGCATTAATTTTTTTCTAGGTTCAAAAACCCGAGGTCTTTTTTTTTCTTTTATTTTAACCAGAAGTCTTTATGTCTTTCATATGGTAGACGCCTAAAGGTTTTCCGTGTTCGTTCTCCAATTCGTAGGCCACATTGCCCAAACGCTTACGGACTGTCGCGGGTATGAACTTAGGAGCTAGTTTGGCTGAGTATTGCTGTGCTGCACTACTTTGCGTGAAGTTCCGCGCGTATACCTTTTGACCGACCGCCAGTACTCGATCCCTTGATCGCAAATTATACTGGTGTGCCGATCTTGAGTACGCTTGTTGCAAATGTTTTAAAACTAACTCCCGCGCCAAAGCAAGCCGGTCGTTCTTGCTATTTACCGTGTAGGTACTTATAGCTTGGTTTCCTAGTAACCGGAGCAAGTCATACTGTGACCCATGGTCTATGGTGTGTTGCCCAAAGACTAGGTAGGAAGGAGCGTACCCTATTGAGGAATGGGTCGTGTTTCGCAACGCACCCGCGATCTGTGGGAGATGATCATCCCAAGAGCGTTGATCTCCTTTGATATAACTGCGTACCGCAGCCAGTATGGATCGATTTACTCTCTCCGAGGCGTTCGACTGTGGCGAATACACAGGGGTGAATATGTGTTTTACGCCGTATTTCTCCAGAAAATTTTTAAGCAGATTGGATTTAAACTGCTTCCCGTTGTCAGTGAGAACAAATTCTGGAACTGAGAATAACGGAAATACATCCCGTTCCAGGTATTCCACCACCCTGTTCGCAGTCGCATCGCGCAATGGCTTCAGCAATACGAACTTGGAGTATTGGTCTAACACGATAAGGATGCATGTGTTCCCTCTCTTTGATCGAGGGTACGGGCCCAGAAAATCCATGTACAGTTTCTGGAAAGGCCTCTCGTGTTGCACATACTCCCCCATCCTTGGTCTCAAGATGGTATTTGCAGCTTTGCTGAGCTTACATGTTTGGCAATTTCCAACGAAACCTTTCGTATCTTTCACAAGGGTTGGCCAGAAATAGTGACGACGCAGAAACTCAATCATTTTGCCAGTCCCCATGTGTGCTGCTGATGGAGGTTCATGTGCGTGTGTTAATACTTGTTGGACCAAACCGTCGGGAACCCACAATTTCCAGCTGGGAATGTCTGTTTGGTGATCTAGGTCTTTGACAGGTTGATGGATTAACAGTTTGCCATCTACAAGTTTAACATCCTCTGGTACTGGTTTTAAAGACATGAGTGTGCTAATTATTTCTTTATAGTCGTCTCCGGTAAAATCAGAGGACTGCAGGTCTAATGGTTCGCGATTGCTAGTGTGGTCCAGTGTATGCACCTCCTCTGTGTATACCCGAGACAAAGCATCTGGAACTATATTTCTTGTGCCCTTTCGGTACTCTATACGGAAGTTATATCCTTGAAGTTTCAAACTCCAACGTGCTAAACGCCCACTAAGGTCTGCCTGGTTCATCAGCCACTGAAGGCTAGAATGGTCGGTTATAAGGACAAACTCGTAGCCCTCGACATAGGAGCGGAACTTGCGTATACTAAGAACGGCCGCCAAGCACTCCAACTCAGTGACACTATAGTTCTTCTGCGCACCATTTAGTTTATGAGAGTAGAAAGCGATGGGATGCTCTCCACCCTCATCATCCTTTTGGAATAAGACGCTACCAACCCCTGTTTTGGAAGCATCTACTTGAATGTAAAAAGTTCTTGTGTAGTCGGGGTGAGTAAGCACCGGTGCGTTGGACAGACAAGACTTCAGTTCTTCGAACGCCTTTTGTGCGGTCTCCGTCCACACTATACCACCCTTTGTCTTCAAGAGGTCCGTAAGGGGAGCAGCTAGTGACGAGTAGTTCGAGATGAACTTACGATACCAACCACTCATCCCCAGGAATTGGCGAATGTTTTTGACCGTCTTCGGGGTTGGGAAGTTTTGGATAGCTGCGACTTTATCCGGATCTACCTTAACGCTACCCTCCCCTACAATGTGGCCTAGGTACTTTAACCGTTTCAAAACGAACTTAGACTTATCTACGTTGATTGTAAGGTTGGCGTCCGTCAGGTGCTTTGCAACTACTTGGAGCAATTGAATATGTTCCTCGAAAGTAGGTGCTGTTATCAATAGATCGTCCAGGTACACAAAGACACGCTCATGTAATTCATGCGGAATTACTCTGTGCATCAGTTTACACATGGTTTGAGCAGCGTTGCATAACCCGAAAGGCATTACTGTAAACTGATACAACGGTCTGTGTGGGACCGTGAATGCTGTTTTACACCTTGACTTTGAATCCAACGGAATCTGCCAAAAAGCGTCTTTCAGATCCAGACTGGAAATATATTTGGTGTTTTCTAGCCGACTTAGTAACCCATCAATTATTGGTAGGGGGTAAGCCTCCTTGATGGTCACCGAATTTAATTTTCTAGCGTCTAAACATAATCTAAGTTTTCCATTGCTTTTTGGTACCATGGTCACTGGAGAGTTCCAAGGACTAGAAGATTCCTCGATAACTCCGAGAGATAACATCCTCTCGATTTCTTTATCCAGTTCCTTCTGCTTTGCAGGTGACATTGAGTAATACCTCTGCTTGATGGGTTTAGCGTCTGCGGTATCTATCTCATGGTACACTAGGTGTGTCCGCCCTAAGCCGAGCTGTCCGAAAGATGGAAATTTGGCTTTGACTTCCTCTAATTGCCTTTGCTGTACAGTAGTTAAAATATGTCTATCTTGTACTGGTACTCCCACATCCGTGTGTGCTATTTCAGATATGGAAATTTGTAGATTGAACGTTTTCCAGAAATCTGTTCCTAGGTACAGTTTCTGGGACAACGAAGGAGCTATAAACAACTTTAAGGTTTTGATCTGATTATTAAACTGGACAGGGACATAAATGTAACCAATGATCTTCTCTGCTGTACCACTGGCTGTATGTAAATTGGTTGCTATTGGACGATAGGTTAACTTGCAGCTCTCCAAAAAGACTTTGCTCCCTTGACCCAGTACACTGATGTTCGCCCCTGAGTCTAATAGTCCCTCTATCTCTTGTTCACAAATTCTAATTTTGGCGTATGGCCTGTTGTCAGGGTTGGAATGGATAACTGTCGAGTTTAGAAGTTTAACTATTTCGCGCCTTTCCCGAAAATATTTTATTTGTCTAATATCTTGCCTGTTATCCGTTTGGCAGGATACTGACTGGCAACTATTGATCTTTACATTTGTCTGTTTCCTCTCCGGAAAAGCTCCGGATCGGTGTTGCTCGCAGCCTCCTCTGTCGGCACCCGTCCTCTCTGTCTCGGTTCGGAGTTTTCGAGATGGAGTCTCCGAGTGTTCCCCATCTCGGACCTCCAGTTTTCCGATGGTTTGCAATTGCTGCAGTTGGGCTTCAGTACTCCCTGCTCTCCACAACCGAAACAGAAAATACCTTTTACGGGCTCACGACACTCGGTGTATGAATGCGAGTTGTCATGGCAATTCCAGCACCTGAAACTTCTTGATCCCTGTGTCGCTCGACCATTTATAGGTTCCCATTGCCGAGGTTGTGATGGCTGGCCATTATGCCGAGAATACCCGTCCGGCCTCTTCAACAATGTTTTGCCTCTGGTCTGGTCTTGGAACGTGACTCGTTGTTTTAGTCTATCGGTAATTTCGCAGACTTGATCAATATAGTCTTGTGGTTCATTCTGGGTCGTATAGCACCAGCCTCCACTATCTAAGTCTTCCTCCTCAAATTCCAGTTCACTTACCCGAGGAGGGCGTGTTTCATACCTCCCTTGTGTTCTTAACATGGGTCGAGTTTGATACCTTTCGGAACTGTAACTGCTGTGGTGTGGTGTCAACCCGGCCTCTGGGTTATGACCTAATCGTTTCCACATATCTTCGAGTGAGCTGCAACGACGAGCAAACTCACCCAAATTTCGAAATTGTTTTTCATTATGCAGGGCCATTTGCAGTCCTGGCCGCATATTTCGTCTAATAATAGTATAAATTGTGTCGTCAGAAATCGACTTGTTAGTCTGCAACGTGAGGCGATGGATTGCTTGGTAAAATTCCAAAAATGACTCACGGGGATATTCTTGCTTCCGATTGTTGAGCAATCTTCGAACGTCATCATCGGTTCTGCTCGTTGCAAATCGAATTATCATCTCCTGACGGAACACCTCCCATGACATTCCCGGGTTTCGGTCTACGGAGGTCCAGAACCAGTCTAGAGCATCCCCTTCCAAACAGAGATCTATCACTCCAACCAGGTCGTCTAAATGAATACGGGCACGTGCCGCATGCCATTCCATTCGCACCAGGAACCGTTCTACAGTGAGGGGACTCTTACTCCCCTCGAACCGTACCTTCCAGGTACTTACTTCGCGGCGAAGCTTAGCATCAGTTATTTTGCTAGATCTGCTCCTGTCCTGTCCGGACCTTGAGGATGACCTGGATGAGTGCTTTAAGTGTTGCTCCTCCTCGTGTCTTGCTTGCGTGCTTGCCTCAGATTCTGAAGGCGCAAAATCACCAGCTTGATACGTGAGTACGGACCCTTTTACACCCTTAATTTTAAAAGGGCTTGAAGTTAACACTTCTCCGTCATCCTCGTCTGACGAATCGTCTGTCGTTTGGTTCGCTTGACCGGGCCGACGCCTTGAACTCGCACGACCAATTAGTTTTTTTGTTTTCTCAAATATGAGTCGTTCCACTTGCCCGCTAGCGGCTTGCGCCGTCAATAGCTTACTTCTGAGTTTTCCGACTACTGTAATTAGCTCCCTGAAATTTTTAGTCCAACTCGCTGTTTGGGCTTGGAACGTTGGAGACGTGGAACTTCGGTATATACGGGCTTGGATGTGATTTAATTTCATTAGGAACTTAGGTAGTTCCTCGAAATTGGGTTGGTCCTGCCCCAAGAAGTCTAGCAGTTCCATTCTTAAAGCTTGTGTCTTCCTTAAGCATGCCTCAGCTTCTGTCTGTGGTTGCTTAAGAGCACCACTATGGGCTCTTTGAGGCTGGAGGTAAGTTTCTTCAGCCTCCTCCTTTAACTTTGCCTGAAGCGTCTTCCTAAGCTCGTCCGACATGGCTTGCTTAGCGGCTTCACCCATCCCTCTTACTTCAAACTCCACAAGAAGCTCGTCTTGATCTAGGTAGTCTAGATTCATTTTATTATTGTTGTTGATTTACAACGAGAAAAAAAAAAAAAGCAAAACAAAAAAAAAAAAAATTTTATATAACCACCAATAAACAAAAATTTGATTCAAAACTAAACAACCATGGGTAACACTCCCCTAAAATGAATAAATTCCGCCAACTTGGATCAAAATAAGGATAGGATAAAGGAATTGAAATTGAAATTTTGATGAAACTGTTTCCTTGTTCCCAATGATGCAACGGTAGTCTAAACCTGACATACAAGGTGATCCTCGCTGCTATGGTGAACTTGGAAACAGATAACACTAAAGGTACCCAATAGGCCATGGCAAAATTCTTGCCCCCGTATCCGCAGCTGGCAATCTTACTCTGAACTCAGCAGAGGAGCTCACCTGCGAGGGTGACAGAATGTTCCCATGTAAGTCAACCAATGTTGCTGCGGTCTTTTCAGACACTCGAACCTCGGCTGCTATGGCTGTCTATTGGGGATGATAACTCGCCGGTTATCACCAAGGATTTCCGCAGTGTGAGATATAATAATGTTTAGCTTATGTCCTAAACCTCATCAATATCCGTTCACTGATAGAACACCGGATTGGACAGCTAAACACATTATACCCTGAACGCGCCTAAAACTAACTATGGGAGGACTTGCAAAACCCATCCCGAAGGATGACAAATTTAAATAAACAACACAAAGTGGAATTTTCGCAATAACCTAACTATACACTGCTGCTTGGAAATCCATATTTTAAAATAAAAAAATATATCTTATGGCTCGTGATAATTTCTTACCGGTAGCCATAAGCATTTAACAGAGGAAAAATAAAATTGGGTGCAGTTCAGCTTTACGAGCCAGGATACGGAATGACCGGTCTGAGAAATGAGCAGCCCTTTATACCACCCGATAACCACTCGGCAGGAAAGGGATATGCCCATTACCTCAGGGACCGCATCATTCTCCCTTACTGGTAACGCAAAGCATCAACTGTTGGTTGTACACGGTACGGAAAACCGTACAACTGAATTATTGTCTGAGTTCGGTTATCACCACGTGCTCCAGCCTTCTCCCATATTAGATGAATTCTTAAATTCCTATAACTACCACGAATGTCGGTTTATCCCCCGGAGTGCGGGTTGGGACATGCCACAGATAAACCATCCATTCGGGGATCCAGCATAGGAGCTCAAAAATCATCAATTCCAGTCGGTACGCGTATGACCCACCACGAATAAGGTCAGGCTTGCCGCGGCCATACTCGTATCGATAGAAATTGACATCCGACAATGATAAAAATCAAGCACACGGTCATTTAAGCCGATTTCAATTTTACTAAGAAGTATTTAACAATTTTTGAACATTACATAAAGTAATGTCGACAATTTAGACGAGAATGTGAGGGAATCCTCAATTGAATTTAATAGACTAATTGTGGTATTTATTACCAGAATTTTTGGGCCGAATTATGGCCCTGTTTGGGCGCCACTGTAACGAAAAAAGTTTTTACTAGTCTTACGACAGTATACCCTATCGTTAAAGAAATTGTCCCCATTTCATGCCCTAGCCCCATGTGCGGCTTGGTTTCCCGCAGCTCAGCCTGGTAGGGGATGTGGTCGTGGGTTTTGGGGTTAGGTGAAATCAGGGACCTAGATTACCGCACAATCATATTAACTTAGGGAAGATGGCCCAAAATTTACCATCTAAAATTTTGATCAAAAAAAATGAAAAGAGGTCATCGGACCCAACACTGGCGGATCCTAAACATATTTAGGGAATGGGTTTTCACCCATGGTTGTTATTGCTGGCTTCTTAGGGTAACATAATTACCTTAAGAAGCACAGACATGAAAAAAAACACAAAAGAAACACACACAAAAAAATAATTAGTCGGAGAAAAAGAAGTGGAGGAGGTCCTTAGCAGAGAGAGGGTGTCCAGCCTATGGGCCGGGTTACTCTCGATGCCCTCGCTTCTAGCAAGACTCAGCTTTGCTAGAAGCAACTAAGGTACCTCGCCACTTTCGAAAAATAAAAAAAATATTAGTGACACTACACCATACTCACCAAAATATATATATACGCCAACTTTTCTTTCAGGCTTAACCAATCTCTTGAATCGATAAGATTATTTTTATTCCTATTTAAGGGTATAATTGATTCACTTATTCCACTAAATTTCGCAATTTCCAATAAATTTCCAATAAAAAAAACGCACAAAGTTTCTGTATTAAACTATTATATTGTATTATTAAAGTGGAAAATGCACACTCATTTATTATTAATCTTTTATAAAATACTTAACACGAAACACACTGTTTTTATTGTAACTTAATTTAGAAAAACACTAAAACTCAATATAAGACCGATACACAAAAAATACAAAATACACGTCTTTACAATACTGAGGTTTGAAGTAGAAATTAAAAACAAACCCACTGACCACTACTTGGTCTATCTAATCACTCCTCGCACGCTCGCCTATTCAAAAAAACTGACCCCCTTTTTGGTCTATCTAATCACTGATCCCCTCACCAAATGTTCTTGCACATTTTATATCCAATTAATTGGAAAAATATTGTACATTCATCAAAAATGTACGCAAGCAAAAAAAAGTACAAAAACGTGACATTGGTTTTTGATTACCCAATGCACTCGCTAAAATTTGCTTATATCCAAAAAATATAACTTGATCGAAATGTGCAATTGGAGGTATTTTCAATAGCAAAGTCCATTCTCATGCTATTTACCTCAAAACACATCGATAAAAAAAATTGATAATGTTGCATTATATTATTATGGTTTACGTTTATTCACCTACTGCATGGATATATAGGTACAGTAATCTGAGGAACATAAACAAACAATAACAATGCGAAATACGGCATGGTTTTTTTATTTTGGTAGAATTTGAGGTATCACCTCGAAGGTTATGCCGAGTGTTAAAATTTGATGTTGGAATTTGGGTTGATAACGGAACTGAATAAGATTCCGTTACAGCGTGGGGAAAACCCAAACCCTGAGATGAAAAGAGATCTCATACTCTATTTAGAAAGGACGAGGTTTACGAAATCAGTCTTTAGATAGCCCAACGTGGCGGACGCCCCACACCCTGAGTATGTCTCAGAGCCGGGCACTTAATCTACTTATTCCTAATTACTAAATCTAAATTATAACTATGGGCTACTATCATAATATACATATTCAAATTTAATTCTGTATTTAATTTTGAAAACAGTAAAAAAAATTTGTTTTTAAGAACATTACATATTATAAACCAATTTACATATTTTGACTGATGAATTTTAGGTTCAATCAACAAGTCATTTTATTATTATTTGAATGAAATTAACAATAAACTTCTAGAGTACATATATCAATTATTCGGATGTTATTCACTACGCAGCAGGCGTCAACGTTATTACCAATCGGGATCTTTTGATGAGATGTTGAATCCACACCAAACATCACACATACTCTTGACATCCGATCATTTAATGCTGCCCCTTGGAACGCTTCTCTTCTTTGATGTAGCGCAGTGGCATTTGCGCAGCTATCTAACTTTAATCGCAAAACAAATATGTTTCTGGGTCAGTTGCTGTTGCGGCGCTTAAAAGAATGGGCCCTCGTGACTTCCCACATGCTGGTCAGGTCTCGCAAATAGGCAACACCATATTTTAGTGTAGAATTTGATGTCTAATTGGACTTCAAACTTGTTCACTCTTCATTGGACCTGATTTTGTCATATTTTTACAGCTGTCACCCTCTGATGCTTTAGCATTTAGATGATTTTATCTAATCAATATCCCTATCAGCTCGGGAGTCGCACCATGACGTCCGGATATTATTGATTCCCTTGAAGTGTTAACTTGTCATCATTATTTGATTTGTTATCACTGGTGTGGTTGCTTTAGCTGCTTTGATTCGTAATGTTTTCGAGCAGTGTGGCATTAGTGCGTCTTGATGGCTCAGCCGTTGGTAATTTTGGTGTACACTTTCTTCTGGTCTGCTGGTTCTTGCTGTTCTTAAAAATTGATATACATAACTCTAAAATTTCAATGACAGCCTTAATAATTTACATTTTTTTTTTTTTTTTTTTTTTTTAACTAAACCTATCCCATATCTATTATAATAGATGGCGCTACCCCAATCCCACTTTGCTGAACCATGTGCATGGAATGTGATTGGGTCAACCTCATCTTTCTCCTTAATCTGACTGACTTAAATACTACTTGGCTTAACCTATGCTGACATGTTTTTTTCGCGCGCGGCATGCCAGCCTCCGCCTCACCACTACACTGACTATGTGACTACCGAGCCCACCGGTTCATATTCAGTCTAATGGTGAAGGTAGTAACGAATGTCTGCAAAGAATAATAATTTGCGTTGTAGGAATTTACTTTTAAACCATTATTCGCATTAATTTTTTTCTAGGTTCAAAAACCCGAGGTCTTTTTTTTTCTTTTATTTTAACCAGAAGTCTTTATGTCTTTCATATGGTAGACGCCTAAAGGTTTTCCGTGTTCGTTCTCCAATTCGTAGGCCACATTGCCCAAACGCTTACGGACTGTCGCGGGTATGAACTTAGGAGCTAGTTTGGCTGAGTATTGCTGTGCTGCACTACTTTGCGTGAAGTTCCGCGCGTATACCTTTTGACCGACCGCCAGTACTCGATCCCTTGATCGCAAATTATACTGGTGTGCCGATCTTGAGTACGCTTGTTGCAAATGTTTTAAAACTAACTCCCGCGCCAAAGCAAGCCGGTCGTTCTTGCTATTTACCGTGTAGGTACTTATAGCTTGGTTTCCTAGTAACCGGAGCAAGTCATACTGTGACCCATGGTCTATGGTGTGTTGCCCAAAGACTAGGTAGGAAGGAGCGTACCCTATTGAGGAATGGGTCGTGTTTCGCAACGCACCCGCGATCTGTGGGAGATGATCATCCCAAGAGCGTTGATCTCCTTTGATATAACTGCGTACCGCAGCCAGTATGGATCGATTTACTCTCTCCGAGGCGTTCGACTGTGGCGAATACACAGGGGTGAATATGTGTTTTACGCCGTATTTCTCCAGAAAATTTTTAAGCAGATTGGATTTAAACTGCTTCCCGTTGTCAGTGAGAACAAATTCTGGAACTGAGAATAACGGAAATACATCCCGTTCCAGGTATTCCACCACCCTGTTCGCAGTCGCATCGCGCAATGGCTTCAGCAATACGAACTTGGAGTATTGGTCTAACACGATAAGGATGCATGTGTTCCCTCTCTTTGATCGAGGGTACGGGCCCAGAAAATCCATGTACAGTTTCTGGAAAGGCCTCTCGTGTTGCACATACTCCCCCATCCTTGGTCTCAAGATGGTATTTGCAGCTTTGCTGAGCTTACATGTTTGGCAATTTCCAACGAAACCTTTCGTATCTTTCACAAGGGTTGGCCAGAAATAGTGACGACGCAGAAACTCAATCATTTTGCCAGTCCCCATGTGTGCTGCTGATGGAGGTTCATGTGCGTGTGTTAATACTTGTTGGACCAAACCGTCGGGAACCCACAATTTCCAGCTGGGAATGTCTGTTTGGTGATCTAGGTCTTTGACAGGTTGATGGATTAACAGTTTGCCATCTACAAGTTTAACATCCTCTGGTACTGGTTTTAAAGACATGAGTGTGCTAATTATTTCTTTATAGTCGTCTCCGGTAAAATCAGAGGACTGCAGGTCTAATGGTTCGCGATTGCTAGTGTGGTCCAGTGTATGCACCTCCTCTGTGTATACCCGAGACAAAGCATCTGGAACTATATTTCTTGTGCCCTTTCGGTACTCTATACGGAAGTTATATCCTTGAAGTTTCAAACTCCAACGTGCTAAACGCCCACTAAGGTCTGCCTGGTTCATCAGCCACTGAAGGCTAGAATGGTCGGTTATAAGGACAAACTCGTAGCCCTCGACATAGGAGCGGAACTTGCGTATACTAAGAACGGCCGCCAAGCACTCCAACTCAGTGACACTATAGTTCTTCTGCGCACCATTTAGTTTATGAGAGTAGAAAGCGATGGGATGCTCTCCACCCTCATCATCCTTTTGGAATAAGACGCTACCAACCCCTGTTTTGGAAGCATCTACTTGAATGTAAAAAGTTCTTGTGTAGTCGGGGTGAGTAAGCACCGGTGCGTTGGACAGACAAGACTTCAGTTCTTCGAACGCCTTTTGTGCGGTCTCCGTCCACACTATACCACCCTTTGTCTTCAAGAGGTCCGTAAGGGGAGCAGCTAGTGACGAGTAGTTCGAGATGAACTTACGATACCAACCACTCATCCCCAGGAATTGGCGAATGTTTTTGACCGTCTTCGGGGTTGGGAAGTTTTGGATAGCTGCGACTTTATCCGGATCTACCTTAACGCTACCCTCCCCTACAATGTGGCCTAGGTACTTTAACCGTTTCAAAACGAACTTAGACTTATCTACGTTGATTGTAAGGTTGGCGTCCGTCAGGTGCTTTGCAACTACTTGGAGCAATTGAATATGTTCCTCGAAAGTAGGTGCTGTTATCAATAGATCGTCCAGGTACACAAAGACACGCTCATGTAATTCATGCGGAATTACTCTGTGCATCAGTTTACACATGGTTTGAGCAGCGTTGCATAACCCGAAAGGCATTACTGTAAACTGATACAACGGTCTGTGTGGGACCGTGAATGCTGTTTTACACCTTGACTTTGAATCCAACGGAATCTGCCAAAAAGCGTCTTTCAGATCCAGACTGGAAATATATTTGGTGTTTTCTAGCCGACTTAGTAACCCATCAATTATTGGTAGGGGGTAAGCCTCCTTGATGGTCACCGAATTTAATTTTCTAGCGTCTAAACATAATCTAAGTTTTCCATTGCTTTTTGGTACCATGGTCACTGGAGAGTTCCAAGGACTAGAAGATTCCTCGATAACTCCGAGAGATAACATCCTCTCGATTTCTTTATCCAGTTCCTTCTGCTTTGCAGGTGACATTGAGTAATACCTCTGCTTGATGGGTTTAGCGTCTGCGGTATCTATCTCATGGTACACTAGGTGTGTCCGCCCTAAGCCGAGCTGTCCGAAAGATGGAAATTTGGCTTTGACTTCCTCTAATTGCCTTTGCTGTACAGTAGTTAAAATATGTCTATCTTGTACTGGTACTCCCACATCCGTGTGTGCTATTTCAGATATGGAAATTTGTAGATTGAACGTTTTCCAGAAATCTGTTCCTAGGTACAGTTTCTGGGACAACGAAGGAGCTATAAACAACTTTAAGGTTTTGATCTGATTATTAAACTGGACAGGGACATAAATGTAACCAATGATCTTCTCTGCTGTACCACTGGCTGTATGTAAATTGGTTGCTATTGGACGATAGGTTAACTTGCAGCTCTCCAAAAAGACTTTGCTCCCTTGACCCAGTACACTGATGTTCGCCCCTGAGTCTAATAGTCCCTCTATCTCTTGTTCACAAATTCTAATTTTGGCGTATGGCCTGTTGTCAGGGTTGGAATGGATAACTGTCGAGTTTAGAAGTTTAACTATTTCGCGCCTTTCCCGAAAATATTTTATTTGTCTAATATCTTGCCTGTTATCCGTTTGGCAGGATACTGACTGGCAACTATTGATCTTTACATTTGTCTGTTTCCTCTCCGGAAAAGCTCCGGATCGGTGTTGCTCGCAGCCTCCTCTGTCGGCACCCGTCCTCTCTGTCTCGGTTCGGAGTTTTCGAGATGGAGTCTCCGAGTGTTCCCCATCTCGGACCTCCAGTTTTCCGATGGTTTGCAATTGCTGCAGTTGGGCTTCAGTACTCCCTGCTCTCCACAACCGAAACAGAAAATACCTTTTACGGGCTCACGACACTCGGTGTATGAATGCGAGTTGTCATGGCAATTCCAGCACCTGAAACTTCTTGATCCCTGTGTCGCTCGACCATTTATAGGTTCCCATTGCCGAGGTTGTGATGGCTGGCCATTATGCCGAGAATACCCGTCCGGCCTCTTCAACAATGTTTTGCCTCTGGTCTGGTCTTGGAACGTGACTCGTTGTTTTAGTCTATCGGTAATTTCGCAGACTTGATCAATATAGTCTTGTGGTTCATTCTGGGTCGTATAGCACCAGCCTCCACTATCTAAGTCTTCCTCCTCAAATTCCAGTTCACTTACCCGAGGAGGGCGTGTTTCATACCTCCCTTGTGTTCTTAACATGGGTCGAGTTTGATACCTTTCGGAACTGTAACTGCTGTGGTGTGGTGTCAACCCGGCCTCTGGGTTATGACCTAATCGTTTCCACATATCTTCGAGTGAGCTGCAACGACGAGCAAACTCACCCAAATTTCGAAATTGTTTTTCATTATGCAGGGCCATTTGCAGTCCTGGCCGCATATTTCGTCTAATAATAGTATAAATTGTGTCGTCAGAAATCGACTTGTTAGTCTGCAACGTGAGGCGATGGATTGCTTGGTAAAATTCCAAAAATGACTCACGGGGATATTCTTGCTTCCGATTGTTGAGCAATCTTCGAACGTCATCATCGGTTCTGCTCGTTGCAAATCGAATTATCATCTCCTGACGGAACACCTCCCATGACATTCCCGGGTTTCGGTCTACGGAGGTCCAGAACCAGTCTAGAGCATCCCCTTCCAAACAGAGATCTATCACTCCAACCAGGTCGTCTAAATGAATACGGGCACGTGCCGCATGCCATTCCATTCGCACCAGGAACCGTTCTACAGTGAGGGGACTCTTACTCCCCTCGAACCGTACCTTCCAGGTACTTACTTCGCGGCGAAGCTTAGCATCAGTTATTTTGCTAGATCTGCTCCTGTCCTGTCCGGACCTTGAGGATGACCTGGATGAGTGCTTTAAGTGTTGCTCCTCCTCGTGTCTTGCTTGCGTGCTTGCCTCAGATTCTGAAGGCGCAAAATCACCAGCTTGATACGTGAGTACGGACCCTTTTACACCCTTAATTTTAAAAGGGCTTGAAGTTAACACTTCTCCGTCATCCTCGTCTGACGAATCGTCTGTCGTTTGGTTCGCTTGACCGGGCCGACGCCTTGAACTCGCACGACCAATTAGTTTTTTTGTTTTCTCAAATATGAGTCGTTCCACTTGCCCGCTAGCGGCTTGCGCCGTCAATAGCTTACTTCTGAGTTTTCCGACTACTGTAATTAGCTCCCTGAAATTTTTAGTCCAACTCGCTGTTTGGGCTTGGAACGTTGGAGACGTGGAACTTCGGTATATACGGGCTTGGATGTGATTTAATTTCATTAGGAACTTAGGTAGTTCCTCGAAATTGGGTTGGTCCTGCCCCAAGAAGTCTAGCAGTTCCATTCTTAAAGCTTGTGTCTTCCTTAAGCATGCCTCAGCTTCTGTCTGTGGTTGCTTAAGAGCACCACTATGGGCTCTTTGAGGCTGGAGGTAAGTTTCTTCAGCCTCCTCCTTTAACTTTGCCTGAAGCGTCTTCCTAAGCTCGTCCGACATGGCTTGCTTAGCGGCTTCACCCATCCCTCTTACTTCAAACTCCACAAGAAGCTCGTCTTGATCTAGGTAGTCTAGATTCATTTTATTATTGTTGTTGATTTACAACGAGAAAAAAAAAAAAAGCAAAACAAAAAAAAAAAAAATTTTATATAACCACCAATAAACAAAAATTTGATTCAAAACTAAACAACCATGGGTAACACTCCCCTAAAATGAATAAATTCCGCCAACTTGGATCAAAATAAGGATAGGATAAAGGAATTGAAATTGAAATTTTGATGAAACTGTTTCCTTGTTCCCAATGATGCAACGGTAGTCTAAACCTGACATACAAGGTGATCCTCGCTGCTATGGTGAACTTGGAAACAGATAACACTAAAGGTACCCAATAGGCCATGGCAAAATTCTTGCCCCCGTATCCGCAGCTGGCAATCTTACTCTGAACTCAGCAGAGGAGCTCACCTGCGAGGGTGACAGAATGTTCCCATGTAAGTCAACCAATGTTGCTGCGGTCTTTTCAGACACTCGAACCTCGGCTGCTATGGCTGTCTATTGGGGATGATAACTCGCCGGTTATCACCAAGGATTTCCGCAGTGTGAGATATAATAATGTTTAGCTTATGTCCTAAACCTCATCAATATCCGTTCACTGATAGAACACCGGATTGGACAGCTAAACACATTATACCCTGAACGCGCCTAAAACTAACTATGGGAGGACTTGCAAAACCCATCCCGAAGGATGACAAATTTAAATAAACAACACAAAGTGGAATTTTCGCAATAACCTAACTATACACTGCTGCTTGGAAATCCATATTTTAAAATAAAAAAATATATCTTATGGCTCGTGATAATTTCTTACCGGTAGCCATAAGCATTTAACAGAGGAAAAATAAAATTGGGTGCAGTTCAGCTTTACGAGCCAGGATACGGAATGACCGGTCTGAGAAATGAGCAGCCCTTTATACCACCCGATAACCACTCGGCAGGAAAGGGATATGCCCATTACCTCAGGGACCGCATCATTCTCCCTTACTGGTAACGCAAAGCATCAACTGTTGGTTGTACACGGTACGGAAAACCGTACAACTGAATTATTGTCTGAGTTCGGTTATCACCACGTGCTCCAGCCTTCTCCCATATTAGATGAATTCTTAAATTCCTATAACTACCACGAATGTCGGTTTATCCCCCGGAGTGCGGGTTGGGACATGCCACAGATAAACCATCCATTCGGGGATCCAGCATAGGAGCTCAAAAATCATCAATTCCAGTCGGTACGCGTATGACCCACCACGAATAAGGTCAGGCTTGCCGCGGCCATACTCGTATCGATAGAAATTGACATCCGACAATGATAAAAATCAAGCACACGGTCATTTAAGCCGATTTCAATTTTACTAAGAAGTATTTAACAATTTTTGAACATTACATAAAGTAATGTCGACAATTTAGACGAGAATGTGAGGGAATCCTCAATTGAATTTAATAGACTAATTGTGGTATTTATTACCAGAATTTTTGGGCCGAATTATGGCCCTGTTTGGGCGCCACTGTAACGAAAAAAGTTTTTACTAGTCTTACGACAGTATACCCTATCGTTAAAGAAATTGTCCCCATTTCATGCCCTAGCCCCATGTGCGGCTTGGTTTCCCGCAGCTCAGCCTGGTAGGGGATGTGGTCGTGGGTTTTGGGGTTAGGTGAAATCAGGGACCTAGATTACCGCACAATCATATTAACTTAGGGAAGATGGCCCAAAATTTACCATCTAAAATTTTGATCAAAAAAAATGAAAAGAGGTCATCGGACCCAACACTGGCGGATCCTAAACATATTTAGGGAATGGGTTTTCACCCATGGTTGTTATTGCTGGCTTCTTAGGGTAACATAATTACCTTAAGAAGCACAGACATGAAAAAAAACACAAAAGAAACACACACAAAAAAATAATTAGTCGGAGAAAAAGAAGTGGAGGAGGTCCTTAGCAGAGAGAGGGTGTCCAGCCTATGGGCCGGGTTACTCTCGATGCCCTCGCTTCTAGCAAGACTCAGCTTTGCTAGAAGCAACTAAGGTACCTCGCCACTTTCGAAAAATAAAAAAAATATTAGTGACACTACACCATACTCACCAAAATATATATATACGCCAACTTTTCTTTCAGGCTTAACCAATCTCTTGAATCGATAAGATTATTTTTATTCCTATTTAAGGGTATAATTGATTCACTTATTCCACTAAATTTCGCAATTTCCAATAAATTTCCAATAAAAAAAACGCACAAAGTTTCTGTATTAAACTATTATATTGTATTATTAAAGTGGAAAATGCACACTCATTTATTATTAATCTTTTATAAAATACTTAACACGAAACACACTGTTTTTATTGTAACTTAATTTAGAAAAACACTAAAACTCAATATAAGACCGATACACAAAAAATACAAAATACACGTCTTTACAATACTGAGGTTTGAAGTAGAAATTAAAAACAAACCCACTGACCACTACTTGGTCTATCTAATCACTCCTCGCACGCTCGCCTATTCAAAAAAACTGACCCCCTTTTTGGTCTATCTAATCACTGATCCCCTCACCAAATGTTCTTGCACATTTTATATCCAATTAATTGGAAAAATATTGTACATTCATCAAAAATGTACGCAAGCAAAAAAAAGTACAAAAACGTGACATTGGTTTTTGATTACCCAATGCACTCGCTAAAATTTGCTTATATCCAAAAAATATAACTTGATCGAAATGTGCAATTGGAGGTATTTTCAATAGCAAAGTCCATTCTCATGCTATTTACCTCAAAACACATCGATAAAAAAAATTGATAATGTTGCATTAGATTATTATGGTTTACGTTTATTCACCTACTGCATGGATATATAGGTACAGTAATCTGAGGAACATAAACAAACAATAACAATGCGAAATACGGCATGGTTTTTTTATTTTGGTAGAATTTGAGGTATCACCTCGAAGGTTATGCCGAGTGTTAAAATTTGATGTTGGAATTTGGGTTGATAACGGAACTGAATAAGATTCCGTTACAATGTTTGAATCTATTCGAAATGAAATGAAATTTCATTTCGCATCTTGTTTTTTATTACATTAATACTTAATTAATGGACAAGATATTCGTTGTTTGATGAGCAAAGATGCATTTGAAAACGGTCTCAGGCTATGGATTTTGTACGATTTTCTCATGAAATTCTCATGAGAAATTGTGTACGTACACAAAGTATAATATTCACTTTTAATATGTGTACTGTAGTTTTCTATCATTGTGTATGTGACAAATTCTCATGAACTATCGCCAAAATGTTGACTCAATTTTATAAATGCACTAATCGGTTGAAAAAAAAATAGTTCATGAGAATTTCTCCACTGCTCGCGAGCAGTAGAATAAATGAAAGATGATAAGAAAATAGTTGCGATTGAATTTTTTTTGTGTATTTTCATTTATATTATATAAAGCTAAAATAAAATAAATTGTATTAATGTTTTTTAATAAATTTAATATTCCATAGTTTAATTATACATTTATGTATCTATATTTTTATGTGTTATTTATGGAAATAATATTGTGAAGAAAGGGTTTAATAAATTATAAAATCGATTAACACTTTAATGGGCGCTCACAAAACATGTGTGTGATAGCCCGAATAACTGTTAGAAGTGCTACTATTAAAGTGTTAACTGAGGAAATATATAGCGCGTTTTTATATTAGCACCCGATAGATTTCTCCGGAGCAGCCAATTTAGAAATGTATAAGAGCGGTGTAAACACAGTAACAGAATAGAGATAGTCGTGTATACATCGAGTAATATTTGCGATGATTATTCTTCTTTTAATACTGGTACACTCACATGCAAAATGTTTTTTATGAAGAAAAAGGTTTTGAAATAGAGGAAGCGAAAAGTGAAAGAGTGAGTTATTAGAAATAATTTTCTAATAAGTGAAATAGAAATAAAAGAATTTACAATATATATAAAGATTATTTTATTTCAACCGAATATAATACAAATTAACAGGTTATGGGACAAGGAAACTCTTTAAATACAGTGATTGTTAAAAAAATTAAATTCAGTGATTAAATAAAGGTAAAAATGGCTTCGTCGTTAAATATAAGCTATTTCGAGTTTCCTCAACTTTGATAATTGGCTTTTCCGTGTCGAGTGTATACTAGATGAGAGACAGTTAAAAGACGTGCTTGAGCGAGACATAGACGCCCAAGATATAACAAAAGAAGAAAAGCCAAACTTAGTTAAAAAAGACGCCAAGGCCAAAGCAGTAATTGTACAATGTGTAAATGACAAACATATGAACATCATAAAAGATAGTAAAACAGCAAAAGAAATGGTCCAAAAATTAAAAAACATTTTACAAAAAAAAGTGTGTTATCAAAGTTACATCTGCGTAGAAAACTTTTAACGAAAAAAAATGGCGGACAATGAAAAACTAGAAGACTACTTTCACAGATTTGAAACAATTATTAGAGAACTGGAATGCATAGATAAAAAAATTGATAAAACAGACAAAGTATGCTATCTTCTAACTGAACTTCATAACAAGTATGACACGGTAATTACAACGCTTGAAACAATTAAAGAAGACTGCAATTTAGATTTTGTAAAAACTTGGTTGCTCGATGAAGAATTAAAATTATACCAAAATAGTGAAAACAAAAATGAAATAGCATTTAAAGTATTACTTGCTATAAATGTAACAAGGAGGGTCATGTGGCTTATGAAGTTCGAGCGCAAACTAATAATCGGGAAGAAGCGTGAATCGTTCAAGAAGAGGCAGAGGCAGCTCAAGAGTTCCAATGCGAGGTGGAAATCAGTCTCAATCGACAGCTTACTACAGTGAAGCAGATGCAGTGACATTCATAGCTCTCAACGCATATATGGAATCAGACCTAAAAAGTTGTATATTAGATAGTGGAGTGGAGCAACAAATCATCTAATGCGATCAGATTTGGAACCATATATGAGAAAAGTAACAACGTTAGCTACACCAGCAAGAATAATAGCAGCAAACAATAAAAAAATGATAGCTTATAAAAAGGGTGAATTGGCAACTTATTTAAATCATCGAGAAATATATATACAAAAATTCTTTTTTTACTCAAGGGTAAAATGACACAGTTTGACAGCCAGGCATTGTGATTTAAATAATTTTCAGTATATTTGAACAATCGAGCTCCATCTTGTTGTTTAGAGTAACAATTAGCAACCGCACACTTTATACCAGACGGCCTCTTCATCGTGAGTTGTCTTTTTCTTTCCATAATTACACTTATATTTTAATGTTAAAACTATAATCACAATTATCAAAAGATTTTAATTGAAACAATATTTAATATTCACACAGTAATAAATTGTGGCTATTATTTTTTTAAATTCAGTAATCGTCACTATATTCACTATATTTCGTCTTCAAAAATAATTCATCACTTCATCAACACTAATCGTCTTTCGTCCTTAACTTTTAAAAACTTTTCTATTATTATAAGCAATTTTATGTCACACTCAAGTTTTTTTATAATAATAATTTTACAAAACACATAAATAGCCAAATTTGCTTGGATTTCAAACACACTATGAAACAGACCAAATTCAAAAATAGAATAGTTTTGTAAGAAAACTAGCAGAAGAACTACATACGTGATAAAATGAACACACGCCCAGCAAAAATAATATCAGGTAGTTTTCATTAGGTATTTTGAAATAGTAGTGGGTGTCCACAAATGTTTTTGTCCACAAATTTATCAATTTAAAAATTTATATTTTTCAATTTATGTAATTATATAATTCAATTTATATTTTATAAATTTTAAATTTCATTTTATAATTTTCAAAATTATTTAATAACCTAACTTTTTATATTATTTAAAACATCTACAATATAAAATACCTAAAAACAAGGTTTTTATTGAAATTGGAGCCGATTCATCGCTAATGAACAATTCCTGCGCATTAAATTAAAATTGCCATTTAAATCTTCAGAAGTAATAGATTGAACAGTCGAGTCGATTATTTCTGGTAGATGACGTTGTAGTTCCTCAGGTAACATGGATCAAACGGCAGTTTTTATTTTGGGAAAAGCAAACTCAACTGGGCTGATCATGTAACTTTCGTTTATACTGCCGCATGACAACGCTCGATCTCATGGTGCTCGCGTGACTCAGAAGAATCTCTTCAACTACATGCGGTATATTCACCAGACTTGGGCCCGTCCAACTTAAATTTGTTCCGGTTAATGCAGCACGTGTTTAGTGGATACACAGTCCACATTGCTGGACGATGTACGTAAATTCATCGATGACCTTATCGTGTCGAAGCCAGTAAGTTTCTTTCGCAACGGCATTCGTATGTTACCTGAGAGATCGCACATAAAAACGATGGACAATATTTCTAAGTTTAAATTCATTGTTTATTTTGGGTGTACTACGAAATCCAGGCTTATAAAATCCCGGCATCAAAATCCCGGCTTTCAAAATCACGGTTTTTAAAACCCCGGTTCTCTTTTCTTCTAGTTCTAAAGTCTTGATTTTGAAAAAAATATTGTTTATTAATTCGGGCCGGCCCGAATTTTAGCATAAAAATAAGATGTATTGCCCAAAAATTTACTAAAAAAACCAAGGCTGCAACTTTTTGAAATACAACATTTTGAAATGCAATAATTGTAGAGGCTGCCGGGTTCGCATGTATAGAATTTCAGCAAAATAGGTTTAAAAAGGGCCTAATTCCATCCCTATTAGCCATTTTCTAGAACTTCGTCGCAAACTCATTTTTGAATTTTGTCAAAAAATCATTTGTGTCCCATTTTCCCACATGTCAAATTTTAAAAATTCAAACTGAGATTCCCTAAAAAACGGGTTTATTTTATACAAAACCGAGATTTGGAAAAACATGGACCTTGAAAACCGGAACTTCCCTACACACCCGTTGATTTTTTTGTATAAAATAAATTTGCTGAAAAATCCGTAAAAATTTACGTTTACTCGTAGAGCAGTTTAAACTTAACTGTAAATTAAATTTCGATGATTTCAGATTTTTATATAATATCATTCATGTACTGAGCTGACGATTTGGTTTTCCTTGTTACTCTTGGCTTTACCGTGGCAAAATTAGTTATTTGAGACAAAATGATTGATTTTCATGTTCCTACAATACAGTATAATAGATAGGTAATTTGTTTATATATTGAGAAAATTCATAATGCTTAAACAGGAAATCAAACTCTAATTCGTGTACATAATTTCCATATGTATTACAATAGGTACATATATTTCTATTATAAAACAATGTAATTCGGATTTTGCTTGGACAATTTCATCATCTTTCACAGTCAATTTCATCTAATCAAAACATATTTTTAAATGGGTAAACTTATCTCAAAAAATTTAATTTGGCTAGTATTCTATTTTTCTTTAAAAAAAACACCAAAAATTCTAAATATAGATACTTATGTATGCAGGTGTTTTTAAGGAGCAGAATACAAAGTTTATTTTCATTCGTAAACATTTAAATTTGTATGGCTTTGAGAAAGGGGTGGGAATGCAAAATGCTAAAAATGTAAAATATCGTTGTAGAAAAATAAATCATCATAGAAAGATAGTAATCAATAAAAACCGGTTTGCATGTGTGGGTAAGAATAAAACTCGACAAAATAAAATAAACCTGGACGTGTCTTATCACATTTGGTGATAAAAAGTGTGATAAAAAGAAATTGTAGCTTAATTCAGAATGAATCGGATAAATTATGTCACGTCGTATATTGATGCATTTAGAAAAAGAGCGCAATATCTTCTATCTCGTTTTCCCAAATAAAAAAAATGTTTTGTCGTTTGTTATTTTAACCACATATTTTATATTTAAACCACTTTAAATTTTAACCGCTATTACACCACAAATAGATAAAAAAAAAATTTTAAAATTCTAAAAAATATTATTAAAGAACTTAGCTTTTTTATAGACAAATTAAAACAAATTCTTTTAATTTGTCTATAAAAAAGCTAAGTTCTTTAATAACAAAATAAGACACAAAATTCTAATACAATTTAATAAAAAATATTAATAAAATTAAATTTAACTTAACATTTTGAATTTAGAACTTTATAAAATATTTATTTATTTTTTTTAAATTATTTTTATTATTATAATTTACGAAAATTGAAAATTTTTGTATATCACACGTTGAAAACCACTTCATAAATAACATTCATATATCATAAACCACAAATGTCAAATTATCACTTTTAGTTCATCTTTTCCCCTCAAAATTCATTTTGTAGGGTTGTGTTTGTAGACTTTTATGTTTTGAATTTCATCACAAAAAAAGTCTCCACTAATGATATAAATTGGTGATAAAGCACCACAAAATGACCATCCTGGTATATGTATGTGTAATGTTGAAGTAAATAAAAGTTGCAAATAATTCATTGTACAAACAGCGCCACGATATTTTCATTCCTTTGCATGAGCCTTCTTAATACATATATTCTTCTATGTTTAAATAAAACAAAAATAACAATTGAAGCGTTATTGGTTGAAGAAATGAGATGTAACCTTTTGTCAATTTCCAAATTAGTTGACAATAAATTTAAAGTGATGATAGATCAGAGTGGATTGACTTTACGA
Source organism: Nephrotoma appendiculata (assembly GCA_947310385.1). Lineage (NCBI taxonomy): Eukaryota > Metazoa > Arthropoda > Insecta > Diptera > Tipulidae > Nephrotoma > Nephrotoma appendiculata. Next base: position 247,471,614 of record OX371223.1, on the reverse strand, counting down.
AAGGATCAATATATTTTCAAAGCCTCACAAGTAAACAGATTATATATATTAAAATTGGAAATAATAGAAAGCTGTGAAAATAAAGTATTTAGTGCAGAGATTTGGCATCAAAGGTTGGGACATATCAACAGAAAAGGTATGAAAATATTAGGTCTATCATACACAGAAATGAAAAATGTGGGATGTGTATAGAAGGAAAAGCTACCAGAATACCATTTAACGAGAATAAGAAAAGATCAGACGGAATAGGCGAGTTAATATATACAGATGTGTGTGGACCGGTGAAAGCAGAACAGATTATTTCAGAAGGATATAAATATTTTCAAGTAATTATCGATAACTATTCACACTTCACAGTAGTATACTTACTCAAAACAAAGGGCGGAGCAGAAGAAAATTTTATGAGATATATTCAAGAACTAAGAGCATCGTTTAATACGAAAACAGCCAGAATAAAACTAGATAATGGAGGAGAATTTTTTAGTAATAATTTGAAATCCTTTTGCAGACATAAAGGAATAAAAATGGAATACACAATGGCTTATACAACCACAGCAAAATGGTAAAGCTGAACGTATGAACAGAACATTATTAGACAAAGTACGATCTAGGTTCATCGATACCAATCTTCCGAAGTCCTTATGGGGAGAAGCATTAAGAGCTTCAACATATGAATTGAACAGATCACCTACTATATGCTTAAATGGCAATGCTCCAGCTGAAATGTGGTATGGACAAATACTCTATTCAAATTGAACATTTTTGGTTGTAAGGCATGGGCGGTAAATAAAAAGGGAAAATAAATTAGAGGCAGAGGCAAGACCCTATGTATTTGTTGGCTACAGTAAGGGCGGATACAGATTGTGGTCGCCAGAAGAAAATAAAATTATTGAGTCGAGAGATGTTATATTTGATGAAACAAAATATAAATATTTAGAAGAAGAATTTGGAACATATTATGCATACTGTATGTTGACTCAAACAACGGAGCCCACACTATTTGAAGAGGCTGTAATGGATGAAAAATGATCCATAATAATGATCCATAATGATCCATTTAATATAATGTATTATGTGGCCAGAAATGCTACAGTGAGAAGGATCATGTCGAATGCAGTACAAGAGAAATTACCGATAAGACAACTTGACATACCAACAGATTTTCTAAATGGCGAGTTGAAGTCAGATATATTTATAAATGTTCCACAAAGATTAAAAATTAAAGATAAAAATAACGTGTTGAAATAAAACAAAGCATTATACGGCTTAATAGAATCCAAAATGTTGTAACGAAACAATAGACAAATTTGCAAAAGAAAATGGATACAAACGTTCAGAATACGATTATTGTTTATAAAGAAGACTCTTGGATGATAATTTATGTAGATGACATCATACTAATCGGAGAAATCAATAAAATGGAATGTAAAGGAATAGAGACCCTTATGGAAGCAAATCTATACAATTGATAGATAGTGAAGAAAGAAGAGAAAATGATCTTGATAGGAAGTCTAATTTACCTAACAGTGACATCTAGACCGGATTTGACATATTCAGTACCATACCTAAGCAGATTCTTAGATAAACTATCGGAACAAATTTCAAAAGCTGGGAAGAGAGTATTAAGATATTTGCAGACGAAAAACAAAGGACTTATATTTAAGAGATCATCAGACACAAAATTATATGCCTACTCAGATGCAGATTGGACAGGAGACAAAAGTGACAGAAAAAGTGTAAGTGGATGTTTTGTTGTTTTCTAAAAAGCAGAGATGTGTATCCTTGTCAACAGCAGAATCGGAATACATAGCTGCAGCCACAACAGTACAAGAATTGATAAATCTAAAAGTCATGAGAAAGCATCTAGGAAATGTAAACGAATCTATACTATTGGTGGATAATAAAGGTGCAATATCAATGGCAAAGAGTTATGAAAACTCAAAGAGGACAAAACACAATGATATTCGTGCACACAATATTAAAGACTTAATAGATAAAAATTTTATAATTATTGGTTATATAAATTCCGAAAATAATTATGCAGACATTTAATGACTAAAAGTTTGTGTAAACCTAAATTTATTTTTTTTACGAAAAGTTTATTGAATTAAGAAGTTGAGGACATTAATAAAACTTATGAAATAAGATCACCATAATATGAATGCAAGTGCAGTGTAATTAAACAAAAATTAAGTTAAAGTATTAAAAAAAATTAAGTGTGCTTTAGACCACACTACTGAAGTAAAACTTCTAATATATATTTAATATTTATAATATAATATAGAAAAATTATAATATTGAAAAAAAAAAATTGGTCACCCTGTGCGTTCTCGAGTGTCACCTAGCCGTTTATGTCTCATGCCACAAGAGGTAACCTTGTAACTTGGTAACTTTTTCAAGGCAAACTAGTAATAGACAATGTTTATGTATGTGTCAAAAAATGGACATTAAAACCATTTTTGAAATCTCTTCACATAGTAAAAATGGCCTTAAAATATTTTTTATTTCATTTATGTATAACCACAGTACACAATGTGGTTTCAACGAAAATTTATTTAAGTCACATTAAAATCTGTTTCATAGGCAAACGGGGAAAGAAACGAAGAAAGAATCGGTTTCTGTGATACCTCGTGCGAAATGGAGCTATAATATAGAAAAAATACATATATAAAATATATCACACGGACGATATATTTTCATATTTTTATATTTTCATATTTTCATATTTTCATATTTTCATATTTTCATATTTTCATATTTTCATATTTTCATATTTTCATATTTTCATATTTTCATATTTTCATATTTTCATATTTTCTTATTTTCATATTTTCATATTTTCATATTTTCATATTTTCATATTTTCATATTTTCATATTTTCATATTTTCATATTTTCATATTTTCATATTTTCATATTTTCATATTTTCATATTTTCATATTTTCATATTTTCATATTTTCATATTTTCATATTTTCATATTTTCATATTTTCATATTTTCATATTTTCATATTTTCATATTTTCATATTTTCATATTTTCATATTTTCATATTTTCATATTTTCATATTTTCATATTTTCATATTTTCATATTTTCATATTTTCATATTTTCATATTTTCATATTTTCATATTTTCATATTTTCATATTTTCATATTTTCATATTTTCATATTTTCATATTTTCATATTTTCATATTTTCATATTTTCATATTTTCATATTTTCATATTTTCATATTTTCATATTTTCATATTTTCATATTTTCATATTTTCATATTTTCATATTTTCATATTTTCATATTTTCATATTTTCATATTTTCATATTTTCATATTTTCATATTTTCATATTTTCATATTTTCATATTTTCATATTTTCATATTTTCATATTTTCATATTTTCATATTTTCATATTTTCATATTTTCATATTTTCATATTTTCATATTTTCATATTTTCATATTTTCATATTTTCATATTTTCATATTTTCATATTTTCATATTTTCATATTTTCATATTTTCATATTTTCATATTTTCATATTTTCATATTTTCATATTTTCATATTTTCATATTTTCATATTTTCCTATTTTCCAATTTTCCTATTTTCTTATTTTCCAATTTTTTTAACCAATTATTAAAATAAAATGGTATCAACTAATGTTCCACCTAGGGATTTATGAATTGTCATGGCACATGCTAATACTAAAGGAAAATGTTTTCGTTTTGCGTTTGTTTCGTTCGCCTCGTTCGATTACACTTTTTCGTAACGCATTTGCCAGCTTAGTCCCCAAGTCAAGCGTGCCTAAAGAAGTTTTACTTCAACAATTATTAATTAGATAAATTAAAATTGAGGAGGAGTGTAAGAAATGTATAGGAGCGGTGTAAACACAGTAACAGAATAGAGATAGTCGTGTGTACCGTGCTGGAAAAAAAATTGGGCAAACATATTTTATTGCAAATTGGAGTCTTTTTTTGCTAAAATTACAAAACTTTTGAACGCAATTGGCTTATTGGTTCATTTTAATTACATGTATGACGTAATTTTTTGAAAAAAAATTACCTGCAATTTAGGGGAAAACCCCGAAAAATGCCAAAATATTTAAAATACGTTGATTGGAGTTAAAGTAATGGAATAAATTAAACACTTATTTTCTATTTTTTTTTGTTTTTTTATTGATTTATAGGAGTTCTATCTTTAATATTATTATTTTGGTGGACCGCAATTTGCTTTTATTATGGCGATACACCTCAAAACAAAGGACATTCGTTGCTAAGCCTCTCGCCCGGTTTTCTTTTTACGAGAATTCTTCAATCGCAAACATGTAGCTTTAATTTTGATTCATCGGAGAAAATCACATCATTCCACATCTCTGGAGTCCAAGAAACATGCTCCAATCAACGTATTTTGAATATTTTGGCATTTTTCGGGGTTTTCCCCTAAATTGCAGGTACTTTTTTTTTTTACTAAAAATTACGTCATACATGTATTAAAATGAACCAATAAGCCAATTGCGTTCAAAAGTTTTGTAATTTTAACAAAAAAAGACTCCAATTTGCAATAAAATATGTTTGCCCAATTTTTTTTCCCCAGCACTGTACATCGGGTAATATTTGCGATGATTATTCTTCTTTTAATACTTCCTTTAATACACTCACATGCAAAATGTTTTTTTGTGAAGAAAAAGGTTTTGAAATAAAGGAAGCGGAAAGTGTCATGGTGGAAAGTATAATTTTCTAATAAGTGAAATAGAAATAAAAGAATTTACAATATACATATATAAAGATTATTTTATTTCAACCGAACATAATATAAATTAACATTTTCTATGTCAAAACTTATATTTAGCGCGCTATATTTGCATATAATTAATTTGTTTAACTCTAAACTAAGATTTTTCATTCAATTTTTTAGTTAAAAATCGATAAAAAAATATCTTGCTCTACCTATTTGTCGTGAGCCGCTATCGGGAGCACTATCCATTTCAGGGGGAAACTTTAAATTTCCCTTATTTTGTACTACCTTTAAATCAAAGCAAACTTCATTCATTCTACAAATTTTGACGTATGCCAATTTTTTTTTTGTTTTGTAGTGTTTAGAAAAATATACGAAATTGTTTATAGTAAAAAATGATTTTGTATTTTAAAAAACAAAATTATTAAAAAAAAAAATTAAAATTTATACATATATATTTTTTAAAATTGTACCTACAATTATCATATCTACAAGAGCGGGAACGTGGTCTAAGCGCTATCGATGTGCAATCACAATCCACAATTTGCAATTTTGGATGAATGTACGAGCGCCGTGTCAGTCGATGTCGAAGGATGCATGTAGTAGCTACACTGCCGAAAACCAGGAATCACATTATTCACCGTATCCCATCGTAAATCATTATGGAAACACCATGATTACGTTTTACAGTTCGATGGACGTGGCGATTATAAACTTGGGCCAATCAGTGGAGCAAAAGAAGAGTTTGGGTCTTAGATTTAGTAAACACTTTCACAGAAAGTTTCCCGGTGGAAGAAAAAGGATAAATAATTTTCCCTATAAACAATAAGTTTTAATTGCCTTATATAATTTAAATTTACATCACTCTAAAATTTTAATCATTAAACAATTTTTACAGTCCAGTCGTCCAATTTTCCAATCGTGAAAAATAAGGAAAACTTTAATAAATTATGTTTATGAATCATATTGATAAGAAAATTTATTAAATTAAAAAACATGATTTCAACTGTTCAAACCCTAACCCAACTATTGATGAACCCTTTTTAGGCATGGTATACATATTTGTCGTGGTAAGTAATCGTCGGATCGGATTGCGGATCGCGGTTACACTATTTATTAGTTCGATCAGGTGAGCATCTTCGTGGAAAAATAGTAAATGCTCTTCGAAAAATTCATTTGCACATAGACGACATGGAAACTGATCAATTTCGTCTTGTTAATTCAGAAAATATTCGACTTGGTCGAAGTTTGGGAATCTTCGTCTTTTATAAAATACTTATCGAAGCATGTGAGTTTTTCATTTGGTGGATCGTCATCTTCTTCAAGGCGCTCTTCGAGTTTGTCATCCGGTTCGGACGTTAAAAGTGGAGATTCAACATCTCGCGACTGTTTAGTTTGTGGTAAATCATATTCTTCTAGATAGATACGTTCCATTCAGGAGATGGACTGTCACATACATTTTTTGTCATTGGTTCTTCAGTCTAGTTTGTCTGTTAAGCAGACTTATTGAAGGCATTTTGCTTAAGGTAATATCATCCTCCGTCTGTAATTTATGGTAACTGAGCGACTGCTCTCCTCCGGGCATAAATTATTCAATATTTGAAACAAATATTGTTGGGATTCGTACAGTTACGGGCCGCAGTGTTTTCTTCGGTCTCGAATTAAGTGGCGAATCTTAACTGCTCATGTCCGAGTGATAGAAAAGAATAGTACATTGGATTAAAATCCTCTAACCACCTACAGGATCGAAACAATTTAATGGAACTTACTAATCCTCATTCTTGGGAAATGCGAAATAATGGATCTTACGGTTTTTAAATTACGAATTATAGCATGAATGGGCGCAACACCGTTTCGACATTTTCACACCCATAAATCCATTATATCAATATCGCTGTCATCTATATTCATGTTACTATCACCTGCGGTTGATTGCAGCATTCTGAAATTAAAAAGATCGTTATAGAGCGATTCCTTACTTAGATGTTTCCAGTCGCATGGCTTATAACTAACACTGTATTCTGTAAATATCGTCCTAATTTTAACGGGCCGTCCAGCTTTTTGTAATTTATAAAATAAAATTTCTCATTTTCAACGGGTGTCCTCATTGAGTATAAATTCATTTGGTGTATTATCGCAGTACGGATTATCGTAATCAAATAAAATTTCCGAATTATTCGATTCCAGCGTATTTAGAATATCGCTTAAATTTGATTTTATATCGGCAAATACAGGATCCAAGAAAGGTACCGTATCTAGTTTACCATTTAACGTTCCTTTACATTTTGTTACGGTTGCACTCTGTAGACGTCGCTTTTCTGCCTTAGCCTTTGCTTTTGGATCCTGCACTTACTACTCTCAGCAATTGAACTATCCTTGTTAATTCCCCTTCATTGTCATTTCTTTTACCGCCGACATTCATACGAGATAAACCACCAGACATTCAAATCACTTCGTTGTGCACGATATCGTCATGGTAACCATAAATTTTACTCGATGCTTCCAATGAGGCACCAACTACTTGGAAATTTTTGACATATTTATGATGACCAATAACCGAAATGGTTACTGGTTATCGTAACACGGCTCTGGAAAACACGAACGAATCAGAAAATTAAAGGAAAAAATTAAAAACAAATCGCCATAAAATCAACTGAATCTATTTAATTTTCTTTTAAATAGTTTCTATTGAATGTATATTTGTCGATGCGATCTTTATTCGATCGATTTCAATCGATTTAAATTCAATATATGGACAAAAAATGATTAAAAAGTGTTTTTCGTCGACCCGAAAATAAAAACAAACAAAAATGTGAATGTAGATGTGGTTTTTCGGTCTTGTTATATTCAGTACAGTTGTTTGCCTTGGCTTGCGCAACAACTTTGTTGAAGAAAGCAGAACGAAAATTTTAATGGTTCAAGAGCTATCAACGTGAAAATGAGAGTATATTTTAAGAAATTTTATACTCAGAGCCAAAATATGTCGAAAGCGATATCTCAAAACTAACTATGGGACTAACTATGAAATAGCACCATTCAGCTTATTCGAACCCAGCATTGTCAAAAAAAAGTTTGCAACTCAAGCACAGTGAAATCGTTATTGATAAGCGAGAATGTATCGTTTGATAGTGGTGTCAGTGTAAAATTTTTCCAAAATATCATTGTCGTGTATGATGTATCTCACAGCTTCTGTAGGAACTTTCCAATTTTTACAATGACGTAGAATAGTATAGCATTTACATAAATAAAGCAACATGGAATTTTGAGATTCAAATAAATTTAAAGATTAAATTTTCAACATTGGTTGAAGATGGTTTTTTTACCAAATATCCGATAAGTTAATTTAACGGTTCGAGATCAGTGTAGAAAACAAAGTCGGGTGTTGGCCACAATGTATTTACCCTTACATTTTTTTCATTGCAGTACAATTGCTCAGCGCTAAAAATTTTCATTGTGATCATTGTAAAAACTTGCAGTTTACCTTAAATAACATGGGAAATTCTGCACATTTTCTCAAACATATTTCTCCGTACGATTCCGCCTCGAGTTTAACATTAATTTTATACACATACCATTTTTATAGCTTAAATAAACTTTACATTGCGGAATAAATATTTTCTTTTCTACAACATTGTGGGGAATTTGATTCTGAGTTTTTTTCTAACCAATTTGCCTTTTAAATAACATTCTTAATTTATTAAACTATTTCTTGTTTAATTCCAACCAATGTTTTAATGTTAGATAAACTTTAAGTTGCTTGCGATTTTCCCAAAAATATTAAAACACTCCCAAAATTGAATTTTTTTGCAAAGTTACTGAACTATTAAATTAATTACTAGTTACAATTATTAATGTAATTAGAGGATACATACTGTGAATATTATGTGTTAACTGTTAGAAATTCTAAAAATAACATAGAAATAACATTATTGCTAAATTACAGTTACGCTCAATAAAAAAAAATTTTGTAGGGAAAAAAAACAAAAGAAAATATTTTGTTCCCATTTCGAATGGAAATGAATTGGAAAAATCTATAAACAAACAGCACAAACATTTTTCAATAGTGAAAGAAAAACAAGAAGAACCAGCATAAACTTTTTTTACGACACCATAAAATATGTATATTGAAAATTTTATGTACTGCACGAGTAAAGCGAAATTATTGTACTGATAGTCTTGAACTTACGCGATGTCGAAACGATTTCAAGTTTGACGACATCAATTTATGTCACAACTACCACAACTATAACCGACCAATGGTTGGCACAGTGGTTAAAGCAAAACATAATATGAATTTTTGATCATCTGATTACGAGGGACGATGTAAATGATGATCCAACAGTCAAAGAAATATGGCGTATAGTCATACACAATTACGTAGGCAGCGTTAATGTTAATCAAATGGAATAACATCTATCGAAATTTGCATTGAAGCTGCCCAACATGATTTGATATCATGTTGTAAGATGTTACTACTGATGGTTCAACCCAACAAAGTATAAATTTTTCGCATCATCTGATAGTTTTTGGTAAGCGCTTGTGTATTGGCGGTTGTAATATTGAATATCTTTTTGCGGAACCGATTTCGACATTTTGGTAGAGCGGAAGTTGATAATATACTACTGTACTCACCAATGGACAGTGTTGTGCCGTATTGCCGTAAAGTTTACGCTGCGTAGTTATATAATATTCTATAGGGGTTGGCAATTTATGTAGGTAATTAAACAAATGGCGTCGACTATGTAAAAAGTGTGGGCAATATGTCGAAAATGTAGAAAACTACTGTTTCTGTTCTATGGCTTTCTTGTTAATGGGACCATTTCAAGGTGGAGAGCTTCATCCTTATTGCATTTATGATAATGTTTTAGCTGTTTTAGGACAATTTTGAAAAAATCAAAAATCAATATTATTCGTATCGAAAAACATTAGAGCAGGTGTTTGTTGAAATTTCGTTTAAAAGTAAAAATTCTGAAAAATGGAAAAAATATTTACAATTATTATTAGGGTAAAAAATGTCGTTTCTACTTTAGCAAAAAAAATAAATTTTCTATAATTTTTTATTTTTATTTATTTTTAAAAAATTTGTGTATTTATCATTTTCTTATAAACAACATTTAATTTAAAAAAAATTAATTTAACAAATATTAAAATTTATAACTTTTAGAAAACTAGTTTCGGAAAACTTCTTTCGCCAGTTCCTAATTTTTATATTACTTTTTTGTAATATTATTTTATCCTACTCTAAAAATAAAAAAATAAAATATATTAGTTAACAAAAGCCACTTTTTGGTTATTTTTCCTGCCGCATTTTAATTTTTCTCAATAGAACTTATTTTCTCGTAGCTGTTTATAAAGGATGTTTTTTATGCCCAATAGAACTAGAAATTGTAAAAAATAACACAAAAAATTGTATTAATTTTTTATTTTTTTTTCGAAAGATCAATAAATGGCATTAATATTTGAAAATGATTTCAGGCATATGAGCACCGCGGCTGTTCTTGACGAACCACATTCTGGACGTCCAATTTTGGGCCTCTTTTTCGAGCACTGCTGGCCGTATATCACGAATAACAAGAACAATGCTGGCCTCCAAGGCGTCAATTGTTGCTGGTTTATCAGCATAAACCAGTGACTTCACGTAGCCTCACAGGAAATAATCGAGAGGCGTCATATCGCAGGACCGTGGAGGCCAATTGACAGGCTCGTTTCTTGAAAACAACTTGTCGCCAAATTTTGATTTTATTAAGTCGATGGTTGCGGTCGCCGTATGGCACGTAGCGCAATCCTGTTGAAACCACATCTCGTCCTGATCAATGTCATCTATATTTTCAAACAAAAAATCATTGATCATTTGTAACGATCTCCATTGACCGTAACGCGATCCCCGACCTCATTTTCCAAATAAATTTTAATAATTTCGTAGCGGGATTCAAGCGAGAGTCTATTCATGATGATTTACCAGAGTATACTGAGATCTACGAGAGTATATTTTTCAAAAAAAATAATTTTTTGTTTTATTTTTTACAATTTCAAGTTCTATCAAGCTTAAAAAACACCCTTTATATCTTAAACACATTTCGATCTAAAATACTGTAGCGTTTATTGAAAATATTAATTTGATTTGGTTTCGTGAGTTACTCATTTAAAATGCGTGAAGCAAAAAAAATCGAATACGTACGCAGTGTATAATACACAATTACGTCTTTGTATTTTTCTTTTGTTCGTATTTGTGTCATTTGTATGATGAACAGTACCAAAAGAACGCGATCCCAGTGAATCGGTTTAATTGTAATGCTGCTTATTTCCTTTTCTCAGCACATTACGTCTGCTCTCGAGCTGTGGATTGTCATTATCTAACATGCGAATATATTTTATATTTAATATTTTTTTTTATCATAAATTAATTTTACATGTATTAATAAAATTTTATAAGTAAATTTAATTTAAATTTCATTAATTTTAAAAATAAAATGTTAATTATAAAAAAAATCGAAAATACATAAACAACACAATAATATCGTGTTTACAATGGTTAACACTTTGAGTGGCAACAAGCGCGATTGTGCTCTTCAATACACTAGCCGAAATCATATTGACTCTCAAAGGATTAATTAATTAATATGAATAAACCAAAAAAGAATGACACGTGACTTGCATGTGCAGTAGAACAATCATTCCCACGAAGCTAACACAAACACAAATGCTACTACTATATATCTTTCCGGTTACTCTCATTTCGCTTCACACATTTTGAGACAAAATTGATATACTGAAGAACTCTAATTGGACGAACTTATGAATAACATATGACACGTTAAAACACCAGTCGCAACTTTTTTACTGATCACCACCAGGAATCGAACCTGGCACCCCCGAATAACAGAGCAAGCACTCTACTTACTAAGCTAACGAGGGAGACAAAGCCCGCGACTACAGTGGTTGGCGTTCGTTTATACGAACTGTATTATTTCTCTTAGAAGTCAAATTTTTCCATTTCAATTCCAACTATGAATACTTGTAATACATACATTCAAATGTTGTAGTAATGAGAGAAGTAACAATATAAATTCTGTCAAAACCAACAACAATTAAAAGCCCTGAACAAAGTCTGAAACGCAGATAGAAGATTGTGTTATTTACACTAACAATCCCATGTTAATTTTTTTCTTTCGCACTACTACTTATTAAACTAGTGCGCCCATACGATGTACACTTACCTACTAATACAACTATCTAGTGTAGTTTTTTCTGTATTTGTTGCATTAGCATGGCTTTATATTGTTGTTGGTTTTGATTCTGTTTATTTACATCTATTGTTTTAGTGTGAAGTATATTTTTTAGCGAGAGTGTCGATTTTTGGTGTTCTTACCTTTATACGCAGTTATAAAAAAATATATATTTTTCATATAAATTTGTTTTGATAATACTTAATTTTTGCAATATATCAGTAAGTTATTACTTTCAAACTTTATTTTACTTTTTACTTTTCAACACAAATTAAATATAACATAAGACGCTTTTGCAGAGATGGGTAAAAGAAAACGTTTGAATAATGAAGAAATAGCGAAAATAGAAATATTGAAGAAATTGGGTTACTCTAACCGCCTCGTTGCGAAGGAAATTAGATCTATTACAAATTATTTAAAAAACCCAAAAACTTATATTATCAAAAAGCCAACACGAAGAAATTCAAAGCTCACTACACGCCAAAAGTGGCAAATTTTACAAGAAGCGCCCAAAAACAAACTATTTGGTAGACAAGTAATTGCGAAACTTCAAATTTAGTCAAATCACCTGTAGCTCGGGTAATGAGGACAACAAAAATCTTGGCTTTGGCATGATATACGCAATCACACTGTAGTTCGGTCAAACAGAAATTTTGGTGGTGGGACTGTTATGGTTTGGGGAGCGTTCTCAGGAAATTTTCAGACACCCATTTGGTGAATAACTACCAAAATGAATTCAACAAAATATTGTGAGCTGCTGGAAGACATTTTGATTCCATTTATTGATGATCATATTGATAGTGAGTTCGTATTTCAACAGGACAACGCTGAGTACCACGTTTCATGGGCATCTAAGGATTGGTTTGAGTGCAGAAATTTTCCAATACAGAGTGGCCAGCATGTAGCCCAGACTGCAATCCCATTGAGAATCTGTGGGGCATACTGGCTGCAAAGGTGTATGCAAAAGGACGTCACTTTTCGACCGTAAATGATCTGAAGCAGTGTATCAAGCAATGCTGGAATGAAATGAGTCCCAATGTGATCCAAAATCTTTTGCAGTCAATGCCAAAACGAATTTTTGAAGTTATTAAGAATAAGGGAGGTGGGACGAAGTATTAATATTTCATTCATTGATACGTTTTACAATTTTTCGGTGAAAACAGGCAAATGCGCATAAACGTATGCATCGGATTTCCTTGCAATTTTGTAAAATATTTGAATTTAATGAATTAAAATTTTAGAAATCCACAGCAAATCATTAAAATTTTTTTTTAATTTTTTTTTAAATTAAACAAAAATAGTTTTTAGAAATGAATAAAATGTTAAATTTTGGTTTAATTTTCGGATATATTGAAAAAATATAGCGCGTATGAACGAACGCCAACCACTGTATTTACTCTTACTCAACCGCAAGTGTTGGTTCTTATTCTCTCGTTGATCATGTTGTCGTTTCTGCTGATAATTCTATTTGTTTTTTCAATCAATTGTCTCTTGATTTGGCCCTCATCATGATCTCATTTCTTTTCAATAAAAATTTTAGGTTTAGGGATTTTTCGAAAATTGATCAGTCTTACCTTTCCTTAATTGGTGGCTCTATTTTATGGGACAATTTTTTCTTTTAGTTCTTCTCCTGATCAAATATACTATTTTAATTCCTCTATTAATTATGTATTTAATAATTGTGTTAATCTCACTACGGTTTATTTTAAACCTACATCTCCCCCTTGGATGATGCAAGAGAGTTTGAATGCTGTTCCTGTTCAAACTTCCAAATACCGACTTTGGAAAGTGAGCCCTAATTCTTGGTCTTATCTAGTTTATAAGCAATGTCGAAATAGAGTGGTAGGTTTAATTCGTATCGCTAAACAAAATGTTTTCAAGGAAAAGTTAGATCCCTCACTTGCCTCTAAGATATTTTGGCGTAATGTACGCAACAAATTATTTTAACCATTACCTTATTAACTTAAGTCCCTCCCTAAATACTTTTTCGTTTACAAATATATCTACTGCCTCCACTGGTCTAGATATGGTTAGCTTAAAATTAGTTAAGCGTTTTGCCTCTATTATATCATTGTTACTTGTTACATATTTTCAATTTTAGCGCTCGCTCTTGCGAGCAAGCTTATACAAAGACTTAGGCCGTCTGTCTGTTGGCACTATCAGAGCAAAAACTATACACACCAGAGAGCTCAAAATTTTCACACAGATAGATACTACTCTAAAAAGGTCACATTTAAAATTTGGGAACTCTAGGTCAAGTAGTTTTTGAGATATTCAACTAAAAATAGAGGTCACACAGATGCGGCTGTTTATAATTTTTTTAAATTTTCAATTATTATTCTAGGCATACTTTTATCTATAATAAAAAGAGTGTTATTTCAAAACTAGTTTCTGTAATTTTTTTTTTGATTTGCTTAAGATTCTATTAATTTTTTGTCTATTGGGCTAATTTGTTGTATTAGAATTAGCACCTTAATTGTTTCAGAGGTTTTACACCTCTGTTCGTCCGTCTGTTGCATTTTTCCTATTTTATCGAGCGCTTGTCGGACAATTTCAATTGTCCGCTTCTACTAGTTATTTTACGGTCACTTGAACCCGGTAACTTATTCGTTTCTTTCCTTTTTATCTATAAAATAAATAAATTTTATAAATAAAAGGTAAAGAAGCGAAGAAGTTACGTGACACAAGTTACTCTAATGTGGATATGCACATTGTAACGAAATTATACTACAGCTTCTTTCAATATTTTCTCATATACTAATTGTTGAATTTGAAATTCCGTTTTAATCATCATTAATTTTGGTAACATTGCCAGTTGGTTTTACAAATCTAGGAGGAAATGATAATTTTCGTCTTGCAGTTTCTTCTTCTTTCCGTTTAGATGTTGTGTTCATATACTGGTAATGGCCGCTGCCTTTATCTTTTTTTTGAGATGGAGGTGCCGATTGTTCGAGAAAAATGTCTGTACATTCCTCCGTGGATCTATTTTCGGTAAATATGGTTAATGCTTTCACAAAATACCACACGTTCGACATTTGGCTGAAATTAAATACCAAATTAAAAAATATATACGAGTATATAGACATTTACTCATAAAGTATCACAATCACTGACGTTCCTTTTCCCATTTGTAAGAACTAGTTGTTAAATTCCCATTTAACAACTAGTTCTCACCCTTTTTGCGTTTTTATCTATAGTGCGCTTTTGGGTCCGCAATATAGTTCACTTTTCCTTACATTAGGCACCTTAAAAGTTAAAATTGCTAGCAATTTCATGACCAAAGCATTGTTATCTGTTTAGATTTATATAGGGCATTTCCGACCTGCCTCTAGCAATTATTTGACCTCAAATCATACAAGCACGATTTGTTCTCTACATGTTGTATGAGCAAGTCAATTTCATCGCTGTTCCATCTGAAATTATCAAGATATAATTGACTTTCAGAAAATGAATGGAAATCACGCTAGAAATGTGGCTACGGCTGCTATTGCTATAATTGTATGTAGTGAAGGAGCCAAAATATTGAATAATAAAAAACGGAAAATTGCAAGATGGTGGGTTCGTCCTATTTTCTTGGAACAGACAAGAAATGATCACGTAGATCATAATTTATTGACTGAAATGCGATTAAACGACCATAAATAATTTTTCAATTATACGCGAATGTCTCCAGGTTCCTTTGACAACCTGTTAAAAATTGTTGGTCCAATTTTTCATTACTATCGTAATGCAATTAATCCTTCCACCACATTGGCACTTACCTTAAGGTTCGAATTTATTTAATTAGTATTTAATGTGTGCCAGTTAATATATAATTTGAATCTTCACAGTTTTGAAGCCGCAAGTGGCAGTAGTCAACGATCTTTGTCATACGCGTTTAGAGTGAGTAAAGCGACTGTTTGCTATAGGATACTCTAACAGCCATTTACGAATGTTTGGGGATTGACGTATTACCATAGCCATCGGAAAGCGACTGGTTATCAATCGCTTTCCTAATCGCTTAATCCTAAATTAAAAGGGCCGACACATAAAATTTCTCTAGGAAATTTTATATTTTAGTACAGATGTGAAAAAAACAACATGAAAAGTTCTCGCCATTAGTATAACTTGGTTGTTTTTTGCGTTGTTTTTTTTATATGTGTGGATTAAAAGTTTTGTGTCGAGACACAATTTTTTTGCCTATGTATCCTGTCCTTGTGAAATGCTTTGTAAAAAAAATTACCGATTTTTATGTCGAAACCTACACTAACTACATACGCCTTTCACAATCGTAAAATGTCACAATATGAAAACAAAACTGAAAAATTGTATTCTGTTATTGCACGAATTGCAAGATGCACTTACATCTATGATATGCCCGATGCAAATAAGTTTAGTTTTATCCACCATCACAATCTTTTTGTCGATTTGGCGTTTCTTTAATAAACTGTTGCATTCGATTAGTTAATTCTTTGTCGAAGTTTTTGAAAAATAATAAACTCGAAAAAATTGTTGAATGACATTATTTTTAATTTATTTATTTTATAGTATATTTAAACTTTCAAATAAGTATCTTAAAACTATAGCATAAATAGGTGAAATAATATGATTTTGAGATAATAAAATTGTTCATCGAATGAAAAGTTTATATGATGTAAAAGTGTTCCTTACTGATCCAATATTTCAGCTGTACAGCTAACCACAAATTTTGGTGGATTTAAGCGCGAGGATGAGAATAGTAATGTGTACACTGTACACGCTTTTATCCTTCGGCTGTGGGCACACAGGGGCTTCGGCTGTAACTGTGTTAACTGTGTGCACCATGGCTATTCCTGGTAGACGCGTCCACGTCACAGAGGATGGATACTGCTTGCAGTGGCTAAGTTCTGCCAGGGACTTAGTGTTGGGAGGTATATCCTGGCCAATTAAAGCAATGAATACAAACGAAAAGGAGAAAATACCCCAGGTGGTACACCAACTACCCAGTTGGCTAATCCACCCTCTAACGAGGCTGGCTCAATGGATTCTAGGTTGAGCCAATCATTGCTATACCCATTCGTAAGAAGTTCAAAGTTGTCAAGATCACCAACTAGAGAAACTAAATAAGCAAATCAGCAGAAAAATGAAAACACTGGGCTCTGTCGGAAGCTAAGTCACTTAAAAACACTTACGGCCCAACTAAGAAGCGAAGTTGACAAACTAAAAAAGAAAAATGAAGAATTAAAGAAGCCCAAAAAAATGGGAATGGAGATTTATGAAAACTCTCTAACCAGTTATAACGAAGCAAGTACATACACCAGTTATAACACCGAGTTCCATACTGATGAGGAGGAGCTCGCAATATAACCTCGCGATATTTCAAAACGCGATATGGTTCAAAACGCGATATGGTACAAAACGCAATATTTCAAAACGAATGTCCATTGCGAAGCGACGGGAGTGCAGCGACCCGATTGATACCGGTCCTATATACTCTCACCCCTATCGATTTTTAAATTCATATAAACTGAAATTAAATTTCCCCTTCACCCGCCTGATATAACCCGATCCTAAACTCCCGTTTTGTACCATATCGCGTTTTGTACCATATCGAGTTTTGAAATATCACGTTTTGAAATGTCGCGTTTTGTTCCATATCGCGTTTTGTACCTTATCGCGTTTTGAATAATCGCGTTTTATCATATCTCGTTTTAAAATATCGCGTTTCAAATGGGACCCCATATTAGCAGGGTATTCTTCAATTTCAGGTTTATTCCTAAAGTATTTACCAAAATTGTTTTGGATTAGTTTTGATTTTGTCTTGAATTTGATCAAGACACGATCTGTATTTTGATTTGAAATAAATTTCTAATTCGTTACTATGTTGAAGAAACGTAGTTGTGTCCGTTTCTAACCCGCTTTTCAACATTTTGGCATACGCTTTCGACTTCCGATTTTTAACTAGTCTATCATCAAACCAATGAGGTGAGCATTTTATGGTTTACAGCACATAGGTACATAAAGTTGTAAACCTTGGAGCATGATGTCATTAAATTTGTCCACATTTTCGTTTATATCATTGGAGTTGAGAGTTATTTGCCAGTTGATGGATTCTAGGTCTCTTTGTAGCCCCACACGGTTAGTTTTTTTAAAGTTGTATTTGATTGGTTGAAGTTGTTCTGATCTCGTCATTTTAGTTAAGTCAAATACAATATCCAAAGATTTGTAGTTGACTTCATTTATGACAAAAGGTAATAGGGATTCAGAAATTTTAAAGGTGTCAATGTCGTTGCTGAAGACAAGATCCAATAATCTATCACAATTATTAACAATTGTGTTTATTTGGTTCAAATTATAACCAAACATGGCGTCCACAAATAAATAATAATAATGAATACAGTATTTCCTCTATCTACTTTCGAAGCAGGTGGGATAAACAACTGCGAGTTCCATTCTGGAGGTTAACCAACCTATTGGCCTCCTGATATAAATAAAATACCAGATCTCATTGATTTCTATGCCACGAAAGGTATTACCGAGGACTACATGTGCCTTGAAAATAGTGAGGGGATATATTCTGACCATTCATCTGTTATCATGATACTCAGCACAATGTTAATTAACAACGATAACTTGCCTAACCTAATAAATAATAAAACTGACTGGGACCTATTCCAAGAACTAATTGAAGAGCAAATAGACCTTCAAGTGCCAATTAAAACAACGGTACAATTGGAAGACGAACTGGAGGTACTCAACAGTACTATTCAACAAGTACTAATCATACCGAATCTCGTAGGAATCAAAATTATTATCTTGAAGTCAGGGAAATAGTTAGAGGGAAACGAAAGGCACGAAAGACCTGGCAAAGGACACTCGCCCCGGAAAACAAAAAAATCCTCTATTATCTGTGCAATAAACTGACACAATTTATAAAAGAAATTAAGAACGAAAGTAGTAACAAGTATTTAAGTGGTCTCACCGAACATAAAGACACTGATTACTCTCTTTGGAAAGCAACAAAGGGATTAAAAACGACCAAAATGCAGGTGCCGCCTATTAAAAATGAGGGAGGAACCTAGGCCAAAAGTGACAAGCAAAAAGCTACTTTATTTGCGGCTCTCTTGGAAGAAACCTTTCAACCGTTACCCAGGTAAACTACAGATGAAAACACAACAACAATTAGCAAAATTGATGACCATAATATACGATCTGTAACATAACATGAATTGAAAGAAGAGATCAAGTAATATTTAAATGCGAAAAAAGCTCCAGGTTATGATCTAATTACTGGCCAAGTCGTAAAAGCGATTCCTGAGAAGGGTAAACGAAAACTTGTTCAAATAATCCATGCAACCTTCAGACTAAAATATGTCCCACGGAAATGGAAGGTTTCTGAAGTGATGATGATTCATAAACCAGGGAAACCAGCAAACGACAAAAAGTCGTACAGACCGATTTCACTACTTCCTGTCATTTCAAAATTACTTGAAAAATTACTGCTCAAACGGCTCAAGCCAATAATAGAAGAACGAAATTTAATTCCACCCCACCAATTTGGATTTAGGGAAATCACTCTAAAATCACTACTACACTCTAAATATGTTCCAGTATCTTCTAAGATGTAGCACAAGCTTTCGACAAAGTTTGACACCATGGACATGAACTTAAATTGCATCGAGATCTACCTAAACAGTTCTATCAAATTCTTAAATCGTACATCGCAGATTGGTATTCCCGTGTAAAATATAACGGAGAGCACTCTGAATTAAAGAGAATAGCAGCAGACATAACACAAGGTAGCGTACTAGGTCCTATACTATATATTCTGTACACCAGAGATATGCCAAATACAGAAGGTGCTACCATAGCAATAATTGCGGACGATACAGCTATTCTGGTAACTGTCAAGTGTATATATGTAAGCAACGACAACATTTGCCCAAACGAAGCAAAATCGATTCACGTAAACTTCACAAAACAGCAAGTTAACTCGATTCCAGTGGAACTCAATTTCATGCAGGTTTCAAATACAAATACAGTCAAATACCTCGGAATGACTCTCGATTGCAAGCTTAGATGGAAAAAGCATGTTAAAAAGAAAAACGAAGAAAGAATTGAACATCAAATATAGGAAATTGTATTGGCTAATAGGTAGAAATTCTGAGCTTACAATACACCATAAATTGCTATTATTTCGGCAAATACTTAAACCAGTAAGGACCTGTGGTATTCAACTTTGGGTTTGTACCAAGAAAACAAATACTCAAATGATACAAAGTTTTCAAAACAAAGTGCTGCGTGGCATTGTCAACGCACCATGGTATATCAGAAATGATAACCTACACAGGGACTTAACCATGGAATATGTCAGTGAGGAAATAAAAAATCATGCAAAGAAACACATTCAGCGGATATCTGGGCACCAAAATGCAGACATACGAAGTTTGTTAGACACCACCAATGCAGTAAGAAGACTTCAAAGGCAGAAACCTTTAGAACTAGGTAGTTGAATTTAATTAGAACTGAATGAATTGAATACTTATTTAAGAAATATAAATTACTAAATGACTTGTAAACCAGTTGTAATATAAATTATCAATAAAAAAAAACGTTTGAAAAACTGTGCGAATTTAATTTTTTTTAAATAGGGTGTGCACACATTTTAAATAATTGCATGAAACATAGAACCGTTCTATGGCCATTTGATATAGAATCAATTTTTGGGTAAAATTTTTCAATTTTTATAGTTCGCGTGGAAAGACAAACAATTGTTGACCTTTAAATTCTTCTTAGTTCATCAAAGACTCGGTGGTTGTCACTTTTTCTATATAAATATTTTAAAAATATATTATAAAAATTCATTTGAATACTTAATAAAGCTATGGACAAAACAATTCGCAGATTTTTATTCCTTCAAATATAAGGTAATCCAAAAATTTAAAAATATTTTTAGCGGCCGCTATAATATATAATTTATTTGTTGAGAAACTCATTTAGGAAAAATGGGTGTAATTTTTTGCTGCTGTTTCAAATGAGGAACAAGAATCGGAGTTCTTAAAAATTTACTAGTATTTTTTTCAATTACTGGTCACAACGCGAATGTAAAGCGAATGTTTAGTATGATGAACAGTCAATGTACAAATGAGCGTAATGAATCTGATCTCTCTCTCTCTGGCACTATATCCCATCAAAGGGTTTAGCCGCCTCAAATGAAGTTTTATAATCATATTTTCATTCGGATAATAAATAATTAATTCACTGATCCTAAACCAGCCGTGAAATTTTTTTCTTGTCACCACCGGGAATCGAACTCGGGCCGGGACCTCCGGTCACTGAAGCAAGCATGCTGACCACTTTGCCACCGAGGTGGCAACAAATCTGATCTGGAGACTGGAAACTTTTTTGGCTGTAAAATTCAATTTTAAAACTATTTGTTGTACTGAGTTTCTTTCATTCATTTAAAAAAATCCACTTCCACATTTTCTACAAGGTAACGTTGTTTTGTTTGGAATGCTTCAGGACCCAGGAGAATATGAGTGTTCTCCAAAGAATTTGAAGAATCTCCAAAGAAATATGATCACATTTCTCGTTTGCTGAATTTAATTCTTGGGTGCAGTTTATTTGACTTTTATGAACTTCTTGTATATTTTTTTATTTTAAGCTTCTCAGAACTAAGTATTCACTTCTTACAGTTTGCAGTACCCTCTATACTAAATGAGCTTAAGGTCAATATAGGGTGTATTAGCATGGAGTGGATTTCTTTTTGAACAATCTGAAGTTTTATGCCTATAATGGAACTACATATTCATTATTTTTGTTGTAGCATTATAAATGTGCTTTCATTTGCGCTTTTCCTCTACCAAAATTGTTTTGTCGATCAGTAAACAAATAGATCAATAAATAAATAGTTGAAGTTGTTTAATATTTATTGAAGAAAATGTAGTATTAATAATAGAAATTATTTCTCATCTGCTAGGATTGGCGATTTTTTATTTTTGCTAGAAAAAAGACATGAATGACAGTAAATGAAATTTTTAGAAACAATAAAAATAATTAGTTGTACGGAGATCTTAAAATAATCCAAGATGAAATGCCAGATTATTTTAATATGTCTTAATTTACTTAGTTATTTTATTACCAATGAGCGGATGTGTGATATTTTTGCTTTCGCAGCTGTCAGATGTTAGTCATTAAAAACAAACAAAACAATTCAAGAAATTTGATATAAATTTAGTATTCTACTTTTAATATGCTTTATATGCGTTTATGTCCTTCACACGAAACGGGTTCGTATGATTTTCAGTGGAACAACATAAAAGATCATTCAATTTTCTGTGTTCATTTGTCAACTTTTATTATGTACAGTTCTACTTGTCCACTCAATTAGTTTTGATAATTTGCAGTAATTTACATGTCAGGGGAAATGCTTGGCAATTAAATTCATACCACAGAACATATCAATAATTAAAATAATTTACTTTGTTTGAGTTCTCTTGTGTATAACTTAATACCTATGATAAAATCACCCATTATAGTTATACATAAATGTGGTAATTTATGTATTCCATATCCATAACGGTTGTGGTATTAAATTTCGCCGTGAATTAAACCAAAAATGTATGTACATATATGGATCATGCACATCATGTTAAAGGTTAATCCCACTGTATTATAATCCCAACAGTAAAAAACATATTTCGTCTACCATATTCATACACGCCATGCATAGATACGGTTCTCGTTAATATATATTATGATATACTATTTAAAACATAATTATTATTAATGTTGGAAACATGGTTTCATACCTAGTTTTACACGTATATTCATACATTCCAAATAATTATATGCCTATGTAAATATATAAATAAGATATATTATTTCTTAAGTGATTATAATTATAGAAATGTAAATAAACATTAATTATGGTTAAATTTAACGTTTATTTTTGTTTTCGCCGATTTTCGTAAGATTTTCTTGTATATTATTACAGTACAGCTTGTCTGGGATAAATTTGCGCCAATTATTTTGGCAAAAACTAACAAAGAGTAAAATATATTTAAAATTTTGTAAAATTCTTAATTTAATTAAAAAGATGCAGGCGAATATTTGTCTACAAATAGTTTATGTTTTAGTTTAATTGCTGTAGTTCCGGCACTTAGAAAGAGACCAGTTATTTGAACATTACACCTGCCATAATGCATTATGCTCGTTTCTCTGTTAAATATATCAGAATACGATCCATAGCTGAAAGCTATAAAACCAGTAAACAATCTATAGCCATCTTGTATGAAGTTGCAATCCATGGATTATTGATTACAAGCGGGTTCAAAGCCGACATGATGCCTTCCTGGAAATTATTTATTAACTCTAAATTATGGGCCTATTGTTTGGAATTCCTTTTTTTAAAGCTTAGGTAACTGTCCCAAAAGACTGACATAGACGGATGAAGAAGCAATCAAATTGAGAATCCTTTCTTCGTCGTCCTCATTTTACTAGCTATGAAATTCGCCAGCCGCGAGTCACAACCACGATATAACACCCCCGCAGTAATATCAGCCATCAGATTAATGCAGGCAAATGCACCGTACATAATAATGTGCTCTAGTTAGCTCAGCCTTGACCAACGCTACAAGGCGCATTGTAACCGCATGGTTTGTTCTCACGGCTGTAACGGTGGTCGCAAACTATTTGTCGGTAGCTCTTAGTCGGACGGGGGGTCCTGTTATTCACCTCTTAATAGCAGCCATGTTACAAAAATAAACTTTGTTATTTATTTATTTATATAATTTACCTACAGGGTTACAATCGGTAATTATTACAATTATTGAAAATAAGCGACATGATAAAATTGAAAAAGTTATTTAATTTAAGAACGGTTATTATAAAATTTAAGTAGTTCGTTCCTCAACGAATTTCTTGACATGTTAAAATCAAACCTATGAAAAACAAGATTAAAAACACGCGATAAGTTCAAGACTGGTTCAGATGAACAATAAGTTGTGGCCACCGCTCTCGTAAATATGAATTCGTCCCGGCGACGCAAGCACTGTTCTGGAACATAAAAGCCGAAGCTGGTGAGTATCTCGGCACAATCTAAACGTGAACGTAATACGTAACGGACGAATATTGCGGATGAAATATCACGTCGGTGATCTAACCGTTGTAATCCTAAGAGAGCACAACGATCGCGATAAGGCGGAAGTACGTGCTCATGTGCCCGCATTGAAGGTAAACCTTTAAGCGCGTAGATAAGAAACTGTTTTTGAACAATCTCAATTCTCTCGGAATGGCATCGGTAAGAAGGTGACCAAATCTGTGAGGCATACTCCAAAATCGATCGAACAAATGAGACAAACAGAGATTTAAAGGTTATCGGATCACAAAAATCCTTACAATTCCGTTTAATAAAACCAAGCATCATATATGCTCGGCTTATTATCGAATCAATATGCCTTGTAAATGTGAGATCTCGAGTGAAAATAACACCCAACTCGGATATAAACTTAACTCTAACGACTTTTTCATTATAAAGCGAATACTGATGTATATAATTGGAAAGCGGGTACGCCAGAAAGACATTGCCTTACATTTACTCACATTCAGCAACAGTTTGTTTTCAACCGACCAATCACAAAATCTTAAATCCGCTTGGAAATTTATACAGTCGGATACGTTTGATATTCGTGCAAATATTTTCATTTCATCTGCGTAAAGCAGGCAATCTGCAGAGGCAAAACAGTTAACCACGTCGTTGACGAATATTGAAAATAGAAGTGGCCCAATGTGGCTACCTTGTGGCACTCCATAAGTAACCCGAAATAGACGAGAAGATGATTCACCAATTTTAACAAACTGCCACCTATCTCAGAGGTAGGACAGCAACCACTTAGTAGGGATGGCTTGACAATTCAGCCGGTGTAGCTTTTTGATTAGAATTAAATGATTAATTTTATCGAAGGCTTTAGAAAACTCGGTATAAATAATATCCAGTTGCACTTTCGAATCAATACTGCTGAATAAGTGTCTGCAAAATGTCATCAAATTGGTAACGGTGGATCTCCCGGCGAAAAAACCATGTTGTGCGGGTGAAATACCCGTTTTAATATGAAAAAATAAAAACCTTTGTACCATAAGCTCAAAGAGTTTAGAAATGGCGGAGAGAATAGCTATCCCACGATAATTGCAGATATCACTTCTTTTACCGCACTTGAAAATTGGATGTATATACGAAATTTTCCAGGGATCTGGAAAAATTTGAGTTCGAATGCTTTCGTTAAAGATAAAGGAGATGGGAGCAGCCAGACTTCACAATTCAGCAGCACAATTCTTAATAAGAATCGGCGGAAATCCATCATGCGAAGCACCCTTATTAACATCAATTTCATGAACGTCATCTTCGGTGAACCGTAATTGGGTAAATCCCCCTCCGTTGCAAGAATTAACTGCTGGATCGATGGATGGCGATTCGTAAACGGATTCAAAAAAGTTAGAAAATAAATTGTAGACTTCCTAGGAATGACTTGCAGAAGCATCTAGATACGTCATAGGTAAGGGGAACCCAACGGTCTTTCTTTTCATATTGATAAAATTCCAAAACTTTTTTGGAGTAGAAGTTAAATCTTCCTCGATCTGCAGAATATAATTATTATACAGGAACCATTTTAATGTTTTAAACTCCTTCCGTGCGGTCTCGAATTCATGATAATATTTCGAACCGTGTATTTTATATAGGAAGTTTAGTTTATTACGGCGTGTCTCTATGTCCTTTAATTGCTTGTTATACCACGGTTCGCGGAAGCAAGGCTTATTTTTTTTACGCTGGATATGTTTTTATACACCAGTCTTGACAAGTTTGTTAAAAGACAAAACTATTGTATTTAGATTTCCTCCGAACTGAAGAAATTCCCAATCCGAATTGAGCAGAAATCCATTTAAGGAAGCGTAGTCGGCATTTCTAAAATCAAAAAAAAAATTATCAATAGGAAAACTAGTGTCGCATTTTTCATGTAAAATATTTAACATAACTGGAGTGTGGTATACGCTGGTACAGCCTGTAAGGTCCTCGCACGGTGAGACCTCTGAGTACATGTTATCGGTTGAAAACATTAAATCCAGATATTTACCCTGAGTATTGCTCGTTCGGTTAATTTGGGTTGTTGAGATGCTAGCGAAGTAGTCCACAGTAGTGATCCCTCTAATATCTGTGGAAGATGGTGTGAAAATACCGTTGATATCAGACCAGTTCACCTCAGGCAGATTGAAGTCACCGAAAATCATCAGCTGCTCATCAGGAAGAACAGAAGGGACTATAGCAAGGTCGATGAAGTTGATGATCTCGATATAAGTATCCAGGCTTGTCCCACATGTAACGTAAACGACCACGGCGAGAATTGACGAATCGGCTAGTTTAAACCGTACAGCAATGACATCATGAACTTGATGGGAAGCCACCTTCTCATTCGGAATTGTGTTTTTCACGGCGATCAAAACACCTCCACCTTTCATTTTTGTGACATGGTTGTATCGATCTTTTCGGTAGACGATATAATCCAATGGGAGGAATTCTTCGCTATTTATAGAATTAGTAAGCCAAGTCTCACAAATGATTATGACTGCATAGTTATTGTCTAGGACACCCAACCGAAACTCTTTAGACTTGCCTCGAATACTGGAAGCGTTATGGTAGTAAATTGTCGAAGAGGCAGGTTTTCTGTATTTATTGTTGTTATTGTAATTATAATTAATGTTGTTTTCGATGTTAGAAGAAGAGCAGCAGTTATTTAATATTTTAAATGGTACTAATTGTAAGTTTACTACAGAACTATTGGATATAAGTATTTTGGGTTTTTTGGGCGATCTGTGAATTCTCTCACTGGAACACCCACTGGCCAAATTTCTGGTTGAAGTAGTTTTGGAAATATCTCCAGATTTACCCCGATTTTGAAAGACACGAAATTGAGTTGCGTCACGTCCTGGTTGGCGGGAACCAGCAAACGACAATCAACCTCGGTTTCCGCTATGTTTAATTGGCTGCATAAAAAAGATCGTAATGCCTCAACTGATGTCGTGTTGGCAAACTTAT
Organism: Nephrotoma appendiculata; assembly: GCA_947310385.1. NCBI lineage: Eukaryota > Metazoa > Arthropoda > Insecta > Diptera > Tipulidae > Nephrotoma > Nephrotoma appendiculata. Next base: position 247,444,607 of record OX371223.1, on the reverse strand, counting down.
ACCCTTGGCAGACTAGGGTTTAGCTAAACGTGTTTAGCTAAACTAGTTTAGTTAATCTACTACAAAACCAATTAGGTTGACACACTATGAGGTTTAGCAAACCCTGTTTCAATAATAAAATACGGTAGCGCTATGTTTGTCCAGAATCGGTATTAAAAAAATGTCATTGACAGAACTATATAGAACAACGATATTACAAAAATATCATACAACTTTTATGATGAATTTTTTTGGTCATATGTACATAGATTTATATTAAATCAAAATTATTTAATTTAAACAAAAATTAAATTTTTAATTTTAAATTGGACCATTTTGAAAATAGCTATCGCGAACTCTACTCGATTGTTTTTAAAAAAAAGCAGCTTTTATTTGTCATGGTATCCCTTTCGAGTTAAAAAACAAATTTTTTGATTCAATTTAAGTTTACCATACACAAATGTGTATGTAAATCATGACAGGCTGTAATGTCCTCCGTATTTTAACGGATCTTAATTAAATCGGAATTCTTTTTGAAAAAAGCATAATAATTTGATATCAAATTAATTATATAACATATTAATGATTTGTTTTTGATAACATATTAACTATTTTATCATTATAATAGTTACTGTTATTTTTCGGACAAAAACAAAATTAAATGGTATGCACAAATGTGTATGCTGGTCTTCAATTACCACCTAAGGTTTGACATATCTCTTTCCAGTTTTTTTTGGGTTCAATTTAAGTTCACCATACACAAATGTGTATGTAAATAATGACAGGTTGTAATGTCTTCCGTATTTTAGCGGATCTTAGTTAAATCGGAATTCTTTTTGAAAAAACCATAACAATTTGTTAACAAATTAATTATATAACATAAAATTTATTTATTCTTGATAACCTATTAATTATTTTATCATTATTATAGTTACTGTTATTTTTCGGACGAAAACAAAATTAAGAGGTTTACACAAATGTGTACACTGGTCTGCAATTACCACCTAATTCTATGTTTGACATCTTCATTTGTCGTAATCGTAATTTACATACACAATTGTGTATGCGGGTCAGGAAAGGGTTATAATTACTGTTATTTTCGGACGAAAACAAAACTAAATGGTTTACACAAATGTGTACACTGGTCTTCAATTACCACCTAATTCTATGTTTGACATCTTCGTTTGTAGTAATCGAAATTTATATACACAATTGTGTATGCGGGTCAGGAAAGGGATATTCGGTTGTCGGATACATACACAAGTGTGTATGAGGGTCAGGAAAGGTGTATTATAATACGCACTCGTTGGCCCATATCACATGCAAATATATATTTGTGACACTATTCGTTTTCGTTACCCACACAATTGTGATGGCAAGCAGATAAAACCTTGCCTTGCCAGTATACACAATTGTGTATGCAAATTTTGATTACAAGAAACGAATGTGTCAGAATAGAATTATGTGTAAATTGAAGATCAGTATACACATGTGTTCATACCAATTAATTTTGTTTTGTTCAAAAAAATAACACTAACTATAATAATAATAAAATAATTAATGTTATCAAAAACAAAGAATTAATATGTTATATAATTTATGTGTTATCAAATTATTATGCTCTTTTTTAAGAGTTCCCATTTAACTAAGATCCGTTAAAATACGGAAGACATTACAACCTGTCATTATTGACATACACATTTGTGTATGTTGAACTTAAATTGAAGCAAAAACAAATTTTTGAACTCGAAAGGAATAACTCAAAAAGTAAGCGGCATCTATCATTGTATCACAGCACTAAATGACATTTTCCTAATTATAAATTTTAACCTTCATTGTTAGATGGCGCTCTCGCTAAACCCATTTTTATGCGATAAACTTCAAAATATTGAGATATTAGTGTACTAAACTCGTTTAGTTACTTAATCTAAAACAAAACCCGCTTAGGTAATCTCGAAGTTGACACATTAAGAGATAAACTCGAAAAAATGATTAAACGCGTTTAGCTAATCGCTAGTCTGTCAAGGGTATATTTTTTTATATTTCATAAATATATTTTTTGATAGGAACGATCTAAACTGCGTCTGATACATTATTGCAGATCCCAACAATAACTTCCGGTACAATCAGATTTGAGTGCTGCATATTAGATTGAAGAGAGCTCGAGGTTGAAGGCGCATCGGTATCCTTTGGCGGCACTTTTTTGGACTAGCGAGTTTTCATCTTTTCGGGATTAGCTCTATCAGTGGCAAGAGCTCTTAGTATGTATATACAAAAAAAGATGAAAATCTATATATGAAAATTTTAAACACATATTTTGAATCAATGTTACCAATCGAAAATACACATCACCATACCAATCATGTATGTATGAAACACAAAACAAAAAAAAAATCACTAATCAATAAAATTGCTTAAAATCGATATAGCGGGCTTCCTTTTATCTTTCGGGATTAGAGAACAAAAACAAATATTAATCATCGAAAATCGCTTTATTGTTTTTCAAAATATTCCCCATGAAGATCTACACACTTTTGCATGCGTTTGAACCAATTGTCGAAGCACTTTTTCCACTCTGATTGAGGTATCTCCAAAACATGCATTGTGAACGCAGCAACCGCTTCTTCAGGTGTCGAAAAACGTTTACCTCTCAGTTTGTTTTTTACGTACGGGAATAAAAAGAAGTCATTTGGTGACAAGTCAGGACTATACGGCGGAGACTCATCAAATCGATGTTTTGAGTGCTCAAAAATGGAGTTGTTTGAGCCGATGTGTGAGAGCTCGCATTGTCGTGGTGAAAAGTGATCCGTCTTCGGCAGTTGGTTTTCCTGATTTCTTGGAAGATAACTGGCAAACAAATGGTTGTGTACCACTCAGAATTGACTGTTCTGCGTTGTTCTAGTGGTACGGTTGCGTCATGTCCATTTTTTCCGAAAAAACAGGCGATCATTTGCTTGCAAGTGCTTCGTGCGCGAACAACTTTTGTTGGATTCGGCTTATCTTGAAACACCCATACAGTCGACTGCTGTTTACTTCTGGGCTCATACGCGTAAATCTATCGATTCATCACAAGTCACTATGTCATAGACGTGTTTTGAAGCACCGCGATCGTATTTTTTGAGCTTTTCTCTCGACCAATCGACACGAGCCTTTTTTTGAGCGATTGACAAATTGTGTGGGATCCAACGCGAACAAATTTTTTTGACATTCAAATGTTTTTGCAATTTTGAATGTATGCTGGTCCCACTAATGCCTCAGGTTGTCTCAATCTCACGATAGGTCACATGACGATCTTGCAATATCAGTTCGCGCACAGCATCATTGGTTTCCGGAACAACAACTGATTCTGGACGACCTTCACAAAATTCGTCTTAGAGTGAACTACGATCTCGATTGAATTCACCATACCATCGATAAACACTGGTCCTTGATGGAGCTTCATCGCCAAAAATTGAATTAAGTTCATCCATGTACTCTTGCTGCCTTAATCCACGTCGAAAGTTGTAAAAAATAATCGCACGAAAATGTTCACGATTTAATTCCATTTTTTCGCCGAGATGTTGAGTTAATAAGTACTGTAAACAACACAAATAGCGCTCGAATGTCAACACGTTCTGAGTACGTATAATCTCAAAAATGTCAAACTTTACGATAGAGCTGTAAGTTGCCAGATTGCAACACTAGGGTTGTCCAATCCCGAAATATAAAAGGCAACCCTCGTACTTATAACACAATGATCGGAACTCCAGAAATATTCAACAAAAGAAAAATGCCAGAAAATTATCAAATACTAGCAGATTAAAAGGTATAAAGATCTTAAACTAGAAAAATAAATAATGAGTATCATGCAATACTTTACAGTTAGTGATGGTTCGTTGATACTGATAATGATGGTTGTCTTTGAATCATATTCCTTACGGTTAACGATGGTACAATGGTGGTCATTACTTTCAGCTTTTCCGATAACCGCAACGTTGATTACGGGTTGAGACCCCACGCCTTGAATACGTCGATGAATATGGATTGCGATCACACAAAAACTCGTATATGAATATGGATACAATGTCGGATACAATTCATCGCAATATGGTCTCAAGAAAAAAAAAACTGGCGGTCAGCATATATAGCTGCCAAAAAACATACACCACAATATTTTCCGATTTGTCTTTAGTTTTGAATTAACTTTCAATTAATGATTTCAATGTTCATTATATATATTTAATAAATATAGTGAATTTGTGGCGACACCACGACATCAACACATTTGTTGATTGGGCAAATTAGCGGTGTTCACCCCAGGATTCATCTCATCTCGGTGTTCATCCCATGATAGCGATGATAAAGTAGAGCGACGGAAAAAAGAGGAGATACACACGAACAGCGCGACAAGTTAGAAGTTAAAATATGTAATTGTCTTATTAAAATAAAATAAAAATAATAATTAAATAAATATTCGAATCGTATATATTAATATAGTGTTCATCGAAAGTACCAGCGATATATACGCGCTAAATATAAATCGATCTGATTGGCACTCGAGCGATACAGTACTCGAGTTGAATATTGTGGGTTATCATATTCCAGTCTAACCGATCCAGTAGGATAATAAAATAGCTGGACCCAACGATATAAACCCCCATAAATTAATGCGACACAATTTTCTTCCACAATTAACAATATGGATACACATATTATACATACTTTATTTAGATGTCACATTCGGTGTTCTTAAAATATTTATTTATAATTTCTTGATTTTTTTATCAAATAATTTTTATTGTCCAGCATTCACAAGTATACAATTAATTTTTATTTTCGTACTGACACTGTACTAAGTTACAAACAAACTTTTACTTTATTTAATTAATTTTGTACAAACATTTGTAATTCTTATTTAATTTTAAGTTTTAATTTTTCGTTTTAATTTTTGGATTTCTCGATCTATTGCTTATCGGACTCCAAACTTGACTCCCCGTTCAACGTCAAACACGTTTTTTCTTTTCAGCTCGGTTCATAGTATGTGCACGTCTTCTTCATACATATTTCCCCTTTTAAAAATGTTGATACCTGTACTAATTAGTACAACCAGCTGATCAATTTCGGAGTTGTGCAGCTTAACAGTGCAGGTAAATAGATAACAAAAAAACTGGTACATGTTCAAAACGTCGGGAAGTATAAACAATGGTTAAGTATGGAGATGTAGGTATAAAATTGTCATGAATCATTTAAGGAAAAGTAAAACAGCATGGAAATTTTCGGTTCAATTACTCACATATTTGAATTTGAAGCTGAGGAAAAAATTACCGAAAGTTATTGCGAACATTCGCATCGAGCAAGACCGACTATGTTTTAATGTCCATGAGATGAAAAATACCTAAAGCCTTATTATTTTCATCAACCAAACGAAAATAAAGGAAACCAAGTTTTTCTTTTACCTTTCGGTATTGGAAGCCAAATTTGGCGGTAAATTGTTTATTTGCGTCGCTAACCGGATGTTGCTTAACAAACACTTTTGCCCAGCTTCTAGAGATCGGTCTTTAATGCGAAGATTATATTGGTTTGAGTATCTATTTTAAGCTTTAACTAAATTATTTTTGACCTCATTATGTATGATTGCTAGCCTATCGGGAGTTTCCATCCAATTCACAATATTTTCGTTCAATAAATCGACGTCACGCAGTAGTTGGTAATCTTTAGCATGTAAGATTTTATGATATCTGTATACTAAAAAATGTGGTGAATAATTGGTTGACTGGTGGACAACTTGAATGTGTATTACTCACGTAGGCTCTTAACGCTTCTACAATTGAACGGTTAATCCTTTCGGAGGCGTTACTTTGTGGGGAGTAGTAGGCGGTTTTCATGTGACGTATTCCAAAATCTTTTGGCAATGCAGCAAATTGCTTCCCAACGAATTGCACGCCATTATCGCTGTGAATCGATTCTCGCACACTGAACAGTGTGAATAATTCGTTTCGAATCAATTCAACGATTTTTGTAGCGGTAGCTTTTGCCAGAGGTTTAAGATAGATAAACTTGGTTAGGTTGTCCACTATACGATCAATATTGTAGTTTTCCCTGTTGATGTCCGGGGATAAGGTACCAGTAAATCTGTTAAGATGTTCTGCCACGGTCTCGTTTGTTTTCCCAATGGTGGCCGTAAGCACTGATTAGTATAGCTTTGTCTATACTTGCATATATCGCAATTGGCAATGTACTGGTGCACATTTATCGTCATCGTTGGCCAATAATACAAGCATCTCAAGTGCTGTAACGTTTTGCGAATACCGCCATGCACGCCGTTTGGGGTATCATGCTTGCTGCAGTTTTAAGTCTTGGTTGATCTCCATAATTGTATCACAATATATTCGTGACAAAGCATCTGGCACAATGTTTTCCCGTCCTTTCTGATGTATTATTTGGAAATCGTAGCCCTGCATCTTCAAACTCCATCTTGCCATTTGGCCACATAACTCCTTCTGCGACATGAGCCATTGCAGGCTGGCATGGTCGGTAATAATTAATCTTCTATATACGGATGCAATTTCTTAACGCTAACTATGGCTGCCAGTCACTCTAGCTCGGTTACAGTATAGTTACGCTAGGCAGCGTTTAACTTTTGCGACATGAAGGCTATCGGTGTTTCATTTTGGTCGCTGTCTATCTGAAAATGGACACTTCCGATTCCTTGTGTGCTAGCGACACAGCGAATGTAAAAGGTTTTCGAGAAATCAAGGTTACGCAATACCGGTGCGTTGGAGAGTAAGTATTTAAGTTTGGTGAAAGCAGCGTCTGCTTTGTTGGTCCATTAAATTTCACTCCCTTTTTGAGTAAGCTGGTAATTGCGCTGTTACTTTGGCATAGTTGCAGACAAATCGGCGGTACCACTCGTCCATCCCTAAGAGTCTCCGAGTTTGCTTAACCGGTTTTGGAGCTGGAAAAGGTGTAATCGCATCAATTTTCGATGGTTCGGTCCTTAAACCACGTTCGCCAATCAGAAACTCTAGATACCACGTCTCATTGAGCACGAAATGACTGTTTTCTACATTTATCGTCAACCCTGCTTTAAACAAAAAATGTGATACGGCTTTTAAGGTTTCCAGGTGCTCGTCGATACTGACTGAAATGGCTAAGAGGTTGTCTAAATCGACAAATACTATATCTCTAAGCACATTTGGTATCACTCGATCCATCATCTACACATGGTTTGGCGTGCGTAGCACAACCCAAACGGCATGACGCAGAACTGATAGAGAGGACGGCCTGGAATCGTAAAAGCCATAATCTCTTTCGTGCTTTCGGAGATGCTGCTGAAATATTTTGTTTCTTGAAGCCTTCCAAGTAGATTATCGATGATTGGTAGCGGGTAATTGCGTTAATTTTCCGTGAGCCTAACAAAGTCTAGATTTACAGTTTGCTTTGGTTACCAACACCACTGGGGAACTCCATGCACTAGTGCTCTCCTCTATCACGCCAACGATTTCCGTTGGCCTGGTTCCTGATATATTAACTCTTGTTTCACGGGAGATACTGGATAGTGTCTTTGTTTTACAGATGGAAGATTTCCCACGTCTATATGGTGTGTTACAAGGCTCGTTCTTCCCAGTCCTTTCTTTCCAAACGAAAGCAAACTGTTTATGATTTCCTGGAGTTCTTTCTCGTTCATGGAGGTTAATTCATGACACTAATCACTCTTTCCCGTGGTGCTGCTATGAAAAGTCCGTTCACTCTGGTCTGGTGCTACATTTAATTTTCTCCAGGAATCTATTCCTAGATATATTTCTGCCTGGAGTGTTGATACTACACAAAATTTTATGTTTTCTGTCTTTTCCAGATATAACACTGGTAGATGTATAGCCACCCCGGTGGCGAAGTGGTTAGCATGCTTGCTCCAGTGACCGGAGGTACCGTGTTCGATTCCCGGTGAGAGAGTCTATTAACTTCTACATCAAATTATAGTTACAACGACCATACCATGTTTAACATACCGGTACTCGTTCGATCACCGAAGTCAAGCAACATAGGGCATAGTTAGTACTTAGATGGGTGACCGCTTGGGAACACTATGTGTCGTTGTCTAAAAAAAATGCTATAATAAAGGTGTGTGGCGGGCCCGGCGTCGTGTTGTTGTAAATTGATATGTATGTTAATTGACTCTCATAGATTAACATTGACTGCTTCATTTGGGGAGGGGATGGCGGAGGAAATGGTATTAAATAAAATTTAATCACTCATAATAATGAAATTTTATTTCAAGACATTTACTAATTAATCTATTACTTTTTAGGATGTTGATTGCTGTTTATTTATATCCCGAAAAACAAAAATAATTGTGCCGTCTTATGCTTTAATAACTATTGACTACTTAGGTGTCTGTAACCGGGTCAAGTCTATCATACCTAACAACCATTCCTATCCCTCCATCTTGTTATATGTAAAAGGGGTGTACGGTAGGCCCGGCGTATCCGGGATCCCTGCTTAGTCTTGGCCGTACATTCTAATCAATCAATAACACTGGTAGATGTACGTGTCCGATCACTACGTTTGATGTTCCATCTGCTGTTTGAACGTAAGTATTCAATTTCTTAATCGGTACTGCCAACAATCTTAAAAACTCCTCGCTGCCTTTACCTAAAATGCTTACGCTGGCATCGCTATCTAGAAATCCAAATTTTATGTGACCGAGTATTGAAATTTTGCGTAAGGTCGAGGGTCATTAGGCATAAATTCCGTAACAGTGGAGATATTGCATAAATAATTAAAAGATTTTATTTTTTTCCAATAACTTCTTACCCGTTTTAGTCGATTAATATGTAAATCTGGTACGAAATCATTACGATGAGGTGTTGAAATCATTGTTGAATTCGAAGTATCTATAATTTGTTCGAATTTAGCTTCACTATTGGTCTGGGGATCCCATTTTTCCCGAACGTGATTCCCCAGGGTTGATCGCGTTCGGCCTCGAATTTTCCTGAAATTACTTTTTCTTCTGACCTCAGACAATCCGTTATTTTCATGTTCGCCAAACCACAACCTTCACAAAAGACGTGAGTTTTCTTCATTTTGCACGAAGTAAATTTGTGACCCAAATCCTTGCAATTCCAGCATACGACGAATTGTACCCGGTTGATCACACTGGCGTCCGATGAACGTTGCTCGTTATGGTCCAAATATTTGTCCGTTTCATAATCGTATTTTATATCTTGAAACTACTGCACATTGGATGAAGGCTCCTATTGATCCGATAGTTGAGCTATTGCAGGGGCTCGCTTTACCCGCGTTTCGATAAGACGTCTGGGATCAAATACGGACGTATTCCATTATTTTTCTAAGTTGTCACATATTTTCTTTAATGACGTTATATTGCTAATTTTCATGTGATGAGTGCTCTTCAATGCAGGATTCATGTTATCTAAGAGGAGTTCTAATATTTCGTCACCTGGAACCGGATTTATTAAGCGGTAATTTGCACTCTCAATTTCCGTTAGAAAATCGTTGAATGTTTCTTTCGCAGCTTCAGTACGACATCTTAAGTACTTCCTGGTTTAGCGGTCTCCTTCGATATTGATAAAACCGGTCTATTAGCGAATCCTTCATATCTTTCCAAGTGGCATGTTTGTTCTTTCTAATAAAATTGTAGTACCACTTGTCCGCTTTGTCTGTAACGAAGTTTCGCATTAAAGTTACCAGCTCGGGTTTTGGTACGTCATCTTGCATTGCATATTCCTCTAATCTCATAACGAAATCTTGTACGTTTTTCTCCGTTTACTTTTTCGACCGGAAAAGGATAACTTCCATTTAGCTGGATCCACGTGTCTTCTGTAACTCGAATTAAATGATCGTGATTTGTTCTGATATTGATGAAATATTTCTGAACTAGTTTCAGATCCACTTCCCGATTCCAAAGTTTTATGCCTATGTGTCGATCCCTTAGAATGCTTTTTCCATGACTATTTCTCGCTATCTTGCTTTGAGAATGATACAAGTTTGTCCATCAATTTTTGAGACGATCTGTTTAGAAAACCGTTTGTGTAGTCTCTCCTCCAGTTCTGCCTCAGATTTTCCCGCTTCGGTCTCGGGGCGTCTGTGATCTTGTTCAGAGTCATCCCTCTCATCGTTCTTGGAAAAATCTCGCTTTTGTCGCTTCTGATTCTTTTTCAATGATTCGCTGTTCTTTTCAACTCTCTTAATATCTCTGCTGATGAATCGGTAAAGCCTATCTAGAGAATTTATTACCACCGCACTTCCAGTCAAATCGGGAAACGAATTGTACAATCTTTGTGCTCTATCTCTCCAGTGCGTGATGCGGAAAATCATCTTTATTTTCTCAATTACTAGGCCATTTTCTAGTTGATCCAATGCGTTATCTATTACAGCAGTTTGCTAGCTAATGGCATTTAACACTTTCTCAGGTTCATTCTTAATATGTGACATTTTTGGTTTTAACTTCGCATTCTGATACTCCTTTTGAATTACTTCAAGGAATTTTTTCTCTGCTCCGACTGATGCGCTTGCTAATTCACGAACTTGGTATTCCATCTCTAACTCGTCCAGATTTAAACTTTCAAGCAATAATTTAGACTCCATTGTACTTGTTGCTTAATATTTCACACGTGAAAAACGATAAATAAATAAATTCGCGAAACTTGTGTGTAAAATGAACGTTTAAATTACTTTAGTTATAACGAAAAAAAACTTGCTAACGGCCATGGGATAACGAAATTTCAAATTATATAGTAATAAGTCGGACAAGGCTTGAGAATATGATAATATATTAATAGGAAAGACCTTTTAACATATATAATTTAAAAAGAATAATATATAAGTATTATAATTAAATTATTCCGCAATAAATTGTAGCAATTGAGAATCATCAGTCGACAGGTGGCACCATTTATTTTTAAATGCTGGTTTCTAGAATGATAAAAAGTGCTTGCATTTCTCCCATCTTCCGGGCATTTTGTGAATACCAAGCCAGTAAAAATGTTCCGCTTTTGCTGCGAACCATACATCGAGCCACTTTTTCTTGTCTCAGCAAGTCGATGCAAACCCATCGATGCAAACAAGTGGTAATCGGAAGGAGCTAAGTCTGATGAGTAAGTCGCATGTAGTATAACTTCACAGCTGAGCGTTTCCAACGTGTCGTAAATCGGTTTTGCCGTATGTGATGGATCATAGTGATGAAGCAAAATGACTTTGTGTTGTCTCTTGCAGTATTATGTTGTTTTTCAAGCAGCAAACGGTTCAAATCGGTCAATTGTTGTTGGTAACGTTTAGTAACCCGTTTCCCCAAATTTTGGCAGCTCATAATAGACCAAACCCTTCTGGTCCCAAGAAACACAGAGCATCGTCTTTCTGCAAAAGCAATTCGGTCTTGCGGTTGATGTGGAAGGAGCGCCTGGATCCACCCATGATTTTTTGTGCTTAGGATTCTCAAAATAAATCCACTTTCCATCCTCTGGAACTATACGATTCAAAAACGACTTCCTTTTATATGTGTTTTTGCGCTTTTTCATTTGTCTGTCGTTCAACTCATGTTGTACTCATCTACTGGTCTTCTAAATCTTTCTCATCTCTTGTAGCCGATTAGAAACAGCTTCTTGACTAATCTCGGTAAGTTGTTTTTGAGTTTGCTAATCATATTCGTTCAACATTGCTATCAATTCCCCATCTTCCAATTTTTTTTGTCTGCTACATCGAAGTCACCATGTATCTTGCAATGGAGCATGTTCACCATAAGCTTCTCGAATTAATCATTTTCGTCAAATGAAAACAAAAAATTAATGCTGTCCGCGAATGCTCTTGGTTCGCTATAAATTTCAACATATTGAACACAACAATACAACACTACGCATACACTTTTCAATTTATCACTCGTGCGCGTCTGACACTTTTTGACGATGACACAACAAAATAGTGCAGTGACAATATTTTGTAGTACACACTGCATTGGTGCACCATCAGTTGTCTTAATTTCGGGTCCCATTTGAAACGTGATATTTTAAAACGAGAATTAACAAAACGCGATATTTCAAAATGCGATATTTCAAAACGCGATACGGTACAAAAAGCGACACAGTAAAAATTTAAAAATCGATAGAAGCGGGTGTTCAGAATCGTAGGAGTATAGGACCGGTTTTGGAATATCGAGTTTTAAAATATCGCGTTTTGATATATCGCGTTTTGTACCGTATCGCGTTTTGTACCGTATCGCGTTTTGAAATATCGCGTTTCGAGCGGATCCCTTTATTTTCATACTTGTACACTTGGTAATTAGTATATCCCTAAGCTGTTTCTTAACTGAACTATTTCTTAAAACGATAAATGATTTACGATAGTCACAACATAGAAACAAAAGATTGCTTCTATGTTTGATAAGTCATAATTAAGTGATTAATACAGTACATTAATGGTATGTAGGTGAAGTTCATTATCCAAATACCACAACGTGCTTAACGATAATAGCAATACCTATAGATATTACGGTACAAAAACACGCACAGTAGAGAAAACGATTTCCAGTCAAAATCAATCGACAATCTCGAATCAAAAAGTAAATTTTCTATTAACAATCGTCACGTACAAAAATGTTATTCTTCCCTTCCAAGTAATAACAAATTTTTTGTTACCCAAGGAATAATTGAAAATCTTTTTACAATGTTGCGTGGCATAAAATCCTCGTAGGAGCCGTATAGTTCTACGTACACAAAGCCAAAAAAGTAACATAACAAAAGGAACATCATTGATCCACTACCTATGTACATAAAAAGGGAAAAAAGGGAAATTTTTTATTACCTCGGTTAATTAATTCTCAACCAATTTAATTTATAATTATGACGTAAATGTTCGTATAATTTCACGGGGGGATGGGTTTATATCTATCAAGACCGAAACGATATTTTATTCTTCTTCTGTATAAAATGTATGATTGAAACGATTTCAATTTCCTTATATACAGTCTGCGTCTACTGAATTAGATCAACGTCGGATGGTGGTGGGCTGGATAAAATAACTCGTTCTAGGCACACACGGAATAACTGAATTCGGGGTCTATTTATATTTACGGTTTATAATCGAATTAAATTTTAAATAATTTTTATTGAAACAGACAGAAAATCAAACAAATAATTCGGAATACTGTGTGATGTTGAGCTGCACCAGACTTTATAATTATTACCGGTCGTTTGAAGTATGTACTGCATAGTTTTATTACAAAACTTTCCTTGTCGTGTAATTGGAAACTATATAAAATATTAAATTTATTTGGAAAATATTTAAAATAAATCAGAACGAGGAAGTGCCATGTTATGATAGGTGGGTGCTACAGATTAAAAAATAATAATCGAAATGCGAAAATGAAATTGAATTGGTCATTCAATTTTAATTAGCATTAATTACGTTTGTGTACCAAAATTAAACGCATAATTCCGGTTTTATACTAACAATGTTTAATAAATTTCTCAGGCCAGTTAACGCTTTAATAATCAACTAACTCTCTCAGCTTCTTTCAATTTGCATTCAATTTATTATTGTGTCAGGCGGACAAAATACCAAAACACATTAACTTTAATGTCACGAATCAATAATTAAAGTTTATTTCCACGATCATGTGTTTTTCATCTGCCTCAAACCAATGCGGACTGATAATACCAGAACGAGTAATTTACATTAAAAAGAATTTGTTGACGAATCATTTTATGAATTTGTAAACAAAATAAATTTTAATAAAATTTGTTCCAATTATAGTTTGGTCAGTATATGTTGAATGGTGGTCGATAAGTGATAAATTTTTACGTATATTCAAAACAGTGGTGTGAAATCACTGTCGATCGTGAAGCATTTTGATGATTAGGATTTTATTTTAAATTTGTTACCTAAATGTAAACCTTACATAGGTTTTAATACTTTCTAATGTGATACGTTGATGTTTTTTTACTTTCACCGGATGTTCGGCGGAGGTTGGATGTAATGTATGCTGATTTCTGTTCGAATGCTCTAATTCTCCAACTAGTACGCAGCTTCGCTATATCTTCTATACATGTTCTTGAAGAGTCATAATATTTAGGGATTTGTAATTAAATTGTTTTTAAATTTATTAATCTACTACATCAAGGTGAGGTTACCAAGATGTTTGTTTCGACACTAGTGGAACATTGAATTTTTTGAATTAAGAAATTCGGTCAGTCCGCAAGGACCAACCAAACTACTAAAATATGGAAAAATTAAATAGCGGGAATTCCCACGGTCAGCGAGTTGTCTTAATCGCTCGGTAGATAGCTGTAAGAGTCCAAAACTTATCTAAATCAACAAATTTGCGAACCTTTTCAACCCTTAAGCTGGAGAGTTTTTCTCCTGGAGAGATTAGGCGTAGTACAAAGTGGAATCACCCATTCCAGCCGTAGTACGCCCTTAGAAATAACTTAGGACAAAGTACTTTTAATGCTATATCGTGGTATACAACACTTAGATTTTCTGGAAAATTCGAGTTTTTTAATTGGACTGAACTTTTAAAATTTTTGATATTATTTAATTTAAAATGTTATTTTGTTGATCTTCTTGTTTTAAATTGAACTGATAATATAATTTATTAACAATTTACACTATTAAATTACATTTAAAAAGAAAGTTCGTGTTTAAGACAGTTTAGGACAAAATTCACATAAACAAGTTAAGGTGGTATGATATTTACCGAATACCCCATCCAAGTTAAGTAATAGGCCATTTATGAACAAGTTCCAAAGGAGAGAAGAATACATGCTGTATAACAGCGGAATTTTGACAGCGGAAAATAAGAGATTACGCTACTCGCCGCAAGTGGCAGCACTATCACTAAAGATAATTAATTTTGTTATGCAATTACCAGCGAAAATTTTTCATTCATTATCTATATATTTTTTATTTTTTTCACTAAATAAAATATCTCAGCGGAATAAAACATGAAAAGAGATCCTTGGCAAAGTGATCCTTGGCAAAGTGATCCTTGGCAAATTGATTGATCTCCGAAGTAAAGGAACTCGGTATAAGAAATCTTGAAATTTAAGAATATTCCGTCTTCCTGGCATTTCTTCCACTAGTAACCAATACTTTCGGTTGTTTTTCTAATAGCTGAGACTATGTGGACAATTTGGGGACAATTCATGGACTAGAATTTTCACTAGAATTTTTTGATTTTCTGCGGCCATATAAGTAATTTTCAGTTGTTGGCCAATATCTCAAAAACTTCCACTAGATGAATGTGAAGTTTTTACCAATTAACAAAAATACGCATGTATTAGAAATCACACTGTTAAAATATTTCGGATAGAAATTTTGAGTGAAAACTTAAAATTTCATGAAATTTAAAAATATAATAATATTTAATAAATTAATTATTCTAATACTCACATTGCTCAGAAATGTTTTTTTTAAGTAAAACAATTAGGGCTCTTTTTAATTTTCGGTGTATCCAATGGCAAATGACAAGACATCACGGAGGGCCTGACTTATCAAATGGCGGGGAACCATATCACAATGGTCTTGCAAAATATTATTTTTAAGGTAAAACAGTCATAAGATTTTTTTATTTTTGAGTGAATCTTTCTGCCAATAACAAGACATCCCGGAGATTGCACCACAATGAAACCATATAGGAATAACCTCTAGGGGTTTCACCTATCAAACGAAGCATGTTTCGTTCGAACGTAGGTTGGCTCAGTACGTTTTTAGGCTAACTTCTCATTGGCTTCTTATGATTTTTTAGTGAATCACATTTATTCTCACAATAACAAGACATTCATTTCCGCAACTGATGTTGAGGGCTGGCCTGGACCAACCATGATCATCATCATCATGGTTTTCTGCCTGGACATAGGTCGTCCTCAAGACTAAAATTACCATCGCGATATCATGCAAACCACATTTTTACTGTTGAATGACTCACATAATGTTCACTCCAAGTCGAATTACTTAATTCCATAGCTTAAGCATCATTTATTTTCTCATTTCAAAAGAGAATGGAGCGCAATTACGTAAATGTTGTTTATTGACATCTTGGATTGTAAATGACTGAAACGTATGTCATAAAAACAGCAATGACTAAGCTACATATATTCAAAATTCCGGGATGCGTTCAATTATATGTTCACGCAACCAAATTCAGAGCCGAGTTTCTACTTGCACACCTAATATATTAGGAGTTGGGAAAGCAGTTATATTCTCGATCGAAATTCTTAAAAGTCTTTCAATGCGGAGGCGCTATCCATGCATTCGATTCGAGAACTGCATAAGAGACAGGAGATCACCGCCATACGTCAATTGCATAAAAAACGATATCACCTGAAAATAATGTTGTAAATGAAAATTACTCTAAAATGAGTGAGAATAAACGAGATTCACTCAAAATTCATAAGGAGCCAATGAGAAGTTTGCTTGAAAAACGTACTGAGCCAATTTACATTTGAACGAAACATGCTTCGTTTCATTCCTATATGTTTTCATTATGGTGCAATCTCCGCGATGTCTTGTTATTTGCTACTGGATACACTGAAAATCAAAAGGAGCCGTAATTGTTTTACTAAAAAAACATTTCTGAGAAATGTGAGAGTTTTCCACAAAAAACATCTCTGTACATTCGCTTCATAGTATTAGAATAATTAATTTGTTAAATATTATATTATTTTTAAATTTCATGAAATTTTAAATTTTTTACTCAAAATTCCTTTAAGAAATATTTTAACAGTGTGATTTCCAATACATGCGTATTTTGTTAATTGGTAAAAACTTCAAATTCATCTAGTGGAAGTTTTTGAGATATTGGCCAAAAACTGAAAATAACTTATACGGCCGCAGAAAATGAAAAAATTCAAGTGAAAATTCTAGTCCATGAATTGTCCCCAAATTGTCCATATAGTCTCAATATGACCTAGGCTATTATAAAAACAACCGAAAGTATTGGTTACTAGTGGAAGAAATGCCGGAAAGACGGAATATTGTTAAATTTCAAGATTTCATGTACCGAGTTCCTTTACTTCAGAGATCAATCAATTTTTCATTTTAAGGATCACTTTTAATATTTTATTTCACTGAGATATTTTAGTGAAAAAGTGATACATAATGAATGAAAAATTTCCTCTGGTAATTAACATAACAAAATAAATTCTCTTTAGTGATAGTGCTGCTACGCAGACTAGTCATAACGATCGTGCTTTACAGCATCTTGTCAAACCAGTCTATGTGTGACTCGCCGACATTCACGCCCATGAAAGTTCGAGTTATCGTACCCGGTCTCTTAGGTTGTGAAATACCCTCTATAATTAGAAGTAATGTGCTAAAAGTACGTTTGTTCAGGTTTCGACAGCTTATTCGAATCGATCGAGCATCTGATGTAAACATCTATTTGTCTTTCAAAATTGGATAACAGAAATTGGATAGCCTTATAGGTCTTAAAAGGTCTAAATGAAAGCTTCCTGCCTTAGGTATAGATATAACCTGTCCGTTACTGTGACAAAGTTTCAGGCTGGCTTCGTAATTAACTTCAAGCCACGGTAACGCCAAATTTCCAAACGAAATCGAGCTTCCGTTGGCAGCTCCAAAGATTCCACACTATATGCTTTCCAAAGACCATCCGGTCTTCTTAGGTCTTCTTAGTTTATATTTGTAAATTCTGAAAACTTCTCTATAGAAGTTTCAGTCTTGTTGGTCTTGTTTTCTTGACTTTTCTGAAGAGCTTCTTTTAGATCTACTATTTTTGCATATGCCACAAAGAATTGAATCTTGCTTTACATCATTTTGGTGAGGACTTATCGTTTAAATTATCCAATCGTTTGACGAGGTTTAACAAAGAATGTTTTTGTGGCATCGCCTAGATCCGATGATCGTCAAGAGGATAAAAAACTTTTCAATAACCGGGAGATCAGAGTGTCAAACTAGTAAACTAGATTACCGGTTAATCAAAAATTTATAATCGAAGTACCGCTAAATAAATTATTTTGAACGGAATTTCGGTAATAATTTGTATTTAAATTTGTACTGTATAATTTATGAATTGTCCAGCAATTATGCTCACATATTTAAGCTAACTGCCTCTGTAAATGCAGTCTGATTATATTAAAGTAAATGACGAGTTAATTATGCGCAGTGTTAAGATATAAATTTGGGTCTGTTAGTAAATGTAAAGAAGATTTTCTTAACTTTTGGTCTACAAAAGCTTCGCAACAAAACCTATACCACAAACATTTAATTTAGTGTTCTTCTATTTCCGACTCCTTTCTCCATCCGTGCCATGTTGCGAATATTACCGTTAAGTCTCGAGTGGGATATTTGGCACCAACTAATTATTTATCAGATAATCCAGAAATAAGAAAGTTTTGTAGTTTGCACTTAAATATTGCTGTACTTAGATAGTTTTTCGGGGATCATGGCACATCTCTCATTAAATTATTTTCTAGGTTATTCGGGAGACTGTAAGTTGGTAAAGGTTTTGTTTACTGTTTTCTAGGCTGGATAAATATTTATCACTGGATGTTTATTTTATAATTTATAATTTATTTAATACTATTGATATAGTTGACGACCAAATATTATTTGCGTGTGTCAAGACTTGAACAATCGATTGGGTTAGTTGGTTATCAAGGATCCTACAGTTGTACTAGCTACTTATTATTAATTCAGTCATAATACACATCCCCGTATTATTTAATTCTGGTTTAACTTGTTTAGGTATTTGGGATTCTAAAACTGTGCCAATATTAGATCTTTTTGGAACAAGATTTCGTTTGGTCATTTTTTAATTTTATAAATGGACAAGGCAATGATAAGTGCGTTTTATAGTATATAATTTTTTTTATTTAACTATTTTTAAAAAGTAGAATAAATTGGTGTAAGAATTAAAACCTGGAGATCATCGGCAACGTCTAAATTTTGCAGTTAAATTTCAACAGTTGGCCCGAAATGAAATCAACATTATTAAAAATCTGATTATGAGTGATAAAGCTCATTTTCATTTGAATGGCTTTGTTAATAAGCAGAACGACAGGTTCTGGGGTTCTGAAAATCCAAGAGCCATTCATCAACGCCAATTGCACACCATCAAGTGTACCGTATGGTGTCGCATTACATCTGAAAATATCATTGGGCCTTACTTCTTCGAAAATGAAAATGGAAGTGCTGTAACCGTAAATGGAGAGCGGTATCGGTTTATGATAGAACATTTTTTATGTCATGCTCTTGAAAACAGATCCGAGATGCGGTTTCAGCAGAATTGAGCCACTGCTCACACTGCCCGATACACAATAGTACTTTTAAGGCAAATTTTTGGAGAGCGAATAATTTTCAGAAATTCGGAAATTAAGTGGTCAGCAGCACGTTCACCAGATTTGTCAGCACCCGACTATTTTCTTTGGGGTTATTTGAAGAACGAATATATGTGAACAAGCCCGAGACAATCCTTGAACTCAAGACCAACATTGTTGCAGAAATTCGAACGCTACAAGATATAAAGAACTTAATTAAACACGCAGATTGACAGTTGAAAAAAAAAACCGAACCATAGCAGGGTGAGCAATCGTCATTCACTTTTATAAAAAGTGGTGAGCATCGAATCCCGGAAATTTTAGATCCAAAATCCCGGGAAACGGGATTGGTAAACCTATGTATTTCCCAGAAAACAAGTCCTGAGAATTCCCAGGACCGCGACCTTTAATCTAGACCAACGTTGACCATTTTTCGAAGTATTTTGAGTTTATTCTTTGAAATATTTTGAAACAATTTTTCGGTCAGATTTCATGATCTCGCCCCCAGTTCTCGCAACAGAATGTACTAATGTAAACTTTGAGAGATCGCAATGCGCCTAAATTTTATGAAAGATTAATTAAACTGCTATTTTTACCACTATTATGAATCTTAGTTACTTGTCACCGGGTGAAGAGACGTCACCATAATTCAATTATGGTATTATGATTCTCACTGTGAGTGAGAATCTCATATATCTTCATCTACAAAGCTACAATTTCATGGCGGCACCAAATGAGAATTTAAATTTTTTTGACTTAAAATGAGTTTTGTTGTATATTTTAACTTGATTTGTCAAAATTGTTCAAATTTCCGTTTGTGTCGCCTAGGGAGTGCATTACCGTTTACCGATTTACCGTATTTACCGTATAAAATATATTTCCAATTTATCGGTAAATTTTTATAAATTTACCGATTTTTTCGGTAAAATTATATTTATAATTAATAAGGTGCATTTTATTGTAAAAAATAGAGAGCATGTTTTAATCGAACAAGGGATTTATTTAAGGTATAGAATTCCATCAGTGTTTATTTTGAGGAAAAATGTAGGTATACTGAAGATTTATGTAATGAATTTTATGTAATGAAATGAAATGAACTTATACAGGGTGTTTAGAGCGTGCACCGGACATTTTTTGGCAGATTGGTGGAGGGGGGGGGGAGGGTTCATTTGGAAGCTTTTATCCCATTAAACTGATGTTCTAAGTGGCAACTGAGATATCATAATGGATGGGCTTCTAAGCCCTAAAAAATGTGTAGTTTTATGAAAAATGTCACTGTCTTGGACTTAGCCTTGCTTTAAGAAATTGTCTACTGCCTGTATACTGTCATGTCATAGATAGAAATCACTCATTTTGTGGTAAAAATAGGAGAGACTATTTTGTTAGAGTTATTTGTGCTAGGGTTCAGAAGATGTTTTTTAAGTTATTGATAGATTTAAAAAAATAAGTAAACTGGGTATGTCTGGGAAGTTAGCCCGAAAAATATCCCGAAGAAATGCGATGGCAACACTATAAAACAAATATCACGACATTTTTCAGTGTCATCCCGAAAAATTTTCTATATCACGCTAGTTTTGAATGTCATCCCGAATTTTTTTTTTACTATCATGACATTTTTACTATCATGATACTTTTTTTTTTTTTTATTATCCCGAAAAGAATTCCTATACAGAAAATTTCAGTAAACAAATAGCGACAGGCTTTGAACCATCCCGAAACCAAAAAAAATATTGAAGCGCAGAAATTTATAACACGAGAAATTAATTCAATAACCAACAATTTACTAGCGTTGTTAATCCAAAAACGCAAAACAAATCACTCTGATAATTAGTAAGAAAACAAATATTGTGGATCAAGTCTATTAGTCAGATTTTAGATATAGTCGTGTGAAGTCGTAGTAGATATCAATTAACAGAGCAAGGTTGGTATGGAGTTTGTAGAGGAAGGATCCACTTTTCAAATGCCCAAAAATTTAAATCAAGTCTATTAGTCAAATTTTAGATATAGTCGTGTGAAGTCGTAGTAGATATCAATTAACAGAGCAAGGTTGATATGGAGTTTGTAGAGGAAGGATCCACCTTTCAAATGCCTAAAAATTTAAATCAAGTCTATTAGTCAAATTTTAGATATAGTCGTGTAAAGTCATAGTAGATATCAATTAACAGAGCAAGGTTGATATGGAGTTTGTAGAGGAAGGATCCATCTTTCAAATGCCCAAAAATTTAAATCAAGTCTATTAGTCAAATTTTAGATATAGTCGTGTGAAGTCGTAGTAGATATCAATTAACAGAGCAAGGTTGGTATGGAGTTTGTAGAGGAAGGATCCACTTTTCAAATGCCCAAAAATTTAAATGAAGTCTATTAGTCAAATTTTAGATATAGTCGTGTGAAGTCGTAGTAGATATCAATTAACAGAGCAAGGTTGGTATGGAGTTTGTAGAGGAAGGATCCACCTTTCAAATTCCTAAAAATTTAAATCAAGTCTATTAGTCAAATTTTAGATATAGTCGTGTGAAGTCGTAGTAGATATCAATTAACAGAGCAAGCTTGATATGGAGTTTGTAGAGGAAGGATCCACATTTCAAATGCCCAAAAATTTAAATGAAGTCTATTAGTCAAATTTTAGATATAGTCGTGTGAAGTCGTAGCAGATATCAATTAACAGAGCAAGGTTGGTATGGAATTTGTAGAGGAAGGATCCACCTTTCAAATGCCCAAAAATTTAAATCAAGTCTATTAGTCAAATTTTAGATATAGTCGTGTGAAGTCGTTTTAGATATCAATTAACAGAGCAAGGTTGATATGGAGTTTGTAGAGGAAGGATCCACTTTTCAAATGCCCAAAAATTTAAATCAAGTCTATTAGTCAAATTTTAGATATAGTCGATTGAAGTCGTAGTAGATATCAATTAACAGAGCAAGGTTGGTATGGAATTTGTAGAGGAAGGATCCACCTTTCAAATGCCCAAAAATTTAAATCAAGTCTATTAGACAAATTTTAGATATAGTCGTGTGAAATCGTAGTAGATATCAATTAACAGAGCAAGGTTTGTATGGAGTTTGTAGAGAAAGGATCCACCTTTCAAATGCTCATAAATTTAAATCAAGTCTATTAGTCAAATTTTAGATATAGTCGTGTGAAGTCGTAGTAGATATCAATTAACAGAGCAAGGTTGGTATGGAATTTGTAGAGGAAGGATCCACCTTTCAAATGCCCAAAAATGTAAATCAAGTCTATTATTCAAATTTTAGATATAGTCGTGTGAAGTCGTAGTAGATATCAATTAACAGAGCAAGGTTGATATGGAGTTTGTAGAAGAAGGATCCACCTTTCAAATGCCCAAAAATTTAAATGAAGTCTATTAGTCAAATTTTAGATATAGTCGTGTGAAGTCGTAGTAGATATCAATTAACAGAGCAAGGTTGGTATGGAGTTTGTAGAGGACGGATCCACCTTTCAAATTCCTAAAAATTTAAATGAAGTCTATTAGTCAAATTTTAGATATAGTCGATTGAAGTCGTAGCAGATATCAATTAACAGAGCAAGGTTGGTAGGGAATTTGTAGAGGAAGGATCCACCTTTCAAAAGCCAAAATAATGAATCGAGTCAATGAGATAAATTTTAGATATTTTAATTTAAATTTTAAAACTTTATTTAAATATTTGGGCATTTGAAAGGTGGATCCTTCCTCTACAAACTCCATACCAACCTTGCTCTGTTAATTGATATCTACTACGACTTCACACGACTATATCTAAAATTTGACTAATAGACTTCATTTAAATTTTTGGGCATTTGAAAGGTGGATCCTTTCTCTACAAATTCCATACAAACCTTGCTCTGTTAATTGATATCTACTTCGACTTCACACGACTATATCTAAAATTTGACTAACAGACTTGATTTAAATTTTTGGGCATTTGAAAGGTGGATCCTTCCTCTACAAACTCCATACCAACCTTGCTCTGTTAATTGATATCTACTACGAATTCACACGACTATATCTAAAATTTGACTAATAGACTTGATTTAAATTTTTGGGCATTTGAAAGGTGGATCCTTCCTCTACAAACTCCATATCAACCTTGCTCTGTTAATTGATATCTACTACGACTTCACACGACTATATCTAAAATTTGACTAATAGACTTGAATTAAATTTTTAGGAATTTGAAAGGTGGATCCTTACTCTACAAATTCCCTACCAACCTTGCTCTGTTAATTGATATCTGCTACGACTTCAATCGACTATATCTAAAGTTTGACTAATAGACTTGATTTAAATTTTTAGGAATTTGAAAGGTGGATCCTTCCTCTACAAACTCCATACCAACCTTGCTCTGTTAATTGATATCTACTACGACTTCACACGACTATATCTAAAATTTGACTAATAGACTTGATTTAAATTTTTGGGCATTTGAAAGGTGGATCCTTCTTCTACAAACTCCATATCAACCTTGCTCTGTTAATTGATATCTACTACGACTTCACACGACTATATCTAAAATTTGAATAATAGACTTGATTTACATTTTTGGGCATTTGAAAGGTGGATCCTTCCTCTACAAATTCCATACCAACCTTGCTCTGTTAATTGATATCTACTACGACTTCACACGACTATATCTAAAATTTGACTAATAGACTTCATTTAAATTTTTGGGCATTTGAAAGGTGGATCCTTTCTCTACAAATTCCATACAAACCTTGCTCTGTTAATTGATATCTACTTCGACTTCACACGACTATATCTAAAATTTGACTAACAGACTTGATTTAAATTTTTGGGCATTTGAAAGGTGGATCCTTCCTCTACAAACTCCATACCAACCTTGCTCTGTTAATTGATATCTACTACGACTTCACACGACTATATCTAAAATTTGACTAATAGACTTCATTTAAATTTTTGGGCATTTGAAAGGTGGATCCTTTCTCTACAAATTCCATACAAACCTTGCTCTGTTAATTGATATCTACTTCGACTTCACACGACTATATCTAAAATTTGACTAACAGACTTGATTTAAATTTTTGGGCATTTGAAAGGTGGATCCTTCCTCTACAAACTCCATACCAACCTTGCTCTGTTAATTGATATCTACTACGACTTCACACGACTATATCTAAAATTTGACTAACAGACTTGATTTAAATTTTTGGGCATTTGAAAGGTCGATCCTTCCTCTACAAACTCCATATCAACCTTGCTCTGTTAATTGATATCTACTACGACTTCACACGACTATATCTAAAATTTGACTAATAGACTTCATTTAAATTTTTGGGCATTTGAAAGGTGGATCCTTCCTCTACAAACTCCATATCAACCTTGCTCTGTTAATTGATATCTACTACGACTTCACACGACTATATCTAAAATTTGACTAATAGACTTGAATTAAATTTTTAGGAATTTGAAAGGTGGATCCTTCCTCTACAAATTCTATACCAACCTTGCTCTGTTAATTGATATCTACTACGATTTCACTCGACTATATCTAAAATTTGTCTAATAGACTTGATTTAAATTTTTGGGAATTTGAAAGGTGGATCCTTCCTCTACAAACTCCATACCAACCTTGCTCTGTTAATTGATATCTACTACGACTTCACACGACTATATCTAAAATTTGACTAATAGACTTCATTTAAATTTTTGGGCATTTGAAAGGTGGATCGTTTCTCTACAAACTCCATACCAACTTTGCTCTGTTAATTGATATCTACTACGACTTCACACGACTATATCTAAAATTTGACTAATAGACTTCATTTAAATTTTTGGGCATTTGAAAAGTGGATCCTTCCTCTACAAATTCCTTACCAACCTTGCTCTGTTAATTAATATCTACTACGATTTCACACGACTATAGCTAAAATTTGACTAATAGAATTGATTTAAATTTTTGGGCATTTGAAAGGTGGATCCTTCCTCTAAAAACTCCATACCAACCTTGCTCTGTTAATTGATATCTACTACGAATTCAATCGACTATATCTAAAATTTGACTAATAGACTTGATTTAAATTTTTAGGCATTTGAAAGGTGGATCCTTCTTCTACAAATTCCATACCAACCTTGCTCTGTTAATTGATATCTACTACGACTTCAATCGACTATATCTAAAATTTGACTAATAGACTTGATTTAAATTTTTGACCATTTGAATGGTGGATCCTTTCTCTACAACCTCCATACCAACCTTGCTCTGTTAATTGATATCTACTACGATTTCACACGACTATATTTAAAATTTGACTAATAGAATTGATTTAAATTTTTGGGCATTTGAAAGGTGGATCCTTCCTCTACAAACTCCATATCAACCTTGCTCTGTTAATTGATATCTACTACGACTTCAATCGACTATATCTAAAATTTGACTAATAGACTTGATTTAAATTTTTGGGCATTTGAAAGGTGGATCCTTCCTCTACAAATTCCATACCAACCTTGCTCTGTTAATTGATATCTGCTACGACTTTACACGACTGTATTTAAAATTTGTCTAATAGACTTGATTTAAATTTTTGGGCATTTGAAAGGTGGATCCTTCCTCTACAAATTCTATACCAACCTTGCTCTGTTAATTGATATCTACTACGATTTCACTCGACTATATCTAAAATTTGTCTTATAGACTTGATTTAAATTTTTGGGCATTTGAAAGGTGGATCCTTCCTCTCCAAATTCTATACCAACCTTGCTCTGTTAATTGATATCTACTACGACTTCACACGACTATATCTAAAATTTGACTAATAGACTTGATTTAAATTTTTAGGCATTTGAAAGGTGGATCCTTCCTCTACAAATTCCATACCAACTTTGCTCTGTTAATTGATATCTGCTACGACTTTACACGACTATATCTAAAATTTGACTAATATACTTCATTTAAATTTTTGGGCATTTGAAATGTGGATCCTTCCTCTTCAAACTCCATATCAACCTTGCTCTGTTAATTGATATCTGCTACGACTTCAATCGACTATATATAAAATTTGACTAATAGACTTGATTTAAATTTTTAGGAATTTGAAAGGTGGATCCTTCCTCTACAAACTCCATACCAACCTTGCTCTGTTAATTGATATCTACTACGACTTCACACGACTATATCTAAAATTTGACTAACAGACTTGATTTAAATTTTTGGGCATTTGAAAGGTCGATCCTTCCTCTACAAACTCCATATCAACCTTGCTCTGTTAATTGATATCTACTACGACTTCACACGACTATATCTAAAATTTGACTAATAGACTTCATTTAAATTTTTGGGCATTTGAAAGGTGGATCCTTCCTCTACAAACTCCATATCAACCTTGCTCTGTTAATTGATATCTACTACGACTTCACACGACTATATCTAAAATTTGACTAATAGACTTGAATTAAATTTTTAGGAATTTGAAAGGTGGATCCTTCCTCTACAAATTCTATACCAACCTTGCTCTGTTAATTGATATCTACTACGATTTCACTCGACTATATCTAAAATTTGTCTAATAGACTTGATTTAAATTTTTGGGAATTTGAAAGGTGGATCCTTCCTCTACAAACTCCATACCAACCTTGCTCTGTTAATTGATATCTACTACGACTTCACACGACTATATCTAAAATTTGACTAATAGACTTGATTTAAATTTTTGGGCATTTGAAAGGTGGATCCTTCTTCTACAAATTCCATACCAACCTTGCTCTGTTTATTGATATCTACTACGACTTCAATCGACTATATCTAAAGTTTATTTTGTTATATCTTCTTACCATTTTAAAAAAATAAAATAATTCTATTTTAGTTCAGAGAATTGTTGTTTTTCTAATATTAAATATTTGAATTAATTTTTTTTTATATAATTTATTAATTTTGATTATATTGATATAAATTATTATAATGTAATTTTTTCGAGGTGATTTAAAAATTTATCACGAAATGTTAAATAATAATAATATGTTTTGTACATATAATTGTAATTGAAAATTTCGTGATACTAATTTAATATTACAAAACTATATAATAATTTACTATATATTATAGCTAATCTCGTGATATATTTGATTTATATGCAGCAATATTAATTATATATACTTGACTATCAGGATAGTATTAAAATATTCTGTGAATATATAATAGTCTTGCCATATTTAACTATAATGGTTTTTCGGGATAATTTTTCGCGCTAACTTCCTAGAGGTAAACTGGGTGATAATTGCCTTGTGCTGTTTAGTCCATATGTCAGCATCTGCAACCGAAAGTGCTCGTGTGTTTCACTTTGTTCTTTTGAATTGTTAGTTATTCCAGGTCTCCAAAAGGGTAGCATTATAACCTTTTTCGAGACCTGAAACAATCAACAATTTAACAAGAACAAAGTGAAACACACTCTCAGTAGCAGATTGACATATTGACTGAACAGCACAAGGCTATTAACACAGAGTTTACTTATTTTTTAAAATCTATTACTGACGGCTGGAGTTTTGTACACAGATCTTGAGGATGATAGCTTTTTGAAAAGGATTTTGTGGACAAAGGAGTCTAACTTCAATAGTTAGGGAATTGTGAATTTACACAATCTGCTTCATTGGGGCAGAAAAGGCCAAAATCCACATATGAAAAAGCAGGATTCTTTCCAAAGTAAGTTCAGCGTTAATGTTTGGGCTGGTGTTATTGGTCGAAACCTTATCGGCCCATATTATGTGTCAGAACGCCTATCCGGAAATATTTATCTCGAATTTGTTCAGAAGGAGCTACCTGATTTGATTTTACTAGTTTTGGAAGATGTGCTGTTTGTTTTTGAAAATGACATCTGTCCGGCACATAACAAATGAACGGTAGGAGAATACTTAGATCATTCATTCCCAAAGATTGAAATGGGTTTTCCTATTTATTGGCCCGCGCTTTACCAAGACCTCACACCCCTGGATTTTTATGTCTGGGTACCTGCTTGGGGATTTGAAATGAAGTTGATTATAAATTTATTAATAACTCAAAAGGTCTATTTTCTTAACCCTGGCACAAATAACCCTGACAAGATAATATCTCGTATTTTGACACGAAATTAGTGATTTCTATGACATGCGAGTATACCATTGGAAAGGGCATAAACTAGAAAAAAATTTAAAACATTGCTTAGGCAGATTACTATGGGATTACTATGAGAAAGCGTTGGTCATTTTCAAAAAATCGTTATGAGTCACCAGGTAGGCCTAGCGACTTGTATTTCGGATATGACAAAGGTGGATGTCTCCTCTATCCGTACATTAGATTGAAATCTCATCTTTACAATGGTGTGATTGGTTTTTGTCGGGTACGACTTTGAGCGGACTTATGGGTTGTTGAAGCAGAAACTGCCCAAAAGATTAATGAGGAAAATTGGTCATTTTCAAAAAATCCTTGTGCCTTACTTATCGCGTTTTCTTTTTACAAGAAAGTGGCAAAAAATTTTGATGTACATCAAAATTTGATGATGTAAATCACATTTTCGTATTCTTTTAGCGAAAAAAATAGCAAAAAATTTTGATGTACATCAAAAAACGGAAATGTAGATTTTTCCTTCCATTTTAACTAATACATACACATATTTACATATAATACATATAATATGTCAATCGTAAATTTTGTAAAATATGTCAAACGCGTGATTTGAAATTTTTTCTTGTGTTTAGATGTGATTTAAAAATTTAAAAACCAAATTAATTTTTTTTCCTAAACACCGATATATTTAAGAAACAGCCACAACATCGTGTCCAAAATTTTGTTGACGATGTTGTAAATAATTATGGAAGAAGAAGTAAGTGATGATTATTATTTAATATTAAAAGTAATGTAAGCAATTATAAATGTTGCAATTTTTTATATAATTCCAGTTTCGTCGTAATTTTCGTCTAACCCGCACAGTGGCAAACAAATTAATTGATGCATATAAAAATTTAATGTATTATAAAACGAGATTGTTCGGTGGCAGAAAAAGATTAAGTGCAGAATCTCAATGTTTAGCTTTTCTCTGGTATGCAAAACAATTATTGATATAATTACATAAACTTATTGAATTTTAATTTTACTATAGGTTTGCTTGTAACAAGGACAGTTACAGAGAAGTGGCAAATCTCTTTAATGTAACCCAGTCAGCGGCCCATACCCACCTGACAAACTTTTTAGAATTCATGTTTGAGATTTTAACGAACCACATAAAATTTCCATCCACAAGGACAGAAACACTTGAGAAAGCAACGGAATTTGAGCAGGTATTGCAATATATTAGTGGTAAACTTATTTTGACTGTTAATACCATTTCCTAAATTTCAGCTTGCCGGATTTCCAAACGTAATTGGCTGCATAGACGGATCCTACATCTATATTAGAAAACCCTCCCACAAAATCAGATCAACTTATGTTAATCGACATGGGTTGATATCATTATCGCTGCAAGGGATCTGCAACGCAAATAAGAGATTTTTTGATGTTTTTATTGGATCCCCAAGCAAGATTCATGATTCGAGAATTTATAAACTATCACATATATCAAAAGAAATTCCAAAAATATGTGGTGAGGACTTCCTCATTTTAGGAGATGCTGCATATCCTTTAAGAACATTTATGTTGACTCCATACAAAGATTATGGGAATTTAGATACAAAAAAAAATTTATAACAAACGTCATAGCCAAACCAGAGTGAAGATTGAAAATACTTTTGGTTTACTTAAGCAACGTTTTAGACAATTAATAAGGTTAGATTTTTTGTCCGTTGACCGAATGAGTAAATTCGTATTGGGATGTTGTGTACTGCATAATATGTGTATAGAAAATGGGGATCTATGGGATGAGGAGCCAAGTGGAGCATCTAGTTTAAATGAAATTAATTCAACAGAATTAAACTCAGACTCTGCAAGTGAAATTAGAGAATCCATGTCTGAAGCTGTTCTGAAACATTTAGGCGAGATAAAAAGGGCTAATATTGCAGAAAATTTTTAATTAGGCAAACCAAAAAATGTAATTGTTTATTGAAATATAGTTCATTTTATTTGAAAAACAACGATTATAAATATGTAATTGAAAAAATTAACTGTTTTGTAAAATTTGTAAGTAGTTTCATTTTATCTTCATGGCGCTTTTGCCTCTGTTGCTCATTTTCTTTTTCTCTAAACATTTCTTTTCTTTCCAAATGCCATTGCTCTTTTACTTTATGTCTCTGCTCCTCTTTGGCTTCTGAATCCAAATAAATTTTAGTCGCTTGTTCAATTTTTAGTTTTTTCACAGCCAACAATTTTTTACAAAACGAATCTTTTTGTGTTTTTGTGACACATCTCGTTGACGCTGGAAACCTTTCATCATTCGATGACTGATTAAAAAAAGCTGAGTCAATAGTTGTAGGACTAGGTGATGGTGGCGCATTCGTAATAGATGATGATGAATGGGAGGTTGGTTCAGGGCTGCGCGATGGTAAAAGTGACCTAATTTTTTGTTCTGACTGCGCCTTCATTGTGGTATTTAATTTTATAGTTGATGTTGATTCTATTTTTGTGGAAAAAATTCCGGCTGAAAGACCCGTATCTAGCATAATCGAGTCATCCAGGGTCATAATGCTCCGTATTACATTCTCGTAGCCACTTTCTGTGAGAACTTCACCACTCGTTCCACAGATGTCGATCGCCTTTTTGGTTCTTTTTAAAATACATCTGTAGCGAGTCTCAACCTGTAGTCCCGTAAACGAAACATGTTGAACGATGAAGTCCCACATTGTTTTTAGATTCCGGAATTTTTTTTATAGGACCAACGTTCTTAAAATGTTCCGAATATTTTTCAAGCATGAACTTGGTTTGCTCTTCAGTCCACTTTCTTACATTACCATCAGTTTCTAAAAATAAACATTTGTAAGGAATAAAGGGTACATTTGTAAGGAATAAAGGTTATAATTTCGTGATATTTACTTTTTTTTGTTTCTTCAACTGATTTAGTACTTGTGTTTTCCATAACATCAGACATAATTCTGACTTCCTCTGACACTGAAGGAAAGTCCTCCAGAATTGGCTCAGAAAAATGACTCGTCGTCTCTGATGATTTCTTATCAACCGATATCTTTTTTAAATTATAATAAGTGCTAACATCTTCGTAGTTAGCTTTTACGATAACGTTGGCTAAAAATATGATTCATATTAATGTTTTTTTTTTTTCAAATGTATATTTATATTTTAAAGTACATACTCTTTAAATGTTGTAAGAGTACCATGTTGTCCTGTAAGGCTATGTAACCATTGTGATCTTTCACAACACTGTATTCGGCTAATAATATAGATTCCATTATATAGTAAACTCACACGTTCGATAAATTCAATAAAAAACTAAGATAAAATTTATTTATTTATTTAATATAAAATTTATTTTCATTAACATAAAATTTTCAACAAATGTCAACGCAAAACTGGGTTGTTATTGTTTTCGGCATCCCTTTCGGGTTTAGGCACACTACGATAAAAACACATCAATTTTTTTCGTTTTCTTTATACTATTGGAAATTTGATTTACATCAAAAACGTAAAACGAATTCGCTATTAGATGACGTAAGCATTTGTAATTTACATGAGACATAGATTGAAATCTCTTCTTTACAATGGTGTGATTGGTTTTTGTTGGGTACGACTTTGAGCGGACTTATGGGTTTGGAAGCAGAAACTGCACAAAAGATTAATGAGGAAAATTGGTCGTTTTCAAAAAATTGTTGTGCCTTACTTAGATGGCGTAAGAACTTGTAATTTACACGAGACATAGATTAAAATCTCTTCTTTACAACGGTGTGTTTGATTTTTGTCGGGTACGACTTTGAGCGGGCTTATGGGTTGTTGAAGCAAAAACTGCCCAAAAGGTCGAACTGGCTGCACAGCGAAAATCCGCAAAAATGGACTTAGCGCAAATCCGTTGATTTTATGAAAATCGGACTACCGGTTAAGATTTTTGCATTTTGGCTCACGCTTTTGGTGTAATCGATAATGAGGAAAATTGAGGTATAGCGACTTGTATTTCGGATATGACATAGGTGGATGTCTCCTCTATCCGTACATACCTCAAGATCTATCTCGTATTTTGACCAAGAAACTAGTGATTTCTATGACATGTGAGTATACCATTGGAAAGGGCATAAACTAGAAAAAATTTTAAAACAAAGCTAATTTCAAAATAACCATTAGTTTTTTTTAAATAAATTTAGATGGTGACATTTTTCGTACTTCTATAAATTTTTTAAGATTTAAAGCCCATAAGTCAATTTTCTTAAACAATTGTATTAAATAATGAAGTATTTAGAATAAAATCAGATTGCAGAATAGAATAAAATGTATGTCGTGCCTTTACGACTACAAACAAAAAAGTTACGAAAATATAGAGGCGGGATTTTGCGTAATTTAAAAATAAATTATCATATCTCAGTTAACGTGCCACTTAGAACATCAATTCCATGAAAGGAAAGCTTCCAAATGAACCCTCTAATCTGCCAAAATAGTTTGTCGATCCACGCGCCAAACACCCTGTATATAAACATATATTTTGTGATATAATGAATTTATTTATTATTTTATTTTATAAAGTACATTAATTTGTTTCAAGCACTCGTTTATTAATTTTTTCTGGTTTCATACCTAAGTCATAATATTGTTTCAAATTATTATTTAAATTCAATTTACCGGTAAATTTTCGATAAATTACCGACCATACACAAAATTTACCGTTTACCGGTAAATTGAAAAATCGGTAAATTTGCACTCCCTAGTGTCGCCTAGAAGTTGTAGGTGAGGATATATGAGATTCTCACTCAAAGTGAGAATCATAATACCAAAATTGAATTATTGTGACGTCTCTTCACCCGGCCACGAGCACGTTGATGTTTTTAGTTTCACCGGAGTCGGATATCTACGTAATCGAGGTTGTATAGCGTGATCTGTGATTTCGTTGAACGCCTACAGATTCGATTTAACTTGTATATATGATTTTAATTTTTGTATTGTGATCGTAGTGTATCCCGCCAAACGGTTTTAATGATGTTTTCTTGTAAGCTCACGATACATTGCATTTTGTAGGCTGCTGTATAATACAGGGCACTGACGATGTTATCCAGCACCACTGCGCAACACAGAACACCACGATTACGCTGAATACCACTTCATTCGATTGAATCCATGAGGCCGATGCGATTTGGAAGGCTTATCCTATCGATATGTGTGCATTTCTTGGTTCTTTCTTATGACTTTATTTTTGAATTCCTGACGTTCTTGGTGGTCGACGTCTCTTATCAAGGCTTGATCGCTGATTTGTGCATCTGGATCGATGATTACATCAGGGTATAGTGGGTTATTTCCAACTAACCTTCAAAGTGTTTCATAGACTCGTGCCTTCGAGACTGAACTCACGAGTGATATTGAGATTTTCCAGATGCTGCGTAGTGACTACGATTCTAGCGTCTTGAGTTGATCTCCGAACATATTCGACCTCGAATATGTCTTGAGCGAACATCACCTATTGGGCCTTGAGACAATTCTGACAATTCAAGTCGAATTGAATTATTCTAGACAGAAGTCGTCGCTCGGCTTGAAAGAGTTGCTTAATCACATCTGCTCAACATTATTCATCTAGTGGCATGTGCTGGTTCTGGTCTTGCAACGATAGCAGAGTTCGAGTTAGTACGTTTCCAATGACAGCACGTCAGGTAGGTATCCATTCGCATCCCTGCTTGGTCTACAGATTAGAACTTCCTTCGGTTAGCATCACTTGGTGTAGACCTCGACAATCGAAGAACGTATTGATAGCGGTTTCGAATGTACAGCGCTTATCAATGCGGCTCGTATTGAAAAGGCCGTTTACAATGTTTTTCCACATACAAGTCTTCTTCGCTTCTTAGCTTTCAGTGACTCGCTTCTCGTTATATTTCTCCTTCGCCTTCTCCAACCATATCTTCCGTTGCATGACAATTTATGTTCTCTCTCCATTGCCCATTTTCTTCATTATACAAATAAAGCCTATTTCTATAGAAAATCAAAGAAAGATGACCATGCAAGTAGGAAAAAATCGATTGCAAAATTTGACCCATAGGGGCAGAGCGGGTTAAATAAACTCATGTCACAATGCAATCAATTTTCCAACGACTTTATGTTAAAATAATTTATGTTAAAACAAATTACTATGAGATGTGTGAAAACCATAAACACATTTCTGGAACAATATGTTGAAATTTTTTATTAATTTTGTTATTGTTTTCAATGATTTTAAACATCAATAATATCACGATGACAAACATGTGATCACATCGGAATCATAAAGATATTTAGGTTATTTATTAAAACATGTGATTATTTATTTTTTATATTTCGAGTTGTTTACTACACAAGAAATTGGACTGACTGATATTGCGAGTCCGATGCCATCTGTATTACTTAATTACCTATTAATGGTCTATTTAGGTACTTGGGGTTAGAGGGTTAAACTACAAGATTGACCTTCGAATGTGCTAATCAATTTCTTCAATGTCTCTGTCATGTCCATGTTCACGACAAAAATCTATTTTTATCACAAAATTTACGCACACAAAATTTATTTGTATTGTTTTCCTCGGCAGCTCGTCCCATCTACAAAAAGGATTTAGTTTTATTTTTATTAAATTTCACCCACCGTGCCTCCTGTGTTGTTACATATCCCTAGAGGCGATAAATTCTTATTTATTCATTCTTATCTTAAATATGATTATAGCACAAAGAGCTTACTATGTAATCTGCCTGTGCTGTATAAATGCTTTATTTCGTCTGTGTGTACATACACACAAGCACACATCCATCAAATACAGACATCCCTATACATATATAGATACAAAAGATAACAAAAGTCACAACAAAAATATTCATTTTAGTTGATGAGATTATTTTGATCCATTATCAATGATTAAATTTTATTGGGTGATAAATTTATCTTATTGTTTCTGGGCATCGTTTTCTAGAGAAAGGACATAAGCTTTTATCGTTATGACATCGTTTTTATTCCATACATTAATGGTGTAATCATAAGGCGTTGGTCGTAAGAAAATTTCTGTTTTATTAACATTAAGTTGGGGGAGGGGTAGGTGATTATTTTTTTCGGAGGAAACCGAAATTAAAAATTTTCTTAAATTAAAAAAGTATTTTAACCAAATAAAAAAGTATTTTAAGTATCTATTTGGGATTAATTAACAGTTAAAAATTGGATAATAAACATACCCAATTGAGAAGATTGTATAAGTTAATGTAACGTATTTGAGGCAGGTGAGAAACCGTTTTAAATGTAAAATTGCTTTAGTTTTTCTTATTATAAATAAAGGGTAACCCGCGTCTGACTGGCACAAATGCTACTGTTGGATTCATTCATTAAATCGAAAGTTACTTTATATGTACCACTTCGGTCGTATCAGCATTTAAAAAAGAGGTCCAAAAATTTGAGAATACTACACGATTCCATGAAGCTGAAAACGACGGATGGCTACGAAAATAAAATGTAATAGTACCTTAGACATCATGCTCATCTAATTTTTAGAAATTAGCCCATTCAACCATAGAAAGATTGATCAATGATAATCTGATATTTGCATATATGCACAAAGAAACTCGCTTGAAATCTTGAATACAAACGAGTCTTTATGCCGCGAGGGTGCCTGGCTTAATAAATAATGTACGGTATTATCGCACGGATGGGAATTCTGAGAGTAATTATACCTTACTTTGGAAAACACGGAGGTACATCACCCTGAACATAACTTTGACCATATATTTATTACTTAGTGCATTGGATCAGTGATTACAGTTGTACAGTATTATATTCATTTCAAACCTTATAAATGGTCTAAAATGAGTATCCAACAATAATAATGTATTTTAAATTATTTAGATTTAAAATTTAGTAAAAAGTTATCTTTCTTAACCTTAAAACTTAACTTTAGATAAAATCATTTCTAGATGTAAATGAAGCCTTATATATTTGCTTTTATAAAGTTGTAATGTACCATGGTTTTGCTAAAACGTTGTCTGAAATGAGTAAAAGTGGCTCTGGGTTTTGAATAGACTAATCTGCTATAAAAGTACGTTTAATACCAGCGTATACCACACTCCAGTTATGTTAAGTATTTTTCATGAAAAATGCGACACTAGTTTTCCTATTGATAATTTTTTTTTTGATTTTAGAAATGCCGACTACGCTTCCTTAAATGAACTTCTGCTCAATTCGGATTGGGAATTTCTTCAGTTCGGAGGAAATCTAAATACAATTGTTTTGTCTTTTAATAAACTTGTCAAGACTGGTGTAGAAAAACATATCCCGCGGAAAAAAACTAAGCCTTGCTTCCGCGAACCGTGGTATAACAAGCAATTAAAGGACATAGAGACACGCCGTAATAAACTACACTTCCTATATAAAATACACGGTTCGAAATATTATCATGAATTCGAAACCGCACGGAAGGAGTTTAAACATTAAACTGGTTCCTGTATAATAATTATATTCTGCAGATCGAGGAAGGTTTAACTTCTACTCCAAAAAAGTTTTGGAATTTTATCAATATGAAAAGAAAGACCGTTGGGTTCCCCTTACCTATGACGTATCTAGATGCTTCTGCAAGTCATTCCTCGGAAGTCTGCAATTTATTTGCTAATTTTTTTGAATCCGTTTACGAATCGCCATCCTTCGATCCAGCAGTTAATTCTTGCAACGGATGGAAATTTACCCAATTACGGTTCACCGAAGATGACGTTCATGACAGCTTGTCTCAAATTGATGTTAATAAGGGTGCTGGGCATGATGGATTTCCGCCTATTCTTATTAAGAATTGTGCTGCTAGTTTGGCTGCTCCCATCTCCTTTATCTTTAACGAAAGCATTCGAACTCAAATTTTTCCAGATCCCTGGAAAATTTCGTATATACATCCAATTTTCAAGTGCGGTAAAAGAAGTGATATCTGTAATTATCGTGGGATAGCTATTCTCTCCGCCATTCCAAAACTCTTTGAGCTTATGATACAAAGGTTTTTATTTTTTCATGTTAAAACGGTTATTTCACCCGCACAACATGGTTTTTTCGCCGGGAGATCCACCGTTACCAATTTGATGACATTTTGCAGACACTTATTCAGCAGTATTGATTCGAAAGTGCAACTGGATGTTATTTATACCGAGTTTTCTAAAGCGTTCGATAAAATTAATCATTTAATTCTAATCAAAAAGCTACACCGGCTGAATTGTCAAGCCATCCCTACTAAGTGGTTGCTGTCCTACCTCTGAGATAGGTGGCAGTTTGTTAAAATTGGTGAGTCATCTTATCGTGTATTTCGGGTTACTTCTGGAGTGCCACAAGGTAGCCACATTGGGCCACTTCTATTTTCAATATTCGTCAACGACGTGGTTAACTGTTTTGCCTCTGCAGATTGCCTGCTTTACGCAGATGATATGAAAATATTTGCACGAATATCAAACGTATCCGACTGTATAAATTTCCAAGCGGATTTAAACAGATTTTGTGATTGGTCGGTTGAAAACAAACTGTTGCTGAACGTGAGTAAATGTAAGGCAATGTCTTTCTGGCGTACCCGCTTTCCGATTATACATCAGTATTCGCTTTATATTGAAGAAGTCGTTAGAGTTAAGTTCATATCCGATTTGTGTGTTATTTTCACTCGAGATCTCACATTTAGAAGGCATATTGATTCGATAATAAGCCGAGCATATATGATGCTTGGTTTTATTAAACGGAATTGTAAGGATTTCTGTGATCCGATAACCTTGAAATCTCTGTTTGTCTCAT
This sequence comes from Nephrotoma appendiculata, assembly GCA_947310385.1. Lineage (NCBI taxonomy): Eukaryota > Metazoa > Arthropoda > Insecta > Diptera > Tipulidae > Nephrotoma > Nephrotoma appendiculata. The sequence goes on along the minus strand of OX371223.1, from coordinate 247,406,547 downwards.
TTGTTCAATCAATTTTGGAGTATGCCTCACAGATTTGGTCACCTTCTTACCGATGCCATTCCGAGAGAATTGAGATTGTTCAAAAACAGTTTCTTATCTACGCGCTTAAAGGTTTACCTTCAATGCGGGCACATGAGCACGTACTTCCGCCTTATCGCGATCGTTGTGCTCTCTTAGGATTACAACGGTTAGATCACCGACGTGATATTTCATCCGCAATATTTGTCCGTGACGTATTATGTTCACGTTTAGATTGTGCCGAGATACTTACCAGCTTCGGCTTTTATGTTCCAGAACGGTGATTGCGTCGCCGGGACGAATTCATATTTACGAGAGCGGTGGCCACAAATTATTGTTCATCTGAACCAGTCTTGAACTTATCGCGTGTTTTTAATCTTGTTTTTCATAGGTTTGATTTTAACATGTCAAGAAATTCATTGAGGAACGAACTATTTAAATTTTATAATAACCGTTCTTAAATTAAATAACTTTTTCAATTTTGTCATGTCGCTTATTTTTAATAATTGTAATAATTACCGATTGTAACTCTGTAGGTAAATTATATAAATAAATAAATAAATAATACTTAAATCTAGCAGTTACTACTTCATAAATGTCATAAAATTCCTAACCCCTAACTGACCACTCTAAGCTGATTTATTATCCAACCCAACTGACCAAACCACGCTGAATTGACCACCCATTAGCTACACAAATAGACGAAATTGTAACATCACGCCCACCTAATCCTGTTTCGTCCCGAACAGGATCCAAACTACCGCGTCTGCAGTTTAGTCCGTATAAAGCCAACCAATCAATCCTCACTTTTGTCTTCACCTTTTCACGTCCAACCTTACAGTCACCATCTTCATCCATGTGTCCAATTGGTCTTTGACATCATTCGAAAGCATCGCCGAACCTACAACGAGTTTTTAATTTTCATTTAAATTATATTTACCCATTCATATTTGATTTTCTCCAGCACCATGCATTCAAAATCCCAAACAGTTTGTCTCCCTCTAACTGTGGCAAACCCTCGGTTGAATTGTGCATAATTTTCGAAAGGGTTCAGCTGATTCTCCTTATCTGCGACCAATGGCAGATAACGATTGAACCATTTTCCAGTAATTATACCCAATGGCAACCGTTTTATGACTTATACCTAAAAACGATTCATAACAGTAATCTGACGGCGGTGCAAAAATTTACTTATTTGAAGGGTTACCTACGTTATTAAGCTGCAAACCTTATTAAACATTTTCCAGTCACTGAAGCAAACTACTTTGAAGCTTTCAAGAAGCTGGTGGACAATTATGGACGGAAAAAGCATACAATTAATGCTTTTATACGAAATTTTTTGGATCAACCGAATATAAAGTTTGTAACATCAAGTCATATCCGAAAATTGTTAGTTATTTCAGATGAAACTATCCGTGGCTAAAATCACTGGGAGAGCAAGCTGAATCAAGAGACGTTTGGCTTTTGTATTTGATGGAAGCAAAATTGGATCCAGAAAGCAAACTTTTGTGGGCACAACATTCTTGTGAGATAGACAATCCATCCGTAGAATAATTTTTTAAATTTTTGCTTAATCGATCTGACGCGTTGGGGGCTATGAAATGTGCTTTATCAAAGGACTATTCTAGTTCAATCAAAACCACAAAATCATTCATCACAACGAATGTTTGTTATGTTGTGAATATGCGTTAAGTCGAAGCGATGCTGCTACAATTTCTTAAGAAATAACCATGCAGTATTTAAATGTAAGGTGAACATTAGATGTGCGATCTTTTGTCGTAAGCATAGTACGCTGTTGCACTTGGATAATGATGATGATGGGCAATCTTCTAAGACCGTTTATTCAGATAGTCCACTGAAGAATTTAGTTAAAGCCACAATCGATTCCAAGAAGGACTTATCAGTTGTAGATTCAAAGACAACGGCAAGTTATAAAAGTGGAAATCCGTTAAAATTCAGTATTTTGCCGACTGCCCTGGTAAAAGCTGAGGATATACATGGCACAGAACACACACGTAGAATTTTGTTCGATACTGGTTCCATGTCGTCATTTATTAGTGAGAAATTTTGCAATCAACTGGGTCTCGTAAGAAGACATAATCGTACAATGGTTTCCGGTATCGGTGGTTCATCATCACAGGTATCATGTGGCGAAGTGAAAGTTAAATTGAGGTCATTGAATGAACCGAACAAGAAGGTTTTGGTCGCAGCATTAGTTTTAGCCAAATTGTGCAATCAATTGAATAACATAAAGTCCTCGGTGTTTTTGGCCGATCCTGAATTTAGCAAAGGTGGTCATATTGATATGATGCTTGGGGTTCAATTGGTGTTTGGGTACTTGGCGGAGATAGGACAAATGGGCATGAGACTCAGGCACATGTGGCTGAAGTAGATAATAACTCAATTGATAAAATAGATGAGTTATTGCAAAGATTCTGGCAGGTGGAGACAGTACCTGAATGTAAGAGATTAATTGAAGACGAATTTTCATGTGAAGAGCTTTTCCGAACAAGCACCAGCAGAAATCCAGATGAGCGTTTTGTTGTAAGATTACCGGTCAAGGGGAATATTAATGAACTGGGTATATCGCTGAATTTCGCATTAAGCAGACGAGGAACAATACAAAAAGGTTTTCTCGTAATCAACAGTTTGCCAGTACATATAAAAGGTTTATGAAAGATTACGTTGATTTAAGTCATATGGTTCAAAGTAATTGTGGTGAGTCTAAAAATTATTTGCCTCACCACGGTGTAATAAAGAAAACTAGCACAACCACAAAACTCCGTGTGGTGTTCGATGGCTCCGCTAGAAGTGGAGTATCTCTATATGAGTCACTGATGGCTGGTCCCATTCAACAAGCTTCATTGTACCAAATATTATTGAGATTCAGAAAATTAAAATTGCTTATTGCCGTCAAATTTTGGTACATCAGGATGGCCATAAACTGCAGCAGATCGTATGGAGAACAGAAACAACGGAAACTATGAAGTATTTTGAACCCTTAATTAGTTACCCTTACATATGGATTAAAATCAGGACCATACCTTGGCGACACGTGTTTTGGAGGATTTGGCACGGTTGAATGAGGAGAAATATCCTGAAATTTCAAACATATTATGAAAGCATACGTACATAGATGATGTTATGAATGGTGGAAGTTCACTAAATGAAGCCATGGAGAAGAGACGGAATATAATAAAGGTGTTATCTAGTGCTGGTAGGAGGTTGAGAAAATGGATGTCCAACTCAATTGGAGGCGATTCCTGAGTGCCACAAAGAAATTCTTTTGAAACAATTTGAAGATGATTCGCTTACAACGAAGGAGCTGGGTTTACAATGGAACCCAGAAGAGGATGTGTTCAGTTACAAAATTGAGCTTAGTAAATATATTCTGACAAAACGAGGGCTGTTATCAGAGAGTAGCCGCATTTTTGATCCGCTTGGTTGGTTCACAGCAGTAGTTATACGAACTAAGATAATTTTCCAACAACTTTGGTTGAAGCCAATAAGCTGGGATGATCCATTACCAAAAGCGGTTGAATCAAATTGGCTCGCAATTAAGAAGTAAGTTATCAGAGTTAAGATTGGTGAAGATCCCGAGATGGCTACAGACGACAAGCGGCATCGAATTGCACGGATTTTGTGACGCTAGTAAAAATGCTAATGCCGGCGTAGTGTACGCAAAACATCAGAACATAGAAGGTGAGTGGTGAGTCGCGCCGATTCAAACGTTAACAATTGCACGGTTGGAACTCTTCGCCGCATTACTATTGGTCCTACTGATTAAATCAATAGAAGAGTCATTAAGTACAACCACACACAATAAATATTATTGAATAGATTCCACAATCGTGTTGGACTGGCTGTCAGATGTACCAAGCCGCTGGGAGGTTTCCGTGGCAAACAGAACATCGAAGATATTAGAAGATACTCGAAGAGAAAATTGGTTTCATGTTTCAACAAAGAGTAACGCCACTGACTGTGCCTCAAAAGGTTTATGGCCTTGAGAATTAACAACAAATTATGGTGGAATGGTCCACCATGGCTGAAGAATAAAGAAGAATGGCCAAAACAACAACTGTCGTTTGAAAGAAAAGCGACGTCATGTTTCACTAAGATACAGGAGAACGAAGATTGGTTAGGAAATTTATCATTCCGAGTTTCATCGAGCATGGAATACTACTGTTAAAATAGTATCGCGACTAAAACGAGTGCTTAAAAATGCAATGATGAGCAATAAAAATAACAAACTTGTTGGTCCTATACAACGAGAAGAACTGGTTTAAGCTGAATTATTTTGTTGGAAACATCTGCAAACACAATTATTGAAAGAAGATATTAAAAATCTAACGAGGTCACTACCAATAAAATCAACTATAAGATTTTTAAATCCATTTATTGTTGAAGATGCTGTTGTTCGAGTTGGTGGTCGTCTACAAAATGCTAACGTTCCCGAAAATATTAAGCACTCTACTATTGTGCCAGCAAAAACAAAACTAGCGAAACGTTTAGTAGAATATTATCATTCGAAATATCATCATGCTGGTTCACAGTTGCTTTTTGGACTATTGAGGCAAAGGTACTGGATCATCCGGGGCAAGGACCTCGTAATACGAGAATGTGTGACTTGTTTCAAAGTGAATCCAGTTCCAATGGGTCAACAAATGGGCAATCTACCTGCATACAGAGTCGAGTATCTACGTCAATTTATAAAAGTTGGTGTTGGGGGAAAGTACCAAGGCAGTTCATGTCGAATTAGTATCGGATTTAACAACAGGTGCATTCTTGGCGGCTAGTTGTCGTCTCGGATTGTGGCACTAACTTCATTGGGGCGAACAAGGAAGTGCAAAATTACTTCCATTTATCAAAAATAACACTAATCAAATTTATTATGCCTTATGAAAGGATAACATCAAATGGAATTTTATGCCTCCAAATGCTCCACATTTCGGCGGCCTCTGGGAGGCTACCGTAAAATCATTCAAATTCCATTTCAAACGAGTGGTGGGAAATACAATTATGACAATGGATGAGATGATGACCTTTGCTGTTGAAATCGAAGCTATCATGAATTCACGGCCCTTGCGTGGGGTAACCAATGATGAATATGACATATTGACTCTCTCTCTCTCTCTGGTACTATATCCCATCAAGGGATTTGGCCGCCTCATATTTTCATTTCGGATAATGAGTGATTAATTCATTGATCCTAAACCAGCCGTGAAATTTTTTCCTTGTCACCACCTGGAATCGAACCCAGGACCTCCGGTCGCAAGAATGCTGACCACTTTGCCACTGGGGCGGACATATTAACGCCAGCTCATTTTTTGCTCGGGCATTCGATGGTATTGGTTCCTGAATATGATTTTTGAAAATTTCCAATGAACAAATTGGATAGATGGCAGTTGATTCAGCAATGTAAGCAGCATTTCTGGAATAAATGGTCATTAGAGTATTTGACTGCATTATAAACTAGATATAAATGGCAAACGATAAAGAAAAACATACAAATAAAAGATGTCGTACTTATCGCCGATAGTAATTTAACTCCTACTAAATGGTTTATGGGCAAGGTCATTGAATTAATACGTGGTAATTTGTAAAGATGATCTGGTCTTATTCAAACAAAAGCAGGAGTGCTAAAACGTCCTATTCATAAGCTATGCAGACTACCAGTTGAATCAATGGATTCAAGGCCGGGAGAATGTTTAAAATGATACCTGCAGCACCTGTAAAACGAAAAAGGAATCATTTTGATTTAATAATACTTTAGATTTAAGAAAAATACTTACCAATTTGTTTATGTCGAACACAATCATTTTGACATTGCAAATGTAGTATACACAACTTTATACGTGCGTAAAAATGAGTGTGTTTGATGATTGATGGTTCATCACTTTCACGACATCTACATAAATTTATTGTACTGATGAACCATAAATCACCGTGGTAGAAAAAAATATTTTTTGTAATTAGTAGTTGTAATCGTGCCGCCGTGCAAGTAAGTAGTAAAAAACAAAAATAAAATTATTGTATAAAAATAAAAAATAAATTTACAACAAGCTGTTGTGTTGTCAAATTGTACTAAGTGCTCTTTATTGTGCTCTGCATAATTACCAATGCATCGGACGAAGAGGGTGTTTATATCAACCAATTTTGGAAGGCGTCCGTTATGCAAGTTTGTGCAAATTTATTGCGGAAACTGTTAGAATTGTAATTTTCATATTGCATCTTGCAATACTATTTCTACACTCAGAAAAAAGATTACTACCAAATACTTAGTTAAATTAATTTGGTTGCTTTAATACAAAATTCTGAGCAAGATAAATCAAATCTCTTGTTTAAATTAGAAAGTTGGTATTTTCTTACTTGGTTACTACAAAAAATGAGTGAAATTTGAGTTACCAGGATGTTGGTACGTAGTTTTGTTTAATTTAACAATAAAAAAATTTGTTAGGTGAACAATATTCTTGTTATAACTAACCAAATATTTTGGTTTATCTTAATTAGTTATTTTGACCTATAAGTTTTGTCATATAAACTAAGACTTAAATTCTAGCGAATCAATAAAATTCGCTAAATCATTGTGATTATACTTTGAATGTAAGTTCAAAGTATTTTCATTATTTTTGTAGTTTGATCACTGCATTCTGATGAGACGCTCGAATTTTTTAATGTAAATAATTCAATGTTTCATTAGTTCGAAATCAAACTTCCAACGTGTTGTTTGGTAACCCCACCTTGATGTAATGTGTTTAACCTTAAACGTTTGTAACATTTACCGCCATTTTACCGCCACAATTACTAAGAAAATTTGGTAGAATTAAACTAGTAAAATAATAATAACTAATTATTAGTAAAATAATTGTTTCCCTTGGTTATTTTAACAAAATAGTTAGTCACTGTTACCAATTATTTTCCATTTCTATCCAGTAAATTAACCATATGTTTTTGGTTATATTAACTAAGTTATAAATTAAATAAGCAGGATTTGGTTAATTTAAATTAAAATTTTATTCAACTAAGATCTTGTTCGTTTTTTAACTAAGTAATTTGGTTGATCGAAAATCACCAAGATTTTAGCAAAATAGACTCAGATTTTTGTTCCTTTTGACCCAAGTTTTTCTCTGAGTGTATGTTTTATTATCTGTGTCCTCTCTTCCTTCATTATGTTTTTTTCGTTCATGATAAGAGTATATATGTACAACAGCTTTTTATATTAATGATAAAAACATTATAAGTAATCTAAAATCATTGGCTTTATTATTTAACAAATTAAGTACTTTTATTGAGATTCCAACAGGTTATCGCAATTAATTCGCTCAGGGATCGCAATTAATAAACATTATTAAAATAAAAGTGACGTTTTGTAAATATTTTTCGGTTTTTTTTTTGTGCGACGTATTAAATCCGTGCAAATACACCATGGCTGTTTCTATGGACAAATATAGCATTCCAAAATTAAGTGGTGATAACTATTTCAACTGGAAGTTCCGTGTTGAGATGCTATTGAAGAAGAAAGAGTTATGGAAAGCAATCACCGATGAAAAACCATCTCCGCGGTAACAGGATGATTTTGATGTCCGCAACGTTATTTGATCGCTACCAAGTAGGTATGATAGCATCATTACAGCTCTAGAAATTCGAAAAGAGGATGAACTAACCTCTTCTTTCGTTCGATCAAAAATTATTGAAGAATACCGACGACGAATTGAGAGAGATGGTAAAGCCAAGACAGCTGCGCTAGAAGTTTCCTCATATAAATCGAGCAACAATCAACATATTCGCAAAAGTGTTAAGCGTGCATTTTGTAAGAAATTTGGTCATGAAAAGAAGGTTTGCCGACCGATGTGAAGTTTATACTAAATTTATCCTAAAAACCAAAATAATTTTTTTTTGCGTTGGTATGTGTAATGTAATCATTTAGGCGTTTCAAAAATTAAAATTTTAAATTAAAATTTAACAAATTATAATGCGTATACATTTTATTATAACAAAGAAGTATAGTCGAAAAATACTTTGCCTACAAATAAAATTGAACCATATTTCAAAAATTGACGAACCAAAAAGCAGAAAAAAAAATTTGAATTAAATAATGAGCTTGGTTTCCTATAACTAACATACCATAATACTATATGTTAAGTAAGTTTCACAAAGTCCTAATGAATTCTACCTACCCTAATAGTGCCGGGAGTGCATGCCACCCCATAACTCTTAAGGCCGTTCGGTTATCACGTAATACTAAATGGGGTTGCCGGATTGTGGCATCGGCTTCCTTGATAATGGAAGTGTATCTAGGTTAAGTCTATCTAGTCACCAAGTTTCATAAAGTTCTAATAAATTCTACCTACCCTAATAGTGCCGGGAGTGCATGCCACCCCATAACTCTTAAAGCCGTTCGGTTAGCACGTAATACTAAATGAGGTTACAGGATTTTGGCATCGGTTTCCTTGATAATGGAAGCGTATCTAGGTTAAGTCTATCTAGTCACCAAGTTTCATAAAGTTCTAATGAATTCTACCTACCCTAATGGTGCCGGGAATGCATACCACCCCATAAACCGTCATTACTTAAATCAGTTGTATTTCCACAAAATTTTCTTTATTCTTGAATCCCACACATTATACCTAATGAAGTAAGGTGAGTTGTTTAAGATTAAAATATAATAAAATTTAGGTAATGATGTTTTGAGTAATGACATTATATTACTGATCGTGTAATGGGGTAATTTTGTTTATAGTTTTCTTCTACATAATCTACTTAAATTTAAACAGAGTTTGAATTTATAACACAAACACATACTTCAACTCATTATGAAAAATACAATTACATTTCGTTTTATACAAGTGCAAAACCAAACACAATCGTATAGAGGGTTTTTCAATTTGGACGTGTCGATGATGGAATGAAGTGTAGTGGCGGCCATGTTGTTTTGGTGGTTTTTGTCTCATTTGGTGTTTTTTTACTCATTGATGTTTGGTGCAAATTTTCGGCTGGCGGCGTTATTGGTTCGTACTTTTTTGAAAATGGCGTTGGTGAGGCCATCACCATCAACGGCGAACACTACAGAACGATGCTAACCGATTTCTTTTAGCCCTAATTGAACGATATGGAGGTAGTCGACATGTGTTTTCAGCAGGACGGGGCTACGTGCCACTTAGCAGACGAAATGATGGACATTCTTAATGAACGATTTGAGGGTAGGGTTATCTCTCGCAGAGGTGACGTGAATTGGCCATTAGCATCGTGCGATTTGACCTCGCTAGACTTTTCCTTGTAAGGTTTCTTCAGGTTGCAGGTCTATGAAATAAGCCGAAATCGACCGATGCCCTTCAAGCCAACATAACCAATACCGCATCGTTCAAATTCAGCCGGATCTATGCGGCACACTATTCAATGATTAGACCACTCAGATCCGTGTCACAGTGAGATGCCGGGTCGGACATTTGAACAATATTATTTTTCATAAATAATGGCATACATGTTCCTTTCAAATAAAAAAGAATTTTCTTAATACCTCACACACAGCTTGTTTTATCCCATTTCAACATCGATCCGTACAAATTGAAAAACCCTTTAGAATTTGATTGGGCGCTTTCAGTTCTCCTATCAAGATTAGTGGAACCAACGCCAATTTGATTTAAATATTTCAAAGTGCTAAACATTTTAAATCCAACGTGCAATTCTTCGCGATACCGTGCAACGATAACAGACTATTTTTTGCACCAGTTCGATGAAATCGACTTGGGTGATGTTTATTTTCAACAAGACGGTGCAACTTGCCATACTTCGCGTAAGAATATCGACGAATTGCAAAAATTCTTCGAAATCACCTTATTTCGCGGAAATGTGAATAAGCCTGTAAGATCATGCGATTTAACGCTTTTAGATTATGTTTTACATAGATTTTTGAAAAGCAAAGTGTATGTTGATAGTCCAGCCACTATCCAAGAACTAAACAATAACATCATTGCCGAGATAAATGCCGTAGAAACGTCCCTATTGGAAAATGTCATCAAAAATTAAATATAAGTTTTGACATGGAAAATTTGGTGCTCCGGACACATCGATCGGGCGCAAATAAAAAAACACGGCTGACGCCTCTATGGTAGAAAGATGACGACAAACCATTACTTAGATTGCCACAATAAGGTCAGATGTGTCTTCGCCGATCTATCGTATATCTAATTTATTGATGTACATTCATAAATAAGAAGATGCCAAAATCCTGCAACCCCATTTAGTATTACGAGCTAATCGAACGGCTTAAAAATTATGGGGTGATATGCACTCCAGACACCATTAGGGTAGGTAGAATTTATAAGGACTTTACGAAACCTGGTGAATAGATAGACCTAATCTAGGAACGCTTCCATTATCAAGGAAACCGATGCCAAAATCCTGTAACCCCATTTAGTATTACGCGTTAACCGAACGGCTTTAAGAATTATGGGGTGGTATGCACTCCAGGCAACATTAGGGTAGCTAGAATTTGCAACTTGCCGAATATGTAGATTAGAACTGTATCTACTTACCAAATTTTAAAAATCGATGTTAAAATCATAGTCTTGATTATTATTAACTTCAATTTGAACTTCTTAACGAAAGACGACATAGCTTACCGCAGGCGACATAGGGGATGCAAAATGCAATAGAACTTTAAAACTTGCTGGTTGGATAAATTTGACCTTAATCCAATTTTATTATCAAAGAAACTGATGGAATTAAAATTGATCTGCTTTGTTAATTAATATCTTCTTCACCATCGTATATTATTAATATATATTCGCTAAAAGAAGCAGAACTCTCGGATTAAGCTACTTACACAGTTGAAAAAATATGTCCTATGTAATGCAAATTGCGTTACATATACGTTCTGCGGAAGCTTGTATTACAAACTAATGCACAAGTTGCATTATATCAGATATTAATGCTAATTGTATTAATTTTTAGTGTATATAGTTTACATTAAACTTTAACGGAATGTTTTGTTAAAATTGATACACGTTATATTAAAATTTATAGCACATTGCATAAAAAAATAATCAAAACATCCATTTGGAAGCATCATTTTTTGTCGTAAGTGGCATTAAAATTGTATAGTCCAGTACTTTAAACAGTAAAGCACACTACATTAGAAATTCCGAAATAATTTTGTTAACACTTATATTAATTTGAATTATACTCGTAACTAAAAGTGTAAGGCAAATTTCACAGATTCCCGTTTTTTATTTCCAACTCGATTGACGTAAATTAATCTACGTACTTACTTACACAGGAAATATATGAAAAACACTTTAAGCTTATATTAAAAGTACACACAATGACTTAGCGAATTATTATAAATTCGCTAAAAAAATATTTAACCCCAGATTATATAGAAATTTTCTTTCGATACACTACTGCTGTAATTTTAGACGCAACTGCATCAACTATTTTTAATGCATGCTGTGCATCAGAATATGATACACAATTGCACCGTATAAGCCTCGATGCAAGGGTTGCATCAAAAATCGCAGCAACAATTTTAAGTGTGTAGGCTTAACTTCATATTATTAATGGTTTCCCTAACTTGTTTACCAAAAACACCTAAATGATGGCAAATCACTACTACATGCTCAAATATTTTATTGTTTTGTTATTTTAGGAATAAATTAGTATAAACTTCCTGTCACTTTATAGACGTGTGAAGTTTTTCCTAAGTTAATCCTAATTTTTTTTTCTTTTTGTTTTAGGATAAATTTAGTATAAACTTCACATGCATGTTTGCCGCAGGTTCGCGAAATGGTTAAAACACAAACAGTGCAACAAAAGCACAAATGATGCTAACATGACAGCTCAATTTAATAATAATTTGTAGTTTGTGGTCGGAAAAATTAATGGATGAATTTTAGACTCCGAATGATCAATGATTGAATTTTAATCATCGCGAAAAAGTTTCTGTGGCGAACGGAAATGAAATTATGTCATCAGGTCGTGGATCAGTGAACATGCAGTTTGTTAATGATGCTGGTGTAGCCATAGATGTAACACTTTGCGACGTTTTATATGTCCCATCGATTTTTGGTAATCTTATATCAGTGAAACGTTTGACACAAAAAGGATTACTCATTAATTTTACCGAGAATAAATGTGAAATTTCATTCGCAAATGGAACTCAACTCGCATGTGGTTACATCAATAACGGCTTATATAAGTTGTGCGATAAACAATCAGTTAATTTAAAAATTTTAAAATTAAAAATGTAGTTCTACATGTGTTATAGTTAGATTGCAAAGTTTGTGTGAAGGGAAAAATGTCCCGCCTACCATTTCCAAAGGAGTCCATTAATAGAGCTTCGAAAGTTCTCGATCTCGTGCATAGTGATTTACGTGGACCGATACAAAACCAAACCCCGGTTGGGAAATGATTTGACATTCATCGATGATTACAGCTGTTTCACAACAATTTATTTCCTGTCACAAAAATCACAATGTTTTGAAGTTTTTAAGCAATTTTACGAGATGACGCGAAATCGTTTTAATAAACAGTTGAAAGTGCTCAGAACCGATGGCGGAGGCGAATATATATCAAATGAATTTCAACAATTCTTAAAATCACAGGGTGTGCAAATTCGACGCACAGCGCCCTATTCGCTGCAACAAAACGGTGTCGCTGAAAGAAAAAACAGATCGCTGTTGGTGATGACTAGATGTGTTCTGTTCGATGCCGACCTTCCCAACAAATTTTGGGGGGAAGCGATTACAACAGCAAATTTTTTGCAAAATCTGTTACCCTGTAAAGGTACTAATGGCACTCCATTCCAGAATTGGTAAAAATGTTTCGTTCGTATTCAAGATGTTAATCGCAGAATATTGGATCCGAGGCGGAAGAGGCCATTTTCTTTGGGTTCCCTATGGATTCGAAAGCTTATAAATGCTACATCACGAGCAAAAGTAAAGTAATCATCTCAAGAGATATTAAATTTTGCAACGACTTTAAGTCCAAACCAACAATGAAAAGTCCATTAATTTAGTGAAGGTTCGAGCGTTGATGTCGAGATTCCGCTTATTCCGTTAAGAGATGTACATGAAATTTCCGAACCTTAATTAACCACTGGTGGTATTAACAGTGATGAACGTGCAAGTGAAATTGTGTTAAACCAATCAGATGAACAAGCGCAAGGCGTTCCGCCGAAAAGATTGATTACTGAAATTGATCTAGTAACACAATTTGGTTTTCTTGCTTTTAATGGTGAACCAATAATATTCAACGAAGCAATTTCAAGTGTCCACAAAGATGGATGGATCGAAGCTATGCTGAATGAAATGACATCGATTCATAAAAACAACACTTGGGAACTTGTCAAACTGTACAGCTATTGGCTGCAAATGGGTTTACAAGGTAAAATCTGACGAGAAAGGCAATGTCTACAAAACGCGACTTGTTGCTCAATGATTCAGTCAAAAATTTGGCACAGACTATGACGAAGTTTTCATACCGGTGGCAAGGCAAGCCACACTTAAAATTTTGTTATCAGTAGCAATAAAAATTTACCAGTTTATCATTTTGACCCAAAAACAGCGTTCCTCGATGGTAAATTGAACGAGACGATATAATTGGAGCAACCTCCATGGTCTAAAGCTGAGGGTAAGGAAGATCACGTTTGCTTGCTAAACAAAAGTTGGCTTAAAACAATCTGCTATGGCTTGAAACAATCTGCTTGAGTGTGGAATAAGAAACTCCATCAGATTCTGGTTAGTTTGGAAATGAGGCAAAGTAACTTCAACGGATGCCTATATAGATTCAAAAGTCAAGAACGAGAATTATATATGGTCATTTATGTTGACGACATTTTGATGACATGAAACTCTCAAACGTTTCTCAAACATATGGAAACAGAACTTAAAAATCTGAGCATTGTGACAAACTACCTTGGCATCGGTATCCACAAAAAGGGTTCTTATTATTTAATTGATCAAGAGAAATACATTATCATATTTATCATATCATTTCAGAGTTTGGTTTAAAAGATGCAAAAATTAGTCAGATTCCATTAGGCGTGGCATATATGAAAGGTGACAGCAGCGATTTACTTCCGAGTAACGAACGTTACCGTAAAGCAATTGGATGTCTGCTCTATGTCGCAATTAACACATGTCCGGGTATATCAGCATCTGTAACGATATTGGCTCAACGTGTTGCTCAATCAAGTCAACGAGATTGGATTGAAGTAAAGAGAATCATCCGTTATCTCAAGGGCACCGCATCTAACAAATTAAAACTTGGGTATCAGCAAAACACACAACTTGAAGGTTTTTCCGATGCAGACTGGGGCGAAGATGGTCAAACACGCAAATTGAACTCTCGGTTTGTTTTCTTTTTCGGTGGTCCGATCAGCTGGGCGTGTAAAAAGCAAACTCGCGTTGCTCAATCTTCAACAGAAACCGAGTTCATTGCTCTTGCTGAAGCGTCAAAGGAATGTATGTGAATACGCAATATTCTAAAGGATTTCTTCATTCCATTAGATGGGCCAAATAAATAAACAGAGAAATAAATTTGTCAAGATGGAATCAAAATTAACTCTTAACTAAGTATGAATTATCGCCTAATGTACGGATTAAGGAGGAGATTATTATAAGATTCAAATTAATCCATACAACATATTTTTTTTTATTTTATATCTGTGGCAACACGGCAAAACGTAATAACTCGTGTTATCGCGAAAATGAGTTAACATCGACAAGTGAGTTAACAACCTAAGTTTCGTTAGGTAAAGAGGTATATTTCAGTTTCCGTTATTTTCTACAATATTTAGTAACGAAGTTATTTGACATTGAAAAACGGAATATTTCATTTCGATTCTAATTTGCTTTTGGCAAAACGAAACAACTGAGTTTTTTGTTAAATAAACATATTAAAATTCAAAGATTTGATATACCAAAAACCAACTCAGATAAATTAGTCGAGTTACAACATTAAAAATTTTGTTTAGTGAGAATAACTTTTGTATAAAACAGATATAACTCAAACTATATCATTATTCCAAACTGAACTGCGTATGTTATTGTGAAATAACCAAAGATATATCCGTTTACCCAATTAAAAATAAAATTTTGTTCTGGAGTTAAATCGAAATATACCATTTTAATAAGATTAGTGTACTAGAATTGAATTTTCCTGATTTTGGATAATTGACATATGTGAAGTGTATCGGTTTACCGAAATAAACATATATATTTTTTTATAAATAACCACAATTATATTGCTTTGCTAGTGTAAGTATTATTGTTTAATTGGTATGATATCGACCAAATGGCACAGTGGTTAAAGCTTTGGCGTTTGGATCGGGAGGTACCGGGTTCGAATCCCGATAGGGGCAGGATGCAAAAGTGAAATTTCATCAACAGATTTCGATCTGTGGTGAAATGTAACACATCTATGACCCCCTGTCGGTGTGCAAAACCCATGGGCCGACCCATCTTCCATGCTGGTAAAGGCTGGCATGGAGCTTGCAATGTGCAGATGGTCTTAAATCGGTCCTATAGCCGTACGTCTTCGAGTTGGCCGGAAGGCGTAAAGTAAGGACATAAAAAGCATAACCGCGGAAGAGAAGGGTGAGCCTTGAGCCCCAAAACAGATCGCATAGTTACCAATATAAAAAAAAAAAAAAAATTGGTATGATATGAATTATTTTTTTTTTAAATAATCAGTTGGAATGTCTTCAAGGTCTATTTGAATGCTTGAAATGGCTAAAGCTAAATGTGGTGCTGCTTATCCGACTACAAATGAAGTGCCAACATTACAAATTAATCAGAGTGAAATGGAAACCCAGTCACACGTAGAACCAGCTTCAGAACCTGTAACATCTGGCTTAATAAAATGCAATTTTGCAAACGATGGAATATGTTATATGGATGCATCTTCGTCAGAAATAGATCCTTTCGAAAATTTAAGCGATAGTGATAAAGATCCTGATTTTGTGCCGTTCGATAACGAGTATGAAGATATGGAAAGTAATACTGATGTAGAGGAAATGGCAGCAGAAATCGAACGAAATTTATTAGAGGAAAATAATCTAAATTTACACTCAGCAGCACGTAAAATGGGAGACAGAAAAGATCGCAAACTAAAACGGAACTTCGGCAAAAAAAATATAACTGCTAAAGGCAAAGTTACGCCTGACCGTCCAACACTCAAAAATCGCAGATTTTCTTGCTCCTACTCAGTCAATATATGTGGAGAAAAGATTGCCGTTTGCAAAATTTGTATAAAAAGTATTCTCGGTGAAACAAATCGCTTTATTAATACCGTTATTGATAAAAAAAATTGTTCTCCTGGAGCAGTCACCAGTTTGGATCTTCGTGGTAAAAAAACACCACCAAATAAGCTTCCTGAAGATAAAATAAATGAAGTAAGGGCTCATATTAATGCTTTTCCCGCCTACGAGAGCCACTACACTCGACGTGACACATCAAGAAAATATCTCCATGGTGATTTGACAATTTCTAAAATGCCCAAGTTGTATTTTGAAGCACATGATAATCCGGTTTCACTAACAAAATATACTGAATTGTTTAGCGAATCAAATCTAAAATTTAAGAAGCCAAAGACAGATACATGCAATACCTGCGAAACGATAAAATTAAAAATTGATATTGCCCAAAATGATGCCGAAAAGCAAATATTATTAAAGGAACAGCAAAACCATCATGCAGACGCTGATAACGCTTATAAAGCAAAAGAGTTTGATAAAAATTACTGCAAAAACATAGATTCTGCAAGAATTTATACGTTCGATTTGCAACAATGCTTGCCAACTCCGTTTTTGCAAACATCTGTATCCTTTTATAAGCGTTCTTTATGGACATATAATTTGACTGTACACGATTCTATTTCCAATGAACCCTTCTGCTATATGTGACATGAAAGAACGGCTAAACGTGGTGGAAATGAAATTGCTTCCTGCTTATTCAGACATTTAAAGTCACCTCCATCGTGTGTAAAGAAAGTAATATTCTACAGTGACTCATGCCCCGGTCAAAACAAAAACAGTTTTCGTGGAACAATGTTCTTTTGTTTTCTTCAGTGGCAAGAAGATGTTGATGTCATCGACCATAAATTTTTAACAGTTGGCCCCACACACATGGAGTGTGATACAGACCATGCCACCATTGAGAAACAAACAAAAAGAACTGGCATTCAAATTCACCATCCGCGGAATTGGTATATGTTTATTCAGTCCGCGCGATCTAAAAAAAAGTTCACTGTTAATGAAATGACCCAGGAGGATTTTCTAAATTTTTCTCAGCTGGCAAAGCCCAAATTCGCTTGGAGGCCAAAATCTTTAGGTAATTCATTTTAATCTTTTTGTGTGTTTTTCTAATGTTTTACTAATTTTTAATTTTCAGAAGGAGACGCATTTTCATGGCATAGAGTTAGATGGCTACGTTTTACGAAAGAATCCGGGGTAAAGAAGCGGGGTATCAACTCAATTTTAGAATCTCAGTTAAAAACATCCTACGATGCACCAAATAAAATTAGCGCTGAAAAAAAGAAAGATCTACTGTCTTTACGGTCGCTAATAAGTCCGTTATTTTATAATTTTTATGAAAGTTTAACAAGCGAAGATGCACCTGATATACATCCAGATTTATTAGATGAAGATGACGAAGTATAATATTCAATGTTCTGGTTATACTTTTATACAACACTAGCTGACCCGGCGAATTTCGTACCGCCTCAAAATCAATAAATGTTTTTTAAAGTTATTAGCTTAATAAAATTGAGTTTTTTATTAAGATTAAATAAATTAAATGAATACTCCAAATTAATTAAATTCAATGAAATTACAAAAATCAAAATGAAATATATTTTAATTACATTGAAATGAATGTAATTCACGTGGCAGCAAGGCTTTCGTTTTATTGAATTGAATAGAAATGGTTCGCGTAGCATTATTGCACTACTTTCTTTTAAACTATTTGCTGGGTGAGTTGCAATGGAGTCGAGTCCCTTCATTGTAGCACCTTGTGATATACGACATTTTTTGTTTTATTGTTAGGTGCGAGAACGAATAAAGCGGATGGTTTACCGACACGTGAACATGCTACGTACAATTGGCCGTGAGAGAAACATTCATTTTCTAGATTCAGGCCACAAACACTCAAGGATTGGCCTTGTGATTTGTTGATCGTCATGGCGAATGCAAGACGAATCGGAAATTGAATTCGTTTAAACTCGAATGGCATATCGGTTGGGATCATCGGAATTCTCGGAATGAGAACTTCCTCACCTTTGAACTTCCCTTGAAGTATCGTCGCGTGAATTACATTGCCCATGAGTTTTCTCACCACCAAACGCGTTCCGTTACATAGTTTTGGTTGATTCAGGTTTCGTAGCATGATGATTATCGAGCCAACTTTTAGTTGTAAATTATGCGGTGGCAAGCCAGGTAGATCCAATGAGTTTAAAAATTCAGTTGGATAGTTGGTTGCTTCGTCTTCGTTTGTCACACAGTCAATAGATTTGAAGGAATGAAGTGGACCGACGATTAGATTTTGAATTGTAAAATTTAAGTGATCCACATCTTTGTTCTTTGCCGCAAGAATTACTCGTTCACTCATCCAATTGTGATTTTTGTGGTTAGTAATGATGTTCGGGAACACTTTGTTGATGAGCTCGTCCTTCGTTGAGACAAAAATGCAAAAGTTCTGAGGAAACGAAATCAATCCGTTCGATTTGTCGACCGGAACACGGCCATTACCGATAGTCAGCAATTGCTTGGAGAATTCTTCGGCAGATGGATCGTTTAACAATGCAACTCGCATGTTTGTCGTCAGCTGAAGTTTCTTCACATAACACAACAGAGTCGATGATTTGAGGCAAGCGTTTATTTCATCAGCAGCGG
This sequence comes from Nephrotoma appendiculata, assembly GCA_947310385.1. Taxonomy (NCBI): domain Eukaryota; kingdom Metazoa; phylum Arthropoda; class Insecta; order Diptera; family Tipulidae; genus Nephrotoma; species Nephrotoma appendiculata. The sequence continues at coordinate 247,387,640 of OX371223.1, read as the reverse complement.
TCGATCTTGGAATAACTGGTATTGTTTGACGGAAATCGCCAGAAAGTAGAATCATTGCGCCTCCAAAACATCTTGAGTCATTGCGTAGATCTTTCATAGTTCTATCGAGTGCTTCCAATGCGCGTTTGTGCGCCATTGTACATTCATCCCAGATGATGATTTTACTTGCTACCAAAACTTTCGCCATTGCTGAGTGTTTTGCAATGTTGCATGTCGGGTTTTCAGCCGATTGAAGGTTTAACGGTAATTTCAACGCTGAATGAGCTGTTCGGCATCCTTCTAGCAATGTGGCCGCTATCCCAGAAGAAGCAACTGCTACAGCAATATCGGATCTCGCACGAACAGTGGCCAAAATCAATGACATGAGGAATGTCTTCCCAGTTCCACCGGGCGCATCGAGGAAAAATAATCCACCATTTCCATCATGAATTGCCTTCATTAACGTATCGTACACTCCTTTCTGTTGGAGGTTCAACAGTGGTACATTGGTTCGAACTGATTGGTTCAATGCATCTCGATCATATTCATGTTCACGTTCCAATTCTCGATTGAAAGAGTCGTTCATTCCACGACATGGCGTTGGCATTCCTAATTTGACTAACAAACTGCCGCACATGCGAAAACACATGTCTTCGATCAAAAGCAAAGCCTGGTTATGTATCTCCTCATTCACCTCGAGATCGGGATTTCCAAAACTGACACGAATTCGATGTAGAATGTCTTCTGACATGTCATTCTTGTACTTGCTCCATAATTCACGTGGATTTGATGGGAAGCATGTCGAAATAATGATAGCAAATAATGTGCGTATCTGGTTTGGAGTTGCAGAAATAATTGATTCAGCGATTGTCATGTCCCAATGAGTATCGTTTTCAAGCAAGTTGAGCTGTTGACATGCAGCACGAAATGTTGGGCACACTACACCATTGACAGTTCGAAGTGATTCAAATGATGTCGGCCCACGAATATTCACCAGCAACAACCGCAAGTAGAAGCATTCGTCATTCTTCGGATGAACTGTGTAAATGCGACCAAGAGCATCAGTAGAACGCACATTTGGATGATCAGGAACCTCATCGCCTTGCTTCCGACGTTCAAATTTTTTTGATGAGGCGTTCCAAGTGTAATAACGTGGCATCTCAGAGTAGAGCAATGTTCGTGCAAACGGATCACTTTGACAAATCGAAAAGAAACTGGTCAATGTTGTTGCTGGAGGTGTCTCAGCACGTTGAGCAACATTCGATGAGTTGAAATAAACTCGTTGACCATTCTCCAGATGCACCGCCAAATGTACAACAGTGGGATGACGTTCATGAATAGGGAATGAGAATATACGCCAAATCGCCTCATTGCAGCTCACATATCGACCAACTTGATAATGCGTGATTTCATCGTTTGTATTGGGATTTTGAACACCAAAAACTGCCATATCGCTACCTTTCGTGACATATTTACAAATGTATTTTATGGACTTCACTGAATTGCAGTACTCCACGTTGCAATGCGCCTTGAATGTTTTGGAAAGAAGTGGCGAATATGGAACAATCCAAGTGTTGTCGACCACGAACTCATTTCCTCTCACTATCGTTGTGATAGTTCTACCGTTATCATCGGCTGATCGACGCCGGTACAGTGGATAACCATCATTGCCAGTGATAGTCTCTGCGGTTAAATTTCGTGGATAACGCTTGGAACACTTGTTGTCGACCATGCACGGTGATTGGGGATTGATGGAGCCACACGGACCGTGAACCATGTTCGTAATTACAACATCATGCAGGTCTGGATCGGTTTCGGGATCAGGAATCTCGGCACATATGATGTCATCTATTTGGTCTGGTCGAATTTTTTCGGCTAACCAAATAAGAATGTGAGCATGCGGCAAGCCTCGTTTCTGCCATTCAATTGAATACATCCAACATCGAGTATCCCCAAAGACGCAATGCCTAACAATGTAGTTCATCAGCGACCGGATTTTTTGTTTGAAGACACGTGCGATGATGTCGTGCCGATCACTTGTTATTTGCCCGGGTAGCAACAGTTGAACAATCTCTATCCATTTCGGATTGCAAGTAAAAGTGATGAATAAATCTGGACAACCGTAATGACGAACATATGTCATTGCATCTTGCGCATATTCATGCATATGACGCGGGCTGCCAATGTACGTCGCCGGTAGAATAGTCAATCGACCAACATTAGCTGCATCTCCTTCGGTGCTGATTGCATCGCGTAAATTGATATATTCCTCCGAACGCAGTTTAGCTTGGTTCAACCGAATGAAAATGAGGCGCTCTGTTTCGATTTTGACGTACATGTCGACGATATATTGCTGAAGCAAACGACGAAATCGCAGCAAATAGTTGTCAGCATTTTGACGAATCATCAAACGATATGCATAATAATTCATCGAGCTAACCTTCTTGTTAGTTTCCTCACCTGAAATGAAATCAGTAAAATTAGTGTCATAATCTAAATTATGATATCAGTACTCACCGCTCAATGGATTTATCATGTTGATATTGAAGTGATATCCATCGTCTCCTTGCCAAAACATCAGCGGGTATTGCAATGTATCGTATGAACGGTGTGTTTCATTTATTCGTTGCAGTTGTCCAGTGTTGCGGCGTGTAAGCACAATATCGCGCGGTTCCACGCTTTCACCAACAATCACAATTGCGACTTCATCTATTGTTGGAGCATTAAATTGGCGTTCGTGTGTTCCAGCGGGTCGTTTATCTGCTCTGATCACGACTTTGCAGTCGTCACTTGGCATGCGATCCAACGCAGATTTAAACAATCGAACCAATGCATGATGTTCATGGAGTAGTTGCTGCAAATCTTTCAGAACTATCCTTTTCATTGCTGTATTGATCGTTTGGCGCCGATCAAGTTGATCCTCCATATTGCCCATAAAGTATATTTGGATGAATTTATGCTGTCCATCTTCAATCGGTTGCAATGACCCAATTCGGTGGTGAATTTGGCCTTGAATCTGTAAAGTCGAAGACGAAGTCAGAATTATAGATTTTTGATCACCAAAAGAAAATGAATGTTTACTCTCTCGAGCAGAAATGACCTTAAATGTTGGATTGAATCCGCGTTCTTCGATAATGTCTGCTCCAAATGAAGTCATTTGGAAACATCCGTTGTATCTTTGAGTGTTGGATAGAAAATGTCGTGATTCTGGTGTCTCGCCACGAAGCAACGAACGCAACAGTTCAGGTGGTGCAGGCAATAATGGCAATCTCACCTTGCCAATAAGACAGCACAATCCAGGCGTTTCTCCAGCGAACTTCAATGCACCGCAATGGTCGCACACAAACTCCATTGGGCCAATTCGAACGAAAGGATGCGAGTTGTAGTCAATTGTGCAATCGTATTGAAACGCTTTTCGATTCAAATCAACACTTGAAGGATTTCTTCTTGCGCGTCGAAAATTATCTCGTTGTTGATCTGTGCGATAAGCTCGACGATTTCTCATTGTCAACTGAGCCATTTGACGTACTGCCTCTCTTTGTGCTTGTCTTTGTGAAGCGCGAAGTCGGGCCATACTAACGCGGTGCACTTCTCGTGTGATTTCTTGTTCATCTGCAGTGGATTGATTCGCAATAGTCCGAAGTCTAATTGCATTACGGCTTCGTGGTGAAAGATTAGATCTTCTGGCTCGCGGCATTGTAAATAATACTGGAAAATTAATCACACAATCCAAAATTACATAATCAATTATCGATGTGCGCACAATCACAAATGTGATAACCTCACAAAGTGAACATCTTCGAAGGAAACTTACCGTTTAAGAATCCCGATCGAAAATAGAATTCCGCAGAATAAAAAAAAAGTTAAAAAAACCAAAAAAAAAAACTGGTGTCCGGTGTTGGGACACTCTGTACCACTAAAAAAATTACGTACTATTGCACGCAAAAAAGTACTGTTTTCTTATTGTTATTGGCATACACCACACAACCTCTTATTTCACTAAATTCCACCACTTATTTTAATATTATATGCTAAACCACAAACCACTTAACTAATATGAAATAACCAAAACCAAAAATAAATTAAATTTAATATTAAAATCGCAAAGGAAAAAAACTTTTTTTGGAGCTGTCAAAATCTACTATTCGCACTGAAATCGTAACTCGGACGAAGATTTTATCTATATAAATAGATAAGTAGATGAAATAAAAAAAAAAATTGGATAAAAAATAAAATGGTAAATGTGCATGCAGCCTCCAGTCGGATTCGTATCCAGTACCTTGCAGTCCAAGCGCCGAAGCTTTAACCACTGCACCACTCGTCACATACAAACTACACCTACAAAATTCATATAAAAAAAAGAATTTTTTATTAGATTTTTGGGGCTTCCCTTTTGAGTTTTTCCGACTTTTCTTTTTTCCTAAACCACCACTGTATTGAGACGAACAAAATAAAAAAAACAAAATGTACTAAATATATGAGAAAATGAATTTTCTTGATAACTTTTTTTTGGTGAATTTTTCCAATGTTTTAATAGTTATTATGCTATTCGGAAAGGAGTCAAATCCAACAAAAGAAAGATCATAAAAATCGGTCCAGCCGTTCTTCAGTTATAAATGGTGTAACTAACCCGACTTTGTTTTATATATATAGATAAGTATGTAATAATTAATTTTAGTTTTTGTAATTTTAATGATAAGTTTTTATTCTTTTTGAATGAACTTTTCAAAATTTAATTTATTTTTTATTTTTTAAATGCAATTTTATTTTATAATTTGTTCTTATTTTTTTCTTATGTAGCCATTAAACTATATTTCTGATAATAAACTACGAGATCTCAAATATATCTGTTGTTTTGTTTGCTTGCTTGCCGACGCAGTATTTTTTAGGATAGTTACTATGCACACCTAACTCTTTCGCAGTTTACTTTCAACGTCCTTATTTACGCCATAGCTAAAACCAAGGTGTGTGGGCTATATGGGTACGTTTTACATAACTTGCACGTTCAATTGCCCCATGCACCGCCACTAAATTCCTCAATCAAAGAGGAGGTCACAGATGAGTTTTCGTGATCACCGATCGCAGTATGATGATGAAAAATCATTCGTGTATCCCTCTCCCATCGGGATTTGAACCAAATACTTCCAGTTCCAAGCTTGGCAGCTTTAATCATTGCACCATCGAATAAGCCTATCACAAGAAAATGCATTAATGTCATATATGGATTTTCTAAAACGAGATAAATAGAGTTAATTATCTTCATCCTTTAAATCGTTAATTGATAAAATGTAATAAATATACATATTTTGTAATTTATTCCAGTTTTTCATTTATTAAACGGCGCAATTTAAATAATCTTGTTATATTTTCAATTTCAATTTTGGTAAACCGTTATAATTGGGTTATTTGAGCTTTTCTTGGTGGATGTTCAATATAGGTAAAATCTGAATATACTGGAGCAAAGCTAACAATATGAAACATTTATTTCTAGCATAAATCCACTTTAATAGATAATTGATTTTTTGAAAAGTAAAATTTAACGTTAAAAACGTTGTACTGAAAAAGTCAGAAAAACGAGTTATTACGTTTTGCCTTGTTGCCACAGATATATAACTGCAATATGTAAATTAAGAAGGAGTGTGTAAGGGGCAATCTACTTTCCAAGGAACGGTATAAATGTAGTAGCCTTGCGATTCGTTCCCTTGTTTGTAGAAGTGTGTGTGCGGCGGCCAGAAATAGTTTCACCAAAAAAAACTGTGATTTAAATGTACAATAAACTTGTATGATAATTAATAAAACTTAAAATAATTTATTTTGATATGTTACAGTTTATTGAGTTTTTTTATAATTTTAATTGGTTTAATAATTTTACGACTGAATAGCAAGCCGCACACAAAATGAATGAATCTTTTCCGTCGTTTTTGGAATGTCATATTTGTTCTAAAAGGTTGTGGTACTAATTGTCGTCCCACAGTGTGGAATGTAATTTAACTGCACGCAACCCAACTTTCATTACGTTTTGGTGTAGTTGTGAACGAATGTGACGTATTACAAAAATGTCGGAATGTTTACAATTTTACATTGGTAAGTTTGCTAAATATTAACAATATAATTAATTTGATTCTAAGTTAATGATTTTTGCTTAATTCTAGGAAGATTTACATATAAATTAAGATAATTGCATCTATATGCAGCATCATAACATAATTATAATGGTAAGTATAATGATAATAACAATTTCTTGTGTTCCTTTCATTTCAGGTTACATTATTGAGGTAGGTTATCTACGGGTATCTGAAGAACAACAAGTAAGCGACTGTTAACATCATTTACTTGAAATTGGATAACTGATTAATTTTTGATTATAATTTTAGATATTAAAATACTATATAATACAACGAAAGGTTGTCTAGTCATGGATTGTGAAATATTATGTAAATGTAATAAATACAGTGAATTTAAATTTTAATCTAAATGTACAATGTTTTGGTTTTATTTTCTTATTTTAATGATGAATTGCTCCGAATAAATAACCCTGTGATGTCGGTAGGTATAATGTGTTCCAGGTTGAGACTTTTACGGTAAGTACTCGTATATATGTTTCAGATTGAAATCACCGTGGGCATGAACAGAGTGTTAGAAGTGTAATTTTCATATTGCATCTTGCAATACTATTTCTAAGTTTTATTTTCTATGTCCTCTCTTCCTTCATTATTTTTTTTTTCGTTCATAAGAGTACATGTGCACAACAGCTTTTTATATTAATAATAAAAACATTATGTCATCTAAAATCATCGGCTTTATTATTTAACAAATTAAGTACTTTTATATTGAGATTCCAACAGAAACACAATAAATGTCACCCCCTTTGTTTGTTCTTGACTACTGAAAAGTATTCATACAATGGATCAAAAGTTTTTGTGGAACAAACATATAGGTTAAAATATTCAAAAAACTATTTTTTTGCGAAATAGAAAAACAAGTGTTTAATAAAATGTTGTTTTTTAAGTGTCAATTATAACACACATGACATAAACAAACGCATCACACAAACCCACATCAGCGATTCACAACGTTTCACCGCCAAGTGTGCAGGAGCGTTATTGCCGCCAGTGAATGCTGATCACAAATTTATTCAGATTTTTCGTGGAAATTCGGATGATGAAAACAATCAGTTTTGTGTCTTCAGTCGAGCGCTAAAGCGTAACATTATTACACAACTAGAACAACTCTTACATGAACACAATCATATGGTTAAATTGTTTAAAACTGCACTAGAAATGATGCATTCGGTTGCTCAGAAAATTGTGATCAGAGCAGGCAAACACGAAGGACAGTCAACGCACCGACGTTGAATGAAGTTGCCTTTGTGGTTGATTTAAATTTCTTATCAATACACAAATTTATGATCAACTATTATCCAGTTTATTATGCTTAGCAACAGCGATTGATAAGGAAAAGTCCTCTAAAGTTCGCGTGTTTATAGCAGGACCCATTAGGAAAAAGCTCTAAAGATTGGCAACAGTTATTATAATCAAGTAGTAATAGAAATGAATCATTTTCTTTATTAACGATATCAATTAACTTCTGACGAAGTATATTCATAATAAAATACTTCTTAAGTTCATCAACCTGTATATAAGAACAATCGTATAACTGAAATTTCTTTCTTATAGAGGAGAAATTCAAAATAATTCACGTAAACAATAAATTGTAAAGACAAGAAAATTTCACTTTGAATTTAGTTTTCTGGTTTAAAGAAAATGAGATGTGCGCTTTGAACCATAAAATTTGCGGTTGCATTGTACGTACCATAAACAAGTTGTGAATGTGTCTGGATGGTGATGGTGGTACGTAACAAACCAAAAATCATCAATGCGATTTTCTGTATTTATTGGATTTAGTCGTTTTTAAAGTCAATTACACCGAATGATTGATAGAAAGGCTGACAAGAGTAAATCAGTTAAAACAAATACTCACCCTTTGGGTTTGTATTTGTTACATTATCAATATGCCAAACTCAGGGAATATACAGTATTTTAAAAGAATTTGATTCTATCTTATGTACGTCTATAAATAATCCAAGTAAATAAATTCTTAGAATCTTCACTTCCAAAGCAATAAATTTTCGCTTGGTGTGATTCTACATACAGATATATTCAATTAGGTTTATTCCCAAAGCGAAAATGTTTCCACAGTGTTTATTGAATCCACACTCAACAACAGTATGATAAAAGCGTTTCGATATTATAAACCACTCACTCGAATTTGTGCCAATTGTCACCCTCTTAAGTATAAAATTTACTACATATTGTTGAATTTTTTTTTGCATGGTGTGAATATAGTTTGGTTGGGCAACATTGTAAGTAATATAATAAATCATCCACGGATGGTTAAATATCTAAACGATAAAATTATTATTTATGTTGAAAACTACATAATAAATTTAAAAAATTCAATTAATTATGTTTAAGGCTATAGATTTGGATTTAATTACGCGATGATTTTGATAAAAAAATCGTCTTTATTTATGTGCCACTATAAATCATATCTGAAGATAGGTGCACTACTTATGATATGATTCATTTGAGGCTTAATATAACTTTCACAAATATATAAAAATAATTTTGGATAAAGAAGGTAATTTAAGACGTTGAATGGTGTTTATTTTTAGACTCCCTCATTGATATGCAAAGAACCGTCTGATTTTATTTACAAATTTAACCATAACTTCTGAGTCACTGGCACGGGTTACACAAATTATGGGCAATCGATTTGAATTTATTGCTAATGTCTTTTTAAAATTGTCTTTCGGTTTACGAACGAATTTGGCCATAAACAATAATGTTAATTGCCAGTTATGCGTACGCTACATGATTAAACTAAATAAATTAAAACTATTGGAGATTTAGTTGTCAATTTAGACTTGTAACCGCAAATGTCTAGATGCAACGAATAGGCCAAGTAAATTCAATAAATTATAAAATTTCGGGTATGATTGGTGTAACGAAATCAGATACAACCTAATATCTCACAAGCTTTGTATTGTTTGAGGCCCATTGTGTAAGCTCCTTAACATTTTTTAATCCTTTAATTATTTTATGACACTCAAAAATGAGAACGCGTCTGGCAGCAAATTTTATTTCCCCTGCGGTACTCAGTTGTGAAATTGAATCCTTGTAATTCCAGCGAGTGGGATGCCCTGAAAGTTTTCGTTGTCCCATCAACCATTTCAGACTTCCGTAATGATAATAACGAGTAGCCTTCTACGTATTGTCTAAACTTCTCAACACTTAATACAGGGGCGTAATATTCGACTTCGGTAACGCTATAATTACGCTGCGCTGTATTACATTTATGAGAAGTGAGGACATTAGGACGTTCATCGCTGCCAGAAGACTTTTGAAACAAAACGGCTCCCACGCCTGCCGAGGAAGCATCACACTAAATATAAAAAATTTGATCCTAATCCGGATTACAAAGAACAGGAGCAGAAGGGCCTAGCTTCAACTTCTCAAAAGACTGGCTATGTCAATCTACTTAATTCTGTAACTAAGTCTGCTTATTAATGGATAAATCGCCTATATCATCTCGACATGCCAGAAATCTTTAGAGTTGTCGAACGGTTTTTGGAATGGGGTATAAAGTAGTGGCAGATACCTTAGAAGAGTCCAGCTTATGTGCATCACCGATAATACACCCATTGTAGCGGATTTGTTTAGAGACAAATTTACTCTTCCCAAGTAAATGGTTCACCCAGCTTCATTTAACAATTTGGCCACTCTACTCAAATTTTAATGTGCTCGTCGCATGTCTCAGCGGCTATCAGGAGATCGTCAAGATAAACGAAAACCTGTTTGTACAGCTCGTGGGGTATCACTTGATGCATAAGCCTGCATGTAGTCTGCGGCGCATTGCAGAGTTCAAAAGGCTTAACGTCCGTCCTGACACAGTGAAGGTTTTCTTATCAATTGTCAAGGCTATAATATGTCAAAGCTAGAAATGAACGTTGTCTTGTTAAGACGCCATAGCAAAGTGTCAATGAGAGGTAAAGGGCCAGCATCCTTACACTGTTGCCGAGTATACTTTTCTTGCGTCAATTCAAAACCGGTCCGTGACATCCGTCTTGCGGACTCTGGTTATCTGTAAACTCCACCAGCTGACACTCTCTTTTACAATACCCAATGAGATTATCGATCGAATTCTCATCCCATTTCAGCTCTGAAATCTCTTTGTTTGGTTTTTTGAAATTGTACTAAACAACTAAGGAATAAACAATAAATATTCATTTATCCCACACCATCTTCTGTATAATACAGCATATTGGAAGGTGAAGAGATCACTAGCACAATGCTCTCTGTATCTGGGCCTCTCCTTACTCTCATTTTTTGCGCGTGACGTAAATTTATGTCTAAACCTAGAGGGCGCCAGCATAATAATGTTAAGATACTTACACTTAACCTCCGCATTGTGCCGAGGTCAAACTTTAAAATTAAACAACTATCAAAAAAATTTAAATCAATTTTTGAAAATTAGGAAATGGCTTACCTTAAAGTTTAAAAAAAATGTAAAATTAAAGATACATTTATTTTATTATTATTTTATCCAAGTTGAACGTTTATTTCAAAACTTTAATTTGTTTTAAATTATCAAAAACATAATCAATTAAAATTTTAATTTCTAGTAAAGCAGTACATAGTCCAACTCGTGCACGCGTTACATACAAATTATATGAAAACTATTTTTTGTTAACATTTTTGTTTGACTTTATTTATTTATATCTCGTAAATGTGCCAGGAAAATAATTTTCATTATCCTGAGCGTGAACTATGTTTATTCATCTTTATATTGATAAATTGTTGTTAATTTTTAAGTTGGTTTTCATTCAGAGTTTTACCATTTTCTGCTACGTTTTCTTTGATTTGATGATCGTCGTATAAAATGTACAGAGCATGGTTTGTGTCTATGCTAATGCGTTCTAAGTAATTATTTTTAATTGTACCCGCGCATTTAAAACAAAGTTCATCTACCACTTCACAGTTCAAAAATATTGTTGGACTCTTTGTTATACCACAAGAAAGATCCGTTAGTTCCCTCCTTGGCGATACCTCCGGATTATTATTAGCTGCTGATTCGTTTGAAGTGGTAGCAGTTAAATGTTTCTTCCATGTAATTTTTTTTCTATCGGTTTGCCTTGTTTCGGACACGGTGTAACAAAATAACAGTAATGATCAAGCTGGCTAAACATGAACGCCCTGCAATAGGGTTGTAAAAAGGATATGGAGTTTCCACTCGCGATGAACACCCCTTTTGTTACAAAATTTTTGTTATTTATCCGAAGAGAGGTCCTGATGCAGTCGTCAATAGCCTGGCTAGAGCTCACGGTACGGGCTGGGGTTGACAAGACTTCATCGGATCTTGCTAGACTGCGTATCTTATAAATCAACAGATTCACAAAGATTTTATCCGATGAAGATAAAAAGGTTGTGCGTTCCTTTCCTGCTTTGATACGAGTTCTACAATATTTGGTGATTTCTGGTTAATAATTAAGTTAATACTAATCATAACATTACATTTATTTATTCAAGTATAATTTAACTCTTAATAATGACAGTTTTTTCAGGAAATTTACTGACACTAAATTAATTGTAAATTATTAATTATAATTATAAATTTTTTAGCATGCTGATTGCTGAATATTTATATCCAAAAAAACAAAAATAATTATGTTGTCCTTTGCGCTAACCGTCTTACATTACAGTTCTACTCTAACAATTTACTAACTATTGATTACTTAGGTGTCTGAAGCCGGGTCAATTTCCTTAATAACTAACAAACCTTTCCCATCCCTTCATCTTGTTATATGTTAAAGAGTGTGCGGATTGGCCTGGCGTCAACCGGGAATCTTATTTTGGTTTCGTTGCACAATGTTTTTGGAGAACCAGTTTAATTTAGTTTATGGAAAATTCAACTCATAATAATAATGTTTTGTTCCAGGAAATTTACTTTTATATATGGGTACAATTAATTATACAATTTTTTTCAGGATACTGATTGCTGAACATTTGTACCATAAAACAAAGTTAATTGTGCTGCTTAACAATTTACTAACTATTCACTACTTAGGTGTCTTCTGTAACCCGGTCAAGTCTATCATATTCCCACCATCTTATTATGTGTAAAAAAGGGTATACGGAATCAATCAAACAAATTTGTTTTTACTCATTCCCCCCCCCCCCCCCCCCCCCCCCCCCCGGTTACATCAAGATATGGTGCTATATACATATATTAAAAATACTATTTAATAACTTAAAATATTTCAATATTGAGTAAAAGAAACCGCGTAAAAACTGATTTTTAAGAAAAGGCGTAAAATTTCAGAAAATTTTTTCATTAATAAGTTAGATCATAGTGAAGGTAAAGATTTTCTAAAAAGTCCTGCCTTTTCAACCAGCAAGTTCTGGAGATATTTAGAGTAGTTTAATTTATATTGGACAAATTTTTGAAAATGAAACCCTATGTCGGTTTAGTTTGTTTATCCCGAGAAGTAATGTAACAAAAAATATATTGAACATCTTTAGTATGTTATTATTTGAACTTTTTGATTTCATTTACTAAAAATGAAACACTATGTCCGGTAAAATTATTTTTACATGGAAAGTTTATTGATTTACATTTAGTAAATACGATATATCTAACTTTAATAAGTTCAATAAAACAGAGTTTGTTAAATTGCAGAAGATTTTTTTTTTAACAAAATTTAATAAATGTTGAAAACAATGAAGTAAATAAAGTTATACTTAGTGTAAAAAATAATAATTTATCCTATTTAACAGAATATTAGGACATATCTTCAGTTTTCACAAGTAAAAAAATAAATTATATTTGTAAGGGATCGGCTCAAAATCCCGAATCACAAAATCCCGAATTAGCAAAATCCCGACAAAAAAAAAATCCCGATTTTCAAAATCCCGAATTTATCAATCCCGACTCTTAAAATCCCGACTTTCAAAATCCCGACTTTTCAAATCCCGACTTTCAAAATCCCGATTTTCAAAATCCCGATTTTCAAAATCCCGACTTTGCTGAAATTTTAAAAATCCTGAAAAAATTCGAGATTTTTTTAAAAATATTAAGTATTAAATTTTGTTTTTTTATCTTCATTTCGGGATAGTTCTAAAAACCCGCCAAAAGAAATATCGAATGAACAAAACACCGAAAGAAAAAATTTACTCGAATTTAAGAATATCGAATTTCAAAATAATTTATTTGGAAAATCTCACATGCGAAAATCTCGAAAATTAAAAAGATGTTCTAAATAAGAGAATGGTGAAAATGCACTTAATATCTTTTATGCTATTTAATAGTGTTCAATTCAAATTTTATTAACAAATAAAACATTTATATACATATGTTGTGAACCTTTTTAAAAAATCTAACTTATCAATTTTTTGCATTTTTTTCAAAATTGTTTTAATTTTTGATATTTCATCAAATTTTTTCTATTTAATGGCTTCATTTCACCTATTTTCATTCGTTCTATATTATTTTTAAATATTATTAATTCTTTTGAAAGATCGGTAATTATTTTGTAAACACCAGCATTTTTCGTTCCTTCTACTGTTTTAAGCGCCGATGCAATGCCCCAATTGAATTTAGAGTATTCGAGAAATTATTAGCAACAGCATCGACAACGAACCAGAATTAAGGCTCATAGTGACCCTATTAAAGTTAGCCGATAGTTTCCAGCCGAAAGATAATGCAGATAGTGTCTTGACTATTTTTAAACTCTCTTTATACTCTCGCTCCTATCGATTTTTAAATTCCTATAAACTGAAATAATTTCTCCTTCACCCGAATGATGTAACCCGATCCTAAATTCTCCTAAATTCGAGTTCATGACTGGTTTTTGCTGTATTCAAGATATTATCTGCATTATCTTTCGGCTGGAAACTTTCGGCTAACTTTAACAGTATCTCATAGTGTGGTTTAAGTAATTTGTATTCTCGAATATCAAATAATAAAAATAATTTTGTAAATATTATTTGCGGCGCCGCAAATAATATTTACAAAATTATTTTTATTATTCGAGATATATTTTCGAGGTTTTGAATTCTATATTTTGAAATTTCGATATTTTGAAATTTGCTATTTTATTAATTCGAGAATTCGATTTCGAGATTTTGATTTCGAGACAACGATCGTTGAGAATTCATGACCAACCCCTTCATTTCTATTAAGAATTGGATTTGTATAAATATGTTCTTTTAATAAAATATATTTTTGGTCGTTCTGAAAAGAACGTTTGGGTTTTTGATGAAATGTTTAATTATAAAATAAATAAAATTAAGCGTTATTATTGTACTTAATAGAATGAGCAATATTTTTTAAATAATTAATCTTATCAGTATTGTTTCTATTTACAATAACATTTAAAATTCTGCTGTTTTTTCCACATTTTTTTTTAGTGGGATGCGTTCACCAGCTTTCCATTTTTCAATGCGTGTTTTGCATATTATCATCTCCTTTGCCAATTCTTCAATTAACTTATAGACCCCAACATGAGGTCTTCCGATTACTATTTTTAGTCGGTTGTGCCAAGCCTCAATTGCATTTTGTGTTCTAGGAAAATTACCATCATGGTTCTGGGAAACAGTCCAGAACTTTGGACTGTATTGGGGTCTTCCTTGGTATCCATGAACACACCTTATATAATTTGTTTGGAACCATTTGGCAATTCGCTTGGCGTCTGGATCAAATTCTTTTATGATCGCATCAAAATACTCGGAAACTTCTTCAGGAGGTACGAAGGCTAAGCTTTTTAACATTAGAATTTGCGTGTTAAAAGATTTATTGTTTCCATATTTAATCTGAAGGTGTTCAGATTGTACTTTTCTCCATAATATTTGTCCGAAATGGAAAAAGCATCCTTTATATTCAGCCAACGGAAAATAATTTTAGCTGCAGCTACGCTTGCGTTTTCAAAATCTGACACAACTCTCTTTGGATTTAACGAGATATTCCAATCACAAGAAATTTTACAAATCTCATAGAACATCTCCGAGTAAGCTTCTGTTGATTTTGAGCTCATTATACAAAATAATAATGGTATGATCTGGTCATCAATTTCACCATGGATTGCGAATAACTGTCTCATTATAGATGGTACAACTTCGAATGTACCGTCCATAAGCCAGCATTCAGCCTCTGCTAGCAACTTCAAAGATGTTTTTGTTCCTAATAAAATATTTTTATTTCCTCCAAAATCTTTCTCCGACAACACAAAGAGCTCTTCGTCAATAAACTTTAATGTTTCCGGAATGGAAATTTCATTTAAACTTTCCGGCTCTTTCAGTGTTGTGGTCCTCACTCGAGCAATTTTTGTTTTTGTGACCTGTTTGAAGGTAAATATAATCTGCAATCGGGGTCGCATTCAACAATACTTTCTCTTATTATTTGTGAAGGTCGCAACCCTGGTACTTCTGCCAACTTTTTTACTGTTTCATTTGCCTTGTTGTATAGCGCTCCTAAATACGTAATATTGTAAAGCCCTGTATGAAATTATATTTATTTTTATATTATATAACATTATATACTCCATTTACTTTATATACTTGTAATACTTCTAATGTTATTTTAAATGTTGTAGTAAATGTTGTATAGCGCTCCTAAATACGTAATATTGTAAAGCCCGGTATGAAATTATATTTATTTTTATATTATATAACATTATATACTCCATTTACTTTATATACTTGTAATACTTCTAATGTTATTTTAAATGTTGTAGTAAACTACACTGAGATACCGAGCTGAAATTGGATATAAAGGTACTACCGAAGATCAGTTCTGCTCCAACATTTGATTGAAATTTATAAATAAATAAATAATAAAATTATTATTACAAATTAAAATACACATATAAAATAATAAAAAATATTTATATTAATAAAATACTTAATAAAAAGTTATTTGTAAAATACTTAATAAAAAGTTATTTCATGTAGTGATTGTTTAAAAAGTAACCATCTTTAGATTTACCCATAACAAATTTGGTGGCAGCGGAGGGATTTAATGTGATGTTAAAACGTTAAAACTATTCGAACATCCATGAACAATCAATCCCGTTATGGTTAAATCGATTCGTGAAAACGTGTGGTGAACATTTCTGAAATAACTATTAGTTAAATTATAAATGAAACGGCGGTACTAAAATAAAAAATATGACACCGCTATATAAAAGACGCCAACTGAAAAAAAAACCGCAATGTTGTAGCGTACATCCTAGTTAGTGTTTGACTTTCAAAGTGAAATTTAAAAACCTTATATATAAGAAGTTGCTAAAATATAATACCTACTAACTACAATAACTATGCTAAAAATAATAACATGTTGAAAATGTTCATTTCTAAAATCATCGCAAAAACTATTTAATTAAAGTTCGTTTTATCTTATGTACTATAACCTATAATTCATACATAAAATTAGTGCATACATATAAAAGCATATAAAAATTCAGATAAATATTCAAGTTCTAATCAAAATTACTATTATGCTAATGTCGTGATAAAGAAAAAAAAGTTTGCGTCACATTGCAAACAAAAATCAAAAACGAAGGTCAATACTTAAAACAAAAATAATTTTATGTTGTATTGATCGACTTCAAATTAAGTGATCATCTGTTCTGCATTCAAACGTATATAAATACAAGGTCTAATTAATACATCAGCTGATAGGAACAGTAGTTCGTGTACATCATACCAAATCTGAAAACGCTTTCTACGCAATTAAAAGTTCCTGCATCAAAATCGTAAATTTATTGGATTAACATCATTGGAATAAATGGCGATCATAATCATCAATCAACATAACCGATGTCAACTGAGGAGTAATGAATAATTCCCAGGTTTTATTCACATTTTAATTTTGTAAGTTTTTATGGTTTTAAGTATTATTATTGAAAATCAAATTTAATTTAATTAATTACCTACTAATATCTAGAAATAACATTTTACACAACTAATACAATTTTGCTATTTAATTTGATAAAAATTTACCATTTGAATATTTGTTTTATAATATGATTACATTTATTAATTAATAATCTTCTTTATTATATAAATTGTAATACCGAAATATTTATTATTAATAATTATTTTATTATTAAATGTCGCGAAAATCACTCGATTCCTTACAATTGCGTAATAGGAAAATCACGAAAAATATCGAAAAAGATACATGTAACGATAATAAAGAAATCTTACCTATAGTTATCGAATCATCAACGTCACTTATACCTTATTATAACATAGAATTTCCATTAGTAATTGACAAAGGTTTAATTCCTTCAAGTTTTCCAACTCATTCGGTAAATTCACAAAAAATTCTTACGTCTACCATGGAATTTAATTTCGATCGTGCTTTTAAACTAATTCCGGAGTTTAATGGAGCTCATGATAAGCTTCATAGATTTCTTCATTGTTGCAATATAGTGTATAAAGATCTGAAGACCGATAAAAATACTGCAGCGTTCGTGGAGTTAGTTCAAGCCAAATTAGTAGATGATGCTTATAATAAAACGGTATTAACAAATACATATGAGTCTTGGCAAGAATTGCAGCAAGACTTGAAATCCAAATTCTTCAACGCTAGAGCTTTTGAACATGTACAAGTAGAACTAGTTCAGGCTCGGCAACATGTCAATGAAACCGTAAAAGATTTTGCAGGTAGGATAGAAAATTTATTAGCAGAATTAAACAAATCTTCTCTTGGTGTTAATGATACTAATAATACTAGTAATGTAGATAAAAATATACAACTTTTAAACTCTAAAACTGCATTAAGATCTTTTGAAGATGGTTTAAAAGATCCAATAAAATTAATAATCAAAGCATGCAGGTATGATAATTTAAAGGATGCGATTGTTAAGGCAATTGAAGAAGAATGTTTAGCTTCTTCTAATAAGGGTAAAATTGCTAAATCCGAAGGCAATCTCAATGTGATTAGTAACCCAAATAAACAAACTAGATGTCAAATTTGCTCAAAAATAGGGCACAGTGCAAGAACTTGTTACAGTCTTAATTTAACAAGTCAACAGCCCAATTCATTTCGAACAACTCCATCGAATTTATATTATAATAATAATTCCAATTCAAATTTTAATCGGCAAATCAAACCAAACTCGCATTTAATGAATAATGCTCCTCGAATTAATCAAATATTTGTTTCGTGTGCTTACTGTAAAAGACGTGGACATCATATTAGTGTGTGCCGTTCCCGAATCAAAGTTAATGAACAAACAAATAATCATCAATCAATTATTCCACAACAATCGGAAAACTCAAGCGAATCCAAACGGGAATCAAAGGATGTAGCGGTTCGGATTCAAAAGCTGTAGAGCTGCATCCTATTCAAAAATCTAAGCCCATCGACACAAAAATATTTGATTCACTATTACAACCAATAAATTCAAGTTTTAACACTTCTGTAATTTCAACAACTAAAAATATGTTCTCATTTTCAATCAATTTCCATAATAACGACATGAAATTCGTTAGTCTTCATTTAGATATTTTGGAACAACCTCAATTTTTCTTAGTAGATACCGGAGCAGATATTAGTATCATTAAAAAACATTTTATTAAACCTGATTCCCTTTGTTACCCAAATATAAAGATTAATGTTAAAGGTATTACTTCTGAATCAATAGAAACTTTGGCATTATGTCCTACAAATATAAAACTATCAAGTGATATTGAAATTCCGCACAACTTTCATGTCGTACAATCGGATTTTCCAATAAGTTGCGTGGGGATTATTGGTAATGACTTCCTCCGCGTAAACCAATGTAATATAGATTACCTTCTTAATAAGATTATTGTAAATCCAGTATCAATTAAAGATCAACAAATTTCATTAAATCTTTCGTCAAATAATCCACCGATAACTATCCCAAGTAGATCTGAGAAACATGTAAAAATGAGATTTAAAACGGATCATGACAGAGAATATCTGTGTCCGTCTCAAATGATTCTTCCTGGAGTTTATATTGCAAATACTCTTATCAAAGTAATTAATTCTTTTGCAACCATAAGTATTATAAATACGAATGATTTCTCTGTACAATTAGATAATATGTATATAGAGCCAGAAAATTTACACGAATATCATATCTTTAAATTAGGTAACTGGACTGACAAATTAGATGAACGATTAAAAACTTTAAAAGATGAAATTAATATTGAGCATATGAATTATGAAGAAAAATCTTCAATTATAAAAATTTGTCAAGAGTACAATGACATATTTTTCTTACCAGGTGACCAACTTTCTGTCACCAATGCAGGTTGTCATCATATTCCACTTGTACCTAATTCGCGACCAGTAAATGTAAAGCCATATAGACTACCTCAGTCAACCAAAGCTGAAATTAACAAGCAAGTTAATGACATGGTTATAAACGGTGTAGTAGAAAATAGTAATAGTCCTTTCAACTCTCCATTGCTGGTGGTCTCAAAGAAATCAAATGATACTAATAAACGGTGGAGAGTAGTTGTAGATTTCCGTCGTCTGAATGAAATCACGGTGGATGACATTTTTCCTCTCCCTAACATTGTAGATATTTTGGATCAATTAGGGGACGCAGTGTATTTTACCACCCTAGATTTAGCGGATGGTTATCATCAAATTGCTCTTAGTGATGAAGATAAATATAAAACAGCTTTTAGTACTCAAATGGGTCACTACCATTTCACAAGAATGCCTTTTGGTCTGAAGGGTGCACCTGCTACCTTTCAGAGGATAATGAACAATGTTTTGTCTGGTTTACACGGCATTAAATGCTTTGTGTATCTTGACGATATTGTCGTTTATGGTTACAATCTTCAAGATCATAATAGAAAATTAAACGGCGTATTCGAATGTCTTAGAACATGTAATTTAAAACTTCAACCAAAAAAGTGTAACTTTCTGCGAAAAGAAATTTGTTATCTAGGACATATCATAACTGATCATGGAATCAAGCCAGACCCTTCAAAACTTGAAGCTATTCATAACTTTCCAGTTCCGACAACTCCAAAACAAGTTAAATCATTTTTAGGATTAATTGGATATTATCGACGGTTTATCGAAAAATTCTCAGAACTCGCACATCCTATTAATTTACTATTAAAGAAAAATACACCTTTTGTCTGGAATGCCTTTTGTCAGAATAGTTTCGAAATCTTAAAACAAAAAATATTAAATCCTCCAATTTTACAATATCCTAATTTTGAAAAACGATTCTACGTAACGACTGATGCAAGTGAGTTTGCTCTAGGAGCTGTCCTTTCTCAACGAATAGGCGATGATGACTTGCCCGTGGCTTTTGCAAGCCGGGTCTTAAATAAAGCTGAGCGTAACTATTCTACAATTGAGAAAGAACTGCTGGCAATAGTATTTGCAGTCAAACGTTTTCGTCCCTACTTATATGGAGTTAAATTTACAATCATTACAGACCATAAACCCTTAATATGGCTAAATAAATCAAAAAATCTGTCTTCTCGCTTAATGCGATGGCGAATAGAATTGGATGAGTTCGATTATGATATTAATTACAAAGCTGGAAAGTATAACGCTAATGCAGATGCCTTGAGCAGAATTATAGTGAATTCTGTCAATCAAAGCAATGTAAATGTTATTACTCGATCACAGTCTAAACTAACCAATCAACCAAATTGTGAGCCAATAAATCGTGAGGATAATAAAATACCTATTAATTCAAATCAAGATTCTAATTCCAATCAGCAATTATTAAACACCAATAAAAAGTCTCATCCAGGAAATCCTATTATTAAATTAGAAAATGATTTGGACATTCAAAAAATTATACAAGAGTTTCACCTTTCACCTATAGGTGGCCACCAAGGCGTTGAAAGAACCTTTAGAAGAATAAAATCATATTACTATTTTCCGAAAATGTGGAGTACAATAAGAAAATTTATAACTAAATGCGAATCTTGTCAAAAAAATAAAATTTCTAAAATTAATAAATGTCCTATGGTAATAACTATTTCATCAAAAAAACCATTTGATAAAATATTTCTCGATATAGTCGGCCCTTTAAATCCTTCGAACAGTAACAATCGTTGCATTCTTACTATACAAGACGACTTGTCAAAGTTTTCGTTGGCTATACCGTTAGAAAACCAATTATCAGAAACAATAGCTCAAGCTTTTGTTGAACACTTTATCTGTAGATTTGGTGCTCCCTTGTGTGTATTAACAGATCAAGGAACCAACTTTTTAAGTATATTGTTTAAAAGTTTATGTAAAATATTGAAAATAAAAAAAATTCAAACTACTGCTTACCATCCCCAAACAAATGGCGCATTAGAGAGGTCACATCGCACATTAGTGGAATATTTACGAAATTATACCGACAAAGATCCAAATGACTGGGATCACTGGTTACCTTTTGCGATGTTTACGTACAACTCTACCCCTCATACGTCTACTAAGTTAATGCCATTCGAAATTATTCATGGGTTTAAACCTAATATTCCTACAAGTCTCAAACATTCAACCAGATTTTTTTACGATCAAGAGGATTATATACAAAATCTACGAACGAAACTTGGAAATTCTTATGAAATGGCGCGTGAAAATTTAATAAAACGAAAAGAAAAGTCTAAATTATATTATGATCGAACTAGTAACAACGTTGAACTTAAAGTAGGTGATAAAGTGCTGTTGAAAAACGAACAAACTAAAGGTAAATTTGATTGCATATGGAATGGACCTTTCGAAGTATTAGAAATTAATTCAGCTGAAAATACTACTATTCGTATTGGTCGAGGTACTCGAGTACAATAATAATCGTCTCAAATTATTTATCGAATAATAAGGCTTGTATATCGGAAAAACATTTAATAATTAAATAAAGAAAAACAAAAACTGTCAAATAAAATAAACACTGATAAATCTGTAAATGTTTATTTTATTATAATAATAACATTAATATTAGTGGTTGTTGTTAAATATTCATACAATTATAATATTAAGTTTACTTTAACAAACAATATTTTTATTGAATTTATTAATGCTCAATTAATTCTAGTAATAGATTTATAATAAAATTTTGTTAAGTTTCTTTGTAAACTAGTTAAATAGTTAAAGAAAATCTTGTTTCAAGATTTTCTTTCTTTTATGGGATGAGGTGTTGTATAGCGCTCCTAAATACGTAATATTGTAAAGCCCTGTATGAAATTATATTTATTTTTATATTATATAACATTATATACTCCATTTACTTTATATACTTGTAATACTTCTAATGTTATTTTAAATGTTGTAGTAAATGTTGTATAGCGCTCCTAAATACGTAATATTGTAAAGCCCGGTATGAAATTATATTTATTTTTATATTATATAACATTATATACTCCATTTACTTTATATACTTGTAATACTTCTAATGTTATTTTAAATGTTGTAGTAAACTACACTGAGATACCGAGCTGAAATTGGATACCTTTATATCCAATTTCAGCTCGGTATCTCAGTGTAGTTTACTACAACATTTAAAATAACATTAGAAGTATTACAAGTATATAAAGTAAATGGAGTATATAATGTTATATAATATAAAAACTACCGAAGATCAGTTCTGCTCCAACATTTGATTGAAATTTATAAATAAATAAATAATAAAATTATTATTACAAATTAAAATACACATATAAAATAATAAAAAATATTTATATTAATAAAATACTTAATAAAAAGTTATTTGTAAAATACTTAATAAAAAGTTATTTCATGTAGTGATTGTTTAAAAAGTAACCATCTTTAGATTTACCCATAACAGCCTTAAAAACTTCTTTTTCTGAAGCCTCCGGAGCGTGATTATGATCTGATGGTTTGTTGTTATCATTGTGATTCAATTTTTTCCTTGTTATCATTGTGATTGAAATTTAACTTCTTAGAAATAGCTTTAAAGTTAAAAAATTGATCTTGCATAATTTCTATTACATCATATCGGTTCCCTGTCATCTTAGCATTTCGCATTACGCTGTACCATTGAGCAGGTATGTATACTGTTTTATGCTTCTTAGTTCGTTCAATATTTGAATGCACATTGTCTCCCTCGTTCTCTGTATGTCTTTTTTGCAGGAATTTATGTGTAATGTTAATTTTAAACTTTCGGACCATATATGCATAAGCAGAAAAAAACAATGCTATTTTTGTTCTGATCGTGACAATTATCACTCCAAAAAATTAGTTCTTTAACACCCGTACCAACTGCATCTGAAACGAATTTGAAAAGGCAACTACTTACTTCGTTTTCACCTTTTTTTGCAATTGTTTGATCCTATACATTGCAATATCCCTTCTTAGTGGCGAAATCAGAAATCGTGAAATTAAACACCGAGAGTTTTCTCTTATAATAAAAAATACTGACTTCACTACAAGGAGCTTGTAGAATTTTTTTGGAAATCAAAACAAATAACTTTGATTGCGTTATTTTCAAGTGCCTTTAGTTTATCGTTGTTTTTCATTTCGCGGGCTTTGGTCTTATTGTATAGATGTTCGTTGTGAGATGTCCGATTCCTCATTTTCTCATTATCGCTCATGTTTTCATATGCCGAACAAACATCGCATAGATCATTTTTGTACAACTCCTTCCCCAGCCTTTTGCTCTTTAAAAACTGTTTCTACCAATTGTTGGGTAATTGCCAGGGTATTTAAAGACATTGTCTTACACACTTTCATATTCGATTTGCTGGCTATTGTAGGTAAATAGTAAGATCTAGTGAAGGAACGGTAGCTATTATTATTTAAATTGCGACAACTCTTTTTGGGTATTTCTTTAATGAATTGCAGAATGAACTCCCATTGTCTCGTTTTGTCGCCCAAATTATAAAATTTGTCAAAAAAAGATTTTCTATCATTTTCTTGAAAATTGCTACTACATTTGAGAATACAGCTATCCCACAATTAGGCTTTAGCGCTTACCCGGCATACATTTATCACCTATGCAATAAGCCTCGCCTTTGTTTCGCTTCGCTTTCAAAACATTTTTTCTTCAGTTTTGGTTGTTTCGTTTGCGTTTTCTGGAATGCTTTGCAGAGACTGGTGTAATGTCAAGGTTGCTCGAAGAATGAACCGTAGGAATGTTTCTTTGTGGTGTTATTGGACTATGAATTAAAATAATTTAGGAAAATTCATATATCGGCACATGGTAAATTTATCATATAAATTCTAATTACCTTCATAACAGGATGGGAAATATTCTCGATCCTTATCACTATCATAGACGGCTTCCTCCTCTAAATCGCTATTATTAGGTAGTTCATCTAATACGTTTTTAGGTTTTTCTTGATCGCCGTCCTGTTCTTCGATGTTATCTGGATAAAAATTGTCGACTACTTCTACACCTTGATTGTCAACATTTGTCATTAAGGATTCGTTAACACTTTCACTTGTATCGAGATGTTCTTAAAATGAATGAATTATTATTATTAGTAATTAATTAATTTTATTCGATTTTATTTCTACCGTTATGTTCTTGGTTTACAGGACGGTTATATCGGATTGTATCTTCATGATTATCTATGTATTATTTTGCGTTAATACGATAACCAAATAATATAAAAATTAATAAATTAAAAATACTAATATATATTTGTATATTTTATTGTCTTACCCATCAATTTTTTTAAATTTTGTTGTGCTAAAGTCACCATTAGTTTTGACCTGTTCATCATCGTGTGGAAAAGTATACTAACTCGAAGACATGTGTTTTAATATCTTCACCAATACACGTAAAAATCAAATGAAGCTGTTTTACCGTAGCAAAAGTACTCTCAAATATACGATAACATAGAACCAACACCTTGCCAGTCGATGGAAAAAATTGAGCAGGCTATACTTTTAACCTTCAGATAAGGTCCAATTACAAATTTTTGTATGTTGACATAACCTTATTTAATATTAGAATTTTACATTCTGAATTATACTAAACGCAATTTAAGATTAAAAATGTATACTTTATATTAAATATTTACTAGGCAAAGTATAGCATAAAAAAATTTCCGTTTAAAATCAAGTTAACATAATAGAAAAAAAATTTCATATTTCCCCAAACCAAAGAACAGTAAGAGCGTTTAGTATAACTAAGTTTGTAAATGCTATTATTTCGTTGCAATATACTAACTACAAAAATTGTCATAGTATCTAAAGGAAATGACGTAGTGCTTTAATTTTTTGACAGATGATAAATAAACTAAAATCAAATTCAATAATCAAATCTTTCTAAAACATGATAACCGCACTTAGAATACTTTAGAACAGTGGTTCCCAACGTAAACATAACCGCGGGCCGGTGAATTTCGCGGCGTGAATATTCTAAACTACTTATATATTTTAAGTACACGTTTATGTAAAATTTCATATTTTTTATTTCAATTCCATATACATATACAAAAAAATATAAGAATAATTCTAAAATTAAAAAGTTAATTTAACTTAGTAATTCACGGATTTATGTTGGTAAGAGCAACACGCAAGGTTTGATTGACAAGTAAACGATTACGTTGCTTGGTTTTTATGACAGTCATAGCAAAAAATGCCGATTCACATAAATATGTAGTTGCAAATGGTAATATTAATTTCGCAGCCTTTTGGAATAATAGTGGGTATTCTTCCTTTATTTGTATCCAAAACTGAGCTTAACTCATTTTTGCGAATAATGATTTTAAAATTTAATCTGAACTGAGTTCAATTAGTTGTAGTTCTTCTTCATATATCAGTTTATTATCTTTATGTTCCACGAAAGAATTAGCAATACACAAATTTCCAGATCGTTTATCTTCTTCTGCTGGATAATAAGTATTGAACGCATCCTCCAGAGATGCTAAGTGCTCCGCAATAATAGGTATAATGACTGCAGTGGCAATATCTTCAGTCAAAATGAATTCACTGGGAAAGGTAAACATTTCAAAATTATTATCTTTTACTCTATTTTGCCAAATATTATTTTTTTTTTGAATGCATCAATTTTATTATACAAATTGAAAATAGTGGTCATATTTTTTTCCATGCTTAAATTTAATTCATTAATGAGCGCAAATATATCTGAAAGATATGCGAGCTTAGCTAGCCAATTTTTATCAGATATAATATTAACGAACTGACTTCTTTTTTGTTCTAAAATTATTTCAGCCCCTTTTTCTCAAGTCAAATAATCTTTCGAGGACTTTTCCTCTAAAAGCCAACGAACCTCGGCATGCAGTAATAAATGTTCGTGGTCAGATCCCATTTCCTGACACAAAATCGTGAACAATCTTGAATTAAGTGTATTATTCGTATTCCTGAAGAATTCATTTAATTGTGTTGACATTTGTTTTGCTGCTAAATGTTCAAGATGTATCATGTAATGAATAAATGCCATTTCGATAGCAGCTAGTTCTTTAATATTCTTCGCAACTCCCGAATGCCTACCTTTCATACTGGCTGCTCCATCTGTACATAATCCAACGCAGTACTTTCATTCAAGAGAATTCAGTTTAATATTATCATCGATGGCCGTAAAGATTTCGGAACTCGTCGTATGAGAAGGTAACTCAATGCAGCAAACAATTTCTTCTTTTATATCTTTTACTTTGTAATCAATATATCGAACAAAGCATATTAATACGGCTTTATTTGACACGTCAGTAGATTCGTCTAATTGTATTGCAAAAACAATAGACTCTTTAACGTTTTGAATTATTTGATCTTCAATATCAGCAGATAAATCTGCAATTCTGTGTGTAATTGTGTTACTAGACAGTGGCAATCTCTTTATTTTATCCCGAGCTGTAGCACCTAAAACTTCCTCATATACATCAATTAAACAGGGTTTAATTAAATCTTCTGCAATTGTGTATGGTTTTTTGCATTTGGCAATGCATAATGCTACTAAAAAAAACGCTTTCACTAGTAATTTATCAACCGAAAAACTTTCAGTAAAAGACTTTTTTGAATTTGAAACCCAATTTTTTTACGTTGAAAAAAAATCAATTGGTTTTGTTTCTATCTCTGGATGTTTCGTTTTGATATGACGAATAAGATTACCTGGCTAATAATTTTGATAATTTTGTCGAACGAAAGTATGAATCGTTCGACAAAATTTCCCCACATATAATACATTGAGGTCTTGGAGAATCAACTTCACCTTTTGCGAGTTCAATAAACCCGTACTTCAACTAATCCGCATTGTATCTCCGAATAAAACGTTTTTTTCCCCTTTTCAAAGGCGGAGAATGAAGTTCTGCATCACTATTGTTTAAACTTGATTGATTACTAATTTCAAAAATTGATGCACTTGATTGATTGATATAGCTCGAAAACTACTTACCGGATTTTAATAAATGAGATCTCATATGAAAGGGATTTAATGGTAGTTTCATAAATAGTTGTTATTCAATTTTTTAATTAATTGGTTGTGTGAGAAAAATGACGATTTTTCAGTACTTTCGACAACAACAGCAACCAATTTTTTATCATTTTTTGCAAGTTTAATCATTTCCCGAACAGGTACAAAAATAAAAAAATATGTCTTATTTTTCGTTTTTATGATATAATTTTTTAAAAATTCCATGCTACACTTACTTTAATGCAAAAAAGAGGGATTTAATCATAAAAATGGTTCTATCATAAAAGAAAACACCGATAACTGCAATTTTTAAACTTTTATAAAACATGGGTTAACTTATAACTAAAAAAAAATATTTTTATTACAATAAATTTTATCAATTTAATACTTTTCAACTCATTTTAAGTGCCTATTTTATTTTAATCTATTTATACTTATTTTTTTTATTTATGAGATATAGAATATTAAATTATTCCCAGTAAAGTTAAACGGGAAATGGTTAAGCAAATTTCTATTACCAATTGTCCATTTGTTTTAATAATAAAATGAAACAAGTACTATTTTTAATTTCATATAAACGATATTTTTAATAAGGAAACATATTTAAAATACAATTTTAACGGTTTATTATATTAATAATATAATATTTATGTTTCTAATTTAAAACAATGTTGATCTTCACAAAACGAAAATTGTTTAATGTGTAGAGATGTCTTATCAATTTGAACAAAACTATGATATTGATGAGTACCTGGTATTTGTTTTATTGAGTTATACCGATTTTTTATTTTCTTTCCATTTTCTTTCCTTTGGTACTATAAAACTGATAATTCACTTTTGACTCATTTTAAATAGCCCAAGAATACAGTTCATGTGGTGTGGTTATTTGATTTTCAAATGGCCTTTGCAAACTTGCTCTAGCAGCATTTCTCTTAAGAACACCTCCTAATGCATCGCATGGTCCTTTTCCATGGCAGGTTGCGAAGAAGTGACATTCTGTTTGTATGTTGAAGTCTTCTTTAAAATTACACAAGTTGTAAAAATTCATTCTGTTTTTATATTGTGATCCAGATCCATCAGAAAAGAAACAAATCTTTTTAACATGACTTGTCTTCGCCTTTATAAAATCAACTAGGCCTTGAATTAATAATTTCACTGCTACATGATTGTGCTTGGTTGACTCCGAGATAGTTATTAAACTGGTGAATTCCAAATTACTATTATTGGAAGAATTTTCAAAAGGATGTATGCAAAAGGATGTATGGTGCACTGAGAATTGGACCAATGAAATCCTTGAACTGCATCTTGAACTATGAATGAGTAATTTTCCGAAAAATCACATATAACAACAGATTCATCGTTTTCTAAATTAGACTTCCTATGTTTTAGATACGCTGATTGTTGTTCTGCAATAAACGAATGTGGTAATATGTTTTGTAGTTGCTCACAAAATTTATCAGTAGATTCCAATGTTGATAAAACTGTTGTTTTTATTGTACACCGATCTGTTTGCTGCCATTGTTTATAAGTAATCTCATCTACATCATTTTCTAGTAATTTTGTTGATATTTCCTGATGTAAATTTGTAGTTCCTGGGCAAGATGTATATTCGTTTAAATTGCACGATGTTGTTGAATTTCCGCAAACAATCTGAGATATAAGATCACGATAATTTTCTAAAGAATGAGAAAGAAGATTTTTTGTTTTTATGACGTTAAACATCAGTTTAATGTTTTGATGGTATATGCATATGCATATACAATGTGTGTCACTTGAATTTGCTTGAACGCAGTATTTTGGACGCAGTGAAGCAAATGTAGAAAATCCAACTTTTATTAATGGATATGTTCTTTTAAATAGTTGATGCGCTTCCTTTAAATTACAAAGCACTAATCTTCGTTGTTTTGTTATCTTAACTCCATCTGTTGTTATTGTTTCAAAATCTCGTTTTCCAGCCCACACTCTACTTATTTCATCGTCCTCATAGAAATTCTGCACGAATTCGGCTATTTCAGGATTAATGGTTTTCGATCCACATTTAATATTCGGTGTTGACATTATACCGTGCTCCTCCTGAATCTGCTTTGCTCTATTTGCTGTATAAAATGACACGTTAAGCTCATGTTCAATTTTTCGAGCAGACCAGCTTTTTGGTAGCGTTGTAAAAACCATGTACCTTTCATTTTGATTCTTACAATTTACAAGCTTGTTTTTCAATTGTTAGATCATTTCATTTATGTCAGGACTAGTTACGGCATCGAACTGGAAGGCACATGAAATATATCCTCTGCTACTTTCGTTGAAATTTCTTGAATTTTTTTGTCTTGTAACATTCAACTCTCATTTTTTACGATTTATCGGTGAACTGACAATGGACAACAACGTATCGTTGAATAATGGAATAATTGGATAAATGTATTTCTCCTCTTAGGTTGCTATTGATGAACTCGATGATCTGCTGGCAGGTGAACAGTCTACATTCGAGTTAATCGTTTGTATTCCAGAGGGCCCTGGATCATTAACACTTAATTTACTTGCACTATAAATGTTTAAGTAACAACCACTGCATATGTATTCACCCATATTAATGATAATTCCTTTCAAGCTAGCTAACTCAATTAAACTATTATGATTTTTTCGACAGTTGGATTGTTTTCTGAATTTTTGGCACTTAACACACTTAATATTCATACTGAATTCTTATTGTTTTAAAATTTTACTTGATGTAACTTTAAACTCTGGCTTACGAATGACATAGTTCATACAAATTTCTCTTATTTATACAAAATTATTTTTAGAATTTTTGAAAACAAAATTGTCATTAGCAATTTTTTACTGCCCGGATAATAAAGATTTATTATCACACTTACTTACGTGGTGAATAAGTTGGTAATAATAAGTATCCCCTTCTTTCAAAAAAATGATCCCGCCCAGTTCTATTCTCACTTAGGTGACTAATAAGTTGAGATAATAACAAAAACGTAATAAATATATGTATACCTAAAAACAATACCCAAAACCTAATCATATACGTGCAGCTTACGCCTATAAGCAACACGGACGATCATTCGATAAGTGATTTCTAATATACCTGCCTTTGTTGCTTGTCTCCCTCTTTTTATTTTTATTTCTTGAAGGATATGTAACTACTTTTTCATACTATAATAACCGACATTCTTATTTTTAGAAATCACTTTGGACGGCAGGCCAAACGAGTGACGAAAGCACCTACTGTGCTGGAAGTCGAACGAAGTATATATACAGCAAGTTTCGAACTTTTTCCCTTTGAGGCCGCCAGGGTCATGTGTTCAAAGGTCTTGAAAAACAAACCCAAATAATGTATAAAAACATAAATTTCTTCCAACATTGAGTGGAGATATGACCTTCCGAAAATTGCCCCAAAAAATCAGTTTTTCGGGTATAACTGCCCCAAAAATTGCCCCAATTATTTTTTAACTAGCAAATTATGATTGTAGACCTCAATACCAATTCAACGACACCTTAAACGTCGTAAACGGATGATTTTAACCAAAGTTATGACATTTTTAAATTTCTCTATGACGTCACCATTTAATCTTGCTTTGGTATATATGTTTGTTTGTCCGTACCTCTTTCATTTGATCTCATATTTTCAGGGTTTGTAGTAATTGAAAAACTAAGCAACTTTTGTTCTACAGCTTTTTGATTTGACCGCCATATTGGCCGCGGCCAGCCTCTGAACGGCCATTTTTGGCCATTTTGTCACGCCCACAGCGCTGAACCTATTCGACATACCCTGGACATATGCATATCGTTGGAAAGGTATTGACGCCAGCTATCAAATAGCATAAAAAAAATTCAAAAAATTAGGTGGTCATTTTGGTCAAAAAACTGAAAAATGCGTTATCGGCCGGCCACATTCGGCCAAATTGCTAAAAAATAAGCCCAAGACTTTTGGTTCATATTTTCAGGATTATTAGCCACAAACCTCACCTACAATATGACATCAACCGTTTGTCCCAGAAAACTCGTATGTTTTAGATATTGGCCTCCATAACTTAAAAGCCAGCCTAATTTTTTGCAAAATTTCATTTTTTGGCTCAAATGCACCCTAATATCGGTCCGTTGCGGTTCATAATGATAGTGAATCAACGTATTACACTGAAACAAATATAAATACATCATATTA
The DNA here is from genome assembly GCA_947310385.1 of Nephrotoma appendiculata. Classification (NCBI taxonomy): domain Eukaryota; kingdom Metazoa; phylum Arthropoda; class Insecta; order Diptera; family Tipulidae; genus Nephrotoma; species Nephrotoma appendiculata. Next base: position 247,356,096 of record OX371223.1, on the reverse strand, counting down.
TTATCATTGCTAAGAGAATTTTTACCAGTGACCCTGTTTTCATAACAAAAAAATTAAAAAAAAATTAAGTGTGCTTTAGACCACACTACTGAAGTAAAACTTCTAATATATATTTAATATTTATAATATAATATAGAAAAATTATAATATTGAAAAAAAAAATTGGTCACCCTTTGCGTTCTCGAGTGTCACCTAGCCGTTTATGTCTGATGCCACAAGAGGTAACCTTGTAACTTGGTAACTTTTTCAAGGCCAACTAATCGTAATAGACAATGTTTATGTATGTGTCACAAAATGGACAAAAAAACCATTTTTGAAATCTCTTCGCATAGTAAAAATGGCCTTGAAATATTTTTTATTTCATTTAAGTATAACCACAGTACATCATGTGGTTTCATCGATAATATGTTTAAGTCGCATTAAAACCTGTATCATAGGCAATCGGGGAAAGAAACGAAGAAAGAATCGGTTTCTGCGATACCTCGTGTGAAATGGAGCTATAATATAGAAAAAATACATATATAAAATATATCACACGGACAAATTTTTTTTTGGTCACCCTGTGCGTTCTGGAGTGAGTAAGTTAGTGAGTGACATAGATGTTATAATATAGAAAAAAAAAAAAAATTTGGTCACCCTGTGCGTTCTCATATTTTGATATTTTCATATTTTCATATTTTCATATTTTCATATCATCATATTTTCATATTTTCATATTTTCATATTTTCATATTTTCATATTTTCATATTTTCATATTTTCATATTTTCATATTTTCATATTTTCATATTTTCATATTTTCATATTTTCATATTTTCATATTTTCATATTTTCATATTTTCATATTTTCATATTTTCATATTTTCATATTTTCATATTTTCATATTTTCATATTTTCATATTTTCATATTTTCATATTTTCATATTTTCATATTTTCATATTTTCATATTTTCATATTTTCATATTTTCATATTTTCATATTTTCATATTTTCATATCTTCATATTTTCATATTTTCATATTTTCATATTTTCATATTTTCATATTTTCATATTTTCATATTTTCATATTTTCATATTTTCATATTTTCATATTTTCATATTTTCATATTTTCATATTTTCATATTTTCATATTTTCATATTTTCATATTTTCATATTTTCATATTTTCATATTTTCATATTTTCATATTTTCATATTTTCATATTTTCATATTTTCATATTTTCATATTTCCATATTTTCATATTTTCATATTTTCATATTTTCATATTTTCATATTTTCATATTTTCATATTTTCATATTTTCATATTTTCATATTTTCATATTTTCATATTTTCATATTTTCATATTTTCATATTTTCATATTTTCATATTTTCATATTTTCATATTTTCATATTTTCATATTTTCATATATTCCTATTTTCCAATTTTCCATTTATTTGTTTTCCAATTTTCTAATTTTCCAATTTTAAAATTTTCCAATTTTCCAATTTACAAATTTTCAAAATTTCCAATTTTGCAAATTTCGAAATTTCCAATTTTCCAATTTTTCCAATTTTCCAATTTTCCATTTACCAATTTTCCAATTTTCCTATTTTCTTATTATCCCATTTTTTTAACCAATGATTAAAATAAAATGGTATCAACTAATGTTCCACCTAGGGATTTATGAATTGTCATGGCACATCCTGATACTAAAGGAAAATGATTTCGTTTTGCGTCTATTGTTTCGTTCGCCTCGTTCGATTACACTTTTCGTAACGCATTTGCCAGCTTAGTCCCCAAGTCAAGCGTGCCTAAAGAAGTTTTACTTCAAAAACTGACAAATTGATGTGATCGAAAAAATCACTAAAAACATTGAACATTTCACAGTCTCCTTGCATTAAATCGATACTTTTTTAATCTTTATGATGATTTCTTTAAAAAAACAGATCTTATCTAACCTCCCATCGCATGAAGATGGAATATCAGCGAGAGGGTAGCTACCATTAATTTTTGTTTCCAACTAACACATTAAAATAAGAATATTTTATTGTATTGTTTAAGGAATCAAAAATGAATGGTAGCTGCATGCGGTTAGTGACAAAACAGCAAGAAACATGCAAAAAAAATTGTTGAATTACTCAATCGAATTTCTACCAAAAACACATGCATCTGATCTAAATTTTTACTACTCTGTAACATGCACTAAAAACTAAACTACAAATGTTCAGCCGATAGCCTACGAGAATTGGGTGTGTAATAAGATCACACCCGGCATGACCTGTTTGTGGCATGTGGTAAAGGATTCTGAAATAAAATCTACTAAAATACTACAAAATGAAGATTGAAAAAATGCATGCAAAATAAAGAAATAGAATCGTCTACCACACACCAGAAACAGTACACCAGAACGTAGGCTATCGTCCTGAACATAATGAAAAAATACATATCTGAACCTAATGATGAGACCTGATCCTACTACTTTTCAACATGGGTAGTGCGCTGTAGGGTGGTGCGGGTGAGATGGGTTTTGAGTGTTTAAATTAGATAGTGGGTCGGGAAGGTAGTAATGTTTAGGAGGCATGATTTGCGATTGATTGGGGTCGGTTGGGCTGGGTGTAGATGGAGTTAGGTGGGTGTGGGTGGATATGGGTGTTTGTGATATTTGAAATACACAAACCACACTGCATAGAACCTCTTTTTCTTAGACACGGAATAATAATACTGTTAATACTATATAGGCAACAAAAATGTTTATAAAGTTCGGTTCCGAACCTTTCCCGTCTTTTTTATTTCATTTATGTTTGTGTTAGTGTGATTTCACTGAAAATTTGTTTCAGTCGCAATTAAAACCAGTATCATAGGTAAACGGGGAAAGAATAGAAGAAAGTTATAATTTCTGTGAGATCAAGTGTGGAATAGAGCATTGTGCCTCATACACAGACGCACGCCACTGGAGTGACGAATATCGAGAGAAGAAAAACGAATCATGCACACTCCGTAACATACAGCCGACAGCTGTGTGAAAGTATGCGTAATTCGTTCTTCGCCTCTGGCTATTCGTAATTTCAATGCCGCGCGTCTGTGTAAGAAGTCGTATTCATACGTCGGATAAAAATCTCAGATTTTTCTATCCCAGATTTTTTTTCAACTTTTTGTATGAAAATAGCGTGTCTGTTGTATAATTTACGTGATGTAATTGACGATGGAATAGAAAACTCCCGGATTTTTATCTGTCGTATGAATACGACTTAAGCCACAATAACACGTAGCGGCCAATTGTGTGCTATCGAGTGTGTGTGAACTGTTTTGACTGACAAACAATAAAACGAATCGCAATTCAATTCATTTTCAATTTGCCGTGCCAAAATCATTGATATCAAATAAAAAACCTCTTAACGAGGTAAATGTTCGAGTGACAAAAGCCGAATTCAATTCACAAAATTTCTGATATCAAATTTGTGCCGAAAAAAACAATTGCATTCGATTTGTCAACGATTTTTCGGAATGTTAGTGCATTCGGCGCGTTTGTTTACATTTTTCTTTCTAGCTGTCAAAAACAACAACTTGCCAACGATTTTTCGGAATGTTCAACAACAACGCGCTGAATGCACTAACATTCCGAAAAATCGTTGACAAATCGATTGCAATTGTTTTTTTCGGCACAAATTTGATATCAGAAATTTTGTGAATTGAATTCGGCTTTCGTCACTCGAACATTTACCTCGTTAAGAGGTTTTTTATTTGATTAGTAGATACTCCTAATGACGATTATAATCCAACAAATGACTCCTTAATAAATACTTAATTGATAAAATTTATTGCAATAAAAATATTTTTTTTTAGTTATAAGTTAACCCATGTTTTATAAAAGTTTAAAAATTGCAGTTATCGGTGTTTTCTTTTATGATAGAACCATTTTTATGATTAAATCCCTCTTTTTTGCATTAAAGTAAGTGTAGCATGGAATTGTAGCAATTAATTGAAAAATTTAATAACAACTATTTATAAAACTACCATTAAATCCCTTTCATATGAGATCTCATTTATTAAAATCCGGTAAGTAGTTTTTGAGCTATATGTATTTAAAAATTTGCATTTTTGCGTAATCCTTAATACGGCGTGCACCCCTGATCAAAAGTACAGAGCCGAAGAGAAAAACAGAAATCATTTTTTGTATTTCTACACCATAGAAAACATCTTCTGCAAGTTTCATTAAAATCGAAGGGGGTGAGGACAGAATCCGGTCGTTTTCGTGTGGAATCGCTATATAAATATAAAGGGTTATCCAATTCAAGCTTGATAAAGTAAACTTAAAAAAAACACACAAAATATTCGGAATGTATTGTAATTTTTATTTCATTTTACAGATTGATCCTTGCCATTTTTAGTTAAACAAGATATCATTCAAATGTTCTCCACGGGACTTCTTACAGGCCTTGATTCTTTTGAGGTAATTTTCAATGACTTTTCGGCACATTTCGGGCGGTATCTCGGCCATTACCTTACGAATATTAGTTTTCAATTCGTCAAGAGTTTGAGGATTGTTTGCGTAAACACGATCTTTCGCGTAGCCCCACAAAAAGAAATCCAAAGGCGTTAAATCACAGGATCTTGGAGGCCAATTGACATCAGCCAATCGCGAAATCAAACGTCCAGGAAATTTCTCTTGCAAAAGATCTCGATTTGCTCGTGTTACGTGACTGGTTCCTCCATCCTGCTGGAACCACATATCGTCAAGATCATAATCTTCGATTTTCGTAAAAAATAATCGGTTAACATGCGGCCATAGCGCTCAGAATTGACGGTAACGGTTCGTCCATGGTTGTTCTCAAAAAAATACGGCCCAATCACACCACCAGACCACAATGCGCACCAAACAGTGACTTTTTCCGGGTGTAATGGCTTCTCTACAATCAATTGTGGATTTTCTGAGCCCCAAATTCTACAGTTTTGCTTATTAACGTATCCACCAAGCGAAAAATGAGCTTCATCACTGAAGAAAATTTTGTTCGAAAAATCAGCATCGACGGCCTGTTTTTCCGCGTTTAATTTTAACGCGTTGGTCGATTGTTAAATGCTCCATATTCTTAAATGGCAGAATGTCAACTAAATAAATGACAGCGTACTTGACGTTTATCTTTGACAGATGTCGGTATACAGATTTCTACTTTATCAACCTCGAATTGGATAACCCTGTATTTTATAGCTTCTCTGTTAAATTAAATTTTATATTTTATTTTTTTTTAAATATTTTAAATAATAAATAAATTTATACATATTTCTGCTAGTCTTATTAGGAAAATATAGAAAAGTTTTGCGGACCGGCAGCGGTCCGTGGACCGGCGGTTGGAAACCACTGCTTTAGAATGTGCGAAGCGATATAGACAAAGTAGACTAACTTGAAGGCGCCTATGAAATTTCGATTTAGTTGATTCTGATGATTTTGTTTCGGAATTATATCGATTTTACGAAAAAAGTGTTTGGTTGCCATTTTTGCGTTATTCCCTGGGCAACACAAAATGAAAATTCATGTGGACTGTAATATGTTAATATCACCAAAGAGAATGTAATGTTACAAAGAGTAACGAAACAAAGGACAAAATTTCATCAAAATATACGTGGGTTATACAATTTAAATGGGTTATACAATACACATACATACACAGAAATTTTTAATTTTATTTGTATCGAATATTGACTATTGATAGAAAACGATAAAAATTATAGTAAATAAAGATGTGTGTTTAACCCATTTAGATTGTATAGCCCACGCATTTTTTGGATGAAAATTTTTCCTTTGCTTCGTTACTCTTTATTACATTAAATACCCTTTGGTATCACACAATTAATCGAAGCTGAAGGACGTAGTTTTTCTGTATTTTACTATGATTCGGTTTTATGCTATTTTTATTGAATCTACATACTAATTGCAATAATTTCGAATTTGATGATATTAGAAATCAACTAATGTTAAATTAAAATGACAAATATTAAAATCTAAAATAAAAATGTACATACTTTACAAATTAATATTAGGAAACGCAATTCTTCGGCTTCAACAGTTAGTGCAGCACTAAAAAATTGCTAAACATATTTATTTTTATTGATTTGTAATTTTCTATGACAAAATTTATTTTGATTTATTTATAAAAAACGCTTCGATGTAATAATTTCAACTAAAAATAACTTTTGTACTATTGTAACTTACTTTTTTAAAATTTATCTGCCACCTAGATAATATATGGTGAACCGTCGACTTAACGGTTCGTCATCATTTTACCTCAGAGGTGACAATGATGAGTTAATTAACTTCAAGTTTTAGTCAACGCAATATTATTTGTGAGTTTGTGTTTTTGTTATATAAAATAATTTCAGATTTATTTTGATGGTGAGCAATACAATACGAGGGTAAGCAACCTGAAAACTTACACCACCCGCTTTCACACAATTTTGTTATTCTTCTAATACAAATTTGCGTACATTGAACCGTGTTTCTTATATTACTTAAAATTTCTACCTTTTCCCGATCTATACCTAAACCTCTAAATACACCTTGTTTGTTTACTTAACATTTATTTTCACATTTCAACCATTCTGCGTGTTTTTATTATGTTGGCATTGTTGTCGATTTAAATCAACTCGTTGTTGAATTTTCCATTGATTCTGAGCCGTTATTGATGATATTGATTTTGGAAAATTAAAGTTTGTGTTGATAATTTTTATTTTATTTTATTGTATGTACACATCGTAATGGAAAATTTTTCTTATTTTGCGTTCGAGCTTATGGCGGTATAATGAAACAAGTATTTTTATATAAGATAATTTACTTTGGGTTGGTTGACTGTTATAGCATAGTTTATTTGTTTGTAAACGAAATATTTACTTAAAAGAAATGTGACGCATTTCATATACAAAATAGCTATACCCATGACAATAATTAAGAAAATATTTCCAATTACGAGGCACTGGAAGAGTTGATCTCATTTTAATTATACAAAATGGAAATAAAACAAAATGTGTAAGATTTCATTTCGACAAACAAAACACACAAAATCAATAAATCAAATTAAATAATACTCGTAAATAAAGAAAAATTATTTTTCTATTTGTGTATTACTAGTTTCTGGTTTAATTGTGGAAATTTTATTAGATTTTTCCAAATCGAAAATTTTCCAATCAATGACAGACAGTAACTGGATTTTTCTAATTTAACGATTTGTCTTTATTGGCATGGAGTTTGAAGACTCAATTACATTAGTTTGTGTTGTGTAATTATGATAATGTATGTCAATCAATCTATGTATGTGTGTCATGTGTTTGCATGGTATATCTGCCATGAATACATAAATAGCCGTCGATTGATGTGATTGGTTAATGTTGATTGAGATAATAGCAACAAGTTCTCTTTAAAATATCAAACATTAAAATGCTGGCAATGATAACAGCCTTGTCTAGACTATTTGCATAAAGGACGAAATTAGAAAAGGTGTATTTTGTTAGGAGAGGTTACACAAAATATCTTTAGGCTATTTTATTATTACAGACGTAGATTTAACATAACGAAGACCATTCCAGTTCAAATAGTAAAGTTATTTTTGCGTAATAGGAAAAAAAATATCAAAAGAGTCTCTTTTAAGTGAGGCAGGTTACGAGCTTCTAATCGGTTTTACATTTTTGCCATAATAACAAAACATACACTGTGTCCCATAAATAAATTTGGAAAATTTATTTCGAGTGAAAGTTATAAAATAAAATTCACTATGAATCGCACAGAAGTAATCGAAGCCTAGCTTTTAATGTAGAAAAATCCACATGGTCGGAAATTTCTGAGACTTTTATTATTCGCGAACACGACATAAACATTCAAAAAAAAAATATTTCGGCCTCAACGGATCGCACAGCGAATCCATTCAGTCACCTCTGTTTGATCCACAGGGTTTGAGAAAAAAAGTCTAAATGGTTCAAGAATTTTGAAGCATGAGGCTAAATAAGATGAATACTAATTCTGAACCATCTCGATTACCTATGTGCGATCCATAGGGATCGAGTTAAATAACTTAAAATGTTTAAGAATATTTGTATTCTTATATAAATATTATCTCGAATAAAAAAATCTTAGCGATTTTCGAGCATGTGGCGATCATTAAATTTCCTTTGAAACCATCTCGTGCTATTCACACAGCGAAAAGATCTCGCACATTATAGCTTTTGAAATCAGAGAGACTGTCTAAAGTGTATTTGCCCAAGTGATGATGTATTCTGCTAGCTTGCGCAGGAAATGAGCATAGACAGTAAAGAGTCTCATCCTTATCCTCGTCATTGCAGCTACTTCAGAAGTCATTGCATCCAGACCCAGCCTTCTCACATGATCTCCAAAGAGGCAGTGTCTGGTAAGTACCTTTACAATTCTACCTAAATCACGCTTCCTTAGTGTGATTAAAATCTTGGAGCAATTCAAGTTCAGCTCAGGCCAAACTTGTTTCGCTGCCCTGCCAGTCGTAATGGCGAGCCTCCTTGGTAGATGCTTTCTTATTGCGTGTTGCTTTCAGCATAGGCTACCTACACATTTTCTTCCTTGTTCCAGTTGAAGAGTCATACCGTACCTTGCTAATTCTTTTGCCCTGCAATTTCCCTCGAAATCAGAATGGTTTGCAATCTAGACCAACTGGATATTGAATAGTTCACTCATCACGTTAAGAGATGTATTACAATCCAACGTCACCCTTGATGTCAGGGAAACTGAATCCAGTGAACGAATGGCCGCCTGACTGTCTACATAAATGTGATAACAATCAACGACATTACATTATGCCTCAAACAGTTCATGACATTTCCAATCGCTTTTTTACAGCCCACATTTAATTCCCCACAAAAAACAACAGCTCCCATTCTACCATCGACTTTGCGCCGTCGGTGAAGAATTTAACTGTCCCGACTTCCACGAAGAGACCTTTGTTCCACTCCTTCCTAGAGGGGAATTACCTTCAAAAGCTTACAAAAGCACAACAATGGTGTTATATAATCCAAATTCACAGGTCATGCCTTACAGATTTGAAGCCGCTGATAGCCGGGCGGCCGTTTTGACAGCCATGTGCTTACCAATAATATTCAACGGAGAATTATCCTTCCGATGGTAGTTTTGCAAGAGTAGAGTGCCACATTCGCCTTTTTCATTCTTTCTATCGTATTTAGTTTTCAATTGAGCTTATGGGTCAGACAAATTCCGAGGAGTAAAATAGTAAAGGCCAGCATAATACCATTCTGACTTAGTGGAAGCACTTATGGAATTTTATATCTCCTAGTGAAAAGAACTAGCTCTGTTTTAGATGGGTTGATCCCCAAATCACATCCCTAATTGTACCAAGATGCTTTCCTGAGACAACTATCGCTACGTCATCGGCATAAGCAACCACACCTATTCCTTCCTCCTCCAGTTCCAGTAGTAGTCTGTTGATTACTACATTCCAAAGAAGTGGAGAGAAGACACCTCCCTGAGGTGTTGCCGAACAACTCGTCTTTTAACAGAGAATTCCTCCATCCCCCGTGATTAATCAGCCTGGTTACTGGGTATTTAATCTCCGATACCGACAAATGCCACCAACGAGAATTCCTAAAAATGCTCAATTTTCCGAACCATGGCATGTAGTACCGTATCCACTGACTTACCCGTACAATTCTCGAACGAATATAGACATCCAGCAGCTTTTCCATGGTTTTCAGCAGAAAGGATGACAGAGATATTGGTCTTAAGTACTTGGGGTTGCTGTGCGAGCTTCTACCTGCTTTTGGGATGAAAATCACCCTAGCCTCCCTCCATTTCTTCGGGATGTACCCTCAGCTTCAGACACCCTTTCAGATAACTTCCAGCCAGGGAAGCAAGACCTCCGAGTTCTTCTAAATTTCTGCTGGTACAATCCCACCCAGACCAGCTGACTTAAAAGGCTTAAAACTAGCCTTTTTAATCTTCCGTTTATTCAGAATTTTCTCTGTACACAAAGTTGGGCCCAACAGTCATCCATAGGTCCGCAGTCATCCACCCTCGCAAATTAAGAGTTTCTTCAGTAAAAACTGTCCATCCGCCATCCGGTTTAATCACATAGCCTGGACCAGCTGATCTGATAGAAAGAATCTTTATTAAGCGCGAGGTTTCCGAGACCCTTTCCATTCTATCACAGAAGGGCCTCCACGAATTTTTTTTGTGCTTTCCTTGTCATTTTTTATATTCTCTGAGGTATTCGTTATAGACGTCCCAGTCTTTCGGCACTCCGCAAGTGCCGAGGTCCACCAAACAGGTTTTGCTTTCCCCTCGGCTCTGTTCATTGGCAGGCTCCCTTCATTGAGGTATTGCAAGCCCTTGTAAGAATATCCACCATTGAACCAGATCAACCCTTGTCGGGGGAGTCTTGGAACTCTAGATGGATTTCTATCCTCCAATATATATCTATATACGTGCCTTACTGTCCTCCTGGGGTTTCCGAAAACCTACTGATTTGTAATTTGCAATTAAGCTTAAATGATGGACACCGATGGTCAGAGGTGGAATGCTCCTTCGCCACAATCCATTCCCTGATCATGATAGAGATAAAATTTGAGAAAAGAATAACATCAAGAACCTCCTGCCTATTTCTAATAATATTACTAATGATGAGGTTAGTTTTTAAATAAATTCAAAAAGTGACTCACTCCTGTCATTGATGTCCGAGCTACCCCAGATGGTATGGTTCACGTTCGCGTTAAGTCCTAAGATAACTCCGATCTTCCTCCTTTCTGCATCTCAAACATGTGTCCCCAGTATATCTGGTGGCGCTCGCTTCTCTCGGTTCCACAGCTCTTGTTATTATTGATCCTCGGTTCTTGGATCAGAACCGTTACCTTCCCTGACTTAGCAAGTTTGAGAAGTAGCGTCGCCGAAGCAGTCTTGGTGTGGTGTAAATTTATCTGCACAAACCTGATCATTGTTAACAGTATTCACTTACCTTCTTACGGCAGTCTGCTCCCCCTCAGAGTCCAATGTGCCACCCTTTTCCATGCCTAGAGTTTATCGATCCCTCAATTCCCTAGTTAACCCCTCACTTGGGTTCGCCACTACCTGTGATTTAAATACCTCCTCAGGGAGAGTAAAATTTGTTTGCCTTTGCAAGCTCTATCACTTCTCGGGTTCCACGGTGCTTCCACCCTTCTCGGGTTCCACGATGCTCGGTTCAACCCTGACATCATCCTTCATGAAGACCTTCAGTATTACTGGCTCGCGGTTCAACCCTGACCTCGTCCTTCTTGAACATCTTCAGTGTTACTGGCCTGAAGCGCAAATTTATTACTCCTTCAGTTTTTTACAGGGGAGCCGAGATTATTGTTATTAACATGAAGTCTAATGATTAACATGATGGATATTGTAAAACTGTCCTTAGGTTCCTCCTGGTTCAGAATCCTTCTAGTTCCCCGTTGGGCAAACCTGGATAATCCTCCGGGATTCTTGCAGGTTAGCCGGCTCCGTGGGAATCAGGACAATTGTACTAGTTCTGCTTGGTACTTCTTCATTAGGAACTGCCCTCAGCGTGGCTCCTGGCCATACCTAAACTAGCTCCTGGATCGCCTTCCTATACAAGAAAGCTGATCTCTGATCAGCACACGCATTCTGCGCCCCTCCAAGTTGGCGGGAGTCTCGGATGTTGTCCAAGGACTTTAAGAAAGATGAGGTTAAGTGAATTAAACACCAACCTCCATTTCTCTCCTGTTATGCTCCCGTCCTCGTGCCTCTCGTCCACTACTCTCGCTGCTCCCCCTCCTTCACGCTTTCGCTGAAAATCCTATATGGTTTTGGTGACTATCCCACAAGAAGCTTGCCCCGTTTTCTCTCGGCATCCAACCTACATGCACCCTTTCGTTCGATCTTTGCCTTTTAGACTTAAGATTATCCTTGCGTGCATTGCTTACATCGGCAATACAGCTCTTAGCCTAAATTGTCGATTTTCTCAGTTCTTCAGTCCATTACTCATCCGGGACTGTAGCCAGTCTGTCCAAGACACAGAAGGCAAAACGTCTAGTTTCGATTCTCCGAACCGAAAAAGCAATGACTTTCGCAAGCCTCGGAATCATTCCTAGCATCACTGACGACTGGAGTCAAAGACCTCCCCTCTCGCCTTTACCATTTGAGAAGTGATGGCCACTTCTGTAATTTTGTGGTTTTCAAATTATATATTTGGTCCTCCGAGTATCGGAGAAAATGAGGGTCCATCCGTGCAGAGAGGGCCCCGTTCAGGACTGGGAAATTATTTTTAGCTGCGTACTCAGATACAATCCATCCGCCACCATTTAGCGTGACCCGCACCACACCTACTCATTTCACCCATTCTTGTTTTGAAGAACTAGAACCTGGAGGCGGCGGAGAATGTGAGGCGAGCATGTGGCTGGTTATGTTAATAGTTCCTTCGCTGCCATCATAGAATCGACCGTTTCTAAGATTCGTCTGAAAAAAATCGTTCTGTCATGGAATGAGCTTTATTTTCAAGCCATTTAAATTCATCGAGCCACTGGTATGTGAAAGTTCACACACGCTTTACTTTTGTGAGACCAATGGTCGAAACATATATGAGGAACAGTGCAACAACTGAATCGCAGATACTTCTGAGCACAGCATTATCGAAAGTTATTTTACAAATGGCTGTCATCCAGAATTATTGAGAGTACACATCCATCCCAGTTCTCAAGCATCTTTTATAACGACTAAAATTCCCTATCGAACCTAAATTCTCCTCAGAATTCAAATTGGAAATAAACGCATTAGTTGGTGATAATGTGGTAGGAAACCTACAAGATTACAGTTTCAATGTTTGGAACTGGCCTCTTATCAGTAATTGGTTGTGGTCAGATCCAAATTATAATATACTAAACAAAATCGACCTATTAATGTGTGTAGACTATAACCTCTCTCTCTACGGCACTGTATCCCATCAAGGGATTTCGAAGCCTCAAATGAGGTTTCATAATCATATTTTCATTTCGAACAATTAGTGATTAATTCATTGATTCTAAATCAGCCGTGAAATTTTTTCCTTGTCACCACCGGGAATCAAACCAGGGAACTCCGGTTGCTGGAGCAAGCATTCTGACCACTTTGCCACTGGGGCGACTAGCCTTCCATATTAATATGGAAGCGATTAGCCTGCCATATTAATGAATGATATAGTGAAAGATGCAACAAAAGATTCAGTTGCACAAAAAATTGGAATTAAGTTGGATAATGTTTGGGGCCACTACATCATAGCAAATCTTAAACCATATTGTGCATGATAACACAAACAGAACTTGTAAATAGATTAAAATTTCAAAAGATTGAAGAAGTTCAACACGATAGAGCAAAAACCATCAGCGAGACACCAATGGGGCATACGTAGTGTGAATTCCCTCCAAAAAATCCACCTGTTATTGGGGCGCCAAAATCAAGGGCGTTGTTAGCCATATTTCTTCAATTAGAGAAAAAATCTACTGGGTTAGCAACATTTCCTAATGACTGCAAGAAATATATCAAAGAGTACATAGAGTTATAGAGTCACATGAGACTATGTAATAACGAAGATGGAATATAAATGTTAACAACACAAATATACTTTATAGCCAATCATGCGGTGATATAAAGAAAGCAGTACGACAATAGTACAAAAATGAGGAACAACAGGAACTTCAATGATCAACAATTGATTGGACCAACTTCACGAGAAGAACTAATATCAGTCCTGCTAAGATGGAGGGAACATAAGGTACCGCAAAATCCATGTGAACGAAGAGGATTAAAGATATCAAAAAATACTATAGATAGAAAACAGTATGCAGAAAATAGAGAGTAGCAATATGTTAGAAGACTTACTCGTATATGTAGATGACGTATTAAATCACATTGAAAAACACTTCAATTGAATCACATTGAAAAACACAACTACAACAACATTAATTAATAAAATTACTACGGAAAGGAGAATTCAGCTTCGAAAATGGGTAAGCAACTTTCAGTTCCTATTAGAACAAATTCCACAAGAACCACTGGCAATCAATAAAATGGATATTAGTCTGGACAAAACTATAAAAACTCTGGGGATTTCATGGAACCCTAACAAACATACCTTTGAATTCAAAATAAATATAAAAACAAGTAAATCGGAAGTCGTTACGAAAAGCAACTTGTTATCCAAAGTGTCACAATTATTTGATCCACTAGGTTGTTTATCAACAACCATCATTTTAGCAAAATTACTAACTGAAAACATGTTGAACATGAAACTGTTTGAATTTTATGATGCATCTGAAAATGCTTATGCTGCTGTAATATATTGCATCCGGAACGACGATATCAAAAAAATAAGTTGCACCAATAAAGGACAAACTAATAATCCTTAAATTACATGGTGCCTTATTTCTTCTAGGCTAATGGAAAAAGTAGCCAAATGCCTTCGAATTGCCAAGATAACTAGTGAAGTTCAGAGTTTGACAAATCCGGCAGTTTGGAACTTTGCTAAATCATCTGGAAATCTCTAGTAGAATAGAAGCCAAAAAAATCAATAATCATGAACTACGGTGGGCCAGCATGGTTAAAAAACAAACAAAATATATGGCCAACTAATAATTCGGAAGTAAAACCAAAAGACGGTTCAGATCAAAAGGTACTCGCAACACCAATAGTTGCAACAACACTGTTTATAGAAGACAGCAGTCGCCTTAATGCTCTATGCATAAGATACTCAAATATTAAAAAGATTCAGCGAATTATAGTCTTGTATAGGGTGGGCCATCTATTGGTTTGTTTTTAAATCATAGACTATTCACCATTCTTAAACTTTTAAAACTACCCTTGACAACTTCTCTTACTTAAGGCAGCCTCACCATATGCTTCTACAAGCAGTCGATGCACCTCGATCTGACGAGGGTATCGTTTTTAATTTATTTACATAAAATGATAATGCAAATTGGTGTAGGAATGGAAGTTATATTTGAGAGGAATCGATTGAGGGCGACTACTGGTCCTTTTCTTTATTTTTTTCGGTTCGTAGGATTTTTATAAAAATTAGTGATGAAGGGTTTTCGAGTACCAGAAATCGATTGTGATGGGTCCCATTTTTTGGTTAAAAAACGACTTTGATAAAAATTGATCAAGGGGCGACGCTTTCTTAATTTTTGACGATCGATGCTGATAAAAATTACTACGATAAGGGTATCCTGATGGCGGGAATGAATATCGATGGCTTACAATTTTGAAAAGGAGGTCTTTCAAATGCAAATTGGTGTAGGAATGGAAGTTATATTTGAGAGGAATCGATTGAGGGCGACTACTGGTAATTTTCTTTATTTTTTTCGGTTCGTAGGATTTTTATAAAAATTAGTGATGAAGGGTTTTCGAGTACCAGAAATCGATTGTGATGGGTCCCATTTTTTGGTTAAAAAACGACTTTGATAAAAATTGATCAAGGGGCGACGCTTTCTTAATTTTTGACGATCGATGCTGATAAAAATTACTACGATAAGGGTATCCTGATGGCGGGAATGAATATCGATGGCTTACAATTTTGAAAAGGAGGTCTTTCAATGGGTTCGGGTCCCATTTTTCTGAAATGGAAAATTCATTTTGGAGTCCTTCGGATCGACCATGTTGCACCATGTTGTGGGGTTCTGTATCCCGCTACGTCATATTACACCATGTTGCTTGATGTTGAACCATATAGCTCGATGTTTCATTTTGTTAAGGGATGTTATGATTTGTTCCACTATGTTGGGTCATGTTACATCATGTTGTTGATCTATATGTTGCATTACGTCATATGTCCCATGTTGCATTATGTTGGCCCATGTTGCATCTTGTTTTGGGATATTGCACTATGTTGCGCCATGTTGCTTGATGTTACATCTTCCGTTGTCCGCAATCCGTTTTTTATAAATCTATAATTACGTTCATCATATTGCGGAATGTTGGCCCTAGTTGTGTTTTTTGCGTTACGGTGCCATATTGTATGATTGCTAGACTCCCTTATTGAATTTTTTCTGGTCTCACAATTTTGATAAAAATCGGATAAAGAGGGATTTTAAATGTCAAAAATCGATTTCGATTGGTGCTATTTTGGGGAAAATTGGTTTGTAGAGCCCCGAACGATTTTGATAAAAGTTAAGGTGGTAAAGGTTTTCTAATGACAGGAATCGGTTCGGAACAAGGTCGATTAAAATGGGACATGGCAAAACAGTAAGTAAATTGAACAATAATGGATTATTACTATACTTTTTGTAGGATAAGTTTAAATGTAATGCAATTTTAGCGGTTCAGCTGATTAAACGTATCTAAAAAACATCTTATGGGAACGTCATGTATACTACTTCCATTCCCTGAAATTACCGCGAGAAATTTGTCTTTAAGGGAATCATAAAAGTACTTTAAGGAATCCAATGAAATCTTTGCAGGCAGTTTCAGTTCTCACAATCAGCTTTTTAATGCAGTTAATAAACGTTTAAGGTATGCCAGCCTCATACTTTTTAGATGATATTTAAATCGTAAGCCAGGACTTTATAGGGAAGGTGTTATGTATGGGTGCGTTATTGTGTTTTCAAATCCTCTGAAGAAGGTCAAATTATTTAATTGGAATCAAAATCAAATTAACCAATTTCTTCTTGAAAACCATTGAAATAATAATTGTAGAAATCTGGGACCCGTCCAAATTAAATTAATTTTCCTCCAAAGTATTTTTCCAATTATTATTAATTATTTTCGGCTACACATGATAATCCATGTGCTGCGAATTGCAATTTTTGTTGTTTGCGTGTAGCGTTTTTTGGTATTTTTTGTAGTTTTATTCGATTTACTGGCATTAAGCCCAGGTGATTTTCTGATTTTGTTGATGGAAAGGTTGAAGGCCGGTTCTGGCCGCGACCATATGACGCACGATGTTTCAAATATTTTTACACAACATGCTCTTCCCTTAATTTACATTATTGTTTTAAAATGACCATATATTGCGAAATATAACCCAGAGCAAATAATGTCAGAACTGTAAAATTTAGCGTAATAAGACGCACACAATTTAATAAAAATCATCGTAAAATAATGAAGTAAATTACACGTCACATTACCATATTATATTCTCTACCTTGACAATCAAAATGAAAGTGCACGATGATTGGCATCAGTCGGCGTATTATTCCACAATAATCATTTTTAATGACGGTGCGACTTTTAATGATACTCATTCGATTCACATTTTTAAATGCAAGAGGCATGCGATTAATTTTAATTTATTTTCAAATTAAAAAATCACAAATTCGAGACGCGCTAATTGCGATTAGTTAAATTCGCACTTTGCGCAGCCGAATAAAGTAAAATGGCAACATAAAAAATTTGTTTCCGGATCGTTCTTCCTTACAATTTCGTTAGTAGTGAGCGGCGCACTCTGAATGCTAATTAGGTTACTAAAATGTAAATTTGGTCGTATGTTATCATTTCCTGAGAAAAATGTACAAAATCATGTCGAATGCCACGGTCTAAAACACTTTACAAACCCGATTTATTTATTACGTTCAATAATATTCGCGGAATTATCGTGGAATTATAAAAATATTATTATTCTACGTAAAATAATAAACCAACGACAAAATTTATAATTAATTAATGAACTTGCTGCTGGGTGCTGGGAAGTAATAAAATGTGTTCTTGTTTATAAATCGAACTATAATGCATAAATCATACTATGGTTCGATGGCATTGAATCGGTGTAGTGTTTTAAATAAAAATTAAAAGCAAACGTATATAAACATCGAAGTATTTGTTAATATTTGATGTAATTAGCGCGTGTGTTAGGAAAATTTTTGATGCAATCAACCTTCGAACAGGTATTGCATATTAATTTTAAATTACGATGACTAACTCAACCGGAAGGGAATCAGACCATAATTAATATGTAAAACAAGGTTTTGTTTTTCGGTTTTTCTTTTTACCAGTGACGATGTGTGGGGTATTTTTCTAGATGAAATCAATTTAAATATACAGTAAAACTGTAAATATTTTGAGTTGGAGAAAATTCGAGTAAAAGAAATGAAAAACTTATTTTACTCGAGTTGCTCGAGTATATACAGGGTGTCTCAGAACTGAAATCAAACTAAACAGGGTGATAGGGGAGCTCATTTCCAACAAAAACAGCCTAGTAAAGTTTTTTCGAATTGTTGGTGGTGCAAAAGTTATTCCAGTATTAGTGGTTTTTAGTGAAATCGCATGTGCGATTTAAAGAAAACCAAGAGATCTTTTGTTTAACTTTCGTTTTTAATACGGAAAGGGGGTCTTTCCATTGAAATCATTTTTATAAGCTGCATTATCTTCTGTAAAATAAAAACAATGTTTCTGTAAAAAAAATCGTTTTCCAAAATTTTTTGTTGATGTTTAAGTAACGCCATTGGGACAGTGTACTTCAGAAAGTTGACTCATTATCAGTAAAGCATGCGACACTAATGCAGATTTTAAAATAGTATCACACTATTTTTGTCAATTTTTTCACAAACTACGTCGTGTTTATTAAAAAATGAACCTTACAAAATTGAAATGAACAGCGACGGAAAATTGATTGATCCATTTGAACTACCACGTCGGATCTTAGTTTTCTACAAAACGACTTGGATGAATAACTTGATGACGTGTCTCAACAAACACGTGAAAATTTGTGACTGCAGCATGATGGAGCACCCCTGTTCTAAGTCCTTTAGACTTTTTTCTGTTGGGTTATTATAAAGAGCTGGTTTATGAAAGACAAACCAGCCCAGGCAGGAGATGCGGCATTGTATAATCGAAGTGACAAATACTATTAAAAATAACGATTATGTATTTTCGCAAATAATGGACACTTCTAACACTTATTATAATATTTAAAATTTAAAAAAAAATATTTTAATCATTTCGTTTTATTTCTGACAAATTATTTATTTTAGAACTTGAAATTTTGTTAAGTACATTTTTAAAGAACACGACTTACTTGTGAAAAAATTGATAAAAATATTCTGTTGTGAATAGCCTGGCGTGTGATACTATTTTAAATCTGCATTAGTGTCGCATATTTTACTGATAGTAAGTCACTTAAACATCAACAATAATTTTTGGGAAACAAAAGACTTTAACAAAAAGACTTTAAAAAGCCATTCTTTTTATTTGACAGAAGAATATATAGCTTTTAAAAATGATTTTATTGGAAAGGCACACTCTTCTGGATCGTATTAAAAAGGAAAGTGAAACAAAAGATCTCTTGGTTTTTTTTTAAATAATTTTTTGATGGGCGTTAGGGTGGCCCACGTTTATATGGGTAAAAAAAGTGTTGAGATATCTAACGGGACACCCACTAGAAATGTGAGGTTATGCTAGAAACTTAAACAGAAAAAATATTGGGTCGATCAAAGGTCGTTTAGAGGTCGCGACTTGAGCGCGAAGTTCAATAAAAACGGTGTTTTTTCGATTTTTCACTTTCAAACGAACAGAAAAATTACTTAAAAATTTTCTCAGACCAGACTAAATAAAATATGTGGTCAATAGAGGAGATAATTACCTTTTCTAAACATTAAAGATATCGAAAATCGGTTAACAAATAGCGAGATTATTGCCAATTTTCGAAACTATTAAAAACCCAAATAATAAACGTTTTTTTTAAATCCTGGAATTTATCTTCAAAACTACAAAATAAATAAATAAATAAATAAAAATGAGGTATAACGAATAAACAAAGGAATGTTTTATGGTGTCATAAGAACCCGTATGAGTCATGAGAAGTTAACATAGTTGTTTTATAATGCCATTATCATAAAACCCGACTATGTTAATTCCTTTTGACTCATTCGTCTCATTAGTTATTGTATTTAAAATTTAAATCCGCCTACTGCATTAATTATGATCTGATATGGCCAATATATTTCATTGTATCATATAATATATAAACAAAATAAAGGCAAATTAATTTCAGTTTAAATCCAAATCTCTCGAGAAAAGGACACAAATTTGTAATAATTAAATCTAGTCCGTTTAACAGTTTTATTAATATTTTTAAGAAAGTGCTATTACAGTTGATAAAATGACAGCTAATTTACGGTCCACTACAGAAATTTATCGTCTTGGGCATGAGTACGGTCAAATTATTGGTGCTAAGTTACCATCAAAAAAGCAAGTGTTGTGTCTTTTTTTTACAATCACCGTACTGTAAAATTAACTATTCGTGAAAGTGCAGCTCTGACAATTCAGGAAGTGTCTATTTTTGGGCAAAAGCACGAATTCAAGTGAAAAAGGAACAACATTCTATTGAACAATTGGAACAATTGCATGATGAGTGGAAAAATCTTCTAAAGAATAAAAATAAACCTTTAAAAGTTTACCGCGAAAGAGAAATTGCCTTTAATAGTAAACTGGATGATATTTTCAATACCGCCCATACTAATGCCTTGTCCATGATGAGTAGTGAAGACGACAAGCGATTCCTTTTGTTACAGCATGAGAAAGGGCGCCCCGGATATTTAGCTGGAGTCAGACAATATGAAATTGAAAAAGAAAAGAGGAAATCGTTACGTCTGATGGCAGAAAAAAATCGTAAACGAAGACATGTTGAAGAAAAACGTAAATCAATTCCAATATAGACTCACAAACATTATTTTCATCATCGGAGAGTGACAGCAAAAGGACATCTGATAACGACATGAGGTTCAAAAATATTGATTTGCCCGTGCTAAGCGCAGAAGGAGCCTGTATAGGAAGCAAATGTATCATTACTCCTAGAATATTGTCAGCTTTGGATATGTGGAAGATTACAGATCGTGCAGCAATGCATTTAATTAGTGCCGTTGCCGAAACTCTTGGACATTCTATTGATGAACTCGTTTTGAGTCGAACAACACTGAGGCGTCTTCGTGAAACAAATAGAGTAGAAATAGCAGCATCAATTAAATCGACTTTCAAGTTTACAACAGGCGTAGTATATTGGGATGAAAAATTACTTCCGGAGTTATCTGGAACGGTGACCGTGGATCGTTTGCCGGTGATTATTTCCCATATAGATGGAGAACAATTATTGAGCGTTCCCAAGATAACAAGAGCAACTGGTTTGGAAATGGCGAGGGCTGTTTTCCAAAGCTTAATTGATCGGAAAATAGCTGAGAATATCGTGGCGGCTTGCTTCGATACAACATATTCAAATACTGGAAGACTAAATGAAGCAGCTATTATTTTAGAGCAGAAACTGGAACGAAGTTTATTATATCTTCCTTGTCGACATCACATATGTGAAATTACATTGCGCGCTGCAATTGAATCGAAAATGGGCAATACATCAGGAGTAAATGTTCCATTATTTGTGAGATTCAAGAATGACTGGAATTCTTTGAATAAGAATAATTTTAAAGCAAGCATAGATGATCCCAACGTTCATATATACAATTAAATGATGTGGAAGCGGAATTAGCGGGTTTTTATAACAACGAATTGGCAAAGGAACATGCTCGTGTTGATCATAAAGAATTATTGGAAATCACTCTATTTTTTTGGGCATGATACCAACTGAAAATGTCAGTTTCCACCTGCCGGGGCCTATGCATCATACTCGCTGGATGTCCAAAGCCATTTATGTATTGAAAGTATATTGCATTTTTGTCGTATGATTTTATGTGAAAATTTGGTTTCATTGCACAAAAGCTGCTAAAGCACCACAGCTGGACTTGAACTATTTACGAGATATTTATTTGTACAAAACACCTGACGAAAAGTTGGCGATGGCGGTTCTAAACAAAATATGTGGCCAATTGTGGTATTTATCCGACGAAAGCATCGCATTCTCTTTTTTCGACGAAAACGCCTCTAGTGCGGAGAAAGAAGAATGGTGCAACAGTTGGATATGAAGAGGGATGTAGAGGCCGAGTCAATTAAGCGCATCGAGTTGAAAATTTATGATGTAGAAATATTCATTACGAAACAACTAGCAGATCTTGTTACACCAAACACTGGCGATTTTTGTAATAGGTTCAATATTTCTACAGATTTCTTAAACAAAGATCCGGATATGTGGCCTCGGGATGATAATTTCAAGAACGACATGAAGATTATCAGTGAAATAAAAGTCGTAAATGATATCGCAGAACGTAGTGTTAATTAATACAAGATTATAATAAGAAATTAACAAGAAATGAAGATGACATGCAATATTTACTACAAGTCGTAGAAGACTATGTTACGAATCTAGTGTTTCGCCCCATGTTCGACAGAATCGTTAATGTCATCATTTCGAAATATCTATTTTTCTCGACCGTAATACGCCTCAACTAATAAGGCAAATACTCCGAATAATTAATATTGAATGCATTAATTTATTGATCATTAAATGGTAAAAAGTACTTTACTTGATTAAGTGGCGTGTAAATTTGAATATGAAGAACCGGAATAATCGACGAGCGCGGCCGACAATTTTTTTTTGAGATGATATTTTTTTTCGGGCTTTTCGTTTGGCTAGAGACCGGGCAAAAACGTTTTTTTTCCGGGTAGTCAGTCTCGGTCCACCCAAAGTGAAAACACCTTAAAAACCAAAAAAATTTGTTTATGTTCATTTTTTTAAATAATAGTTTTCTTCTGTAGAAATTTAGAAGTTTGGAGGTTAAGAAGTTAAAACAAATACTAAAAATTGTTTGTTAAACTTAGAAAATTAATTAAAAGAAAAAAAAACAAATTTAAAATTGATGGCATGCCCTAACTTAAAGCATGCAAATGATAGATTTAAGTTTATAAATAAATAAGATAAATAAAAAAAAAATTTAAATTAATATTGAATGGTGGACGAAATTGTGTAATGGATAGTATTGTATTGGCGTCCATTAAAACAAATAAGTAAAAACTTATAATTTAAATTCGAAATAAATAAATAATTAATTAGTTTTGTGAAAAGACACTCATGTCAAAAATTAAATAATATGTATTTATAAAAATAAATAGTGAAATTAATAAATTACTTCTGGGGTGAACATTTAAACGAAAATATACCGTATGGTAATAATAATAATAATAGAAAAACAGTGTTTCTCATATAAATATTACCTAAATCTAAATTATGATTGTATGTATGTATATATTTCAAACTAATACCTATAAAAACAAAACAAACAAATTCAACATAATACAGAAAAATTAATCAAACCGCAGTTCATGAAAAACGTCAATTAACAGTCTGGCCATTTTGTGTGCTATAAATTGACAATACAATACTACGGTACGTGCAACACATAAAATTTTCCATTGGATACATCTTTCACCATGGCGCCCAACATTCGACCAGTATGTAAGTTTAGTTTTGGTACCAAATTTTTCTATTGAAAACATCGCTAAACTTTAAAAATTATAATAATACAATTCAGTTTTCATAAAATTTCATTTTGTACAAAAATTATTTTTATTAGTTTTGATAAAATTCTAATTATTTAGTATTATAATGAAAGTGATATATCATAATGGTTTTTGTTTAATTCCTAAACATCTCAATAACTTATGGAGGCAATTTTATTTTTCGCGAGCTTATTCGTTGGCCCAAGTAATACCATATTTATTATTATTTTTTGGTTTAATTTCATTCATATTAAACATGGTTTCGGAATTAAATAAATAAACATTTATTTATACAATAGTTTTAGTGTTAAACATGTTTTGTTAATTATAAAATTTTGTTTATATATTTTTTTTCTTTTACTTTATTTAATTTCTTGATAATAATTTTGAAAAATAATTAGTAGTTGGTAAATGGAGAAAATCAATTTTTTTTATTATTTGCTGAAAATTAATATGGAATCGTGATCGTAATTTAATAAGAGGGGAGATATGATGGTAAGTTGTCATTGCGAGTGACATGTGACCTTCATAGTGCTTTGTTATATTTTCTTCAATCGGAGCCTTAGTCGCGCAGTTGACCGTGTTTCTGGAGCCGCTGATTAAATAAATAAAATTTTCTAGATAACAGAAGAATCATCATAAATCTATAGAGTTTCCGTAATTAAAAATTTCGGTGCTGTAAATGCAAAACGATTATTGATTCTGTTTCAACTACACATACAAGTTTCCAACATACACAAATCAGCCTTAATGGGTAGAATATCAATTAATTGATTATTTTAATACTAAAAATTAATTTATAATATCATTGTATAGAAGAAACAGTATGCATTAATAATAAAAACAAATATAAAATAATAATAAATAATAAATACAAATATAAAATAATAGTAATAATTTGACTTGTTTTTGTATTTTGAAAATTTTTTAAATAATTTTTCTGTTCGTTTGAACGTGAAAAATTTTAAAAAATAGCGTTTTTATCGAACCTCGCGCTCAAGTCGCGACCTCTAAACGACCTTCGATCGACCTAATATTTTTTCTGTTTAAGTTTTAAGCATAACCTCACATTTCTAGGGGGTGTCCCGTTAGAAATTAGAACTTTCGAAAATTTGGTCCACCCTAGTGCGCATGCGACTTCACAAAAAAAAACTAAAAGTGGAATAACTTTTGCACCATCAACAATTCGATAAACTTTACTTTGCTGATTTTGTTGGAAATAAGGGACCCTGTCACCCTGATTCGTTTGATTGTCCAATTCTAGGAAATCACATATATATACACATTATTTATACATACACAGAAAATAGTAAAAGGCGTTCCTGCCATAAAATGAAATACGATTCAAGGAATAATTCGACTTATGAAAGTTCGACTTATAGAAGTTTGAATGTATTTTGAAATGGTACAATTTTGTTCATTTGGTTAGAGACATTCGTTACGCACACGTTCTACTAATAAAACTAACGAACAAAACCTTATTAATAGTCTGAGCTCTTGTTGGTGACCTCAGCTGCTAATCATGTTACACATGGTAGAGCAGAAATGAAAATTATAAAATATGACATTTTCAACTCAAAAATTAAAATCTTCAAATATGAGAGTTTCACAATGGTTCCGCCCTCTGCATTATACCCAAATATAATTTCCTCCTTTGCATTACACCTCAATGAATCAACATTTTTAAATTGTAAGGTATGATTTATTATCAAAAAACAAATCAAAAAATAATATCCCGATTTTATTTCGAATATCCCGAAAACATTTCGAACATGTTTTTCGCTTCTAGTGAAATGGAGCAAAAAATAATTTACTGAAAATAGAATTACGACATAAATTCAAAATGTTAAATTCTATTTAATTCAAATTTTCCATATAGTACTTTTTCAAGTTCAAACACCACTTATGTTAATGTGAATCAAGATTTTGTGTTTTCCTTTATTTATTTGCATTAAGTGGTCAGAATAGTTCATTGAGACGATTAAGTTTAAATTATAGACTAAATAATCACATCAAATCAGTAGACATGAGCGTCGTAAAAGCTAATACTTATATAAAAAATGGAGGGGCGAATATGTTGTGGCCCACACCTTTCTTATACCATGAATCTAAATAAATAAATCACAGTTGTTTTGTAATGGAAAAAATTAAACTAACCATATATAGTAAGATAACCCAAATTCCATCCCCAAAAAATGCGATGGCAACACTAATTATTGCTTTCATGACATTTTTTACTCTCTACCAAAAAATCTCCACATTTTTGCTCTCACCCCCCGAAAATATTTACTGTTATGATAGCTAAAACTATCATGACACAAACATTTTTTCTGGGCTGAGAGAAAAAAATATTGCATTTTCAAGATAATATAACATCAGAAAAATTTCCGGGGCTGTTACAAATAAATGGTATTAATTAATTACCGCAGTGGTACTCGCGGCCCACCAAATACTTCATAATTTGTTTGTGGTGTCCCTTGTTTTAATAATAATTTATATTTGTTAAATTATCTATCTTCATTATCTATTTTAGAGATGCAAAACAAACAAAATTTCGACATGGTTGGGTTTTTAGTTCAATAACAATTTTTTATTTTCGAAATTGGTATGGTTCCAGTTTAAAAATTTCTTGTTTTTGGTTTTTGGTCTGGTTTTAGTTCGGTTTTATTTCAGAAAAAAAAATGTAAGAAGAAAGATATTTTATTATTTGTGTAAAAAAAAAGTATACATTTTTTATTTTTTAAGTCAGTCCAGTGTCCCTTTAATGAAAGAACAAAATATGATAATAATAGATTTTGAATGCTCTGATCTTCGCCTAGTACCTGCTTTAAACATGTTGGCACCATTACCAGACGTAATTGTATAAACTTGATTTAAACTTAACTCATATGATTTTAAAACATCCATTACAGTTTTGGCAATGTTGATACCCAATGCTTGACTTTAACCTCTCTCATAGCTAAAGTGTTAACTTGAATTTTACGATTCTCAATAAATTGGACATTGCTTCCCAAAATTGATCTATCAAGTCCAGTCGGCACTATCGATTTTTATTTAAAATATCTTATTTTTAAATTTTTCCGAAAAAAATTTAAAATAAATTAAAACATGAACCAAATCGTAAAGAACCATATAATTTGTTGGTTTGTGGCGTTCGGTTTCAGAAATATTTTAAGAAATGGTTCGGTTTTTGTTTTGGTTCAACCACTTATTTTAAAAGTGGTTTGGTTTTGGTTCGCCAAAATATTAGAGGATATGTATGAATTAATAAGAAATAAATAAAAAAAAAAAATTAAGTGTGCTTTAGACCACACTACTGAAGTAAAACTTCTAATATATATTTAATATTTATAATATAATATAGAAAAATTATAATATTGGAAAAAAAATTGGTCACCCTTTGCGTTCTCGAGTGTCACCTAGCCGTTTATGTCTGATACCACAAGAGGTAACCTTGTAACTTGGTAACTTTTTCAAGGCCAACTAGTCGTAATAGACAATGTTTATGTATGTGTCACAAAATGGACAAAAAAACCATTTTTGAAATCTCTTCGCATAGTAAAAATGGCCTTGAAATATTTTTTATTTCATTTATGTATAACCACAGTACATCATGTGGTTTCATCGAAAATATGTTTAAGTCGCATTAAAACCTGTATCATAGGCAATCGGGGAAAGAAACGAAGAACGAATCGGTTTCTGCGATACCTCGTGTGAAATGGAGCTATAATATAGAAAAAATACATATATAAAATATATCACACGGACGAATTTTTTTTGGTCACCCTGTGCGTTCTGGAGTGAGTAAGTTAGTGAGTGACATAGATGTTATAATATAGAAAAAAAAATTTTGGTCACCCTGTGCGTTCTCGAGTGAGTCAGTCAGTGACATAGAAGTCTATATTATGACTTTCCAATTTTCCTGTTTTTCAATTTTCCAATTTACAAATTTTCCAATTTTCCAATTTACCAACTTTCAAAATTTCCTATTTTCATATTTTTGAAGTAAAACTTCTTTAGGCACGCTTGACTTGGGGACTAAGCTGGCAAATGCGTTACGAAAAGTGTAATCGAACGAGGCGATCGAAACAATAGACGCAAAACGAAATCATTTTCCTTTAGTATCAGGATGTGCCATGACAATTCATAAATCCCTAGGTGGAACATTAGTTGATTCCATTTTATTTTAATCATTGGTTAAAAAAATGGGATAATAAGAAAATAGGAAAATTGGAAAATTGGTAAATGGAAAATTGGAAAATTGGAAAAATTGGAAAATTGGAAATTTCGGAATTTGCAAAATTGGAAATTTTCAAAATTTGTAAATTGGAAAATTGGGAAATTTTAAAATTGGAAAATTAGAAAATTGGAAAACAGGTAAATGGAAAATTGGAAAATAGGAATATATGAAAATATGAAAATATGAAAATATGAAAATATGAAAATATGAAAATATGAAAATATGAAAATATGAAAATATGAAAATATGAAAATATGAAAATATGAAAATATGAAAATATGAAAATATGAAAATATGAAAATATGAAAATATGAAAATATGAAAATATGAAAATATGAAAATATGAAAATATGAAAATATGAAAATATGAAAATATGAAAATATGAAAATATGAAAATATGAAAATATGAAAATATGAAAATATGAAAATATGAAAATATGAAAATATGAAAATATGAAAATATGAAAATATGAAAATATGAAAATATGAAAATATGAAAATATGAAAATATGAAAATATGAAAATATGAAAATATGAAAATATGAAAATATGAAAATATGAAAATATGAAAATATGAAAATATGAAAATATGAAAATATGAAAATATGAAAATATGAAAATATGAAAATATGAACATATGAAAATATGAAAATATGAAAATATGAAAATATGATAATATGAAAATATGAAAATATGAAAATATGAAAATATGAAAATATGAAAATATGAAAATATGAAAATATGAAAATATGAAAATATGAAAATATGAAAATATGAAAATATGAAAATATGAAAATATGAAAATATGAAAATATGAAAATATGAAAATATGAAAATATGAAAATATGAAAATATGAAATATGAAAATATGAAAATATGAAAATATGAAAATATGAAAATATGAAAATATGAAAATATGAAAATATGAAAATATGAAAATATGAAAATATGAAAATATGAAAATATGAAAATATGAAAATATGAAAATATGAAAATATGAAAATATGAAAATATGAAAATATGAAAATATGAAAATATGAAAATATGAAAATATGAAAATATGAAAATATGATAATATGAAAATATGAAAATATGAAAATATGAAAATATGAAAATATGAAAATATGAAAATATGAAAATATGAAAATATGAAAATATGAAAATATGAAAATATGAAAATATGAAGATATGAAAATATGAAAATATGAAAATATGAAAATATGAAAATATGAAAATATGAAAATATGAAAATATGAAAATATGAAAATATGAAAATATGAAAATATGAAAATATCAAAATATCAAAATATCAAAATATCAAAATATCAAAATATGAAAATATGAAAATATGAAAATATGAAAATATGAAAATATG
The DNA here is from genome assembly GCA_947310385.1 of Nephrotoma appendiculata. NCBI lineage: Eukaryota > Metazoa > Arthropoda > Insecta > Diptera > Tipulidae > Nephrotoma > Nephrotoma appendiculata. The sequence continues at coordinate 247,327,141 of OX371223.1, read as the reverse complement.
AAAATATGAAAATATGAAAATATGAAAATATGAAAATATGAAAATATGAAAATATGAAAATATGAAAATATGAAAATATGAAAATATGAAAATATGAAAATATGAAAATATGAAAATATGAAAATATGAAAATATGAAAATATGAAAATATGAAAATATGAAAATATGAAAATATGAAAATATGAAAATATGAAAATATGAAAATATGAAAATATGAAAATATGAAAATATGAAAATATGAAAATATGAAAATATGAAAATATGAAAATATGAAAATATGAAAATATGAAAATATGAAAATATGAAAATATGAAAATATGAAAATATGAAAATATGAAAATATGAAAATATGAAAATATGAAAATATGAAAATATGAAAATATGAAAATATCAAAATATCAAAATATCAAAATATGAAAATATGAAAATATGAAAATATGAAAATATGAAAATATGATAATATGAAAATATGAAAATATGAAAATATGAAAATATGAAAATATGAAAATATGAAAATATGAAAATATGAAAATATGAAAATATGAAAATATGAAAATATGAAAATATGAAAATATGAAAATATGAAAATATGAAAATATGAAAATATGAAAATATGAAAATATGAAAATATGAAAATATGAAAATATGAAAATATGAAAATATGAAAATATGAAAATATGAAAATATGAAAATATGAAAATATGAAAATATGAAAATATGAAAATATGATGATATGAAAATATGAAAATATGAAAATTGGAAAATTGGTAAATTGGAAAACTGGTAAATTGGAAAATTGGAAAATTGAAAAATTTCAAAATTCGAAAATTGGAAAATTGGACAATTGGACAATTGGAAAATTGGAAAATTGAAAAATTGAAAAATTGAAAAATTGCAAACTTGCAAAATAGGAAAATAAAAATATGAAAATAGGAAATTTTGAAAGTTGGTACATTGGAAAATTGGAAAATTTGTAAATTGGAAAATTGAAAAACAGGAAAATTGGAAAGTCATAATATAGACTTCTATGTCACTGACTGACTCACTCGACAACGCACAGGGTGACCAAATTTTTTTTTCTTCTATATTATAACATCTATGTCACTCACTAACTTACTCACTCCAGAACGCACAGGGTGACCAAAATAAATTCGTCCGTGTAATATATTTTATATATGTATTTTTTCTATATTATAGCTCCATTTCACACGAGGTATCGCAGAAACCGATTCTTTCTTCGTTTCTTTCCCCGATTGCCTATGATACAGGTTTTAATGTGACTTAAACATATTTTCGATGAAACCACATGATGTACTGTGGTTATACATAAATGAAATAAAAAATATTTCAAGGCCATTTTTACTATGCGAAGAGATTTCAAAAATGTTTTTTTTGTCCATTTTGTGACACATACATAAACATTGTCTATTTCGACTAGTTGGCCTTGAAAAAGTTACCAAGTTACAAGGTTACCTCTTGTGGCATCAGACATAAACGGCTAGGTGACACTCGAGAACGCAAAGGGTGACCAATTTTTTTTTCCAATATTATAATTTTTCTATATTATATTATAAATATTAAATATATATTAGAAGTTTTACTTCAGTAGTGTGGTCTAAAGCACACTTAATTTTTTATTTTCCTATTTTGCAATTTTGCAATTTTTCAATTTTCCAATTTTTTCAATTTTCCAATTTTCCAATTGTCCAATTTTCCAATTTTCCAATTTTTCAATTTTCCAATTTTCCAAGTTACCAATTTTCCAATTTTCATATTTTCATATTTTCATATTTTCATATCATCATATTTTCATATTTTCATATTTTCATATTTTCATATTTTCATATTTTTATATTTTCATATTTTCATATTTTCATATTTTCATATTTTCATATTTTCATATTTTCATATTTTCATATTTTCATATTTTCATATTTTCATATTTTCATATTTTCATATTTTCATATTTTCATATTTTCATATTTTCATATTTTCATATTTTCATATTTTCATATTTTCATATTTTCATATTTTCATATTTTCATATTTTCATATTTTCATATTTTCATATTTTCATATTTTCATATTTTCATATTTTCATATTTTCATATTTTCATATTTTCATATTTTCATATTTTCATATTTTCATATTTTCATATTTTCATATTTTCATATTTTCATATTTTCATATTTTCATATTTTCATATTTTCATATTTTCATATTTTCATATTTTCATATTTTCATATTTTCATATTTTCATATTTTCATATTTTCATATTTTCATATTTTCATATTTTCATATTTTCATATTTTCATATTTTCATATTTTCATATTTTCATATTTTCATATTTTCATATTTTCATATTTTCATATTTTCATATTTTCATATTTTCATATTTTCATATTTTCATATTTTCATATTTTCATATTTTCATATTTTCATATTTTCATATTTTCATATTTTAATATTTTGATATTTTGATATTTTGATATTTTGATATTTTGATATTTTGATATTTTCATATTTTCATATTTTCATATTTTCATATTTTCATATTTTCATATTTTCATATTTTCATATTTTCATATTTTCATATTTTCATATTTTCATATTTTCATATTTTCATATTTTCATATTTTCATATTTTCATATTTTCATATTTTCATATTTTCATATTTTCATATTTTCATATTTTCATATTTTCATATTTTCATATTTTCATATTTTCATATTTTCATATTTTCATATTTTCATATTTTCATATTTTCATATTTTCATATTTTCATATTTTCATATTTTCATATTTTCATATTTTCATATTTTCATATTTTCATATTTTCATATTTTCATATTTTCATATTTTCATATTTTCATATTTTCATATTTTCATATTTTCATATTTTCATATTTTCATATTTTCATATTTTCATATTTTCATATTTTCATATTTTCATATTTTCATATTTTCATATTTTAATATTTTCATATTTTCATATTTTCATATTTTCATATTTTCATATTTTCATATTTTCATATTTTCATATTTTCATATTTTCATATTTTCATATTTTCATATTTTCATATTTTCATATTTTCATATTTTCATATTTTCATATTTTCATATTTTCATATTTTCATATTTTCATATTTTCATATTTTCATATTTTCATATTTTCATATTTTCATATTTTCATATTTTCATATTTTCATATTTTCATATTTTCATATTTTCATATTTTCATATTTTCATATTTTCATATTTTCATATTTTCATATTTTCATATTTTCATATTTTCATATTTTCATATTTTCATATTTTCATATTTTCATATTTTCATATTTTCATATTTTCATATTTTCATATTTTCATATTTTCATATTTTCATATTTTCATATTTTCATATTTTCATATTTTCATATTTTCATATTTTCATATTTTCATATTTTCATATTTTCATATTTTCATATTTTCATATTTTCATATTTTCATATTTTCATATTTTCATATTTTCATATTTTCATATTTTCATATTTTCATATTTTCATATTTTCATATTTTCATATTTTCATATTTTCATATTTTCATATTTTCATATTTTCATATTTTCATATTTTCATATTTTCATATTTTCATATTTTCATATTTTCATATTTTCATATTTTCATATTTTCATATTTTCATATTTTCATATTTTCATATTTTCATATTTTCATATTTTCATATTTTCATATTTTCATATTTTCATATTTTCATATTTTCATATTTTCATATTTTCATATTTTCATATTTTCATATTTTCATATTTTCATATTTTCATATTTTCATATTTTCATATTTTCATATTTTCATATTTTCATATTTTCATATTTTCATATTTTCATATTTTCATATTTTCATATTTTCATATTTTCATATTTTCATATTTTCATATTTTCATATTTTCATATATTCCTATTTTCCAATTTTCCATTTACCTCTTTTCCAATTTTCTAATTTTCCAATTTTAAAATTTTCCAATTTTGCAATTTACAAATTTTCAAAACTTCCAATTTTGCAAATTTCGAAATTTCCAATTTTCCAATTTTTCCAATTTTCCATTTACCAATTTTCCAATTTTCCTATTTTCTTATTATCCCATTTTTTTAACCAATGATTAAAATAAAATGGTATCAACTAATGTTCCACCTAGGGATTTATGAATTGTCATGGCACATCCTGATACTAAAGGAAAATGATTTCGTTTTGCGTCTATTGTTTCGTTCGCCTCGTTCGATTACACTTTTCGTAACGCATTTGCCAGCTTAGTCCCCAAGTCAAGCGTGCCTAAAGAAGTTTTACTTCAAAAACTTTATCTTTCTATTTCACTTTTCAATACAATATTCGGTTATTCATCATTTTTTTTTCTATTATATTCTTAAGGAAATTTTGCAAACTTTGGGGCCCCCGGCAAACTTCTGTCTACGTTAGGCTGGTGAAGGACGAATATTTGAAGTAATTTTTGATTTTCGCTGTCAATGTATTTTTTGGATAGTAGATGAACTTTTTATTGTTTTTATTAAACTATATCAGGAAATATTCATCCCCGAATTCAGATTTATTGCTATAATTGATAATTAAATGTCGCAATAGTATACATAAACTTGTATATTATTGCCATTGGCAACTTTTTCGATTTTCGGGGATAGAAATTTTGGCTATCTTCACAAAAGTAAATTAACCAAACCTTTGGTAAAACTCTAGAAATATGATCAAAAACATTTTTCTGTTTAAATTTCAAGGGTTGACCTTGAAAATTTAATGTTTAAATATATTTAAATCTTTTAATTCTTTAGCAATAATTGGAGAAGCTGCCATGTTCGCCGCGCTGTACACAGAATTCCACCAAATTTTGCAAGAATTTTCTAATTAATCTAAAAGGTTAAGTATGAAGTTTGATTTCGAAAAGTTAATCCGAGTTTAATAGAGGGAAGTCGAAGTTTGGTGAAACAAAATCTTTTTTATAAAAACCTCTTTTCCGATAAAATTTAAAAAATGATTTGAAATAAATTTTGTGTTAATGTGTAAATCCCCAATTATTTGTTTTGTATCTTTGCTCTTTCAATTGTAATTTTTATTGTCAGACGAGCAAGAAATTTCACTTTGAATAGACCTACGTCGTGTGTGTTGTGAATACGTGTTTTTTAAGAAATTTGTCAAGAGATCCGTTTATTTAAACCTATTGGTAAGTTAATGTAATTTATTATTAATTATAATAGTTTTAATGAGTTTTAACTATTGATCAGTGCATAATGTAATATTCGTTTAAGTTTCCAGAAACATTTAATATTTGCCACCTAAAACGTAGGGGCTCATCATTGGGTACTTTAAATTAATAAATTTCAATTATGAGCTGGTCATTTGAATTATATATTACATTACTGGATTTTAAAAATATTCAAGCATTCCAAATATGAGCCGAGGCTCATTAGCTGTCTTCAGGCCATCATTAAAATTGGGTTGGGCAAAAGAAATTCAGTTATGGAGAATGGTGAACTTGGACGTGCAACCCACAAAAAATAGTTTGCTCCATTATTAAAAAAAGTGAATGGGTGTATCCATTTAATCCAAGTGCTATTGACTTGCCAGTGCCTGGAAAAGTTAAGTATTTCAAATCAAAATTATTATAAAAATACTCTAGCCGTCCAGGAAGAACAGCCAAACACACTAAATATTTCAAAATTTGGTGAAATTGTCGGTGCTCTCAAAATAAAACAGTTTTAGACCTTTGAGCTGAGCAGCTGGACACATTCAGAAGATTTTCTGTGTTTGAAAAAATTATATGACACATTAAATACAGATGCAGCAAAAACAGTATTAGGTAAGTCAAATCTATGCATAATCAATTGCGGCACACATTTAAACTACTACCTCTTGCGTATAAATTGTTTAAATCTAGGTAGATATTTCAAGTAGCAGGAATACTCACTTTCTAGCAGAAACAGAGGAAAGAATGAATGTTGATGGCGAACTTGCTAACAACGCGGATTTTGAAATAGGACAGGAAATTACCATTTTCAACACGGAAATAGATTCAACGGAGTAAGTACATCAATTTCCTTTTTTTTTTTTTTTTTTTTAAAAAAAAGGAAGTATTAATTGTCCAGTGGATTTAACGTCCTTTGAAGGTCAATTAATACCCCCCTTTCATTCACGCACAGACCACCCATTCACACAATTACAGTATACCACCTGCACATTGCAAGCTCCATGTCAACCTGTACACTGACATGGACGGTGGGTCGGCGCTGAATTCTGCACTCCAACAGAGGGTCGCAGTTGTGTTTATTAACATTATCGATCGCAATCGATGACGAAAATTTGCTTTGCATCCAGCCTCTGATGGGATTCGAACCCAGTACCTCCCGGTCCAAGTGCCGAAGCTTTAACCACTGCACCACTTGTCCGGTTAACCACTGCACCACTTTTGATGTAGGTAAGTAACAGAGTTGGCTTCATTACATAGGTATTAAATTTGTATGGTGTTTACTCTAGATGAATACAGCAGCTGATAACAACGTCATTGATGTACCTGTATGCGAATTATGCTCGAAAACAGTGACTTGAGGGTTGAAAGTTTTTCTTTTGTTCATCAGCACACTAGATGTAAATTAAATTTTAAATATTATTTACATCAATCAACAAAAATATAAATTTTGGGTATCTAGTAGGTTAGTGAAATAGTAGCAAAACTCCCAAAACAAAATCTGAACTGACATTCCAATAGTTTTCGTTGAAAATGAACATGATCGAGTTCAAAACAATATTGAAAGTTTCATAAAAATTATAAAAACGCCTGCTAGAAAAGGAATTCGGAATGTTGAAAAGCAATCGGACATTGTATCTTCTACACCGTTTCAAAAAGCCATATAACTTAAAATTGACGAAACTACACATTAATATAATTTGCAAAATATATTTTCAAAATCGAATAAGTTCCAGCTTAAGTATAGAATTTCACTATGATCAAACAATCCGTATGAATTGGGTTATACATGGAGTGAATTCTTGGTGAAAAACAATTTTGGTCAATTAAACGTCATTTCCGCTTACATTTGGAAAAACTTATCTGGTCCGGTATTGTTGAAAAATTAATTTACATTCTTTTAGTTCGTAGTCGTTTTCCTCAAAAACAATATATTTTTCAAAAAAAATATTTGCAAACAACGAAAAAGCTTCTATGGAAGATATAACTGGCATCACTAACACATCTTAATTTATGATAAAAGCTTAAGTATGAAGTCTGGGCTGTACAGAGTTCCAATTTTAGTTGAAAAAATTTTTTTTTGTCAAAAATTTGTCATCACCGATATTCTTAAAAATTAATTTAGAATCTGTTAGTTACTAATAGTCTTTCTCATACATGTGCTATACCGATGAACCGATTTTAGCGAAAAATCAGTGGGAACTCCCAATTTATGAAAAAACTTACTATTCAAAACAATCCGTCTGGGCTGAGTGGAGTGCTACATGTAGTCCGAACTACACACATAGACACACAGAAATTTTTTTGAAAGCCGGTTCAAACGAGTTTTTCAAAATTTAAGTGGATAAATGACGATTTTTGTCAAAAAAAAAACAATAAAAAAATCATAGGTCGCATTTCTGTCAAAAAATAGTAGTACATCCCGTACAGCTCAGACAAATTGATGTATCGGGATAAAACTTAAGCTTTTTTGTGCTTTTACCATAAATAAGGAGGTTTTATTGATATTTGGCTGAAATTGGTCCACCGGAAGTGACAGCTTCTATAGAATCATTTTGGTATTTTGTAAAGTACGAGTATATCAATTAGGTAAATGGAAATGACGATTTTCGACCAAATGCTATTTTCCTGCAAAAATTTGGTTGTTTAAATGGAACTAATAATGAAATTATGAATGGCTTAAAACCATTACAGTTCAACGCTACATACAATGGCGAAGATTTGATCAACACTTGTTGAATAGTTTCTGAGGTTAACCCAATTTCTGAGATTAAATAAATTTCTTTTTATGCAAATTTATGTAAATCAAATATTTTTTCTTGTTTTGAAAAACCTACGAATAAATCGAATAATAATTAAACAAAACAGTAGGTGGCTTTAGTTTAAAATTAATTAGAACAAGTTTAAGAAAATTCAGAAGATTATCACAATGCCCCTCCACCTCTTGCATTTGCTCAAATATTAAAATCTTTCCACGATACCCAGAAATATACATATACTTACTTTGACAAGTTTAGATCAACATAAATGGTTTCCATATTCATTACGACTTAATGTTGTATAAAAAGCCGACTAACAGCAAATCTGTAAAAGAATAAACAATTTACAATCAAATTATTCATTGTACACAATAAAGAATTAATAACACAAAAATTCTAAGAAGTTACAAAATAAAGTTTGTTGTACTTTTACAAAGTATTTTATATGGCTTGCCATTTTCATTTCCATAATTCTTTGTAATCCAAATTAAATTACAAAAACAACGAATAATGAAAACAAACGAACCGATTTACGATTTATTTTTTACCGTGCATAAATTAATGAGAAACCATGTATCCACCATATACACAGTCACAATGGATACTCAACTCAGATTGAATTGGCACAACAATAGCACACCCGACTAGTAAGGTAAGTCAATCGATTTTCTATTAAATTTTTTTTTACAAATTTTGTTCCGCCTACATCCACACACGAGATCACTTTACTTTTACAGCAACAATAAAATCAAACAAAAGCATGAAACAGAGTTGTGAGTGTGCCACCGATCATTATTGTCTGTTAGTCCAAGGTGAAGATCATTGTAATTTAATAGGGAGTACAACAACAAAACAGTGTATGAAATGGAAATTTTTATTTTCTCAGTAAAGTGAAATGATTTTTTTTTTGTTTATATTGAATTTGGTACGAAAGCAAAAGTTGATTTTTCATCATCATTAAAAAATTGTTTAATGTTAACCGGACGTTTTTAATGTTAACCCAAATTTTGGTTATCTTTTCCAGACCAGCGTAACGACTTTTATTTGTATTAATCATGCTCTATATCGAGTTTGTATATCGACGTGTGTAAATTAAAAACCCCAAATACTAAAATTTATGTACCGTTCTATTGTAAATCTTCCTTGAAATTGGCAAACGAAAGTAGATTTTCATTTCCAAGAAAATTTTCGTTTGTTTGGAAAATAAAATTAACCTTATTCACTTTCCATAGTCTATATACTGTTTTACAATCATTCATGAGATGAGGGACAGAAAAGTTCAATGTTCTTTTTAAGTGAAAAAGGAAAAACTAAAAAATTATTAATGTCAAACATTGCTAACATTGAAAATTTTATTTATTTTTATATAACATTGATGTGGGTCAGATTCAAAAAACCCAACAACAATAAAAATATGACGATAGGAATTTCAACAAGTAATATACATTCTTTTAAAGAAGTATAAAAGTTTAAAGCACTTGTCAGTCTGCCAATAAAGTTAAATTTTTATCAGTTTTCATGAGAAATACATCGCGATTCGCTTGTTGATTTGGAATTTTCGAAAGGTGTAGACAAAATTAGGTCTATGGCTTGACGCAATGAATGACGTAATGAATTTGAATACAACATCTCTGACTCCGTTATTGAATTTGTTGAATTATCGTAACTCATTTGTTTGGTTGCCAATAATAATTTTATTTTTAATTATTAGCAAACTGGATTTTATTGGACGTAGTAACTAGCACTCCTCCCAGAAGTACACTATTTCCTCTGGGATCTGGGCTTTGTCAAATGATTTCATTTTGCATTTAGAAGTTGTCTGCTTTTCTGCGATCCCAGAGTAGACGATAACAATTTTTTAAATAACATTTCGAAAATTTCAAGAAATTAATGCTTAATTTTTTAAAAATTAGAAAAATTAATGATTTCAGTTAAATGAGTCAAATACGATCAGTTGTAGTTTGATATTTACAGTGTTAACATAGTAAATGAAATATCGAGTGACAATTATTTAAAATGCCTGCAAGAAGGAAACTTAGTACTGACACACGTGCGCTTATAATAGCTTACCATACAGCTGGCATAAGTAATCGACAAATTGCTAATAAAAAAATGCAGATGATCATAAAATAGTGATTACTAGCAAGACGCAAAACAGCACTGGAATTAACTGAAGAATTTAATGTTGGCCACCCAAATCCAGTTAATGTTTTTACGGTTAAACGTCGCCTACAGAAAACCGGACTTCATGACCATATTGCTATGAAGAATAACCATTACTATGTAAACAAAAAAAGCAAAAGCGACTTATATGGGCCCGTGAATACCAACATTGGGAGATTGGGACAAGGTTTTATGGATACGGTACTCGAAGGCGAATATTCATGAGAAGATCTGTGTGTGAACGTGCCAGAAAAGAGTGTATTGCCGCTACCGTAAACAATGGAGGTGGTTCAGTGATGATTTGCGGATATTTTGCTGGTACTAGTGTTGGCGTTGTTGTGAAAATTGAAAGAATACAAAGGAAAGGAGGAGACTGACAAATTTTGGAGAACCACCTTCAGGAGTTCCACTTTTGGATCAAAATTAAATATTTCAACAAGATGTGATGACCCAAAACATTCATTTAAATTATTATATTATGAAATGGCTTCCCCAGAGCCCTGATTTGAACCCTATTGAGTAACTGTGAGAAGAACTGAACCGAGAAGTAAAGCAATCAGCACCAACATCAACTTCTATTATGTGGAACCAACTTCAATCAATTTGGAACTCAATAATGCCAAAAACTCCTGCAAAACTTATTGCGGGAATGCCTCGACTGTGCCTAGCGCTTATTCAATCAAGAGGAGGTCACATAGATGAAAGTAAAATTTAAATTAAGCGTTTTAATTTTGACATTTACATATTTAGTATTTTTCCATAAACATATGTGTGTATGTACCTAAAAAATAAATACTTTCACACTTTTACTGAGTTTTTATGTGTTTTATGCTGTTTTTGACCGTACCTAAACACTTTTGTAAAAAATACTGTCAACCTGAAAGTTGCGAGTTCGAACCTAGTCAGAATCCATAAACTGAGGTGATTGAGAATTAGGTATTTCCCAAAAACAGGTTTTATTTCTTTCATTACAATTCGTTTGGCAAAAATTGAATATAAAAACATAAAAATTGGTGTTATTTGGTGGTGTGGTATCCCCATAAGTATTTTGTGATATGTAGTTTATGGTGTTGTTTTTAATGTAACACGTGAATTTTACAATTAAGTGAAGAAATTTTATACCATTTGTGGAAACAAAAACACAAATTTCGATAAATAAAATGAGGTTATGTTTTTGACATTTTTTACTTATGCATTTGTTTAGTCTATTTCGAATGATGCCAATAAGCAGGAATTAATAAAAAGGTAAAATTCTAGTCATGCTCACATTAAGAGACTCTAAAATTTTTTTTGGGATTGTATTGCAAATAATCAGCAACACAATATAATAGTTTCAATCGACAAATCAGAATTGTTTTACCGAATATTTCAAAAGTCGTAGAATAAAACAATGCCAACTAGTGGATGGAACGTTTTGCCTTCCGTTGTGATTCCGAAACCGTACAGCTATTCGAAAATTATTGATTATGTCAATTCAATGGGCAGCATATCGGGACGATAATAGCAGTGACCAGAACAACGAGTATTAGCCAACCACAACATACTTGAAATCACTAAGACGCGGGCGTATTTGTTTTACGAGTGGTCATATTACAAACATTAAAGATAATGGTGGCGAACGAAATTATACCATTAAATCTGACGTCTATCCTCATATTCGGGAGTAATTTACAAATATTTTTAGTCTTAAATAAATGATATGCGCAAATTCTCGAAGGTTCTTGCCAGTGTAAGGCATCGGCAAGTCGCTGCTGCTCCAATATACTTGAAACCCTGTTTTATTTTATACCCTAAATTATCTCTTGTACATCATCGATCAAAATATGAAACCAGGGAAGAAAAAAGGTAATAATCTAAAAGTAGTTGCTAAGGCCAATTAGGAAACATTTTCGAAAAAATCTGTAAATAGAAAACGGTTCCTGGAATACAATCCCATGCAACAAAATTACAGTGAGACATAAGCTGAGTCAACGAATAAATTTTTTTCTGATTTACAGACGTCGCTGCCACATTGCATGTTTTTGAAGTTGTTACAATTTCAATACGATGATTATATTTTGGACAAAGAATCAAAAGAAATATTAATGTTTAAAGTTAAGCAGATGAAGAAAAACTTAAATGAGCATGTAGGCTTCGATCCTGTACTTCTGATTGTATTGCAGAATAGTCCTGCATGGCAAAATGCGCCTCGAGTAAGAAAACTGCGTCAGTTGCCAAAGAAAATTTTAAAGCAAACTCTTACCAAAATTTGATGAATAATCAGTTGTGGTCAGATATAGATATTTCCCAAATACCGCAGCCATTGCTTATGGTCGCAATAATGAACACAACGCTTTTTTGAAATATAAAAATCTTAAGGGGGCGATATTCGCGATAATTCTCGCTATGCAGGTATCGGGTGCAGTCCGAATGGCATAATACACAATAATAGTGGAAATATTAAAGCTATTTTAGAAATAAAATGTCCAAAAGGGCTTCCAAATGTAGCACCGTTGGATTATGAAAAAGTTCCAATCCCAAACACATTGTGCTTTACAATCGTGAATTATCCTTGATAAATTTTTAAGACTGAAAATTGTTTTTTGTATATAGAGTAAATTATTTATTAGTCCATGAAAAATGGTATGGTTACCTTTGTGATTTTATTATTTTAATTCGACATTAAAAATATATAATATTGAAATAGGTATATAATTTGTTCCTCATAAGCGCCTTAAACAATATGTTGATTATAGTTTTATTTGTGATACAAAACCTAATCATCAAGAAGTAAAGAAATACAAATTTATCGAGTAATTTTTAATTTTTTACAACTGGTTCCTGGAAACTAACTATCATCGCAATTACGAACGCCATTTGTGATACCAAAAGACACTAAAGTTTTAGGCAACACACGTTGCAAGATCCGATACTCCTTTTTCTATCTATAACTCGTTCTACGTGAACACGTGCCGATGCTATATCTTTTGTGGTGCGTACTTCTTGTCTTGTAAATGTATCTCTTTCAACTTAATATGGTGGCCTTAATAGCTGGCAGTGCATGCTATTACATATGTCATCAACATTAAACCCACGATCTGCCAATATAAAATCACCTTTTTCTAACTGCCTGGTTATCCCACAAGAAATAAAAATATCTCCATTCCACACAAAAATTTAAAAGTGGCTTGCCCTTTCTAAGCCCCGCTCCCGGTAATCTTCGGCTTTTTGAGTTCTTACTTCAAATCCGTCTATGATGCATGTGATATTTTTTAATTCCCGAAGATTTTTGGATCTATCTGGCTTTCTTGAGGGAATTATATTGAGCACCTTAACTTGACGTACATAAACATTATCCAAGTGTTGAAAGTTCGAAAGACATATGAAATGCTTACAGAAAACCTGTAAGCTAAATCTTAGATTAGTAGTCCAACTCGGATTCTACAGAACGTTAGGAACAGTTGGTTTTGGGGTGTTAGTGATGATCTGTCCTTTTTTATCTGCGTTTCTGTTTTATACCTCCACCTCGCCAATGGCCAAATTTAGTGCCTCTTCGCCCAAAAATGCTAAAAGGACATCATTCTGTTCAACGTCAAGGCCTGAATAAAATTTCAATCGTTTTTGATTTTGTTTAACAACATCTGTGGGGGCGTTCGAATATTAGATCGAATAAAGATAGAGTAGAGAGATAGTTTTTCAGACAATATGACTTCCAGATATTTCGGGAAAGGGGCAATCTAGATTAGGCCTTTTCGGATTCGTATGCCAGATATAGATATAATAACTAGTATGGTTTGGAATTGTGATTTCAAGACAACAATGTCGGAAGAAATTTTTGCCATTTGCCAATCCATTAAAATTAATTTTGAACACATATATGAGTCGAAAAGCGACGGCGGTAGAAGTGACGAGGAAAATTCTGCGAGAATCCTCAATTTTGCAGATGGAATTGTACCATCATACACAAACGAAGTGTTTAAAAGCAATTTTAAATTTAATATCAAAATTTTTAATACGATGTGCAAATTACTTCATGACTGTAGTCTAGAAGACATTTATCGTGGAAAACCTGAGCTGCCATTAGAGAAACAACTAATGATTACTTTGTGGTTTTTTGGGAATCGAGAACCATTCAGGTAAACCATTTTAAATAACGAGGAAAATGAAAGGTACTGAATTTAATGTTTACTTCCAGAACTCTAAGCAACCGTTTAACTGCCGCAAATCTACAGCTTGGCTTGTAATTAATATAGAACCTCCAAGAAGTTGTTAAAGCTGAATATTGTTAAGGGAATCGTTTGGTGGCCAAACGAAAAGCGGATAATAAAACATTTTTATGCACAGAAGCATCGATTCATCGGTACCGTTTGCATTGAATTGGCCATGGGTTGAAAACTAATATAATTCGTACTTTTATAATAGGCATTGTAGGTGCTATAGATGGTACTCATATACCTATAATTGCTCCATCTGGCCATCCAAATTCTTATGTAAACAGAAAGGGATTTTGTTCTGTTATTCAACAAGCTGTGTGTGACAAACAATTGAAAATTAAACACTTTTATGCAGGCGAGGTCGGATCTATTCATGATGCTAAGGTACTAAGGCGATCTCATTTGCAATATCAAGTTGAATGAGGTATTGTCTTCTCTTATCTTGCATAATTTAATAAATCAAATATTAATATTTTATATTTAATTAATAGGTGTGGTTTATGACTCCATATAAACAAAATGGACATTTAACAGATACCGAAGTGATATATAATATGGTTCATTCCAAATGCCGAGTAATGATTGAAAGAACATTTTGTTCAAAGGTCGATTTCGCAGAATTAAAAATATTTAATTTATATACGATATGTTGAAAAAAAAAATTAAATAGTTATTCATAAATTAATACATAATTGAAAATTCAAATATAAATTATTAAAATGTCAAATATCACAGTAGTTTATATTTTATTTCAGTTATCACATTATTGATTATAATCTATTAAATTCATCACTTATAACCGTAAGTTCCAAAAATGTATACAAATAAAAACTGCCTACTTATAGAGAGTGAGATGATATATAATGGTCCACAAATTTTAGAATATAACAAAATTATTGTTATGCTCTTCCATAAGTTTTAACCTTTTTTGAAGATATTCTTGTTTCTCAATATTTTTCTGGCACCGCTTCCGGTTGTTGTGCCCTACAGTAGTTTCGTATTCATTAGACTCTAAATTTTATGTATCGCTGCAGAAGTTTACAGTGGCAATTGTGCTATATGTAGTATAGCACGAGCTTCCATTATCGAATCTTTCCGTACAATATCATCCACAGCATCAAAGTAGGTCCAATTTCGTCGGTTTTGTCCTGTTTCTTTCTTTTATTATTTTATATTGCCTCATAATGGCTTTCCAATTAGATTCAATTTGGTCGTTCGTAGGTTCAAGAGCAATCTCTCTAAATTCGCGACTAATACGCATATAAATATATTTTTTCACGCCATTCTGCAAATTATTATAATTTTTCTTAATTTTGGATAATAAATATAAAACACTTTCGTGATTCCATTTGAATCCATCTGAAAGGGCAATAGCATAAAATTTGATAAAAGTAATAAAATATTATAATAAATTAATATATAATATTTATATTTAATATGTTTCCTTTCCGATAAAATAATAGAACGGAAAAGGCTTTTTTCGCACACTTTTAAATTGACGACCTTCTGAGCACGTAATTTTTTGTTTTCATCTGTTTATGACTGACATATGAAATTGAGCGTTATTTATAGTTTTGGAAGTGAAAATTATCACATTTTTTCACAGTTTTTCCATGAAAAGTCTCGACGGTCATAGACGTCATTTGCTCATCACAACATTTCTGCTCTTCCCAGAACAAATGACGGCTATAACCGTCATTTGCGCGAACTTGGTAGGACAGCTATAGCCGTCATTTGTCTTTGTAGGTGGAAATATATCGAATTGTTAAATATCAAAAATCAAAACAACAAAAAACAATTGATATGTTATCTGGAATGTTACATCTTTCTTATCTTCGATGTATTACTGAATGAATAACAAATAAATGCATTAGTACACTTCGTACGAGTGATGTTCCTTTTTTTATTAATTAAAATATGCAGGAGGGCTATAGCCGTCATTTAAATACATATCATATTTGCGGCAACGGGCTATCTACTCTCTCCGATCTAATATGCCAACGCCTCCTGTGTTGAACGATTGTGTATTTAATTTGATTTTCAAAATTATTATTTTTCTGTTTTCCGTTGAGTGTTGTTACATAAACGATATTTTCTCAGCAGAAGACGAAGTTCTTTTGACGCTTTATCATCGATAATTTATTATTAGATGTGGAGGGCATTTTTGAACTCGTTGATGATGTTAGTACATATATTTTCAGTGCAAGGTTCAATAATTTGATCAAGGCATTGTACAGGATGGATATTGTTTTCTTCCAAATTCCAGAATCAATAAAATAAGAAAATTAAATAATTGTTAACATTAAGTAACATTATGGGTATATTTTTTCTCGACCCATTGGAAGCCATAAAAAGTATAAATATTTATTAGACTATTTAAATAATAAAATTAGAAATAATTACAGATAACTGAGAAAAAGTAAGCAGAAATAGAGTTGGGGTCTACTAGGACCATTTCCATCTGTAAAGTGAAGGCGGCAGATATATGATGAGTACCGCGTTACCTTTTTTAATGTAAAATTTGGTCTTCGGTAAGCCGCAATCCATCTTTTACACCGTTCAGTTACCTTTTTGGGGTTCAGAAAGTGCAAAAAGAAAATATTTTCGTCTTTTAAATAGCGCGAATCTGATGAATAAACGCCATAGTCACAATGTTATACGATCATTACTATTGCTAACACTTCGTAAAATTTATCAACAGCCACTTCAAGCTTTATTATAAATAAATGTTTTAATTTTATAAAAACACTGAATTTTGTGATATTTTTGTAGTAAACGCAAAATTCAAACACCAAATGGCTTGACTAATCGCATGTGTCAAATTTGTTTATGCTGTCATATTTTTTATTAGAGTTAGTGGACATCATGACGAGACAAAATCAAAAGTCAAATCTTAAGGCACTCTATAGGTTTGAGAGAATTATTAAATTTTTTTATTCATTATTTTCTTCAAATTTCAAATGTTGGTGGGCCAAATCCAAATGAGCATATAGCGCAAATCCTAACAAATGGCTGATATCCAAATTTTTAGTACAATTAGTGAACATCATAATGGGTCAAAATCAGAAATCAAATTGAGTGTCAAAAGGCACTCTATAGGTTTAATACCTTATCGAAACGAAAACTCTCGAAAGCGTTGGATACGCGATTTCCAGTTAAATGTGCCAAAATAAGGTACATATGTTGGACTTTGAAAGGTCTTGGGCTAAGTCTAATGGTATGGAGAGCTCACTTTTATCTTTTTTGTTATTTCATCAAGAGGAAAATAGGATTTTCCAGCTAGATAACGCTCCAATCCATAAAGTCAAGATACTAAATCTTGGTTCGAGGAGCATTACATACAAATTTTAGACTGGCTCGCCTGCTCTTCAGATCTTAATGTCATAAAAAAAATTTGGAGATTATTAGTTAGGTTACGAGTGTAACAGACAACTCTGAAGTGTAACAGACAATGAGTTGAAATTGACTATTAATAATGTTTGGAACTAATTATCGCCCGAAATCATTGATTTATTGATTGGAAGTATGCCTAACAGGATTCTGGCGTTGGCCGATAATTGAATTTGAATTTGACTTATGAACGTCTAATAAAAAGTGGTTATATGGTTTTGGCTCATAATAAATTTTTAATATATGAATTTTTACTTACTAAAAATTTCTTTTAAAGATCTTTATTGGCACCCATTTCCATTCACGATACTTAAGAACTGGTACGAAATGAGTCCATTCCAGTTAGCCTTATTACGGAATTGCTGAAGATTCTTCCTGCAAAGGAAATTTTTGATATGCTTCGTTGCTTTTACGTGAAAGGCTCAGTTTCTTTGTGAATTATCATCGGTAGCTCTCACATTAATATTTGTTCGCTATCTTCGTGTTTCAATCGTTATTGTACGGGCAACTCTCCAAGAATACGGTATTCGAAGAACACGGGTTCGAAGAAGAGGGATACCTACATTTTTTTTCAAATTACACGGTTTAAAACAACACGATTTTCGTTATTATCTTTTATTTTATAACGAAACGTTTTTTTTATTTTCGTTTTTGTAGTCTTGAACAACACGGTTTTATTTAGCACGGAACGAATTAATCGTGTTCTTGGGGGGTTTCCTGTACTTCCTTTATATACCACGTTAATTAAGAGACTTCATTTAAGAGTGGGTGGACAATGCTAGAATTTTGTTGAGTTATGTTGATAATAAAGCATTCATGCGGTAGTCATACACCATAATACAAATATACATCATTTAATTCAGTTCAAGACCATAAATTATACCTGAAATTCTTGAGAACAAAAAATTACACAATAATTTTCAACACTTCCATTCCTTTGGGAAAATTATCAACACGCTCCGCCACCCCGCCGCACATTTAATTTATACGACCATTACATTCAAATGTCACCGTAAATAATTGTCATACAACAGAAGAAAAAAAAATTCCAGTCTACGGGAGTTTCTATCTCCCTTCTACCGTTTCCGCTCTTTATAATTTTTATTAAATTTTATATACAATTTAAACACTTTTTAATGAAATTAATTTAACTTAACGCTTAATTAATGCAAAGTCACGACAATTAATATAAATAATCACTATATGGGGATGTATCCTCGTATAAACTAAGTCCCCAGAACAAGAGAGACGTACCCAAACAAAAAGTGCCAACAATTAAGGCAAACGGCACAGAACAAAAGGAAAACAAAAATGAAAATGGGACATCGTATAAAAACTGTATACGTGTGTAAGGAAAATTAATTATCCTTTTTTCCGTTACGTTATAGTCGAGTATCATGTCGACAAATATTTATATTGTATAATAAAAAAATTAAAAAAGGACTAAAAACTTATACCAGGATACCAATATAAAATTATACAAATTCTTGAGTTTTTATATGAGTGACTTGTTGATTCACATTAATCGGAATAAATTGTTAAATTATAAATTTAATTAAACACCAGGCACTAAAAAGTTGATATGATTTTAGGAAGCCTTTTTTAATGAAATTTTTACGTACGTCATTCATCACACTCACTACCTTGGTGGTTGTTAACATTTTTTAACATTAGGTCTCATTAAACATTTTAATAATTTGGCACGAGCGAATGGCTAATTAAAATATTAACGAATATCGATTTTGGTAGCAACTGATACATTTTATAATATTTCTACGTGTGTGCACATATTAATTAAATTGTTATTTAATTAATTATTCGCATTAGCGGTTTCAACATTATTGTAACAGGCCATATAGTACGTGTAATGTATATAGTAAAAATTAAGCTTTTGAGGCCTTAAACGGACCGTTTATTATTTGTATTGTGTGTAGATGCAGTGTGGTAACAAATGTGTTGTATAGTTTTACTCTTTAAGTCGGAATACAATTTGCTTTGAAATTCTATATAGCAATGTTTTTTTATTAGCGCCCGATTGATGTATCCGGAGCACAAAATATTCTATGCCAACAATTATATTTAGCGGGCTATTTGTGCATATACAGTAAAACTTGTCAAAGCCGGAACTTTGATGTGCCGGAAACTTTTATTACACGGAATTATTTTCCCCAGAATGAAATTTTGTTCTAAATTGAACTTGTATATACCGGAAACTTCTCAAACCCGGAAGCCGGAACAACTTTTTGGAACGAAAATTAAAGTTTATTATTTGGTACTTGGTACTTATTTGGTACTTGTGTAAGGCGGAATCGAATTCTATACGTTTTAATAGTTATTCGAAAAATCCAGGTGCCTTTAAAAGAATAGACAAAAGATCTTTACCCGTCGAATGTTTTTTCAATAAAAAAGCGTGGATGACATCTACGATCTTTGAACAATTTCTACGGGGTTTTAACAACGAAATGATCAAGCAAAACAGAAACATTTTGGTGTTTCTCGACAACGCAACGTATCATCTACGCAAAAATTTCTCAAATATAAAATTGATCTTTTTTCCGGCCAATACTACAGTTTCTCCACAATTTTTAGATGCCGGTATAATTGCAAATTTAAAATTCGACTATAGAAAAGTTTTGCTTCAAAAACTGTTGTCTGCAATAGATACATTGTCAAAAGCACCTAATTTAACGAAACAGACCAATATATTGGAAGCAATTTACTTTATTGTGCATTCAATAAAACAAACTAAACCAGAACAAATCACTAAATGTTTAAAAAAAATGCGGATTTGTTTAGGACGAATTTGTTGAAACAGTCGAAGATGATGCTATTCCAACAGGAGAATTGCAGAATATGATTCCGGCTATATAAAGCGATTATACGAGTATGTATAATAATAATGCGTTTGATTTAATAGCAATTGACGATGAGTAATTTTTTAAAATGACGTAATATTGAATGAGTTGATGTCCCGCTCAGCTTCTTCATTTGTAAGATCTTACGAAATAGGAAACAACTCGGACAGTGCTGAATTATCGGCGAAGCTGATATTTTAACTGGTCACAAAACCGCGATAATCAAGCATCTGGGGGAAGGCCGAGGAGTCTAAATTATTCATCATTTCCAAATGTGCAACTAGTAAACTGACGAAAGCAACGATGTATAATTTTGTAAACGCGGTTATCTAGGTTAGGTTAGGTTTCAGTGGTTGACACTTAGGCCATTTTTGGCCCATTGTGATACCACGCATTCACGCTACATCATTAACCCATTCACCTATTCACCTACTCACACAACTACAGTATACCACCTGCACATTGCAAGCTCCATGTCAACCTGTACACTGACATGGACGGTGGGTCGGCGCTGAATTCTGCACTCCAACAGAGGGTCTTAGTTGTGTTTATTAACATCACCGATTGTAATCGATGATGAAAATTCGATTTGCATCTAGCCTCTGATGGGATTCGAACCCAGTACCTCCCGGTCCAAGTGCCGAAGCTTTAACCACTGCACCACTTGTCCGGTGCGGTTATCTAGATTTGCACTATTTCTTTAAATTTATAGTACGTAGGTGAATTATTTTTAATTAATGTATTTTTATGTATGTACATACTAGTGTGTATATATGTACATACAATTATGTATAAATATAAATATGTATTTTTATTTTAACAACGCTTCTTGTTGCATTCAATACCTAACTGAATTTTTTTGATATGTATTGTATTGAATAAAATACGTACTATGTATGCACATTGAAACCTAAAACTAGACTTTAATTTAGAAAAAATTTGGCTAAGAACTGTCGAGAGACGGAAATTTCCCAGTAGCGGAAATTTTATTCGGCCCCGCATGAATCCGGCTTTGACAAGTTTCACTGAATTAATTTATTTAACTCTAAGCTAAGATTGTTCATTCAACTTTTTAGTTAAAAATCGATAAAAAAGTATTTTGCTCTACCTATTTATCGGGAGCCGTAATCCTTTCAAAGGGAAATTTTAAAATTCCTTTGTTTCGTACAACCATTGAATCAAAGCAAACTTCATTCTCGAGTACGAATTTTGACGTAATGTGAAATTTTGGTTTTGTTTTGTGCAAAATTGTTTTTATTTTTGATCACATTGGTAGTAAAATTTTGTGCTTTTAGAAAATATTGAAATTATTAATTAAAATATTATTAAATAGTTAGTGGATTGTGTAGTAATGCTGTACTGGATCATTTGGTAATAAAAATTGAAAAGTTTTAATTAAAATGAAGTGTCTTGTGAAAAACTGCCAAAACACGCCTAGAAAATTACAGGAATTTCTTACGATCGGTAAGTTTACCAAGTGTTTATGTAGAATAAAATGTTTAAGAAGAAAGTGATTTGTAGTAAAATTATCTTTATTTTAAGTTGTAAATCAGAAAAAACTAAGAACCGAATTTTGGTTATTATTGTTGGGTGTTTTCGTGTATTACTATGGTTCGAAAAGATGTTCTTGTTTCATGTCTATAAGTGGATCTGACGGAAAAAATTAAACTTATTGGGTATATTTTTGTATGTTAATTTTTATTTTCATGAAGCATGCCGTGCTAAAATTTCATGGAACAAAAGACTCAATGAGCTTATTTTTATTGCGCTAGATGTCACATTCCCAATTTTAACAGTTGTCAATTGAGACTAGGGAAAGTAGAGAAAACGCTACCAGTGAAAAAAAAATGATACACCCGAGGCACTTTTTCCATTTTTAAATTGATAATTTTAATATTAATTGTAAATAAATTTATAGTTTTTATATTTTAATACAATATACAAATAATATTAAACTTTCCAAGATCACTTTTCATAGAAAATTCATAGAAAAGCCTGACTAAACTCTTTTTCGTAGTAATAAATTTTTTCGCGAGAGCACAGGGGTACAAGTCTCAATTACTTTTTATTTTTGAATACTGTAATATTAGGATATAAATTAAATGAAATTATATGAAAACAAACATATTTTTTTTTTAGGATAGCTTAATGTGAGGAATTAACAAAACAATGGTTGAAAACAATTGGCTGAAGCAATTGGATTTCGTACAAGATGCAGGCAAGACAATCGGTAAATATTTTTTGGAAACAAGTCATTCCCTTCTTGTTGGTTAACGAGCCAACGTCTAAAATTAACGGCAATGAAAATAATATTAATTTAAATAGGACCAATACCTAAAAATTAAAAAAATTAAGTTTTTTACTGGACGAATAAAAATATAATTCAATTTACTGAATTTAGATAGAAATTTTAATTTTAACTTCTTAACTTCATGTTGTGATTGAATAGCTGCGCTCATTCAATCTATTGTAATATATTTGTATGGGAAAAATAAACATGTCATCAACAACAACAACATTTGACAACATGAAGTTAAGAACAATTTAATTTTTTTTTTCGATTAGTAGCGACACCAGTGAATAATAGCTGCAGTTTCAGTAGAAATTGCCCATTTAGCGCCGGATAGTGCTCAAATATTAAAATACGGCTATTATTCGAATTTTTCGCCGGCTTCTTTAATAATTTTTCAAATTTTTTTTCAAGCTTACTAAAATTTGTCCCTCTACTAAAGTAATAATTTCGAATCGATTTAGCCAGTTGGAATTTTTCTCTTACTAAGGGGGAAAAAATTATGTTTTTTAATTAAAAAAAAATAAATTTAAAAAATGATTAAAGTAGCCGGTGAAATATTCGAATAATAAAGAGAATTTCAAAGCAAATTGTATTTCGATTGGAGAAATTTTCACCGATTTCAAGAATAAGTCGCCAGAACTAAATTAGCGTATATCGATCATACTGGAGGAATATACAAGCACAAAATTGTTTTTCTTCCATTCGTTTCATTCGTGAACTTAAAGTCCAAGTGTATGTAATTTTTCTGTATTTAAGTTTGTCTGTTTTCTCCGAATGTAGGCATCAAAAATTATGAATCGTTTCAGTTTTTTGGTGCTTATGTCCTTTCGTCGTCTCACTTTTTTGGCATTTCAAAAGTATTTGAGTGACGAGTTAATACGTTTGCAAAAATGACTGCTATAGCCAAGCTGTTATACAACTTTTTCGTTTTTTAACACGTTCCGAAACATCTTTCTTTTTTTAAGAAATAGCTCGACATATTTTTCAATTATCACAATATTCCTTTCCGCGACGAAATATCATTGCAATTACAAATGTTATCAAATGTGTTCCTGAGTAGCACACACATTTAGAAAGTGTACGTCAATGTGTTAAGATTTTTTTTGTTTGCGCAGAAAAACAGAATTAGAAATTACTTTAAAACTAAAATTAAATAATTGAATAAATTTAATTTTATAAATTTATAAATTTATTAATTCATTGCATTTACAAATTTTAAATTATAAATTGAAATGATATCTAGAAATAAATTAAATGGCACACATTTGTACTAACACAAACACACATACCACTACTATATACTTGCAGTTATTTCGTCAACTTGTCGAATTGTGAAAAAATTGACCCCCTAGAGTACGTAGCCGTAAAACAGACGGATCATCACTATTGGATATGGTCCTCATCAGTTGGAGTATCGTTAAAATATATTAATTTTTTTTTAATTATATAACTTATAATTATTTTAATAAATATTTTCATTATTAATTTTATTATTATCAATTTTATTTTTTATTAATTTAAATTATTTAAATTTATTTACTAAATTAAATATTTATTTGTTTTCCGCCATATCTGTTTAAATAGGTGATTATTATTCTTTTTGGTTCTTGACAAATTACGAGTGATTAACGACATCTGTCAAAGTAAATTTTTCTCAGTTAAGATTGCGATTTCATCATGGAAAAATTACAGTATATGCTTACCGTTCTTGGGTAACTCTCTACACGAAAACACATTGGGGCTGACAGATAATGGTTGAAACAGTTGTCACTCAGAACGAACTTTTTAAAGAAACTATTAATTATCCACTGGATTTAATGTCGTTTGAAGGTCAATTAATACACACTCACCCATTCGCCTACTCACACAATTACAGGATACCACTTGCACATTGCAAGCTCCATGGCAACCAGTACATTGTCATGGACGGTGGGTCGGCGCTGAATTCTGTACTCAAACAGCGGGTCTTAGTTGTGTTTATTAACATCACCGATCGTATTCGATGATGAAAATTCGCTTTGCATTCAGCCTCTGGTGAGATTCAAACCCAGTACCCGGTCCAAGTGCCGAAGCTTTAACCACTGTACTACTTGTTTGAAGAAATAACAACACTAGTTACATTTAATTCACTATTTATTTTTAAACTTTTTGATCACAAAATTATTACTAAAATTTGATGTTACCTAAAAGTAAACAAAATTAATTTAACACATGAAAGTATCTTAGTTATACTTACCAACCATTAAGTGAATCCAATTAGTAATTAGCTGAAATTTAGAATTTAATTATTAATTTTAAATAGTTAATATTAATATTATAGGGTTATCCAATTCGAGGTTGATAAAGTAGAAATCTGTATACCGACATCTGTCAAAGATAAACGTCAAGTACGCTGTCATTTATTTAGTTGACATTCTGCCATTTAAGAATATGGAGCATTTAACAATCGACCAACGCGTTAAAATTATTAAATCCGTCGATGCTGATTTTTCGAACAAAATTTTCTTCAGTGATGAAGCTCATTTTGCGCTTGGTGGATACGTTAATAAACAAAACTGTAGAATTTGGGGCTCAGAAAATCCACAATTGATTGTAGAGAAGCCATTACACCCGGAAAAAGTCACTGTTTGGTGCGCATTGTGGTCTGGTGGTGTGATTGGGCCGTATTTTTTTGAGAACAACCATGGACGAACCGTTACCGTCAATTCTGAGCGCTATGGCCGCATGTTAACCGATTATTTTTTTACGAAAATCGAAGATTATGATCTTGACGATATGTGGTTCCAGCAGGATGGAGCAACCAGTCACGTAACACGAGCAAATCGAGATCTTTTGCAAGAGAAATTTCCTGGACGTTTGATTTCGCGATTGGCTGATGTCAATTGGCCTCCAAGATCCTGTGATTTAACGCCTTTGGATTTCTTTTTGTGGGGCTACGCGAAAGATCGTGTTTACGCAAACAATCCTCAAACTCTTGACGAATTGAAAACTAATATTCGTAAGGTAATGGCCGAGATACCGCCCGAAATGTGCCGAAAAGTCATTGAAAATTACCTCAAAAGAATCAAGGCCTGTAAGAAGTCCCGTGGAGAACATTTGAATGATATCTTGTTTAACTAAAAATGGCAAGGATCAATCTGTAAAATGAAATAAAAATTACAATACATTCCGAATATTTTGTGTGTTTTTTTAAGTTTACTTTATCAAGCTTGAATTGGATAACCCTTTATTATATACTTATTTTTTTGTATAACTGTGCGATGCACTTTGTAAACACAACACTTGAAATTCAAGCTGTCATAATTTCCATTATTTAGCTACAAAATTTATAAATTAGCTACATAATAAATAAATTATAAAATAAATCAAAAAGTGTAAAATTCATGGTTTTAAGTTTATTAAAATTAAATATAAAATTCAATCCGTGCTCGTAGAGTTTTTCTTTTGTTTTTATAATCCATCGACCATCTACAGCATTTAAGTTTGTCACCTGTAACCATCTTTAGTTCCATCCCTAATTTTCATCAACCGCAATTATCCACACGTTCAATACTACAAACCTTGGTACCAAAACCCGGGAATTTCCCACTATAAGCAGTTAACTAAAAAGTTCAACAATTCATATTACATAACATTAAAATTAAGTGATATTTTTTACTGTACGAGAAACCCGCACCGAGCGGCAATATTAATTTATATAGTTCAAAATATCCGGACGTGAATATCGGATATTGAAGTTAGTAAACCTCGTGCAAAATTTATAACAAAGTGTATTAACTCAAACATAAGTGTATATCACAAATATGGTGGATAAATTAGAAAGGTTACTTGATAGAGTTCGTAATCAAATGCTACAAATCAAACGTTTTCCCGAAGCCATTACTGAGGAAACTAATCTTGAGTAAATTAGAACTCGTCTCGAAATTCTTGAGGTTAAGTACCGTACGTACAGTGACCTTGAAACTCAGTTACTGGAAAATGAAAATTATACTCCAATCAGCGATGTTGTAGACGAAATTTATTACAAGACACGTGCACTGTTGAATCAAGCAAGTGGTTATCGTAATCGAAATACAGATCAAACCACTCATGATCTAAATACAACTTTAGGACAATTTATTGCTCAACAAAAGGCGTATTACGAAAGCGTGAATAATTACCAACAAATGCGTTTACCCAAAATCCATATTCAACAGTTTTCTGGGGATTACAAACATTGAACATCGTTTCACGATTTATTTAAAACCACTGTACATAATAATGGAAATATTAGTAATGTACATAAATTACAAATGCTAAACAGTTTCTATCGAAAGAAGCAGCCTCTTTAATGAGACACATTCCTATTACGGAAAACAATTACGGCGAGGCATGGGATAAATTATGTTGTCGTTACCACAAAATGACACCAATAGTGTCGTCTTTAGTTCAAACATTATTTGAACAAAACTCGACTCAAGGTAGTGTAACAGATTTACATCAGTTAATCAAAACTGCTGACGAAATAATACGCGGGCTTCGAGCACTGGGACCTAATGCTGAAACTCGCGATCCTTGGCTAATTCAAATAATGCTAAGCTAATTAGATAACAATACCAAATTATTATGTGCTAATGAATCCGTCGGCAAGGACTTCCCGACTTTCGGGAATCACCCGAATCGATGTTAAATTTCTTAAACTGGAGATGTAATCGTGATGCTATTGAAATTTGTAATACACGGAGAGAAAAAATTACCAGATTTTTTCCTATTCCTTTATAGCAATCAAATTATAGCGCTCTGTACCATAATTTTAGTAAATACTTCTATTTTTATTGCGGAATTTCCTATTTCTTTGGTCATATTTGCTATATAGAAATTAGTACTATAACATTAACTAAATCCTATGTGATATAGGAACCGTTGATTAAGCTAAGGCAACTTGTTTAGGAATAATTCCTTTTTGTTAAGGAAAAACTCCCATTATTTTTCACTAAATTAAAATGAATTTTTATTTTTCTCTAGTTATTACAACTTCTTCGTGGTGAACAGTTGTGTTGTGGTTTTAGATGAGTAAAAAATGGTAAACAAAAAAATTGTGCAAATTATTTGTGTCATTTTAAAAGTTTATATATGTACTTTGTTTTTTAATGGTAAGTGAGTGAATTACTTTGATTCAAATTTATAATTATAAATAAATTATTAGAATTACACTTCTATTAAATTATTGGAAATACACTATGAATATGCTATTTACAATATGAACATTATTGTATTTAGATATTTTGTAGCATTATTATCCGCCATGATTTATGAGTCTGTAAAGTTATGTTGTAGTCGTATTATTTTCTTTTTTTTAGAATTTGTAGTGTGTTTTTGAAACTGAGGAATGAAACTAATCTTACCAAATTGTAATTATAATCATTTCAGAAGAAAAAAAATCAGATGACTACCGTACACCCTTATCGTTGTGATACGCGACACATACGTTGTAAGTAAAAATATTTTGTGATTAAAATTATATATATATATATATTTCTAACATGTGTACAATTATTATTTATTTCAGATAATATCGTCTAGAAATGGATGGTGGATGCTGCATTTCCAATGAAAATTCTCCAGAGTAACTATTAAAAACTATGTAATTCAACAATATTGTTCGCTTTCATTATAAATAATTTATTAAATATGTATTATGAAATCAAAATTGCGTTTTATTTGTTCATATGTTAGACGGGTGCTTTGCTATATTACAATGTAGAAACTTACATAAATATCATGAATGTTCCTATTTTTCTAGGGATTCAATCCAATAAAATATGCAAATGCTGCAATATTATATTGGAAAAGATGCCAATAATATAAGAATAGTTCCCTTATCGGTGTACATATTGTCCTATAATGCATGAGGTAGAGTGCTTTGTGTATGATCATAAAGATGAATATTATAGAACACATTCCTATTTTTATGACAACCGGGTTTAACATTTTTAATAAATTTTACTATATCTTGCGGTAGTCAGTCCTTATCATTAAATAGTAAGCTTTCCGATAATAGGCCACAATTCCGTGGGCTCCGATATTTTATGGAGATGTGTGCTATATTTTTTTTTCCGTGTACATCAACCAAGAAATATACGAGTACATTAAAATCACCTAAAAAATCAGTCATCATTGCCGATTCCAGTAAGATACATGAGTGCATAGCTTGCGATCAAACACATCCGCTTTTTAAATGCCCATAGTATTCAAAAATAAAAACGTACACGAAAGATCTACATTAGTGAATGAACGAGATTTCTGCCTCAATTGTTTAAAAAAAGGTCATAAACTAGAGTCATGTTATTCTAAAACATCTTGTCTTATTTGTAGAAAACGTACCATACACTTCTTCATCTTCATCCAGTACAAGCTGAAGCACAGGAAAAATTGAGCACAAATTCAACGATGAGTGGCAAAACTTTGAAAAGTGCAAAGCCTAGTAACCAGAAATAATTCAATGGTCCCGCAGTAACCAAATCAATACTTAATAGAAAATTTACGCAAACTTGTCACACTGGAGAATGGGAATCTCGAGAATTCGTATACGACTCATCATCGTACTCGGCACACAAACGGACATAAGAAATCTCGTATTATAAAATATCTAATTCACCATTCATAAACGTATACACACGCACATATAGTATATATAAATATTTATAAGAAAAAGTGGAGTGGATTAACACCGTGATATCGGCTAGAATTTTGTTGCAAACTGGTTTCCGAAAACTACGATGGAGGTCCCGGAACGTCAAATTAAGCGAAAACCAACCAAATTTGTGATTGATATATAATTTAATCACAAATAAAGCCAGTGACGTTAACTTTTGTAAAATTGTAAATGAATTATTTTAAGGGTTCCAAACAGATGATTGTTATTATTAGCACACGAATCAGTTCATTGCGAGCACCAGAAAAGGCATTCACTATAAGGCGGTTCCTAGTAAGATGCATTTGCGATTCGGTGATTCACTTTTCAAAACTCAAATGCAGCTTTTATAGACTTTCGCCGATATAGACTTTTATATAGCTATTTCTCATCTCAATTGACCGATATCAACGTCACTTAGTGACACAAACATAAACATATTCAATTGCAATGACAACATATCGTCGGTTTGGTGCAACAGTGACACAACTCAAAATTTTAAATTTTAGAGCGATTTAAAAAAATCACTCAAAACTGTTTGTAAATCGGCGTTTTTCTAAAGTAAATAAAAATACATTCTGATTAGTAAAATAATTTTTGTTCTATTCCTTCATCTTCAACCGGATCTTAATTTTTATAATTCTTTAATACATATTTGCAAATTTTCTTAGGATAGTTTCCAATATCTTAAAATGTTAATTTCTTTCGCGAATTGAGTGATTTTTTACATAGAATTTTACCTTATTTGCTAGAAATAACGACATAAGAGAGTATGTTTTGATACAAAATAATAAAAATATGAATTATTGGGAATCGTTTGATTCGAATACCTTAAAAATGAGTGAAGTTTGAGTTGTGTCGCTATTGCACCAAACCGACGATATGATCTACACACGTATCCATCAACATTCCCAATACAATCGAAAATAATTGTTTTTCTTTTCATCCCAATTGAAAGGAGGGTAAGCACCAAAAGTATTTACAACTTAGTAATATTCCGCGGCAGATTAAATTAAATTACTGAATCCTAATTAATAAATAGGAAAGCAAGATATAATCAGGGCTCAACGAACGGTATGGAGAAAATCCGAATCATTACACTAGTTTACGGTAACATATTTCGAATTGATTGTAAATATAATGAAATAAATTTAAAAAAAAATGGGATTGAAGTATGAAGATAGACCAAGTTTCATCCCCGAAAAATGCGATGGCAACACTAATTATTGCCATCATGACATTGTTTACTCTCAGAATAAAAAAAATTCCACAATTTTGCTCTCAGCCCCGAAAATACTTGAAATTATTTGAATACTTGAAACTATCACGATTGTTAAAAACTGTCATGATAGTTGAAATTTTCGGGGCTGGGAGTAACATATTACTTCAAAATACATCTTGATTTAAATGTGTGTGCTTAACTAAAGGTACTGAGATGTATTCCATAGGAGTCAAAAACTATTCGTTGGCCCAACTAGCAGCAGTTGCACATCGTTTGATAGGTGAATGTTTAAACATAGTAGTTGAATAGTAGTTGAGATTTAGTCCACAGAAGTCTATAGACCGAGATTCTTACCTCGACGTGGTGCTACCTGGATACAGCCAACATAATCAGGCAGTGGTTATAGTATGTATGGAAAATCTGCAAAAACACGCTCTTTTAATATTCGCTTATCTATCAAAAGATGTACACCGCTAGTTCAGCCAACGAATATTTCCTGACTTCTATGGACTATAACTTAGTTCCTATGCATAGAAAAATTCTAAATAAATCGTATATACTCTACACACTATGCTAGTGAAATTTATCCAAACTAATCCAAAAACTACTGTATTGGCGTAAGTAAACATTCAGGTGAATTTATATTGTGTAACTAAGACGAGATCTGATTTTTTAATAGGCATTAGGTACATTCCAAAGTCATTCTAACTATTTTCTAAGCATTTAGCTTCAAGTTAAGTGACACTGGTAGACTGTTTAAATCCATCGAGTATCCCCAGTAAATTATATGATTTTCTAATGGGTCTTATAGGATGTTCTTAGAAAATACTTAGAACGGCTTTGGAATAATAATGCCTGTCAAAAAATCACAACTATTACAATAAGTTTGTAGTTGTATTTTTTAGATTAGTTTGGATAAACTTCACTAGCATTATATGTACATTCACCTACCTACGATGGGCACCGCTAGTTGGGCCAACGAATAATTTCTGACTTTTATGGATATCTGAACTAATTTTTAATTCAAATAAGCATAGAAATTATGAACAAATAATTCCAGACACTTTTATATATCATACACTTAAGTACATAATATACTATGTATGTTACGATAGTAGACAGTAAATTATTTCTTTACTGTAATTTTGGGCTATCTTAACAAAGGTGGAATTGTATACGTTAATTGATGGGATGCGTTCTTCGTGGTCCGGTACGTATAATTATAAATTTCCACACAGAGCTGTTCATTACTTTAAACACCGGGCTCCGATGACCTCTTGAACGAATGAAACAAGAAAACATTACATTGTCACCAACAATCATCATTATAAAGAAAATCCCCATTATTTGTTAGCAAAACACCCTAAAAATAGCTCCAAATAATCATATTAAACTAATATTCTTATTATTCATCTCAAATATTGTCGTCTTCAACAATTGTAATGAAATTTTTTTTTATGCTGGTTGACACAATAACAAAATTATCTTAACATAAACGAACAAAAAAGAACACCGCTAAATATTTGATACTAAAACAATTCGTCCCACACCCGCGCTCGCACATGTACTTCCAATTACCAAGTGAAAATAAATTAAGAGCGATGATAAACAAAACGAATCAAATTTTTTTGTTTTATTCTCATTTCATTTCGTGAACTCCGCCGCATGTTAACCACATCAACATCTAACAAATTAAACCGCGTTGTATGTTTGCCTGCCGCACAAAAAAATTATCTCAACTTATTGTTGGTGTAGAATTCTCGTTCAATCTCGCGTGGTCCATAAAAAAAACTTCTATTATGTTACAATTTTGGGATACTAATTCAATTCAGTATTTTTCTGTTTTCGTCTTCGGTTATGTCATGTAGAACATACTTACAAGTTTCATAATATTTGAATTGAATGTCTAATATTGTTGTGTGACTTTCATTTCGAATTTGATTATAATTTTGAAGGTGACTTTGTGCGGCAAATTAAAATAGTTGGCCGAGATGTTGTCCAGCATCAAATTCTTGCAATAAATCATTTAGCAATAATATATTACCTTAGTGTGACTATTCCGGTAAGCGTGTGAGATTACTCACACACACACACATACGCGAATGATTTATTTGGGATTTTTGTATTTCATTCGGTTTTTTTATTTTATGAAAAATACGGTGCGTAGGCGGGGTTTATTTTAATGACTCGCGAGCGCGACAGTGACTTTGTCGAAACACAAGACATTTCTTTTGCATTGTAAGTAGTGAATGTGTATGTTATGAATATGCAGTTTACAATAAAATCAGCTGACCAGTCATCAACCAGTTAATGACACAAGGATACAAAATGCACTACATGTAATTGCAAAATGACTTTTTTACAAACAAAACCAATTGGTCTTGTGAAATACAGCAAATCAGTACTTTATGAAACCGTGACCGTTAGAGGGGCGTATATTTAAAATCTACACGTGTACATTAATCAGTTACTGATTATCACACAAACACATATGTATATTGTTACGACTCATTGGGGTCATAACAGGGCATAAAATACGATTGTTTTGTTAAAATCATATACTTAATGTATCTTACTGATAGCCCTGCCATCTATATTTTAATAGAGATTCTAAAACTAATTTTTCCGGTTTTACCTCGTAATTACTCACCACACCACCGTGTACACTTTGAATTGGTATAATACTATAATCCCGTCTGTTTCCAACGTTATGGAACTTGTGTTTTTTTGTTGTATTGGTATACATTATTTTCTTTTGTTGTCTCCTTTTCTCATATATATATATACAATAAAGTGCCGCGCACCATGAAAATTTATAAAAAACAGATGAAAGGGAAAACGGAGACAACAAGAAGAGATATTCGTGTTATTGGGAATGCGAAAAAAAAGTTTTTTTTTTGATGAGAACGAAAAAAATGAAGAGTCGAGTTTTGGATTTTGTGCAGGCTAGTTCTTGTTTGAAAAAAAAAAAAAAAAAGTCGGCCATTAGTGTTGTGCATAATAGCAAAACAGTTGGTTTATAAAGAAATCTGATAATAAGTTTTTTTGATATATAAATACATATTATAAACATTACCACATTTTTTCTTTTTGTTGTGAAGATTGATGTGTAAAGTGTGCAGAAAATTCTCTGCGTTGTAAAAAAAAAATTAAGTTATCTTAGCATTTTTGTGCGGTTTGTATATTGGTGTAAACGAGTTGCGACACATTTTCGGGGCGTTACAATCGGACGCATTCTGCGATATCAACCGCTAGCTTCATCAGTACGACAAGATAACGTCACAATTTGTTCGGTACCACATTTTTTGTTTGAAGAGTACCGCATTTTCAACAGTTACCGAATTTCTACGGTGTTTTCTTCACGGGTGTGGCACAGAAATTTTCACCGCGGCTACTCAATTTTTGTTATTTTGGTATCGGGGAAAGGCCCCGCAACGTTCGGGTAGCCAACCGGCTGTTCGATCTATGGTATATTGGCGGCCAGTTGAGGCCAGCTGTAGTTTATTTTGGTATCGGGGAAAGGCCCCGCAACGTTCGGGTAGCCAACCGGCTGTTCGATCTATGGTATATTGGCGGCCAGTTGAGGCCAGCTGTAGTTTATTTTGGTATCGGGGAAAGGCCCCGCAACGTTCGGGTAGCCGAATTATTTTATACCGGCGGAAGTGCCGCAACGGTCAGGGTGTGGCATCACTCGTGGCAGTACAGCTACAAGGCTGCATCAGTCAAGGTACCAACATATTTTTTTTTACTTATAGTTAAATTTTATTTTATATTTACGTTCTCAAAATTTTAATTTCATAATTTTTTATTTATCATTGTAATCGAATTCCCAAAATACGATTATACCAATAAGATTCGAATTTGATTCCTTTCGGAGTCTCGCGTGGTTCAGGTCGCGTGGAGTGTAAATACGGTGGTTAGGTGGCCGTTATTAGTGTTGAACGTTATTATTCGTGTTTATTTTTTTATTTTTTTTTTCTTCTTCTTCTCTCTATAAACCTTGTTATGATTCTGATTTGAGTGCGGAGCGGGACCTTGAGAGCGGTGGGTAGAGAGTGTGCATAAATATATAAAAATTTTGGGGATGAACCTTGTGTCGGAATTATTTTAATTCTAGTTTACAGTTTCCCGTTCGTCAGTGTTCTGGTTATTACAGTTTACTTTATTGGTGTACTTTCCAACGTAAAATGAATTACTAAAGTTTTTTCGGTCGGTATGATGGGAGCGGAGACTCCCTTTGTGTCGGCTTAGTGTTTGCGGTTCCTTGGTGCCCGCATCCAATTCCGTAACCAGGGCTTGATCCCGTTTGAATTCGGATGGATGCGCGCACCAGGGCACCTCTACCATTATTATTATTATTATTTTAATTTATTTTGATTATTCGGTTCGTTCCTCAGGTTCCGGCTGACGAATTTCGGCGGAACTACGGTTTTATTATTATTTGCGGTTTTTCCTTTTTATTTAAATTTCTGTAATCATCACGGTGTAAGCCAGGAACCATGTAAGCCTCAAACCCCACGACCCTAGCAATTCTCGCTGAGAACTTAGCCGGCAAAATATCACCGTGGAGGCCTCTGCATGTGTTTAAGTGAAATCTGCAGGTTGGCAGCAGCCAGCCTGTAACAGTGGCGCCCAAAACTGTTTCGCGAATTTTGATAATTTTTTTTATTTTTTTTTTATTATTTGTAGCTTCACTCCCTTTGGCGTGCGCGTCCAGTGTCGAAACCGGTGTTTCGCATTGTTTGAATTCGCATGGACGCGCACACCAGAGCCAGTCTCCCGGTTGACATTCCTTATCTACGATCGCAACCAGCACGGGCTGTTTGATTGCGCGTAGATGGGGGGTGTCATCCCCTATTCTTCAGACATCCGACTTCCGAGCTCTTTCCCATTTCCACTATGTTGTGTCCGATTGTGGTGGAGCTTGGATGTCATTTGTCTGGGGTTTAGCTTAGCTTCATTTTCCTTGCCCCGAAATTTCTCGACCGAAATTTGAGGAACAACAACTGTTATTATTATTTTATTATTATTATTTCTTTATTATTTTATTATTTAGCTGACACGGAGTGGGGTTTCCACTCTCATCATACCATCCGTATCGTGGTATTAATAAAAAAAATTTTTTTTGATAAACTTTATTTGTTTATTTGATATTTTGATATTGTTTTTGATTTTGGTTTATAGATCTATGGGTTGTATTGGAACCCTCGGGTTTATTAGTATTTCGTTTTGATTTTATTTTCCTTTTTCCTTTGTATCTCTTGAGTATCGGCCTCCTGCCTGCATACCGTTGGGTGTGTTGGTAGTTGCTTGAATTGTTTTTTTCGTATCGTTTCAAATTTCAGCGAGCCCCTCCAAATTAGGTTCTCATCGAAAAGCGCCACTTTGGGGGGTATCTCGTCTTCCGTCGTTAAACTAACCGTGGGAATACTGGACCCACAAACCACCACAAGGTAACCATTCCTTCCTTCTTTTATTATTATCTTATTTGTTTTTTTTTCTTGCTACTTTGCCTCCTTATCTGGGTGTGTTGGTAGTTTCATTAGCTACGTTATTATTATTATTAAATTTTGTTTATTATTATTATTTTTGTATGAATCCAAATCCGTAGTTGGTTATCGCGGTTTGATTCATGCGTTGAATTATGTATTATTATGTATTAAAATGATTTTAACGAGCCCCCCCAAAATAGGTTCTCATCGAAAAGCGCCATTTTCGGGGGTATCTCGTCTACATCCGTCGTTAAAAAAATTGTGGGAATACGGGCCCCACGACTCATTTATAAGGTAACCATTCCTCTTATTATTATTCGTCTACATATTATATTTCGTGTTTATATTTTTTTTTATATATATATAGTTATTGTGGGTGTAGTGTAAATATTTATAAATTTTCTTATTTTGAATCCAAATTTTTGTAATAAATAATAAATTTAATAAAGACTACGCTATTGTTCCTTGCCATACTCAATCGAGCAAGAATATTTTCTTATCCCTACATCATCCAACATGGACATAACATTTTTCGAGCAAGACGAATTGGAGCAAAGCTATATTGATGGACCATTATTGTCTGAGAGTGGCCTCAGTTTCACGGGATCTCCCTCGGGAATCAACATCGACATGTTTTTATTCCAAGTGGACACCATCGCTTCATCTCGGGGATTATCCGAACAAATTTTATTGTTAGAGCTCCACACCATTCTAAAAGACCTCGCGTTGCAGTGGTACTGGACATTTCGTAAACACAACCCGCACGCGACCTGGTCAGAACTACGAAGCGGAATTATCGAGCGCTTTCAAGATCGTCGCACTAACTACGAAATCCGCAGAATGGTCGAAGCCCGGAAACAGCAACCAAACGAAAGCTTCCTAGATTTCTTTGATCAAATGTGGACTCTTACACTACAATGTCGTACACCGTATTCCGACGAAGAGCTCATTCAAATTTTGATGAACAACATGAAGCCTACGCTACAATACCACCTTACAGATCGTCGGTTCAGCAGCATCAACGAACTAATCAAAAGCTGTTCTGCTTGGGAGGAGTCTTTCCGGCGGCTCAAAGCTCCGGCGGATCCTGCAATCCATCCACGACGCGTGATCAATGAGTCATCAGGCAGTCCGTATGATGATGCTGGAGCGTATGACTCGTACGAGAATTACCCCTTTACTGATGTACTACCTGATAACTCAGCATCCGCAATTCACACGGAGAGCAGGTTTCCATCGGCAGTGGCGAGACGTCTTGGCGGACAAGTCCCAGCAGACAGTTCGAGGTTAGTTTACAGACAACAACCCAGTTCTGCACGATGTAGACGAAGTGGCGATGAACGAATTCCTCAATCAAAGATGTCGGAAAACCAGAGCAGTAGTTCTTGGAGAGATACCCCGAAAACCACCACAACCGAAACCCAGACTGATGGTACCACGGACAAATCCACTCAAACCGATTCTGGAGGATGCAGCGAGCAATACGGACGCGGAAATCCGCTCCTATTCGAATCCGACGATGAAGTAAGCTCGTCTGCCAGTAATGATTCCTTTCCCGATCCTTCTTCCCCATCCAATCCTTCCTCCCTTCCTGTCGCTCTTAAATTTTTCTATAATGCCCCATCATTGGCAAAGTTAGATCGTTTAAAGCGTTCAAAAAAATATTGGAACCGTCGCGTTGCAATGAGAAATGATGTGATTTCCTCCGTTCTATTCTCCGAGGGTAGTGACACTCGGCCTTACGCCCAGGTCTTAATAAATAAGATTCCTTTTAAGGGTCTTCTTGACAGCGGGGCGAGTGTCAGTGTTCTCGGGAATGGAGCGGAGAAAATCATGGCAAATCCATTCGTAGAGTTTCATAATTTCCCATCCACGATAACTACCGCGAGTGGTCAAGTCCAACGAGTATTTGGTTACATACGAGCTAACGTCGAGTTCAACGGAATTACTCAAACCATGAATTTTTATGTTGTTCCTTCACTAGAACAACCGCTTTATTTGGGTATCGATTTTTGGAATCGTTTTGGAATTTCCCCAAAAATCTCCGCGTTAAGTAATTCGGATGAATTAGGTGAAACTACCAACACACCCAAATTCCATATTTTAACATCTGATGATCGTCGTAAATTGGATCTCATTCGCGAATCTTTTCCGAGCAGCGATATTTTAGGTTTGGGCCGCACATCCCTCATCACTCATATGATCGATGTCGGTTCCGCAAAACCAGTCAAACAACGTTTTTATTCCGTGTCCCCAGCTATCCAGAAACTCATGTATGCCGAGTTGGATAGGATGTTGTCTTTGGGGGTCATCGAGGAGTCACAAAGTTCCTGGTGTTCACCGGTCACGTTGGTGCGTAAGGCCAATGGCAAGGTTCGTCTGTGCTTGGATGCTAGAGAACTGAACAAGGCCACCGTCAAGGATGCGTATCCGCTGCCCATAATCAACGGATTGTTGGGTCGTTTGGGACACACCCGATTCATTTCGGCGATTGATTTGAAGGATGCCTTTTGGCAGATCCCACTCGACCCAGCATCCCGCGATAGGACAGCGTTTACGGTTCCTGGACGGCCCTTGTATCAGTTCAAGGTGATGCCGTTTGGCTTGTGCAACGCACCGCAGACGCTTTGTCGCTTGATGCACCGCGTGATCCCGTACCAGCTACACGATAAGGTCTTTGTGTACCTCGATGACCTTCTGGTCACATCCTCCACTCTGGCTGAACATTTCGATTTGCTAAAACAGGTTGCTGGATATCTGAAGGACGCTGGTTTAACAATCAATTTGACCAAAAGTAAGTTTGTGTTGAAAGAAGTAGACTATTTAGGTTATATTGTGGGTGATGGCTGCCTCCGTACAAACCCAGATAAATGTAAAGCTATTCTGGAGTACCCTATTCCGAAAACGACGAAACAGATTAGACGTTTTCTGGGAATGTGCGGATGGTACCGTCGCTTCATTCCTAATTTCGCCTCCTTAGCTTCTTCTCTCACCGATCTTACTGGTAAAAACACTAAAGTATGTTGGTCTGCAGCTGCTGATTCTTCTTTTAACGCTCTCAAAACCGCCTTGTCAACTGCCCCAGTTTTAACGCATCCTGATTATACAAAACCCTTTTTTATTCAGTGTGATGCCAGTGCCGTTGGGGTCGGTAGTGTCTTATTTCAGGTGGACGCCGAGGGGGTAGAGCGGCCCATTGAGTTTTATTCCCATAAGCTCAATGCGGCGCAGCGAAACTACTCGGTGACCGAGCTGGAATGCTACGCTGCCGTCCTCAGCGTGCGAAAATTCCGTCCCTACGTGGAAGGTTATCCATTCGTCATTTATACCGACCATTCCAGTTTGCGCTGGTTAATGAGTCAAAAAGACCTCTCCGGACGTTTGGCGAGATGGAGTCTTAAACTCCAAGCGCTGGATTTTCAAATTGGATACCGAAAAGGTTCAGTTAACGTTGTACCTGATGCGCTGTCTCGAGCTTTTCCGGATGAATCCGCTCCTTGTGAGGATGATTCCGAAAGTAAGAGCACGCCTGATCCTGGTGCCCAATTTGAGGATCCAGTCTTGTCGAGTAAAAACATCGACCCTTCCGTGAATGCGTTAATACCTTCTTCAGTCCCCATTCTGCACGTTGATCAAAATTCGGTTGCGTTCCAAGATCCAGATTACGTCGATCAGATCGCGAAAATTCGCTCATTAAAAGATTGTTCGCACAACTATAAGATCCAGGATGATAAATTGTTGATATCCCCTTCGTTCGGTTTTAAATATACGGATACCGACCTTTCGAATTGGAAACTTGTTATTCCTAATTCCTTAACTTCAACGCTTATTGAACAGGCTCACGTACCTCCCACTTCAGCACATTTAGGCGGCAGCAAAACTCTCGAGCGCCTTCAGCGGCAATTTTACTGGCCTCAGATGGTAAAACAAGTTAAACAATACGTCGCTAGCTGCACTAAATGTAAAATGAACAAAGCTGTTAATTTCTCTACGCAACCAGCCATGGGAGCTCAGGTCACGTCAACTCGCCCGTTTCAAAAACTATATGTCGATTTTTTGGGCCCGTATCCACGTTCGAAACTCGGTAATACCTGCATCGTTATCATCTTGGATCATTACTCTAAATTTGTAGTTGTAAAACCTTTGCGTGAAGCTTCCTCATCTTTACTATGTCGATTTTTGGAAAACGATATATTTCTGTTGTTCTCGGTTCCCGAAATAATCACCTCTGACAACGGGAAGCAATTTACCTCCAATTTATTTAAGGATTTGCTATCTAAATACGGCGTAACCCATATTCGCACGCCGGTGTATTCTCCGCAAAGCAACGCCTCCGAGCGTGTTAATAGAACGTTGATTGCTAGCATTCGATCATATTTGAGCGATCACGATCATAATCAGTGGGACAAAAATTTGCAAGAAATTGCGGCTGCTTTACGTAATGCCATACACGATTCGATACATTACTCCCCTCATTATGTCGTGTTCGGTCAACATATGTCGTTGCACGGTTCGGATTACTCATTGCGACGGTTACTCGATGAACATGATCCCAGCGAAGTCCAGGTATGGGCTAAGCCAGATCGAGTAAATCTCCTAAAAGATCGTATCATCCATTATCTACGCGTAGCACACGAAAAGGGGGCTCAACATTACAACCTACGCAGTAATAAGCGCTCTTTCCGAGTCGGTCAACCCGTTTTCATACGATCTTTTGCGTTGAGCGACGCGACGAACAAATTCTCCGCAAAATTGGCTAGTAAATTTAAACCCGCGATTATTACCTGCAAAGTCGGACAAGTAGCGTACGCAGTCGAAGATTTGAATGGCAAATCACTAGGTACGTATCATGTAAAAGATATCCGCACATGATGCCTGATTCATTCAATCACAATATTAGATCGTCGCGATATAATCGGTGTACATTTCGATTAATTTTTATGTATTTATTGGTTGTTGTTGTATTTTAGGCCCGGCTATATGAGACATCTCAGGGTGTGGGACGTTCCCACGTTTGTTACGACTCATTGGGGTCATAACAGGGCATAAAATACGATTGTTTTGTTAAAATCATATACTTAATGTATCTTACTGATAGCCCTGCCATCTATATTTTAATAGAGATTCTAAAACTAATTTTTCCGGTTTTACCTCGTAATTACTCACCACACCACCGTGTACACTTTGAATTGGTATAATACTATAATCCCGTCTGTTTCCAACGTTATGGAACTTGTGTTTTTTTGTTGTATTGGTATACATTATTTTCTTTTGTTGTCTCCTTTTCTCATATATATATATACAATAAAGTGCCGCGCACCATGAAAATTTATAAAAAACAGATGAAAGGGAAAACGGAGACAACAAGAAGAGATATTCGTGTTATTGGGAATGCGAAAAAAAAGTTTTTTTTTTGATGAGAACGAAAAAAATGAAGAGTCGAGTTTTGGATTTTGTGCAGGCTAGTTCTTGTTTGAAAAAAAAAAAAAAAAAGTCGGCCATTAGTGTTGTGCATAATAGCAAAACAGTTGGTTTATAAAGAAATCTGATAATAAGTTTTTTTGATATATAAATACATATTATAAACATTACCACATTTTTTCTTTTTGTTGTGAAGATTGATGTGTAAAGTGTGCAGAAAATTCTCTGCGTTGTAAAAAAAAAATTAAGTTATCTTAGCATTTTTGTGCGGTTTGTATATTGGTGTAAACGAGTTGCGACACATTTTCGGGGCGTTACAATCGGACGCATTCTGCGATATCAACCGCTAGCTTCATCAGTACGACAAGATAACGTCACAATTTGTTCGGTACCACATTTTTTGTTTGAAGAGTACCGCATTTTCAACAGTTACCGAATTTCTACGGTGTTTTCTTCACGGGTGTGGCACAGAAATTTTCACCGCGGCTACTCAATTTTTGTTATTTTGGTATCGGGGAAAGGCCCCGCAACGTTCGGGTAGCCAACCGGCTGTTCGATCTATGGTATATTGGCGGCCAGTTGAGGCCAGCTGTAGTTTATTTTGGTATCGGGGAAAGGCCCCGCAACGTTCGGGTAGCCAACCGGCTGTTCGATCTATGGTATATTGGCGGCCAGTTGAGGCCAGCTGTAGTTTATTTTGGTATCGGGGAAAGGCCCCGCAACGTTCGGGTAGCCGAATTATTTTATACCGGCGGAAGTGCCGCAACGGTCAGGGTGTGGCATCA
The DNA here is from genome assembly GCA_947310385.1 of Nephrotoma appendiculata. Classification (NCBI taxonomy): domain Eukaryota; kingdom Metazoa; phylum Arthropoda; class Insecta; order Diptera; family Tipulidae; genus Nephrotoma; species Nephrotoma appendiculata. The sequence continues at coordinate 247,284,649 of OX371223.1, read as the reverse complement.
CTCGTGGCAGTACAGCTACAAGGCTGCATCAGTCAAGGTACCAACATATTTTTTTTTACTTATAGTTAAATTTTATTTTATATTTACGTTCTCAAAATTTTAATTTCATAATTTTTTATTTATCATTGTAATCGAATTCCCAAAATACGATTATACCAATAAGATTCGAATTTGATTCCTTTCGGAGTCTCGCGTGGTTCAGGTCGCGTGGAGTGTAAATACGGTGGTTAGGTGGCCGTTATTAGTGTTGAACGTTATTATTCGTGTTTATTTTTTTATTTTTTTTTTCTTCTTCTTCTCTCTATAAACCTTGTTATGATTCTGATTTGAGTGCGGAGCGGGACCTTGAGAGCGGTGGGTAGAGAGTGTGCATAAATATATAAAAATTTTGGGGATGAACCTTGTGTCGGAATTATTTTAATTCTAGTTTACAGTTTCCCGTTCGTCAGTGTTCTGGTTATTACAGTTTACTTTATTGGTGTACTTTCCAACGTAAAATGAATTACTAAAGTTTTTTCGGTCGGTATGATGGGAGCGGAGACTCCCTTTGTGTCGGCTTAGTGTTTGCGGTTCCTTGGTGCCCGCATCCAATTCCGTAACCAGGGCTTGATCCCGTTTGAATTCGGATGGATGCGCGCACCAGGGCACCTCTACCATTATTATTATTATTATTTTAATTTATTTTGATTATTCGGTTCGTTCCTCAGGTTCCGGCTGACGAATTTCGGCGGAACTACGGTTTTATTATTATTTGCGGTTTTTCCTTTTTATTTAAATTTCTGTAATCATCACGGTGTAAGCCAGGAACCATGTAAGCCTCAAACCCCACGACCCTAGCAATTCTCGCTGAGAACTTAGCCGGCAAAATATCACCGTGGAGGCCTCTGCATGTGTTTAAGTGAAATCTGCAGGTTGGCAGCAGCCAGCCTGTAACAATATCTTTGATTATTATGAACTATCTCACAATAAGAAACTATAGACATGAAATCTTCTTCCGGAGTGATTAATTTTTACTTAAATTCTATCCTAGGGTTAATGAGTCACATTGTCATCGTTTTGTTGCATTCTTTTGACTAATAACACTTGCGTGTACGTTATTTGATCGACTGTATATCATAAAATTACTTAAAGATAATAATCATTATTCTTCTTAAGATCCCACAAGTCAAATAAATTTATTTATGAATTTTTAATTTATTTTAAAATCTACACAAAAAAAAACTAAATTAACGTTTTGGCGTCATACAGTCTCATAAAAAAATTTTAGAAGTCGTTTAATTTTATTATTTCTAATGTATGTACATACATATGTATGTACTTATGAATAAATAATTGTGTGGTTGTGCGTGGATTTTTAAAAAGAACTTCAGTGTGAACTGTCAAAATAGTGATGGATTGCTTATATATGACATAAATGGCGTATAGTACAATTATTATGGTAATTAGTTCGGGAATAAAATATTCATAAAATTTATTTTAATTTAAAATTGAATGATTTATTCTATTTAGAGGATATTGAACTCTAGAATCAAATTTTGTATTTGACTACACATCAAAATTTTTATATAGATGTGTGAAACACAGTACATTGCGGCTGTATTTGAAGCAGAAGGTAGCGTTGGCCTACCGGGTGAATTGATTCAAATAATTAATACAATTAAACAAATTTTAGTATTTTATTTTTAATGGTTTCAGTTAATTTTTTTCATTTTGAATTATTTTGCATGTTAATTGAAAAAATAACAAAACTAATATTTTTTATTTACGAAAGTTAAAGTTATATGGTTGTTTTCAACCGAAAAAACGATATAATTTATATAGTGTCTGGACTATTTCAATCGAAAGGTCTAAGGCTGTGTGCCCAACTTAAAGTAAATCGTTTACTATGTTTTAGGAAAAAAATTTCGATCAAATTGCCATAGAGTTTTTGAAAAATAATTGAATTTACCGAAAAATTTACTTAAAATTAACTTTTACCTAAAATTTGGCACACAGCTAAAGTTAAAAGTTGTTTGCATATATGGAGGAAAATTAAAAAAATATTTTAGAAAATTCGCTTCCAGCTATCGGTCATGCGCAAGTCAGGTCATGCTCTTAGCCACTACCTAAGGCAGATCGTCATACGTGGTGTCCACGATCCAGCGACCCAAACCGACTATATGACAGACTGCGGCTTCTTTTAACAAATCCAAATCGTAATTGCTTTCTGGGCACCTGGTGCTCTCTAGTTATAAAAAGCGTGTCCTAAATATATAGATCTGTGCACAGGGGGATTTTTCCTTCTCCGACACTTATAGGACTTAGTTGGAAAATAATAATTTAAAGCTAAATAAAACCGAGACTATCATCGCTTACGATAGGCTGGGGCAAACCGGGACGAGTAACTTAAACCATAAAAGAGGGGTTCGGCTCCAGTTTAACGAAGTTATAAAATCCTAATTTATCTATGCAAGGGACAGGTGGATTTAAACTAATCGCGACGTCGGTTTGGAATTGTCTGTAATATCTCAATCAAAGCTTCTTTACAGAACAGAAGTAGTCCGTGGCATGACTCAAGAAAACCATGGACTAGAAAAAGTCGGATAGAGGTCAAAGTTTGAAGAGATAAATGTTCTAAGATGAAGTAGAAGCAATTGACAGTACGCGTGTCAGAGTGCACGCGGAATCTTTGTGGGGTACATCACTATTGAAAATTTTTCTATAAGGCATTAAACCATATTTATCAAATTACTGAAAGAAAATTCGAGACCTGACCGCTCCACATATCCGTCAGTAATAATCCACATATCCGTCAGTAGAATCATACACTCAGGCAAGCCGACGAAGAATAGATGATCTAATATTGGAAAAAGTAATATAAACATTATTCTCCTCTTTTAGTATCAGTACAAAGACGGCGACATTCCCGTCGAGGCCAGCCTGTCACATATTATCATACGCTTAGACAACGTCTTTCATATTGTTGAGATTTCTAGATTACCCAACAAGCATTTCTTTCGCGAACCCCCATACTCGACCTATAATCTAGACATTCTTTCCGCTAGGCCTTTAGTAATAGAAGAACCCACAAGGTCTTGAGAAACTGTAGGAGGACAAACAATATACTAGGAAATGATGGGAAGAATCATATCTACGGAACCGACAAACAATGTCTCCACAGCGGGTCTGAAATGTGTCCAATGGTACATGTCATACGAAGTATGTAAAAGTCGCGACTGAGGAAACAATATTTGGTGGAATACGCCGGAGTAAAAAGTATTTATGGAGAGTGTAACAGTTTGTTACCTTGCTTTGATTGTTACTATAATATATGTACGATCTACATAACAATAAACTTCTGTATTAATCGATAATTGTCCGGTTATAAATTGGGAAACGTGTTTTATCAATTTCCCCTAAACCTAAAAAGAATTTACTAAATAAATTCGGTTGACTCGATCATTATCTCGTTTGTCACAGCTAAGATCACATTGATCACACTGTGCTTGAATCGCAAACGTTTTTTTTTGTGACAAAGCTGGGCTCCCAGGGGTAAACCTAATTCGAGTACGCTGAATTCAATGGTGCTAGTCCCATTTCAAAGTTAGTCCCCATTTTTGAAATCTGGCTTTCGACATGTTTTGGCTCTGAGTCAAAAGTTTGTCAAAATATACACTCATTCTCACGTTGATATCTCTTGAACCATTAAGATTTTCGTTGTGCTTTCTTCAGCAAAATTGTTGCCAAAAACCATTCACTTTTTTCAACTTCGTAGAGCACTAAGTGTAACAAAAAAATAAATAAAAAGTAAAATAGAATTTACTATTAGTGATAATAAATGTGCTAATTTCTTGATACTACACTAACTGTCGAGTATAAGCAAAAGTTGGCAGATTATCTGGCCAAGAAAATGCGTTCCAGTGGTAAACCATACTTAAGCTGCGAGATCAACATATTTATTTAATGGCGTATATTAATTCTTTTGAAAATCGGTATAGTTAATCCGGTATGCCCTTTCTTAAATTTTTAGAAACGATCGGTATGGTCATTAAATACAGACAGCGGCACTGTAGCCCGACCGTTTTTTTAAGACTTCGAAAATAAATGTATGGATCCGAAACAAAAATTTAATTAAATGGATTAAACTTCAATTCAAACGAAAATAAGTAGTAAACATCCATTAATATATCAGGTCAATGAGAATAACCTGACGAATTGAAGTGCAGCTAAAAAAAATATAAAATAAAACACTATAAAACTATTTCACGTTAACTATAATTAACTACGTTAATTATAAGAAAAAGTTGATAAATTTATATTACGAAAATTATTTAATTTTGAGTCATTACTTATAACAAAGAATTTCTAATAATAAGAAGTGAATACACGTACCAAAAAGTTGATATTTCCATTTTTTTATAACTCCTCTGCCTCTCTCTCTATCTCTCTCTCTGGCACTATATACCATCAAGGGATTTGGGCGCCTCAAATGAGGTTTCATCATCATATGTATTTTCATTTCGGATAATGAGTGATTAATTTATTGATCCTAAACCAGCTGTGAAATTTTTTCCTTGTCACCACCGGGAATTGAACCCGGGACCTCCAGTCACTGGAACAAGCATGCTGACCACTTTGCCACCGGGGCGGCGAAACGAACTAATCATGATTTTTATGATAAAATAAATACGCTATCTATTTTAAATGTAGAAACTAGTTTTGTTCGAGATCACGTGATCTCAATTTTTTTTTTTGGTTAATTTGTTTCGGTATTATTCCGCCATTCCACACTTTGGTTCTTTCGTCGTGATTCTTTCCTCGTTTCCTTCTCTTTCACCTACAAACTGTTTTTAGTGGCTCACCGAATTAAAAAAAGGCTGACTTAAAAATGCCGTTTTTATAAAAAAAAAATTTTAAATTTTAGAATTGACTAATGGTACTCTCTATTGGACATGTAAGCTCAAACCATTCAATTATTGCAACAAATGCTTTCATTAATGAAAATGTATAACAAACTTAAATTTTCAACTTAACATGACTTAAAAAAAGGTCCCATTTTACATATAAAAACACCAAGTCAACTGTTATGATAAAAACACAAAGTCAGTCTTTTTAATTTCAGCCTTTTTTAATTCAGGGAGCTGTTTTTAGTCTGTAGGTGAAGGGGAAGGAAACGAGGAAAGAATCACGACGAAAGAATTAAAGTGTGGAATGGCGGATTGTATGTAAAACGAAAACTGTGGCAAAAAAACTAAAAGCAACAACAACAAATAATGAAATTGGTTCTCGTGTACTAATGTAAAAATTACACAATTTTTAAGTTTTTTTAATTTTTTTTAAATTTCCCATTTAAAAATACATACAACCACAAATTTTAACTTCTCTACTCCACCCATAAATATTTTTCTAAGCTATTTTCTTAATTCTTAATATAAAAAAATCACATGACACGATGTTCGTACATGCTAACCTCCGAATTGTTCGATATTGTTACCACAAATATGATCCATGGTCCGTGCGGTGCTATTAATATGACATCGGACAATGGAAAATGTACAACGCGTTTTGTTTCACACATTCACAGTGCAAATGTCGAACACTACAAATCAAATTGAAATTGATAATCGGTGGGTGGTACCATACTCACCATTAATACTTTCAAAAACGTACAAGGCTCTTATTAATGTCGAGGTTTTCAGTTCTGTACAGCCCATCGAGTACATTTCCAAATATGTTAATAAAGGCAGTGATTTGGCAGTATTTGAAGTACAAAATATAAATGATACCAAATGGACAGATATATCAGCAGTAACAAAGCTGTCTAACGTAGTCTTAGTTTTCCCACACACGAACGAAACCCACGTGTTGAGCAGCTTGCGATTCATCTTAAAAACGGTCAACGTGTATATTTCACTGAAGAAAATCTTCTTCAAAGAGCATTCGAGCCACCAATAACGACTCTGAGCGAATTTTTCAAACTGTGCCAAAAAGCTGATATTTTCGGACAATTCGAAAAAACATTATTATATACCGACGTTCTACGCTATTTTACATAGAACAAGTCAGGTAAAAAATGGAATTCACGTAAACAAGGCGAACCACATCCTATAAATCCGCAGGCGTATTCAAAGCCACTACATTGGGACGACTTTACACAGTACATCCAAAACAACGTGAATGTTTCTTTTTTTAGCAAAAAATTTTGGTAATCCAATTTTTGCGACCAGTCAAGCGAGCAGACACGTATTCAATACATATCAAGATGCATATCGCGAGATGTATTTGCGGGAAGACGACAATCATTGGGATCTGACACTTGCAGATGCAGCATTTACATCCACGCCGAATAACATTCGTCAACTGTTCGCAATTTTATTAACGACATGTTATCCAACACAATCATCGGCTTTGTGGTAAAAATACAAGAATTACATGCGGCTGAAGACATACTACACCGAGTTAGATACACAAACCAAGATCCGAACATTGATTACACGCCAGAAATGTACAATGAAGCTTTAGTGTTGATCGAGGATTTGTGTATTTTAATTTCAAATATAGCAATAAATCATTATTACCATAATGATTTATTGGTATATTTGAAATTAAAATACACAAATCCTCGATCAACACTAAAGCTTCATTGTACATTTCTGGCGTGTAATCAATGTTCGGATCTTGGTTTGTGTATCTAACTCGGTGTAGTATGTCTTCAGCCACACAGTAAAAAAAAAATTGCCTGACCGTCCGGCGGCCGACTTAGTTAACAATGATGTGCAGCGAAAAGAACAGTATAACAATGTTGACTAGATATGTATTGCAAACAATGAGCCATTAATGATTACTGAACAAAAAAGTATTTATGATCAAATTATGCTGCCTGTTGCTGCTACACAAGGTGGCTTTTTCTTTATGGATGCACCAGGCGGAACCGGAAAGGCGTTTTTAATACCACTTATCCTTTCAAAGATACGTTCGCAGCATTGGCATTGGCAATTGCATCGTCAGGCATTACTGCCGATTTGTAAGATGGTGGAAGAACGGCACATTCAGCGCTCAAACTGCCATTAGACGTCCTTAGCAAACCGAACGAAATGTGTAGCATTAAAAATCAGCGGAATGGCTGCGCAGTGCTGTAAACAAGTTCAAAGACTATCTGGGATGAATGTACTATGGCTCATAAACATTCATTCGAAACATTGCATGAACTATTCGGTGGTGTTAATTTATTACTATTCGGTGATTTTCGACAGACATTGACAGTCATTCCACGCTCTACTTATGCCGATGAGATTAACCCATGATTAAAACAATCATTTCTATGGCGAAGCGTAGAGACCGTTCAATTGACCATCAACATACGAGTACAATTGCAAAGTGACCTGTCGGCACAAATATTTTCTGAACAATTGCTTGATATTGGCAACGGTAATATGTAACTGCTATTTTGGCAGGGAAAAATGTTGATGTTGACGAAATTATTTTTCAGATACAAGAGTCGTTCCCTGGCAAACTGATGTCTCTCAAATCAATCAACACTGCGTCGTTGGTAAAAATGACCCAGTAAATTATCCAACTGAATTTTTAAATTCAATAGATAAGCCAGAAATGTTAGATTAAAATTTGTTTTGCCGATAATTCTTCTTCGTAATTTAAACCCACCCAGATTATGCAACGGCACACGTTTGGTCATCAAGCGGATCACCGGAAATGTTACTGAAGCAACCATTTTGAACGGAAGGTTTAAGGGAGAAGTCGTTTTTCCCCACGTAACCTAATAATACACTCGGCAACGACAATCTAATTCAAACGGTATCAATTTCCGATTTGTTTGGCATTCGTTATAACAATCAACAAATCTCAAGGGCAAGCAATGTCCGTTTGTGGACTCGAATTACAAAAACCTATGTTTCTCTCATGGCCAGTTATATACGCACTATACTCAGGTGTGGGTAAACCATCGAATCTCTTCATATTGACAAAAGACAGTGATTTAATTGCATTGCATACGACTTGCATGTTTTATGTATGTCAAATGCATAAAATATCAGACCCCGTGCTACCAGATAAAAGGCGGTTTACATGAAATGCGATCTACAAAGAAGACGGTTTGTGGCAAGACAACGTCTGCTGATAGCTGATCCGTTTGGTTATAAGATGGAAAACATATTTCTGACATTTAGGAAAATACGAAAAAATCGTACCGTTGCAACCTAGCGCAATTAGCTCCAAACAAAACATTTCCATGTAATTCGTTTTGGGCCCAAAATAATATTTTAGTTTGAGTTTAGTTTGAAAAAGTATTAGTTTGTCGGATCAAAGCTATATAGTTTTGAGATCGGTCAAAAACGAATTACATGGAAATATTTTGCTCGGAGCCTAATTTCGCTAGGTTGCAACGGTACGATCGGTACGTCGTATTTTCCTAAATATGAGATATGTGTTTTCCATCTTATAACCAAATTATCATAATCTGACAAATTTATGAGCCAATTTAAATATTATTTTACTTTATTTTTACTTTTAAACTCGATGCTAACTTCACATATGAAGTATATTTTTAATAAAATATATTATAAAACGGGCGGGGCTAACTTCACACAAGAGTTAGAAAGATATAATTATGTTAGTGTTGCCTGATTAATTTTTTTTAATATCGGGGATAACTTCACATACGTGAAAAAAATGTAATTTTAATCACAAATTTGCTCGCAAATTAAATAATTTTGTAACAATATAAAATAATTTTTTTGTGTCTCTCTGAAAGCTGAAATTTGATATATCACATGAAATATTTTCCAAATATGTTTAGGCAAATTTGGAAATGTGCCGTTCTGCGATAAGAACTAACTATTAGAAGCATTCTTGTTGAGAGAAGATCATCTCAAGTCTTCAAGCGAGCGTTCAGCTTCAGAACGAATTCCAATCGTCGTTGGTGAAGATCAACGTTAGTCAGAGAAATCTATGTAAGCACATCACGCAAAGCAAGGAGATGCAGCTGGCAATGATAAAACTGATAATATGTTCACTCTAAACTCGACCTAGGAGCAGATTCATCGATTTGTAGATAAACTGATTTCTGCTACACTCTACACTCAATGTTCAAATTTCCGGTTCAATGCGCTGGAAAGCTGTTAAGACCACTAATTCTCTCCGGAATTTGCTTGAAACGGTTGCAACTGTAATGGCGCAACACCGAGTTTCTTATTTTCGATTATCTATGGTTCCATACGAACATTTAAACACACGTTTGCAACAGCTGAAAGCTGCTGAGGCAGGGACATTTTCAACCAACGGAAGAGTTCGACGCCGTCAACTCATTTGTAGCGAATCAACTCATTTTTTTTAACAAAAGCGACAACTTTCAACCTCCTGAATGAACCGTGTGAATGAAAAATCACAACGGCGTGTTTGCAGTTGAAAAAGTACCCCGTATTGATCCAAAAAACGTGCCTGTCACCGAACAGAATGCCCAAGCTCAACATTTGACCGCAACTCCAACGCTATCAATGACATCAGCAAAGTTGATAACGAGAAGCTCATCCCATAATACATTAACAAGGCTGGAGGACAGGCCAAAAACTTAGACACAAAAGGCGAGATTAACGAAATCAATAGGCTACTCTTTCGTCGAGCTCAATTGTATTCTGATCATTTGCCGAATGTGAAGATAACTTTCCAGAGATCAGCGAACACATTTTCGACACGCGGACAGATGAATTTCCTATAAAATTCCCAGCTGGAACAGCAAAACGTCGAATGCTCTCCTAAACCTTTGCTGAACTATGACTATGCACATGATGTAGGAATCAAGAGACCCGCATAAGAACTTGGGAATTCGACTTGAATTTCTTGATTGCGCAAAAAGCTTCCGACAAAATTTAACTAGTTCACTAGAAGTAGTTTCAAAACAGTTCAGTTATGATTATACCAGTTTAAGCCTGGAATAAATACGAATGCAACAAATTTGTGAATTACGAGAATTGGCGTTGTAGCCATCATATTCTATAACAGACACATCGCCTGAAAAGTTCCCGGTCTAACAAATAAAATAGAATTGTTTGGGGAAAAATACATTTTATTCATCAACATAATTTCCCTCTTGAGTGATACAACCAGTATCTAACTGTAAGGCCTCTCTAACATTTTGATGCCCTTTTTGTAGAACGATTTATCTTTATTGCGCCTAAACAGATCCAAACAGCGCACAAAACATCGACGCGTTGTCGTTTTTGATCCATTGTGAGCAAACACGGTTCCCACTTCGAACACAGCTTTCTCATGGACAAATGTTCGTGCAAAATATAACCAACACGTTCCATTGTTATCTTTACAATGTCAGCTATCTCACGCAAGTTCACTTTACGGTCTTTAAAAACAATTTCGTGGATTTTTTTTATGATTTCTGAAGTCACAGCCTCGTTTGGGCGTTCAGTGGTACATTATCGGTTGATTTTCCTGGTGCAGAGTCCAGATAACTCTTATCAAGCCACACTGCTTTGCTTGAAAAGTATAGGGCAAATCAAAAATCAGCGTTTAATCAATACTGATATTTGCGTTTTGAAGAAAATGTGTATATTTTGGAGGGATTGCGGTTCTTTTATAAACGAAGAAACTTATTATTTAAAATAATTCTGATAGATAAGCCTGTATAAAACAGACAACTTAATATGTATATACCTCTTTCGGCCCAATGTTGAACTGTCTGTCTACCTTCGTTGTGATTTAGTCACCAGTCATAAAAATTAATTGCAAAGTGAATGGCTTTTACGATTTCAATCAATATTATATCATTCATAAGACGGTTGGTTTCTAATACATTTTCAATTTTTCGAATATACTAATTGAAACTTTCCTAAAACAAAGGAGTAAAGATTATCTGTACTAATTTCCGAAAAAACTTTAAGTAAAACACGACTTTCACAAACATTTAGAAAAAACAATTGGAATTTATGATTTTCTTAATAGATGTTGAACTTAAGCTTCAAGAACCATAAAAATACATGTTTACCAATATTGAAAACACTTCGTGATAAAAATTATCATTCGAATCAGACCGTGAATGAATCATTGCGACGCCACTCAAGTGACCTCATACCATTTTCCAATTTTAACATAAAATAATTTCAAGTTGTGTACATCACCCGTATATAAGGGGAATCCCTCGCGGAAGGAACAACAATTTATTATCGTGTTGTGATATCTTTTCCAGTTTGCCCACACAGTTGTTGTTATTTTATGGCCACGCTTAATTTTCACACATATTCGTAACACGTTTAATATGCAAATTAACATTTTAATGTCGCCAGCATTCAAATCATAAAAAGTTTCTTATGCACATTACGTTTTCTTGCTTACTCATGATTATTACCTTGTTCTTGTTATGCATGCTAAATTTTTGTTTTTATCATATTTAAGACGTCGTACAGGTAAATAACAAGACGCTGCGTTCTTCGAAATATTTCTGCTATAAATATGTGCAAAGTACATAAGTAGAGTGCACGTAAAATAATTTTAATTAATTTTTAGAAATCGTAGATTTGTTATTTGTAAAGTTGTAACCTGATGACCTGGGTCAGCTGCACCGCGAGGTTGCACACATATTTTTTTTTTTTTTTATACGGGTAGCGCATACCGGTCGGGAGGGTTCCGTTACCCCGCGTGTACAACGGCCATCTTACAAAAAAAACTAGACATGTACATGTGTGTGCCACAAATCAAAAAAAATCTACATTTAAAAACAACAAACTGAACTTTCACAAATTGAAGTTTAAATATTTTGCACCACTGCACGTTTTCAACACCCCATCCGTAACTATCCCGTTACCACCTCATTGTGATGCTTAACCAAGCCTTATAAAAATCATCAAGCGCGATTGGATTAGGTGTGGATATTGTGATTAATCAATCTTCACTAGATTACTTAAAAGTTCGATATTATAATTAAATTCCACCCAGAAATCTAATAACATTTAAGCAGCAAAAAAAAATAATTAACTTACAAATAATATGTCTCTACCAGTTAATGTCCCGTTTATGAGATCACCGTCCTCGGATGACAATCTTGCAGTCCGGATTATTTGATTTCATACAGCAGCCACCAGTCAGTTCTTTTCCATTTGATTCTGCTTACGATTCTATCAGGTTCTGGTCTTGGTTGGTATGCCGATTTTATTTTTCCAAATATAGGATAGCTCGTAGATATACACCCAACTGCACGATACTAAAGAGTCTCTATTCTACCTTAGCGTTTCGTGTGATTTTTATTGTGGTTCGTGTTTTTCCAATTTCCAGTTGGTTTTATAAGTTTTTATTGTTAGTTTTTTTTTTGGTTCAAAGAGAAACTAGTCTCGGCAACTTCACCAAAATTAAATTACACAAATGCACAATAATCAATTTTATTGGTATTTTATAAAGTTTTTGTTGCTTTTGTTTATTAAGCGTTTATTATTGATTTATTATTAATATACAACCATTATATACAATTAGGTAGAAGTTGTCTATAAACATCACAATAAAAGATGCACTCAACAATTTTTTTTGTAATCATTATATTTGTTATACATTCAAATTTTATAATTTTTGATTAATACATATATATATTTATTACTTTTAAGAGTTCAACTTAACATACAATATTCTTAAAATTTTATAATTTAGTGATGATTACTTTTTCAATATCCAAACTCGACTGACCCACCCAAAAATCATCGTCTCCCCAATACATTTTTTCGCGCGCATCACCCAAATCGACGTCACGAATACTTTCATTATACACCGTAATGAGGCCGTTTTTGTTTCGCTTGTGTATATACAATAATTTTTATGTATTAACCCGTCTCAATTATGTGTAATTACTTCCCAATAAAAATCCCGGTGGTATGAGTTTATATTTTAATTGCTTGCTACCATTCTGCACGTAAGAAGCAATTTATATTGCCATACCATAACGAAACGTAGCCAACACTTAGGCGCATTGGATATTTTTTTTTTTTTTGTTTTTATTAAAGCCGGCCTTTGTTTAACGCAGCCGATCGTTACATGGCAGGTTCATATATCGATGGTCGTCCAGAAAAAATTAGATATGAAGCTGAAAAAAGATGGCTGGTTGCTAAAAGAAAATAGAATGATATTAAAGGCAGAACATAATCATTGTTTTATATCCATCGCGTGGTAAGTTCCCAACGTCTTATCATTTTCATCCACAAGCAAATAATACACATTACCTATCTTAGCTTTTACAAAAGCTTTGCGGAAAGGAAAGGCGAATTTAGCGGTAAATTTATTAGCGGCATCGCTTAGAATATGGTGTTTCACGAACACTTGCTGACCGATTTCAATGTTTCTTGGCCTAGTTCGTAAATTGTACCGGTTAGCATATTTTTTATAGGACTCAAGAAGTTTACGCTTTATCTGATCATGAATGATGGCTATACGATCAGGCACTTTCATCCAGTCTAACGAGGGTTCTTCTACCGAATTTATTTCCCGAAGTAGTTTGTAATCTCCAGCATGATATATTTTGTGATAACCGAACATTGCAAAGTGTGGAGATTGTCCAGTTGATTCGTGAACCGAGGTTCGAAGCGCACTTCCTATTTGTGGTAGATAACTATCCCAGGAAGTGTGATTATCTTTTATGAAAGCTCTGATTGCTGCGATAATTGAGCGATTCACTCGCTCGGACGCATTACTTTGTGGTGAATATAAGGCAGTTCGAACATGTATTATTCCATATTCTTTCATTAAAGCAGTAAACTCTTTACCAACAAATTGGACACCATTATCGCTATGAACTGTTTCTGGAACACTGAATAGCGGAAATAACTCATCTCGAAATACGTCCACTATCTTGCTAGCAGTAGCCTTAGCTAATGTTTTTAAATAAATAAATTTCGTTAGGTTATCCAAAATGATTAAAATGATAGTTTTACCTGATTTTGACCTAGGATAAGGGCCAAGAAGATCTACGTATATCTTTTGCCACGGTCTGTCTGAGATGGTAATATTTCCTAACGGTGGACGTAAGCATTGGTTAGTAGACTTACTCTGTTTACAAATTTCGCAGTTTGAGATATAATCATGCACATGAACAGCCATTTTCGGCCAGTAATATAAACGACGCAATCGTTCGAGGGTTTTCTTGATTCCCCCATGAGCTCCATTTGGACTGTCATGCTCCTTTTTTATTAGGGAGTTCGGTGTGCATTCTGGAATCCATAATTTCCACGACGGAACATCAGAAAGTGGTATATGTTTAGTGGGTTCAATTCTGATAAAAATTTTCTTATTATGAATACGAATGTTTGGAACAGAAGTGGGATCATCTTCAACTTTTTTGCGCAGATCCATATAAACTTTGTCTGTGACGGTTTCTGGGTCGAACGGATCGGCTTTATGCAGATTCAATTCAGAGTCTAATTCAACTAAGGTATCGCAGTGAATTCTGGATAATGTGTCTGCAACCACGTTATCCTTACCTTTTTGATGCACTATGCAGAAGTCGTATGCTTGTAGTTTGAGGCTCCATCTTGCGAGGCGGCCACTAAGGTCCTTCTGCGACATCAACCATTTCAAGCTCGCGTGGTCCGTAATAATTGTGAAACAGTAACCCTCGATGTATGCCCGGAATTTCTTAACACTTACCACCGCCGCCAAGCACTCAAGTTCAGTAATAGTGTAGTTCTTTTGAGCGGCGTTCAGTTTTTGGGACATAAAAGCTATGGGCTTTTCTGTACTTTCGTCATCAGTTTGAAACAATACACTACCAATCCCTTGGGTGCTGGCGTCACATCTGATGAAAAATGGTTTGTTGAAATCGGGGTTGTGCAATACCGGAGCATTCGTTAATAGGTGTTTCAGTGTTTCAAAAGCGAGGTTGGCATCTTCGGTCCATTCGAATTTTCTACCCTTACGCAACAGATTGGTGATCGGGGCGGTTACGTCTGAAAAGTTCGGTATGAATCGTCGATACCAACTTGCCATGCCCAATAGCCGACGAGTTTGTTTCACTGATTTAGGTGGTGGAAAGTTCTTGATAGCGTCTACTTTTGATGGATCCGTTCGCAGTCCTTTTTCCCCTACCAGGAATCCCAAGTATCGAGTTTCGCGCAGAACAAAATGACTCTTTTCAACGTTTATTGTCAACCCTGATTTGGACAATAAGTTGGCGACTACTTTCAGCAGTTCCAGGTGCTCGTCAAACCCCGCCGAGATAATTAGTAAATCGTCTAAATACACGAAAACTCTATCTCTCAGTTGGTGGGGTATCACTCGATCCATCAATCTGCACATGGTTTGGGGAGCGTTACACAACCCAAACGGCATGACACAGAATTGATAGAGAGGACGGCCTGGAACTGTGAAAGCAGTTATCTCTCTTGAACTTTGCGACAGTGGGATTTGCCAAAAGGCATCTTTTAAATCTATACTAGTAATATAATTAGTACTGTTTAGTCGTCCAAGCAAACCATCAATCAGGGGTAAAGGATACGCGTCCTTTTTAGTTATTTGGTTGACCTTCCGAGAATCCAAGCACAGGCGCGACTTGCCGTTTGCCTTTCTCACTAGCACTACCGGCGAACTCCAAGGACTCGTACTTTCCTCTATAACTCCTAGTGAAATCATTCTGTCAATTTCCTCATAAATTAGGTCTTGCATTGCGGGTGACCTCTGGTAATGTCTTTGTTTAATTGGCTGTGAATTACCTACGTCAATATTATGCTCAACTAGGTTAGTTCGTCCCAATCCGTTTGTTGCAAAAGAAGGAAACATGGAAATTACCACTTGTAACTCTTCGTTCTGTTGTCTGGTGAGTTTGTGTCGATTTACTTCTGCTGTTGGAATCGGCTCGGAAAGTTCACAAATTATGTTAGGCGCAATATTAAATTGTTTCCAAAAATCGACTCCAAGATAGACCTCCGATTGCAGAGACGGAACTATGCAAAATTTGATGTTCCGTGTTATCCCCAAATACGTGACAGGTAGTTTAATGTGGCCCAACACGGCATTAGCTGATCCGTCTGCGGTCTGGATGCATGTATTTAGCTCTTTAAAGCTTACTCCTAGATTTCTTATAAACATCTCGCTGCCTTTTCCGAGGATACTGACGCTTGCGCCACTATCTAGCAAACCAAGAATTGATTTTCCCATAATGTTAATTTTCGCATAGGGTCGTGGATCATTAATTTTCGTCTCTGTAATGGTGGTTAATGAACAACATCTCTCGTATAATTTGCGCTCCTTCCAGTAATCCAAAATTCGTTGATATCGTCTTGTGTTGTTTGATGTTGATTCGAGTAAGTTTGATGAATCTACTTTTGCGGTTGAGAGGATGGCTTTCTGGGATGTTGAGTTTTTTCCGAACGATATCCCCCAGAGTTCGTAACGTTCGGATTCACATTTCCCATGTTTATTTTCCTTTTCTGACAGCAGAGACAATCGGCAATATCAAACCCCGCAAGTCCGCATCCCTCACAAAATTTATGCGTACGCTCCATCATGCAGCTGGTAAATTTGTGTCCGAGATCCTTACAGTTCCAGCAGACCACGAAACGAACTCCACGATCAATAGCACTAACTTCGTCATTTAATCGTTCTTCTGGCTCCTCCTCTGATTCATCAGTATGCGTTTCTTGGTCCTCATAACATGCTGGTCTTCGGGAGTGTCTTGCAGAAGAGCCCGACGCAACGTGAAACTTGGTCACTTCTTCAACGTGTGGACTGCGTTTATATCGTCTTTCTGCACCTTGAGATTTGACAAATTCTGGAACCACTGAGTTTCGTTTTATGCGCGGATCTATTAGTTGTCGTGGGTTAAATCCCGAGGTTTGCCACAATCTCTCTAAATTATCGCAAACTTTTCGTAAACTTTCAATAGTGTAAAATTCCATGTTAGCAGTTGCATTCTTTAAAGCTGGGTTCATGTTGTCGACCAACAGTTCCAAAATTTCATCATCCGGTAGAGGTTTCGGGAGGCGACAGTTCACGGTTTCAATCTCTAGTACAAAGTCATTGAACGACTCTTTAGTGAGTTGGGTACGGTGACGAATGTATTTCCGCATGGCTCGGTCTCCTTCAGCACTGCTAAACCTTTCGAGAAATGCCTGTTTTAATTGGTTCCACGTTGCGCGTCTAGTTTTTCTGGTATACACGTAATACCATTTTTCGGCTTTACCTGTGACAAAATGCCGCGTCAAACTAACAAGGTCATCTTGAGGTATTTTGTCCTGTTTGGCATGTTCTTCTAACTTCATTATGAAATCGTGTACATTTTCATCATCCTTGATCTTATCATTACATCCTGAGAAGGAAATTCTCCACTTCGTTGGATCTGGATTTCTATGGAATCTATGGTGTGAAATTTCTCTAGGGCGTGTATTTTTTCGAGATGTATTGGACGGGGTACTATCAGACGTCTGGTTATCATCACTTTCGGTACTCGAATTACCATTGTTACTTCTATTATGTGACGTATGTGATGACTGGGTAATCTCAGGAATTCGTCTAGATGATGCGTTCATTTTCTCGATTAAATTCTTGGTTAATTTCTCAATTCGGTCGGAAAATCTTCTTTCACTGTCTCGGTTAATATCATCATGCTTGGAGTTGCTTTGGGTACCTGAGGCTACGCTACTTTGTTGAGCTGCTGCCGAGGTCAACTGTGTCCTGGAATTGGTTCGCTTTTTCTCCTTTGCCTCAGCTTCTTTCCTTTTGATATCACGGACTAAGTATCTCGCGAATCGGTTTAATGAATTGACAGCTATAGGCAAGCCGGCCAACCCCTGAAAGGAATTAGATAATCTTTCGGCTCTGTCTTTCCAGTGGAATATTCTAACCATCAATAAATTTTTCGCTCTTAAGGATGACTCAACTTCCTTAGACTCCAACGCCTCATCTATCGCCATTAACTGTTGGTTGATAGCAGTCAATTCAGCTTCCGGCTCCGCGCTAATATGTGATAATTTAGGCTTAAGCGTGGTATTCTGCCATTCTGTTTTTAACGTATCATAAAATTTGTCTTGGTGGCCTGGTTGATCGGTTTGCAGTCCTCGTACCTGGTATTCTATTAACAGTTCGTCTTTAGTCAGACTTTCGAAAATCAGTTTATAGTAATCCATTCTGGGATCGTCGTTGAAATTTATTTAGAGCACTATATCACTTTGATCGGGACTAATTATGACACAAATATTTTCTTTATTTTTCGAAAATATAAAAATTTTTTTTTTTTTTTTTTTAACAATTAAAGAAAGCGAATTATAGGCTTATACTTCAACAATTATTTAGAAAAAAACAATTTTGGTGTTAATATTTTGAAACGATCTACAAGTTTGCGATTAGAGACAAATAGGAACAACCAACCAATAAGTACTACAAGCTTGTGTAGGAACAACCAACCAATAAGTACTACAAGGTGATACACTTTACCTCAGACGAAGTAGATTACGGTAGCAAGCAATAAACAAAGAAGAGCTAAATATATATAAATATAAATTAAATATTTAACAAAACAAATTAATAAAAATAGATAATAATCAATACGAAATTATAACTAATTAAGATAGGTTTAAATACAAAAATATAATAAATAATTTTCCAAAGTGAAAATATTTTCCCTTTTTTTTTTTTTTTTTTTTAATTAATTTCATTTAATAGATGGGGTGAAATTACGCCAAGTGGTGTAGATTTAAGCATAATTGAACGTGTTAATAAATAATTTTTTTGAGTTCTATCCGTTCAAGTTGCTTCAAAAAAATTTAAACTTCTATAATATATTAAGAAATAAATAAACCCAAAAGAGACTACTTCTCGTTCACAGTGACTAACGGATCCGGTTTATTGAAATATTGAATAATGATCATAAGAAATATTAATAAGAAAGATAAACTAAGTGGACCGAGCAATTCGGATTCACCAAATCATCAATCGGCCAATCGTAGAAATCCCATCAATTATCGATAACTTATATAATTCGGCAAAATAAATAAAAGGAATTTAAAAAAACAATATTTAACAAGAAAATGAAATTAATTATAATGATTCTATGATCATGCAATGAGTAATTCACTCACTGAAGTACGAGTAAAACCAAATCATGGATCATCATCGCACGTCAACTGTGTAAGCCATCGATCATTAACATGATTCTAGATTATGATATCTGCAATTTGTAAACGTTTATTTAACCTATGAACGAGAATTTTATTAAATAGAAAATTAAATTCACAAAAAAAATCTAAATGTAGATTAACCGCAATGTCATTAACGCGGACATATCATCTACTAAACCGTTAAGTAGTGAAGCCACCTGGATGCCTTATTAGGGCTACCAACCAAATAAATCTCAATAAATAACGTTTACATCATAAATAATTAGACCCTTTAGGTCCCTGTTTCGGCGCCATTTGTAACCTGATGACCTGGGTCAGCTGCACCGCGAGGTTGCACACATATTTTTTTTTTTTTTTATACGGGTAGCGCATACCGGTCGGGAGGGTTCCGTTACCCCGCGTGTACAACGGCCATCTTACAAAAAAAACTAGACATGTACATGTGTGTGCCACAAATCAAAAAAAAACTACATTTAAAAACAACAAACTGAACTTTCACAAATTGAAGTTTAAATATTTTGCACCACTGCACGTTTTCAACACCCCATCCGTAACTATCCCGTTACCACCTCATTGTGATGCTTAACCAAGCCTTATAAAAATCATCAAGCGCGATTGGATTAGGTGTGGATATTGTGATTAATCAATCTTCACTAGATTACTTAAAAGTTCGATATTATAATTAAATTCCACCCAGAAATCTAATAACATTTAAGCAGCAAAAAAAAATAATTAACTTACAAATAATATGTCTCTACCAGTTAATGTCCCGTTTATGAGATCACCGTCCTCGGATGACAATCTTGCAGTCCGGATTATTTGATTTCATACAGCAGCCACCAGTCAGTTCTTTTCCATTTGATTCTGCTTACGATTCTATCAGGTTCTGGTCTTGGTTGGTATGCCGATTTTATTTTTCCAAATATAGGATAGCTCGTAGATATACACCCAACTGCACGATACTAAAGAGTCTCTATTCTACCTTAGCGTTTCGTGTGATTTTTATTGTGGTTCGTGTTTTTCCAATTTCCAGTTGGTTTTATAAGTTTTTATTGTTAGTTTTTTTTTTGGTTCAAAGAGAAACTAGTCTCGGCAACTTCACCAAAATTAAATTACACAAATGCACAATAATCAATTTTATTGGTATTTTATAAAGTTTTTGTTGCTTTTGTTTATTAAGCGTTTATTATTGATTTATTATTAATATACAACCATTATATACAATTAGGTAGAAGTTGTCTATAAACATCACAATAAAAGATGCACTCAACAATTTTTTTTGTAATCATTATATTTGTTATACATTCAAATTTTATAATTTTTGATTAATACATATATATATTTATTACTTTTAAGAGTTCAACTTAACATACAATATTCTTAAAATTTTATAATTTAGTGATGATTACTTTTTCAATATCCAAACTCGACTGACCCACCCAAAAATCATCGTCTCCCCAATACATTTTTTCGCGCGCATCACCCAAATCGACGTCACGAATACTTTCATTATACACCGTAATGAGGCCGTTTTTGTTTCGCTTGTGTATATACAATAATTTTTATGTATTAACCCGTCTCAATTATGTGTAATTACTTCCCAATAAAAATCCCGGTGGTATGAGTTTATATTTTAATTGCTTGCTACCATTCTGCACGTAAGAAGCAATTTATATTGCCATACCATAACGAAACGTAGCCAACACTTAGGCGCATTGGATATTTTTTTTTTTTTTGTTTTTATTAAAGCCGGCCTTTGTTTAACGCAGCCGATCGTTACAAAGTTCTGTTGCACGCGTACCATTCGATCGTACACAGCAATCAAAGTTTACGTAAATAGTGAATAACTTTCCGATTCGAAAGAAGGCATGTTATTGTTAGGTATTTGTTCTAAATAATAATTTTGTTTAAATGATTGATTAGTTTATTTATTCAAATAGATGTGTGCTCATTAATTCTGTTGAGACATTCAAAACAATATGTTGTGATAAGGTTTATTTTTTGTTGTATGAATTTTTTGGGTCGCACACAACCCAGATTTAGCGTAAATAAACGAAAGAATTAGAACAAGGCAGCTTGTCATATTAAGCTACTTTTAGACACGAAAATTGTTCGGTACCAATGGCATAAATTGACGAAATTTTTATTTGTGCTTGTAATCCAAAAATAGCGCGAATATATTTAATCGCGATTTATTGTTTAGTCTTTTCTCGATTTAATATTCGATCGATATAGACATGTACTTATTTTTATAAAATCACAATATTCAGAAGTCATAAATGTACTTTCTTATAGATTTCGATTTTTTTGGTATAAGAAGCACAAACTGTTATCAATAAAAAAACTGGTAATATATATAATTGTCAGTTCGTGCCAATCTCTAAACAAATTCAACATATTTTGATGGATATATGGATGGGAAGTATTGAAATTGATGGCATTGAAATTTGATTTGAACATGCAGACATGTAAACTCGTACATGTTTATTATAATCCGAAAATAGCTTTGTGCTGTTTTACTTAGTAATTTTGCTAATGATGTATCATGACGGCATAACTAAAAAAAATTCTTTTGTGACAATAATAAGAAAATAAATCGGAAATTCAGCATAATGGTAGTCTACTACAGGTTAGATCTACTGAAAGACTACTCTGTTTCTAGATTGTGCTTTAGCCTGTGTTGCTCATGGCGTCACGTGAACGTTTGAATAGAAATTTATAAGATGGCTTGAACCAATCTTATGATTTAATTAGGTTTCAAAAGGGCTTTATTTTTATTTTGAGAATAAATGTGTTTGGTGAATTGATTTATTTGGAGATGAGCATATAGAGGTTGAGTATCGACATTTTTAGGGGAGGCAGTTTTCATCGAGAAAATAACGATGGACTTCATGTGCAAACGTAAAAAGTATTGTTAAAATTAGATTGTAATTGTGACCAGGACGCTAACTAGAGTGGGTTCAATCGTTTTGGACGGGACAGCTCAAATAAAAATTTTACCTCCAGTACAAATAAAAGAAATACTTATAGTTAGTCAGGTAAATACTAAATCAACCGAAGAAAATGAAATGGTGAACACTGCCATGCGGTTGCTACTTACACAAACCTCATTGATTGATAAAAATAATGATAATAATAATAACTAGTTGACCTGTGACTGAATAATCAGTCACGTGAATACATTTTATTGAATTTTTAGTTAAGAAATGATTAAGTAGATTTTTTAAGATGTTAATTTGATGCACTTTTATCTAAAATAAAGTAAATTCATATACGCGGTTAATTTTTAAATATTAAACGGCAAGCACGCGCTCAAATGCATACAGTATGACTTACGTGCCAAGTCCAATACTCATATCTCAAACGGAAAGCGTGCGCTCGGGATCATATGACCATTTACGCACTCAAACCAAATATTCAAATCTGAACTTCGGCTGGAGACATTTTCATTATCCACTGCAGCAGTTGTTTTACGAAATGCATCCAACTGCTTTTCGTTAAGCAGTTGAATTTGTAATTGAACTTCTTCGGCTTCTCGAACTGTATCGAAGACTTGCACTTCTACGGGACTTCTCGATGGAGTTAGTAAGCCGATCATAGCGCAAGAAATTCCGTGCTGTATAAGAATTATGTTGATATCGTGGAGTGCCAAATTTTTTGCTAAATTTTCAATATGGTGTCGGCTGTAATCAAGAGTCATGTCATCTGCATACTTCATCCAGAGATCAAGAGGTTTTGAAGGTTGACAAAAGCAACAAATATAAGCGAAAGTGACTCGAAGCTGTCTTGGCATTTGAAAGACTGCTGTTTCTGTTAAGCAGTGATCCCGTTTATCATCGTTTACCAGACCCCGTGCAGCTGTAGCTTCAAGCTGAATGTTCATACAAATTCAAAGCTGGTGGAACCTCGAATATGTAGCAATAGCAGTCGCAGGAAGAAACGCTCCTCATCTCTCGAGCTTACTGTATACATTCGTGCAACAACTTTCTCTCTACCTCTTTGACGAAGTTGCCATTTACTGCGTACGTTAACGTAATGGTGGGGAATGTAAGTATATAGGAAATGATGTGCGTTTTGATCATTGAAGTTGAGCTGAAACCATGACTCAAGCTTCGTTCGGCCAGTTTGTGCTGCAAGAAACGCTTCATCCTCATTATCTGCTTCGAATGTAATTATTTGTTGATTCGGTAGGTGGACAGAAAGCCTCATCACGGCATAAGATCGATCATACATTTTCGACTCGATAAAAAATAATTTGATATACTCGCGCTTTGCAATAAAATAGTTGACATCTGGTGAACAAAATGTAAATCGTAGTTTGCTATGAAGCAAGGGGGATTAAAACTGTCATAAAAATGAATTTGAAAATTCTCGGCCCTCTTGTAGACGTAAAAACTAACGCTAACTACATTCGATGAAAATCGCCAATAACAAATTCAGGGTTTTAATAAAGCAAACTCATGGCAAACTCACATAGCGTGAAATCTTGGAAATTTTTTGAAACCACTTGAGGTACCCGTTTCGGGTACTTCCCGGTTGAATTTTTCCGATTTTTCTAGCCATGCACAGCGCAATATTTATGTTGACCTACGGTCATTTTAGGGTTGAGTATGAAAAAATTAAGAATATTAATATAATAGATAGATAGATAGAAGATAGATAGAAGCTGACCTTCGACTGAATAATCAGTCACGTGAATACATGTTATTGAATTTTTGGTTAAGAAATAATTAAGAAGATTTTTTAAGATGCAAATTTGATGCACTTTTATCAAAAATAAAGTAAATTCATATACGCGGTTCTATTTTAAATCTTAAACGGCAAGCACGCGCTCAAATACACACAGTATGACTTACGTGCCAAAATATTCAAATATATCGAAATATTCAAATCTCAAACGGGAAGCACTCGCTCGAGATCATATGACCATTTACGCGCCCAAACCAAATATTAAAATCTCAACTTCGGTTGCAGACATTTCCATCATCCACTGCAGCAGTTCTTTTACGAAATGAACCCAACTGCTTTTCGTTTAGTAGTTGGTTTCGTAGTCCAGCTTCTTCGGTTTCTCAAACTGTATCAAAGACTTGCACTTCTACGGAAGTTCTCGATGGAGTTGATAGGCCAATCATAGCGCAAAAAAGTCCGTGCTGTATAAGAATTATGTTGATATCGTACGAGCCAAGTTTTTTGCTACATTTTCAATATGGTGTCATCTGCATACTCCATCCAGAGATCAAGAGATTTTGAAAGTTGACAAAAGTAACAAATATAACGAAAGTCTCTCGAAGCTGTCTTGGCGTTTGAGAGACTGCTGTTTCTGTTAAGCAGTGATCCCGTTCATCATCGTTTACCAGATCCATGCAGCTGTAGCTTCTTTGAAGGTTTTGTAAATAATACTATTGAATGTTCGTACAAATTCAAAGCTGGTGGAACCTCGAATATTTAGCAAAAGCTGCAGGAAGAAACGCTCCTCATCTCTCAAGGTTACTGTATATATCCGTGGAAAAACCTTCTCTCCAACTCTTTGACGAAGTTGCCATTTACTGCGTACGTAAGCGTAATGATAGGGAATGTCAGTATATAGGAAATGACGTGCGTTTTGATCATTGAAGTTGAGCTGAAACCATGACTCAAGCTTCGTTCGGCCAGTTTGTGCTGCAAGCAACGCTTCATCTTCATTATCTGCTTCGAATATATTTATTTGTTGATTCGGTAGGTGGACAGAAAGCCGCATCACGGTCACATAAGATCGATCATGCAATTTTGACTCGATAAAAAATAATTTGATGTGTTCGCGGTTTGCAAAAAGTAGCTGGCACCTGGTGAACAAAATGTAAATCTTAGTTTGCTATGAAGCAAGGGGAGTTAAAACTGTCATAACAATAAATTTGAGAATTCTAGTCCCTCTTGTAGATGTAGAAACTAACGCTAACTACATACATTCGATGAAAATCGCCAATAACAAATTCAGGGTTTTAATAAGGCTAACTCATGGCAAACTCACACAGCGTCAAATCTTGGAAATTTTCTGAAACCACCTGAGATACCCATTGCGGGTACTTCCCGGTGGAATTTTTCCGATTTTTCTAGCCCATGCACAGCGCAATATTTATGTCGACTTACCCTGAAAAAATCTAACGGGTCGGATCATGTTTAGAGGTCATTTTAGGGTTGAGTATGAAAAAATTAAGAGTATTAACATAATAGATAGAAGACAGATAGAAGCTGACCTGTGACTGAATAATCAGTCACGTGAATACATTTTATTGAATTTTTGGTTAAGAAATAATTAAGAAGATTTTTTAACATGTAAATTTGATGCACTTTTATCAAAAATAAAGTAAATTCATATACGCGGTTAATTTTTAAATCTTAAATAGATAGAGTGTCATGACAAAATTGTATTTTTACACTCACAACTATTAACACCAAAATGTATGTAAAATCATTTTATGTTCTCTGTTTTGTTTAATTGAGATTCAATTACAAATTTTCTACTCATTTTGTCAACACAGTGTGCTATCACAAAAACATCGGCAATTTAAATAAATTTTGTCATTGTCACGGTGTAATGCGCATGATCATAGATTCAATATAAACATATTTTGTCATAGCATTCTGGCGTCGTGACAAAATTTTGCTGAAAACACCTGAGATACCCGTTTCAGGTACCTCCCGGTGGAATTTTTCCTATTTTTCTAGCAAAGGCACACCGCTATATTTATGTCGAACTATGCTGAAAAATTTAAACGGATCGGATCATGTTTAGGGGTCATTTTAGCGTTGAGTTTGAAAAAATTAAGCGTATTAATATAATAGATAGATATGTGAACGCAACATTGATAATTTATTTTTATTTATTTATTTAACCAACAGTATTAATTTACATCTGGTATTTAAAATTAAATTTATTAATACAAATCAAATATGAATAAAAAAAAATGTTAAACCTCTTTTAAATTCATCTCTGGACAAATTAACACAGTAGATACAATATTAAATACACGGCTAGAATTACAAACCGGGTCCGACATATCAAAATTAGACCCATGGAAGTGCAGATCAATCACTAAGCCACGGTGTCTGAGTGATCTCACTGGAGCACGTATTGAAAACAAGGACAGTAGATGTGAACAATCAATTCGGCCCATTATAACGTCGCGCACAAACATTGCGCAAGAAATTTGTCTTCGGACGAACAATGCTTCACTATTCAGTAACAAACAACGGCCTAGATACGGCGGAAGCACATACGTAGGAGCGTTCACCTCTCGAGGAATCAACCCAGAAGCGATTTATGTTGTTTGCCTTAAGGCTGCTTAAGGCAAACAACATAAATCGCTTCTGGGTTAATTCTATACGGTTAGAGGAATTGTTATAGTACGGATTCCAGACAATTGACGCATACTCCAAGTGCGATCGAACAAATAAAGTGAAGAGGACTTTTAGAGTATATGGATCATGAAAATCTTTGGAGAAACAACAACAACATTGAATTAGCCTTATTAATACATCTGTCAATATGGTCGTTAAACGATAAATCTCGTGAAAACATAACCCCTAAATCTAGAAAAGAATGAACTCGCCATAACTCGCCATTATCAGGTCCATAACGTCCAAAACGTTTTCTAGAAAAGTTCATAAATTTACATTTAGAAACGTCCAGGCAAAGCTTACTCAAGCTACACTAGTCGCAGAAAACGTTTAATTCCTGTTGTAGATCTAGCAGATCGCGATCATTTCTAATCTTAAAAAAGATTATTACATCATCAGCGTAAATCAGAAACTTACAATGTTTGAAATACCGCTTCAAATCATTTATGAATGCCATAAATAATAGAGGTGCAATGTGGCTACCTTGTGGGATGCCAGACAAAACATTTATGTCTCTGGATAAAATATTATTTTAAAGAACTTTTTGAGTTCTGTTCGTCAAATATGAAAAAAACCACTTTAAAGGAAGGGCATAACACTTGTTGAGCTGTCCCAGTTTCTTTACCAATAAAACATGATCAATTTTTGCTAAAATCAGTAAACACTACCTCAACACCATCACCACCTTCTAACGCTAACGTCAAAAAATTTGTAAACACAGCAAGATTTGTCACAGATACCGTCCGGGGTAAGACCCATGCTGATTTATTGAGATGGAATTTTTAGTTAAGAAAAAGATGCGGTCCTTGACCATCGATTCAAATAATTAAAAAATAGCCGATAAGATAGAAATACAGCGGTAATTTTCGATATCCGTTCTCCGTCCACTCTTGAAAATTGGTTTAATGAAGCTGGATTTCCAAATTGAAAGAAAAACTCCAATCTTCAAACTAAAATTGAAGATGTCCGTCAGCGGCTGAGCCAAGACCAAAGCACACTTTTTCAACACAAGCGGGTGAATTTTGTCCGGGCCACAACTCATATATTCACATATACATTCAATAGAGCGTGTAGAACGTCGTCTGTATTAAACTGAAATAGAATGTTTGGATTATTGCTAAAAACAAGTTCGTCATTCCCTCTCGAAGACGGGACATACACATTTTCAAAAAATACTCCAAATATGCTAGTGATACTTTGTGGATCACTAGCAGTCAAAGAATTGAAAGACATTTGCGAGGGTATACCTCTACAATTCCGTTTCGAATCAACATAACTCCAGAAACATTTAGGGTTGTTTCTAATATTCTGAGATCTGAGAGTGCTAAAAATATTTCATAAGTTACGACGGATGGGTTTAATTTATATTTTTTATGAGCTTTAGATTTCCGATTTTTTAATCCTGAGAGGCGACTATTAAACCATGGCTCGAATTACGTTTGCAGGTTGTGGCTTTATTAAAACGTTCACTTTTAATTTTTATGATTAACAAAACGTAATAAATTTATTTTTATACGTTAGAAGTTTATTGGTTCAAGTGTAAAACAGTTCTGATTCTTAATTATAAATTTTGAGTTTACACAATGCAAAAGTGTGGGAATGGAAATATAAAACGATATGCAAATAAAGAATTAACAAGATGAGGAAAATTATAATATTGTTTTGACTTTAAGATAAGAAAATAAGATTATGATTGTTATGATTTAAAATAAGAAATATTATATTAAGAAAATATGAATATGCTTAGTTGAAAATTTTATGTTGCAGCTGTACCTATTCTACTATGATGCAGCTGCATTGATTTCCGCTGATGAAGTGGTAGGTGGAGGCGTAGGACGTAACTCTCGCGCATCGACGAAACTACAGGTGAACTACAGGTCTACTTCAAAATGATTTGAATTGTTTTCGTCCTAGGTATGGGGAAATTTATAATTGCCTTAATCTTGTGCTAATTAGGTTTGACACCCTGTGAAGTAACTATGTGTCCTAAAAATGAAATTTGTTTGTGTAGAAATTCTGATTTGTCCAGTTGTACTTTAAGATTAGCTTGTTTTAATTTATTAAATACAAGATTGAGACTTTCAATATGTTCTTGTAAAGAAGTTGAGAAGATAATAATATCGTCCATGTAGCATAGACAATTTTTTCCTCGAAGATCTTTGAGTACGTTATCCAGTACTCTTTGAAAAGTTGAAGGGGCGTTCTTTAGGCCAAATGGCATACGAATATATTCGTAGTGGCCATAATCCACCGAAAATGCAGTTTTAGGAATATCATTTTTCCTAATTTCAATTTGGTGGAAACCAGAAGCTAAATCAAGGGTTGTGAAATACATGCATTTTCCTAGTTTGTCAAGTATTTCAGTTATGTTGGGGAGTGGATACCTATCATCGATAGTTTTCTCATTAAGTTTTCTGTAATCCAAGTCTCCATTTAGTTTTCCCACTGGCATCAGCCTTTTTTGGGACTATCCAAATTGGAGATGATCAAGTGAATAACTGGGTCTAATTATACCTTGTTCCAGCATTTTATTTATTTGAGTTTTAACTTCTTCTTTGTGTATATATGGGTATCTATAACTTTTTGTGAAAGTTGGTATTTCATCCTTCAAATTGATCTTAAAATTAGTTATTTCTTGGTTAGGTTTTTCATGATTATATTCTACAGAATGATAGTTGAGGTTTGAATAAAAATTATGTTGAAAAGGTTGAGTTTTTAAGGGTTGTTCAATTATGAACTTTTGAACTTGATCGGAAAAATTTATTACTTCAATTTTTGCATACCAATCTGTTCTGAGATTTTTACAGGAGTTAGATATATATCTCCATTTTCTATGTCTACTGGTAAAGAGGTTATTGATTTATTACGAGGTTGCAGTTCATAATTTTTTGATATAAAATTAGGTTTAAATATTTAAGGAATATTAACCTTATTGGTTTGTAGAATCGATTTTTGTAAGTCTATTTTAATACCTAACTGATGCATCATTTCGAGGCCTATCAATCCGCCGAAATAATTGTGAAATTTAAATATTAGAAATTTTAGGGGTTCTCGAGTTTTCAAATTCCATTAATGCATCGATTTTTATTTGATTATCAACTTCATGATGGTTGAATATAGTTTTAATTTTTACTGGTTTGATAGTGGTCATCCGTGAAGGATGTACCTGTTTCGGGTCAAGAAAGGATTTATTTGATCCTGTATCGATTAACATTTTAATTTTGGTAGTGGGATTAATTTTAATGTTTATATAAGGTAAAAGAAAAGATTGGTGTGTATTAAGATTTATATATCCAATCGGGCTTCCGAGGCTTCCTGCTGAAAATCCTCATCGTCGATTTCATGTAATTCTTGATTATCCAAACTGGGGTAATAATTTTCATCCTCTTGATACAAATTACGATAAATGGTTTCTTCTTCATTGGAATATTCTTCAGAGATTTCTGCATGGAATAATTCCTGAGATTGGAATTTAGGAGCCCCAAAAGCTTGGAACTGATATTGAGGTCTGTGTGAATTTTGTTGAGGAAACCATGTAGGTTGTTTGAATTTATTTGAATTAGATACTACATCCATAGGTTCTTCTTATTTTGTGGTTTAATAATATTATAATTATTATTAAATTTCGGACGTTGGTCACAAGTAAAGTTATTAGGATTTCTTGGTGGAAAATTTCCATTAGTAAATGGTTTTTGATTATTATAATTTTGAGGTTTATTAAAATATGGTGTTTGATATAATTGAGGTTGAAACCTGTTAATAAAGTTATTTTGAGGGATTGATTATTGATTGATGATTGTACTCTGAATGTCTATGATTTTTGCAAAATATTTTTCCACATTATCACTACCTTGGCTAGTGTTGTGTAAGTCTTTTATTAGATTTGTTTGATTACGTTTATCAGCGTAATGAGTTGTTAAATTATCTCGAATAGCTTCCCATTCGAGTGGTGTGCCATACATATTGAGTATTTCGTTGGCTTCACCCACTATTTTATTTCTAATAGCTCTTAAAAATATTTTTGAACGTGGTTCCCCGTCAATTTCATTGCACAATCCTAATATTTCTTGAACATTTTCAATGAAGTCATATAGTGTATGCCTATTGCCGTCAAATTTAGGCAAATCCTTAATGGCATCAGGGATTCTTAAATAATTATATATATTTGTGGTATTATCACAATTATGTAAATCTTCGTTTGACATTTTACAACTTTCAAGTTTTTTATTAATTTCTCTATTTAATTCTATGTTTTTAATTTGATCTGTTATTTTTCCTATTTCTAAACTTATTCTACTTTTAATACCATAAACCGTGGTATTATGAGAACTGTCTAAAACACTAGTATTGTTTGAGCTTTGGGTTTACACCATCCAATAATCAATAAAACCAACTACATTACGATGGTAGAGTGGCTCAGCAATATGCAATCCGTGATGAAATGAGGTTGACACGATAAACCGTCGTTTCACCTATACTTTTTCACGATTGTTACAAAATCTTTTTTTTTATTTTCCGGCACTTTCACTACTCACTGATATACCGTCAGTGTAGATTTTATTCCCGAATAATGCACTTAAAAAAAATGTTTTGTTTTTTTACTGAGTTCACTTTTTGAATATTAAAAAATATTCGCTATCAACTGCGCCAATTACGTTTGCATTTTGTGGCTTTATTAAATCTTTTACTTTTAATTTTTATGATTAACAAAACGTAATAAATTTATTTTTATACGTTAGAAGTTTATTGGTTCAAGTGTAAAACAGTTCTGATTCTTAATTATAAATTTTGAGTTTATACAATGCAAAAGTGTGGGAATGGAAATATAAAACGATATGCAAATAAAGAATTAATAAGATGAGGAAAATTATAATATTGTTTTGACTTTAAGATAAGAAAATAGGAATATGATTGTTATGATTTAAAATAAGAAATATTATATTAAGAAAATATGAATATGCTTAGTTGAAAATTTTATGTTGCAGCTGTACTTATTCTACTATGTTGCAGCTGCATTGATTTCCGTTGATGAAGTGGTAGGTGGAGGCGTAGGACGTAACTCTCGCGCATCGACGAAACTACAGGTGAACGGGGAATAAATTGTCAATTGCCAAGTTCATTATTTTATAAAACTGATCAATATAAGCGTCTAAACTACTCGTTATATATTGATCCCAATTAATATTGTGAAGAAACTCATTTAAAGCATTATAATTTCCCGTTTTAAAGTTGAAAGATTCACTAAAATTAAAATTTACGTTAACATTGACACAATGACAATTTTCAAATATTAATTGGATATGTAGTGGTATGTAAGAAATATTATTACAAGCAATGATTGTGCCGTGTACTTCTACTGGAATCAACACCAGATCGAGGATATTGTAGCACTGTTTCTCGATGTAATTAATCTGTCTTAGCCCGGGTGAACAGATTGAGTTCATCACCAGATCTGAAATTAGATCACCATTGAATGAAAGAAGATCATCATCAACAGTAAGCCATTATATTTTCGGTAAGTTAAGATCTCCCAATATCATCACAGAAGCAAAATCAGGAGCTGCAACTGCTAGTTGGTTTGAGAAAAATAAAGACAGCTCACCATATATATTATCGGAGGATCCGTATGGTATGAAAACAGCAATTATCAACACCAGCTTTCCATTTGAAAGCAAGCTTAACAGCTAAAATCTCCAACTCGTTACACCAAAGGTCAATAATATCCGCACGTATATCTCTGGAGACAGCTAGCAGAACTTCGCCACCTCTCGCTGTCGATTCAAGATCCGTAAAACGATCGCGTCTGAAGAAATAGTAGTCTGGAGGGAAGTACTCTGTAGAATTTTGCGAGTTTGTCAGCCATATTTCCGTGATGCAAATGACATCATATTCATTTTCCAACACCGATAGGTACATTTCACGCGATTTTGATCGAATTCCGCTAGCGTTGTGATGATAAATAGCCAATGTGTTGATTTCGTCAGAGAGTGGCAGTGTCAGTTGAGCGATAGGTGCAGACAGCGGCATCGGGTTTGAAAAAACTATAAAATCGGTTGAGGTTGCAGTCTTGCAGTAGATATTGTTACAACGTCGTTAGAGCTTAGCGTGGGGCTAAAAAATTATTATTCATTGATTTCCGACGTGAATTTAAAAATTCTTTAATCAAGACTCCAGAAGGCCACGCCGATGAATCTGGTTAAATTTGCTTACAGGAATACCGATTTTAAAAGATACAAAATCTCGATCATCATTACGTCGAAAGCAATATAATACAGGTTTCTCGACTTCAAATTTGTTTTTGATATACATCATGAGATCATCATCAGTAACGTCCTTGCATAATCGAGAAATAAAAATCCACCGTAGCGGTTCAACGGTACGCAAAGTAGCGTTCAAGTCACCATTACCAATAAAAAAATTTTTAGCCGAGTCCATATTATTTTCTAACGATTTAGCAGTTGGTGTTGGTTTTAACAAACTTTTCACGTTATTATTAACAGCGGCTGATGTTTTATTTAACATAGTAATTGAAAATTGGTCTTATTATAGAGGGCGACTCATAAATAACTACAGTGAAACTTGTCGAAGTCGTAAACTGGAACTGCCGGAAACTTGTCGAAATCGGAAAATTTATCCCGTAACTTAGTTTTGTGCTAAACTTGCTAAAATCATTACTCAGTGCTAAAATCATAAATAAAATAATAAATTAGTGCGTAATCTAAAAATTATTATCAGTCATATCGGTTTGTGAATTAAAAATACTGAAATGGCGGACATTAGATCTCTACAACGCAAAATTAACCGCATTGCCCAAACCGAAACCTATATGCTAAAGGCAATCTTACTAGCGAGCCTCTCCAGCGAATCAAAGTACAAATCAAGCGTCTCACGAAGGAATGGAATAATTATCAAGCGACTGAGAAAAATTCTAGAGACCTTCAAGAAGTGATTGATTTACAAGAGACATTGGAGAATAAATATTATGAAGTCAAAGCTAAACTTATGGGAGCGGAACTTGTACATGATAAATCGGAAGAGTATCCCAATCTTGATACCAGTTTACCGATGAGGTGTTACGAGGGATTAAGGTGTTAGATGAGAAGGCCGAGACCCACGACCCCTGGTTAATCCATATATTATTGAACAAGTTGGATCCTACTACCAATCTTGATTGGGCTTAACATAGTTATGGAATGGATTTTCTATATTTCAAAGAATTTCTCGACTTCCTGAACAAACAAAGCGATACATTGGAAAGTTGCGAAACCACGAAACGCGTTACTCCTTGCGTTACATTTGTAGAAACCCCTCATCAGGCGTCTTACTCACAAAGTTAAAATAATGCGTGCCAGTACGCCGACTATATAACCTGCTGAAAATGTAGCCAAAATCATTATCTGCGAAACTGTAAAGACTTTCTACAAATGTCCGTTAATGATTTGTATCAGACATCGATGTGGTTTATGCAGAGCAAAATACAATACTACTCTGCACGCTGCACCAGAACGTTCAAAAGATACAAACTAATGGTAAAACATTGAGCACTGAAGTTTTTTCAAGTCCATCTGAAGAGTCAGATTCAGGATCCTTAAACGTTGCACACGCTATGACAGTCAAGCGGTTTACAGCTTTATTATCAACCGTGGTCATTATAGTTCTTGATTCATCAAATAATTACCAACGATGCCGAGTGTTGACAGATTCCGGAGCACAAGTTATATTCCGAAGGCGAAGCTATGAACATCGATATGCTAATTCTTTCCAAACTGAACAATTTCCTGTCATATTGTGAAATAAATATTTCAGAAAATTAAAGAGTTGCAGTTGGCAGATTCATATTTTAATAAGCCTGGAGTAGTAGATATGATTGTTGGGGCAAATAAATTTTTTAACATATTATGAGAAGGACGCCATAATGCTCGTTGAAACACTTAAGCGATTTTGGGAAATGGAGGAATCCCAAAATGTAATCCATCATCTAAGGAAGAGAACGAATGCGAGGAGCATTTTAAGTTGAATTTTTTACGGCACCATAGTGGCAAATTTATTGTGAAACTGCCTTTGAAAAACAATTCGTATACCTTTGGGAAATTCGCTTAATATCGCCAAAACACGATTTTTTAATTTAGAGCAACAATTAAATTGCGACCCTAAGCTCAAACTATAATATATTAAAATTATACGAGAATATATAACATTGAGGCATTTAAACGAGATTCCAAAGACTGCGCCAATCAACATAGATGCCTGGAGTTACTATTTACCACATCATCTAGTAATGAAGGATGAAAGCACTACCACAAAGGTGCGAGTTGTGTTTGATGGTTCCAGCAAGACTACCAGTGCTAATTCCATTAATGATATCCTTATGGTCTGCCCGACTATTCAACTAACCATATGGATGACGTTGGTAAATTTTCGATACAACAAAATAGCAGCTGATATCTTAAAATTTATCGACAGGTTTTGGTACACGACGAAGATCAAGAACATCAGTGAATCCTGTGGCGAGAAAATGTTAGTGATCGTCTAATCCCAGTACAAATTTACTACCGTTACATTTGGCATGGCTAGTTCAGTATTTTTGGCGATTAGATCTCTTCAGCTCTTGGTTTCAAACAGCACTATCCATTAATAACGGACAAAATCTATACCAAATTTTATATAGATGATTAGCTATCTAGTGCGAATACCATCAATGACGCAAAGGATTTGAAAGATCAATTAACTTAATTGTTACGAATCTGAGGATTTAATTTGCAAAAATGGAGATCGAACGCTACCGAATTGCGAGACCAATCTACACACGAGAAGGGAGAGTCAGTGGTTTCTATTGAAGAAGCGAATTCAACCACCAAAATATTAGGTCTTCAATGGAATTCCCCTGTATTTCCTTAAGCCTACCTGAAGAAAGAATCTCAACGAAGCGAAAATTAATTTCAAACTCGTCTAAAGTTTTTGACCCACTTGGATTTTTATCTCCTTTGATTAAAATGGCTAAGTATTCTATCAAAAATTATGGTTGAGAAATTTAGACTGGGATGACGAGCTACCATGGGATATTGTGTTAGTACGGAATCAGTTGAAGGCAGCGCTTCCTCAATTCGAAGGACTCCACGGGTTTTATGATGCGAGCGAACGAGCCTATGCAGCAGTACTCAACAGCAGATTCATAGAGATGAAAATGGTGAAATGCGGATTGAGCTCATCACGGCTAAATCTAAGATAGCTCCAATCAAGCAAGTATCACTTCCAAGATTAATCGATACTGGACAAGAAATTCGTAAAATTTGACATGATCTTGGGCCGCGTCGGGTAAGAATATGCGATAATATTTCAACATTTAAAAACTCGTACTCCCAATCTTTCCAATATTATTAGTTAACCACCGAACGCACGAAATTTGTTATAGCTTCAATTTGAGCTTGGGCCGTTTTAATACCCTTAGCTGATATAACGAAGCCTAGGAAACTTATTTGTTTCTCCCCAAATACGTATCTTTTGAAATTTATTAGCAGACCGGCGTCTTCTAAGCGCTGAAATGCTATTTTCAGATGTTCGACGTGTGTACCGCAACGTGAATTTGGTGTCTCGAAAAATTGAATGATTGAGTGGCTGGAATGTCTGAGACGCATTCCGAACGACAAACGGGGGAACTAAAACAAACCGAATGCGGTACATATGATCGCATTTCGATATCTAATTTAAAGATCATACTTCCAAGCTGATGGCTGAAATCCGTGAAGATAGGTATTGGATATCGATCGGGATTTGGTTTTTGATTCAACCCGCGGAAGTTTCCGCATACCCGCCACCCACCGAACTTTTTCTTTATGGCGTGCAGAGGTCGACTAGTCCGATTTCTATCCGAAGGCCGACATACTCGGCTTAGGCAGAGATCCATTTCCTTTATAGCTATTTGGCCTTGTGTTTAGATTTTATATGCAGCGTTATGTTTGGTCCTATTAAGCAATGGGGCTTCATGAAAACCTTGTTTGAAATTCTGCTGCATATTGCGAATGTGTCGTTAGTTCGCATCGGTCGTTAGTTGATATGATGGCAAAAAACTGTGTTCCACCCAACAAGGAAGTCAATGGATCGGTTAATTTCTTATCCTCTGAGTCAACTAATAGATCATAGTAAAACAGAAAATCGACCTCAATTATGCATCTCACATGCGAACGAACGTGTTTGGGTTATGTAGTCCTTTAAATTCGCGATATTGCAGAATTTCGGCGTTGTTCGAACTTGCAAAGTTTGGCGCAGTTGTTTGCGTTAGTCTTGAACTTAAAATGGTGCAACCTTAAAATAATCCCGACGACGTTCGCAATGGATGCACCTTTTTTTTATTTATAGGTTAATCATATTTAAACCGAGAGGATTTCCCGATATCGCATCCAGATCGTGTCGAGGATTGGGATTCCAACTTCTGTGATTTGGTTGAAATTTACATGTTTTTGAACCTGATGGATGCCCGATCGTTTTTTGCAAATATTTTGAAAAGTATTCTTATTATGAAAATCGATACTAAAAGGTTCTAAATTAAATTTGCAACAATATCGGTAAAGAACAATTATCCAAAATTCAAGCGGAAGGCTCGATTTTTGTCAAAAAACAGTTTTCTTGTGTATGTAGTAATTTTGAAAATTGTTGACCTCTACAAGTGTTGACTATACAACAAATTTGGTTTTGGACCAATTGTATGTGTGCTCTCCACAGCTCAGACAAATTGGCTGATCGGAGTGAAACTCAAAACATGGAGGCAGCATAACCTTTAGTTTAACGTTTAGTATTTAAAAAATTCCAAAACTATTTAGGATTTCTTTTGATGTTGGTCAAGAAAGTAGCAATGTGGTTACTATATCTTAGTTGGAAATACTCCTTATATGAAACGTTTAATACGAACTGTTCACGTTGGCTCTTCTCCGGTAGCCGTTTTCATTATTTTGAAAGCTTTAATTTTCCTATTTCTCAAATTAATCAGAGTATTCTTATTTAGTTGTTTAGAGTTTAGTTATTTAGCACTATGTCCCAACAAGGGATTTGGCCGCCTCAAATGAGGTTTCATAATAATATTTTCATTTCGGATAATGAGTGATTAATTCAATGATCCTAAACCAGCCGTGAATTTTTTTCCTTGTCACCTCCGAGAATCGAACCCGGCAACTCCGGTCGCTGGAACAAGCATGGGGTGGCCAACTCCGATACATTTGCCTTGTTAAAGTTGGAAGAAAATTCTTCTATTTTCAGTGAAACTACCATCGCTTTGTGGTAGACGTCATTTGAAACGGATGGTACCATCGACTACACTATTTCGAAAATGGTTGAGTCATTGAAAAGGAAGAGGTCATAAGTATTTATCGTACGAGTTACGAGTGTTGCTAATCTGGTTCAAGTTTAAATTTAAAATGGAATCAATGAAGTAAGTTTCAGTTTTAGATGTTACGTTACAATAATAAAATAACGTTAAAATAATAAATATGACCGATATGCTCTTATATTACTTTGTAAATTTATAAGCAATTGTACAAAGTAACTCTATTCGAGCAGCCTCCAGGCAAGTTTAAATTATGTTAGCCGCTACAGCCCTTATGCACTTTACATAAAATAAATGTGTCCTTGCGATACGTAGAGCAAGCGCATACGATTAAGCTTAACACGATTCTTTGCCCAAGAATAATTTCTTAAAACAATTTTGCGTCAACCAGAAAAAAGTTGGTAATTAGCAGAAATTGCATAACTGCATTATCATATTAACTTATTTAACAGCGCATGTACTATTGCAATTAACAGTAATTACTCAAATTATTCATAAAGAAGGTTAATCAGTTATAATATTATTCATACACGTGTATATAGTGTATGCACCGTAAAGTTCATCGGCTTCCTAACATGTAGGGCAACTTTAATCGTTAAGAAGTAAATAACAAATTATTACGAGCCTTGTCAATATCGATGAATAGAATCAACAAAACAAATTCGATAAATACAACAACATTAGTCTGAACCATCGCTACACATGCTCGTTATATAAATACATACTTATGAACAGTAAATTGAATTTACTCATGTAGTATTTTATTGTTGTCTCAAAAATTCTAAGAAATTCACTTTAACTTTCTTTTCGTCTAGATGTGAGTTGTTCTTTGCTCATTTTCCCACCGTGCACACATATTTTTCTCACGCAAACATTGTTTCAAATTTATCCATTATATTCCAATGTATATATTTACCTTCATGTGCGTGTGTGTGTAAATATATACCTACTGTATGTATGTATGCCGCAGGTGAAGTTTATGTTTTATTTTTACAGCAACAAAAAATGGTAAACTTTACGGAAATTTTATTATACTTTTTCTTCAGTTTTTTGTTACGTACATAGTGGTGAATGTGGGTCTGTGGGAGGCTAAATAAAATCCTAAAAATAAGAATTAGATTTTTTTTTATATATATTTTATAAATTTAAATACCTATTTGTATTTCTAAAGCATACAAGCAGGTAACTTCGTGAGCAAAAAAAAGGTCAATAGGGAATCCAGATTTTTGTTACTTTATTTTATTCTTTGTTGGCGTTTGTTGGGAAAATTACAGATAAATTGAAAAGTTATGACATTATGGAAATGATGAACATTTTTTCTAGATTATATGTGCATAATGTATGGGCAGTGAAAAGTACACTGGTAGTACACCTGCAAGTTGTTATGTGCACTATTTGTATATACAGGATTGTTGTATATTATTTGGAATAATTCTTTACATGGAGAATTGTCCATTTATAAAGAATTATGTGAACGGAGGATAGTCCTTTGAGATAATTGTGTATAGTTTCTTATAGTTGAAGAAACTATCCGCCACACACTTGACCCAGAAACCTACAGAATGTTATCAAATGCAATCACCGCTCAAAACATCGAATAGTTCAGCTATGAAAACAAAGATGAGCAACCAATTAAAGTCATGACCAGAGGGTTACATCATACATACCCCAACGAAGAAAAAATTGAAGAATCGCTGTGTGTTCTCAACCTAGGTTGCAATCCTATTCAAAACAAATCCCCCTAAATACCGGCAAAGCAAGAGAAGGCATATCATATGTACAAATGGCTAAGCAGAACGAAAATATCAGGAACGCTCCGAGTCAGGAAACCCATGTCCTACAAGAAATACTTCAGAAGCTAAACGCTATCAATTCACATCTGGCTGGCCAGGACCAAAGACTAGAATCTATGTGCGAGTTACTGAAAAAAGGAACAGAGACTAGGAACACTGGAAAATACATCGATGATCCAAGATAAAAGAATAACGGATGCGTCAAGTAAAACTAGTAACTCCACTAAAAAAAAAGAGTGAGTCCATTAGTACTCTCAAGGAGATGTGTAAACAAGGCGTGTGTATAGTGTGTGGTACTGTTTACTTTGAAGAAAGAAGAAATGCAATTTTACTAACCAGAGTTTTTCATTTGTTTATTATCGCTAAATTATTGGTCTATTACTCTTTCGGTATAATCGACGGAATTGAATTATGGTAGCTGAAATAAATTACATTGTCGACTCTAATTTTTCTAATTTTCATTGAACAATTGCACAATGGGCGTCCCATATCTCGTAGTAGATATATAGTTCGATCTGAGTTCATCAGGGTTGCCAAGTTTTAAAGTCATAATCACCGTGGATTTGAAAATATTGACCCACAACGTTCGACAGTAAAATAATCATTAATTCCCAAATTTTGACGAAGTTTATTTACGGTAATATATAATAACTTCATCATCTAAATTTAAATTTAAAAGTTCGGCATCTTCTAAAACGGCTTCTAAATTCACGTCTCCATTTTTTATATTGAGATTAGATAAAATTTTAAATGGTTTATCTTCGAAATCGTAAAATTTTGAAATATATTTTAAAGCCCTCGTATAAGTCTCTAATGTAGCATGAATGAACTTATGGTGTTCTCGAGTATTAAGATTTAATAAAGCAGTTTTAAATATGCTGCCAAAAAATTTATATCCCAAATTCTGAATTACAGCTGATCCTTTAGAAAACTCATAATACTATAGATGGTAACTCTGTTGCTGTAATTAACTTCCTTTGTAATATTACAAGTGATCGACACATAAAACTTAACCAATGCGAAAGGAAATATAAATACATCTCTGGAATATTTATTGAAGTCGTATCATCTTCCATTTCACCTTGCTGAGATTTAATAAACTTTCAAATAACTTTGTCACAATTCTCTTCACCTTGTTGCAAAAAATACCGGTTACTTTCAGGCCATCAAGTTAAAATTCTGTCTACGATAAGCTTATCCATCTAGTAGGTACATTCGGATTCAGTTGTAAGTTTTGTTGATTTTTGGTAGAACAGTGGGTGCTTTTAGGGCACCCAACAGTTGCGAACATGTTGAGTAAAATCGCACCCAACGCTATGAAAATATTTAGCACTATGAAATTTCTAATTCAAATTGGCGATGGTTTTACTAATCATGATAAGGAACCTGAAAGCGCCCAGTGTCTAAAAAAGAAATATAATATAGTTTATACACGCAACACACGTATACTATTTGCCTCTTCGGAAACAATTTTTTTGAAAGGTTGTATGTATTCCAATACGAAACTTTATATCTATTTCGCAAATGAATCGCCTTAGCGAAGCGAATGCGATACGTTAGTATTTCGTTTGGCGTATGAAAATAAAAATGAAAGCGAACTGATTTATATGTATTAGTAGTTCGCATTTCTCTTCACATTCGATTCATTTACGAAACGTTTTGGAATCAGAATTGAGAGATGAGAAATTTTTATCTTTTTTCAAACCCTTTGATGCAACGGTTAACCCCAGAAAATGAAAGCCAGACCCACAGCCCTAGAAACCCCATAAACATTCAAACCCCAAAATCTGTAGGTCAACTGTATAATGTTGGCAACCCTGCAGTTCATGTACTAATCGAATTCGTCTAGCAGGAAGTTTATCAGTGGTTCAGCTTGAGGAACAGTAAAATTAATATTGAAATCCCTGCTCATAATCATCGGCAAATGATGATAGTCTCCTTGGAGAATTTATGAAATTCTTTTAGAATATGGAGCAAGGACGAAATGTATGAATTTGATTATGTCTTCGACAGATTTATTCGACGAGGTGAATACAACTACAGAAAACTATTAAACTACAGAATTATTTCCATTAAAAAGCTGAAGTTCAGCCGTGTATATAGTATATCATCAATGGGTTGTGGTGTTACGCTCATACCAGTTGTTTGTCCAACGATGATTTCCTTATGCTACTTGTATTTTTATATATTGCTACTCCGGCAGCCTACTGACCATCTCTCTTGAACTGAATGCAGCATTCAAAATTAGTAATATTAACATGCTCGTCATTGCGTAGCCAGTTCTCGGAAAGCAAGAAAATTGAGCATCAATGCGTGACTGTATCAGTTAGGTCGAGGTGATGTGACCTGAGACTCTGGTAGTTCAATGTTAAAAACCAGACGAAATAATTATTATCTCGTACAAAATTCGCCATTACAACCCTACCGCTATACTTAGCGAACTTGTAGTGAGGCGCGAAGGCTCATTTTGAAGAAGACCTATTGAGGTCCCATTTTTACATCCATGGTAGAAGACATGATCATTGACAGCCGACGTGATGAACAGTCCTTCGAGACTCGTTGCTCGTGATAAAGCAATATATAGTATATAAGTTGTTGACTGTGTCTTTTATTGTAAGAGTATATACTAACTATCTCGTTATATGTAGGTACCCCCCTGTTATACACGAATTGTGGTGGTACATTCACGTACGATTGGAAAATGATTACGCTTAACATTAATTGTCCGATTGTTGTTTCGATTAACAGTTGAGCTTTTTCTAGAAATGGGCACCAAACATCGGTCGATATTCGTTTTCTGTGCCCATAGCTTTAAGCCGCCTGACCTTCTTGCCAACTTGTGAATTTGTACCGAAATCCATTCAGAGTCGTTTGACACTTTTTACTGTTGACGTTTTCATCGTTCTCGTGGTCCCGTTCAGGATGGATGCATTCGATATACTTCAGACAGCCCATATTTCCATTCGCCAGTCCATCTGTTTCGTCAATCTTGGTGTTGAGAAAGTAAAGGGTATTTCAACAGGTGCGCTTCAACTTTTTTCCGATAGGGACGGCGAACGACGCCATATTTTTTATTAATCTTTTGTCATTTGGAAACTTCATTAGTATACATTTCATCATGGAACGCTACACACGTGAACATGCGATTGCAAATCGTGCAAATTTTTTATCAAAATAATCGTTCTGTTGCTGCTACTTTAAGAGCATTACGGCCATTTTACGGTCCATTTAACAAGCCAGCCCGTTCGACAATCGACTGTATAGTGGCAAAATTTGAGTCTACGTTTTCGCTACATAATGTTCCGGTGCCCTCGAGAGCAAGAAGTGCTCGAAATGTTGAAAACATCGCAGCCGCTAGGGCTACAGTTCAAGAAAACGCGAATGTGTCGCTCACACGACGTTCGCAACAATTGGGCCTTTCTGTGACATCATTGTGGCGAATTTTACGTAAAGATCTTGGCCTACATCCGTATAAGATCAAGCTGACACAACAACTAAAGCTGTTTGACCATTAGAAGCGACGCCGATTCGTGAATTGGGCTCAAGAGCAAATCGAAAATGATGCAGATTTTCATCGAAAAATCATCTTCAGCGATGAGGCTCACTTTTGGCTAAATGGATTTGTCAACAAGCAAAATATGCGTTACTGGGCAGGAAGCAACCCACACGTGATTCATGAGGCACCGTTGCATCCCGAAAAAGTCACTGTTTGGTGCGGATTACAAGC
The DNA here is from genome assembly GCA_947310385.1 of Nephrotoma appendiculata. Lineage (NCBI taxonomy): Eukaryota > Metazoa > Arthropoda > Insecta > Diptera > Tipulidae > Nephrotoma > Nephrotoma appendiculata. The sequence goes on along the minus strand of OX371223.1, from coordinate 247,241,347 downwards.
CGGCGGCGTCATTGGGCCATATTTTTTCATCGACGATAACGATCGCCACGTTACGGTTAATGGAAATCGATACCGCGATATGATAAACGATTTTTTTGGCCGCAATTGAATGGAATGGACTTGGACGACATGTGTTTTCAACAGGACGGGGCCACATGCCACACAGCACACGATACAATCGCGTTATTGAAGACTAAATTCGATGAGCGTGTTATTTCGCGAAATGGGCCCGTCCAGTGGCCACCGCGCTCGTGTGATTTGACACCTCTAGATTATTTTCTTTGGGGTTATGTGAAGTCATTGGTCTATGCCAATAAGCCGGCGACGTTGCAAGAGCTCAGAGCCAATATAGATCATGAAATTGCTGGAATTTCGGCCGATTTATGCGAAAGAGTGGTCGAAAATTGGGTTCAAAGATTGGACTTCGTAAAACGTGCACGCGGTGGTCATGCAAAAGAAATCGAGTTTCATACTTAAATGTATATGTTCAAATTCGTTAATAAAAAAAAAGTTAGTTCAAAAGTCGAACAGTTTGTATCTTATTCAAAAAAAAAGTTGAAGTGCTCTTATTGAAAAACCCGATATAAGGGCGACCTATGACCATTGGAAGTTCGTACGGCAAACTATTTGTGTCCACTATGCTTATTTTATGAATCTTTTGACGGAATTGCCACTCCCGCAGCCAGCTGACCACCTCTCTTCAAATGAACGCAGCATTCATTCATAGGAATATTAACATGCTCGTCATTGCGCAGCCATAGGTCTCGGAAAGCAAATGATTTGAGCACCCCTGCGTGACTATGACCTGAGACACTGGCAGTTCAATATTAAAAACGAGACATCATTATAACCCCATTTAGTAGAAGACATGATCATTGATAGCTGACGTGATGAACAGCCCCTAGAGACTCGTTACTCGTAATAAAGCAACATACACAAGTTGTGTTGTGGACTATGTTTTTAATCGTAAGAGTATGTAATTTCGTAATCGTAATTCGTATTTCGTATAGTAATTTTTTTTTTGATTTTTCTGATCGACGGAAATGTCGGTGGTTTCTATTTCATTTTTCAAATTAGTTTTTTTGTTTTCTCTACTATTATACATGCAGACAAGCATGCCATGCATAGTACAAAATTGTTTTTATTGAGTCTGTTGCTTTTTTCAAACGAAGTAGGTTCCGTTCGTCTCATTTACAAGTTTACTCTAATACAAAAAAATTTGGTAGGCGCGAGTAAAGATGTTTACACATCAAAAATTAATTCTAGTCAAAACAAACTTATCAAGAAAAAATAATGACACACTATTTAAGAATTGCTACCTGGAATGCAAACGACCTAGCACAACGCATTTCAGAGTTAGAAGTATTTTTAAACACAAAAAAATTGATATATGCCTAATCTCAGAAAGTTGTTTTACCAGAACTGCGTATGCCAAAATACGTGGATACCAGTGCTATCAAGCTCTACATCCAGCAGAAAGGGCTAGAGGTGGGACCGCAATCTTCATTAAGGATAATATAAAACACCACGAAGAATTAAACATAGTGGAGGAAGCTATGCAGGTAGCAACTGTATCTATCGAGACCAAAAATAAAAAGAGTCATAGTGTATCAGCAATCTACTGTCCATCCAGATATAACCCAAAAAAGAAGACTACATCAAACTTCTTAAATCGCTTGGCAATAGTTTTATTATTGGAGGCGACTTTAACGCGAAACACATATTCTGGGGATCAAATAGAACTAGTCCCAAAAGAAGGGAGCTATTTAAAGCAGGCAGGATATTAAAATATGAGTTTCACTCCAGTAGGAAGCCGACCTACTGACCTACGAACCCAAATAAAATTCCTAACCTTCGGGATTTCTATATATCAAGAGGTATCTCAGAAAATTACTTAGCAGTTGAAAATGAAAAAGGGCTATTGTCAGACCATTCTCCAGTTTTAATGACAATAAGTAACACCGTAATAAGGAAAGCAAGCCCTCCAAGGCTGACAAATAAAAAAACCAACTGAGAATACTTTCGACAACTAGTCGAAGAAAGCATCAACCTACAGGTGCAGATCTCGAACGCTTATACGATAGAAGAAGAACTAGAAAACCTCATTGAAAGTGTGCAAAAAGCGGCTTGGGAAAGTGCTTCTGATCAGCAAGAAATATTACAAAAAAGTATATACTAGCCAGTTGAAGTGACAGACTTGCATAGAACCAGAGCCCCTGAAAACAAAACAATCTTAAACAACTTGTGCAACAAACTTAAACTACTTATAAAGGAGATTAAGAATGAGTCAGTTGGAAGCTTTCTAAGTAATCTGACAGGTAAACCTGACACAGACTATTCCCTGTGGAAAGCCACCAAAGGTTTAAAAAGGCCTACAATCCAAGTGCCACCCATTAGAATGGTTGATGGAACCTGGGATCGCAGCGAAAAATAAAAAGCTGATCTGTTTGCCGAACACCTAGAAAATACCTTCAAACCACGAACTGGACAAGCGGATAATGAATATCTAACCCCTATAAGCAAAGTAGACGAGGCGTCTGCGCTACTAGTTACTCTGAAATAAATCAAACAAGAAATAAAAAATCTCAAAGATAAAAAAGGCCCTGGATACGACTTGATAACGGGGCAAATAATCAAAGCTCTACCAGAAAAAGCACTAAGGAAACTACAGCACATAATTAATGCTATCCTATTAAGACTATGTATATTATGTTTCGAAACAGTGGAAAGTAGCGAAAATCATAATGATTCCAAAGCCTAATAAATCACTAAATGACAAAACATCGTATAGGCATATTCTTTGTTAACAACATCAAAAATTTTCGAGAGACTGTTTCTCAAGAGATTAAAGCCAATTATAGAAAGCAGAAATCTTACACCAGAACATCAATTTGGGTTTCGAGAAAGGCACTCAACGATAGAACAGGTACATAGTGTGACTGATACAATTGATAAGGCGCTGGAAAACAGAAAGTAGTTTCAGCAATGTTCTTAGATATAGCTCAAGCATTTGATAAGGTTTGGCACCGTGGTTAAGAATTTAAGCTTCAACGAGATTTGTCAAAACAACATTCTGAATTGCTAAGGTCTTACATCAACGACCGTTACTTCCGGGTAAGATAGGAAGGAGAATACTCTAAACTGAAGAAAATATTGGCAGGGGTTCCACAAGGTAGTGTTCTAGGTCCCGTATTATACCTCCTTAGGAATAGGAACGTTTGCTGACGACACAGCTGTTATGACCACCGATGCTAGTATCGTTGAGTCCACAAGAAAACTACAAAATGATGTTGATATAGTAAATAACTGAACAAAACAATGGAGAACAACACTTAACGAATCGAAATCAACACACATCAACTTTACAAATAGGAAATTAGAATATATTCAGATTAGACTGAATTCACAACAAATACCATATTCTGACAATGCTTAGTACCTCGGCATGACGCTAGACTCAGATGGAAAGCGCATGTTAAAAAGAAAAGGCAAGAACTGAATTTTATAAATTCAGAAAAATGCACTGACTTATTGGAAGAAACTCCGAACTGAAAACGAACAACGAACTGCTGTTATATAAACAAATCCTTAAACCTATCTGGACGTATGGGATTCAGCTTTGCAGCTGTGCAAGGAAAACTACAGTAAAGATCATTTAAACATTTCAAAACAAAGTGCTACATACACTGAGAGAAATTCTCCTTTCGTATTGAAAATTTGAAATTGTAATTATTGCTATAAAATGATACTGTTATCTAAACAAGCAATTTCTCATATTAATCGTAGTTTGTTGATATGACCATAAATTGTTTTATTAACAACTAATATTCCTCGATATACATGTTGTCACATTAACAGAACAATTGTAATCTTTTTTGTCATTAAAGAACAAATTTGAAAGGAGTTTCTCGATATGAAAAATGATAAACAAACTTTCATATAGAAATCGCATGTATGCATTAATTACAACAAAATTCAAGGTTACTAGGAGGTTGACAATTGCGTAGCGAATCATAATAATTCGCTAAGGCAAGTGTGATGATACTTTGTATGTAAGTTCAAAGTATTTTTAATATTTTTGTAGTTTGTCACTGCAGTATGATGAGATGTCCGAATTTTTTAATATAAAGAATTCAATGTTTCATAGTTCGAAACCAAACTCCCAACGTCTTGGTAACCTCACCTCGATGTAAAAAAAATTCTGATTTTAATATCTGTTTATCACTCAGAATAAATCAAAATTTCATATAGAAACATTTTTCTTGCAGAAATAATGGAAATTATGTCTAAATAAGCAATGCCCTGTTTTCATATGGAACTACTTGATCATCGATATGATATGAAATACAATTACTTTGACAGAAATGATTATCTTTATGTGCCTTTCATTCGATCGAATCTAAAGAATTATGCTGTTATATAGAAAATTCGTTTTATTGAATCGAAATTTTATTTTATTATTATTCTGAAAGTATACTGTCAAATTAACAGCAAACAAATTATAATGGAAGTACTATCATTATAATAAATATTATGATCGGTTGACTATCGATAGCATTTTTTTTAAAACGATGGTAATTTTTTAATGCGATAGTGTTTTTCTCTCAGTGTAGCATTGTGAATGCTCCTTGGTACAATAGAAACGACAGTCTCCATCGAGACTTAAACATGGAATACTCCAGCGATGAAATACAAAAATTTGCAAGCAGTCGTGTACCACGAATGCAGCAGCACGACGACGAGGAGCTGCGGAACCTACGAGTACTGCATCGCACCAATGGACCAAAGCGCCTAAAAAGATTAAGCCTTTAGAATTAGTGGTTCCTTGAGCCGGATAGATCAAACAACTGGCAGAGCTGGGATGAACCGATAGGTCTCATCTCACAAGAATGGGCTACTAAAATAATAAAACAATTACTAGATAATCCATATGATTAGTTGTAATATTATACAGAAGTAAAAACTTCTTAAAAAAAAAAAATATTAGTTGAATTACCCGGCGTTGCACGGGAGAAATTAAAAGTATGTACTTTGAATTACGGATATTTTGCAGGCAATTTCTCAACGTTACTGTAGTTGCAATCGTATATGACAGAAATTCATCAGGTACTGAATTCAGTATCGGAAGCATCACCGGAAGCACAAAAATTTAAATTTTAGAAAAACATTTTACCGACGCAAAAACGCAAAAGAATGGGCCCCTTGATTCAGAGGACGCATCCCTCGGATTCGGACATGTCACTAGTTTCTAATAATCCCTTTCCTAAACTCATTCCCAGGAAAAAAATTACCAAAATTGAAATTGTACGAAACATTTGTACAGACGCCCTAGACCCTGGGGTCCAGCCCTGACTTTTCAAACGCAAAAATCTTCGCGGGCGTGCACACATAGAAGATGTTTCTGCAAATTTTGTTATAAATGATTTTGATTCAGGATTACCAAAGAGCATGTGAAATTAAAGCGCATTTCATTTGCCAGATTATGTTATTTACTTTATTATTTTTTTAAATCAATAGCTGTAATTAATCCGCAAAGCGTCTATTGTTGCTGGTTTATCAGCATGATCCGGTGACATTAAATAACCCTTCTGAAAGGAATCGGGAATAGTAAAATCCCACGACCTCGGCAGCCAATTAATAATGCGTTCATCGTCACGCTTGGTGATGAACGATATTTTTTGCCTTTCTGTTCGGAGAGAAAAAAATAGCGCTGATGGTTTATGTACTCTCGAGCACGCCACGTACTACCTCCAATGGGAAAAACACGGCAATTCAAGGTTTATTCCACACACTTCAAACTATTGGTCGTGAGATTTATTAATCGTCATTGCGAATGCAAGACGAACTGGAACCTAAAAACGCTTAAATTGAAACTGCAAGTCGGTTGGAATCAATGGTATTCTTGGAATCAGAACATTCTCGCTTTTGAACTTTCCTACTATTAACGTTGCTTCAATCACTTTGTTCATCAGTCTCTTAATAGTGAGTCTTGTTCCATTGCATAGTTTTGGTTGGTTCAGGTTGCGTAACATGATTACCATACCGAACCGACCTTGAGTTGCAAATTGTGCGGCGGCATTCCTGGCATATCCAATGAATTCAGGAATTCAATTGAATAATTAACGACTTCATTTGGATCTGTAATGTAATCGATCGACTTAAATGAATGCAATTGGCCAGCGGTTTGACTTCGAATTTTTATATTCAAATCGTCTACGTCCTTATTTCTCGCTGCCAAAATGGCTCGTTCACTCAACCAAACATGGTTTGTGTGTTTTGCACCAATATTTTGGCACATTTTCATGATCAATTCTTCTTTAGAGGTTGTGAGTTGAGTAAAATTAGGTGGTAACGAAATGAGGCCAGTCGAAGCGTCAACCTGAATTTTTCTATCGCCAATGTCTAATAATCGCTTTGAAAACACGTCCGCCGATTCATCATTTTGTAACGCGACACGCATATCCGTTGTTAACTTGAGAGTTTTCACATATCTCCACAAATTCGATGTCTTTAAGCAAGCGTTTATTTCATCAGTAGCTGCTGATCTTGAAATGACTGGCAGCGTTTGGCGAAAATCGTCGGCCAGCAGAATCATCGTACCTCCAAAGAGGTGCTGATTATTGCGCAAATCTTTCAACGTTTGATCGAGCGCCTCTAATGCTCGATTGTGCGCCATCGTATACTCATCAAAAATGATTATTTTGCAAGTCTGTCGTACTTTCGCCATTGCTGATTTTTTGGAAACGTTGCACGTCGGTTCATCTATCGTTTTGCAAATTCAGTGGCAATCAACTGATGCGCTGGAAAAAAATTCAATTTTCTTCGGGTTTTCCGGAAGTTTCCGAGTTTTCCACTCAGATTTTAAAATTTTTTTCTTATAAAAGACCATCTCGATCGGAGACATGTGAAACCTCATACAAATCATCATTTTTCGAATTTTCCGACTTTCTGGTGGAATTTTCCAAAATTTTTTTTTTGTAAGAACCATCTCCTTAACATTGCGAACACATCAAACAAAGATTGAGCTTAATCGAGCCATTGTCAAATGATGCGCTGAATGTTTTTTTTATTAAAAAACAGCGAGTTTCTAATGGTTGATGTTGGAACAAATAGTGGAATCTCAGACGGTGGAGTTTTTTCAAATTCAAAATTTTTTGATAAATTTGCGAAAAAATAGCTTGGTTTACCAATACCATTTCCACTTTTACCCGGCATGCAGCCCCTGCCATACGTAATAGTCGAAAATGATGCGTTTGTTTTCCGGCCGGACTTAATGAAGGCATATGCTCACGACAATTTGACAAATGAAACGACAATTTGATGAATGATAAAATATTTTTCCACCGTACACTTAATTCAGCCAGAGTAAAGGTGGAGAATGCATTTGGTATATTATTATCTCGTTTTCTAGTCACTTGGCTAGGTCTGTGAGGGAAAGTTTTCGTGAAACTTTTGAAGGAAGCGGTTGACGTCGACCTGAAATGAAAAGAAAAAAATGTTTACACAAAGAATCAAATTCTGGTATGTTAAAATACTTATCGAATTCCAGTTCTATCTCGTATTGCATTGTATAACCATTAATGTGATATCTTTGTGAAACCTAAAATGTACAAAATAATATCATTCAATAGTTGTTAACTTTATCTAGTTTAATTGTAATTACCTTTAAAGTAAATCAAAATAATTAATTTCTTGTTTCCTAACCACATGTCACTTATCGATTTAGAACCAAAAATAATGATGTACTAGATTTATAGTATAATGTGATCACAGGGTTTCGGTAATTATATAGCATTTCTCGATCCATTTCATATCTTTCTACTTTGAAATTATACTTTTCTAGTTGAGAATTATATTTATCAAATTACAAATATTACTTTTCAATTTTGATTTTAAATTTTTCGATTTTCGAAACATATATTTCCATTTTCGGATTATATTATTCTAATTATTAGTTCATATTTATCAATTTAAAAATTTATATTTTTCAATTTATGTAATTATATATTTCAATTTATATTTTATAAATTTCGAATTTCATTTTATAATTTTCAAAATTAATTAATAACCTAACTTTTCATGTTATATAAATAATGTACAATATAAAATTTAGGTATTTTAAACGAGGTTCTTATTGAAATGGGTGCCGATTCATCGCTAATGAACAATTCCTGCGGATTAAATTAAAATAGCCATTTAAATCTTCAGAAGTAATGGATTGAACAGCGGAGTCGATTATTTCTGGTAGATTACGTTCTAGTTCCTCAGGTAACATGGATCTAACGGCAGTTTTTATTTTGGAAAAAGCAAACTCAACTGGGTTGAGCATGTAACTATAAGGTGACAAGAAATGCGCTTTATTTGTTAATAAATTAAAAGAATTAGTGGTTGCGACTGAGCGGTGTGGCGTTGCGTTGTCCATGATAATCCATCCGTTTGAAATTCCGTGTTGCCCTGTTAATTTTTCATCTAACTCTTTAAGGAATGTAATCATTCTATCAGAGTTACAACCTCCTGTGAATACAGCGTGATGTATGACGTTTAAATTATTTACCGCTAAGATAAGGGTCACATTTCTACCTCTAATAGCCGGAACAATGCCGTTAACCCTAGAACCACTCTTCGATCTTCCGTAATTACGCCGCATGTGTAAATTGAATCCAGATTCGTCTACAAAAATATTATTTCTGTCGTCCTGAGATCCGTTGATCATAAAGTTGGTGGCATATTCTTTCCGCAAAGTTAGTCTTTGGTCGTCATTTACTCGATCAATTATTAAACAGCTTCTTTTAAAAGTTATTTTAATGGTGGACAATGATTTCCGAATTGTCTCTATTGACATGGTTAAATTGTGGATTTCGAAAATTTTTTCTTTGATATCCTTTAATGGTAAATGGTTTGCTTGTTCGAGGATTGATTCTATTGTCCGTTCAATTTCTGGTGTTATCAATTTCGGTTTATCAGTAATATAACGTTGTGGAAATATCCATCCAGCATACTATACGTGAAGTGATTGCTGTAGTATTACGACACAAAATCGAGTTTGTTGCTGGTTCTGGCTGGAAAAACTAACGTCGAGGAAAACAACCAGCCAGTAAATTACATGGTCCTTCGAGAGCCGGATCGGAACTCCATAAAATACAATACGGGAAACAACATCCGATCCGAAGTTACAGAAACGTCGCGAACATTTACAATTTACGTCGAAGCGGACATTTTGTTTTGGAGTGACCACATGGTGCTATTTAGCATGAAGTAGATAAGTATTGCACAGAATCTATCCAAATAATTTAATCTATAATTATAATTGAAATAAAGTTATTATATAAATCGGTGCAATTACTGACCAAATTTGAAAGTTAGTTAAAATTACATGAGACCTACCTGTTTTGCATACCGCGTGTGTTAGTTAAATTTTACCACTCTGGTCGTTGAATGTCAATAACTGTTTTACCCGATTAACTACAAACAGTAAATTACAACTTTAAAAAGCATTAATGAAACAAATAACAATTATTACGTTATGTTAAATAAATTCATATTATCATAAAAAAAGTTATTTATGGTTGTTTAATTTTTATTTTTAATTTAAGAATACTGAGTATCAGATAAAAATTCATCAACACTTTCGTAAATTATAGCTGAAGCATGCGTATTTGGAAAATATGCCTCATTATCAATAATTGTATTTTCATGGGATGTATCCCGCGATGATAATCTATGAAGCGGGGTTCAAGTTCCTGAAGTATCCCGCGATGCAAATCTATAATGGATTGAAGATGTAGATTCCTCAGAAGATGATTTGCTGGAGGATGATTGTGAGGATATTGAACTATCCAAAGATAGTTTGTTTAGCTGGTCCATTAACAGAGCTTCATCAATAATTTTCTTAGTAAACAGCTTTTGTTGTTCATTCAGTTTTCTGAATGAACAAGCCCAACTTTCGGCAAAAACATTTGCAACATCTTTTACAATTCCGCTACGGTTTTTTTAACTTCATCCAAATAGTCCACTGCTTTCTGCATAAATTCATTTTTATTTGAAGGGTTTTTTCTTTGACGGTGCCTTTTTCCCCAAAACATGCTCGTCCTAATTATAAAAAACAATAAACAATAAAATTATTGTAAATACTATACTAAACAGCTAAACTTACGGAAATATCAAAACTCTCGTCGTCCGTATCGATTATAGTCGATTTTTCTGGAACGGACGTTTCTTGATCTTTCAAAAAATCAAGAAAGTCAAAGTACCACAAAGATGGAATATAAATGTATTCACCCCCTGCTCCAGATTTCTCACTTAAATTTTTCTTCTTCAACTCTCGTCGATAGCATGACCTTATATTGAAATTTGCGTTTTAGTTGGTCAATTGTAGCATATTTTTCAATTAATTGAAAAACCTTCAATAAAACTTTCCACGCATTATTTCGATAGTTTTTGTTTTTATAATTTTCATTTTTTACTTGCCACAATACCGGTAGCTCTTTAAATTTATCAAACAAATTCCTTCAATTTTCGGAATTTATAATCTCCATTTTCACTATTTTTCCAATTCAAATGGTAAAACACTCAATCACTTTTAATTATATACGTTTATCAAACTGGCAAGATTTTTAGAGCATAGGCACCATGCTACAAAATAGCATGTTAGCATTACTACGAATTTTGTTGGTTGTTAATGCACATCAAATTCCAACAAGGGTCTAATATACTTATAACATTATTTAACAAAAATATTAATTATAATTAATTTTTTTATCACTTAATTTTAATATAATTTAAAATTTTGCCTTTCATTAATTTTGACTTTATTAAACAACACATTTAACATGCAAATAAAATTAAATTCTACTTTGAAATTTTAATTACTTCACAGAACAAAATATGTTACAAACGCAATTTCGGATGGTATGAATAATGAACATTTTTCTTAATACTCGTAATAAAATATTAAAACGCTTGGAGATAAAAATGTCATGTCTTATCAAAAATAAGCAATTGTATAGCTGTAAGAAGCTGTATGGAGCGCATGCAGTATTAAATTGACCAAAAAATAAGCAAATCATCGTTTCGAAGAAGCGGGAACCAATTCATTATTCAAAAGGTATGGTGTGTAAAAAAGTCTTAATGACGAGTTTATCTTAATTCTTAAGTGAAATGTTAATATTGTTGGCGTTCTATTTCGCTTATAAAAATAAAATAATTTCAATGTTTATATTTCTTGTAGAGTGAATAAATGGTGTGAGGTGTTTATAAGTATACAGGCACACAGTGGGTGGGTGGTTTTTACAGTATTTTATTATACTATTTCATGTTTGTTTAATTTATTGTTACATTGAAGATTTTTGTTTTGTTTAGATAAATATTCATTTTCCTTATTTTATTTATTCATACGCCTTAGTTTTTTTAAAATATTACCCCAGCAATCGAAGTGAATAAAAAGTTTTGCACTTTTTATTTGTACCTTTGTTAGTTAGGTATGTAATTAAATGTTTACCTATTTAATAAATTACATTTTACCTTCATATACTTTGTGTGTATCCTATTTGGTTGATTTGTTTTTGTGTTGGTTTTATAAATTTTAATTTATGCCAGATAGAATTGTGTTCCATAACACCGCGGGACAAATGATTTTGAATTCATTGTGTACAGTAGGATTACCATTCGTTCTATACAGTTTACAGAAGTGGAATTAACAAAGAGTTTTCAAAATATATGACATTACCCATGCCAGTTGGAACATATATTACTCGGAGCCTTCTATTAACGCAGAGCCTCTTGTATTTGTGATAAATCGTCGAGAGAAGTGGGCGAATAATGGATATTATATTCATTGTTGTTAAAAAAAATATTATACAGGGTGTCCGCGCCATTTTTAGCCTATAAAACTTTTTAAACAAAATAAAATAGATTTAATGTTTACAGATCGTTTATTTAATGTTTGGAATTATGTATGAAAGACAATGTCTGCCAAATGTCCGCCTCTGTTGGCCTTACATATGTGGTCTCTTTTGATTACAATTTTCATCACTTTTTCACACATTCCATTCTGAATCATGTTCATTCCTTTTCTAATGTTCTTCTAAGTTGTTCGACATTATCTGTTTTATTTGCAGAAACGTTACTTTTAAGATAACCCCACAAAAAGAAGTCGGGAGCAGTTAAATCGGGTAACCGCGGAGGCCAATCCTCAACTGTTATGGAAACATTTTTCGTAACAATTCCATGGTTTCTCTAGAAGTATAGCAGGTGACACCGTCCTATTGAAACCATATGTTCACCAAACCTTTGGCATGTAATTCTTGTCTGAAAAGTTCCTTATTATTTCACAATAACGTTTGCCAGTGATTGTAACAGCTAAACTATTCGGATTTTCGTAAAAATATGGTTCAAATTGCACACCATACCGTCGAGGGATTGGTGATTGATGAATTGTTTGTGGATTTTCTACCGCACAGAACCGGCTGTTTCTATGTTTACATGTCTACTTAAAGAAAAATGAGCTTCATCACTCAAAATTAATTTTTCTAAAAAAATTTGGATTGCAATTGTTAAGCAACTGCATCTTTTTTCTTAAGAATTTGATAAAAATGCTTACGTAGGTCACGATTCAGCTTAAATTCAAACTTTTAGAGCCAAACATTATCGAACGCTGGAGCTACATATATCTGTGAAAATACTGCAGCATATCTTATTCTCGAGTGCATCCTCAATGGCAGCTGTTATTCTGTGTAACTTCTTCAACATTAGGGTGATTTCCTCTAAACCCAAATTGGGGAGGTGAAATCTTAGTATTTTATTAATAATGCATAAATGTCCGTAGCTTTTTTGTCAGTAGCTTTTTCAACTAGAGAAGAGTAATAGGTAGAACGCTGATATTTGGCATGCTTTTAGGGTTCGGTAAGAAAAGTTCATGGCCGTTAAGCTCTTCCTGGGCTGAGCAGTGGCGGATCAAAGTTCCAGAAACTTGCCATTGAAAATACATGGGATTCAAAAATTGATATTTTTAAATTTTGCAACATGAAAATACTACTTATTACAATATTTAGAGGTATATTAATTTCCTTAATTTGCATTTTTTTCTTTTTTTATTTAATTTTTTAATTTTATTTAACTGTGTCAAATAATTGATATTTTATCTTTGACCGCCGATCTTTTATTTCTAACCAAATCATAAATTCCAACCCATACTTGCATGGGTCGCTAGTTAAACATATTTCTTCTATTATAGGTTTGCGCCTCTTGAGCAGCAGTTTTTTAAATATTTTTGATATGAGTGCAAGTAGTGGTATCGGTCTGAAGGAATCATAGCTACATATTACTGTCTGAAGGCTGGATAAATTATTTGAACTAATGTACGCAAACCTCTCTCGAAAATAGCTTTCATAATTTGCTCAGTAACGAAGTCGTAACCTGGAGATTTTCTGAAACTTAAATTATTAATGATTTAATTTTTTGGTTCCATTAAAGGTATATGTCTTATGCTAAGATCATCTAATCTATTTACACCATTTCTACTTTCATTTGTTGTTTGTATTGGACTTTTGTACGTCAGTTTTAGCCCAGGAACCATCATCATTTTTAATAGGTGGCACATGCATTTCGGTTCTTTATTCGTTGATTTGCAAAGGAAATCGCTTATGTCGTATACATTCTTTCTTTTATAAGATGTTTTAATTTGTTGCACCAAAAATTGAGGATAATTTTAGGTGTTTTGAGCGCGAGCCTGTTGTCAGATTTTACGAGCTTTTCGTTTGTACCTAACTATAGCTTTCAGACCTCAACAGGATTGTTATGCTTCCTTTAGAAGCTGGTACGAGGAATACGTGAAGGTAATCTTCTAGCTGCATCACATTTGTAATTCGTACTCGGAGATTTGTTTCTCTCTTCCACTAACTTCTTAAATAAAATCCATTTGCTTCTGTTATTTGTTAATTTTGGTACGTTTCCCTTTTTTATTACCTTTACACCCGGAGTCATGACCAAAGGTGAGTGGTCAGATGATAGTCCTTCATTGTTTTTAATGCTCGTGCAGTGGTCTAAAACTACTTTTTTTACAAAAATAATCTGGTATTTTATGTGTGTCAGTAGGCCAATATGTTGGTTTATCGTCCATTCCATTACAAGTTGTAAATGTAGATCCCCCAAAAGTTAATCTTTGCATCAAAACCACCAGCTATATGATAAAATTGAATGTTAGTATTGGTAGTGCAAATTAATTCGGTTCCTTGTTTTAATTTTAAAAATGCATTTAGTATTTTAAAATAAAATGAAAGAGCAAATTAATTAAAATATTGTCCATCGCTGCTTGTGACTTTTTTCCAACTCTCAGGCTGTTTTCGAGTCCCATCTCGGAAAAACTTTTCGTCTTTTGAAGCGATTTGAAGCCAATTTTCAATTTCTTCCAAAGAAGTGAACCGGTGGCCTGCCAAATCCTGTTGCAGCCGTCGAAACAACCAGTAATCAGAACGAGCAATGTCCGGAGAATACGGCGGATGCGATATAATATCTCCACTTGAGTGGTACTGGAGTAGAAAAAAGAAATTACTGGATTTCAAAATATTGCTGAGTTCACGTTCTTGAAACTTATAAATTCAAAAAAAAATTCTAAATTTAAATTGAATTTTCCGGAGCAAAAATTTTAAAATCTCCAAGAATTGTATGGCAAACGATTCGATTTTCCAAAATTGAGAAGTGAATTAATTGTTGTGTATAGCGATGAGGACTTTTCGGAAAAATCAATATTAGAGATGTTAGAATTTCTAAAGACAATGATTTAATAAGTTCATTCAATGAAGTATCACCCTTATGTCGACTATTCTTAACGATTCCATCTACAAAAGTGTATCATCCGAAAGAAGCTTTTCTGCTTCATTGGAGATGAACGGCTTTCTCATGTTTCGTTAATTTCTATTGAAAAGAAACTATTGTCTCAGATTAAAATGTCACCCAGATTTCTATACATTAATTTGTAATGAAAATTTTTGTTTTTAAAAAGAATCGTCGAATTGAATTATATTTTAAATAAATCTTGTAAATAAAACATTTTTATGTTGTCAATAAAAATCAGGCTTAATTTAATTTTCCTAGTTGTGTATTTTAGGTCTAATTTTTTATATTTTGATGTAAGTATAAAAATATGAGATTATTTCATCAATTTGTCTGATAATTTTGCTCAACAATACTTTTTATTCTAAATTCCAAGAAAATTAAAACTCTGTTTTATTAAAGGAGCTTCCTCTACTTTGCAGTGCACGAGTCGCCTATGCGCTGCTACCCCCCCCCCCCCCCCCCCCCTCCCCTCCTTTTGTATTATTAATCTTTCCCGCATAAACAACAGAAGGTTAGGACGATCAATAGATTCATTTTTATTGCCTATTTTTTGTCTCTCCTTATTTTATTTTTAAAAAAAAAGTTCTCGGTCTGACACATAGATAGTGCCACAAAATTAGAACCCACACGATTTTTAAATTCTACTGACTTTCAACTTTAAAAGTTACAGTTGTTTTAGTGACGCTACTTTTATTAATTTAAAAATAAGGTAAAAAATTAATTACGTGTGTTGATTAAACACTTTTTGAAAGGGAGAAATGCCGTTCAAGCGAAATAGTGGTTGATAAGTGTTACACGGACTCTGCACCAGGAAAAATAACCATCGCTGACTGGTATGCTGAATTTTAACATGGTCGTACAACCACTGATGATGCACAACTTTCTGGACGCCCAAATGAGACTGTGACTCCAGAAAACATAAAAATAATCCGCGAAATTGTTTTGAAAGACCATAAAGTGAAGTTGCGTGAGATAGCTGATATTGTAAAAATACCAATGGAACGTGCTGCACGAACGTATTTTGCACCAATATTTACCCATGAGAAAACTCCAGATTTGGCCCTCCAGTGATTATTACGTGTTTGCAGACCTCAAACAAAGCTCCAGGATAAAATATTTGGCTCCAATGCAGAAGTGATTGCCGAAACTGAAGCTTATTTTGAAGACAAAGATAAATCGTCGTACAAAAAAGGCATCGAAATCTTAGAGAGGAGTTGGATTGATTGTGTCGCTCCAAAAGGAAATTATATTGACGAATAAAATGTATTTTTCCCAAAAATTTGTGTTTACTTTATACTTTATTAGACCGAGAATTTTTCAGGCGATGTGTTACAACTAAATTTTTATTTTTACAAATCAGTAGATACTCCTGATGATGGCCTAACAAGCCGAAATCGATCAAGTGATTTTCGAAACTGTAAATAAATTATAAGTATAAATTCAGGCACTATGATTTTCCTCTAGTTAGAAGTTTGGTAGTTTATGAAACACTTTGTCATTATTACTCGTATTTTTAATAAATTGTTATTCAACACAATTTTTAATGAACGATAGATTTATTTTGCTTTCAATATACTATCATTATATTTATTGTTGTTTCTCAATATTAATCAGAAAAAAATTCTAAGCTACCTTTAAAAAATATAGTTTGGGTTAAATGATTTTTGGGTTTCCGTAAAATCGGGTTTAATTTTTATCGTCATTAAGGCAAACTTTAATATTTTCGTTTGTCTCGGTTTCTGGACTATACCAAATTTTCCCAGAGCACTAATTGTAAGCTTCATTTTTCTAGTTGAAAGTTTCTTTGCTGCAGTTATCCACACAATAATAAGTACCTAAGCATCACACAGGGCATCATCATGGAACCGAAAATCTAAATTATTATCGAGCGAGTGTGACAATTTATATTAACTTTTGAATTTTTAATCTGTCTCGTTTTCTCGTAAATATCATTAACCCTACAAAATTGATGAATTCTAGAGCTTTACAGCTTAAACATAATACATATTTTTTGCATTGTAAAATCTCGTTCGTTTCCATTCTTTTCCTTATAGATAGTTGTAGTGTTTCTTTGGTGCAAGCAATTCCCGTTCTGATTAAGAATTAATATTGTGCTCAAAGAAACAACCAAAGATATTTTTTAATTTACATATTTTTATTTATTCAATTAAATAGTAATGCGCAAGAATATTATTACAAATCGTACCTAATTTTGTCTCGTCTTGTTTAGAAAAATGCGTTATCAAAATAACAAAAATCACTTTTATATTTCTATTGCCAACAACCATAATTAAAAGTATTGTTACGGTGACACCTAGATTAGAATAGAATAGATTAAAATAGATTTGGTTCAACATTTACGCGTCATTTGTATTGTTACGGTGACACCTAGATTAGAATAGATTAAGTTAATTTCATTAATTGTTCAATTGCATTTTTGATGTATACTCAACATTTAGGCGTCATTATACTAACATATTTGCTGCAACTATACTAACATATTTGCTGCGCATTAAGATTATTCTAGAAACAAATATTTTGGTATATAAGGGCGCGCGTTGACGTGGAATACTGAGTATTATTTTAAACGTGATACAGTGAAGGTTAAATAGAAAGATTATTAAAGTGATTATTAAAGCAATTATTAAAGTGATAATTTAAAAGTGTGTTATAATTATAATAATTAATTGTGAATTTTGTGTTGTATAATAAATTGTGTTGTGTAAATAAATTGTGTGAGTTCAAATTTGAAGCAGTGTATTTATTCACAATCCATTGATTCGAACCTTGTTTGACAAGGCAAAATCGTAACAATTGGTGACAGCGGTGGGATTGTGAATAATAAGGAAAATGATTCTCTACTGATTAAAGCTTGCGCAATTAAAGGAGCAACTGACACGGCGAGGTTTGGCCAGTGAAGGCACAAAAGCTAGTTTGGTGGAGCGACTACGTGAGGCCATGGAGAAGGAAGGTTTAAATCCAGACGTGTATGATTTCGAGGAGGAAAAAACGGATGAGACCGGTGTGGACAAGAAATAAGGCGACGTACAAATGGTGGTCGAAACAACACAAAACCCATCTGGAAATTTTGATTTATCGCAGTTAATGGCTGCTATGAATCAAATGATGGGACAACAGTTGGTTGGAGTTAAACATGAGATACAATTGTCGAACCAGGACATGAAACAGCAGATGGAGCAACAAGGAGCGGACATTAAACAACTGAACCAGGAAATGAAACAAAAGATGGTACAAATGGAGCAACAAGGAGCGTACATTAAAAACCAAATAGAAGTTGGCCAAAATAAAATAGACGAGAGGTTTCTGGAGTTATCTTCTACACTACACGGTAAAGTGGAAAAACTGCAAACAGAAATACACGCGGAAATTCAAAATGTTAAAGGGGAGGTTCAACGTCTCGAGAAGGAGCTCCAAGATGTCAAGGCGAATGGAACGACGCATCAAGTGATCTAGACGGTTAATGCAGTTAAGATAAAACCACCAACATTTGATGGAACAACATCCTTCAGTATTTTTAAGTTCCAATTTGAAACGGCGATTAAGCAAAATCAGTAAACTGAAGAACAATGTGTTGCAGCGTTAATTGTGGCTCTTAAAGGCGAAGCGGCAGAAACACTACAAATCATTCCTGAGCAGGAACGGATTGTTTACATGGGAATTATGAAGGCGTTAGATCGAAAATACGGAAGTGACCACAAACGAGAAATCTATCGCATGGAATTGAAAGGTCGATACCAAAAAGGAGGAGAATCGCTACAGGAATTTTCATCGGCAATTGAACGGCTCGCGCATTTAGCCCATTCAAATATGTCGGCCGATTACATGGAGCGAATTACGAGGGTTTATCAAAAAGTCTTGCAATATCATATGAAAAAACAGAATGAGTGAGACAACAATATATTTTTCAAAACCATTTTTTATCGCGATGAAACTTCTAGAAGAACATTTCGATGTAAATTTTACAGTTCGTTTGTTTTTGTCAATCTAGTAACATGTGTTTTGAATTTTTATTAAAATGAATGAAATTGAATATCGCGCCGTTATTAAAGTTTTCTGTAAAGATGGACGAAATGCAATTTATATATTCAACTATATATCAAAAGTTTACGGCGAATCTGCACCATCATATGCCACAGTAACAAGGTGGGTAAAATTATTCAAAAGTGGTCGGGAGTCATTAGAAGACGACAACCGCTCGGGTCAGCCAGCAGATGCCATTAGCCATGAAAACGTAATTTTGGCCGAATCTATTATATTGGAGGACTGGCGTATTTCTGTTCCGCAGTTAGCGTGGAGACTTTCTCTTTCATACGGTACCACATATACTATATTACATGACCACCTTCACATGTCGAAAGTAAGTGCGCGATGGGTTCCCCGTTTGTTGAATGCAGAACAAAAAAAAATGCGTGTTCAAACTTCAAAGGCGATTTTAGATATGTACAAAGAAGATCCAGAAAATTTCTTGGATAACATAATAACAGGCGATGAAACATGGCTTCATCACTGGGATCCGGAATCCAAACAAGAATCGATGCAATGGATTAAACGTAGTGAACCTCCACCAAAGAAATTCAAAACTCAACCGCCTGCTGGTAAGGTTTTGGCAACAATTTTTTGGGATGCTGAAGGAATTTTGATAATCGATTATATGCCAACGAAAACCACAATCACAGGCATATATTACGCAGAGATTTTGCGAAAATTGAAAAAAGCGATCCGGAAAAAACGGCCAAGGAAAGTTAGGAAAAAAATGTTGCTTCTTCACGACAATGCACCCGTGCACAAGGCTAATATTGCTCAAGCTGCATTAAAGGACTGCGGCTTCGTGGAAATTCCGCATCCACCGTAAAATCCAGACTTGGCACCCAGTGACTACTTTCTGTTTCCCAATTTGAAAAAAACACTAAGGGGCCGGAAATTGTCCAGTGACTATGAAGTACAGTCTGTTGTAAATGAATATTTTATGGAGCAAAAGAAATCTTTCTTTTTAGAGGGTTTAGGCAAGTTAATTGATCGATGTGACAAATGTATAAACCTTAAAGGAGATTATGTCGAAAAATAAAAATTTTGCTGTCTCACTCACTCTTTTTTTTCATATGATATTGCAAGACTTTGATTTGCCCTCGTAAAATAGATGCATTCATTGACGGTATTCGAGATCCTGAGACGCGCAGAGCGGTGATGTTGTCACCTAAGGCAACTTTCACGGAAACCATCGCTTGTGCGATGACAAATGAAACTGCGCAAACCATCATCAAACCAGCAATGAAAATTCGCCGAGTGGAGATTGATTCCAGAATAGACACCGAGCGGGCTACGCCAAGGTTCAGAGATGGAAGTGGCAGGATTAAATGCCGGGTATGTGATAGAATGGGTCACATATCACGGGACTGTTGGTTGGGAGATTAAGAAGAAACGAGCAA
This sequence comes from Nephrotoma appendiculata, assembly GCA_947310385.1. NCBI lineage: Eukaryota > Metazoa > Arthropoda > Insecta > Diptera > Tipulidae > Nephrotoma > Nephrotoma appendiculata. The sequence continues at coordinate 247,221,068 of OX371223.1, read as the reverse complement.
GGTCGCCATCTCCTATGAAGCGTAGATCAAACGAGGAGCAGATAGAATCCAGAAATGAGGGTCAGACGACAGCGGAGTCGTTAAACTAAAAAGAGTCAGTTTGTAGGGGCAGAAGCTGACTCCCATAACTGATTGCCCCACAACCTCTATCCATGTTTCGAGAATAGCAAGGAGCGGTGACAGCTTGACAATTGAAGCCGATATTGATGGGAAGAAATGCATGATCACGCTGGATACGGGAGCAACTCATACGCTTGTTCGTGAGGATATTATCGATGGAATTATAGAACCAGCTAATGGCATGAAATTACGAACGGCGACTGGAGAAAATTCAGCAATAAAAGGGAAAAAGGTCGTAAAAATAAGAATTGGGCGAAATCACTTTCAACACGAGGTACTGGTTGCAGATATTGTAGACGAAGTCATCTTGGGGATGGACTTTATGAGAACGAATGGCTTCGTGGTGGATGTTGGACGGGGTGTATTAACCTACGATAATATCGAGTTGCCACTTCACGTTAGTGCCGTTATAGGAGAAACGACCAGGCAAATTATAATGGATCATCGGGAGAAGCTGCAACAGAACTCGGAAACAATAGTATGGGCAAGATTGGAGGGAGATTCTGGGTCACCCAGGTTGTGGGTTGTGGAAGCCAATGAAGCAGAGAGCGGAGCCAGAGGAATTATGATCGGGAAAGTCCTGGTGAAACCAGATTGCGATAATAGAGTACCAATTAGGACTCTTAATCTCTCGGATAAGACGAAAACCATCAAGAAAGGGACAACAATTGGAAAATGCGAAGAAATATCTGCGATAGTGAAATGCGAGCAGAAAAATCCGATTAATACGAATAACTCGCAAGGGCAGAAAGAGGTTGTAGAACAACTCATGGAGAAATGGACCGAAGATCTTACTAAGGAACAGAAAAATTTGACAAAACAATTGCTCGAGCGGTACATGCCAATATTCTGCAGTACACCGGACAATAATGGGAGAACCACAATGGTAAAACATCGAATAGATACAGGAGCAGAAATGCCGATTCGTCAACCACCCAGGAGATTACCATTGGCAAAGCAAGGAGAAGTGGATCGAATGGTAAAAGATATGCAAGCAGCAGGGGTAATCGAAACATCAAGCAGTCCATGGAGTTCACCAGTGGTGTTAGTCGAGAAAAAGGATGGTAGCATGAGATTCTGCGTGGATTACCGAAAGTTAAATGCTGTGACGAAAAAGGATAGTTACCCATTGCCAAGGATCGATGACACGTTAGACACATTATCGGGTGCTCGAATATTATCAACATTAGATCTGCAAAGCGGCTATTGGCAAGTGGAAGTCCAGGAGGAAGATCGCGAGAAAACGGCATTCAGTGTGGGAACGGATTATGGCAATTTAACGTTATGTCATTCGGATTATGTAACGCCCCTGCGACTTTTGAACGGCTAATGGAGCGCGTACTAAAGGGATTACATTGGAGGACGTGCCTCGTATATTTGGACGACATCATCGTCATGGGCAAGGATTTCGACGAGCATTTAAGGAATTTAGCAGAGGTTTTGGATCGGATACAGGCCGCCGGATTAAAGTTAAGCCCAAAGAAATGTAAACTATTTAGGACGGAAGTAAAATATTTGGGTCATAAGGTAACAACCAATGGAATCTATACCGATGAAGACTAGATCGCAGCGGTGAAGGAATGGCCACGATCTAAAAACTTACATGAATTACGGAGCTTCCTTGGATTGTGCACCTATTATAGACGATTCGTGCCAGGATTCGCCAGATTGCAAAGAGTTTACACGAGTTAACCAGGAAGAACAAGGCATTCGAATGGAAGGATGATCAAGAAGAGGCATTCGTGGAACTAAGACGACGATTATGCGAAGCACCAATCCTCGCATACCCTATACCCAACGTTAAATTCATTTTGGACACCGATGCAAGTATTGATGGTATAGGAGGAGTATTATCACAGGCAACAAATAGTGAGGCTGAGGAGCGAGTTATTGCATATTACTTCAAGATGCCATCATCCATAAGTACCTCTATGGCCAAAAATTTCTTCTACGGACGGATCATGGAGCTTTGCGCTGGTTGTTACAATTCAAAAATCCAGAGGGACAAGTAGCACGTTGGATCGAACGTTTGCAAAGCTACGATTTCCAAATTGAACATCGGAAGGGAACCGCACATGGAAATGCCGACGCATTATCAAGAAGGCCATGTCCCGTGGAATGCAAGCATTGTGGGCGTGTGGAGGGTAAGGAAAACATCATTGATATTCGGCTTATGCAAGTGTTACCAGATAAGGAATGGACTGATGAAATGATCAAGAAGGAACAATTACGGGATGCTGACCTATCATTCATCATGAAACATAGAAAATGGATGTTTAAAACGAAAGTGGGAAAGCATGGATGGTAAAGTAAAACAATTGTTGGTAGTGGTGCCAAAAGATCGGATAGCGGAAATCCTCAAGGAGTATCATGGAGGAGCATGTGGAGGTCACCTAGGGATTAATAAAACATTAGACAAAATTCGCCAACGTTTCTACTGGTCCGGATGTAGACAGTCAGTAATACAATGGTGTCGAAGATGTGACCAATGTGTGGCAGTAAAGGGACCAGCACGAAAAAGCCGTTGAACCAGGAAACAATATAATGTCGGGCACCATTTGAGAGAATTGCAATGGACGTGGCAGGGCCATTTCCGACCACCGAGAGCGGAAATAAATATGTGCTAGTAATAATGGATTATTTCAGCAAATGGCCGGAAGTGTACCCGATACCCAATCAGGAGACAACAACAATAGCTGATGCCGTGGTTAACAATTGGATTAGCAGATTTAGTGTACCGATGGAAATCCACTCGGATCAAGGAAGGAATTTCGAATCGGTGGTATTTCAGGAGATATGTCAGATGCTTGGAATCAATAAAACAAGAACGACGCCTTTACACCCACAGTCGGACGGTATGGTGGAAAGATTCAATGGCACATTGGAGGAATATCTAGCAAAGGTTGTGGAAAGGAACCAACGCAACTGGGATCGACATATACCGATGTTCCTGATGGCCTACCGATCAGCGGTACATGACACAACAGTAGTGACACCAGCTAAAACCATATTTGGGAACAATCTGCGATTACCGGGAGATTTAAAGTTTGGAGCTATTCCTTCAGCAGCTCTATGTGGACAGGATTACGTCGACCGGATGAAAGAGGAACTTAATGAAATACATCAATTTGTACGGGAGAAAATTCGGATATCAAGTGATCGAATGAAAGCTTGGTATGACATACGAGCAAATAATCAAGACTTCGTGGAAGGGCAATTGGTATGGCTTCACAACCCGCAACGGCACAAGGGATTATCACCGAAGTTGCAACCCACATGGGAAGGACCTTACACTGTCATTAAAAAGTTTAACGACGTGGTTTATCGCATACAGAAAGGACGGAAAGGTAAACCAAAGGTGGTGCATTTAGAACGTTTGGCGCTCTACAGAGAAGGTGATCTGGATCCTGTTCGGGACGAACAGGCTTAGGTGGGGGGGGGGGGGGGTAGTGTTACGGTGACACCTAGATTAGAATAGAATAAGTTAATTTCATTAATTGTTCAATTGCATATATGATTTATACTCAACATTTAGGCGTCATTTCTCTACTAACATATTTGCTCGATGCGCATTTAGGATTATTCTAGAAACAAATATTTTGGTATATAAAGGCGCGCGTTGACGTGGAATGCGGAGTCTTATTTTAAACGTGATACAGTGAAGGTTAAATAGAAAGATTATTAAAGTGATTATTAAAGCGATTATTAAAGTGATAATTAAAAAGTGTGTTATAATTATAATAATTAGTTGGAATTTTGTGTTGTATAATAAATTGTGTTGTGTAAATAAATTGTGTGAGTTCAAATTTGAAGCAGTTGTATTTATTCACAATCCAGTGATTCGAACCTTGAGTGACAAGGCTAAAACGTAACAGTATTTACTTCAACTGTCCTGGTGGTGAACATTGAAACTACAGATAGAATAAAATTATTCTATACCAGCAAAAAAGTTGGTTTAAAACTGTTCCAATTTGGAGTTATATATCCTTTTTCCGGCCCGCGATCACATTTGTGCACGTTACGAAAGAGAATCATGAATACAATTTTTTTTTGTATTTATTTTAGACCAACTTACATATTTGTGCCAATAAAGTTTGTTTTCGTCCGAAAAATGACACTAACTATAATAATAACAAAATAATTAATATGTTATATAATTTATATGTTATCAAATTATGATGCTTTTTTCAAAAAGATTTCCGAATTAACTAACATCCGTTAAAATCCGGAAGACAATACAACCTGTCATATTTTACGTACACATTTGTGTACGGTGGACTTAAATTTAAGAAAAAAAAAATGGTCTGGCCGGAAAAGAGACATATAGCATTGTTGTTGTAAATTTACCAAAGAAACACGACAAATAAATTCCGTTTTTAGACACATTCTGTGTAATTTAAATTGCATAAACTTTACCATCTCATGAAAGCGGAAAAATCGTTATGAGTCTATAATTTTTTTTTATACCTATCGTAGAATGAGATCAAAGTTTTTAAAGCTTTAATATTATATACTGGTTATGCTATTAATAGTCCTGTTGATTTGCAGAAATTTATCTTAGCTGTCCATCTGGTGTTTATTTTATGCTGGCACTTATAGTATCTTGTTATATTCATATTTTGCAATTTTATATTGTAAGAGCTTTAAATAAAATGTACTTAAAATAACATTTAATTGTCATTGTCGCACAATCAAATGCATTATTCGGTGTAGCATATTGGTGTCAAATCTAAGAAGCTCACGAGACAAATTTTTTTAAATTTGCTCAAGGTTTAAGTAGACATTGAATTTCCAAAAATGTGTTACCTAAGAAAGGACACAATTTACAATTCCCTAGAATATACATTATTCTCAGTTATGAAAATCGGAAATCGAAATTGGATAAATTACAAAAGAAAAAAATATTTTTTAAATCGCTGATATAGTATTTTACAGTGCTTTTAACCTACACCGACCAAATTAGCACGCCTCAATGAAACCTGTACTATAATTTGTTACACATTTATTACAATTTATTACAACAACTCCCGATTTTAATCCAGTTACCGTTATCTAAGAACGAGTGGTCGGTTTAACTTATGATTAAACCTACACCGTCAAAATTGTAACTCTTGATGTAACTGTGATATCTGGATGGTTCTTGGACTAGAATTTATTACAAATTAATTACATTGATTAACTAGTTCCAGATCAACCCTGTATCTTGAATAAGGGTAAATTTCACTCCAAACGATTAGTGACGTTCGAACTGAGTCGAACCGAATACTTTTAACCTGATACTCAAAAAGTTCGAACTATCAATTGAGTACTTTTAAAAGTATCTGGTTAAAAGTATCAACTAATACATTCGATGCTCAACTCAAATGAATTAACCAAATACATAGTTGGTTTGGTATTCGTATGGTTTATTTCCTTATAAATAGATATAATTTGTTTTGCGAGAGAGAGCGAATTGTGTATAACCAACTAATAGTATTTTTGGATGTTTCCTTCTGAAAAATAGAGATAAAAACAAACATAATATAACAACGTAATATGTACACATATAAAAGTATTCATCTCTCAATTTTAATATATGTATATACGAAAGAGAATCCAAAAGAGATCAGGCATATGTATATGAGTTATTTTTCTTTCACAATGAGCTGATACAATGCAATGCCTTCTAAACTACTGGCCGCTTACATCAAATGATGACGACACGCTAAGTCGACGTTGTTGTTGCTTTCTCTAGTTGCTTTGTTAGTGTAAATATCCAAAAATAATTATTGCGCAGTCTCGGTATAGACTTAAATTGACGTCATGTGCGAAAAATGAGAGTAGTAAAAGGCCAGTAGTTTAGAAGGCATTGGCTGATATACCGAATTGATATTTTTGAATGAGTACCGAATAAATACTTGTATTTGTATGTGAGATTCGTAAATCTCTACTTGACGAACCGATATTGATATTCGAGTTGATATTGATATTGAACCTGATACTTTCGGTTTCGGTATATTGATATTTATATCGGATATCTGTAACTATTGTTGATTGTTTGGATTTAATATTGAAATATTTTTCTTTATGGCTGATTTTTATTTCGAATGGATTTATATAAAATTAATAAATGATTAATTACATTTTTAACATTATCAAATCTTATTGTTTTTGATTAGTAGCCCCTTTTGGGTATTAAATTCATACATGTCACAAAAAGTATCTATTGGTTAAAAGTATCGGGTTAAAAGTATCAGGTAGTTCGTTCGAATGAATCAATTGATATTGATACTGAAAAGTATCTAATAAACCCATCACTACAAACGATTATTTATAACAATTTTACCAAATTTAATAAATTATAACAACAGACCGACACCAGATATTGAGTCAAATGTTACTCTTTAGACCTTGTAAAGGGCAAATCAATCTTATCTAGGTGTGTAATAAATTATCGTCGGAATATTAGATTTCTAAGCTATTCAATCGATTATGAAATTGATAACGGTAGCCGAGTACAAACTCATATCTCTAAACAATGGCGTCTGGAAAATGAATGTTACAGGCTCAAAGCTTAATTTCAAGGGGCATCAATGCTTTTCCTATGAGGATAAGAATGATCGCCCAGTCAAAGTTATGGCTAGAGGTCCAACCTGCGCAAAATCGGAAATTATTCAGAGTCACAAGCAAACGGTAATTTTCATCAAAAGATTACGATCTGTGTTGAAATGAAACACATCGTTGACCCCTTGTCGGATTGCAAAACTCATGGGCTGACCCATCTTGAATGACAGTATATGTTGGCATGGAGCTATGCAATGTGCAGATATGAACAGCTATGCAATGTGCGTACGTCCTCGAATTTGGTGGGACGGTATAAAAGTACGAATAGAAAAAGCAAACCGCGAAAGAGTTGGGAGATCCTTGACCCAAGGACAGATTGCAAGGATAACAAAATAAAATAAAAAAGCAAGAAGGTTATCAAATAGAAAATGCTGTAAACATCATTAAGAAAAAAAAAACGAAACTGAACAAGGAGTTTAAATTAACAAAAGAGGAAGCTTCCAATATTTATCCTCACTTTTAATAAGAAAAATTGGAAGATATTATACACATCTTCCATCAAGACAATACTAAACATCTAAAACCGCAGTGACTAGATGCGTGAAATGTGCTATAAAGCATCAGGCCAAAGTATGCCCTGTTAGTAAAAATATTCCCGCAAAATGTGTTAGTTGACAGATGCCACATAAGAAATAAAACGCGAAAACAAAATCCTGAAATATCGGAAAAAATATTCAAGCCTTCACCAAGGAGGACCGAAAATCTCATGCTAGTAAAACGGTGGAACCAAAACTATACTCGCAAGTGGTAATGCCAAAACCAGTTATTTCGAAGGGCAATGCCGAAGATACAACAGTGGTCCAAAAGATACTAAGAATCATGAAAGCTCTTATCATTCGCCTATAGCTAAACAAGAGAAAGGCCTTGAAGCTCTAAGCAACATATTTTGTTTCATTTGCCGTCTCTGCACTTCATGCTCAGAATAATAGGTTCATAATATATACCGAGTAAAGAATAAGATTGGTACAAGGTAGTTTCGCGGATTGACTTCGTGTTGTCCTGTCAGTTGGTTCAAAAACTTTCTCTCGAGATGAACCTTCTTTCGGCTTATCGTTGTTTGTTATAACCTGTTGCACTTCCGAATCTTTAATAATTGGTTCGGCTTCTGACTCAATGGTGTAGTGTGTTGGTAAACGGCTGATCTTAGCTATGGACCTTTTTAGTATACCTTTCTGAGTTTTCAAGGTAATGACTCTGGTTATTTTGTCATGTCATGGGTGAGTTTCTAATACTATTCCCATTAGCCACTTGGCAAACTATATGAGTTTCCTTTATATTTGGTTGTTGTTTTGTCCATTTCATTCGGTCCTGAATATTAAGGAGGTAATTTTTGTTCCACATTTTCCAGAAGTCTCCATGCATTCACTCGATTTTCTGCCATCTTGCAATAGATTTTGGTTCGGATAAATGGTTTCATCATCAGGCGGGGCGAGCATGGAATCGCCAATTAAAAAATGCCTGCAGGGTGTTAAACATTCAAGCTCTGTAATAAATAATTCGGCTCGAAGAACCAATATTAATACTTCGAAATTGCTTCCGCGAAATTGCTTTCACTTAAATTTTGTTGTTTGTAGATTCATAAGATTAGTTTGGGTTACCACGGGTGAGGCCCAAACTAAAGCGCAAGTGAAAACACAGAAAGAAGTAAGTAAGCCTTCATGTTTGTCTACTACTTTTTTATTTTATTAATCGTTCTATTTTATACAATTTTTTAAGTTTAAAATTAGTTTAACTACATATACATAATAAATAATCAGCACAATTTACAGATCAATATATTGTGAAAGTGACAATAATTTTATTATTACAAAAAATTCATTAAAATGCAATTTAACACGATCCAATTTATTGTAGTTATGTTGAACATTATGATGATGCGTCAACAACGAGAATAAATAACAACAAAAAGCGTATCGTCAACATATTTCCCCCGAGATATAATTCCATTAAGGAAGACTATTGTAGATTATTATTGTGGATACAATTTCATAATCGGAGGGGGCGAATTCCAAAAAGACTCAAACCATTAATAGAAGAAAGAAATCTTATTCCTCCAAATCAATTTGGCTTCAGAGAAAATTATTCAACAAAAACAAGTACGACGAATTACAAACTGAATTGAAGATGTACTTGAAAATAAAAAAGTATTCAAGTATCCTTTTGGATGTAGCACATGACCTTTGACAGAGCATGACATAAAGGCTTGGAATATAAATTACAAAAGAGACTTATCTAAGGTTAGATGGCGAATACTCAGAAACTAGAAAAATAATAGCAGCAATACAACAAGGTAGCGTTGTAGGACCAACTTTATATATTCTATAATATACCTCGGATCTCTCAAAGTCCCAACAATAAAGGAGATTAACAAACTAATATTGTCAGTACCTGGACGAAGATAAATGAAACTTAATGAAACAAAATCTTTTTACGTAAACTTTACCAAAAAAAAGGTCAGCTGGATACCATTGTAGAACTGAACACTCAGGAAATTCCTTATGCAATGAAATCTCAGTAAATTCCCTATGCAAACACGGTAAAATATTTAGGCATGGCTCTAGAGTCTAAACCCGAAACTAAGGAGGAGCATGTCAAAAAGAAAAAAGAAGAATTAAGCTTTAAATACAGAAAGTTGGATTGGCTTTGATGAAGAAATTTTGAGGTAACATTTTACAATAAATTGCTTTTATACTTAGTAAGACGGTGACAAAGTAGGAAACCACTAGATTTATACTAAATCCAATCTGGATCGACTAAAAATGTAATAAAACTGTAAAGAGGACTAGCCAAAGGCCTACAACCCTCCAAACAAGAATATAAATTATGAAAGATAAATTACTAGATGATTTGTAAATCAGTTGTAATAAATAAATAAAATTAAAAAAAAAATATTTATACAAACTTGAAACGATTTCGATAGCCGTGGAATAGTACCATGATAAAGCTCTTTGAGCTTTCATATATGTATTTTCACAAAGAGTAACTTTTGTATCTAACCAGTGAATAAACGAACGATGGATGGTAGTTTTATAGTCAAATCGATTACAATTTTATTAAAGGAAGATGTGTGCTGCTGTTAAAAACAAGAATATAAGAAACAAGAGCAACACACATAAATTAATAAATATAAAATGGTATTATCCACTTATACATAGAGTTGAGATAAGATTACCCAACGCAAAACTTGAGAGGATGAAAATACATAATACGTTTTTATATTTTATAATACGCTTATTTTTTTTATTTTATTATTATTTATTTTGTTATGTGAAACGATGAAAAATTAATTTTGGTTTCAGAATGTGCTTAGTGTTATTTCCAACAAGGCTATGCATGCAGGGAGAGGTTAAGTGATAAATTAATTATTTTAATGCAGCTCATAAGTTTATTTTATCTGCGAACGTTTTTATTAACCTTCATAAATAAACAAAAACAGAATCTTGTCAAATTAACACCCCCCAGCGCAAAGGTATCATCTACATTGAATAATAATAAAATCGAAATATTATTGAGCGTATATTGAGAATGATTGAGTGTGCCGCCTTACAAAACATGCCAGATAAATTATTAAGCACGCGCCCATGCTTGTTTTTGGTGATCCAATGAAGGTTGCTCATTTTAAATTCTATTTCTGTTAAATATGGCATAACGGTAAGATGATATAAGATAAATTACCTTGTACCAATCTAATTCTATTTAATACTTAATTCTACAACACTCAGATTTTTAAAAATTTAGAACAATGAATTTATTTTACGTTATCTTTGGGATTTTAAAATAATTCCTATGTTTATTTTGCATTTTATTTTTGGTATCAAGTGTATTTTACATTTAATGCAAATAAATTCATTTTTATTTGTATTTGAAGGATAAATAAAAAATAAAAATACTCGATCAAAATTTATTTTCTAGGTTATAACTTAATTCTTGTTTGTCCTAATTTAATCATTTCTACTTTTAGAATTATTTACGTTGATAGCTATTCCCACTTGTACGGTATCATCATTAGTAATATCTAATAATAGAAAAAACACAACAAATCAATTTGTGGTTATACTAATCAGTATATATTTATTTACTATGTTTCACTTATACAAATACTTGACGTCCACGGATAACGAATTTCGAATCGATGGTTGTAATAAATCTGCAAAAAATTTAAAAGTACAGAATGAGTGTAAGCAACTGTCAAGTGTCACAAATTCAGAGGGTTTAAGAGAAAGCGAATAAATCAAGAGGGTCGTATTTAGCATTTCTTTCAACCGAATGCAAGGAAGTTAGGAAGTTAAAATTAAAAAATCATTTAAATTTTATTACATTTTTATTTCTTTAATATAAGTACATTAATTGATACATTATTTTAAGGTTAATTCACTTTTTTCCGAGCTCGTACCAATAAAAATTTCCAAATCACAAAAGAAACGCTCCTTTTTCGCCGTGCTCGAGATAAAAAAAAATATCTTTGAGCAAAATTTCCGACAATCGTACCAATTATTTCATAAAAAAAATTAAGCAATTATAATGCTCAATATGATTTTGAAGCTATTTTTCTGACGCTTTATTTCATTTTATTTTTGTTGTTATAGGTGCGAAGTTCTGTTTTTCATCAAATGTTTGTGTTATTTTTGTGAAAAAATTAATTAGAAATTGATATAAACTAAGTTAATAATATTTAAATGTAAATTTATAAATTACGTATATAGATAGTAAGTACAAATATTTGAAAATTGTTTAAGATTAATTTAAATTTTGTACCTACAGCGAAAAAAATTTGATTATATTTCTCAAATTTATAGGCATTTTACATAATATAAACATATTATTTAATAATTATTGTTTTTATAATCATATTTTTGTTTTTTATTTTAGAAAATAAATGAAATCGATCTTCAACTAATTGAGGAGCTAAGAAAAGCGGGCAGGGAATTTATGAGCTAATACAATATATGAGAAAAGTAACTCGAACTACAAAAATGGTTATTTGCGGCAAAGGGTGTGGACTTAAATTACCGGAAAAATTGGAATCGAGGTCAAGCAATTTAAGGACCGTTGAAAAGCCTTAAGGGCTAAATATTTTAAGATGACAAAACTACAAAAAAGTGGTAGTGTTGGTGCTGGACCATCTAATGCTAAGCATTTACGGATTATCAGGGCATTCGACTTTTTAAAAACTCAGATAACATATGAGTAAGTTACACATTAATTTAAGTTGATTTTAGAACACCTAATTATTTAAAAATTTTTGTTTTAGACCTACCGAAAGCAGTTTTGTTTCAAATAATAGATTGGCGGATACAATTGTGCCTTGCAAAGGCTCTGACACATCTCAGGAGTTGTTAAATGAAACGGCAGAGGAGGGCATGGATGTTTGTTACGCATGTGAAATAACCTACTCTTATGTTGCTACTGCGGGGCCACAAGCGATTGCCACAAACACTATCGATGGAGTAACACTATCGATGGCAACACCAACTAAGGCGACACCATCTTTGACGACAATAGCTTTGGCGACAGCAGTTGAGGCAGTACCAACCACAATTCCTCGAGCTTCAAGAAGTAGCAAAGCAAGCGAACCACCAAACAAAAAGAAAAGATGAAAATCCATTTCAGCCAGTATTAAACAAGCTTTTGGAAAACATAGGCAAACACGAAAATCTCTTTGCAAAACCAACCGCTTCCCCGTGCTTTTTAAAAACGTTTGAAGAAAAAGCGTCTGGCGATTTCAATAATTGAACTATGACCAGGCAAGCCAAATTTATTTGTTTTATTACCGAGCAGAGGACTAGTGGGAGGGGAGTTGGTTATATATGATAAATAAATGTCAAATTTAGTGAAAAAACTAAATATTTTATCATACACATTTTGTCGATGAGACATATTTATCACGGTATTAAAAATTGTTTTTTTTTGTTCTTATGTTAATTTGAGTTGAAAACTGATTTTACAGATCAAATTTAAATGGACAATTTAAAGCATAGTAGCGCAACACGGCCGAATGAGGACCAGAAATTACATATGCTCCAATTTTTGGAAGAACATATAGATTTGGCCAATGATAAGTATGTATTGACGACTGTTAAAGTTGGAAATGTGACATCTAGCGCAATAAAAATAAGCTCATTGCGGGTTTTTTTCCATGAAATTTTAGCACGGCATACTTTATAAAAATAAAAATTAACATACAAAAATATCCGGAACAAGCTTATTTGTTTTGCCGTCAGATCCACTTATAGTTATCTATAGTGTAGTGTAATTAAATTTATTTGAATTTATTATTAAATATAAACTTATATAAACCTATAAGATATGAGTCATCTTATGACGGAGCACAAGCGCGAAGTCACCAATGGGATGATTTGGCAACGGAATTAAATGCATTGAATGGGGCCAATAAGACCACGGACAAAAGAACATGATTTTGTTTTATTTTGACATTTCTCAAAACAAATCGAAAGCAAACATTGAACTGAAAATAACAAACAATTTGCTCCGACATCTTGCGTAAAATGTTTTAATTTATTATTTTTTTTTTTCATTTTACACATGGAATTGCATTTGCTGAATGAATGATAATTTCAACCATCGAGCAATGCATATCCAATAAGAGAAATCAAGTAGTGCAAGTTTCATAAGCAGGTTTTTCCGAGGTTAATCTTATTTTATAGTTTAAATATATTTATATACACAAATTTAATTTTTTTCTAAATTTAATCCATATATACGAATCCTATAAACATATCGGCATAGTTATTTAATAGATCATTGTTCTTGTTAGGCTTATACAGATTGCCAAAAGTAAAATAGATTAACCTCGGAATCTCTACATGAGTCCTTTTATGTATATTTCGCTTTATGTTTGAACTGATAAACATAAAATGAAAATTCAAATGAATTCTTTTTTTTTCATTATCATTATCACTGACACAGAATCGAACTCCAGTTCGAAAGGGAGAATGATGAATCAAAATATGATAATTTAAAATTATATATTTTAATTATATTACTATTATTTAATTTTATATAACTATTTTATACTTTAACTCTAATGAATTAAATGAATTTATTTAATTAAAAAAATAATTTTTACTGAGTAAGTGGGTACTTGTATACTGCCAGGGCAGTATATCGATCTCGTTGAAATACGTGTTAAATAGATCTCGAATTTCTTTTGCATCTCTGCTGGCATTATTATCTCCCAGCTGCTGGACTGTTTGAATGGCATCGTTGCTTTCATTTCGTAATGATCCAGGACGATATGTTCGACGAACATAACTGTCGACTACTTCTGGACTCATGTATTCATTAGTTTTTTTTTCTAGCAACCAGTTGTGCAATACATCAACGGAAGCTTTTATTATTCCTAGCACCGTGAGTTTGCTTACGCGAAAAGGGCGCCTGTAAATTCGCCACCTACTTGCCAGGATCCCAAAAACATTTTCTACTACTCGCCGGGATCGAAATAGCCTGTAATTGTACGAATGTTTTTTGGGTGGCAGTATACCAACGTTTCGACCTGGTAATCTAATGGGCACAACAAATTGCGTACTAAAGGGAATGCTTCATCTCTAATAAAAACATAGGGATATTTTGTAGTATCATTCTCTCGAATGCTTTGTGGTAGTGGCAGGTTTAGGTCAGAGCCACCACATATTATTCATCTTCCAAAATTACTCCTCCTAAATATGTCGCTGTCTCCAACATGACCCAGTGCCACAAAATAAACAATAATTAATTTGTAGTTCGCGTCGCATATCGCTAACAAAACTACACTATGGCTATGTTTGTAGTTGAGATAGATCGAATCTACGTTGCCAAATGCCTAAAATTAATAAAAATATCTGTCAATTAATAATCTCGGCCTATTTAATAGAAAATAAGTACATAAGGACGTGCTTCCCATCCATTGCTCCTAAATAGTAGGGAAAATTCCACTGCCGTTCAAAAGCATCGCTGATTTCGCTCTAAAATGCCTCATTAGGTACGGGGAACACAATTTTTTTCATTATTTGACATAATTGCTGGCAAGTTTCCCTTATTATTACCTTCTTCCCAAACAAAACCCAAAGCGTTCAATTGATACCATACTGTCACCACTGCAAGTGATAAACGTTCACCTGCAGTGATTAATCGTTCTCCAATATTCATTTTTGTGATTTGCGGTCCGATAATTGTCAATAATTCATGAAAAGTTGTAGGCGACATACGATGAAAATTAAAAAAAGTCTCAAAATCTGACAACCACATTTCGGCGACAAGGTTGGCATAATACCCTCGTCGCTTTTTACGATTTACAGGATTAATCGTAAACCTTCTACGACTGCGCTATTCAATACGGCTACTTTCATACGCGAAGTTTAAAGTGGCTACCATGTTTAGCCACAACGGATTGTCGTTTAACATATCATCGTTTCATGTCTTGATAAAGACATTTTTAATACCGTACCAAAATTTAAAGAAAACCGAATGAAACAAAAGAATTGAAAAAATTTGAACGAAGCATTTCCTGCGAAACCTGAATGAAAAATGCTAACAATGTACTCCATAAAACTTAATTTTTAAATTATAATATAAATAATTAAAAACCCGAAAAATAAAACACAAATTAATTATAACAAGCATCACGGAACAAATTACAATAAAAAATTTTAAAAAATCGCACAAAAAGTCAATAAAAATCTTGATGTTATCCACAACCAAAAATTTCAAAAAATTGACAAGACAACTAGACCAATTTTTAAGCAAAAATCAATAGGTGCAACTTCACAGCATGAGAAAAAATAGCTAGGGTAAAAATATCCGACCTCGTGAATTAAATTTTATTGATAATTTATTAAATGTAATATTATGTAGATAATAAATAGTACAATAATTATAAAACAATTACGGTTATTTATTTCACATACCTTTTAAATGTAAAAAAGAAACAAAGTGGTTTCTTTTTGTTAATGTACAGGACCTTTGGTTACAAAAATAATTTAACCGGATGTCGTAGTATTTTTCTATAATAGAATGAGCTAATAAATTAACGTGTTCTTGGGAGTGACTATATTAACCTTCGTCATTAAAAATATTTACACTAATTAGGTTGTTAAGAACGTGATAAATTATTTTTTTTAACAATTTTGTATTAGATTGTAGTTGCGGTATGTTTTTGTAGTCCTCAATAGCCAATTCCCGTTTTAATACTGCTTCGGAGTATTTACAAATTTTTAGTACTAACGGCGAAGGAGTTAAAAATGTATGTGAAGTTGGCCCAAATGTCAGCCTAAAAAAACGCAGTGGCAACACGAAAACTATATTTTCTGTCGCGTATGAACTGTCACCCCAAAAAAATCGTATATCACGATATTTTAATGATGATGTCAGCCCAAAAAATAAAAATATTTTTCGTTATAGATTTTTGAATTCGGCCCAAATTTTTTTTTATCCGGAGTTTCTGGAATTTTTCAAAACTAAAAAATCTATGACGTATATCAGCCTTTTTTAATAAACGCCTCGTATATAAATCAAAACGGGTATTTATCCACCGGATAGTCCAACGCGGGAAAATTGGCGTCGTTTAGAGTATATAGGAAAAACGATCCAACGGATTAGCAACATCGTTATACCAATATTAGTTTTGCTTTTTATAATAATAACACAATAAAGAAAATGATTTTTAACAATAAACCTAGAGTTGATCGCCTATAATAAAAATGTGTTTATTAAGTATACCGATAAAAAGATTCATTTCGATAACTATTAACGCACCATCTATGAATTATCGATTAGGTTAAAAACATTACAAACATTACACCATTACACCAATTTAAAAAAATTACACCAATAAATAATCTACTTATTATTCAAATTTTTATCAAATTTTTACACCATAACCTCATCATCCACAGATTACATATAAACAAGCGAAA
Organism: Nephrotoma appendiculata; assembly: GCA_947310385.1. Classification (NCBI taxonomy): domain Eukaryota; kingdom Metazoa; phylum Arthropoda; class Insecta; order Diptera; family Tipulidae; genus Nephrotoma; species Nephrotoma appendiculata. The sequence goes on along the minus strand of OX371223.1, from coordinate 247,204,434 downwards.
ATCAAACAAGAGTATGTTCTTAACCACCGTGAAACATTACCAATGTTACAAGTTTAAACGAAATAAATACAGTTGATGCAACTTGAATACACCATTACACTCCAGAATCAAAAATACAATCAAACAGTAGATTTCCAAGGGTCGGCTCCAATAAAGAAGACTGGGACAGTCAAAACAAAAAGTGAAAACCTTTACCGTTTGTGCTTGGTTGTTGCTTGACCACCCTCCTTACTCACCAGATCTAGCCCCAAGCGAGCTTTTTATGTTCCCTAAGCATAAAGTTTCGCTGGGAGGGCAGAAATTTTCGCCGAATGAAGAGGCAATCACTTTCGTATAAATAACTATTTTGCAGGGAAGGAAGCCGATTACTATTTTGACGGGTTGAAAAGTGGGAGCATCGCTGCGAGAAGTGGATCGAGTTACAAAGAGACTATGTAGAGAAATAAAAATAAACTTGAAGAAAATTTGTCTTGTATCTTTGTTAGATCGGAAACTTTTCAGACAACCATCGTAATAAACCCGCCACAAGCCCGTACACGAATATTATCTAGGCTCATGGTCTATCGAATTGTAATTGTTAGACCGGTGTTTATCTGGTAAATTCTCTAAACCATATGTTATCTATATTTTCTATTCAATATTGGAGCGGTCAATATAGCGGTGGACAACCCGTTGGATAAATGACACATCCACGTTGTGCAGGTGTTGGTCACAATATTATTCCGCCGCGACGAGTGGACTAAACCATTAGCGTCGTCCATTTTGCTGATGTACATTTTTAATTATATTGAAAAATCCGACGTAAGTTTTAAATAATTCATTTTAAATTCATAATATAGGTCAAGAGTTTAAGATCCTTCGTATACATATTTTATTAACTTTTAAAAGGATTAAACATAAATCTTGGTTAATTTTAATTACAAAACTTATTTAATTATTTTTCCACAGGTGTAAAGCATATCCATACTCGTATACACCTATGCAAGTTATGCATGTATTTTGTGCTTTAGAAAATAATCATTTTAAAATAAGGTTTGTTCCCCAAAATTTACAACTGAACAAATAATGCACGACTACTCGTACATGTATGTTCAACTTGCTATCTTACACTACAGAGACTATTTTATTGATTTTAAAATTGTAAAAGCAATTTTAAAAGTTTTCCCGCATATGTTCTAGTAAAACTCGTACTGAAAAACTAGGAAACTGGAAATTGATGTTTGTTTTTAAGCTTTTTCAGCTGCCTGGTGACATTTTTTATGTCAATATATGCTTAATGTTATAAAACGTAATGTAGATACATATACTAAGAATATATAACGAACTAAGTAGTAAGTGCTAACTAACTCTATTTATGCTATGTAACCATTTTATTTTTTGTTCATACTCGAATGGTCAGAATCATGATGGTACTAGCATCTAATAGATGTACATACATTCATTTAATCATGTATTTAACTTAATCCACACACAAAAAATTTGAAAATCCAATTTTCCATTTAAAATATTTTGTGTTCATCTTTGTGGAAATGTTGTCATATAATTTTTAAAGATAATAATTTGTACGTTCCAACAAAGCACAGCTGGGAAAGTGTTTACAATAAATAGGCCGTGGTCTCAACGAGGGTATTGCTAAGAAAGTGAAACGTATGACTTTCATAAACGTACGGGCCAGTGACATGCTTACAGGATGAAAATTGCTTCGAAAAATTTATAAAGTCATGTGCTGTCACATGTCAGAGCTTTTTAGTGTTGTTTGAGTAAGCTTTACGGGCTGTCGTATACAGAAATATTATATTTATTACAATGCAACAACTTTCGTATATTGTATGAATGTGTGTGCATTAGAATTTCTTATCTCGTTTGCAGTTTTGCAAGAGCTAAAGAGTATATACAGTGGGTCACAGCCAAAATGATGCAAGCAATTTATTTTTTTTAAAACTAAATATCCAAAAAACAATAATAACTATCTACTTTTAATTTACATTTTTTATAAGCTTCAGTAGTAAATGTTAATTTCATAAAACAAAACAAATAAAAAATTTCAATTTATAAGAAAAAAGTAACAAAAAACAAAATTTCTATATAAAAACATGTCACAGCTAAAATGATGCACTCTCATTGTTTTGACAATAGCAGTACTTTTCCTACACAAAACAAAATTTTCCATGAAAACAATTTTGAGTATCAGTTTCAAGCAACCTTTTGTGCGATTATAGTGAATATTGTGCGTCAATATAGACAAATAAGTGAAATTTTGTAATAATTGAAAAAAATGGGTCGCCTCACAAGTATTGAAATGCGTGAATTAGTTATTAAACACTTTAAAGATGGCAAAACTTACAAAAAATTGCAGAAATGGTGAAAACAAGATCTCTATCATATTTTCGAACGCTTCATTTATCAACACTGTGTTGAAAATAACCCTAGAAAAGGATTCAATAAAATATTTTCCAGAAAATATTGTCGATGGATTGTCTGAAAAATGAAAGAAAACTGCAATTAAGTGATCCAAAGTGGGCCGAGGAGGCTGAAAATATTAACATAAAAAATGTCATCCAGAAACAATACGCAGAATATTAAGAGAACCTTTCATGGCAGAACAATGCGGAAAAAGCCATACATCAGTGAAGTTAATCTTAAGGCTAGAATTAAATTAGCCCAAGCCAAGGCCATAAAAGCAAAGATGAAACATTCTGGAACACGGTTTTATTTGCTGATGAAAGCAAATTTAACCTTTTTGGATCAAATGGAAGAAACTACGTATGGAGAAAAACTAATACGGAGCTAGCAGCTAAAAATTTTCGAAGCACTTTTAAACACGGTGGAGGTTATGTTATCTAACGGGCTTATATAGCCTCTTCCGGAGATGAAAATTTAGAGTTTATCGAAAGCTATGTGAACAAAAATATATATTTAGACATACTAAAAATAAATATGGAGGAAAGTGCTGAAAAGTAAAATATTAAAGATCATTTTCGGTTCTACCAGGACAATGATCCGAAACACAAATCTCGAATTGTTCAAAGTTGGCTGATTTGCAATACTCCTCATGTCATGAAAATGCTTGCCCAATCACCAGACATCAATGTTATTGAAATCTTATGGTCTAAACTTGAAAACGAAATCAGAAAATATGAGCTTAATAAGGTAGCGGGCATAAAAAAAGCATTGTTAGAAGTAGGAAGTGCATTACCGTTTACCGTTTTACCGTATTTACCGTATAAAATATATTTCCGATTTATCGGTAAATTTTTACAAATTTACCGATTTTTTCGGTAAAAATATATTTATAGATAGGGCGCATTTCATTGAAAAAAACGGTGTACATACTTTAATCGAACGAAGGATGTATATAGATATATATATAAAATTCCCTCAGTGATTATGATGTAGAAGAATGTAGGTATACTGAAAATTTATGCGATGAATTTTATTTAATGAAAAGAAATGACCTTATACAGGGTGTTTGGCGCGTGCGAACCGTCACAATTTTTCGGCAGATTGAGGGGGTCTTTTAAAAGCTCTCATCCCATGGAATTGATGTTCTAAGTGACACAGTAACTGAGATATAATATTTTTAATTTTTTTTTTTTCAAATTACACAAACTCTTGCCTTTAAATGGTCACAACTTTTTTCTTTGTAGTCATAAAGGCACGAAATAACTTTTATAGTATTCTGCAATGTGATTTTATTCTGCGTACCAATCCAAAGGTAAAAGTCAATTTAAAGTAAATTTTTCAGTAAATTCAATTATTTTTGTAAAATTCTATGGGAAACTGATCGAAAAATCTGTACTAAAATCGATTTAAACGTAAACGATTTAATACAAGGTACAAGATTTAAAAAAAATGACTTATGGGCTACCGAATCCTACAGAATGTGAAGATTTATGAAAAACGTCTACATCTAAATTAATTAAAGAAACAATAATGGTTATTTTGAAATTAGTTTTGCTTTAAAAAATCCTCTTGTTTGTGCCCTTTCCAATGGTATACCTGGTATGTAATAAAAAACATTCATTTTGTGGTCAAAATACGAGATACTATTTTGACAGAGTTATTTCTGCCAGGGTTAAGAAAATGTTCTTTAAGTTATTAATAGATTTTAGTTATTGAAATAACTAACCTTGTGCTGTTCAGTCAATATGTGTCACTATCTGTTACCAGAAGTGCCCATGTATTTCACTTTGTTCTTGTTAAAATGTTAATTGTTCCAGGTCTCGAGAAGGGCGATAATGCTAGACGGCTGGAGTTTTGTAGATTTATACTGCATACAGATGATGAGAATGATAACTTAATCAAAATGATTTTGTGACAAAAATTGTACGAAAATTGTACAGTAAAGTTAGAAAAATCAATAATTTTTATTTTTAAGGATTGGCGGCAACGTTCGGAAGTGGACAGATGGGGCAGACAAAGTTCCTTTTAGATAAATATTGTGAACATTTTAAGAATGTGGGACCAATAAAAAAAATTCCGAAACCATTGGAAATGGTGGAAACCATTGGAAACCAGTGGAAATTCATTGCTCAACAGATTAATGAAGAATTTAAGGTTTCGTTTACGGGACTGCAAGTAGAGACTCGCTACAGATGCATATTTAAACGGACAAAAAAAGGCAATCGACATATCTAAAAATTCGCCCAGTCCAAAAACAACAACCGAAACATCACTACCAGATTCATTTACTATTCCGAATCCATCGCACAGTCCAACAGCGGCAACCGGAACATCGCTACCATCACCTGGCACATCTTCATGTTCCAACATAATACGAAATGGAACATCTACAACCGCTTCTTTTCTTGAGTCACCGTGTTCTGCAAGATCAGTTGATTCAGATTTTTATACGCAGACCTCCGATGAGTCACACACAACAAAAAAACGTGCGGTAAAAACACAAAAACAATTATGTGATAACCATTAAAAAACAAAAACTTGACCAAATATCGAAAATGCATTTGGAGTCAGAGGCGAGAAGTGCACAGAGGCACACAGAAAAACAGCAATGGCACCAGCAAAATATTAAAATGCATCAAGAAAAAGACGACACGATGAGAAAATGGAATTGTTAAAAAAATTGATAATAAAAGACAATTAATTTTTTTCATAAATACAAAATAAAAATGAATTACATATTATTTAAATTTAAAAATTACATATTTGATTTTTTTTTTTTGCTTATAATTTTCCGAAATATTTCCTCTTTTAATCTCGCCCAAATGTTTCAATGCCGCTTCCGTCATCGTCTCTTCAATTTCAGCTATTGATTAAAAATTTAGTGCCGTGGAATTAATTTCATTTGTACTAGATGAAAAACCTGGTTCCTCTTCCCACATATCCCCATTTTCAAAACATATATTGTGCAAAACACAACATGCCAATACAAATTTGCTCATCCGCTCAACCCTCAAAAAATCTATGTTCATCAACTGCCTGAAGCGTTGCTTAAGCAACGCAAAACAATTCTCGATTTTAACTCTTGTTTGACTGTGATGTTTATTGTAATTGTTTTTTTTGGAATCTAAATTTCCATAATCTTCCATATATGCTGCATCTCCAAAAAATATGAAACTCCTCACCACATATTTGTGGAATTTGTTGTGAAATATGTGACAGCTTGTATATTCGAGCGTCGTGAATTTTACTTGGAGCACCAATAAAAACATCTAGAAATTTACGGTTTGCGTCGCAAAGTAGTGTCAGCGATAAAAACCCATGTCGATTTACATAGGTTGATCTAATTTTGTGGGCTGGCGTCCTAATCTAGATGTATGAAATCCGGCTATCTGAAATTTATGAAGTGTTATCAACATATCTTTAATATATTTTATTACCTGCTCAAACTCTCTTGCGTTCACCATTTTTTCGGATCTCGTTGACGAAAATTTAATGTAGTCCGTTGAGATTTCGACAACTTCTTCTTGTGTGTACTTGTTGACCACGTACTTTATAAAATTTTGAACGCGACGCTGCGGTTTCCTATCCCATATGTCATCCATGAATAGCAAATCTTCATCATCTGAAGATGAATCTGCAAACATTCATGATGATGAAAAAGAAGACGACGGCGATGATGATGATGATGACGAAAATGATGATGACGACGATAATATCATTTTAAATATTTCTTCATCCATTTCTGGTGACATGTTTAAATATAATATTTAAATATACAGTGCTGGGAAAAAAAATTGAGCAAACATATTTTATTGCAAATTGGAGTCTTATTTTGCTAAAATTACAAAACTTTTGAACGCAATTGGGTGTAGTGTTGCTGTTAGTTTATGGAATAAAAACGAAACACATAACAATATGCATGTATTGAAAGTAAATAATTTGAAGTCAATTAGTGCATTTATGTCCTAATTAGTAATTTTCCTGGAAATGTTTTTAATTTTTTATAAAGAATTCTCGCGTAAACACAAAATGCATTAATAATGCCTGTATCAACAACGCATGACGGGTATAGAAACGTGAACAAAATGTGTAAGCAAAATAAATAAAGTTTAGTAAAAATTTAATATATTTTCGTATGTCCTAACATTCTTACCTTTATAATTCGATCTCTAATGGTTTTGTACACTAGCATATTGTAAATTGTAATTTCTGATGTAGCAATGATATCAAAATGGCTCCCAGAATTTATTACAATATACATAATTACAATTCAGTGATTACATGAAAACCACCCATATGATTTGCCTAAGGGAAAATTGCATCGCAAAAAAGTTATTATCATCAAATCGTAGACCACATCAAGCAGCTAAGGCGGAACTGGCCTCAGATGATATAAACCTCAAATATGTACAAATATGTCGATTTTAGCGACAGCGAGTGAGTGGCGCAGACATTTACAGTGACCACCAACTGGAAAAATATCATAAATTAGACCTGTCGCTGTAAAACGATTCGAGACAGGTCAGAAAAAACTAAACATCGACAGATTAAAAGATGCTAGGCACAAGAAACACATTCTTCGAAGCCATTAGTGTAGAGCAACAGTGGGAACAAATCTAAGAAATCTATACCGAAATGGCTACCAACACACTCAGGTCAGGTACCAAAAATTGAGACACAAACCTCATAGATCATAACATGCGCGTACTACATCAATCAATGCGTATGCACTAACCAATAACGATTCTCAAGAAAGGTGACCTAAGCGAATGCTAAAACTGGCTCGATATATATCGCTCTTCAACTTAACCAAAAAGATATTAGGAACGGCCATCTTCTATAGAATTTCACGGACAGTCAACCCGAAACTAAGAAAGGAACCAGCTGGCTTCAGACCAAGGCGCAGTTATAACTGTTATACGGTTGCGAAACCTGGAAGCGTACACATACGATCAAGAATAAGCTTCAGGTGTTTGTAAATAGTAGAATACTGCGGTGCTTCTGGTCCAACAAAATAACAAATATAGACCTCCTTGAGATGGATTGCCCATATTGAGAATTTCGCAGAACTAAATGATAGGCAGGTCTCTGAACTGGAACGTACAAGAGAGAAGCGAAGTTGGACGACCAGCTCTAACATGGAAACGATTGATGCCAGCAGAAGTGAAACAAAAACAACTCGGAAATCCGTAGGTGGAAATAAAATAAATAGAATCCAATAGAGTTTGGTGGTCCAGCCCAGTAGACTCCCTGTGCGCTACTTAATTCCTTCAGTCACATTTTGGCATTTATTAGGATTATGAACCTGAGGAACTTGTACTCGTATGGGCATTATTTGCCTCAAAATGTGTTTATGCTTTACCATTTTACTGCGTGGTAATGATTTTGAACATTGTAAATGGTCTTTCAATAGGGACGCTCGAAATTTGTTGGGTTATAGCAGCCATGTTGTTAGATATTGTCAAATCTGTTGTGAACTGTTCAGTAGTATATGGCATACACAAACATTTGATTCCCTTCATGTGCGCGCGCATACTAAACGAGTAATAACCACCAATCGGAAATTTGCTGAACTTATTTTCATGCAAATTTTTGATAAACTATTTTTATTTTTATAATTTATATATTAAAATGGAAAATATTTAAAAAAGAAGAAAACTAGGCACGAGATTAATAATTCGAGTAGATTCTTGTGAAAGAATTTTTTGTCTACTGTAGTTGTACATTCCAATCGAACCTGCACAACTTGCCCAAGTTTCAAATCTAATAACAAAAAATTAAAAGACAAATTGTAAAAACTAGAAAAACTAGGCACGAGTTTTACATGTCATCTAATGAATATAAAAAAATTCTAGAAGAAAATGTTCACACAAGTGCTTATCGAACCTGCACAAGTTACCATTACTTTGGTACAAGACCCTCTTAACCGATTATGAAGTGATTTTGTTTGTTGTATGGAAATATAATTCATAAACACTTTTTATAAGAAGTTCTGCAATATGGCTATCTGGGAAGGCACTCAGGCATTTCTTAGCTGATTTTGGTGGGATTGGGTGTGTTGGATGGAAATGGGATTCTTAAATGATTTTTGGAAGATGTTCTGGAATATTGCCACCTGGGAAGGAACTCGTCCAATTATTAACTGATTATAATGGAATTGAGTATATTGATTCTAAAATGTTATTATGTTTGAGATTTGTTACTGTAGCAAATCATATTTTTTCCAATCGCATAAAAAAATTAATTTGAATTTTTATACAAACGATCCCTGTACAATAAAAATTTAAATCAACATGAATCATATTATACAAAATATTATTTTCATTCGGGTAAAATATTGTTAGATTTATTAATAATAAACGTATGTATACGAAAACGAGTAAGGATACGAAAACCACAAAAAAACAATAAATAGATTGAAAAGATATTTTTTAGAAAACGATCACCAATCACCATACGCATACGAGTATGACAAGCAAACCAACACTGGGAATGAAATTAGTACAATTCGTAGAAAAATAAAACTTTTTTATACACAAGAAATACTTTTATTACATATACGTACATAGTCCTGCCAAATGCACAAAAATCAAAAAAAAATAATTACTGTTTTATTTGGTTGAAATGGTTATATACGCTATCCCTTTAGTGTTTTACTAACACAATTGTAGTTTTGTAGGTTTTTTGAACCAACTTACACATTTGTGAATTCCTTTTTAACTTATTTTCGTCCGAAAAAAACACTATATCTATACACGCAATTGTGTTGGTTTTACTTCAAATGGCTGGTGCTACACGAGATTTTAATTTCTGGTTTCAAACTAAGTCGTAATAGATTTTTTATTGTTAATTTAAACCTTTATATTAAATGAAAACACCTAATTTTTTGTATTATTTTATTCTGTTCTCTCGAAAATAAAATTTAAACAACAATCTTCATCTCAAAAATGCCCTTAATTTTTTTTATTTTCATTTCGATTTTTGTCATTTCGGATTCACGGACAAAAATTGTGCGACATAAAATTTTTGTCCGTGAATCCGAAATGACAAAAATAGAAATAAAAATAAAATAATTTAAGGGCATTTTTGAGATGTAGATTTTTGTTTAAATTTTATTTTCGAGAGAACAGAATAAAATAATACAAAAAATTAGGTGTTTTCATTTAATATAAAGGTTTAAATTAACAATAAAAAATCTATTACGACTATGTTTGAAACCAGAAATTAAAATCTCGTGTAGCACCAGCCAATCAAGTGAAATTTTTATCAACGACGCCATTACATACTATGGTTTTTTACTCACACATTGGTGTGGGTTGAACTAAAATTGAGCCAATTTTTTTATTTTCTTGGTTGAAAAAGAGCTATACGCATAAAACATTGGAAAAAGGAGGATAATTATTTTATGATTACAAAATATACAACCACACGAAACAAACACAAATGTATTCTACACGTAGAAAATACAGATGCGATAGTTTCGGCACGAGTATATACACGAAATATACGAAATTAAAAAGGGAAAATATGATATATAAACCCCTCGTTCTCAAAAAATACTCGTGTACAGTGATCGAAAATTGTAAGTAATATTATTCATATACAGTGAGATACAATTGAGTCTGCTTGTCTTGTATTCTGGTCAGTGGTGATGGTTTGAAATATTTAAATTATAATTATGATCCTACTATTTTTGGAGGTTTTTATGCCTAATGGAAGCATGTTTCAAACCTATACATTTTCATATTACGTTTTTTTCCAACACTTCCATATGGCTCCTCCATTTTTTTAATAAATAAATTAAAAAAGATAAAATTAAGCTCATTATTCCATGTTTTCACTTATATGATTCCTGCAATGCAAATGGGATTGAATCATAATTTTTCATATTCATTTGACTGAGTCGAAAACAAAACATTTTTCAAAATTGACGAGACGGAAATACTTTTGTTTAGATAATTTAGAGGAAAAACCTTATGGAAGTTTTAAATATCTGTTTAATATCCAGATACATAAAAACCATTAGCCATAAAAACCTCAATGTTTTAAATTTATTTAAAAAACTATAAATAATTCAAATAAAAAATTAAAAATATACATGAAATTCAAAAAATGACTCAAAAATGACCTCAATCAGTGATTGCCTGAAAAGAAAAAAAAATCAAAAATCTGTAGTCGCCAAATAAATAAAACATAATTCAAGAACAACACTTATCTTAAATTTTACTCAGCTTCCACTCTACTTGCCCCTCCCCGGAAAAGTAGTCGCTGAATTTTTCTCGTGTCAATTTCGCAATCGTTGTTGAGTTGCGATTCATGGGTTGGAGAGGCATCATCGAATTTTGATGTTGATTCCAGGAACCTTAAGGCGTATAGAAAAATATTTAATTGTGAACTAATGAACATTGTAAATAAAATCTTACCTTGTACTGTGTTTCCTCCTACTTCACGATTGACGAGATCAGTATATCGATTTTGTCTCGTGTACGTACACAGTGTATAATACACAATTATGTCTTTGAATTTGTATTTTTCTTTTGTTCGTATTTGTGTCATTTGTATGATGAACAGCACCAAAATAACGCGATCCGGGCGAATCGGTTTAATTTTTATGGTGCTTACTTCCTTTTCTCAGCACATTACGTCTGCTCTCGAGCTGTGGAGTGTCATTATTTAACATGCCAATATATTTTAAATTATCTATTATCATAAATTAATTTTAAATCTAAATTTTAAATCTATAAAATTTTATTAGTTTATGGGTAAATTTATTTTAAATTTCATAAATTTTAGAAATTATAAAAAATCAAAAATACATAAAAACGCAAAAATATGGCGTTTACAATGGTTAACTCTTTCAGTGCCAAAAAGCGCAATCGTGTTCTTCAATACACTAGCCGAAATCATGTTTGCACTCAAAGAGTTAATATGAATAAACAAAAAAAGAATGACACGTGACTTGCATATGCAGAAAAACAATCATACGCACGAAACTACCACAAATACATATGCTACTACTATATCATTCCGGTTACACTCATTTCGTTTCACACATTTTGAGACAAAATCGATATACAAGAGTAATGTACTGAGAGTTCTTTTTCCTCAACCAGTTGTCTAGGCAGACACAACTTTGCACAATGTCTTCAATCAGACTATGTGCCATTTCGCACACAAAATACCAAAGCAATTCTCGATCATGCGGCGAGCTCTACTTAGCCGATAATTAAATATCCGTTGCTTGGTTGTTTTAATAGTGGTGTATGACTTGAGCATATTTTCATGTAAATCAAACGCGTCGTCCACCACGAAAACATAGGACACAGAAGAGAAAGTTGGGCTTACATCGCGCGGTTGAGAAATTCTAAATAAATCATTTGTGTTAATGCTTATAATTCTTATACTAATAATGTTAGAATCCGAAAAAATGTACCTACTTAAGTGTTTTATCATAAAAGCTTCTCCCAAAATTGCTGTTTCTAAAAGCCCCGCCATCACTCTGACGACATCCGGCACCGATACTGCACGATACAAAATTGAAATCGTGCTCACAAATCGTCATTACATCTATAGAATAAGTTTTCATATAGTTAAAAAACTCCGATCATGAGTTTTTCGATGACTGAAAAATATAAAATTATAAATAAACAATTTGAAACGTTGTAATAATAGTAGGTTATTTGAATAAGAACGTGTTTCCGGTCAATGGTTCCTATACAATTCGGAAAATTCCATCGTTGTTCGAATCCCTCCACGACCATTTGTAAATAAGCTGCTGTTATTTCGGGAAATACTTTATTCTTCAATACTGCGGTTATAGATCTCGTTGTCTCGTTTAAAATTCTATGTACGCTGGTTTGGGAGCATTCCCTAGTGGAAAAAATCAAATATTTATACCAAAAAATTATACTGAGGAATACCAAAATCAATTTATTTTTGTATAAATGATTAATTTAAATACAAAATATACTTTAAATTGGTTAAAGTTTAATACATTTCTAAACCAAAATACTACTTAAATTATACATCTCAAAAATTATCCAAATTTAAGTATGAATTTTGTATATACAATTATTTAAATTAAGTCAAAATTAAACAAAAATATAAGTGTTAATTTTAACCTAAAATTAACTCTTAAATTCAAATTTTAAACTAAATTAAGTATATTTGGGATAAATACTTAATACGGTAGTTTTATAGTTTAATCAAAGATAAACATATAAAGATGAGTATTTGTGCTGTACACAAAATATTAAATCGCAGGATTTTCAGATAATAAATATTTAGTGAAAAATTTATCAATAAAATAAAATATTATTTATTAAAATTTATTTTGATTTGTTTATTTAATTTAAACTTGACCATTAATTGGATATATAGTATTACATGCGATTGGATCAGTTAACCATTATATTAGAACCGTTTTGTCGCAGCTCTTCAAATCGCGTTATTCTTAAATCATCACAGAAAACAGTAAAATCTAAACCTAATTCCGACACCCTCATATGGTTTGAGAGATAGTAAATTTTTATGCAATACGGGATCCAGTGATACCAGATGCTGTATACCGATATCCGAATGCTTACCGGTCAATTTCGATAAGATGAACTCGGCCAATGGAAGTTCAACGAGTAAACTTTCGTCCAATGCTTTACCCAATATTCGTTCAAATATATCATAATCGATCGAATTTGTTTCATCGATAATGGTGGCCCATCCTCATCTTCGCTGGTAAAATCTTACAGTTAAATGAATTAGTCTCTGGAAATTCTAGTTCGACCAAACCGGACAGGACGTCTTCTTGGTAAAATTCACCATCGTGTAGGGTTGATATCTTCCGGTGTTATTTGGGCACAGAACGTTACCAAGATTGGTATATCTTGATCGAAATTTACTGTCGGCACAAAATAAATTTATTAATAAATTGTTTCGACAATAAACCAATTTACTTACCAATTTACTTAAGTAAATCCTTTGGACAGCATCGAGATTGGAGACAAAAATTCATTTTGGCCAAAATGAGCGGAATTAAACCAAAATGTGTTGATGAAAGTTGGCTTGAATGCCAATATATATGCTGCGTTTTTTTATAAATTTCGATAGATCTCGATAGATTGTATCCAGATGTTCTTAGTGTATAAAGCTAAATGTGCATTAATGCTGTATATTTTGATCAGAAATTAGTTTTTAATTCACATTTCATCTTTTTTAATTCATTGTTTTCAATTACACAACGCACTAGTTGTATACCAAAATCCTGATTTTTATACAGATGTGCTATCCAAAGTCACGTTTTTTATAAATTTGGTTAGCGGCTATCCAGATACAACCAAAAAATATTGAGAAATTGTTGTTTTTGCGATTACTCACTTGTGTTACGTGACTGGTTGCTCCATCCTGCTGGAACCACATATCGTCAAGATCATAATCTTCGATTTTCGTAAAAAAATAATCGGTTAACATGCGGCCATAGCGTTCAGAATTGACGGTAACGGTTCGTCCATGGTTGTTCTCAAAAAAATACGGCCCAATCACACCACCAGACCACAATGCGCACCAAACAGTGACTTTTTCCGGGTGTAATGGCTTCTCTACAATCAATTGTGGATTTTCTGAGCCCCAAATTCTACAGTTTTGCTTATTAACGTATCCACCAAGCGAAAAATGAGCTTCATCACTGAAGAAAATTTTGTTCGAAAAATCAGCATCAGCAGATTTAATAATTTTAACGCTTTGGTCGATTGGTTAATGCTCCATATTCTTAAATGGCAGAATGTCAACTAAATAAATGACAGCGTGCTTGACGTTTATCTTTGACAGATGTCGGTATACAGATTTCTACTTTATCAACCTCGAATTGGATAACCCTGTATAATACAGAGCGGTAGTAGTAACAAGAATTAGATTTTTTTTGACAATCAGAATTGTTATTTTCATTATTTGTTTGTTTATCGAAATATATAAATGGAGGAACAGGTAAATAGAAATTATTTTTTATAAATACATAAAAATAATATGTAAATAAATTTTAGATTTTAGTATTGTAAAATTAAACACCGATGAATTGGATTTATTTTCATCCAGTGACTCATCAACATCCAGTAATAAAAACCACGCTAAGGTTGAAAATTTCAGTCAAACTATAGAAAACTACAGCGAGATGGATTTCAAAATGCATTTTCGAATGTGCCGAAGAAAATATGAATTATTTTTTCCCTCCAAATACGTTCATCCTTGGAGATAGTGCATATCCTGTGCGACCATGGCTCGTTCCTCCTTTTAAGGACAATGGAACGTTAACAGACTCCAATAAAAATTTCAACAAAACTCACTCGAAAACTCGCGTGATAGTCGAAAATGCTATTGGCTTGTTAAAAACACGGTTTCGTCGATTGCTCCATTTTACAGAACAAATAGATTTGCCATTACTTACAAAAATTGTATATTCATCGTGCGTTCTGCATAATATGTGTATTACGTTGAGTGATGAATTTGAATCTGATGAAATACTTCCTCAGAATGATACCAATGACCAACAAGTTTCAGAAGGTATTGCACATCGAGAAACTTTGGATCGAAGGCAGAGGTTATTTCAAGAATTGTTGAATAAAAACATAATATAACAAAAAAATTGTATTCCAATAAATAAATTTATAACTATAAAAATTATAAAAAAATTGCAGTCTTGATTTATTTTCTAGATTAGTGAATGTTTCGCTTTGTTAATGCATCGATAATTTCTTGGTGTCGTCTGTTTTTCTCGTCATTTAAAAAAAGCAATAGTTCTTTTTCCTTCTCAAATGCTTCAGATTTTCGTTTACGAGAGCATGAAATTTTTTTAGCATTTACGGAGGAGTTCGTGGTATCTTGACGGAAGCTAGCGGAAGTTGAGGGAAAATTAGGCAAGTTGGTTGTTTTGTTTGAGAGCTGTACGAATTAGAGGTGAAATTAGGTGTGCTTTGTGATTTTGTAGTGGTTTGGTAAGAAGATGGAAAAGTGGATAGGGAAATCGGCAGGATTAGTAAGTTTGTGACTGATTGATGGGAGCTGATGGAAGTGGATGAAGAGCTAGACAAATTTGAAGTAAAATTAGATGTTGAAGATTGGTTTGAAGATGATTGTGGAGGGGTTTTAACCAATGGATGTTTATTGACTTGTAGTGATGAAATTTTATTGGTGTTTGAAATTATCGGTCTATGTCCTAAAATTTCATCCAATTCTTCGTAAAATGGGATTATACTTGGAGCGACCCCCGTTTGCTCTTCATTGTCTTTAGCCGATTTAAACGCTTTGATTAAATTTTTAATTTTTGTTTCCACCATAGTGGCATTTATTTCTGATTCCTAAAATTAAAAAAAGCAATATGTTATAGGTATATGCATGTTTGGAATAATTAAAAATATATTTACCAGTACATCCATAGCCAACAAATCTTCTACCTAATTTTGGTAAGTACATTTTTTTTCTCACATGAACAAATTCGTTTATTCGAAGTTTGTAGCGGTACAACAATGTCTTGGTTTCGTTCGTGGCCCAAGTTTTCCGTTCCTACATGTTGTAATTGTAAATAAAAATAATTACATATTTTAATTAAAATATAAATTGTTTGAAATGAAAATAATAAATTAAAAACTCACAGTTTTGTTAATTATTTTCATTTCCGTTTTTTTTATTATCAAAGATAAAACCCAACTTTTGACTGTCAAATATGTTTTGGCAATTATTAATAAGCATACTAGATTTGAATAAAGATAGTTATTTATTGTACTAAAACAGAAAGCTGGAGGTACTAAAAATTTCCTCTTAATTTTTGAAAGGGGACATCTGAAATTTGGATAGCACATCTATTTATTTTTATTTTTTTATTTATTTATTTAAAGAAATCTATTTTGTAATATACATGTATGATTTCAGATTATTTACAGTTATAGTTAAAGTTATATTAAAACAACAAAAAACTTTAAAACAGAAAAAAAATAAACCAAATTTTGGTTTAAACAATTTAAAATTTAGAAAAAAGTCTTTAAGGTTATTTTTAAAGTTGTCCTTTGATAAGTTGAAGTCAAATAGGTCGTCGATTAAGTTGAAAGATTTAGACATCCTATTAATGGGGTTGTTTTCTCCATAGTTGGTGGAATGGTGTTCAAGTGCTAAAAATGTATGGTTTCGAAATGTTCTGCATGGCACGTGAATTGATATGTTTTCCAAGATGTAGGACTATGATCTGTAGGACTATAGTAGGTAATCTAAACTAAAACAAAATTGTTTAGTTAAAAACTTTACCATTTGTTTATTGAACGACTTACTTGTATTCATAAACCACCATTCGATCGTGTCATCAAATCATGACAAATTCTACACAGGCAATGCATGGAATCCGGTTCCACCTTATTACCAGTCGAAATTCTGTTCCGCATCGCCTACCTGAATCACGTATTCCCGTTCTGCGTATAACATTTCTTAAATCGGCACCGGTAAAATTATCCGACAATTTAACAATGGTTTCATAATCAATTTCACTATGTTTGACGATCCTTGTGCCGTCCAATGATTTTCGGGACAAAACCGTGCCGCAAATCCCGCGTATTCAACAGAATTAATTCATCAAGGGTGACTGGCATTATTTTACTGATTGCCCCTGGCAGGACGTCTTCAAGGCAAAACTCACCATCGTGTAGCGTTTTTTACTGTTTTTTACGTTTTTTACTGTTATTTTCTAAAATTTAGAGCAAATTTTTTTTTGTTTTTGTATTTAAATTCGAATGTTTCCACTTATTGTTTTGAATGAAATTTAAAATAAAACTTCTTAATCACTGAACATATTTAATTATGCATTTACTATATATACTATAAATTTGAGTAATATTATGAAAATCAATTGAAAGGTTAATCAGAAAAAGGCAATTAAACAGTTTGTAAACACTATCAAAAAACTTACTTGTGAAAAGAACTTTCCTTTTTCTTTTATAACTGTGTGTTTTCAAACTTGAACACACTACACCTTGCCATTGTGATAAGATAGAGCACTTATTTATTCAGTTATATTTTTTAAACTAAACGTTTTCATTCAAGTTGACGTCATAAAAAAACACTTTAAAATGACGTAAATTTTCCATTTTTCACCTCATTTATGTTTCTCTATTTTATGCATATGTACCTCTCGCTTACCAATAAATTTTTAGAACTTCAAGTTTCGTTTGGGTTTTATATTGAAATTTGGTGCGTTATCTATAGTATAATCTAAGATCATATCATACATCGTTTATACATTGAACCTATAGTTGTATGTGTTCAAATTGCATTTTCGCTTCTAGTTTTTTTTTCTCAAAGTACCGTATTTTGATATTGTATTGCGTACAGTAAAAACCGAATTACAAATTTCCTTGAAATTCACGTAAAAACAAAGTAAAAGACGAGCGACATCTATAATATTGTGTACTTCTCTTCTTTGGTCGGGCCAGATTTAAGTTGGATATAATTTCATAGATTGAATATGCATATGTAGCATGTGGTGGCGGAAGATGTATATCTGTCTCTTTATCTGTGACAGGACAACAGTTCAGTTCCGTTTTATTTTGTAACAGACTGTATGTCTTACCAGTATCCAATTTTTAATAAACTCATTTGTTATGTATATCCCTTTTCCTGCCTGCCATTACAATTGTGTGCGTAATTCAAAATAATCATGTCAAAAATTTATTTTAGACCAACATACAAATTTGTCCATTCCATTTAAAACGTTTTCGTCCAAAAAATAACACTATGACTATTAATAATAGTAAAATAATTCAAATGTTATATAATTTATATGTTATATCAAATTATAATATTGTTTTCAAAAATAATTCCGATTTAACTAAGTTCCATTAAAATCCGGAAGACATGACAACCTGTCATTTTTTACACACATATTTGTGTGGGTTGGGCTTAAATAGAAGCAAAAAAAATTATCTGGTAGGAAAAGGGATAGGTAATACAAAAAATATAAGTGTAACACTTAATTGCATTTTGAATGTCTAGAAATTTTAGTTCATATAGGAATGCAGTTTTCCTTAAAACTTTTGTTCCCAGTTTTTCATTTCCCGTTGTAGGAATTTAGTTATTTGGCATCACACAATATTGCAACTGCAATAGTTTACTCGACATTGAATTTTATGTAAGTATGTTTTCCTTGAGGCATGTATACGTACTCGTACTGGTACACAATGAATTTAATTTCAATTTTAAAATTTAAACAAGAAAATCTTTGCTCTGGATTCGAGGCAAAACAAATTGTTTTGTTGTTAAGCTTTATTTTCTTAGTTGACATAAAGAAAAAATTCCTACGTTAACCTATCGTACGAGTAGTACAAACATATTATATAAAATATATTATGTATAAACGACAGCAGAAGCAATCTTATACATGATTTTGTTAAAATCTAACTTCTGCCTTAAAAGAATATTTACTTTAATTGTTGCTAAAAATTTATTATAAAATAACAAAAATGCGGCACAAAATTATTGAAATAGATGAAGCGGGACAGCGAGGTGGTCTGGTACCACGAAAATTAAAATATTTTTTCCCGATCAGTTTAAAAAGTTAATACTTCTATTCTTAACGCTACGTCAGGTTATTAATATTGACACTGTGAGATTAGGAGCTACGAGTACTTTTAACCACTTAAACAGCTCTACGATAGGTAATTAATGCTCTTCGAGTGAACAATTACCCTGTGTTTATTGGTTTATCGTTAAATCGCCTTTGTGAAGTTAACCCTAAATTGCATGAAAAAAAAGTGGCTACATGTTAGTATAAAAAGTTTCTTGCGTTAAATAACTTAAAGGTTGAAAACACTTACAACGAGGTACAATTTAAGATAAATTATACAATGAGCCTCTCCACACTTTTATTATTTCGTCGTGATTCAAATCAATCGACGTCCATATTTGATTTCTTTGCGCGTTTCTTTGTTTGTGTATGTGTGTATAATTATGTTTTTTGATATATTCGTATAGTAGAAAAAGTTTATTATTTGCTACGAAACTGCTTCCTCGTTTGAAAAAAAAAATATTTTTCAACTCGAAACAAAAATTAACCTAAAATTAACCCAAAAATGACACATAAACAAGGTACTATCTTTGAAATATTTTATCTTTGCAGTAGTGCGAGTGAGAATCAGTTGAATCAAACAAAAATGTTACTGAAAAAAGAATAAAAAGTTTCCTCGCCACAAAATTAGTTTGCAGGGGAGAGGGAAAGAAACGAGCAGAGAATCACGATGAAAGAATCAAAGTGTAGAACGGCGGAATAACGCTTAAACAAATGCCGAAAACTGACTGAAAATAGACCAATGTACAGAACAATCACAAAACAAGCACCGAAGCACATAATTTTCTATGTCAAAACGTTTAAGGTTATATGTATAATTAATTTATTTAACTCCAAACTGATATTTTTCTTCAACTTTTTAGTTGAAAATTGATATAAAAATATTTTACTCTACCAATATATCGGACGCCGCTATCAGGAGCCGCTATCCATTTCAAAGGGAAATTTGAAAAGGCCTTTGTTTTGTACAACCCTTAAACCAAAGAAAACTTCATTCTCGTGACAAATTTTGACGTAATATCAATTTACTTTTAATTGAAGTTTACTTACCGAAAGATTATCGACCGGAAATAAAATTACCACCACTTGAAATACCATAATTTAATGAACAATATAACGAGTGGGTAGCATTTTATGATAGATGCAGTAAGTTTGTGCACGATAATAAAACCATTACCTAATATGAGGTCATACATTAGAGGAGATGCAGCAAAACATTTGAGTCATATATCAATATCTGGAGTAAATTATGCAAATGCTTTCGAAATAATTATAACCCGCTATAACAACAAGCATTTACTTGTTACCAACCAGACCAGTTTTTCAAAAAGTAAGCGTAAATGATGTTTTTAACAAAAAAAAACTGATTTTAACCAAAATTAGACCTCCCTACAGCCTGAGCGGATTGAACGATCAGAATAAAACTTCATGATTAAGTTTTTATCATAAATATAGAGATCCCACTGTTGTTTGGCCGAAATCGGACTTACGAAAGTGACAGCTTCTATAGCATTTTTTGGTTTTTGCAAATATTTGGAAAAGTAAACCATTTATGTGACAAACGACTATAAAGTAAAAGATTATAAATTAAATCCATTTTACCCACCCTTATTTAAGAAAGAAGATTTATATTTTTTTTTTTGTTTTTTTTTATTTATTTAGAAGCATTAAAAGAAAAAAAAAAACATTTATAATTCATTGAAAATAGCACTTTAAAAAGGCTGTACCCAAACGAGTACACTGGTGAAAATTGAACCACTAATTTTTAAAATGAGTTTTTTTGAAGCATTCTAGTTCTACACACAACGCAATTGTCACATCGCAGATCTAGCTAATTCTCTGATGACATTTTTAACATTTTCGTGATTTTTCTATTCGCTTTGGGAAATGGGCCCCGGTCGTGGCAGCAACACTTGGCAGAACTGATAGTTTTGTATTCTTTTTGACAATTTAGTTTCTCAAATAATGCCTAGGCAGCTCGTTGAAACGAAAGCAAATCTTCGCTAGAATTCGTGGCTTCTTTTTAAATTTTCTAAGCGTTCACCAGAGTTGAATTCAGCATGAATGTGAAAATCATCCAGCACCATTTCTTGCTTCGAAAACATTTGAACAAACCGTGACGACACTGTTATCATCCCATTTATAACAAAAAACAGAATATTGTGTTAGACTCGAAATATCCCCGATTTTTTCGTTTTAGGTTTTTGCTTTACTTCAAAGCACATTGTTTGATACGATTCTCTCTAGCTGTACCAGTAGCACCAAATCCCTTTTTTTCAAAAGTGAGAAAAGATCATGTGAGGCGACGTAATTATCACAATATCTGATATGATCCGTTGGATGTTGGACGGTTTCCAGCAGATCAAGGACAACTCTTGATCCCAATGGTAATGTTTTTTTAAAGGAATGTTCTACATTTTTAGCACAACAATATGTTGTATCAAAGCTATATAAATAACCGTAGCTGCTCGTTAGAATCCAATTTTTAAATACAACTCGTATATTCTTTCCTCTAACAAATTGTTTTGACGAATGGCTTCCAAAATATTTATTCAGTGCTTCATCGATTGATAGTTTTTCATTCATGTAACCCCATTGCTGAAACTTTTGACATAATATGTTCATAGAGGTCGAACTTTAGCCATTTTGTTAATGTTTATTTGGTTATTGTCAACTAAATGAATGTGTCTTTTTATGTCCAAAAATTTATTTTTGGACATATTATTAGCCGCGATCGGCATTCGAGTATCCTTAGCCATCATTCAATACATTCCCTCTCGTGACATTAAATGGTATCCACTAAACAACATTATATGTAAACATAAAAATCTTTAGATCGTCTTGATTAAACATGATGATCGTAACCATAATTATTTTTTTGTGCAGCACATAACCAGGTTTGTTCCAAAATAAGCTTTACAATTGCATCATCAAAAAGTACCTCAAAATCTTCAACAGGAGATTTACCATCAGTCCAATCATATTTTGTAATTTTTCGGTAAAGTTATTTGCGATACTCATCATACACTTATCATCGATTACACTTGACCATTTTAACATTTGGTACTGTACCTGGGGAACCGGCCAGGCCACATTCGTTTTCTAAGTTCTGCTAATGGAATGTCGTCATCACTGTCGTATTGATCTTCATTGAAAATTAATTCAATATTTCCCGGAACTTCTTCTGGTAGTTGGTCCGTATCCATATTTTCGACGTACATCTCATCCACGTCAGTGTGGCAGTCAGGTGGGATTTGATTGATTGATTGATTGATTGGACTGTAGAACCAAGTGCTAGCCAAGTGTCCCGGATAACGCCGGGCCTATTCCTACAGCCTGTTTACACATAACAATAGGAAGGATAGGAAAGGTATTTTTTTTTTTTTTTTTTGGGACGGAACGATCCGGTTGCAGACACCTAGCGATCGTACGGCACAACACAATTCTAATCTACTAGAGGAAGGATAAAGGCTTAATAGGTTAAATGGATATCGATGGTATTGGTCTTCAACAATTGCTTCTCTAAATCAGCAACCTGAGGAAACAAATTTATTATTTCACGTGCATCTGGAAATTTCCTGTAATATAATTCTACATTAATACTTTTCAGCTACCTAAACAAAATTGATTAATTAGATCAGCCCGGTTACAAATACCTAGGTAAAGCCAATAGTTCATGAACTAATGACAACACAATTCTAATCTACACAACCAGCAATTAATATTTCAAAGAAATATTATTTCATACCATCTAAAGATTCCTGAAATTAATTCTTAATTAATCTACCGGTTTCCTAAATAATATAAATATTTATTAATTTAATCCTCTACAACTCCACAACTTACAATATAATTTCCTGAAACCATAGTTCTTTGAATTATATTAATAATAAATTGAATTATATTAATAATTAATTAATTAATTAATATTAAATTATTAATAATTTCACTCATATAACAATAGGAAGGATAGGAAAGGTTTTTTTTTTTTTTTTTTTTGAGACGGAACGACCCGGTTTGAGACAGCTAGCGATCGTACGGCACAACACAATTCTAATCTACTTCTATTCTACTAGAGGAAGGATAAAGGCTTAATAGGTGCAGCAACCTGAGAAAAAACATTATTATTTCACGTGCATGTGGAATTTCCTGAAATATTATTCTACATTAATATTTTTCGGCTTCCGAAACAAAAATTTATTGATTGAATCGGCCTGTTCTGTTTATAGACACCTACAATCACAACACAATTCTAGTCTACAAAATCAGCAATTAATATTTCAAAAAAAAATATTATTATTTCACAATCATCTGTAGATTTCCTGAAATTTAATTCCAAATTAAAATTTTCCGGCTTCCTTAATAATATAAACATTTATTAATTTAACTCCTCAACTTACAATAGAATTTTTGTAAACCATACATGTAGTTATTTGAACTACAATATATGTATTTACAATTACTCCAAAATCCATTAGTATTCAATACCCGAACTGAGCAACCACGAAATAGTAAAAAAAAAAAAAAAAAAAAAAAAACAAAACAAAAAACACAAAAAGTTGCAACGAATAAGTGAGACATCCCGAAGGTAATGCTTCCTAGAAAACTATTAATGTTTATATTTCAAATCAGTGTGGCAGTCAGGTGGGATTGTCACAAAATTCAATTCACCTAAATCTTTAGCCCATTCAATTGCATCCACAGCATCCGCTAAGTTTCGAAATTGTTTTCCATAAAAAGAGTAGTGGGAATTGAGGGAAAATCCATTCTAGTAAATAAATAAAATGAATGCAACTTTTATATTCATGTTACCAGTGTACTCAAGCGAGTACAGACTACTTTAGATATACATACATCGATCATTACCAAATATTATTATTTTATTGTAATATATTTCACTAACACTATTTAACACAAATAGATAAAAAAGTTACCGTTAGAAGTGTAATATTTAAAAAATAATAAAATCTTGAAGTCAAGAAAGGCACAAAGGAATATTAGCAACAAAATTTTAAAAAACAATAAATATTAACCGTTAGGAGCAATATTGATTTTATAAAGTTTCTGTAACCATGCAGGTACAATGGTAATAAATGGATTAACTCATGATTTTTGCAACAATACCGCTTCAGATAAGATTTCCAAAATTTAAGCGAAATTGACGATTTTTGAACAAAAAAATACTATAGTTCAGGAAAAGTTCATCCCTTATATAGCTCATAGGGATTGATTACTGGGGTTGAAACTTCATACTTTAGCATTTCTAAAAGTTGGGAGATTCCAGCAATTTTTGACCAACATCGGCCCACCGAAAATGGCAGAGTTCATAGGAGCTTTTTCATCTTTTGCAAATATTTTTAAAAGTATGGAGCACTGCGAAAACGATTAAAAACTTAAAGATTGTAAATAAAATTAGTTCAGATTATTTTTAAAGTATTACCGGAAATGACGAGTTTTGATAAAAAAAACACTTTGTTCGCCAAAATCCATCATCTTCTTTATTTATATACCAGAAGTGGCAGCTTATGTTCAAAATATTAGCATTTATACAAGGGTCAACCCCTGTTGGTTTTCTGAAATTTTAGCAGCGATAAAGTTTTTTGATTATACAAATCAAGTGTCGTATATTTGAGACCTATGTATACATACATCCGCGGTAAGAGAAAATCGAGCGTTGGTCACAATTTATTCACAATTTATTCATTGATGAGTTGACATGCCATATGGCTGAAATGTTTGAATCATTCACTGTGATGAATGATTTTATGAAAGCATCAATTAACGCGCAGCGATTGTCAGCCCAGTCGCTGCAAATGCAGATTCCTGCCAACACCTCAATCAACTTACTACATAACCAATCCGACCATACTAATGCTACACCTGATGTCATTGGAATTGGTGCCACGTCCAGTTCATTACAATCCGTTGAAGTCCCAGATAACCATATCTTATATGTGAGCAGGCTGAATCCACACACAGAGGAGGCTGCATTAGTTGATTATTTAAAACCCAATCTGGAAAATCCGGGCGTGATTGATTGTCATCTACTGCTCCCTAAAGGCCGGGATAAAACTAATCAAACATTTGTTTCGTTTAAGCTTACTCTAGAGAAGAGTTTCGCAGCACAAGTTTTGTTGCCTACTTTTTTTCCAAAGAGTGTCTTAGTTCGACGTTTTGTGCGTAAAACCGGAGGTTCAAAAAACGTCAGAGGCATTTCGCTACCATAAATGGGGATCGACAGCCTTATCCAGAGATAATTGACTCGAACTGTAATTTTTCGTTTTTCCGAGAAGATCAACAGCTATACAAATATTGCCATCACAGTAAATTATACAGTGACAATCACCACTTCCAGCCTTAGTAATATCAGTTTTGTATTAAATTGTAAATTTTATAACATGTATACCTTGCTTTCTAATATTTTTTTGGTATTTTAGGTCTTTAAGCAATTATATTCTCAATCTGGACTCATTGCAGGTATGTTTATCAAATAATAATGTTGCGATTGTGAATCGGGATAACAGAAGTGTTAATTTTGGATTTATTAATGCCCGTAGTCTGTTTTGCCATATCGATAAACTGAGAATATTTATCGATTCCAAAGATCTCGACGTATTTTGTGTCGTGGAAACATGGCTTACAAATAAGATTAATAACGAATCTGTCTCGCTGAATGGGTACGACATCTTGAGATTTGACAGAACACATAAAAGGGGTGGAGGTGTGTGCATTTACTATAAAAAATGTTTTAAACTTAAATTTTGATGGCTGAAATGATATTACCATCTATGACTGTACTGATTGTAGCTTGCTATAACCCATCAACTCCAGTGTAATCCGATTTAGATGATTTTCAGGAACTCTTGTCCTCGCATATTTTAAATTATAATCATTTTATAATTGCTTACGATATAAATTGTAATATGCTTGATATAAGTCCCATAAATTTCATAATCTTTTAAAAACCAACCATTTGGAATCAGTCCCGTTTTCACCTACTCATAACCGTACATGGCTCGATCAATACATTGGCCCAGAAGCAGATTACTTTAGAGTATTGGGGTCTAGTCAACACACTTTGCCTGATATCTCTGACCATGATTTTCTGATCATTTCTTATAAAGTCAGATCAAAGCGTGTTAAACTGGACTACAAGCTTATCCATGACTACAGTCAATTAGATTCGGAAAAGATAGTGAATTATTTTTCTAGCATTAACTGGAGCTTTTTGCATGCGTCTGATAATGTCAATCTCCTCTTCAAATCATTTTATAACTGCCTTTATTTTAATCATAACAATTGTGTACCAACTAAAAAAATAGTTTATTGCCAATCGGCTACCCCATGTTTTAATTGTAATATTGCTAAAAGTATGCTTGCGAGGGATCATGCGAACGCAAAGTACCAAAGAACAGGTGATGTGACAAAAAAAATTTTTTGGAAACAGTAAATTAACCATGAAACGAATCAGGAGCAATTTCAACCATATTGGATTGGGGACTAGCATTTTTGCAATGTATCCCATTCATCGGTAGTTATTCCATTGCAGGGGATGGAGCGCATAGTCACGGACACTTCTCTCTCCTTCTGCAACGTAAGTGAATTAGATGTTTCCAAAGCCGTGTATCTTATTAATCCAAATTCACCCGGTCATGAAAAAATCAACTTAAAATTTCTAAAGAATATTTTACCATACATGGTAAAATACCATGTATGGTATCATCTTTTACATTCCTGATTAACAGTTGTATTATGCGATCTGAATTTCCTGAAATCTGGAAAATGAACACTATGATTCCGATTGTAAAAAAGAAGGGCAACGATTTTTTGGATAATCTGAGGCCGCCTAGTTTAGTTTCCACTTATCTAAAGTATTCGAGATCATTCTTCGTGATCAAATCAACCAGCATTTGGCAAATTGTAATTATCTAAATTAATTTCAATCCGGATTCCGTAATAACCACAGTACAACGACTACCCTTCTTCATGTTGTAGACGATCTGGCTTGTCATCTTGACCGAAAAAACTCATTTGTCGTTCTAATACTGTTGGATTACTCCAAAGCATTTGACTCTTTGAACCATGTTTTGTTACTACTGAAGTTGATGGTTTTCTTTAATTTTGGCAATAGAGCACTTAAACTTATGTTTAGCTACTTAACAGACAGATATCAAAAAATAAAAATTGTAAATGGAAAATAATCAGTTCCTGAGCGTATACCTGTAGGTGTATTTCAAGGTACTATACTTGGCCCAACTCTGTTTTCCCTTTTTTATTAAAGACTTACCACAAGCAATAAGATACTGCAAATATCACATGTATGCTGATGATTGTCAAATTTATATTGGTGGTGCTAGTGAAAATATACTGGAAACGTTTAACAATATTAATCTGGATCTATCCAATGTATTGGCTTGGTCCAAGTTTAATGGAATCTCACTCAACATCGCTAAAACACAAGCAATTCTGATTTCTAAAAAAAGTTTATCCCAGTGATACCCAATATATTTATTGATGGTGTGAAGATTAATTTTGCGAATCATGTTAATAGTCTGGGGTTTTGTATTAATGACAGGCTCTTCTGGGATTCTCAAGTTTTTAATGTTTGTGGTAAGATCAATTCTACTTTGTATGGTTTGAAGCTTCATAAAATATCTGCCCTAAAATAAAATGTTCGAATTTTGTTGGTTTAGCACATTAATCCCCACGTACTATATTGCAAATTTCTTTTTTTAAGATGTGATTCTACCTCAAGTACCATGCTGCAAGTTACTTTGAATAATGCCGTTACATATGTAAATGGGCTGAGAAAATTTGATCACATATCAGCTAAGTTTAAAGAATTTTTTGGTTGCACATGATTCAATTCTTTTACTTTAGAGCATTATTACTTTTATATAAAGTCATTCATAATCGTGCTCCTTCATATTTATATGCGAAAATAAAATTTGGGTCTAATCGAAATGGTAAAATAATTTTGCCTGTTAACCGATCAAATACCTACAACAAATCGCCTCTGTTTACCTCCTTCACAATTTGGAATGAGGTGCCGATTGAGATTAGACATGTGAAGCCTTTTACTAAATTTAAAAAGTAGTTGTTTTATTTTGTTAAGAATACATTTTAATTTATGTTTTAGTTTATTTTTTGTAAACATTTTTGTATGGATAGAAAATAAATAATAAATAATATTACTGATATACCACCCCACACAACAATTCATGAGACGTCAAAGCAATTAAATACTCAACCGGAAAAAATTAAAAACAAAATGAGTTGCCCGAATATGTTTCCGGCTCTAATGACCTTAAAGATTGATATAATAACGATTAACCTCCAGAAATGGCAGGGTGTTACAGACAATTAATTTCAACCTTTTTCAATACATTTGTACGGTTCATGTATAAACGAAAAATTAACAAATTTGTAAAAAAAATCGATTTGATTTTTATTTTTTTACTTTATAAAGAAAATGCCTAACAACCACTATCAATTTTCCAGAATAAGTCAAGTTCAAGCAAAACCAATATAATCAAACACTTTTTTTTGTAAATTATTGATTACCCTGTTTAAGGCTTAATCAACCGTAAACTAAAATTAATCAGAAAATTCACTGTCATTATCATCCAATGAAATTGAAATTTTTGAAAGATGAATAACCTTACCTACAATTCGTGCCGGTTTAAAGTAGTTCAAGTTCTTCTATAAATTTTATTTATACGACTTTGTTTCAATTGAACTAACCCTCTATGGCTTGATACCAAATAATCATAAATGACAGATTATTTTTAACATCCACAAAAACCATGAAAATTTAGGCGTCCAAAATAATAACATTGTTATATTTACGGGTATGATTTAGGTGCGTATTCATTTTAATTCGCTTCAATTCAATTACTAAAATAATTTAAATAATTTGATTTACTCTATTGGTTTTTAATAAACTACTGAATAGATTGCGCCCGACATGATTTATGCGACACCAAATTCAAAACAATGACAATCAAGCATTAAAAAAATATTTTTTTATTCAACGAAAAGGTGGAGATGCACGCTCACCAACGAATAATCTACTAATCTACTTCAAATGGACTCAATAAACCGAGATCCAAGAATGTACGATAATTTCAATTTTGTATTTTATGCTTCGCAAACAATTTATTCTGATTTTATTCACATGAAAATTTATTTGAAAATGAAATATAAATTTTCATTTTATACCATATTAGACTCGTTTCATACAGTATTAGAGCTACAATGCTGGGTTATCTAATAATAAAATTAATTTTCCTTTCTGTTGCTTTCAAATTATTTTTATTGTATATGTTGGTATATATTTATGTATGAAAAATATCGAAATAACGGATATAAAATCTATTACCTAATAAATTTTCTAATTGGGTGAATGTGTGCGTGTAAGTATAGTATGATATATTGTTGTTGAATAACTAAAGTTTATTCAATGTGAAGACTGGTCGGACTCTTACTGGGTTCTGGAAATTCGGCTCGTTGGTCAATTGAAAATTGAATTTTATTTTGACAACGAGGTGGTTGGAGTTATAAACTAATAAATTAGTAATTTACGAAAATTGTTTATAAATTGCCTAATACTATGTGAAGGGTAGCCAACCCTATATACATTTAACCCGCAGATTTTGTGGTTTGAATACACTTTCTTGGGCTACCGGTCTGATCTTTATTTTCTGTGGTTAGCTATTTTTTTACTATTTTCCAGATTCCTTTATAAATTATATCCCCATCACTCAATATTTTTCAATTTTAACCGTTTCATCAAAGGGTTTGAAAAGTGCTCATCTCACCATACAAAATATTCTAATCGATAAAAGTCGATATAAAGTTTCGTATTGGAAAATGTACACACAGAGACAAAAGTCTACATACACCTGTTGTTTCTAGTATATTTCGTAAACTACATTCGATTTCCAAAATTATTTTTTTGTAAAATGTTTATTTTTCGATAATAAATAAATTAATATTATAAATCACATTTCAATTTTATAGTCACATATTCTGATAAATAAAAAATATGTACTTACATAAAAATTAATAGGACAAAAGTCTACATACAGTATTCATTTTCATTAATTAAAATTATATAATAATTACAGGTAATCATTTATTTAGTATCGGGTAGGTCCTCCAACACCATCAATCACTGCCCGTAGACGGCGATCCATAGATAATACTAAATTGCTGGTTATTTCGGGAGTAATTTCCGCCCAAGCTTTACCCAGCGCATCCTTAAGTGTTTCCTTGTTGGGGATCTTGTATTTTCGTAATCTCCGTTCTACTTCATCCCAAAGTTGTTCAATTCGGTTCAAATCTGGCAATTGGTGTGGTGAATGAAGCTGTTCTGGTATATTATACAGTAACTATTCTTTTATAATGTGATCTGTATGTTTCGGATCGTTGTCATGTTGAAAGATCCAAGACCTTTCGAGCCCTAACCTTTCATCAGATATCGTCAAATTTTCTTTCAATATGGTCAAATACTGAAATCGATCAATAGTTGTATCAATGGGCGCTTTCAGGTCCTCCAACTGTTGGCAACATGTTACGTAAACTCAACATGTTGAGTACTGAACGCAACCGATACATTATAATTCATATGGCAATACTGTGGAACTAAATGTCATTTTTTCTTTCGGTGTTTCATGTCGATACATTTAGGTATCATACTTTTTATTCACCATTCATTTTCATTCAAAATAATTTAATCAAAATTAAAATTTTAATTAATAATAATTAATACGTATACAGTTCAACAGATTAACTCGTATCATAATGGAGAGCGAGCGTAAGTACAATACATATGATATTCATTTCTGTGTAACGAACAAACTTTAATTAATAAAATAATTTGTCTGAATTTTCTTTTAAGGTTCATTTAAATGAAGCAAAGAATCCACCCAACTGATAATTGACGAATATCAAAAAAGACGAAGCGAGTTCAGGGATCCCAAAACAAAAAAAAAATGATTTATGGCATCAGATGAAAATTATATTTTTAGAAAAGGGATATGATGTAACAGAAGAGTTGTTGGATAGAAAATTCCGAAATTTAAAAAAAACGTATACTGAAATAAAAGATAAGCATAACAGAACAGGCAGTGGACGTATTAATTGGGATTATTTTGCGGTCTTCGATCTCACCGAAGTGCTTGATATTCCGGAAATAACATCCAGTGCATCCATCATGTCTACAAGAAAGCGAGGTCTTAGAGATTATCGTCAAGAACAACTTCAAATAGAAAAGGCCAAATTGGTAAAAATGGACCGGTTGATAGAAAATATTGAAAAAAACACAAAAATACACGAACATAGAAATGAATTGTTAAAAAAATGATCGATATTCAAACTCAACTGTTATAGTCAGTATTAGATGTATGGTATTATCTAAATATTTTAAAATGTATATTTAAATGTTATAATGAATTATAGTGATATTGAAATTGTGATTATGGTGCCTGAAATATGTACCTGATAATAAACCTTGAATTAAAATACATATGTTTAATTATTTTTGTTTTATTGAAATTTTATTTGATGAAATAAAAAATTAGCAAAAAGAAAAATATAAATTTTAGTTTATTCAAGTGCATAAATTTAGTAAATAGTTTCTTTTTAGATTTGAAGTAGGTATATTTTCCGTTCCAAACTCTATTTGATCATCAAAATCATCTGCAGTTTCATATTCGATGAATTCATCCCCAGGATAAATGTCATGGTCTAAAATAAAATTATAGAGCACACAAGCAGCCGTTATTGTTTCATTGATCCTATGATGGCTCGACATATCGATATATTTCAGCTTTCTGAATTTTCCCTTCAAGAGAGCGAAAACTCGTTCAATACAGGACCTCATTCCACTTATCTTAGTGTTGTAAGTTTCTTGTGGTAAGGTGAGATGTCCATTTTGCTTAAACGGGGTAACCAAAAATATGGTATTTGGATAAGCGGTGTCACCTATTATATGGCGAGATTCATTTAACAGTGGATCAGTGCTGTCAATAAATTTTTCAAATATAGGGCTCTTTTTAAAGACACGAGCATCGTGCATTCTACCTGGACTACCAACATAAATATCGATAAATTTGCGATTGTTATCACAAATTGCTAAAATAAAAACCATACATATTAATTAATGTACAATCAGCCGTGTATATAATATTAATTATAATAGACTTACCTTGGAGTATTATTGAATGAAAGGATTTTCTATTATAAAAATCAACTGCATTTCCCGTTGGCTGTTTTATTTGGATATGTGATCCATCAATCGCCCCTATTACACCTGGTATTCCAGACTGCGCCTTAAACTCCTGTAATAAAGAAAGGTAGTACACATTATAATCTTTACATCTTTTATAAATCAATTTTACTCACGTTTGAAATTTCCAGTTGCTTTGAAAGATTGGGAAACTGGATATAGATAGATTTGTGGCGATTGTATCACATCACTATGTATTAAATTATTATTATTATTATTTCTGTTTTTTTTGTTTAATAAATAATGTCTGATATAATACTTACATTCCTTTTAATCCTAAATTCCAAAAAACGAAATGTC
This sequence comes from Nephrotoma appendiculata, assembly GCA_947310385.1. Lineage (NCBI taxonomy): Eukaryota > Metazoa > Arthropoda > Insecta > Diptera > Tipulidae > Nephrotoma > Nephrotoma appendiculata. Next base: position 247,171,849 of record OX371223.1, on the reverse strand, counting down.
CATTTTTATTTCTGACATTTCGTGTTTATCTTTATTGACAAATAATTCGGCAGGTTTTTCCGGAGTGAATTTTATTAAAGTGAATCAACCAGATTGTTATGTGAATCAAATATATAATATGTGCTGATGGAGATATTTGTGCATTTGGATTGTAAACCATTAAAAATCTAATTTACAATCATGCATCATAACAGAACAACAACTATAATTAACTACCCCCATAGATTTTAATTTGGCCACTGACCGTATTATTTGGACAAAAGTTAAATGTCCCGTACTTAGCGCGAAGCCGAATCTGTCGCTCGTCGACATAAAACATTCCTCTTTGGCTAGGAACCACAATGTAAATAAAAAAAAATTTTGTAATGGAACTTTCCCAGTATCGCCCAATTTTCCCAGTAAAACATTATATAGTATCTAAATTAAACAAAATTAATAATTTAAAGTTTTTATCACATCCAACCCTTAATTATCAACCTCAAATGTGTGCCTACTCATTCGGAAATGCTTATGAAAGTCATTGAACGTATATTGAGGTATGATTACCTCAAAATAATTTTGAATCCTTATTGGCACGTCGCCTCGCTGTTGTTGCATATTTTGTGTTTCTAAGACAGTTTCAACCACCCCTATTACTGATTCTAAACAAATGTTATCGCTTTCGCTGAACTGCACAAAATTTATTAGGAAATCCATTCTCGTCGCATTAAACGTTTAACCTAAAATGTAAATTTTTTTGAAATTACATTACTAACTTTATATTATGAATACTCACAAACAATAAAATTATTTTAATTGTTGTATGTATATGTTAACGATACAAATCATAAGCGATTATTTTTATTTATAATATTAAAATTTTCGTTCTCAAAACAAATTGACAATACGTCGTGTGAATATTAAAATATACACCATTTGTTTCCTATGCATATCGGGCACTTTAATAAAAAATAGTCTACTTAGTCGGCGAATAGTCAATCAGATGCATTCAGGTTGTATTATGTTGGCAACATATATATTAAGATAGTGATATTGATAGGTAGCGATATCATGTTGGCGGACCTGAAAGCGCCCAATGAATACTAAATTACCAACCCCGGCCGCGGCCATCGCCCCAGACCATAACACTACTACCTCCTCCTTGTTTAATGGTATGTATTATATTTTTGTCTTGCAAAGTAGTGTTCGCTTTACGCCATATTTTTCGCCTACCATCAGATCAGAATAGGTTGAATTTACTTTCGTCTCTAAATAAAACACTATTCCAGAATCCGAAGCCCTCATTAAGATGTGTTCTAGGGAAGTTAAACCACAATTCTTTGTCCTTTGGAGAAATTAGCGGTTTTTTTGTAGAATCCTGCTATTACAACCCGACCGTTTGAGCACTCTACAAATAGTTTTTGAACTAACGTCCTTTCTTGATTTGACTTGGCGCCTATTGGCGATTTGACCGATCAATTTTGGCCATCTATTGCTACCATTATTTTCAAAATTGTCCGCACATCTCTTTTAGTTAGCTTCTTTGGGCGGTCACCTCTGGGTTTATTAAGTATAGACCCTCGCTCTTCATAGTTTTTAATTGTATTTTGGACAGTTGCACGACTGAGTTTCACAATTTCAGCAAATTCACAATTCATTTTTTTATTTTATTAATTGAACTACTAAATTCCGAATACTGGCACAAACACTTTACGCGGTACCATATTTTAATGAATTTTTCACTAGTAGAAGCTAACGATTAATTGTGAACTGCTGCCTGTTTAATAAAACATAACTAAATAATGAACATAACGGGAACATCGTTTGCATTCTAATGCAAACTGGTTTTAATGCTAAGTGCATGTAGACCTTTGTTTTTTCAATTTTTTTATTTCTTTTACTTATCAGAATATGTTACTGTTAAAAGTGTCCATATTCCAGAACTTCTTCTACAAATCATTTAAGATTCCTATTTCCATCCAACAAAACCCAATCCCATCATAATCGATACTGTATTATTCAAACAGCGAATTACTCCGATTGTGATTCATCGATATAAAATAAACAAAGCGCTATCGCGCCGCTTGGTATTTTTGGACATAAAATAAAACAAGTGGTATCGCGCAGCTTGGGTTTTTTCGTACTCATTTAGAGAAAGCGCATGTCTGGGACTCAACGGTTAAAATTATTACTCTCAAATTTCTTAAATAAACGTTTTCTTATCGCAAATCAATTAGTTCATCAATCATAGGCCCAATAAAAATATTAATTGATAATAAGTACACTTCACACTAAAAAAGTTGGTGCTTCACACCAAAAACAACTGTTTTTCCAATAAAATTGATTCGCCCTTATTGATTCGTGTACGTATTATCAATTTACCTTAATATTGGCCTTGTGTTTGGTGAACTAATTAATTCGCGATAAGAAAACGTTTATTTGAAAAATTGGGAGTAACAGTTTATAAGTTATTACTAAAATTCAAAGTGAATAATTGTACAGTAGAACCTTGATTATCTCTATAATGGTTGCATGTAGGATTCGTGATGTCAAATAACTTTTTGTTCAGATTACTGTCTTCCATCACCTTTCGAATTCATTGTTCATTCGTCGTCACCCTGTGTATACAGCCTTGGCCAAAAGTATTGGGCACCCTATAAATTTCTGGCATACACGATAAGTATAACACAAAACAACCCGTTTTGTTTGTTTATTATTTTTTCGATGTCTAAAAAGGACTAGAAACAGTGACTTACACCGCAAGTGTGGCAATAAACCGACAATAAAATTTGTTATTTTTCCATTTATTCGTCAGTTCGCTACTTTCGCTTACTGTGTACACATCCAGTGATCTAGTCAGCTTTTGATGTGTTGATTTGTTAAATTTAGTGATATTATTGCAATATGCCGAACGAAACAAAAAGAGTTAAGTTAAGAACAACGTGTGCAGATACAGCTCTGCATGAGCAAGAGAAATCACAAGTAGATATTTCTTAAACTGTGAAATGCCCACGCCTCTCTTTCACTGTACTATTGAGCGATTCACCGCTAGTGGATCACACGGTAATAGTCACAGAACCGGGCGCAAACGCATCACCACATATCGTGACGAACGAAAGTTAGTGAAAGAAGCTTTAAAAAATAAGAAAAAAAACTTCTTCAAACCTTGCTGCTGATTGGTCATTAGAAATTAAGAAACCAATCTCTGCTCGCACCACTTGCAGAAGGTTTCAGGCAGCTGGCTTGAAAGGCTGTAATACCATGGAAGAAACTCTGGCTCTCCGAAAAAACAAGAAGGCTCGGTATAAATGGGCCTTAAAATACCAAAGATTCAATGAAGAAGATTGGTCAAATAGCTTGTGGTCAGCCGAATCAAACTTTGAAGTAAGTTGGCAATTCTATGCTTTATTAATATGATTTTAAAATAAAATTCATCGATACAGATATTTTAGTTTTCCGAAGTCTCTACATTTTCGTTATTTCAGATTTTTGGTACTCCTGGGTGTGTCTTTTATGCGTCGCCGCACTTTATGAGATTCTTTGTATTTTGTCTGAAAGTTTTTTGTATGTATAGAAATCACTCAGATATTTGTTTAAAAACATCACTTTTTTTCTTAACCCTTTGAAGCATACATTTTTGTGTTTAATATTTTTTTCTAAAATTTGGTACACATTGTTTTTTGCGGTCGCTACGTTCAAATATGGAGTTAGATTTTCGATATTGACAGTTGACAGCTGTCAATTAGCAGTCAAATCACTTTCACTTGATATAAATCTTGAATTTGTTCTCATTTAGTACGTTTCTTGGGTCTGAGTATGTACTGATTTCTATGCATACAAAAAATTTTCAGGCAAAATACTCATGAGGGATCTTTTAAGAATCTCATAAAGAGTATTTAAAAAAAAAACTCAATTTGGTGCACTTTTCTAGGCTCTAGACATTCTTGGGACTAAACACTACTTAAAATCCCTATGTGCGCCGGGTATACCTATAGGCGAAGCATTTAGTCCAGAGTGTGTGGTACCAACCGTAAAACACGGCGGGCAGCTTAATGGTCGGGAGCTGCATGACTAATTTTGGAGTTGGCGAAATGTTCGTGTGCGAGGGCCACTTGAACTCTTCAAAATACATAAACGTTGTAGAATGTGCGTTGCTGCCCTCATTTTTAACACTTTTTGGTGATACAAACATGGATAGCGGTAAATTCCAGCAGGATAACGTGCCATGTCATAAATCTGCTTGGACAATGGCATGGTTTCAAGAAAATGGCATTGAGGTTCTGAAGTGGCCTGCCCAGTCCCCGTACCTGAACCCCATAGAACATTTATGGAGTTTATTAAGACGCAGAGTCAGGCGCTACACAATACATAACAAAGAAGAATTAAAATGCTGTCTGCACCAAGAATGGAGCGCCATACGTCCTGCAGAATGTAAAAAACTTGTAAGCTCTCTACCCAAAAGAATTTCTGCCGTAATTAAGGCAAAGGGTGGACCCACAAAATATTAATTTTATATAAATAATAATGTGAACCTATAAAAATTGTTTCAATTTATTTCAAATTGATACTCCCAAAAAAAATGTAAGATATCATGGGTGCTCAATACTTTTGGCCAAGACTGTATGTATGTATGTAGGTTCGGAAACAGAGGAAGGAGGTTTTCGAGAATTAGAAATTCATTGCTATGGGTATTGATTTCACGAAAAATCATTTAAGGTGTCCTTCGGTGGGGCCCAGGTTCCTTAGTTTCTTTGGTCTCTGTTCAACTCAAACGACTTTTTTGAAAATTGCTGAGAAGGGTTTTTCGAATAGTAAGTTTAGTAGGTCATCCGGTGGGACTTGGGCCCCGTTTCTATTTTTTGTTCCCATGATTTCATTAAAAATTAGTTAAAATGGTAGGGTTTCGGGTAAAGAGGGTTTTTAATTACAAAAACCCAATTGCAATGGGTCCTAATTTCGGGATCCGGGTTTCATTTTTTATTTATTTTAACACGTTTTTCATAAAAATTGGTGAAGGGAGGTTTTAAATTATTATGAATCGATATTGGTCAAAATTTCGGGAAACTTCGTTCAGAGAGCGAACCACGGGGCTATCAAGGGGACGTTTTTTTAATTTTTCCTTGGCTCGCTCTAATTTTCAAAAAGTTGATGATTTTCGAGTTGGGGCTTGAACGATTTTATTAAAAGTTAGCGGGACAGGTTTTTCGAATGCAAGGCAATGAATACAAGGAGTTACATTTTCGGATAGGTTGTCATATTGTACCGCACGCAATATGTTGCATGATGGTGCACCATGTTGCACTATGTTGCGTTATCTTGTATCATGTTGTAGTTTATTGCGACTCGTTGTAGGATGCTGCATCATCTTTGGTTATATCACACCATGTTGCGTGATGTTGCACGGAATATTGTTGCATCGAAATATTGTGTGTTGTTCCACTATATTGTATCAGGTTGACTTAGGGCTTCCTTTTAACATTTTATTCGGCTTGAATGATTTTGATCAAATTTGCCGTCTCAGGGTTTTCAAATGCAAGAAAAAGATTACAAGGAATTCTGATTTCTGGAAAATTTATTTAGGGGTCCTTCGGATGGCTATTATGCTGCATCATGTTTCGTAATGTTTCACCATGTTCCATCATGTTACATAATATTGCGAGATGCAGCACCATGTTGTTACTGTTGCTTCATGTTGCGTCATATTGCACCATGTTGCGTGATGTTTTATTATGTTGCAAAATGGTGTTTCTCTTTGAAAATGTTATTTGTTATGACTCAATATTAATTTGTAGCAATATTGATTCGTTACCTAAGTAATGCTTCGACCTGTTGCCTGAAGCGGTCCGGGTCTCTTTATTTAATTTTATTTTTCGGTTAGAAAAGGAATCAAATTTACAAAGTAAAAATAGGTTTAGTAATCATGATAATCATCGAAATTTTTGCAGATTTACCATAGCAAATTACTGAAGTCTGAAAAAGTGGATTTCGGAGTGGTTTCTGTCTGTCTGTGTCCTCTCTACAGCCTACTGATTTAGATGGAATTTCAAAATTTTCCATAAACTGTGAGGTCCCAATGAAATTCGTCACAAATGAGTTCACCGAAAATGCATTCGAGTATAACATCTGCGAAAAAAACGATTAAGAACAAAATGATTCTAAATTAAATTTGTAGCTGGTTTAAATCATTTCTCAAAAATTAAAGCTTAATATCGATTTTTGATAATAAACTGTTATTTCATCATAATTTGGCCACTCTACAGCCCAAACAGGTTGAGTGATCGCCATAAAACTTCATACTTAAAGTTTTAAAGATGGATTTGGAAATGACATATTTTGATAAAATCCTTTTTAATAACAACTTTTCATTTTTTGCAAATATTTTTATTTGTAATCGCGCTTTCTTTAAATTAGAGAGTAAGATAAAATGTATGAGATGGAAAGGCAATCTATTGAGACAAATCTATTGTTAAATGTACTATTTACATTAAAAGGGCCTACAAAAAAGACTAAATCTAAAAAATTTATTTACGACCGACTGGTCGGAGAAGAAAATCAGCTCGTATAATTGAAACAATGGAAGTAGCTTGGAAACTTGATTCCAAACTTCATAGAAATTCGCACGCAATAGTGCGCACTGGAAAGAATGCAATTCCAAATCAGCCTGGAAGCCAATGTGCGGTAATTTACGATGCCGATCAAGCAGTCAAGAAGAGTTAAATAACGACTAATTAGAAAGTGTGATTAAATTTTTGAGCCCATTGTCATCTCAACGAAAACGGAGGTAAATATTTTCATTTGTAAAGCAAAATTTTGTGACACAAGACACTTGGTTGAATTACTTCCTTGTTGGATTTTTGTAGTAAAAAGGAGTTTTCTTTAGATCGTAATGAACAAGATATTTTTCAAATGTCCTGTTTCGTAAATAACCAAAAGTATTTTTTTTATTTACTTTGTAAGTTTTAGAACATTTTCGAGATCGAGTTGCGGCATCGCTGTCAATCCCAGCCGAAATTTTGATGATGAGGATGTTGCCACATTGATGGTCGTAATTGAAATAAATAATCAGACATCCAATTATTCTAATGTGCGTAGTACAGTTCAATAATGTTGATATCTTGAAATTCGTGCAGTAAATAATTTTTTTTAACCCGTTGCCGCACATTTTTAAATTAACGACCCTGCTAAGAAACACACTGTTTTGTTTTCAATTGTTTATGACTGCCGTACATGGAATTGAGCGTTATTTATATGTTTGGAAATGAAAAATATCGCATTTTCTCACAGTTTTTCCATGAAAACTCTTGACGGCTATAGGCGTCGTTTGCTCATTACAACATTTTTTTCTCTTTCCAGAACAAATGACGGCTATAGCCGTCATTTGCGCGAACTTGGTAGGATGGCTATAGCCGTCATTTGTCTCTTTTATCGGAAATATATCGAATTGTTAAATATGAAAAATCAAAACAACAAAAAACAATTGATATATTATCTGGAATGTTACATCTATTTTATCTTCGATGTATTATTGAATAATTAACAAATAATTGCATTAGTACACTTCGTACGAATGATGTTCCTTTTTTTATGGCTATAGCCGTCCTTTCCCTAAATATAACAAAAATTCGACAGCTATAGTTGTCATTTGCGGCAACGGGTTAAATGTCAGATAAATACAATAAATAAAAATTTTGATGAAACAAACGAAAATTTATCGTAAGAGAAAAGTAAGCAAAGGACGGCCACGAAAGCGTCATCGCAGTTGAAAGTTGAAACATCAAGTTTTATTTAGATAGAATGTTTTACCATTTGCCGGATCTAGACGTTGGCATGCCCAGCGATCAATTTAGCCTCCAGATGATGGAGAAAGTAAAACAAAATAAAGAAAATGAAAATTAAATTCTAAGAATTTGTTTTATTTTAATAAAATTAAATAAAGTTTATTTTTCTAAGAAAAAACTGGTCTTCTTTGCCATTCCAAGTACTAGCAGGCGAGTTTGCATATTGTTTTAAGTCGTATTCATACGACGGATAAAAATCACCGACCAAATGGCACAGTGGTTAAAGCTTTGGCGTTTGGATCGGGAGGTACCGGGTTCGAATCCCGATAGGGGCAGGGTGCAAAGTGAAATTTCATTAAAGATTTCGATCTGTGGTGAAATGTAACACATCTATGACCCCCTGTCGGTGTGCAAAACCCATGGGCCGACCCATCTTCCATGCCGGTATAGGCTGGCATGGAGCTTGCAATGGTGGTCTTAAATCGGTCCTATAGCCGTACGCCCTCGAGTTGGCCGGTAGGCGTAAAGTAAGGACGTAAAAAGCATAACCGCGGAAGAGCAGGGTGAGCCTTGAGCCCCAAAACAGATCGCATAGTCACCAATAAAAAAAAAAAAAAAAGATAAAAATCACGGATTTTTCAATCCCAATTTTTTTTTTTTTTCATTTTTTTCAACTTTTTTGTATGAACAGAGGCGTGTTTGTTGTGTAATTTACGTGATACAATTGATTAAAACGATGGGATAGAAAAATCCCGAATTTATCCGCGGATACTTTGTTGACTTCGATTTTTCGGCGCCCGGGATATGTTGGAATAGAAAGATCCCTCCGACAAATTTTGCGTCCAGGCATCTTCGATTATTACTCCATCTTAGCTGTATTTACCAATAGGGTTGGCGGACAATAGGTTAAACTATTTTGTTCTAATACAAAATTGTGAAGTAGACAGCAACTGCTTACAATCTTTTGTTCTCTGCCTTGTACCTTCTAGCTCTACTAAGTCTGTGATTAAATATTCTTTCTTCGTCGGGCAGCGACGACTATTTTTCGACGATATGGCTTCATGATTCTAAATTTTTTTGGTTTTGAGGACCCCGGAATCACCCTCACTGCCATATACACCAATATCGAGACAAATTAATGAATTGTAGTTCGCATCAACTGCTGCCATTAACACCCAAAACAATATCAACAACATTAGTGAGTAATAATATTCGTAACAAATAAAAACACCAAACCTAATAACCTTGTAGTACGTATGTGAAGATAGCCCAAAAACAATCCCGAAAAATGACTTTTCAAAGCTTTGTTTGAGTATCTGATAAATACGATAAAAGCCTTTTGGTCCGAAAAACAAAATATGGCTTCCACCCGCATCAAAAATTTATCTTGTTTTGCCATGAATAAAACACAACAACAAATCGTATTTTTAAGTTTTTCTTATTTTCGAGCGAGAAATAGCGCGCACTATTTTTTTATTAAGTGACAGCTAAAATTTAACGAAGGTTTCGTAAGAAACCCGTCTTACATGAAAATTAAGTTTGACATGGATAATAACATTGAAATGCCATTTATCGCATTCGTATTTTTTTATTAGGTTTAATTTTTATTCCTGGTTCCACTTTTAATCTAGCATGTAGAGACCCGATCCTAAAATATGCATAAATGCATGGACATGTATTTAAGCCGCAGCCACACGAATGCAAATACATACCATCATTGGCGTATTTGTCCAAATAACAAATCGTGTAGCCACAAAACAAATGACAAATTCAAATCAAGGTTACATGTGTCCAACAATGGCGCACATTCGCTCAATAGAAGGTTTTTTCAAAAAAGATCAAAGGAAAAAACAAATACTACAAATCGTGTAAACAGTAGAGTTTGTCAATTGTCATATTTTACCAATATTTGCCAAACATAAAATACACCAACTGCGGTTTATGCGAATCTTGCACTTTTTGTTGAGCATCGTTTTTGATGTAATACTCCGGGTGTGTTTGAAAAGTAGATCCTATCATACACGTTGTTGTTCTTTATAACAATGTTATGTTGTTGTATTGTTATGTGTAGAGGATCGTAACTAGACTGAGCTTTTTTATAATAATCAAGGGGTCTATTATGAAATTTTCGACATCGCAAATTTGCGACGCTGTCGACCGGTTCGACAACGTCGAATATGGCTATTATGAGATATTCGACAACGTCGAAAATAATTTCAATCACAATAACATTGGAACGTCAGTTTGTTTAAGTTGTCAAAGTGAAAATATAATTTTAAGTGTGGCTTTTTTTGGGCATAGTAGTGAAGATGATTCAGACGATGCAATAACACCGGCGTATCTTCAAAGAAAACGACTAAGGGATAGTTCAAATGTTCTTGATATGCCAAGTAAAAAGTAATATATAATTGCTATCATGTTTATGTATTAATCACAAAACTAACTATTTATTTACCACAAAAATAACTGGTTTCAGGTTCATAAAACTATTTCGAATCACCAAAAATTTATTTACGGATATCCTCAATGAAATTGAACCTCATTCTACAATAAGGCGAAACCACGATGCTATACCACCGATATTAGAACTTGCAGCCACATTAAGGTTTTTGGGGGAAGGGTCGTACCAACAAGGAGTAGGGCAAGATTACCTAATTGGTATGGCACAGTCCACCGTATCGAAAGCAATGACAGAGGCACTAAATATTTTGGAATCAAATATGTGTAGTAAACATATTATATTTCAAATGTCGGAAGAGGAAAAATCCAAATCAAAGGATTATTTTTTAAATAAAACAGGATTTCCTGGAGTGGTAGGATGTGTAGATGGCACACACATTAATATTATAAGACCGGAAAAAAATGAACATCATTTTTTTAACAGAAAAGGGTCACACAGCTTAAATGTTATGATGGTAAGTATTTTAGCAACTTATGTTTACTTCAATATACATATACATAACTTATAGATACATTATAATAAACAAATTATTTCTTTATAGACTTGTGACTACAAAAATATAATCACGTCGGTCGATCCACGTTTCGGGGGTTGTTCTCATGTCTCCGTCATTTGGAACATGAGCGATAACCGTAAAATTATGAAGCAGGAATGGATTCGAGATGACTCGTCATGGATGATAGGTAATGCTAGAAATATTTTGTAAATTTAAATTAATACGATTATCGAATATTTAGGCGACTCCTGATATACATTGGAACCCTGGATGATGACTCCATATAGAAAAGCGACGGAGGGCTCAGCTGAATCGCGATTTAATACATGTCATGCGAAAGCGCGTTCGATTATCGAACGCATATTTGGTATATTAAAGGGCCATTGGAGGTATGTGTTACACAGTCGGGAGCTACATTATCAACCAGAGAAAGTAGCCAAAATTGTTAATGTATGTTGCTTACTACATAATTTATGTGTGAAATATAACGTTCCCTTTGATGAAAGCCTCATTGTTAATGATGAGGATGTCGGAAATCTAAACGCACCAGATGAAAGCAATGGGAACCTGCAGCAACAAGCTAAAAGAGTTCGAGATAATATAAAAAATCAATTCATGTCAATATGATAAATAAAACTATAGAATCATTTTTTTATTTTAAGAACTTATTTTATATTGCATTTTTGATTTCAATTTTTGATTTCATTTTATTGTTTAATAATAATTCATTTCATTAAATTTATTTAATTCAGTCTTAAAAAGTAATATACATTATATATATATATATACATATATAGATAATATTATGGTATTTTAATACATATCTTCGGTCCTCTAATTCTTGCTCCTTTAAGTCCAGCTCTCGTTTTCTTAGTTCTAATGACTGTGCTTTTTGTTTATACTTATTAAGAGATATTAATTGTTGAGCCTTCCACTTTTCCTTTTCAAAATACAATTTTTTTTCTTTAATGCGCCTAATTTCCTTCAAAATGTTTATCATTTCTGTTCTTTGAGCCTCTTGTTTTTCTAAAAACATTTCCTGTTTATTATATACTGTCTTTTGCAGTTCTATTTGTTTTTTCAATAGGCTTTTCGTGGTTTCCTTTGGCTGTTTCTTTTTTGTTTTAGTGGTTTCAGTGCTATTGTTTACTATTGTTGATTGGATGGTGGCTGGCTCTTCAGTTTCTTCTAGAATTAGTTCTATATTGTTGTTTGAAGTGGGTGTGGTTAAGATATCAATTTGGGAAATGTTTATTGAGGGTGATTGCGTGCTACAACCAAAACTGATTGCGTTTATTCCCTCAATTTCTCCCCGCAAGTCTAGTAAAATATTCACGCGCTCCTCCAAATTATTTAGCCGTTTAATCCGGCACCAGTTCCTGAAACTGATTTTTTGTTCGCCCTTATCTTATTTTTTGTGTGCTACTTAAAATCTCTCCATACCTACGAAAAACATTTTTTGGTTAATACATTACAGTAATTACAGTAAACACCTTAACTTATCACCTTTTTCCATCCTTCAACATTTTTTTCTGGAGGGCCGGCAGAATTTAAACGCGCTTTAAATTTCGAGAGACTACTACAAATTTATGGAATGAATTGAAATTCCATAAATTTGTAGTAGTCTCTCGAAATTGATTTGAATTTAAAAAATTGTTCGCTATTCCCTCGTTTCTTTCCATAAATTCTACTAGTATCTCGAATTGCTCCGAGTTGGTTGAGGTCCTAAAATAAATCCGACAATAAAATTTAAATTTAAATAAATTTAATTATTTTAATTAAACAAAATCACATATATGAATTCACATATAAATTGAAATTTAAAATTAACACACAATATAACTAAACATCTAAATGTATATAACTTACATTTTATTGTTAATTTTCTTATTAAACTTCACGATTTATTAAGTTAATTTTTATTTGCGACACTTCAATAGCAGTCGTATAATTTTCGTTTTTATCTAATAAAATGCGCGTCGCAATTTCATAATAGGGAAATTTGCGATCTGGTCGAAAAAAAAGCGCGCCGAAAAAAATTCATAATACCTATTTTCGATGATGTCGAAAAAAAAGCGCGCGTCGAAAATTTCATAATAGACCCCCAAGTTCATATAGAATGAAAATTGAATCATACAAACCTCTATAATATTGTGCGCTTCAATTACTTGAGTAACACAGTTGAAATTTGCTGTTTTCATTGTTACTTTCTTAATTTTTCATGTGAATGACCGTCACCTCCACACAGTACGATAATTTATTTAGAATATTAAAGTTATATTTTAAAGGCGATATATTCTCAATTGCTAAACAACGTTTTTGATACTATATAGACGTACATCTTTATACGAATATCGATGATTTACATAAAATTAATGAAGACAAAACACTTTTCAAAACAAATATTGTACGTAATTCAGAGTCGGAAAATTAATGTTGTACAGGCGATAAATTTTGAAAATTTTCAATAGGAAACACACACACACACACTTATACAAAAAACACATACAGTGTATGACAACAACTGACAGTCCCAATATTTCATAATATGCCATAAGCACAATTTTCGGAAACATTATTCAGATAGACAATGGAAAATTAAACTCATGTATACGTTATGTTTATGCTTATATATGTTGCTATGTATAAAATGCTTACAAATAGCCGTAAATTAAAAACGTATGTATTATATGATACTGAAATTTTCTAGGAATAATGTGTACATATTTCATTGATCTGCTCTTGAGTGGTACCAAAATACATCCAAAATCACAACGAAAATTAAATATTTTTCCACTCAGCACACAAAATAGGAATAAACCGTTTTACAAGCCATAAATTAAATGTTCGATGATTTTCTTATTTTATGTACTTGCTACTTAAATAGGCGGAAAATACTTTTAATGTTTTCTTGTGAAGCTTTAATTTAATGAGTCTCAAGAATTAATTGATCGTATAATAATCTTTATTTAATGTGCTTTTTATAATTTTATTTTTTATGTTTCTGTAACATAAAAATTATGTTAAAATTATGGGAAATAAATACATAAATTATTATTTGCGGACCTTTCTACACCGTATCATGAGCATTAATTGACCTGTTGGCCTTTACACGTGAGTATTTTAACTAAACCGACATTTAGCCTGCACACACGACACAAATGATTTTAATCTTCCGTTTTTGTTTCTTTTATCTAAATTAAATTTCTGTAATTTCCATTTCTAAAAAGTACGGTATACACGCACACCCAACTAAATCAAAAGGAAATGTCTGTTGCTGACATAATTCCTCCTTATCTTGGAAAGTTTTTTGTCTGTTTGCCAAAACAAAAGTAAAACATAATTATATTATGTATTTGTAAGAAAATTAAAAGTAAAAATAAAATATTTTGGATGAGATTTAGAAATTATACAAATGTATATTGGACCAATCCGATTGTGTAAATACATTGTATGTTTGAATACATTAGCTCGAGGTCCTGCATTGAAAGTAAAATTTAGATTTCTAGAACGTTAACATTTTAATTGTTATGCTGGGGGTGGTTAATTTTAAATTATTTATCTTGAACATTTTATGTCTCGTAATAAACATCTTACCAAAGGATCTCTTGGGTCAGAAAAATTAGGCTATTCGACCCGGTTTTTCTTATAGAATCTACATAACTATGTGAAATGCACTGTAATTCAACAATATTTTTAGAAAAGAAGGCGACCGTGAGCTCTATTATTCATAAAATATAGGGATTCACACTTTGCTACTTTCTTTTACCATGAATGTATATGTTTTGAAAAATGTATATCATGTTACGGTTAAAGTCCGAAATCAGTAATTTGTTTTTTTAAATTTTATTTAGTTATTACAATTGATTTACAAATAATCTATTAATTTATCATTCCTAATTACTATTATTGTTTGGAGGGTTGTTGTCTTTTGGCTAGCCCCTTTACAGTTTTATTGAATTTTTAGTCGATCCAGATTGGATCTAGTAGATCAAGCGGTTTCTTCCTTTGCAGCCATTTTGCAGGCTTTGTTCATCCAACATACGACGTATATCAACATTTTGGTGTAAACTAATACGCTGCATAAATTTTCTCGCATGTTGGCGAATTCGATCTTCAGATCTTTATGGAGGTTGTTATTTATTATGTAACACGGTGCATTAACTATTCCGCGTAGGACTTAACTTTGGAATGAGTGGATGATATTAACATTGTTCTTAACTTTGTACAGCCCCAGAGCTGAATACCATAAGTCCACACAGGTTTCAGAATTTGCCAGTAGCAATTTATTATGTAAAGTTAGCTCAGAATTTCTTCCTATGAGCGAATCCATCTTTCTGTATTTAATGTTTAAGTCTTCTTAATTCTTTTTGACATGTTCTTTCTATTTTATTTTTTCGTCTAGAGTCATATTTTGCGTGTTTGCAGAGGGAATTTGCTGAAAGTTCAGTTCTACTGGTATCCAGTTCACTTTTCTGTTGGTGAAGTTTATGCGAACTGATTTTGTTTCATTAAGTTTTATTCGCCATCTCATCGTCCAGATACTGATAATATTAGTATACTGTTAACGTTAGCAGAAAATTGGTTAATTATTTAACGTACCTAAAAATGTCGATAGAGCAGTTTGCATCGGTAAAGAAGAATTACTTTAATATTCAACTGAAAAATGTCTCCAATACAGATATACAGTCCTTTAGTAAATAATAGCCGCACCCCTAATTTAAGATTTATTTCATTTCAAATAAATTCATTTAAAATTCTTCCTATGCAAAAATAATTCGCTTAAGTTTGGTACATATTCATTTGAAATATTTGCCAATTCACATTGTACTGATGCCTTTAGTACCTGGACGCTCTGTACTGCCTTCATTCAGCATACACAACTCTGCTGAGTTCACCCCACGTGTTTTTGATGATGTTAAGGTCGGGTAACCTTGCTAGCCATTTCAAAACTTGTCATTTACTATCCCGGCTGTGTGTACGGCCGCATTATCTTGCTGGAAAATAAAGTTTGGGCCGCTTATTTGTGCACCAACTACACTGAAAGAAATAATTTGTGCTTATGATTAGGTAAACTCAATTAGCCAAACTAGCTTGCATTTTATTATAATACAACATAACACAAACAAGCTTAATTTACAACTGCAAAGTCAATACTACCAAATTCAATATTCAAAACTTGACTTTGAAGTAGAAGTTGCTTTGATTCCGAGAAATTGACATGACTCGTGTATCATAAAATCACTAAAATAATTTCCTAATTAAGCTTTTGTAAAGTATACCTACTGTGTTATTGCAGGTTAAATACTATCTTAACAGGACAAAATAACCTAGTGACAGAGTAAAATTAACTTGGATTAGAACTAATTTGTATTTCCAAATATAATTTTTATTGTTTCTCTATATTTCAATGGCAAACGATTCATTTGTGTAGTGATACCGATCGTTATGGACTTAAAATCAAAAAGTGCGACAATTAAACTCTTTCAAGGATCTGAATATCTATACAAAAGAATTTTTCGACGCAATAAAAGATAAGTAAGCTCGTGGCACATTTGACAAATTTAAAATGGTTTATATATAATATGTGTATATATATATGAAAAAAAAATTTATTTTCATAATTTTGATAAAAAGTGAGGTTAGTTACTCAAAACGGGTCCCATTTGAAACGCGATATTTTAAAAAGCGATTTTCCAAAACGCGATATTTCAAATATGCCACCCCGGTGGCAAAGTGGTCAACATGCTTGCTCCAGCGACCGGAGGTCCCGGGTTCGATTCCCGGTGGTGACAAGGAAAAAATTTCACGGCTGGTTAAGAATCAATGAATTAATCACTCATTATCGGAAATGAATATACGATTATGAAACCTCATTTGAGGCGGCCAAAGCCTTGTATGGGATATATAGTGCCAGAGAGAGAGAGAGAGAGATATTTCAAAACGCGATTTTTCAAAATGCGACATGGTACAAAACGCGATATGGTATAAAACGCGATATTTCAAAACGCGATATTTTAAAACGCGAGATGGTACAAAACGCGATACGGTACAAAACGCGATATTTCAAAACGCAATATTTCAAAACGCGAATGGTACAAAACACGATATGGTACAAAACGCGATATTTCAAAACGAGATATTTCAAAACGAGATATGGTACAAAACGCGATATGGTACAAAACGCGATATTTCAAAACGGGATATTTCAAAACCCGATATGGTACAAAACGCGATATTTCAAAACGAGATATTTCAAAATGCGATACGGTACAAAATGCGATATGGTACAAAACGCGATATTTCAAAACGCAATATTTCAAAACGCGATATGGTACAAAACACGATATGGTACAAAACGCGATATTTCAAAACACAATATTTCAAAACGCGATATGGTACAAAACACGATATTTCGAAACGTGATATTTCAAAATGCGATACGGCACAAAACGCGATATGCTACAAAACGTGATATTTTTTATCATTAAATCGAATTACTGATACTGAACAAAAGTGTTCGTGTCCAATATATAAAGGGTAATTTATTAAAGATTAGACGAAAATTTTCAGTGTCCAAGTTGCAATATAAAAAGGTTGTCAATATACCGAATATTTTTACCATTTTTGTAAAAATAAAAATATGAAATTTCAAGGGACGGAATGAAAGTGTCCAAGATACAGAAATGCCCAACATTGAAGGTTTTAATAAAATTAAATTTTTCATTCAATATCAGGTGATCAATTGACCGTCGAAAATTTTAACTGCGTGGTTATACTTCCGAATAGGTTATATACCTCCAAAAATTCTGAAAATCGGTCTACTAAGGTACTTTAGAATGCTGATTACGAATATGGCCATGAAAATATCCAGAAACGACCCCAAGTAGCTCTCAATGATCCCAAGTGGCCCTAAATGCCCCAAATGATCTTAAAAGACAACCCAAACGCGAAAAAATATTTTCTTTTTTCGAAGCACAAATGCTTTTATGATTATTTTAAATCATTTTATACCTTAAGAATGAGGGCTACCGCCCCAAATCCCAACTTTTATACAAATAAAATAATTTACTGTTATTTCAATTATTTTATTTCAATTTTTTTTATAATCCACATAGGGGACATTTAATTTTAGTTTAAAGGAATTTAAAAATCTGAAACGCCACCAACGTAACGCTGGACGTTCCAAAGTTGTATTGTTTAACTCCCCTGATATAATTATGACGCATAAGACGGAAAGCGCGGGATACACAAACATTTATAATCCGGAGGGGAATAAACTGGCTTGATTATAAACAATTTGTGTATGGGTTTATTGTTTTACGATATAAGCAAAAATAAAATTTTTGGTAAAAAAATAGATTCTAGAAAAGTCAGTCAGTTAATTGGTACCATCGAGTACATATGGTATAAATATTTTGTGTTGAGTCTAAGAGTTCCGTTACTCAAATTTATAATTTTATAAGTATAAAAATTGTGTTAAATATTAAATAACTCAAATTGTGAATTGCGTGCTAGTGCGACAAATTATCTTAATTATTCGATTATACTTGCATAAAACAATTATAAAAATAAAATAATTTATATGCAAATTTTACCGAAATCGAAAAACTTGAATTGAGTGACCGTTGTGAAAACTAGTGTTTATGTGATTAAACAATATCAATAGTTATAATCACTATCTCATTAAATAATTAAGTACATAGTTTACATAAAGTTATAAGTAGTTAATGTTAAGAGACTTTCTATGAAAACTCGAATACCTATTGAAAGTGCATAAAAAGAAACGGTTTCGCGAATAACTGTGCGCACAAAAACAATATACTGTGTTCAGGTGGTCGTCATATCGAACCATATCCTACGCCCAATTATCAATAAATATCGTAAGTCAAGGTGAAATGTACCATGCAGATGATGGGAAAATTTATAAAATGCCCATGATTTATATCTAAAAACTATTTAACTAAAAATTTTCTCTTAATTATAAAGTGAATTAATAAAAGGGACATTGTTTTATAATAATAAATATAATAATAAGTGTAATCCTCTAAAAGTAATCTGTGCAGTATATAATCTTAGGATTATAATGAAATGATAAGAATATCAATCTCGCTTCGTGATAAGTTTACGTGAAATAATTTGTCAGATTGATACATCAAACTTAACAACCGCTACCCGTACGTTGAATGGAATCGTACGTTGCTCATGGCCATAATGGATAATAACATATCAACGGCAGTTTTATATAAGGTTTTTCTAGTATTTAATTAATTTTGTTTAAATTTCCATAATTTCATAATTTTTATATAAAATTTAAATCATTAATTGGTGGTGGTGTTAATTTTACGGAATTTTGTAAATTAGGTTACACATGACGTCATTATAGTTAGTATTTACTGAATTTGTTTAATCTCATAACAAACCATAACTCCATTTTTATCAATTTTTCATTTTGTTACCTCAATTATAATAAATATGGTTTATGGTGTATTTTATAGAAAATTCTGATCTTTCTTTTCAATTTTTTTCGGGATTTTATTTTCCGCTATGTGCATAAATTTCCGCTTTGAGTTATCTTTCAGAATGAGTGTGTAAATTTCAAAGTTAAAGTGTGAGTGGATAAACATGTGATCATCTCATGGTAAGTTGACCAATGCCTTGTCCTTTCTATCCGTATATTCCCGTCCATAAATTTTTCCTATCCTATCCTTAAGTGGTCTAGCAAGCATCTGCTGGTAGCCAACACACCCCACGACCAAACCCTGAGTTTATAGCCGGCAAATGATGACCACGTCGGAACTCCTAGCAGATGAAAAATGAAACTCGGTAACGAAAGGCGTTAAAGTATTCTAGGAAATAAATTTTATTTTTGTGACCCACTCACGCCGAACCAATTTCGTTACAAATCGATAGGAGTGGCAGTTTAGGATTCTGTTATATCAGGCGGGTCGGCTCCGGTCGCTTCGCAACGTACATTCTGGAAAAAGGGAAATTTAATTTCAGTTTATAGGAATTTAAAAACCGATATTAGCGGGAGTATAGGATCGTGTTATATCAGGTGAGGGCTTTGCTCCCTAGTTAGAAAAAAAAACTTCAGTTTATAATAATTTCAAAATCGATAAGAGTGAGAGTATAGGATCGGGTTATATCAGGTGAGCACTGAGCACTTCGCTCCTTAGTCAAAAAGAAAAACTTCAGCAGTTCCGGAGTACAGCAACGGATTATACGAGGCGAGTCACTGCACTCCAGTCGCGTCGCTCCTTAAAAAAAATTTCAGTTTATAGGAATTTAAAAATCGATAAAAGCAGGAGTATAGGACCGGGTTATATCAGGCGAATCGCTGCGCTCCCGTCGCTTCGTAATGTACATTCTGGAAAAGGGGAAATTTAATTTCAGTTTATAAGAATTTAAAAGTCAATAAGAGAGGGAGTTTAGGATCGGATTATATCAGGCGGGTGATGGGGAAATTAAATTTAAGTTTATAAGAATTAAAAAATTGGTAGAAGTGGGAGCTTAGGATCGGGTTATATCAGGCGGGTCGGCCTCGGTCGCTTCGCAACGTACATTCTGGAAAAGGGGAAATTTAATTTCAGTTTATAGGAATTTAAAAACCGATATTAGCGGGAGTAAAGGATCGAGTTATATCAGGTAAGCACTTCGCTCCTTAGTTAGGAAAAAAAAACTTCAATTTATACGAATTTAAAAATCGATAGAAACGGGAGGACAGTCCGTTGTTATATCAGGCGGGTCGTTGCGCTCCTGTCGCTTCGCAATGCACATTCTTCTGTACCATATCGCGTTTTGTACTATCTCGCGTTTTGAAGTATCGCGTTTTAAAATATCGCGTTTTGTACCATGTCTCGTTTTGTACCATGTCGCGTTTTGTACCATATCGCGTTTTGAAATATCGCGTTTTGTACCATATCGCATTTTGTACCATATCGCGTTTTGAAATATCGCGTTTTAAAATATCGCGTTTTGTACCATATCGCGTTTTGTACCAGATCGCATTTTGAAATATCGCGTTTTGAAATATCGCGTTTTGTACCAGATCGCATTTTGAAATATCGGGTTTTGAAATATCGCGTTTTGTACCATATCGCGTTTTGTACCAGATTGCATTTTGAAATATCTCGTTTTGAAATATCGCGTTTTGTACCATATCGTGTTTTGTACCATATCGCGTTTTGAAATATCGTGTTTCGAGCGGCTCCGACTCAAAACAATGCTACCTTATTTAGTTCGGTGTTGTATAAATCGATGTACTTTTCTTCTAAATTTATCCTATAAATAATCAATTAACCTGTACGTTGCCTATCAATAGACGCTAAAATACAAGTTAAAAATATTCGTAAAAATCTTTGATCAATCTCGTTATTATTATCGGCATTTATTAGAAGGGGTTGTTTGCAAAGATAAAATACCATTTTAATAATTTCCAATTGTTTAAGTCTCTGATAAATCTCAGGTTTACCAAGAATGCCTGTACAGTACATAAGCATAGCTTTAATACAAGTATAAATGAACTTATGCAACATCAAAGTAAGTAAACGGAAGGCAATTGAGCGAAGCAAATCAAGTTCAAGAACACAATATAGAACAAATTATTTTTTTAAGCGATGTACTCCAAAAGTTACAACAATCGGAAACAAATGACAATATATCCGGTGATAATTTTGAAAATGTATCCAATCACATTACTGATGAAATGTATGATTTGCTAAAGTCATGGGAATAAGAACCATTATTTGTTGAATGTCTTGATATAAGAATTAACAATCTTCTTAAAATATAGATCATGGGATGACTATTCGAAGCAAGACACATTTAAAAACAAATCACAGAGTAATATTGGAGCATTACTTACTGTGATTGTGTTAGGAAAAGCTCAAATCAACATCGACAACCGAGTTATCTTCGAATTTCAAAATTCATCAAACCTGCTTTATGATAATAAAGAAAATCAATCAGCTACATCTAATAATATTCCAATTACATCAATTCAGATTTGCGATGGTAATGAAATTCGGACAACTAATATAAATTATCAGATTCGAAAAATCATATTGGTTACTTTTATCAACAGAACAAATATATCGAAAATATTCATCGCGACAATTTGTCATTATTTTATGTCTATAATAATAAACTTACCGGTAAACAAATTAAATCCATATCTGAAGAAATCATTCGCAAATTTGTTAAAGTTTAACATTTAAAACTACACACAAATTAATTAATCTAAAATATGATTTCTTTATGTTAAGAAGACGTATTATATCTACCAAGATGGTGGCGTACCACCATACAGCAAAATTTATAATAAGTTTGGATATCAGTTTAAAAAAATAAATAAATTTGTAAGAAAACATTTTGCAGCGGCTAATACTTTCTCAATAAAAAATAATTCAATATCAGTAACAGACAAACAAACTAGTCACGGAATTACCATTACAACTTTCAGACGATTACCTTAAAATTGAAACCGAAATAAAACATTTAAGAAGTCCAAGAGAACTATTACTTCAAAAATGGCAGTCTTCGTCAAAGAAAAGAATGGAAGAAATACAGCATAAAAATGACTCTTCACTTGTGGTAATTTTTGAAGATTGGCCGTTGTATAAACACCCATTTGGGTAAGAACTAGTAAGTTTGCAAAATAGTTCAGATTTTTATGTTTTCAATATCTTATTATGTTACAGATGATAAACATGGATTTTAATACAATTTATCCCAACTGCCAGATCGTCTATTCTAAGTGGAGTTTATTCAAAAATTTCCCGGCATTAGTTGCGTCAAATCACAAACATACAGTCTATCCAAAATCTACTATCCATGAACAAAACTGATTTAAATGGTTTTTTCTCTGGTAAGAATTTTGTTGTATGATTAAAATTTTCGACTTTTGCAATGGGTTCATTTCGGATAGCGATTTCAACAAGTTAGTATAGATTTGCCAACTATTCCTGTTCCACGTTACGAGGGTTGCCTTTTATATTTCGGGATTGGACAACCTAAGTGTTGATATCTGGCAACTGACAGCTCTATCGTAAAATTTGAAATTTTTGAGATTATACGTACTCAGAACGTTTTGACATTCGAGTGCTATTTGTGTTGTTTACAGTACTGATTAACTCAACATCTCGGTGAAAAAATGGAATTAAATCGTGAACATTTTCGTGCGATTATTTTTTACAACTTTCGACGTGGATTAAGGCAGCAAGAGTGCATGGATGAACTTAATTCAATTTTTTGAGATTGAGACATCCTTAGGCATTAGTGGGACCAGCATACATTCAATATTGCATAAACATTTGAATGTCAAAAAAATTTGTTCGCGTTGGATCCCACACAATTTGTCAATCGCTTAAAAAAAGGCTCGTGTCGATTGGTCGAAAGAAAAGCTCAAAAAATACGATCGCGGTGCTTCAAAACACGTCTATGACATAGTGGCAGGTGATGAATCGTGGATCTACGTGTATGAGCCCGAAAGTAAACAGCAGTCGACTGTATGGGTGTTTCAAGATGAGCCGAATCCAACAAAAGTTGTTCGCGCACGAAGCACTTGCAAGCAAATGATCGCCTGTTTTTTCGGACAAAATGGACATGTCGCAACCGTACCACTAGAACAACGCAGAACAGTCAATTCTAAGTGGTACGCAACCATTTGTTTACAAGTTGTCTTCCAAAAAATCAGGAAAACCAACTGCCGAAGACGGATCACTCTTCACCACGACAATGCGAGCTCTCACACATCGGCTCAAACAACTGCATTTTTGAGCACTCAAAACATCGATTTGATGAGTCATCCGCCGTATAGTCCTGACTTGTCACCAAATGACTTCTTTTTATTCCCGTACGTAAAAAACAAACTGAGAGGTCAACGTTTTTCGACACCTGAAGAAGCGGTTGCTGCGTTCAGAATGCTTGTTTTGAAGATACCTCAATCAGAGTGGAAAAAGTGCTTCGACAATTGGTTCAAACGCATGCAAAAGTGTATAGATCTTCATGGGGAATATTTTGAAAAACCATAAAACGATTTTCGATGATTAATATTTGTTTTTGTTCTCTAATCCTGAAATATAAAATGCAACCCTCGTACCTTATCGTAAAAATTATTCTAATTACTGTTGAGCAAACTGTAATATTTCTCTTTCGCAATATTTCTCTTTTTCTACCTTTCACATCCCATTAGTGGATTTCGCCGCCTTCACGGTGGTTCTTCAAAGTCCAACTAACTTGACTCATCACCCGCTCGTTCCCAATTTCCCAATTTTGGAAAATACTCTATTAAAGACAGTCAGAACTAGTTTCTAATGGAGGTTGGGACATTGGCCAATATTGAAATTGAGCTGGGCAACAACAGGAAAACATGTTTGTTGAACAAAACACATCTGCAACCACTATTGATATGTTTGGGAAAACCAAATGATGCTATTCAATTAGAATTATAGTATTTGGCTTTAAATATATATGTGAGACCCTTTTAGATGCGGTGGATGTTTATTTTAAACTATTTCAAATCTTTCAGTTAGAATATCCAAAACATTATTTATTCATTTACATTTCTATATGCCATAAAACGATAATAAGACGACAAATACTTACCTTCAGTTTTGACATTAATTACAGATTTAGAAAACAGGCCGCAGTAGCAAATTTTGCCAAAAACATGAAAAATGAAATGTAATGTGATGTTATACTTTTTTATTGTACTAGATATATACGAAAGGAATATATTATAATTTAAGTATATTTGAATTAATATTATATTATTATAGTTCTAAGGCACATGAATTATTATTTCTAATAAATAAATTAAATAAATTTTTTGTAACAAAGATTTTAATAACATCCAGTTTATAAAATTATAAGCCTTTTCAGTTAATAAAGCAAAAAAAGTTCATCGTACACAGATCAATAAATTGTTTTATTTTATAATAAACATATAAACAATCTATATACAGTGACTCAAACAATTGTCCCAATCTTTTGAAATTTGGAAATTGTCTAATTTTTGTACAAGAAATAATAATAAATAAAATTATTTTGATTGATATATGTTAAATTCATAGTTTATTTCATACTTTAAGAGAAAAACAATTAAACAATAAATATAAAAATTTTCTGTAATAGGAACTAAACCCCATTGGGACAATACTTTGTTATAAATATTTTAGTGTCGCAGAGATAAAATTAATTATTTTATAATATTTGGTACTTCCACCTTTAGCTTTAATGCAGGCTTCTATTCTTTTCGTTAGACTGTTGAAAATATGCTGTAATTCGGATGCCTTAATGTTGTACCACACACTTTCAATCCTTTCCCACAATTCTTGAAAATTTAGGTTCTGTGGTAATACGGCTTAACTTTTTTTAACAATTTTCCAAACATGTTCAATTATGTTTAGGCCTGGTGATTGTGGGGGCCAATCCAGTAGAATGACATTATTATTTTTGAACCAGTTCATAGCAATCCTAGATTTATGTTTGGGGTGATTGTCCTGTTGGAATATAATTTCCCCTTTGTTGCCCTAAACATCGCGAAACTGTCCAAAAACTGGGTTTGTAAAATATTTACATATCCTTTCGAATCCAGCCGAGATGATATTACGTGTAACTTTCCTAGTTTACAACCTTTCATGCATCCTCATACCATTATATTTCCGCCACCAAACTTTATTGTTTTTTCTAAAAACCTTTCTGTCCACTTTTAGCTTGGCTTCCTTCATACCCAGTGCCTACCGTCTGAACCCTATTTATTAATTTTAGATTCATCTGTGAATACGACATTATCCCAATCTTTCAAAGTCCAATCAAGAACTAGTTTAGTATATTCTAAACGTACTTTTTGTGCCGTTCCGTTAAAAGAGGTTTTTTGGTTTTTAGTCTTGCTCTAAATCCCTCCTTGCGCAGGCTATTGCAAGCTGTTTCAATGCTTCCATGAAATTTTTGAGTTTCCACAAGGTGTCTGTGAACCTGTACAGCATTTTCCATCAACCCCGATTGAATAATTCTTCGTATGTGTCGGTTTTGTCCAGGGGAAATAAGAGCTTTTCGACCTGATTTAACATTTTCTTTTTCAGATAATTACGACCTTAGAACTCGATTGACACTTGAACAAGTGACACCAATCTTTTTCGCAATTTCACGGCATGGCATGCGTTTCTAGCCTCCAAAAAATAATATTTTTTGTTGTTTCTTGTGATATCCATCTCATGCTAAAATAACCAAAAAAATAGTAACTAATTCAAATAATAAAATTAGAATTACTGACGTATTGCAAATCCTAGTGAAGGATGCGTTTGTGGCACAAATTGAATGCAAATAACAGCATTCAATTTGTGCCAATCCCCAGTTATTCAAAAAACAGCAAGCCTCAGAAAGGAAACTATTTCTAAAACATAATTAGCCATGGAATTGGCACAGGCAAATATATTGAGGCGGCTATTCAACCCGAAAGCGTTGCCAAAAAATGTTAAAATTGCAATAAATCAGATAGGGTACATAAAATTTTACACGTAGAATGAGTTACAGCGGAAGATGAAACAGCGATAGCAGCAGATAAACGCGCAAGATGTTATCTTTGCCCACGATCCACTTATATGTACTATGAGCAGATCCAGATGTCATATGGAAGACTTTTTGTCTTTGTTTTGAGTTTACTCTTAGTTATGAGACTTTTCGTATTCTGCTCGTATTCTGTGATCAATAAGACCACCAAATTTGTATATCTTATGTAAGATTTTTGACTTTGTGTTGAGTTTTGTCTTAGTTACGACACTCTTCGTACTCTTCGCATAGTCTTAGTTGGCATTAGCCTTAGAAAAAAATCTTGCGTAAGACATTCAAATTTGGTGGTCTTATTGGTCACAGAATACGAGCAAAATACGAAAAAAGTCTCATAACTAAGAGTAAACTCGAAACAAAGACAAAAAGTCTTAGCTAAGACTATTTTTCAGTCAGTGACTGTGCTTCAGAATCGGGGTGTAAGTCTCCTATACATAGAATGCATTAGAATGCATCAAACAATCGGAAACGGATTCTGACGAAGAAGAAGAATTGAATGACCAAGAATACAATGACTAAAAAGTAGTAGTGTTGTACTTTTGTTATTAAATGTTCCTTTAATTTTTCAATGTGATTTTAAAAATGATGCAAATATTTTGGATGAATTAATTTTTTTAATAAAAATTGAAAACCAAACAAAAAAACATAGTTTTTTATTTTTTTCGTACAAAACGTATGAAAACTTATTTGGGGTCAGATTGACCCCAGTAAACAAACAATGTAACGATAAGTATGGACAGACTGAAAGTTATTCACATTCCAACATAATCTAAAAGTAAACTATTACGAATGCTCAACGTTCAATGTTCAGCTTTAATCTCATTTCATTTTCATTGAATTGAAAATTATTCGTCCTAGTATTACTACAAAACTATGTTACAATTGAATTATAAAATCCTGATCTCGAAATATAATGTTATGTTGTTGATGTGTTGAACATCCCCAATAAAACTAATTTATTCATCTATCTACAACTATAAATCTTTTCATGCGACTATTCACAGTTAAACTATCACGTTCTCAAAATATATTCTTACTACGTGTTTCCCAAGAATTAGCGCATTGTTGTAGCACATGCCAGAACAAACAAAAATTCTAAATTCAATATTAATCATTTTATGTGATATCTTCTATTTCGAACACTGTACAAGAATTAACTTTATAAAGGAATTTACAAATTTGGAATAAAACATAAAACTTTCGAGAAACTGGAAAAATTTTAATTTGAAAAGTTCTTTAACTAAAAAAATAATTGTTTTACAGTATACGAGTTTCTATATAATATTAAATCCTGGTATTCATGTCCTTAATTGAACAGTGCTATTAATACTTCTGTCTTATGCATACAGTAAAATATTTGAATCATATATTTTGTGTTACAGTTAGTAACAAGGATAATGGACTCGCTACAATATTATTACTGTGGGATTTTCTACTGAATTTGTATTAATTTTCTAATTTCATTTCCATTACTGCCCACATCCTACATAACGTTTGTAACAAAAACATATAGAATTAATTTCTAAAGAAATTTCTATTGGGCAAATATTTCCTAAAATAAAAATATCCAATGTTAACCAAAATCTGTGTCAAATGGTGTTAATATTTTTATGTAAATATCCTCTAGCTAGTCGTGCATATATAAAGGGTGGCCCATCGAACGTTTGCAATTTAACTTGGCACTAATTCTAAGACGAATGAATATTTTTCAAAGCGGTTTCTTTTATTAGAAAGAGTATACATTTTCATTCGAATGACTTCCACGGCAACCTTTATAGTACCCCATGCTATCAACCAAATTTTTCAGAACATTTTCGATTATTTGGGCTCCTATCTCATCAATGGCAACTTTGATTTGATCTTTCAAGTCTTGGGTGATGGTTCGGTTTCTGCATGGAGACAAATTTGTAGCAACTCAATTATCGCAAAATAAGTGATTCTACAAATTCGACGAATGCGACATACAACCGTGCGATATATAATGCGACATGTAATGCGACATACGATTAATCCGAAATTAATTAATCGATATAAAAATCAACTTGCGTAAATCGACCGCGCACGAGCGCATGCAAGTAGGCCGTATGATATACTGGCATTGGCGGTTTATGCAAACGAAACGAAATTAATGTGGAAGAAAATTAAAACTGAAATTAAGAAAAAATGAAAACAAAAAATCTTTTCCATTACGTGCGAGCTGTCTTAGTGAACACGCGCGACATAACACAAATTGCAATCCGGGTAGTAAAATTGAATACGGGTGAAAACTATAATTAAATATAATAATTAATATAATAATTTAATATAATAATTAAATATAACAAATAATAAATATTGTGTAAATACAAAACGTAAAATACAAAGTGTGTGATTTTATTTAAAAAACGCCACACGAACGTACAAATCTTAGCTGCCAATTGGTGGCCAATTGACATCTCCGTCAAGCGACCGATTTCGTAAATGTCAAACATTAAACTAACTTTCTGTCATAACTTGAATGACGTAAGTGCTTATGTATCAAGAAAAATATAGTTGGTGCTGAGGGAAATGATAGAGAATACGAGTCTTCAATTATTATTTATTCTGCTGGATGCCATTTGAACTTTTTTCACTAATCAACACGTTTTATTATTTTATTTACTCGTACAGTATATTGATAGGTTTTAGCGAAAAGCAACAAGTTTTAAATATCAGTTTAACTCATTGATTTACTTAGTTCAGGCGCTGTTGTCAAAATGATCGTTTATTATAGAATATGAAAAGGGTGTTTCATTTCGAGGTATAGAACTTTGGATTTAAATAAAACTTTAATAATTTTAATGGCCACGAATGCGACTTTATTTGACAGACAGTTGGCTACCGCGGCTGACGCGTATATGGCGTAATCTGGAGGCCAAATTTTTGATAACTTCGCAGCATCTCTAGTTCAATCGTCTCTGGCTTATCAGCCGGTGTTGAATCACGCGACCACTTTGGCTAGTTGACAGGCTCAGGTCTCGATATTAATCGTTCATCAAATGTAGCATGCAGTACACTAATTATATCATGCGCTGTATAGCATGTGGCCCCGTCATTATCCAATTTAGGCACAAAAAATTAATAATGATGTATCTATACCGATCACAGTTGACTGTATTTAGAAGAGCACCATTTTAGAACACATATGGTCCGACAATTCCTTCGGCCCATTAACGATAACTTTTTGTGGATATAATGGCTTTGGAACAATGGCTCGTGGATTATCTTCACTTTAAATGCAACAACTATGCTTGTTGACATAGCCAAAAATTAGCTTCACTACTGAAGAAAACTTTTTTGGAACGTTTGCATCGATGTCAATATAGGCTTCAACCAACTTACCAAATTGGCGGCGCAAACGATGGTCGTATGGTTTTAATTCCTACACAAGTTAAATGTTATAAGCATGTAAACCAAGATCCTTACGCAAAATACTCCATGATGATGTTTTAATGCTTATATCGAATTTTTTTTAGGAGCAGCATACTACAACAAGATTTCATTTTACAAGCCAACACTAAATAATAAAATAAAATTTAATGAATATGTAAATATACTATATAATGGGGTCAATTCCGGGATCTAAAATTTCATGTTAGTGTTTTCAATACAAATTCCAATAGGAAGCGGGGAAATAAAATAACAACAGCAATTTTATGCCACGAGAATCGAGCCCAATATGTATATGAAAACCAAAGCAGTGTTGCTTTCGCAAATCCGCTTAGCTTAGCTAAGAAATGTGAAAGCAACAACTTTTGGTTCATTTTATTAATGGGCCCTATTCTCGTGACATAAAATTGCTGTTATGTTATTTTATTTCCCCGCTTCCTATTGGAATTTGTATTGAAAAAACAAAAATAACATAACATAACATAAAATTTTAGATCCTGGAATCGACCCCAATATTTATTTTATTTTACTTTATTTTATGAAATAGAACAAATTAAATTCGGTATTTTGCTATCAAATAACAAATTCCAAATTTTACTACAAGATAAATCTTTCGAAAAAAAAAATAGAAAAAATAATGCCTTGCGGTAAACACCATAACCATAAAATGATTTTATTTCCCCTAATCCTAAAACTTTTTTTCTTAACATTAAAGACAATCGGCTTTAATTCAAATTGTTATTGTAATCTTTTGAAAGCAACACAGCTCAAATTTACTGGTCATTTCAAAAAATTAGTCTGTATTCAACATACGAATCTAATGATATTACGTAAATTTCCAATGTGGCGGTCTACACAGAAATTACCTGAGACTTCGGCCACTGTCACGAAGTAGTGCAGGCCATCTAGAATCTAAAAAGTATTAGTGCCTAATAAATGTTCGTGTCAGCCTCAGTATGTAATGATATTCAACTAAAGATTTACTAAGAAATTTTATTCTGAGGCGCTTTTCACAGGGGTTACCTTAGACTTCGGCCAACATCACAAAGTACTATAGAATTTGAAATTAAAAAAATTGTGTGCAGTTCACACGCAGTAGAATTGAAACTTTCCGGAATCTAAGCAGCGAGAGAATCAGACGAATGCAGTATCAGGAGTGGAATAATTAGAGGGTGTATTCATCATAATACAAAACAATAAACAAAATTTTGAAGTTTTTTTTTAACATTTTATTATTCCGACTCCATGTTTTTTATTTCGACGAATGACACGAGTGGTTTATGGTAACTAAAATAGGACACGAATGCTCTAGTTTGAATTCTATCAACATATCGTTGAAAGTCTGCGTCGATAACAGTTTTTGATCGCGTTGTCAATTCAGTATGACTGCTGCACATTTTTAAATTTAATTCTGTATTGAGGAATTGAATCAAAGAGAGCGCCGTATCTAATGCAAAATTCACATCGAAATCCCCACTCAAAATCATTGGAATTTTATCATAATTTGTTTTCAGAATCCGCGATACTTTTGGCGTATACTTTATCAAATTCTCGTGGATAAATTGAATAATATTTTCCATCGATTGGTTGGGAGAAATGTAAATTGCCACAATAATTACAAATGTGTCACGGTCTAATCTGCTTTCGCAAGCACATATTTCTCCCACTTTACAAAATTGAACCGACAAGGATTCCAGTTAAAGTACATTAATGTCAATTTGTGAGGTGACAACTCGGGCCCCGTCATTTTCATTATAGTAGATTGCAACGCCACCTGCCCTTATATTTGGCCTTTTATATTGAACGACAATATCGAAATTTGGAATCTCCACAATGTTGTCATTCATTATCCATCCACCTCTCCGAGAAAATCAGAAAATTCGACGACGATGATAGTTTATCTAATTGAAGATCATCTACATGAGCACGTAAACTTTGGCAGTTGAAGGTAAATAGTGGCAACCCTTTCCTCGTATTTTTAAAATCAAATAATCATTTCTCAATAGTCTCAAGTCTATTCAGGTTCAGCCTTTGAAATTCAGTTTGCAATTCCAGGGTGGATACTGTTGCTCTTCGACCATGATAAAAAATGTTATCATTCCGATCGCCCTAGAAAATTCATTATTTTAAAAAAAAAAATTCATGTTCCTAAAGTCCTGGAAATAATGTTTTGGAGGAATATTGATTAAAAAATTTATTACTTGATTTTCACCTATTTTTGGAGGTGTGTAAAATTGCTGCAAATTCAATGGAGTTCTATAATATTTTCCATCGATTGGTTGGGAGAAATGTAAATTGCCACAATAATTACAAATGTGTCACGGTCTAATCTGCTTTCGCAAGCACATATTTCTCCCACTTTACAAAATTGAACCGACAAGGATTCCAGTTAAAGTACATTGATGTCAATTTGTGAGGTGACAACTCGGGCCCCGTCATTTACATTATAGTAGATTGCAACGCCACCTGCCCTTATATTTGGCCTTTTATATTGAACGACAATATCGAAATTTGGAATCTCCACAATGTTGTCATTCATT
Organism: Nephrotoma appendiculata; assembly: GCA_947310385.1. Classification (NCBI taxonomy): domain Eukaryota; kingdom Metazoa; phylum Arthropoda; class Insecta; order Diptera; family Tipulidae; genus Nephrotoma; species Nephrotoma appendiculata. The sequence goes on along the minus strand of OX371223.1, from coordinate 247,139,617 downwards.
ATCCATCCACCTCTCCGAGAAAATCAGAAAATTCGACGACGATGATAGTTTATCTAATTGAAGATCATCTACATGAGCACGTAAACTTTGGCAGTTGAAGGTAAATAGTGGCAACCCTTTCCTCGTATTTTTAAAATCAAATAATCATTTCTCAATAGTCTCAAGTCTATTCAGGTTCAGCCTTTGAAATTCAGTTTGCAATTCCAGGGTGGATACTGTTGCTCTTCGACCATGATAAAAAATGTTATCATTCCGATCGCCCTAGAAAATTCATTATTTTAAAAAAAAAAATTCATGTTCCTAAAGTCCTGGAAATAATGTTTTGGAGGAATATTGATTAAAAAATTTATTACTTGATTTTCACCTATTTTTGGAGGTGTGTAAAATTGCTGCAAATTCAATGGAGTTCATTAGTAAACTGGTTTTTTCCAACTTTTACAAATTTGTTTTCCAAGTATTGATTTTTTACCATGTTAAACCCATTTTCTACGTTTGAATTAGATAGGCGCCCGTTTGTTCTATGAAATGGTAAATATGAAAAATATTTGTTGGGCGTATGGTACGTTTCCATTAGCTAGAATTTCTGAATTTATTCTATTACATATATCGCGGTATTTTTATAAAATGGGCTTTGAGAATATCTAGAGGTTTCATCATTTATTTCATAAACAAGCTCGTCCAATTTGGGTGGGTTATCCTCTTTAGGATTTTCGGTAATTGGTGTCTCAGAGCTGTATACTAAACCCGTGTATCTGTTAAATGAATCAAATGCGTCAGTTACATTTTTTGATACGTATGGACTACAAAAAACTGCAAAATAGCTCGAAAATATCATCCATTAATTGTATGTTCTTGCTATTTAAAAATAAGCAAAAGAAATCTAATATTAAATTTTTTGCTTTTTTTATATTTAAACATTTTTTTACAATTTGGATTACAATAATATTTATAAAATGCGAGCAACAAATGAATACAGGTGTTATTGATCGATTAATATCTCCATTCGAGTGAAGCGCTCTAAAAGTATACTCCAAATATCATTGAACAGTCATACTATTAAGTGCATGGAAAACCGACAAAATTGACGCCCACGACCAGTCAATAACAATGCAAACAGGTTTTTTCAATTTTGACGAAGAATAACACACCTTTTGAAAGTCCATTAGGAATTTTGAAATGTTGACTTGATATCATTTCTGCCACAGGAACAATGATGCTATTTATTTTCAGTACACACGTATAGTATAAAATTCTTTTGTAGTTGTGCTTCTTGTGGCAAATTGGTTTTTTAACTAAACCACCAGTTGCATCCTTGTGTACAATTAAAGGAGCATGCTTCTTTAATAGTTTTATTTGTTGTTTTTGCAGCATAACGACATTGAACGGTTCTGCGACCGAGTATATATGGGTCTTCTTCAGATTGCATGGTTCTTTTATAAAAAATGTCCGCTACATCACAATCTGTAATAAAATCAGTTTCAGATATTCGGATTTTATTTTACGGAATACCTCTGCTGGAGAAATTGATTGCGTGTTTACTTTTTTCGCTAACTCCTGGCTAGATTTTTTTAGCACTTCGAGACTAAAATTGTGTGCAGATTTGTGGAGCAACTCTTGCTTAGCCTCTTCACGCTCTTGGCCACGATACTGATAAAACGTTTTGTCACCAGTATGAACATCAATGTCGTCATCATCTGAAAAAACAACTAGTGCTGAACCAGTTAATTCAAATTTGAATTTTTTATGATGAGTTTTGTATTTGCACCGTCCGTAGCAAATTATAGTATATTTTTTTGAAAAATCGATGCTCGATGAACCGCTCCAAATGAAATCACACAGCCATCTCCTGCTGAGGTGAGCGCTCTTTTTATATAAAGACGGACGCCTTCATTACTTAGTAATGATAAATCATAAGTAGTGGCCGTTTCTCCCAAATCGATGATAATTTTTTGCCTCCATTCCATTTTGTGCTTGCTGTTATTTACGGTAGACAGCGAAACCGGAGAATAATTATCTACGTTTGTATTTTCAATAATTTTTGGATGCAAAGATATATAGTATCCGCGTTTGGTGGACTGCATATTGATATTTGAGGTGGTATTTTTTGGCCATTGCTCTATTTTGCAAATACTCGATCAATTTTTTTTTTCATGTTTTCGATTGTGAACTATTTGTAATCCTTCACAAATTTGCTTAAACGAGGTTCTACTAAATGTTTACCCTCTTTTCGGTTTTTCAACCATTCCTTGAATGTTTGATTTGAATACATTTATATTAATTGACTCTTTCTTTCTGTAATTATATTTAGAAATTTTGGCCGGAAAATTCATCAAGGAGGATATTCAAAGAATAAATCCTTCCTTTACTTTTACAGATAAAAAAAATCTAATTTGTAAAAAAAATAAAGGAAACCAACACTTAACACGGTTAATTCCGCGGCTAACACAAAACAATTTAAAAGTGCAATGAGAGAGTACAACAACAAAAACTAGAAACGGTGAAATAGAATATCCAAATTAAAGCAAAACAAAGTCAATAACAAAACAAGCAAATTTATAACGGTTTAAAACAAGCCCAGGTAAAGCGGGGCTCAACAGTTTTAAAAAAACTATTTATATAGCACATCTAATCAATAAACAGAAAACGAAATTCAAAAACACTATGTGAACAGTTCGAAGTCTGAAAACGTAATGAAATTAAATTAAGAAAAAAATTCTTTATACTAAACGCGATTTTTTTTTTCATTTTGTTTTATTTAGACAGATTTATTTATGTTTGGTAAAACATTTATGCTTGGTTCACGTATGCGATCAAAAAATGATTCGCGAATCAAGCCAATCTTTGAGCGTAATTATTCCGCATTATTACTCATAATTTGTTTTTTTTTATTATGTTGGATGCTTCCGATCAAAATTTTCCCAAAGTTAAAATTATTTCATCTCGGGCGGGGAAATTTGTATATGTTTTCAATAATTTAATTTTCCTATGATTCGCGAATCATTTTTTGATCGCATACGTGAACCAAGCATTATGGGACTATTTTGGGTTCATATTACACTTTGCGTTAAATACTGTTATGTTAAAGTTGCTTTAAATTGCTGCGGTGATTACATGACATTTTAACGTAAAATATTATACAGGAAAACCTCGATATATCGGACTAATTGGGGAGTCCGTTAAACTGGATTGACCGTCCGAATGACATCCGAATGTTTTTAAATTTAATTTATTCGATCGAATTTAATCTGGGACGGAACTCAGGCATTTCTTAGCCGATTATATTGGGTTTAAGTATGTTGGATGGAAATGGGATTCTTAAATTATTATTGAAAGAATTTCCGTAATTTCCGAAGAATTTCCGTAATATGGCCAGCTGGGAAGGAACTCGATCAATTCTTAACCAATTATGATGAGATAGGGTATGTTAAATGGAAATGGGATTCTTAAATGATTTTTGGAAGAAGTTCTGGAATTTGACCACCTGGGATGGAACTCGATCAATTCTTAACCGATTGTGATGGGATTGGGTATGCTGGATGAAAATGGGATTCTTAAATGATATTTAGAGAAGTTCTGGAATATGGCTACCCGGGATGGAACTTGATAAATTCTTAACTGATTATGAGGGGATTGGGTAGGTTGGATGAAAATGAGATTCGTAAATGATTTTTGGAAGAAGTTACTTTTAACTCTTAAGAAGTTACTATTAACAAGGTTACGCTTTTTCCGCTAGGAAAAACCTTATGCCGGAAAATGTTCTCTATAGATAGGCTAATCCGACCTATATAGTAGTATCCTGCCTTAATCTCTGGAAGTGGCTTGTTATTGGCCCAGATTGAAAAAATACACAGTATTTACAGCGAAAAATGGCATTAACAATTCTCATATTTTTCTAGTTAAACCTTTTATTTTTATTTATTTGTAAACTAATTCACACATGATTTTAATTTGATATTTAACATAACAGATAGCTATGTTTGAATAATTTATGTATTTCATTAATATTTAGTAATTTTAAATAAATTATATTTTAAAAATTATAATTTTTAAATGTACTTGATTCTGAGAATAATTTAACAGTGTAATAAATCACACTCAATTTTTTCTAATAAGAATTTAATATTGAGTGGTACTATTACATATATAAATTGGATGTTTTGTTAGAACCTTCACATCGGTAGTATTCATTGACATTTCACCATGAATAGACTTTCCAACTGAACGCACTATTCGCAAAACAATCAATAAATTTCGAACCACTTTTTCATTATTGGATATTCATCAACCTATTAGAGTGCGCTTAAGTCGATCTTTTGTGAATATTTTGCTGCTGTAGCTGAAAGTGTACGTGAAGACCGCAATCAATCAATTCGTCGCCGTTCTCAAGCTCTGGGTCTCTCGTATGGCACATTTAGGCGTATTTTGAAGAAAGATCTTAGTTACAAAATACAACTTCTTCATGAATTGAAGCCGGTTGACTTTTATTTGCGTCATCGATTTGGTTTATGTGCATTGGAACAGCTCCAAATTGTTCCGTTTTTTATCGAAAAATTGTGTTCAGCGATGAAGCTCATTTTTGGCTGAATGGATACTTCAACAAACAAAATTGTTGTACTTGGGCTGATGAACAGCCAGAAGAGATTCAAGAACTTCCAAGGCATTCTAAAAAATGCACTGTTTGGTGCGGTTTATGAGCAGGTGGCATCTGTTTCTTTAAAAATGCGGAAGGACAGCGTGTAAACGTCAATGGCGCAAACTACAGAGCAATGATAAATGAATTACTATTGCCAAAAAATCAAGATATTGGTGTAGTCGACTTGTGGTTTCAACAGGATGGTGCAACGTGCCACACAGCAGGCCAAACCATCGATATATTGAAAGAAAATTTTAATGAGAACATCATCTGACGCCGTTAGATTACTTTTAACCACAATCGATTCCTGCATTAGAATCGAACATAACATGGTACAAAAGCAATCCATAGTTAATCGAATTAATTGCTCTGATGAGAATGATTATGTCGAATGATTATGTCGAGTTAAGTTCCAAAATATTTACACATAAATAATGTATGCAATACATAGTTCAATTCATAATTCCTGAGTAGAAACCAGACATCAAAACTACTCATTAAGAATAGTCATATGGAATGCAAACGGATTAACTCAACATCTAGGAGAATTAGAACTATTTTTAATTACCGAGAAAATTGATATATGCTTAATATCAGAAACACATTTTACCAGCAGTTCCTATGTATCAATCGGGAGATATATTTGTTACCATACCACACATACTGCAGAACGAGCAAGAGGAGGGTCATCTATATTTATTAGGGACAATATCAAAGATCATGAAGAATTAAAAATAGAAATAAGAAACCATGCAAGTAACCATCCGTAGCGGTTAAATTTGGTTATAACAACACCTGTAATATATTGCCCTCCACGGTATAACCTAAAGAAAGAAGACTACATTAACTTGTTTCAGAAATTAGGAACTAACTTCATTCTCGGAGGTGACTTTAATGCAGAAAATGCCTTGTGGTGTTCAAGATTAACCTCTCCAAAAGGCAAAGAATTGCATGCAGCTGGCCAATACTCAAACTGTGAATTTTACTCAGGAGGGAAACCAACGTACTGGCCCTCTGATCCTAACCAAATCGCAGACCTTATAGATTTCTACGTCACCAAATGATAAAAGTCTAATATCTGATCATTCTCCTGTTATTATGACGGTTAGTGAAAATGTAATAGAAAAAAACCAAATTCACCACAGCCCACAAACAACAAGTATGTAAGAGAACTAGTGCAGGAAAAACGAAAAGCCCGAAAGAAATGGCAGACTACACGTACGCCGCAAGATAAAACTACCTTAAACAACTTGTGCATCAAACTTAAGGCACTCATAAAAGCAGTGAAAAACGAAACAATTGGAAAATATTGTTCTCTAGCTTAGGGTTAAAACGAATAAAACACATATCTCCCCAATCAAAACAAACGATGGGGAATGAGCTAGAAGTACGAAAGATAAAGCTGAAAGCTGAAAATCTTGCAGAAACATTCCAACCTCTAGGTCAGAAGATCTGTTTTTCGTAACTGATGGTACACCCAGCCCAGAACATGTGACTTCGAAGATATCAGGCCTATAACATTGAAAGAACTAAAAGCTGAAATTAAGAACCTAAAAGCAACGAAAGCTCCTGGTTACGATCTGATAACAGGGTAAATAATAAAGGAGGCACCTGTAGATTATTCCACATAATCAATGCGATCTTCAGGAAACATGTGCTAATGCAGTGCAAAGTAGCAGAAGTAATAATGATTCCGAAACCGGGTAAGCCACCGAGTGATAGAAAATTTTACCTGCCAAGATGAAATTACTAAATGAATTGTATTCAGTTGTAATAATTTAAATAAAAAAACCAATAAATCATTGTACTCTGCACACTTGTCCTTAAATCTAAAACTAAAGTAAACCGATATAACGAGTATCATTATTTCTAGGCAATAACCCAGTAACAATCATAGTCATAATAATTAATATTAATACTAATTTTAGTATTTCTTCACTTCCAATTTAAGTTAATTTAAGACAAACTCAAATAGCAATTAAGAATATCTAAACTAATCCGGAGACATATACAAAACTATAAATATTGAATTACCATGATCCAAATTTGTGTGACCTTTTCTGGACATTACTATCCCTTAAATTTATTTTAAAAAAACCACAACCATTATAGCGTGTCTAAAGTACATGTAATCACCTTAACTTAATAATTTACTATACAAGACAACTATCACATAAATACAAGATTGAAAATTAGTAACAATAACTAAATATATAGTAAATCGATTTTTCTATGTAATCAACGTGTATATAATCGACAAATTACTGTCATTAAGTACTTATCGAAAGGAATAGTTATTGATACATAAAACTGTTGTTACCGTGCTATTATAATTATTTATGGCCATAAGACCGGCTAACTTTCCGATCTGTATACCAATAAATTATTTGCAAAAATTGTTTTATGATGATTACAAAACTACCTTTAAGACAATAACAGAAAAAGCGATCGATAATTTAGTTACCCACTATTTTTTGTATGAAGCTATTAGATCATCATTATAAAGAAGTTTGCAATTGTTTTTTGTCTTCACCATACTTAGATGCCCATGTACCAGAGCTTACGAGTACATGCAACAACATTTGGAACAAAAGAAAAATTAATCATAAGCAACAATAATTGTGGTATGTAAGTACATAACATTGATTTTTTATTAAGGTTAGTTGAATTTATTGATTTGGCATTCAATTTTATGATTTTTTGTGTATTCAAGGATTTTCCTGATTAAAATACACTATCACGATAGAATTTGTTCAAGTGTTTTGAACACTTCTTTCAATTTTTGGTAAAGACAGTTTAACAGACAGTTTTTAAAAGGAATGATCCTATATAGAATTATGTGTGCATCGGTTATGACTTCTACATTTATTTAAAGGCATTGTTTATAAATATAAATCTCTAAATTTTATATTATAGGTAAAACAAATCAAATAAAATACTTAACGAGGTAAATGTTCGAGTGACAAAAGCCGAATTCAATTCACAAAATTTCTGATATCAAATTTGTGCCGAAAAAAACAATTGCATTCGATTTTTCAACGATTTTTCGGAATGTTAGTGCATTCAGCGCGTTGTTGTTGAACATTCCGAAAAATCGTTGACAAGTTGTTGTTTTTGACAGCTGGAAAGAGAAATGTATATAAACGCGCCGAATGCACTAACATTCCGAAAAATCGTTGACAAATCGGTTTTTTATTTGATATCAATGATTTTGGCACGGCAAATTGAAAATGAATTGAATTGCGATTCGTTTTATTGTTGTCAATCAAAACAGTTCACACACACTCGATAGCACACAAGTGGCTGCTACGTGTTATTGTGCTTCATACACAGACGTGCAGCATTGTAATGACGAATAGCGAGAGGCGAAGAACGAATTACGCATATGCTCACACAGCTGTCGGATGTGTGTTACGGAGCGTGCATTTGATAAATTTGATAAAGAATTGGCCTAAGTTTTTAATGAAAATGAGAAATGCGGGCACACAAGACAACGAAAAAAATAATATTCTTGGGTTTGAGCTACCATTAGAGAATGAATTGAATGACATGAATAATTTGGCACTGAATCAAAATGAATTATCAATGTCAGATGAAATTGCGCAATTAAATTTGGATCAGAAAAGAATATTTTATGAAGCTGTTAATAGCGTCAATAATAATTATTGTGAAGCATGGGACAAAGAAAAAAGTAACAAGTCGTTGAAAAACCCTCGTTTAGCACCAACTACAGTTTATCGTAAAATAGTCTCAGGTGTTGGTGGCACAGGAAAATCCTTTTTGATTAACGTGATTAGAAAATATGTATCAAAGAATCTTGAAAAGCTAGTTGTGATTGCCGGGCCCGCAGGAATTGCTGCTCGTAATGTAAATGGCTTGCTTAACCATTCATAGACTTTTGGATCTACCTGTTGAACATGACGACATAGCCAAGTATGTATCATTGACAGATGCACAATTGAAAATAATGCGCGAAAATTTGAAACATGTGGCTTTCATTATTATTGACGAAATATCGATGGTTTCTAACGTAACTCTAGTATACATTCATTTAAGACTTTGCGGAATTTTTGATACTTTGAATAACCAAGATGGCTGGTTTGGTAGAATTAATATCTTATTTTTTGAGACCTGTTGCAATTAGACCCAGTTAATGAACCATCGCCATTTGTAGATATTTCAAATAAGCAACTAATAAAGTATTTCACTGGACTCCATGTAATTAATTTGTGTCGAGAATTGTTCAGTTATAATGAACTCACTCAAAATGTTCGACAGCAGTCAGACCGGGAGTTTGTTCAGACATTGGCGCATATTAGACATGGCATTTTAAATGAAACAGATTATCAGTTGCTTGTAAATCGATAAATTAAACTAAAGAATGACACAATTGAAAGTTGTCTAGCGGATTTAGAGCAATTCATTGACAAGCTACCACCCGATACGGTCTGCTTATTTGCGACAAGAGAACAATGTAGAAATGTAAATGCAGCAATGCAGCAAGATCGAATTAAATCTAAAAAAGTGGTTCTAGTAGCTCAGGATGAAATTGAAGCCAAAACAGCAAAGCTAAAATAAAGAGCAGCAAAGTCGTTAGAGTCATTTAATCAGAAAGGCAAATGCTCAAAGACTGCAGGCTTAGAAGATCGAATCGAAGTAAAAAAGGGGCCAAAATTATGTTACTGAGAAAACTTGATGTTGCATCTGGACTAGTGGACGGTTCGATCGAAACAATTAAAAAGATACACGAACCGATAGAACAAGTAAATGGCCAATCAGTTCACATCGTAGTGAAATTAACTGTTCAATTTGAAAATGGTGAATATGAATTAGAGCCCGTACAATCTAAATTTCCATTAAATCAAGGCGCATTTATTACCCGTAAACAATTTCCTATTTGTTTAGCGTATGCAATCACAATCCACAAGAGTCAAGGCTTAATCTTAGCATCTTGTGTAGTCGACATTGGTGATAGTATTTTTGCAAATGCCAAACCTATGTCGCACTATCACGATTGAAATTACTTACATAGGTATAATAAATTTAAATCCAGCCAGCATTAAAACAAATAGCGGGACCATAGTTGAATATAACTAACCAAAACTAAGAATTCTAAAATTTCTGATAAAAATAGATATTTGCGGAAACAAATCGAAGTTACATTAGAACCATCGACAGTTAATCAAAAAACAAGCAGAAAAAGAAATGTTGTGGAAAATGATCAAGCGGCACATGGCATTCGTGGAATGCAAAATAGAAATAATGCTTGCTATGCTAATTCTGCTTTTCAATCTTTGACAAATATTCAGTACATTAAAGAATGTGTTTTGAGAGGTCCTAGCTCAACACTGAACCAATTATTTTTGAACTATTTTAATCCTTTGCTACTCGGAACCAATTTAGATATTATGATTTGCGCCGCGAACATTTCAGTGACTTTGAGCAACAAGATAGCTGCCAATTTTAAAGACTTTTGTTGAATTCGGGCATATCAAGTTCAATCAAAGATCTATGCGAGCATGATCTTACATTCCATATCAAATGCACTAACAGCAAGTGCAAATCAAAACCGCGTGTGTATAGCAATCCAGATTTAGTGTGCCCATTATAAATATATACCCATCGGAAGAAAACGTAATTTATCCGATTTGACTAGTTTTAATTTTGGTAGATGGGTGGGAAATGAAGATAGTTCTTGCGATAAGTGCAAGAATCCACTGAAAAGTCAGTATTATCTTGAGAATACGCGTCGCGTTCTCATATTTTCACTTGTCATTGCCGATCAATACTACGTGAAAATTGGGTCCCATTTGAAACGCGATATTTTAAAACGCGATAATTCAAAACGCGATACGGTACAAAACGCGATATGGAACAAAACGCGACATTTCGAAACGCGATAAAGTACAAAACGCAATATGGTACAAAACGCGATATTTCAAAACGTGATATTTCAAAATGCGATACGGTACAAAACGCGATACGGTACAAAACGCGATATTTCAAAACGCGATATTTCAAAACACGATATGGTACCAAACGCGATATGGTACAAAACGGGAGTTTAGGGTCGGGTTATATCAGGCGGGTGAAGGGGAAATTTAGTTTCAGTTTATAGGAATTTAAAAAGAGATAGGGGCGAGAGTATATAGGACCGGTACCAATTGGGTCGCTGCGCTCCCGTCGCTTCGCAATGGACAGTCCGTACCATAACGCTTTTTGTAATATCGCGTTTTGAAATATCGCGTTTTGTACCATATCGCGTTTTGTACCATATCGCGTTTTGAAATATCGCATTTTGAAATATCGCGTTTTGTACCATATCACGTTTTGTACCATATCGCGTTTTCAAATATCGCATTTTGAAATATTGCGTTTTGTACCTCGTTTTGTCATACCTCGTTTTGAAATATCGCGTTTTGAAATATCGCGTTTCGAGCGGATCCGGTGAAAATTAATAGTCTACAACTTACTTCTGTACCTCAGGAAATAAAAAATATGTTTTGTCAAGTGCCATTTTCCATCATGGCAGAGAATTAAAATAAGGCCATTACACAGTAATTTTGATAAAGAATGGAAACTTTTTTAGAGCAGATGATGGCGTCATCTCACCATACTCTTGGCCTCGAAATAGTAAAACTTATATTATCTTTTTTATGTTGAAAAGTAGGGTCAGGTCTCATCATTAGGTTCAGATAGGTAGTTTTTTTATTATGTTCAGCACGATAGCCTACGTTCTGGAGTATTGTTTCTGGTGTGTAGTAGACGATTCCATTTCTTTATTTTGCATGCATTTATACAATCTTCATTTTGTAGTATTTTAATTGATTTGATTTCAGAATCCTTCACATGCCACAAACGGGTCATACCAGGTGTGATCTTATAACACACCCGGTTCTCGTAGGTTATCGGCTGAACATTTGTAGTTTAGTTTTTAATGCATGTTACAGAGTAGTAAACATTTATATCAGATGCATGTGTTTTTGGTAGAAATTCGATTGAGTAATTCAACAATTTTTGAAGTAAAACTTCTTTAGGCACGCTTGACTTGGGGACTAAGCTGGCAAATGCGTTACGAAAAGTGTAATCGAACGAGGCGAACGAAACAATAGACGCAAAACGAAATCATTTTCCTTTAGTATCAGGATGTGCCATGACAATTCATAAATCCCCAGGTGGAACATTAGTTGATACCATTTTATTTTAATCATTGGTTAAAACAATGGGATAATAAGAAAATAGGAAAATTGGAAAATTGGTAAATGGAAAATTGGAAAATTGGAAAAATTAGAAAATTGGAAATTTCGAAATTTGCAAAATTGGAAATTTTGAAAATTTGTAAATTGGAAAATTGGAAAATTTTAAAATTGGAAAATTAGAAAATTGGAAAACAGGTAAATGGAAAATTGGCAAATAGGAATATATGAAAATATGAAAATATGAAAATATGAAAATATGAAAATATGAAAATATGAAAATATGAAAATATGAAAATATGAAAATATGAAAATATGAAAATATGAAAATATGAAAATATGAAAATATGAAAATATGAAAATATGAAAATATGAAAATATGAAAATATGAAAATATGAAAATATGAAAATATGAAAATATGAAAATATGAAAATATGAAAATATGAAAATATGAAAATATGAAAATATGAAAATATGAAAATATGAAAATATGAAAATATGAAAATATGAAAATATGAAAATATGAAAATATGAAAATATGAAAATATGAAAATATGAAAATATGAAAATATGAAAATATGAAAATATGAAAATATGAAAATATGAAAATATGAAAATATGAAAATATGAAAATATGAAAATATGAAAATATGAAAATATGAAAATATGAAAACATGAAAATATGAAAATATGAAAATATGAAAATATGAAAATATGAAAATATGATGATATGAAAATATGAAAATATGAAAATTGGAAAATTGAAAATTGGAAAATTGGAAAACTGGTAAATTGGAAAGTTGGAAAATTGAAAAATTGGAAAATTCGAAAATTGGACAATTGGAAAATTGGAAAATTGGAAAATTGAAAAATTGCAAACTTGCAAAATAGGAAAATAAAAAATATGAAAATAGGAAATTTTGAAAGTTGGTAAATTGGAAAATTTGTAAATTGGAAAATTGAAAAACAGGAAAATTGGAAAGTCATAATATAGACTTCTATGTCACTGACTGACTCACTCGAGAACGCACAGGGTGACCAAAATTTTTTTTTCTATATTATAACATCTATGTCACTCACTAACTTACTCACTCCAGAACGCACAGGGTGACCAAAATAAATTCGTCCGTGTGATATATTTTATATATGTATTTTTTCTATATTATAGCTCCATTTCACACGAGGTATCGCAGAAACCGATTCTTTCTTCGTTTCTTTCCCCGATTGCCTATGATACAGGTTTTAATGCGACTTAAACATATTTTCGATGAAACCACATGATGTACTGTGGTTATACATAAATGAAATAAAAAATATTTCAAGGCCATTTTTACTATGCGAAGAGATTTCAAAAATGGTTTTTTTGTCCATTTTGTGACACATACATAAACATTGTCTATTACGCCTTGAAAAAGTTACCAAGTTACAAGGTTACCTCTTGTGGCATCAGACATAAACGGCTAGGTGACACTCGAGAACGCAAAGGGTGACCAATTTTTTTTCCAATATTATAATTTTTCTATCTATTATATTAATACGCTTAATTTCTTCAAACTCAACCCTAAAATGATCCCTAAACATGATCCGATCCGTTTAAATTTTTCAGGGTAGGTCGACATAAATATAGCGGTGTGCCTTTGCTAGAAAAATCGGAAAAATTCCACCGGGAAGTACTTGAAATGGGTACCTCAGGTGTTTTCAGCAAAATTTTGTCACGACGCCAGAATGCCATGACAAAATATGTTTATATTGAATCTGATCATGCGCATTACACCGTGACAATGATAAAATTTATTAAAATTGCCGATGTTTTTGTCATACCACTGTGATGACAAAATGAGTAGAAAATTTGTAATTGAATCTCAATTAAACAAAACAGAGAACATAAAATGATTTTACATACATTTTGGTGTTAATAGTTGTGAGTGTAAAAAATACAATTTTGTCATGACACTCTATATCTATTTAAGATTTAAAAATTTACCACGTACATATATGAATTTACTTTATTTTTCATAAAAGTGCATCAAATTTACATCTTAAAAAGTGTTTTTAATTATTTCTTAACTCAAAATTCAATTAAATGTATTCACGTGACTGATTATTCAGTCACAGGTCAGCTTTTATCTATCTTCTATCTATATCTATCTATCTTCTATTATATTAATACTCTTAATTTTTTGCAAACTAAACCCTAAAATGACCCATAAACATGATCCGATCCGTTAGATTTGTTCAGGGTAGGTTGACATAAATATTGCGCTGTGCGTGGGCTAGAAAAATCGGAAAAATTCCACCGGAAAATACCCGAAATGGGTACCTCAGGTGGTTTCAGAAAATTTCCAATATTTTGTGCGCGTGAAATCTTGCAACATTTGAGAATTTTATGGGACGACCAAAAAGCAAATATTTTTGTTCAAATTAGTGGCGCGCGATTCAAATTCAAAGTTGTAAAATAGTAGTTGGTACGCGATTCAGATTCGAAGTTGCAACACTGTCGGCGCGCGAATCAATTTCAAAGTTGCTTAATGGTTGACGCGCGATTTAAATTTAAAGTTAATCATGCCAGGAGCAGAGCTCACAATCATAGACGGGTAGTGGGTGTTCCATTAGCTGGGAAAATCATCCTCATGTGCGGTGACTACCTGAAGGCGGGACGCACGCGAACTTGCGAATCAACCATCAAGTTGAACCCGCTTTGGAAATTGGTAGATAAATTTACACTCACTAAGAACATGCGCGTTGATGAAGGTGAGGACGAGTTTGCGAAACATTTGCTTTCTGTTGGAAATGGCAATGCTCGAACCGACTCGATCATACTTCCGGCAGGCTTCCTCAAAGTGTGATCGATTTTGTGTATGGTGACATCAACACAACACCAGCCGACGGAACCATCGAGGAGCGCACCATCCTTGCACCCAAGAATAATGATTGCGCGCTAACCAATCAGCAGGTGCTTGACCTCCTGCCCGACGAACAAGAAGTCATAGTGCTGATAAACTTGAGAGTGACGGCGTGCATGAGAAACTCCGCCTACCCATCGAGATTCTCAAAAAGATTGAAGGGTCCGGATTGCCGCGCCATGCCATCCCACTAAAGGTAAACGCGATCGTTCGTTTGATGAGGAATCTAAACACTGGCAAGGGTCGAATCAATAAAACACGCATGCGCGTCGCAAAAATAAACCACTACATTCTGGAATGTCAGGTGCTGACTGGCTTCTCAAAAGGCGAGCGCGTTCTCATCTCACGCATTAAGCTCTCACCCTCGGAAGGCATCTTCTCATTTAAAATGTCTCGCCTTCAATTTCCGGTTCAGCTCGCGTTCGCAATAACCATCAACAAGAGTGAGGGTTAAAGCTTGAACAAGGTAGGAGTGTACTTGCCGGCCCCCGTATTTACGCATAGTCAGATGTATGTGGCATTTTCACGATACCGCTCATTTGACGGACTCAAGGTGTTTATCGTTGAGACAAGCGATTAATCAGCTGATCGGGATGGGCGCTTCACAACAAAGAATGTATTTTTTGAATAGATTCTGTGCATGTAAATTGTGATGTATTTTACTATTTTATTATCTACCTTCTACTACTATTTTATTATCCTTTTGTACATTTCTTTTGAAATATTTAGATTAAAGTTTGCCTCAGCAATTGTGTGCTTTTCTCTTTTGAGATTTTGATATTTAGTTTGGGTGCATAAGTGATCATGTGATCCCGAGCGCACGCTTTCTGTTTGAGATATGAATATTTGACTTGACACGTAAGTCATACTGTGTACATTTGAGCGCGTGCTTGCCGTTTAAGATTTAAAAATTAACCACGTATATGAGTTTACTTTATTTTTCATAAAAGTGCATCAAATTTACATCTTAAAAAATCATCCTAAATCATTTCTTAACCAAAAATTCAACAAAATGTATTCACGTGACTGATAATTCAGTCACAGGTCAGCTAGTATTATATTATAAATATTAAATATATATTAGAAGTTTTACTTCAGTAGTGTGGTCTAAAGCACACTTAATTTTTTTTTTGCATGTTTCTTGCTGTTTTGTCACTAACCGCATACGGCTACCATTCATTTTTGATTCCAATACAATACAATAAAATATACATATTTTAGTGTGTTAGTTATGGAAACAAAAATTAATGGTAGCCACCCTCTCGCTGATATTCCATCTTCATGCGATGGGAGGGGAGATAAGATCTATTTTTTCACCATAAAGAAATCACCATAAAGATTAAAAAAATATCCATTTTATGCAAAGAGACTATCAAATGTTTTTGATGATTTTTTCGATCACATCATTTGTCAGTTTTGTCATTTTTTTTTTTGTTATGAAAATGGGTCACTTGTAAAAATTCTCTCAGCAATGATAATAATATAATGTATTTATATTTGTTTCATTGTAATACGTTGATTCACTATCATTATGAACCACAACGGACCGATATTACGGTGCATTTGAGCCAAAAAATTAAATTTTGCAAAAAATTAGGGTGGCTTTTAAGTTATGGAGGTCAATATCGAAAATATACGAGTTTTTTGGGACAAATGGTTGATGTCATATTGTAGGTGAGGTTTGTGGCTAATAATCCTGAAAATAAGAAACAAAAGTCTTAGGCTAGTTTTTTAGCAATTTTCGGGGTATGTCAAATAGGTTCGGCGCTGTGGGCGTGGCCAAAATGACCAAAAATGGCGGTTTAGAGACCGGCCGCGGCCAACATGGCGGCCAAATCAAAAAGTGTTAGAACAAAAGTTGCTTAGTTTTTCAAGTACTTGAAACCCTGAAAATATGAGATCAAAAGTAAGAAGTACGGACAGACAAACATATATAGAAAAGCAAGATTATTTGGTGACGTCATAGAAAAATTTCCAAATATCATAACTTTAGTCAAAATCATCCGTTTTGGGCATTTGAGGTATCTTTGAATTGGTGCATACGTCTACAATCATAATTTGCTAGTTAAAAAATAATTGGGGCACTTTTTGGGGCTATTATACCTGAAAAACTGATTTTTGGCGTAATTTTCGGAAGGTGATATCTCCACTCAATGTTAGTAGAAATTCTTGCTTTTATACATTATTTGCGTCTACTTTTCAAGACCTTTCCAATGGTATATAACATGATCCTGGCGGCCTCAAAAGGAAAAAGTTCGAAACTAGCTGTATACATACGAGTTCGACTTCCAGCACAGTAGGTGCTTTCGTCACTCGTTTGGACTTTCGTCCAAAGTGATCGTTTTAATTATTTTGTCAAATATATTCGTCAATTTCTCCCAAATTATTTCCCTGACCGATAGGTAATGGAATATTCTGAGGAAAATCCAATTTTATCTTGGAACCATTTCTAAAACAATTTCTAAAGAAATTCTTAGTAAAAATTAGAGAGCTGAAAATGTTGTGGCCAACACCCAACTTCCTTTTACCACGAATGTATTTGTAGATCTCGAAAACATCACAATTGAATTCAAAAGCGAGAAATTAAACTTACCGGACTTTTGGAAAAAGTACATATAGTATATGCATTATTCCTGCTTAAATTTCAGAAAACGAACACGGCCAACGCCTATCATTGTCGCGTTTTTTTGTGAATTTGGTTAGCGGCTATTCAGATACAACAAAAAAAATTAGGAAATTGTTGTTTTTGCGATTACTCACTTGTATAATATAGGATAGTAGTATGAAGAATTAGATTTTTTTTGACAATCAGAATTGTCATTTTCATTATTTGTTTGTTTATCGAAATGTATAAGTGGAGGAACAGGTAAATAGAAAATATTTTTTATAAATCCATAAAAATAATCTATATAAATAAAACAAAGTCGTGTTAGTTACACCATTTATAACTCAAGAACGGCTTGACCGATTTTTATGATTTTTGTTTTGTTGGATTTGACTCCGTTCCGAATAGCATAATAACTATTAAAACATCGGAAAAATTCACCAAATAAAAATTTATCAAGAAAATTCATTTTCTCATACATTTAGTACATTTTGTTTTTTTTTATTTTGTTCGTCTCAATACAGTGGTGGTTTAGGAAAAAAGAAAAGTCGGAAAAACTCAAAAAGGATGTCCCAAAAATCTAATAGAAAAACATTTTTTATATGAATTTTGTAGGTGTAGTTTGTATGTGACGAGTGGTGCAGTGGTTAAAGCTTCGGCGCTTGGACCGCAAGGTACTGGATACGAATCCGACTGGAGGCTGCATGCACATTTACCATTTTATTTTTTATCCAATTTTTTTTTTATTTCATCTACTTATCCATATAAATACAGTCCGAATTGCGAATTCATGGTGAACGAATCAATTTTGACAGCGATTATAAATATATATTTTCTTTTGCGATAATAGTCTTAATTTTAGTATATAGTTTGGTTTTGGTTAGTTAAATCGGTTAAGTGGTGTTTGGTTTAGAATAAAATAGTGATAAAAGTGGTTTATAGAGATAATAAATAGTGTTAAGGTGATTTTGTTGTGTGTTACAACAACAACAAATAAAAAAAATTTTTTTTTGGCGAGCAGATATACGTCATATTGTTTGTATATCGCAGGGTGTCCCAACACCGGTACACAGTTTTTTTTTAACCTCAGTCCGGCAACTGCCTTCGGGCAGGATGTCGTTTAAAAGTAAAAACCGGTTTAAGCCCCTCATGAATATGAGGGCATACAGCGATCCTCTGCAATTGGGGGAAATTAACAATAAAAAAAGGAGACTTTTTTTCGAAGGGGTGCACGATAAACCAAAGATATTTGGTCATTAAAAAAACGAATAGTGAACACAGCTTCAGAGGAATTTCACCTTTCCTAATTCAGAAAGGACTACAGATGGTCACCGAACACATCAAAGAGACTCAGCGACTACGAAGTCGAGATCTTCTTGTGCTAACTACTAAAGAGGATGGATACACAGCTTTAATGAAAGCAACAAAATTAGCGGAAATGCCCGTTCAAGTAGAAGAGCATAAGTTTTTAAACAGTAGCAAAGGAGTAGTATATAGCTTTGATTTGATGAATGTTGACACCGAAGAAATCGAGAAAGAATTAAAGAAGCAGAAAGTGACAAAAGTAGAAAGGATCAAAAGGAAAATAAATGGAGAGCTTAAAGATACTCCTTTACATATTATGACCTTTAACACCATAAATTTACCAGAATACATTAAAGCAGGGTTCTTGCGGTTAGACGTACGGTTGTATTTACCAAACCCGATGAGGTGCCATAATTGCCAGCGGTACGGGCACACGAAAAATAAGTGCTTCCGGGTAACTACATGCTCTAAATGCGCCAAAAATATTCCGGATGGACACGATAATGAGAATTGTGAACCCATAAAATGTGCTAATTGTGGAAACAATCACACTACCTTTGACAAAAAGTGCCCTATATTCGAGATGGAGAAACAAATTATAAAAATAAAAACCATGGATCGGATAACATACTTCAGAGCAAAGGAAATTTATTATCGCGAAAACGCAAACACCACGGGAGCATCGAAGGCAACGCAACAAAATGAAACATACAGTAAAGTACTACAACAGAATTCAGGAAACGCTCAAAACGAGGACAATAATAATAACAGTAATAATAAAAATAATATCAGCAGCCAAAATAATAAAAACAACAATAATAATATTGAAAAGAATAAAAGTAATAATAACAATAATAATAATAACAATAGTAATAGCAAGAGTAATAATAATATAAACAATAATAACAACAATAATAGCGACAATAATAACAACAACAATAACAACAACAACAATAATAGTAATAATAATGAAATCAATAAAAACAAATCAAAACTTTTAAACAACGAGAAAACGAAAGCAGAATTAACAAAAGCAACAATGACAACACAGGGGCCGGGACCTAGTACAACAAAAATCGAGATCGGAGCAACAGCAGCAAAAAACATTGAAGCATTGAAGTCCAGGAGATACACCTATCTCAGTCCTACTGAGTTAGAACTTTTTCAACAAAATGATGGTATGAGTGATGATGAATGTTGAGGGAAGAAGGGGAAAAAGCATTTTCATTTTCCTTATTAAAGTTTTATTTTTTATTTTTTTCCCTTCTTCCTTTTTTTGAATGGCTGAGCGAATGATAAGATCCAATGGATGTATGACAATTGGTCAGATAAATATCCGCAGCATGTATGCCAATGGCGATATGTTGCGGACTTATCTGGCCAAAAATGATGTGAATGTGATGCTTTTGTGTGAAACTTGGGAGCGTGAGGATAGGACGTTTCGTGTAAGTGGGTATAATTTGCTGTCCAGACCGAGGGCCGATGGCTTCGGTGGTGTAGCGATATTGGCACAGAACAAAATTAGCCTTGTCGTGTGCGACACACCGACTTTCGAGCGCATCGAAGTTATCGCTGCCAAAACTCGGAATCTGGACAGAAATTTGTTATTTGTGAGTGTATATGCAACTCCAATTGAATCAGTGAGTGATAGAGAGAAAAACCTGAGAGATTTTGAAATTTTGTTTAACTGGGTGGAAGGAAAAAGTGACGTAATTTTGGGGGGTGATATGAATGCGCATTCGAGAGTATGGGGGTGTGAAAGAAATGATGCTTGGGGTACCTTGTTGACTCGCCTCATTCTGGATTCGGATCTCGTAATCCTGAATGATGGTGAGCCAACTAGGATGCCGTCTGTGGGGTCGACAGCCAGTGCAATAGATTTGACGTTAATGTCTAGCGGGCTGTCGGCCCAAGTCACTTGGAATGTTACGGATGAGAATTTGGGTAGCGATCATTATTTGATCAGGATGTGTTTAGGTGGTGTAAATGTTGACATAGACCGTAAGGTCATTATGAATGGTAAGAAATGGGTCGAACGTATGAATGAAATTCTCATAATGAATGAAGCAACTGAGGTTAACCAACTTGAGGATGAAATAGAGAGAATAAATGGAATGTGCATTATACATGTAAGAAGGAATGAATGTACGGTGAAAGGTTGGTGGAATAATGAAATCCAGTATTGGTATGAAAAGAAACGGATAGCACTGAGAGAGTTCAATAGGTGTATATGTCATGAATGTAGAATAAATTATGGAAGGATGAATGGAAGACTGAAAAAGGCTATCCGTAGAGCGAAGAGGAAAAGTTGGCGGGACTATGTGTCCAAAATGACACATAGGACCACAACTAAGGATGTATGGGATAATTTTAATAGAGTGAGAGGTTATAGATCGAAAGGAAGAAATGTAGTGTTAGATGACAGAGAGAAAGGAGGTGTCTTTTTACAAATGATGATGGACGTTAGAAACAATTTGAGTGATAGGAATGAAGTTTTGTTACCTGATAATGAAAGAGAATTTATGAATGACATGTGTAAGGAGTTTGAATGGGATGAGTTCCGTGGGGTTTTAGAAACTTCCAAATCTACTACCCCCGGAACTAACAGAGTGAGCTATAAAATGATTGGGAGATTGGAATTCGAAGCCAACGTGGCTTTGCTTCGAATTCTCAATCGAGCATGGATGAGTATTCAAATACCGGAAAAATGGAAGGAAAGCAGGGTGGTACCCATTCCAAAAAGAGATCGGGATCAAAATCTGGCAACAAATTACAGGGGAATATGTATGTTGAATGTATTTGTCAAAATAGTGAATGGTATGATGAAAGGTCGTTTGGATAAATTAGTGAATGAGGATAATTTGCTGCCGGAAACAACCTTTGGGTTCCGTTGTAACCACTCAGCTAATGAATGTGCTGAAAAGTTTGTATGGGAAGTGAGAAAGGAAAAGAAGTATGTTGTGGCGGTATTTTTGGATATTGAAAGGGCATATGATTACGTGGTTCCGGGAAAACTGTTTCAGGTCCTTATGGACTTGGGGTTTCCTTGGAAAATTTGCAAATGGGTGTATGATTTCACGAATGACAGAAAATTGGTGTTGTGTGGTAGAGGGTATAGGTTGGAGGGAGCGGTGAACATAGGCCTCCCCCAAGGCAGTAAAATCTCACCGACTCTCTTCAATCTATACACGAGCTCGGTGCATAGGTTTAACTCCCCGGACAAAGTCATTTTGCAATTTGCAGATGACTTTGTTCTGATGGGCAAGGGGAAGACCATCGAGGAGGCGTTGAGTCGGGCTCAAGAATGTGTAAATCAGGTAACAGAATGTTTGACTGAATTGAATTTGTGTGTAAATTCGAGGAAATGTTGTAGTATGACTTTTAGAACAAATCGTATGGTAGATGTCCGAGTGTATAATGAGAGAATTGAGTGTGTAAATTTGACTAGGTATTTGGGAATCTGGATTGATAAGCGATTGAATTTTAGAGTGCATATGGATAAATTAGCCGATAATTGCAAGAACAGATTAAATGTGATTAAAAGGGTGAGCAAACCGAAATGGGGAGCTCAACCTAGTGTGACTGATATTTTGCGAAAGGCGCTAGTATCATCCAAAATTGCGTATGGAATGAGTGTTTATGGTGATGGGTCCAAAGTCGCGTTTAAAAAGTTGATGACTGTGGAGAATGCTTGTGCCAGAGTGGTATTGGGGGCGATTAATTCAACCCCAATACACACTCTGTGGTCTGAATTGGGTGACTCACCTCTCAATTATAAGAGGGAGTGGATCACCGTGCGAGAGACTGTGCGGATGTTGACTAAGGACAATAAATTGGTGAATGAAATGAAAGAGAGTTTGCAAAGAGGGACGGATTACCAAAGGACACCAAGGTCAAGGGTGATCTTGGAGAATATGAATGTATTCTCCAAGATTCGGCCCGTAAATCCGAAAGTCCCTCCGAGCAATCTAATTGTGCGATTGAAGTTTGGTGATACAACAAAAGCGATGATGAATGAGTTATCGGTTAATAGTGAGTTTTTAAAAATGCGAGCAAATTATGTTGCACATGTGGAAGTTTATACAGATGCTAGTGTGAATGGTGATCGAGTAGGTGTAGGAATTTTTATTCCTTCAACGAGAAAAGAAAAAATACTAAGAGTGAATGCCAGCATCTGTATAATGAATGCAGAGTTGATTGGAATTATGGAAGGGATCAAGTTGGCAATGACACAAGGGAGGAGGAGAGTAGTATTATTCTCCGACTCCCGGAGTGGGTTAGAATTAATTAGTAAGGGTGGGGGAACTCATGGTAATGTGTATGTGGAAATGTTGTATGAGTACCTTCAATCTTGTGGGAGTGAAGTCATTCTTCAATGGATACCATCACACCTACAAATTGAAGGTAATGAAAGAGCCGATATGCTTGCGAAACTGGGTTGTTTGATTGGGGATGTAAATGAATATGAATGTATGGATGCAAGAGATGTACTTCGCATGTTTCAAGTGAATCTTTGGAGAAAATGGGAGAGGGAGTTTGTTGAAAAGTGTCAGATGAAAGGCAAGAAGTACTTTGAGGTGGTTAGTTCTCCTTTGAGCCAACCTTTTTATAAGGTCCTCAAAGGAGATACTAGAATGATAAGAACGATTGAGCGCGTACGATTGAATCATGGTAATTGGAAAGAATGCTTGAAGAAACGGAATTTGATTGAGAATGAATTATGCGAAAGTTGTTTGGTTGTGGAGGACATCGAACATTTGATTCTGAAATGTTCTGCATTCAATCAGAACAGACAAAGGTTCGATGTTCTCTTGAGAGCAAGGAACATGACTGAGTTATTACGAATGGGAATGAACGTATATAAGAATGTGTATGATTTTATAAGAATGAATCAGATACAAGTATGAAAGGGGATCGATGTGTGAAAGGTGAATAAAAGGAAAAATAAAATAAATTGTACATGAACAATGTAAACTTAAAAAAAAAAAAATTGTAATTTTTGGGAAATCGGGCCAAATGGCACCTAATTAATGGAGCTAGTGCCAAATAAATAAAAAAAAAAAAAAAAAAAAAAAAAAATCTATATAAATAAAACAAAGTCGGGTTAGTTACACCATTTATAACTCAAGAACGGCTGGACCGATTTTTATGATTTTTGTTTTGTTGGATTTGACTCCGTTCCGAATAGCATAATAACTATTAAAACATCGGAAAAATTCACCAAATAAAAATTTATCAAGAAAATTCATTTTCTCATACATTTAGTTCATTTTGTTTTTTTTTATTTTGTTCGTCTCAATACAGTGGTGGTTTAGGAAAAAAGAAAAGTCGGAAAAACTCAAAAGGGATGTCCCAAAAATCTAATAGAAAAACATTTTTTATATGAATTTTGTAGGTGTAGTTTGTATGTGACGAGTGGTGCAGTGGTTAAAGCTTCGGCGCTTGGACCGCAAGGTACTGGATACGAATCCGACTGGAGGCTGCATGCACATTTACCATTTTATTTTTTATCCAATTTTTTTTTTATTTCATCTACTTATCTATATAAATAAAACAAAGTCGTGTTAGTTACACCATTTATAACTCAAGAACGGCTGGACCGATTTTTATGATTTTTGTTTTGTTGGATTTGATTCCGTTCCGAATAGCATAATAACTATTAAAACATCGGAAAAATTCACCAACAAAAAGTTATCAAGAAAATTCATTTTCTCATATATTTAGTACATTTTGTTTTTTTTATTTTGTTCGTCTCAATACAGTGGTGGTTTAGGAAAAAAGAAAAGTCGGAAAAACTCAAAAGGGAAGCCCCAAAAATCTAATAAAAAAATCTTTTTTTTTATATGAATTTTGTAGGTGTAGTTTGTATGTGACGAGTGGTGCAGTGGTTAAAGCTTCGGCGCTTGGACTGCAAGGTACTGGATACGAATCCGACTGGAGGCTGCATGCACGTTTAACATTTTATTTTTTATCCAATTTTTTTATTTTATCTACTTAGCTATATAATTCATGATGGAAATGGTGGATTATTTTTCTTCGATGCGCCCGGTGGAACTGGCAAGGCATTCCTCATATCATTGATGTTGGCCACTGTTCGTGCGAGATCCAATATTGCTGTAGCAGTTGCTCAGCGTTGAAATTGTCGTTAGACCTTAAATCGGCTGAAAACCCGACTTGCAACATTGCGAAACATTCAGCAATGGCGAAAGTTTTGGTAGCAGTAAAATCATCATCGATTATGAATGTACAATGGCGCATTTGAAGCATTCAATCGAACTATGAAAGATCTACGCAATGACTCAAGATTTCCGTCAAAAAATACCAGTGATTCCAAGATTGACCGCTGTCGATGAAATAAACGCTTACCTCAAATCATCGACTCTGCGTGGCGCTATGTGATGAAACTTTAGCTGACGACAAACATGCGAGTTGCATTGTTAAACCAGAGACAACCTAACAGAGATATTTCATTCTATGTAAACGTAAAAATTTAAACTGCGAGTTAATTCAAACGTATACGCAGTTTAACGAAAAATAACAGATACAACGATGACATTGTAATTGTCAGAAATATATTTTGTTTTCATTTTTTACCTCGAACGAAAAATTTAATTTGATTGTCTGTGGTTAAACGATCCATCTGCCGAAGATTTCTCCAAGCAATTGCTGACTATCGGCATAAAGCAAAATATACATAAGAGGACTCATGTAGAGATTCCGAGGTTAATCTATTTTACTTTTGGCAATCTGTATAAGCCTAACAAGAACAATGAACTATAAAATAACTATGCCGATATGTTAATAAGGTACGTATATATGGATCAAATATAGAAAAAAATATAATTTGTGTATATAAATATAATAAAACTATAAAATAAGATTAACCTCGGAAAAACATGCTTACAAAATTTGCACTACTTGATTTCTCTTATATATTTATTGCTCGATGCTATCGGTAATGGCCGTGTTCCGGTCGACGAATCGAACAGATTTATTTAGTTTCCTCAGAACTTTTACAATTTTGTCTCAACGAAGGACGAGCTCATCAACAAAGTGTTCCCGAACAATATTACTAACCACAAAAATCACAATTGGGTGAGTGAACGAGTAATTCTTGCGGCAAAGAACAAAAATGGGGATCACTTAAATTTCACAATTCAAAATCTAACCGTCGGTCCACTTCATTCCTTCAAATCTATCGACTGTGTGACAAACAAAGACGAAGCAACCAACTGTCCAACTGAATTTTTAAACTCATTGGATCTGGTTAGCTTGCCCCCGCACAATTTACAACTGAAAGTTGGTGTATTGCCGGTAATCATCATGCTACGAAACCTGAATCAACCAAAACTATATAACGGAACGCGTTTTATTTTGAGAAATCTCAAGGAAAGTTCAAAGGTGAGGAAGTTCTCATTCCGAGAGTTCTGTTGATCTCAACCGATATGCCATTCGAGTTTAAACGAATTCAATTTCCGATTCGTCTTGCATTCGCCATGACGATCAACAGATCACAAGGTCCATCCTTGAGTGTTTGTGGCCTGAATCTGGAAAACGAATGTTTCTCTCACGGCCAATTGTACATAGCATGTTCACGTGTCGGCAAACCATCCGATTTCTTCGTTCTCGCACCTGACAATAAAACAAAAAATGTCGTATATCACAAGATATTTTACTGAAGGGAATCGACCCTATTGCAACCTACTCAGGAAATAGTTTAAAAGAAAGTAGTGCAACAATGCTACGCGAATCATTTCGAATCAATTCAATAAAACGAATTCCTTGCTGCCACGTGAATTACATTCATTTCAATGTAATTAAAATATATTTCATTTTGATTGAATTTAATTAATTTGGAGTATTCATTTTATCCGCCCCGGAGGTCTCGGGTTCAATTCCTGGTAGTGACAAGGAAAAAATTGCACGGCTGGTTTAAAATCAATGAATTAATCACTCATTAGTCATTATCCGAAATGAAAATATGATTATTAAACCTCATTTAAGGCGGCCAAATCTCTTGATGGGATATAGTGCCAGAGAAAGAGAGAGAGAGAGAGAGAAATTCATTTTATCTTAATAAAAAAAGTCAATTTAATTAAGCTATAATAACTTTATACAACATTTATTGATTTTGAGGCGGTACGAAGTTCGCCGGGTCAGCTAGTATGTAAATAAATCTTAGATTTTAGTATTGTATGCAAGTGGCAGCGATGAATTGGATTTATTTTCATCCAGTGACTCACCAACATCCAGTAATGAAAACCACGCTAAGGTTGAAAATTTCATTCAAACTATAGAGAACTACAGCGAGATGGATTTCAAAATGCATTTTCGATTGCGTCGATCGACAGTTCTTTTATTAATTGGTACGTTTTTCCTTTATAAATTTGATAATTATAATCTGACTTTTTCTTCAAAACTTGTTTACAGAAAAATATAATTCATCGTTCGATTTGAATGAAATAAGACCAGGACATTCACGATTTCTGGTACGTCAGCAATACGCTTACATTTCGTCAATTAGAAAATTAATTTGGCGTTGCAAAATCAACGGCATGAAACGTTGTGGCACGCGATTCTAATTTTTGTGTCGATATCGGGAAGGATTATCTAAAGTGGCCATGTCTCGAGGAAATTAAATCTATGCCTATGTCAACGTCCGGTTTACGTCCAGTCTACGTCAGGTCTACATCTGGTCTACGTCAGATCTACGTCCGGCCTACGCATACGTCCGTTCTACGTCCATTTTATGTCCGGTCTACGTCCGGTCTACTTCTACGCCTGGTCTACGTCTACGTCTGGTCTACATCTAACTCTACGTCCGGTCTATGTTCGGTATAGGTCCGGTCTACGTCCACGTCCGATCTACGTCTGCGTGGAACGTTTTGACACGCGTTTCTAATTTTTGTATCGATATCGGGAAGGATTTTCTAAAGTGGCCAAGTCTCGCGGAAAGTAAGATCCATGCCTACGTCCGTTCTACGTCCGGTCTACGTCTACGACTGGTCTACGTCCGGTCTACATCTACGCCTGGTCTACGTCTACGTCTGGTCTACATCTAACTCTACGTCCGGTCTACGTTTGGTATAGGTCCGGTCTACGTCCACGTCCGATCTACGTCCGCGTAGACCGCTTTTGGCGTCGCAAAATCAACGGCGTGGAACGTTTTGACACGCGTTTCTAATTTTTGTATCGATATCGGGAAGGATTATCTAAAGTGGCCAAGTCTCGCAGAAAGTAAGATCCATGCCTACGTCCGTTCTATGTCCGGTCTACGTCTACGTCTGGTCTACGTCCGATCTACGTCCGGTCTACGTCCGGTCTACGTCTACGTCCGGTCTACGTCTAGACTGGACGTAGACGTAGAACCGGACGTAGGCCGAACGTAGACCGGACCTATACCGCACGTGGACCGGACGTAGACGTAGACCGGACGTAGAACGGACTTATACCGGACGTAGACCGATTTCCAAATATTTAAGAATTTTATTATTACCCTCAAAGATGTTTTGTCTCAAATAACAAACATCTCAGAGATTTCCAAGCATGTGGATAAAAAAGATTTGTTTCTTACATCAATTACTAGTTCAGAACAACTTCGATCACCTCTGTGCGATCCGTAGGGGCCGAGATAAATAATTTCAAATGTTTAAGAATTTTCGTATTACACTCAACGATAGTTTGTCTCGAATAACAAAAAACTCAGAGATTTT
Source organism: Nephrotoma appendiculata (assembly GCA_947310385.1). Lineage (NCBI taxonomy): Eukaryota > Metazoa > Arthropoda > Insecta > Diptera > Tipulidae > Nephrotoma > Nephrotoma appendiculata. The sequence continues at coordinate 247,111,261 of OX371223.1, read as the reverse complement.
TGAGCATGTGAATAAATAAGATTGATTTCTTACATTAAGTACCAGTTCAGCATCACTTCGATCATCTCTGTGCGATTCGTAGTGTGTTTTGTTGAAAAAAATTTCATTTTTTAAAAATTCACTCAAAACTTTTCACAAAACTTAAATGTTTGCTTACTTATATAGTGTAGAAATATTTGTGTTTATTAAAAAATTTCAGATATTATTATGAAAGTTCATATTTGAGTGTTTTTTCAATTCTAAGTACTTATAGGGCACAGTATATATAGTATTTTGTTATTGTAGCAGAAACTTCACTCCGATGGCCCAATATCTGAAACGGCATTTAACTTTTCCGCTGTTGAAATTTTTGTGCGACAAGAATGTATGTATCATGACAACATAACCTATAAATTATTGTTACGGATCTCCGACGACATACACGTGTTGTTCGGGTATGCTGCAGTTGGCTGGGAGAGTTCATGTCGCCGTTATTTAGACCGCACAAATTTTCCACGTGTTTAATATACAAAGGGAGGAAAAATCCGTTGTTCACACTAACCCCACCCCGATAAGAATCACCAATTAAAGAAACGGACTTATTCCATTTTAATAAACTTTATTGCACATCACAAAAACATGAAACTTAATTTAATCACTATAAAATTGAAAGGGTATCTTATAATACCAACTTAAATATTTAAATGTATATATATGTATTTTTTTTATTTATTAAAGATTAATCAGATTGAGAAATCAATAATAGGAAGACTATAGCAAAAAATTATGTTAGCTGGAAACTATACATACTAACTATCAGACGAATCATTTTGTGTATTCGGTATGCATATGTATATATATATATATATATATATATATATATATATATATATATATATATATATATATATATATATATATATATATATATCTATATATATAAAACAAAGTCGGGTTAGTTACACCATTTATAACTCAAGAACGGCTGGACCGATTTTTATGATCTTTCTTTTGTTGGATTTGACTCCGTTCCGAATAGCATAATAACTATTAAAACATTGGAAAAATTTACCAAAAAAAAAGTTATCAAGAAAATTCATTTTCTGATATATTTAGTACATTTTGTTTTTTTTATTTTGTTCGTCTCAATACAGTGGTGGTTTAGGAAAAAAGAAAAGTCGGAAAAACTCAAAAGGGAAGCCCCAAAAATCTAATAAAAAAATCTTTTTTTTTATATGAATTTTGTAGGTGTAGTTTGTATGTGACGAGTGGTGCAGTGGTTAAAGCTTCGGCGCTTGGACTGCAAGGTACTGGATACGAATCCGACTGGAGGCTGCATGCACATTTACCATTTTATTTTTTATCCAATTTTTTTTTATTTCATCTACTTCTATATATATTAAACAAAGTCGGGTTAGTTACACCATTTATAACTGAAGAACGGCTGGACCGATTTTTATGATCTTTCTTTTGTTGAGTTTGACTCCGTTCCGAATAGCATAATAACTATTAAAACATTGGAAAAATTCACCAACAAAAAAGTTATCAAGAAAATTCATTTTCTCATATATTTAGTACATTTTGTTTTTGAAGTAAAACTTCTTTAGGCACGCTTGACTTGGGGACTAAGCTGGCAAATGCGTTACGAAAAGTGTAATCGAACGAGGCGAACGAAACAATAGACGCAAAACGAAATCATTTTCCTTTAGTATCAGGATGTGGCATGACAATTCATAAATCCCTAGGTGGAACATTAGTTGATACCATTTTATTTTAATCATTGGTTAAAAAAATGGGATAATTAGAAAATTGGAAAATTGGTAAATGGAAAATTGGAAAAATTGGAAAATTGGAAATTTCGAAATTTGCAAAATTGGAAAATTTGAAAATTTGTAAATTGGAAAATTGGAAAATTGGAAAATTTGAAAATTGGAAAACAGGTAAATGGAAAATTGGAAAATAGGGATATATGAAAATATGAAAATATGAAAATATGAAAATATGAAAATATGAAAATATGAAAATATGAAAATATGAAAATATGAAAATATGAAAATATGAAAATATGAAAATATGAAAATATGAAAATATGAAAATATGAAAATATGAAAATATGAAAATATGAAAATATGAAAATATGAAAATATGAAAATATGAAAATATGAAAATATGAAAATATGAAAATATGAAAATATGAAAATATGAAAATATGAAAATATGAAAATATGAAAATATGAAAATATGAAAATATGAAAATATGAAAATATGAAAATATGAAAATATGAAAATATGAAAATATGAAAATATGAAAATATGAAAATATGAAAATATGAAAATATGAAAATATGAAAATATGAAAATATGACAATATGAAAATATGAAAATATGAAAATATGAAAATATGAAAATATGAAAATATGAAAATATGAAAATATGAAAATATGAAAATATGAAAATATGAAAATATGAAAATATGAAAATATGAAAATATGAAAATATGAAAATATGAAAATATGAAAATATGAAAATATGAAAATATGAAAATATGAAAATATGAAAATATGAAAATATGAAAATATGAAAATATGAAAATATGAAAATATGAAAATATGAAAATATGAAAATATGAAAATATGAAAATATGAAAATATGAAAATATGAAAATATGAAAATATGAAAATATGAAAATATGAAAATATGAAAATATGAAAATATGAAAATATGAAAATATGAAAATATGAAAATATGAAAATGAAAATATGAAAATATGAAAATATGAAAATATGAAAATATGAAAATATGAAAATATGAAAATATGAAAATATGAAAATATGAAAATATGAAAATATGAAAATATGAAAATATGAAAATATGAAAATATGAAAATATGAAAATATGAAAATATGAAAATATGAAAATATGAAAATATGAAAATATGAAAATATGAAAATATGAAAATATGAAAATATGAAAATATGAAAATATGAAAATATGAAAATATGAAAATATGAAAATATGAAAATATGAAAATATGAAAATATGAAAATATGAAAATATGAAAATATGAAAATATGAAAATATGAAAATATGAAAATATGAAAATATGAAAATATGAAAATATGAAAATATGAAAATATGAAAATATGAAAATATGAAAATATGAAAATATGAAAATATGAAAATATGAAAATATGAAAATATGAAAATATGAAAATATGAAAATATGAAAATATGAAAATATGAAAATATGAAAATATGAAAATATGAAAATATGAAAATATGAAAATATGAAAATATGAAAATATGAAAATATGAAAATATGAAAATATGAAAATATGAAAATATGAAAATATGAAAATATGAAAATATGAAAATATGAAAATATGAAAATATGAAAATATGAAAATATGAAAATATGACAATATGAAAATATGAAAATATGAAAATATGAAAATATGAAAATATGAAAATATGAAAATATGAAAATATGAAAATATGAAAATATGAAAATATGAAAATATGAAAATATGAAAATATGAAAATATGAAAATATGAAAATATGAAAATATGAAAATATGAAAATATGAAAATATGAAAATATGAAAATATGAAAATATGAAAATATGAAAATATGAAAATATGAAAATATGAAAATATGAAAATATGAAAATATGAAAATATGAAAATATGAAAATATGAAAATATGAAAATATGAAAATATGAAAATATGAAAATATGAAAATATGAAAATATGAAAATATGAAAATATGAAAATATGAAAATATGAAAATGAAAATATGAAAATATGAAAATATGAAAATATGAAAATATGAAAATATGAAAATATGAAAATATGAAAATATGAAAATATGAAAATATGAAAATATGAAAATATGAAAATATGAAAATATGAAAATATGAAAATATGAAAATATGAAAATATGAAAATATGAAAATATGAAAATATGAAAATATGAAAATATGAAAATATGAAAATATGAAAATATGAAAATATGAAAATATGAAAATATGAAAATATGAAAATATGAAAATATGAAAATATGAAAATATGAAAATATGAAAATATGAAAATATGAAAATATGAAAATATGAAAATATGAAAATATGAAAATATGAAAATATGAAAATATGAAAATATGAAAATATGAAAATATGAAAATATGAAAATATGAAAATATGAAAATATGAAAATATGAAAATATGAAAATATGAAAATATGAAAACATGAAAATATGAAAATATGAAAATATGAAAATATGAAAATATGAAAATATGAAAATATGAAAATATGAAAATATGAAAATATGAAAATATGAAAATATGAAAATATGAAAATATGAAAATATGAAAATATGAAAATATGAAAATATGAAAATATGAAAATATGAAAATATGAAAATATGAAAATATGAAAATATGAAAATATGAAAATATGAAAATATGAAAATATGAAAATATGAAAATATGAAAATATGAAAATATGAAAATATGAAAATATGAAAATATGAAAATATGAAAATATGAAAATATGAAAATATGAAAATATGAAAATATGAAAATATGAAAATATGAAAATATGAAAATATGAAAATATGAAAATATGAAAATATGAAAATATGAAAATATGAAAATATGAAAATATGAAAATATGAAAATATGAAAATATGAAAATATGAAAATATGAAAATATGAAAATATGAAAATATGAAAATATGAAAATATGAAAATATGAAAATATGAAAATATGAAAATATGAAAATATGAAAATATGAAAATATGAAAATATGAAAATATGAAAATATGAAAATATGAAAATATGAAAATATGAAAATATGAAAATATGAAAATATGAAAATATGAAAATATGAAAATATGAAAATATGAAAATATGAAAATATGAAAATATGAAAATATGAAAATATAAAAATATGAAAATATGAAAATATAAAAATATGAAAATATGAAAATATGTTGATATGAAAATATGAAAATTGGAAAATTGGTAAATTGGAAAACTGGTAAATTTGAAAATTGGAAAATTGAAAAATTGGAAAATTCGAAAATTGGAAAATTGGACAATTGGAAAATTGAAAAATTGAAAAATTGAAAAATTGAAAAATTGCAAAATTCCAAAATAGGAAAATAAAAAATATGAAAATAGGAAATTTTGAAAGATGGTAAATTGGAAAATTGAAAAACAGGAAAATTGGAAAGTCATAATATAGACTTCTATGTCACTGACTGACTCACTCGAGAACGCACAGGGTGACCAAAATTTTTTTCTTCTATATTATAACATCTATGTCACTCACTAACTTACTCACTCCAGAACGCACAGGGTGACCAAAAAAAATTCGTCCGTGTGATATATTTTATATATGTATTTTTTCTATATTATAGCTCCATTTCACACGAGGTATCACAGAAACCGATTCTTTCTTCGTTTCTTTCCCCGATTGCCTATGATACAGGTTTTAATGCGACTTATACATATTTTCGATGAAACCACATGATGTACTGTGGTTATACATAAATGAAATAAAAAATATTTCAAGGCCATTTTTACTATGCGAAGAGATTTCAAAAATGGTTTTTTTGTCCATTTTGTGACACATACATAAACATTGTCTATTACGACTAGTTGGCCCTGAAAAAGTTACCAAGTTACAAGGTTACCTCTTGTGGCATCAGACATAAACGGCTAGGTGACACTCGAGAAAGCAAAGGGTGACCAATTTTTTTTCAATATTATAATTTTTCTATATTATATTATAAATATTAAATATATATTAGAAGTTTTACTTCAGTAGTGTGGTCTAAAGCACACTTAATTTTTTTTTTTATTTTGTTCGTCTCAATACAGTGGTGGTTTAGGAAAAAAGAAAAGTCGGAAAAACTCAAAAGGGAAGCCCCAAAAATCTAATAAAAAAATCTTTTTTTTTATATGAATTTTGTAGGTGTAGTTTGTATGTGACGAGTGGTGCAGTGGTTAAAGCTTCGGCGCTTGGACTGCAAGGTACTGGATACGAATCCGACTGGAGGCTGCATGCACATTTACCATTTTATTTTTTATCCATTTTTTTTTTATTTCATCTACTTATCTATCTATATAAATAAAACAAAGTCGTGTTAGTTACACCATTTATAACTCAAGAACGGCTGGACCGATTTTTATAATTTTTGTTTTGTTGGATTTGACTCCGTTCCGAATAGTATAATAACTATTAAAACATTGGAAAAATTCACCAACAAAAAAGTTATCAAGAAAATTCATTTTCTCATATATTTAGTACATTTTGTTTTTTTTATTTTGTTCGTCTCAATACAGTGGTGGTTTAGGAAAAAAGAAAAGTCGGAAAAACTCAAAAGGGAAGCCCCAAAAATCTAATAAAAAAATCTTTTTTTTTATATGAATTTTGTAGGTGTAGTTTGTATGTGACGAGTGGTGCAGTGGTTAAAGCTTCGGCGCTTGGACTGCAAGGTACTGGATACGAATCCGACTGGAGGCTGCATGCACATTTACCATTTTATTTTTTATCCAATTTTTTTTTATTTCATCTACTTATCTATCTTCTATATAAATAAAACAAAGTCGTGTTAGTTACACCATTTATAACTCAAGAACGGCTGGACCGATTTTTATGATTTTTGTTTTGTTGGATTTGACTCCGTTCCGAATAGCATAATAACTATTAAAACATTGGAAAAATTCACCAACAAAAAAGTTATCAAGAAAATTCATTTTCTCATATATTTAGTACATTTTGTTTTTTTTTATTTTGTTCGTCTCAATACAGTGGTGATTTAGGAAAAAAGAAAAGTCGGAAAAACTCAAAAGGGAAGCCCCAAAAATCTAATAAAAAAAACCTTTTTTTATATGAATTTTGTAGGTGTAGTTTGTATGTGACGAGTGGTGCAGTGGTTAAAGCTTCGGCGCTTGGACTGCAAGGTACTGGATACGAATCCGACTGGAGGCTGCATGCACATTTACCATTTTATTTTTTATCCAATTTTTTTTTTATTTCATCTACTTATCTATTTATATAGATAAAATCTTCGTCCGAGTTACGATTTCAGTGCGAATAGTAGATTTTGACAGCTCCAAAAAAAGTTTTTTTCCTTTGCGATTTTAATATTAAATTTAATTTATTTTTGGTTTTGGTTATTTCATATTAGTTAAGTGGTTTGTGGTTTAGCATATAATATTAAAATAAGTGGTGGAATTTAGTGAAATAAGAGGTTGTGTGGTGTATGCCAATAACAATAAGAAAACAGTACTTTTTTGCGTACAATAGTACGTAATTTTTTTAGTGGTACAGAGTGTCCCAACACCGGACACAAGTTTTTTTTTTTGGTTTTTTTAATTTTTTTTTTATTCTGCGGAATTCTATTTTCGATCGGGATTTTTAAACGGTAAGTTCCCTTCGAAGATGTTCACTTTGTGAGGTTATCACATTTGTGATTGTGCGCACATCGATAATTGATTATGTAATTTTGGATTGTGTGATTAATTTTCCAGTATTATTTACAATGCCGCGAGCCAGAAGATCTAATCTTTCACCACGAAACCGTAATGCAATTAGACTTCGGACTATTGCGAATCAATCCACTGCAGATGAACAAGAAATCACACGAGAAGTGCGCCGCGTTAGTATGGCCCGACTTCGCGCTTCACAAAGACAAGCACAAAGAGAGGCAGTACGTCAAATGGCTCAGTTGACAATGAGAAATCGTCGAGCTTATCGCACAGATCAACAACGAGATAATTTTCGACGCGCAAGAAGAAATCCTTCAAGTGTTGATTTGAATCGAATAGCGTTTCAATACGATTGCACAATTGACTACAACTCGCATCCTTTCGTTCGAATTGGCCCAATGGAGTTTGTGTGCGACCATTGCGGTGCATTGAAGTTCGCTGGAGAAACGACTGGATTGTGCTGTCTCAGTGGCAAGGTGAGATTGCCATTATTGCCTGCACCACCTGAACTGTTGCGTTCATTGCTTCGTGGCGAGACACCAGAATCACGACATTTTCTATCCAACACTCAAAGATACAACGGATGTTTCCAAATGACTTCATTTGGAGCAGACATTATCGAAGAACGCGGATTCAATCCAACATTTAAGGTCATTTCTGCTCGAGAGAGTAAACATTCATTTTCTTTTGGTGATCAAAAATCTATAATTCTGACTTCGTCTTCGACTTTACAGATTCAAGGCCAAATTCACCACCGAATTGGGTCATTGCAACCGATTGAAGATGGACAGCATAAATTCATCCAAATATACTTTATGGGCAATATGGAGGATCAACTTGATCGGCGCCAAACGATCAATACAGCAATGAAAAGGATAGTTCTGAAAGATTTGCAGCAACTACTCCATGAACATCATGCATTGGTTCGATTGTTTAAATCTGCGTTGGTTCGCATGCCAAGTGACGACTGCAAAGTCGTGATCAGAGCAGATAAACGACCCGCTGGAACACACGAACGCCAATTTAATGCTCCAACAATAGATGAAGTCGCAATTGTGATTGTTGGTGAAAGCGTGGAACCGCGCGATATTGTGCTTACACGTCGCGACACTGGACAACTGCAACGAATAAATGAAACACACCGTTCATACGATACATTGCAATACCCGCTGATGTTTTGGCAAGGAGACGATGGATATCACTTCAATATCAACATGATAAATCCATTGAGCGGTGAGTACTGATATCATAATTTAGATTATGACACTAATTTTACTGATTTCATTTCAGGTGAGGAAACTAACAAGAAGGTTAGCTCGATGAATTATTATGCATATCGTTTGATGATTCGTCAAAATGCTGACAACTATTTGCTGCGATTTCGTCGTTTGCTTCAGCAATATATCGTCGACATGTACGTCAAAATCGAAACAGAGCGCCTCATTTTCATTCGGTTGAACCAAGCTAAACTGCGTTCGGCGGAATATATCCATTTACGCGATGCAATCAGCACCGAAGGAGATGCAGCTAATGTTGGTCGATTGACTATTCTACCGGCGACGTACATTGGCAGCCCGCGTCATATGCATGAATATGCGCAAGATGCAATGACATATGTTCGTCATTACGGTTGTCCAGATTTATTCATCACTTTTACTTGCAATCCGAAATGGATAGAGATTGTTCAACTGTTGCTACCCGGGCAAATAACAAGTGATCGGCACGACATCATCGCACGTGTCTTCAAACAAAAAATCCGGTCGCTGATGAACTACATTGTTAGGCATTGCGTCTTTGGGGATACTCGATGTTGGATGTATTCAATTGAATGGCAGAAACGAGGCTTGCCGCATGCTCACATTCTTATTTGGTTAGCCGAAAAAATTCGACCAGACCAAATAGATGACATCATATGTGCCGAGATTCCTGATCCCGAAACCGATCCAGACCTGCATGATGTTGTAATTACGAACATGGTTCACGGTCCGTGTGGCTCCATCAATCCCCAATTACCGTGCATGGTCGACAACAAGTGTTCCAAGCGTTATCCACGAAATTTAACCGCAGAGACTATCACTGGCAATGATGGTTATCCACTGTACCGGCGTCGATCAGCCGATGATAACGGTAGAACTATCACAACGATAGTGAGAGGAAATGAGTTCGTGGTCGACAACACTTGGATTGTTCCATATTCGCCACTTCTTTCCAAAACATTCAAGGCGCATTGCAACGTGGAGTACTGCAATTCAGTGAAGTCCATAAAATAAATTTGTAAATATGTCACGAAAGGTAGCGATATGGCAGTTTTTGGTGTTCAAAATCCCAATACAAACGATGAAATCACGCATTATCAAGTTGGTCGATATGTGAGCTGCAATGAGGCGATTTGGCGTATATTCTCATTCCCTATTCATGAACGTCATCCCACTGTTGTACATTTGGCGGTGCATCTGGAGAATGGTCAACGAGTTTATTTCAACTCATCCAATGTTGCTCAACGTGCTGAGACACCTCCAGTTTCTTTTCGATTTGTCAAAGTGATCCGTTTGCACGAACATTGCTCTACTCTGAGATGCCACGTTATTACACTTGGAACGCCTCATCAAAAAAATTTCAACGTCGGAAGCAAGGCGATGAGGTTCCTGATCATCCAAATGTGCGTTCTACTGATGCTCTTGGTCGCATTTACACAGTTCATCCGAAGAATGGACGAATGCTTCTATTTGCGGTTGTTGCTGGTGAATATTCGTGGGCCAACATCATTTGAATCACTTCGAACTGTCAATGGTGTAGTGTGCCCAACATTTCGTGCTGCATGTCAACAGCTCAACTTGCTTGAAAACGATACTCATTGGGACATGACAATCGCTGAATCAATTATTTCTGCAACTCCAAACCAGATACGCACATTATTTGCTATCATTATTTCGACATGCTTCCCATCAAATCCACGTGAACTATGGAGCAAGTACAAGAATGACATGTCAGAAGACATTCTACATCGAATTCGTGTCAGTTTCGGAAATCCCGATCTCGAGGTGAATGAGGAGATACATAACCAGGCTTTGCTTTTGATCGAAGACGTGTGTTTTCGCATGTGCGGCAGTTTGTTAGTCAAATTAGGAATGCCAACGCCATGTCGTGGAATGAACGACGCTTTCAATCGAGAATTGGAACGTGAACATGAATATGATCGAGATGCATTGAACCAATCAGTTCGAACCAATGTACCACTGTTGAACCTCCAACAGAAAGGAGTGTACGATACGTTAATGAAGGCAATTCATGATGGAAATGGTGGATTATTTTTCCTCGATGCGCCCGGTGGAACTGAGAAGACATTCCTCATGTCATTGATTTTGGCCACTGTTCGTGCGAGATCCGATATTGCTGTAGCAGTTGCTTCTTCTGGGATAGCGGCCACATTGCTAGAAGGATGCCGAACAGCTCATTCAGCGTTGAAATTACCGTTAAACCTTCAATCGGCTGAAAACCCGACATGCAACATTGCAAAACACTCAGCAATGGCGAAAGTTTTGGTAGCAAGTAAAATCATCATCTGGGATGAATGTACAATGGCGCACAAACGCGCATTGGAAGCACTCGATAGAACTATGAAAGATCTACGCAATGACTCAAGATGTTTTGGAGGCGCAATGATTCTACTTTCTGGCGATTTCCGTCAAACAATACCAGTTATTCCAAGATCGACCGCTGCTGATGAAATAAACGCTTGCCTCAAATCATCGACTCTGTGGTGTTATGTGAAGAAACTTCAGCTGACGACAAACATGCGAGTTGCATTGTTAAACGATCCATCTGCCGAAGAATTCTCCAAGCAATTGCTGACTATCGGTAATGGCCGTGTTCCGGTCGACAAATCGAACGGATTGATTTCGTTTCCTCAGAACTTTTGCATTTTTGTCTCAACGAAGGACGAGCTCATCAACAAAGTGTTCCCGAACATCATTACTAATCACAAAAATCACAATTGGGTGAGTGAACGAGTAATTCTTGCGGCAAAGAACAAAGATGTGGATCACTTAAATTTTACAATTCAAAATCTAATCGTCGGTCCACTTCATTCCTTCAAATCTATTGACTGTGTGACAAACGAAGACGAAGCAACCAACTATCCAACTGAATTTTTAAACTCATTGGATCTACCTGGCTTGCCACCGCACAATTTACAACTAAAAGTTGGCTCGATAATCATCATGCTACGAAACCTGAATCAACCAAAACTATGTAACGGAACGCGTTTGGTGGTGAGAAAACTCATGGGCAATGTAATTCACGCGACGATACTTCAAGGGAAGTTCAAAGGTGAGGAAGTTCTCATTCCGAGAATTCCGATGATCCCAACCGATATGCCATTCGAGTTTAAACGAATTCAATTTCCGATTCGTCTTGCATTCGCCATGACGATCAACAAATCACAAGGCCAATCCTTGAGTGTTTGTGGCCTGAATCTAGAAAATGAATGTTTCTCTCACGGCCAATTGTACGTAGCATGTTCACGTGTCGGTAAACCATCCGCTTTATTCGTTCTCGCACCTAACAATAAAACAAAAAATGTCGTATATCACAAGGTGCTACAATGAAGGGACTCGACTCCATTGCAACTCACCCAGCAAATAGTTTAAAAGAAAGTAGTGCAATAATGCTACGCGAACCATTTCTATTCAATTCAATAAAACGAAAGCCTTGCTGCCACGTGAATTACATTCATTTCAATATAATTAAAATATATTTCATTTTGATTTTTGTAATTTCATTGAATTTAATTAATTTGGAGTATTCATTTAATTTATTTAATCTTAATAAAAAACTCAATTTTATTAAGCTAATAACTTTAAAAAACATTTATTGATTTTGAGGCGGTACGAAGTTCGCCGGGTCAGCTAGTTTATAATAAAAAGCCGAAAATTTCCATTAATCAACAGTATAGTTTTACTCGTATTTTTAAAAAATTCAGGTAAACTACATAAGTGTTGTTCTGAACACGATAGCTGTTTTGCTTTGGCAAAGTCCGCTTAGCTTTAAAAAATAAAATATTAGCGGCCAATTTTGGTTTCAGCAATATTTACTTGTGAATTTCCAGTATCGGAAAATAATGGTTCATCATAGTTGGCGTATTTATCAGTTGTAATTAAAGAAGAGTTGGCTTTAAATAAAAACTAAAAAAATAAGACTTTCATAAAACCGATTCAGCTTACAATTACTACTGGCATGAAAGCCAACTATGATGAACAATTATTTTCCGTTACTGGAAATTCACACGTAAATATTGCTGAAACCAAAACTGGCCGCTAATATTTTATTTTTAAAGCTAAGCGGACTTTGCCAAAGCAAAACAGCTAATAAGATGATGTACCGCCAATTTTAGTCGATGTACAGTATAATGGGTTTTTTTATTTCTTCGTAGGTTATAAAATTAAGTGCCCCATGAAAAACGCTAAACATTTCAGGAATGAAATCACGATATAAACCGGACATATCTTCAATTCGATAAATTTTCACGAAAGCATCAAACATGCCGTGTTATTTTTTGAATCGAGTAAATTTTTAACCGTCCCATCTGAAAATAAAAACATATCCTTGTTTTTACCACCCATATTGAATTAGTCAGAGTTGTAGCTATAATGTAATGTAAATGGAATCTTTCTAATTAATTTATGCATTTACATGTGTTTGAATATATAAAAAGCAAAATATTTTACTTACATTATTGGTCATTTCTTATTTATATTTTATCCGACCCGGCATATCCGCAAATGGGTCTCATACGAAACGACACATTTCACAACAGGATGTGCTAAAACAGGATGTCACAAAACAGGATATCACAAAACAGTACATGGTACGCTACAGTACATGGTACGAAACAGGACCGATTAAAACAGTACATCACAAAACAGTACATGGTACAGTAGAGTACATGGTACGGAACAGGACCGATTAAAACAGTACATCACAAAACAGTACATGGTACACTAAAGTACATGGTACGGAAGAGTACATCACAAAACAGTACATATTAAAAGAGAACACCACCAGTTAATAGTCAATTTTACGGTTTTAATAACTAGTTGTGTGGGTACGGAAAAGTACCATGTCAAAAATTTATTTTTGTATGTTTTCTGAACCAACATACACATTTGTGCATTCCTTTCAAACTTATTTTCGCCCGAAAAAATACTATAACTATACACACAATTGTGTTGGTTGTACTTCAAATCAAGCGAAATTTTTTATCAAAAACGCCATTACATACTATGGTTTTTTACTCACACATTTGTGTGGTTTAGACTTAAATTGTGCCATTTTTTTTTTGGTTAAAAAGGGATATATTTATTTATATATTTATTTAAATTTTTGATCTATTTTGCAACGATCAAGTATTAGCGATTTAAATAAAAATAATTTTATATATTGTTAGGTGAAGGGATATTTTATTATAACTTAAAGCAATTATAATTCTATATACTATACTGTCTAATTACTCTAGGTGAAGGCAAATATCCACTTGATAATATCCTAATTACTAAACGTATTCAATAAAAAATATTTAACAAATCAAACTGAAAAAATCCTCCAGCTTAACGTTCAGTAAAATGTACTTTAGTGTACCATGTACTGTTTTGTGATGTACTGTTTTTATCGGTCCTGTTCCGTACCATGTACTGTTTTGTGATGTCCTGTTTTATTACATCCTGTTTTGAAATGTGCCATAGTGAACGGCTTCGTCCGCAAATACAACAGAACTGTTATTTTTCCATATTTTATGTTGAACGTAGTAAGAAGCAATCAAAAAATTGTGTACTAGAAAAAATTTCTCTGTTTCGTCAGGTAAGGAACTATTAAGATTTTTGATTAACTCTGTTGTACTCTATAGATAAAATCAAGAGTTGATCAGAGTTGTTGAGAACAACCACATATAAACTTTATTCAACAATGTAATGCATGCTATGGACTTAATATAAGTTCTTTAGGATTCGATTCAGAGAATACGAAGCATATATATTTTAAAATTATATAAATTGTTTAAAAAATCAAAACATAATTTATCGCTATAATTTATCGCGGTGTAAAGCAGCATTTTCAAAAAATCCCAGCAAATGACTTTCAGAATACTTCTGGTTTCATATCGCTTTGAATTCAATCATGTTGTGAAAAAATGAAACTGGAATGTAACTAGGCAATTGTTTTAACCTTGACTTGGAATTTGAAGATCGGAATCTGAAGGGAGTCACTTTCACTGATTATAACGGAGTAATGGTAACAGACATAAAAATGCTTTAAGTAACAGGATTTTATCAGAATTGGTCACTATATCATCCCTTCAATATTTTGCAATCTTTTAAAAGCGCTTATCATTTATACTTCTCACATAATTTCTTACGGCCTAGCTCAATACTTCGTGTTCGCTTACCTTTTTACCTCTAAAAATTAAATTAAGAAACCTACTTGAAGTGGATGAGAATATATAGGAACACTTTACGTTTTATGGTGATTTAAAGTAGATATGTAATTATGCATGTGTAATTATGCTCTATCGCGGTTTGCTTATTTCCGTCCTTACTCTTAGCGCCATTCAGCTAATTTGAGGACGTACGGCTATAGGACGGATTTTACGACCATCTGCACATTGCAAGCTCTATGCCAGCCAATACTGACATGGAAGATGGGTCGACTCATGAGTTTTGCACTCCTTTTTGTTAACTTCTTGGATAAAAATCCAAGAGGTTCCCAGGTCTTACTATTGAGTTGCTGTAAGACCGCGCCCATTGCTGTATTGGGTGCATCAGTGGTGATGCTGTATTTTGTTGCATTTAGCGGATGCGCTAAAAGAGCAACATTTTCCAAGCTGTTCTTGAGCTGAACGAATGCTTTTTGACATTCTTCCGTCCAAGAAAAGTTTTGAGGCGTTTGGGTTTCTTGAGAAGTCTTGCCAAATGCGTGTGTATTGGGGCAAGTACTTGTGCAAGTTTTAGTATAAATCGGTGGTAGTAGTTTACCATGCCGACGAACTATTGTATTTGCTTAACACTTTAAGATGCTGGGAGTTCTCTAATTGCATTAATTTGTCCTTCGGACGGCAGAATGCCATTATAGCTGTAATCTTGTGACTGAGAAAGTCAAGATAATTTGTCCCAAACACACATTTTTCTGTATTAATATTGACACCATACTTTGATAGTTCTTGGAAGAGTTTTTCCAAGTGGAGTAGGTATTGCTTCTCGTATTTTGAGGCTAAGAGAATGTCGCCGATGTATACAAAAACCAAATCGAGATCTCTCACGACTTCGTTAATGAAACGCTGAAATGTTTTGCAGCATTTCTGAGTACAAATGGCATTCGGGTGAATTCGAATAAGCCAAATGGTGTGCGGTTATCGCAGTTTTATTAATGTCGTCAGGAGCCATCGGAATGAGATGGTATATGCTCTGACGAGATCGATTTTGGTGAAAACTGTGCAACCATGTAGTTGCATGGAAAAGTTTTGCATGTCGGGGATAGGGTAACGGTTAGGAATTGTGACTGCGTTAAGCCTTTTTTAGTCCCCACATGGTCTCCAGTTGCTGTCCTGCTTCTTTACCATGTGCAATGGACATGATATTGCCGATGAAGAAGGCCGGCATATTCTTAGTTCCACCGTGTGTTGCAACTCTAGGAAAGCTGCGTTGTGTTGAATTGGGTCAAGCCATCCAGGTCTCGAAAATGGTAGATGCCCTGTAGTTACGATGTGGTGTACTATATTATGCATTACCGGAGCGTTGTAGTTTGGTAGAGCTGTTAAAGAAGGGAATTTCTTCAACAGTGCTCCATAGCCATTGTTTAGTGTATACTTCAATGGTGTTGGTGTATCAACGCGTGCTGATGTTGCGTTGATTGAAATTTTAGTGGATGGATCAATGAATTTGTGATTTTTCAAATCCACTAAAAGACCGAATTTCTTTAGGAAATCCGCGCCTATGATGGAGCGGTTAACATTGGCGAGAATGAAGGCGTGTTTGAATGAACGCCTTAATCCAATGTCAACGTTAAGTAATTTTGTACTATAGGGGTATCGTTAGCAGCTGACAAAACTAAATCGGGATTGCAATTTGTTCCGTGGCGATAGTATTTGTGGTACAGGATTACGCTTAGATCAGCACCGGTATCAATCAGAAATGTGATTTGATTCATTGAATCCCGTAGAAATAGGCGGCTGTGCTGCGGCTATCTTAGGTACGCTGCTACGACCTTAAGACTTGTTGGTTTAAGGAATCGATTTATGGATTCCTTTTGTTGCGTAGCAAAAGTGCATGGTTGAGAGCATTTTGATGCTGTGTTACTAAATTTTGTGTGATACCAACACCAATTGTGTGGAAATTGGTATCTTGATGATTATGCTGATTGTTTTGCTGAAACGAACTTCCATGGTTTGTATGTGATGGTGAATATTTTGAAAAAGAAAGAGACTGTCTAGCATTGTTTCTTGGTATCCGCGTATCGCGATCGATTAAACTCAAGCTCTGAGTTCGCGTGCCTATGATGTCGTGGAGCTGATTGGCGATTTTAACGAGATCCTTTTCTGATTTGCTTTGTTGGGGGATCAACGCCGCTTGTGTAAGTAATCAAGGAGTTGCCTGATCCATAGTTTTGTGATGACGTTGATCGTGAAACTTTTGCCGGCCAACGAGTTGATTCGGTGCAGTGTGTCCGAAGGTTTTTGTTCACCAATATCGATTTTGCATAAAATCGTCTCTAATCTACGCTCCTCGGAGATAGAGTAGCGATCGATTAGGACTTTCTTAAGGTTGTCGTATTTGTTGTTGGGTGGAGAGTATTGTACAATGTATTCGACCAACTCTACTTGTGCTGTCGAGAGGGACAACACTGTGTGCGCAAACTTTTGTTTGTCGCAGGTGATGTTGTTCGCGTCGAGCAATATTTCGGCTGATATAAACCAAATCTTCGGATTATTTTCCCAGAATGGTGGTATCCGCATCAAATGTTTTGTCGTGGCTTATGCAGGGTGAGCTTGCACGTTTTGTTGACGATTTGAGCCATTATTTACCACAATCTTAACTTTACCATGTTTTTTATTACACTTATATAACGGTGTTCACTTAATAAAAAATATATAAAAAAATATAGTGTGGAGCACTTTAATAAATACAGTTTTACCTCCCAAAAGTGACCCCTCTACTTTGTGACCAGACCTCTATACATTGACCACTTTTTAATAGAACAGAATTGTTTGTATATCAAACGTACGTAAAAATTATTCTCTGTATTGACCGCCTCTCTATTCTGTTTTGTGACCAAATTTTACAGAACAAAATGATCTGAATAGAGTAATTTTTACTCTGTAATGTGACCAAAATTTTTAACGAGATTTTATTGCTCGAGATGTTTTAATGCGGATGTGTCCGTTTTTTTTTAAAGCTATGCCAAATAAAAGGTACGTTTTTAAAGCGGAATCGTGTAAAGCTGGTAAAGGAAAGATTAACCATACTTTTATGCACAAGTGCGACGGGAGAAAAACTTAAGCCGGTTGTTATAGGTAGAGCCAAACGATCTCATCATTAAGAAATATGAAAATTTAGCGGTAATATGGAGCATGGAGGTATGTACACTAAAAATTTATTTTGTGAATTTTTAATATTCATTGACGCTTTTTAATCGGCATTTACAATACTAAGGCATGAATGCCAGGAGCTATTTTTGAAGAATGGTTGAACATAGTCAAAATAAAAATGAAGCTCGAGTGGATAATACGCAAATGTAACTTTAAAGTTTCTGCCTCCTAATACAACCACTGTTATTCAGTTTTAGACCAGGGAATCTTCAAAAGATTCAAACATTACTAAAGGGTTATCCAATTCAAGCTTGATAAAGTAAACTTAAAAAAAACACACAAAATATTCGGAATGTATTGTAATTTTTATTTCATTTTACAGATTGATCCTTGCCATTTTTAGTTAAACAAGATATCATTCAAATGTCCTCCACGGGACTTCTTACAGGCCTTGATTCTTTTGAGGTAATTTTCAATGACTTTTCGGCACATTTCGGGCGGTATCTCGGCCATTACCTTACGAATATTAGTTTTCAATTCGTCAAGAGTTTGAGGATTGTTTGCGTAAACACGATCTTTCGCGTAGCCCCACAAAAAGAAATCCAAAGGCGTTAAATCACAGGATCTTGGAGGCCAATTGACATCAGCCAATCGCGAAATCAAACGTCCCAAATCGACATCTGTTGATGAAATTTCACTTTTGGCATCCTGCCTCTATCGGGATTCGAGCCCGGTACCCACCGATCCAAATGCCAAAGCTTTAACCACTGTACCATTTGGTAGGTGTTAAAACAGTTAAATTTTAAAAAAGAATTCATCAATGTACGAGAATCTTTATATGTACCATAGTAAAAATCAAGAAAAATTAAATGTAAACAGTTTTTATACCCCAATTAATTTGGATTGCAATTTAATATTCAAGAAAATAAAATTGTTTTCAAAATCTTTATAATTTTGAAAAATTTATCCTTTTGGATAACTTGTGGAATCCAAAAACAAAATCTGGGACAATTAAGATTTGATTATTCCCAAAGATAATGTGAATTACTTAAACAGAAAATGGGGTGGTAAATAAGAAATTAGGTTTTTTATCTTACTTTATGCTAATAATCGTTCGGAAAATTAAAGTGTTTACGAGATTTATAATTTATCAACCATTTTATACCTACGCTCGCAGTTCTCAGAGTAAAGGTACACAATTGAAATATCTAACCAGCGTAATGGTTCAATTATAAAATTCGTACAGGAAAATCGTCTTAATTTCAGATTGAAAAACTTCTTATGTATGATTCGTATACCCCTATATATTACCTGAAATGTTATATGTGTTGATGTTGATATTTGCTCATTTGATTGATTTAAATATTAGATGATTATTTTTATGTCTTTCAACAAAAGGTTTAAAAATACGCGATAACAAAATTTCGAAATAAAAAAATGTATAATCGTGCAATTTTGCGATTTGCAAGTTATTGTTTATTGCGTAACAGTAAAATGTTATGAAACGAGTTATGTTAGAAAATGATGACAAGTAAAATTGATGATGTTGCTGATAATTGAAAATTTCTCGTAATTTTCATATAGCTGGAGTAATATTTAACTCGTTCCATACCTCTCCATGTTTTAGAGACCGGAAACGTTATCTATTATGTATACATCTAAGTGAATGTATCTTCTGCGTGCGTTGCGTATACCAACAGCTGCACAGACCATGAACTAAAATCACACGCTCCACCACATTTTTGCGCCTTCTACAAAAGAAATTCGATTCCAATTCAAATCTTTTTTTCCATTTTCCCCAAAAAGGCATTTTTCCCCAATGGCTGATAGCTCCACACTTACCCTTTCCATGGGTGGGAGTGGTTGGAAAAATTTGTATTTTAGGTTCTGTTTTTATTGTGTGATTTTGTGAACACAAGTAACACTCGATCCCTCCTCTAGGGACTCAATATTTTCGAAGCTCATGTCGTTATCACATATCCTTTCGCTGGCACTTGTTGCAAATACCAGCCAGTTTTACTATTTTCTTGTAATCTATATCTATAAAAATGGTGCAAAAACTGTATGTGCGCGCATCAGTTGAGAACGGCTGAACCGATTTGGCTTAATCTTTTTTTATTGTGTTTGCAATTGCCAGGAGATGGTTCTTACGAAAGAAAATTTTGAAAAAAATCACCGGAAAAATCTAAAAACCCGAAAAATCGAATAAAAAGCCATTTTCATATGAATTTTGTGTGTACATTTTTTATGAAACAGGTGGTGCAGTGGTTAAAGCATCGGCGCTTGGATTGGGGGGTACTGAATTCGATTCCCACCGAAGGCTACATCCAAACTGCTACTTTATTTTTTTATCCAAAATTCAAAATCCGTAAACACGAAAAAAATCGAAACCAAATGGAAAACCGAAAAATCAAAAAAAAAATCGGAAAATCGAAAATTGCGTTTTGTAGAGGAATTTTGTATGGAAATACACTTAACACCACCGATGAAAATTGTATTTTGACAATGAGCATTCATTTAAATAGCCACTTCGGATTATTTTCAATAGATGGCGTTGGTTGCATACTACTATAAATATAAGTTGTGTAGAATTTTGGCAATCTTATTTTCTATATATATAAAAACAAGTGCATTCAGTTCCCGGTTCTTTTGGCGTTTGCTATGACGATTAACAAATCACAAAGTCAATTTGCAAAAACCAACTAAATTTTCGATAGATGCCTAAGTTTGAATCGACCTTTTATTCACTTTTCAATACATTATGCCGCCTTTATGGTTGCGTTCGTTCGCTCATTCTGACAATTTTTTCCACCAATCATATTGCTCAAAATTGACGATTCTGGATTTTTGTACAAAAGATGATTGGTCGAACAAATGACCGAATGAACGAACGCAACCATAAACCTACTTTTAGTGTTGAATTCGGTAAAAAAGTGAATGGAATGGCCACTCAATCGTTTAACTCAAACGTCTATTGAGAATTAAGTTGAGTTGTTTGATTTTTCTCTCATTAAATTCAATTTTTGTGAAGGTCAAAAGTGTTTGCTCGGACGAAGTAATTTGGGGCGAGACAAAGTTCGCCGGGTCAGCTAGTAATAATATATAACAGAAACAAAATTAAATATCTCTAGGAAAATTGCAACATCTGGAAACATGCGTAAACTTGTTTTAATTATATGTTGGTTTAATTGTATTAATCTAGAATATTACAAAAAAAACAATTTTTAATGTGAAGTAAGAACAGGTTGGGTATTTAAGGCGGATTTAGTGTTGCGTTCTTTCGTTCCTTCCTTCCTTCTGCAATTTTTTTTAAATCAATCCAAGTTGACGAAAAAAATTCACAATAAATAAAACGTCATTTTTAACCAATGGAATTGGTATTAAAAAAAATTCAGAAGGAACGAAAAAACGCAACACTGAATCCGCCTTAAATGTGTAAGTGTATACAACGTCGATGCGTAGTATGAACGGGTTAAACGACGGTGGGTACAGGAGCTAAATTTGTAATTTGGTAGAGAAAGCATCTATAATTGGAAAAAAAGTAATTGGTGGTGATACCCAGTTAATAAAATATGGAGGCTTGATTTGTGTTTCCACATAATAATAAAAAAAAAATTAATTTTTAATTTTAATCAAATTATAATTAAATTACTATAATAAATTAGCCTTTAATGTTATAAATAAAAACTTAATAAATAAATAGTTTTGATACAAAATTGATAATAAATTAGCGGCCAAAAATGGTACATAATGAAAACATTTTAAGTTTTTAATTTCTTTAGTTATAATTTTATTATTTAGACAATAAAAATAACTTGAGGTTACAAGTTTGTAATATTATTTATACGAATTAATTAAGAAAATAACAATACTTTAATTAATTAAACAGATATATTAAAATTCATTGTTTAATAACTAATTGTCAGTAACTTATACGTCGGGACATGCTCTTCGCAAGCCCTTGTATGGAGCCATGTGGAATCATATTCCATTCTGTTTCAACTTGCCGCCATACTTCGCCTACGGTTTTAGGTGTCTCACCATATTCGTTTAATTGACGTTTGATGTGTCTGGACTTTGAGCAGACCATTTCATAGTTTGGAATTTCTGATTTCTTAACCATTTTTGCACTGTTTTAGTTGCGTGATTGGGGTCTCCATCTTGCTGAAAAACGATTTGTTCCTCCGGATAAGCACATTCATCCAAAAACTCTACTAGATTTTCGTTAAAAATATTTTTCTTTCGCATAATGCCAATGATCTTTGCTAGTAGGCCAACGTTCCACCAGGTGAAGCATTCCCAGGCCTATAGTTTGCAAAATTACCGACTTTTGTAATTACCGGTAATTCGGTAAATTTTTCTGAAAAATCCGATTAACCGGGTTTTTACCGGTAATTATAAATTTAAAAAAAAACAACAAAAACTAGAGAAATAACGCACTCAATAATATTGTATTTCTAAATATATGTAAATATACATACTTTTCAATTTTAGCAATTATTAATAATTAAAAAAATATTTATTTATTTTAAATAAAATGTAAACACTACTATGCCAATTCCCTTAATTCTCTAAAAGTTATTTTGCGTAATGAAATAGCCTCGTAAAAAACACATCATATCCATGCTGTCGTCATTTAAATATGATCTAAAATTCGAACAGATCAGACCAGCCGCTGAAAAGCACACTCCGATTCGGCACTGTCGGACGAATGGTCAGAATTTGAGTAAATACCAATTTTAAATGTTTACCTCTAATGTTCTGTTCTTGAAAAAAGCCCATCTCTCTTTTTATCACATTCAATAACTCTCTAGGAATATCTGGAGCATGTGTTTCTAAAAGAGATTTATTAATTTATTAAAGTAGCGGCTTCTGTAAATTCAACTTCTGGTTCTGTTGAAGTGGAGAATTTTTGAATTAATTCAACGATTTGATAATAACGGTTTCGCTAGTTCTGTAGAATATTTGACATTCATCGTCTTTCTCGCGATAATGGAGATATTGTAATATGTCAGAATAAATATTCTCTCTTTCCTAAATGCTCGCATTTCTTAAACTCTTTGCCTAATTTGATTTTTGTTCACTAATCTCATCTAGCATAAACTTTAAGATTTGATCCGCTACATACAAATTTACATCTTACGATAAAGTGCTTCTGCAGCGGCTTTTACTGGCTGCAATGTTGCGATCGTAGATCCAAGTAAATCTATTTCATCTTCTGTGAAAATGAAACTAGATTTAAAGTCGATTAAACTTTTCCTTATACATTTATTTACTTTATAAAATCGCTCTAACATTACTAAGAGACTATTCCATCAGGTTTTGTATTCAATGATTAAGAACACTTCTTTTATGTTTTTCTGTAGATTATCGCTTTTTGTAGGAGACCTACGTAACATTACAACAATTTTTCTAATTTTTTCGATTAGAGAACTAATCGATTCATATTGAATCACAGTGGCCGTAGTTATTTCTTCGATTATTTCTAAACCATCAATTAGAAGAGTAATTTCGTATATATCTATGTTAAAAATTGGGACATTGGCGTGTGGAATTTTTTAAGAATTAAATTTAATTAAAAAAACTTTATTTTTTGGTTAATTTATAAAAAAAAAATAAAATAACTACTAAAATTAAAACATATCTAAATTTTATTACTCTTACTGAAATACCGGTAAAAAAAATTAATTTACCGGTAATTTGGTAACGCCATTATGGTAAATTTACCGGTAACCCGATAAACCGATTTACCGGTAATGTAAACACTACCCAGGCCATTACCGATTCGCCACCGTGCTTCATCGTTTCCGTATAACATGATAATTCTTTATTTATTCATGTGGCCGTATCCAGTAGTAGCACTTCCCATCTGATCTGACTAATCGATTTATTTTCGTTTCGTCGGACCAAAGCAACCGTTTCCAATCGTCAATAGACCAATTTTTATGAAATTTTTCGAATTCGAGGCGCGCTTAAATTTTTTTTGCTGGATAAGCCTAGTTTTTTCTTCTTTACGTATGAAGGCAAACCTATTTTTTGCAACGCCTGCCTAGTTGTCGACAAACTACCATTCTCTTTGTTTTTTTTCTTTTAGGTCGTTCAATTTCACGAGAATCCCTATTATTTTAAAGTTGTGAACGTCCTTTACATCTACTTCATTTGCCCAAAATGTTCTTGTTTCTTATACATATGACAGACATGCAATTGCGTGGCAATTTTCCTCTGAGAATATCCTTTTTCTCAAAGAGAAATGATATTTTGATCCATCTCAGCTGATATTTTTTTCATTTTCAAATTTTTTAATTAAAATACAACAACAATTCAAAATTTGAATAAAACTTGAAAACAAGAACAGGTTAACGTTTAAACGTAATTTCACTTTATGAATAGTTGAGTAAATATAACTCTTTATATATATAAAAAAAACCTATATTTAACGCGCTAAAACGGGCATATTTGGATACATACATATATGACCTAAACAATAAATTTGAATATATCTTTTTAATTAATTAAATTATTGCTATTTTCTTAATTAAGTATTATGGGTATTATTACAAACTTGTAACCTCAAGTTATTTTTATTGTCTAAATAACAAAATTATAACTAAAGAAATTAAAAACTTAAAATGTTCTCATTATGTAACCATTTTTGCTCGCTAATTTTCTTTATGTAAGCATATGTTCGGCCAAAATTCGAATAAAATTCACAAGAACTGATTTAAAAATAAGTTTAATCTAAATACGAATATAATAATGAACAAGGAATGTTTAACAGGGAAAATTTCTTATTAATCCACTCAGTAGCTTTTGAGCTATGGGGTATTAGTTCTCACTGCTTACATGAGTTATGATCTAAATGTAAAGCATATTAGCTACAGCATATTATATTTCATATGCGTCCAGCTATTAACACGTTCGCGGACAGTAGCCAAAATTGAGATGCTCAAAAAAACACACTAACGTTTTTTTGTAAATGCGTAAGCTTTTAACATCCATAAAACAAAATATAAAAGGCCTTATAACATTAAACCATTTACGGTCAAACAATGGCACGACGCCAAATGCCGTCTTGTCCCTGCAATAATTTTTTTTGATGGACCAGGACAATGACGTGAAATGCCGTCAAGTGGAAACCAAGTGGAAAAATTTGGACGGTATATCCCGTCTTGTCCCTATATTTAGAGACGGCATATGCCGACTTGTCCGCGAACGTGTTAATTTATTTGATTATTATGCCACATAAAATGTATACAGATTTTTGGCACAGAGGCTTACTGCTAATGCCACAACTCAAATGCATTGCCCGCTAATACTACAAATATACCGTAAAAATAACCGTAGGTTCAAAGAATTTTAGAATTTGTCTAACTTCAACCAATCCATATAATCAATTCATATTTTATATGCGATCTGATTTTAAATAATTTGACCGTAATTCTGTTATTGAAGATGATGATTTGCTTAAAATAATTTGACTAAAATGCTACAAAAAATATTTTCTGAGCGCTTTACATTTAGGTCTTAACTTTATGTCAGCAGTGAAAACTAATACCTCATAACTCAAAAACTACTGAGTGGATTTTCCAAGCTGTCCCCAAAACAGTTTTTGTGCTTATGTGAATGCACTTTTATAGTAAACAATTGAAATTAACAAATTCATAAACAATTTGAGTTTGTTATTTTGAAAACGTTGATAATTCTGTTTTTCTATAGAAAGTGGTCAAAAACAACAATGTCTGCTGACTTTTTCTACCAATGTACATAAATTAGGTCGATAGAGCAGTTTTTTGTCTGCTTAATTTTTTTTTGCTTACTTCCAGTATCATCTTTTATAGAGACTGCTTAAATGTTATTATGGTCCAATTAGTGTGTTGCTTATACTTAGGGCTGCCAGACGTATCGCTTTCGGTGGGATTGACCCGCTTAAAAAAATCATTCCCGCCGTCCCGCTAGATCGGAAAATGTCCCGCTAAAAACATATTTTTCGAAAAGAATCTAAAAATTGATTTTCGAAGTAACCATTCCACTAAAAAAATAATACTGCTAGTTCTATAAGCATTTTCCTATGTTATTTGTTCTTTTATATTTTTTATAGCCATTCTATTATATTGCTAGTTCTATGAGTATTATCTTTAATGTTTTGGTTGTTAGTTTGTTATTTTGGACATTTTCATTAAATTTATATAGCTAAAACATCGTTTAGCTTGCTAGATTCTAATCTTGTACAATTTTTATTTTAGAAATAAATAATGGATATACGAAATTTTTTTTTGAAACTTAAAGCTCTTCAACAAAATGTGCTAACGTCTGCAGTTAAGAATAATACGCCAGCGTCCGCAGTTAATAGTGTTTATTCTTCTTCATCTCTAACTGTACTTTCTTCTGAAACTACCGATTCGAGGCAGGATAATACAGACGTTGAAGACGATGTTGCAATCATTTCCCTGACTGGCAAAGAATTCTGAGCATCTGAATGTATTACAGATGCAGTAGATGAAATCGACAGTTCTGATGCCACGGCTCCCAAGAAGCCCAAAATCTCTAATAGAAAACGCCTAGTTAAAGTTAATGTCGAATGGATGAAAAGCTTTACTTGGTTGATTGCTGGCCGAAAAGGCCAAACTGGGAGGTGTGTGGTTTGTTCAACTAATTTTTCGATAGGTCATTGAGGTGAACATGATGTAAGAAAGCACGCAAAATGTCAGCAACATGTTTAAAATTTGCAAAATAATTTATCGTTAAAGATGACCTCATTTCTGGTCAGTAAACATAGTTCCGAAGAAATGTGCACAATTGCCGCCGAAACGGCATTTGTTTATCATGCTGCCATGTATTCGCAGTCGTATGTTGCAGCTGATTGCGCAGGTAAGCTGTTTCCATTAATATTTAGGGACTTCAACACTGCTGCCAAATATAGATGTGGGAAGACCAAATCTAGTAAAATTGTTACCAAAATTTTAGGACCAGAGTCAAAAAATCTTATTTTAAATGGCGTAAGTGCGGCATAATATTTCTCAATTAGCACCGATGCATCCAACAATGGTAATGTGAAAGCATTTCCGCTAGTTACTACATATTTTGATAAGCTTGTTGGCACTAAAAACGGACTCCTAGCTTTGTATGCTCTAGATAATGAACTTTCAAAATCAATAGCTGAATTTTTTGTTTCCGAAATCGAATTCAATAACTTTTCTATGGAAAATGTTACAGCTTTTTGTGCAGACAACGCCAACGTTAATTTTGGCACAAAACAAAGTGTAATGGTTGAGCTGCATAAGTTAAACAAAAATAGTATTCCAATTGGCTGTAATTGTCACATTCTTGCCAATACATTAAAAAAAGGAATCGAATGTTTAAAAAAAATTGAAATCGACGCAATCGTCATCAAAATGTTTAACGAATTTAGTTCTTCCACGAAGCGTACAACGGAACTCAAAAAACTATTTGAATGAGCGGGATGTGAATGGTGCAAACTACTTCGACATGTGCCAACTAGATGGTTAAGTCTATATCATCAGCCATTGAACGGCTGTTGAAAAACTATGATCCAATAAAGAAATATTTTATGTCAAAGTCAAACGTTTCCCCATTAATACAAACATTTTTTACAAATGAAATGACACCTGCATATTTAGGATTCATTATGAATTTTTGCACAGTATTCCAATCTTCAATTAAAGCTTGACAAGCATGTGACGAGATGGGGGTAAAAACATTCGACATAATGGACAAATCACGATTAGAAATTCGATATGCAGAAGAGTTTTATGGTTCTATCGTCAGACAGTGCATTCTTAATTATGAAAACCGAGATGAGGGCAAACGATTTCAAATTGAGACCAAAACTGCACTTGAAACATCGATAAACTACTTAAAGACGTGGTTTGATTTTGATACTAGCATATTTAAATATATGAAGGGGTTGGCTCTAGATGTAACATTTCCTACTTTCATAGATCTACAAAAAGTTGTCGAAAAATTTAACATTAAAAATTTAGATTCTGATGTCTTATTTGAAGAATGCATACAACTAAAACATTTTGTTAATAAAAACGAGGGGTTTCTTGTCAATCCAGTATCCAGTGATAAAAAGTGGGCTATGTTTTTTAATGATTTTCCGGACTGCAAAAATTTATAAAAAATTGTTTGTTTTATTTATTCTGTACCCCATTCTAATGCAACCTCCGAACGAATTTTCAGCTTAATGAACAGAGCATGGCGAAAAGAAAGGCAAAGCCTCTTAATTGAATCTTTAGAAGCAGAACTGATGACAAAAGAAAACTTTAAAATGACATGCCAACTTTTTAGTAGATATTTACAGTAAATATATTTACAGTAAATATTTTAAATATTTATTTAATTATTCATTACTAATTTTTTTTATTATTTGTCCCGCCGACTAACTTTAAAAACCTGGCAGACCTAATACTTAACGTTGAAATCTAAATTACCATGCGAATTTAATTGGTAAATCTACGGCTTGCTAGAGAGCTTAGTATAGAAAAACAATCACATCAATATGTCCACTGTCTTCCAAATCTTATTTTATTTGTGATTTTCATCAAAGAGAACATACACAGTACCATATACAAGGCTATCTTTATTATGTACTTTTATGTAAGTTTTGCCAAGAAGATCCAAATCAAATAAAAAATAGTCTCATAAAAATAAATTATGATATTTATAAAATAATTAATAAAATATTAAATCTAACAAGCATATATTTAAAGACATTGGAATAGTTTAGTACGTACCTACATCGTATCGTTGTTCATAATGTTTATACAATTTAATAACATTTTGTAAATATATGAGTTTGTGTATATAAGATGTAAGAATTCTTTCGAGAACTTAGAAAATTGAAAATTTTTAATTAAAATAAAATAAATAAATTTTTATCAAAATATGCATTTGTGTGATTTTAACTATGCTAGTAAAGTTGATATTAAATATGGCTTAGGTCCAGAAATTTTATTATGAGTTTTCGTTGATTTTGTTACTTTTCTTTCCAAGAATAAAAGTATACGAAGAGTTTTCCATCTGCTCTGCACAATAGATGAACAAATACACACCTTGGCCAACCCATTCAGTTTGGTGTAGAAAACTATTTAAAGAAAAATATCTAATTACGAAGAATATTCAATTATACAATTTTTGCAATGAAGCTAATATGTATGAAAATATGAATGTCTTCTTGTTTACATTTATTTTTTGTCTGAGTAAAATACTGTACCTTGCCAAGTGAAGGATTAATAGAACACACAAAATATTAATGTTGGCAAGTGATATTATAATAATCATTTTGAATAATAAATTTTAAATATAATGATGGAATAAGTGTGCAACCAATTAAATTTGTATATTGAAATTAAGCTATTTATTTACGATTACCGGACAGGTGTTTGCTAAATTTAAACTTTTGTAAAGGTGCGTGTAAAGCATCGATCATATTTTTGCGTTTATTTTCTATAATGTCCATACATTTCTAACGTGAGCCAGGAAATATAATTTATGTTCTGACAGCTCTTTTTAATTCAAGTAATAATAATAATAAAGTAACCATTACCGGTTCAACACATTTTAAAATGTTTTTTAGACAATTAGATTGTTAATTATTTTCATCGCCAGTATATTCGTGTGTAATATGGTATATATATACAAGGTGGCTGAGACCAAATGTTACTGACTTCACTCTGCTGTCATTTGTGTAGTTGTCATTTTCGCGCGTCAATTTTTTGATAGATTGAAGTTTGGTTAGTTGTTTACATGTGGTCAACAAATAATTGTTCTAAATTAATATCTTCATAAAAAAATCGTAATGGAATTCAAACGTAATAGTGTAATTACACTGTGTTTGAGTGGAAATTCACAAACAGCAATAGTTCGTCAGCTCCAGCATTTGAATGTGAATAAAATGTTTGTGTATCGAACCATAACTCGATACAACGAAACCGGTAGCATCGCTAAACGCAACAGAGGCGGTCCTAAAAAGACAGCATCATCAAAAGAAATGATACGAAAAATGAAGAAACGAATCCAACGAAATCCTTGTTAAAGTGCCAATCAATTAGCCGCATGTCTACATGTTTCACGATACAGCATTCAAACCATATTGAAAAATGAACTACATTTGAGGCCCTACAAGATACAAAAAGTTCAAGATCTTACGGAGGCACAAAAAAAAGTTAGGCTTGAAAGAACACGAGTATTGAAGGCCTTGGCCGAACGTGATGAGATTCCAAAAATTGTCGTTTCTGATGAGAAAATTTTCACCATTCAACAGTATGTGAATAAACAAAATGATCGTGTTTGGTTAGAGCACAAGTCCAACGATAATTTGGACACAAGAGTTGCTATGCGCAAGCAATCACCAGCTTATGTAATGGTTTCGACTGCAGTGACTGCAGATGGACGCACTCCTCTGGTTTTCATCGAACATGGAGTCAAGGTAAACCAAGAGGTGTACCGCCAAAACATCCTAAGCGATGCTTTGCTACCTTGGGCACGTAAACACTTTGGTACGAACCGTTGGACATTCCAACAGAACTCGGCACCGTCACACAAAGCTCGAGCGACACAGCAATTTTTACAAAATTGCGTTCCGCATCTGATTTCGTCGAAAGAATGGCCACCATATTCACCAGACTTGAATCCCATGGATTTCTCCATATGGTCCATTTTGGAGAGTAAGGTGTCCACTAAAAAATACGAAAGTGTTGATGCATTGAAGTCAGCTCTTGTTCGAGAATGGAATAAAATTCCGCAAGCCCACGTTCGGTCAGCATGCAATGTTTTTTATAGAAGACTGAATCAAATAATCAGAGCCAAAGGAGGTCATATCGAGCAGTAACATGTTTTTCATAAAATGTAATATGTTTTCACCATATTCCACGAAATTTCATTAAAAAATAATCAAAATTAAAAAAATTACAGCGTTTTCATTTGGTAACACTTGGTCTCAGCCACCCTGTATATATGTGCAATCCTAGTTGTATGCCACCAACCAAACACATCATCTTTTTCTCTTCTTCATTGTCATTGGACCTAGCACTGAACCTAATCAAAGTTTTCTACAGCATTGGCATGATGGAATTCGTCAGTATTGTCTGTTCTCTATTACCAAAGTCTTGGTTTCATTAGTTTTTGATACCGAACTAACGGAAGTTAGCTTGTTATAAAATTTGAAGTAACCGACTGGAATATAATCAATCAAACACATCCAGGGGTCATCTCAGGGAAAGAAATAATTTACAATAAACACTAGAACGATTTTCTTATTTCTAGTAAATCAAAAAAGATTCTTATTTTGCTTAATTTAATCATAACAATAACAATTTTAGCAAATTACTTATAAAATAAGTAAATTGGCCCATCATTCAAGAATACAAAAGTAAACTAAAATTGAGAAAATGTTGCTCAACTGAACTGATTCTTTCTTTGAATATTTTATGTTTAAATTAAGCATTTTATGTAAGAACTAGCTGACCTGTGACTGAATAATCAGTCACGTGAATACATTTTGTTGAATTTTTGGCTAAGAAATGATTAAAAAGATTTTTTAAGGTGTAAATTTGATGCACTTTTATCAAAAATAAAGTAAATTCATATACGCGGTTAATTTTTAAATCCTAAATAGGTAGAGTATGTCATGACAAAATTGTATTGTTACACTCACAACTATTAACACCAAAATGTATGTAAAATCATTTTATGTTCTCTGTTTTGTTTAATTGAGATTCAATTACAAATTTTCTACTCATTTTATCATCACAGTGTGTCATCACAAAAACATCGGCAATTTTAATAAATTTTGTCATTGTCACGGTGTAATGCGCATGATCATAGATTCAATATAAACATATTTTGTCATGGCATTCTGGCGTTGTGACAAAATTTTGCTGAAAACACCTGAGGTACTCGTTTCAGTTACTTCCCGGTGGAATCTTACCGATTTTTCTAGCAAAGGCACACCGCTATATTTATGTCAACCTACCCTGAAAAATTTAAACGGATCGGATCATGTTTACGGGTCATTTTGGCGTTGAGTTTGAAAAAATTAAGCGTATTAATATAATAGATAGTGAATTAGTATAACTATTAGTAAATGAGTAAATAGTTCTTATATTATGAAAATAATTCCTAAAAAGTTCTACAATATTTTAGCAAGAACAATATTTTATATTTTTTTTCACGTTAAAATGGTAAGATTTAAAAAACATAAAGTTGTTAATCTGTGCTCTCAGAGCCGGACGGTCCAAAGGCTAAATGGGATTGAGACTAACAGCCCACACAGTTTAGATACCACTTAGGGCATTTTACTTTAAAATTATAATTTCGTTTTAAAATGTGATTTCGTTTTAAAATATTTTATATTGGGTACATGTGCGGTATGTAAAACCTAAATAAGTCTGAGTGCCAACATTGAACATTAAGATAGAAAGTCCAATAGAAAATATTTAAAACAAAAATTCATTTTTTTTCAGTAGAATAAGAATATGTAAGAAAAAATATCTCAGCATCACTATAAAAATTGTCTGCAACAAAAAAAAATGAGTTTGTATATGTAGTTATTACCCTTTTTAATGATGTTTCGCTTCATAGATAAAGTTTGAGGTAACTCATCAGTTTAAGTTTAAAAGGAGATGTTCTTTCACATAATAGCAAAAATCTCCACAGTTTGTTTAATTTTGAAATAAGCATGTAATGAATTATTATCTTCAAAATTTTATAAAAGGTGGATTCGTTGTAATTTGTACGTGGCAAATTAGCCCAATGGGGCACTATAACGTGTAAGTTCGGTACTGTGTGTTCTATCCAGATCGAGTTTGTGTCTCCGATAAACTTATGGAGAAATGCCGATTTAGTTTGGATCTATTACTCGAGAAATCTCGAGATTTTAATGGATTTAATCTGGTGGTAATGTGACAAAATGTTTAGAAGCTTAGAAAATGTTTAGATATAGCTTTGGACAAGTAAATCTCAGAATATTTTCAGATTATACTGTGATCTGTATGAATAATTCTCAAAATTTTAAGAAATTTTTTTAAATGATCTAAATTGAGAAAACAGCGAATTATCTAATCTTCACTTCTTAACCGCTGGTTGCATGGTAGATAAGTATTTATATTAAATTATTTCTTTAAAATTGATCATAAAACCCCAATTCGTTGATCAAATAGTTTTTCCAACATTGCTCGAAAAATTTAACAATTTTTTAAGAGTTTTCTTAGTAATGAAAGAAACTCTAAAGGAAATTAAACTTTTACGAACAGAGTTTCACGATTTTAAAGATAAATGTACATGCCAAGCCCAACTGACAATCAATGAAGAAATATCACTTCCAATACCGGCCAATTCCATTGAAGCTTTTGTTAAACTTGAAAATGATATAAAAACTGATAACCGGACAGAAATGTGTTTAGTAAGTTTATCAGAATTTTTATTTTAAAAAATAGATATACACTCTTTTTATTTTTCATTACAGAAAAAGCATTTTCATACCATTAGTGATCCATCCATGGAAAAATATTTTCGGTGTTGCTTAAAAAGCGTACTCACAGACAAGGCTGCTTCCTAGTTTTCATGGCATGGGCAACATGGAAACGTTGCCCTGAAAACATATGCGATTGTTCAACTTTTGAAAGGTATTTATCTTATTTTAGTCAAATTGACCGAATTATGAAATTGTGATATTTATTTACAGATGCATCCATCAAAAAATTCAACTCAAGGCCGGTGGACATTGAAACCACAGTAAAAAAATGGTTTCAATATGCCAAGGATCGGGAGCGATTAAAGCAAAAGAAAACCATTTCAGAGTGACAAGTTTCGCAGCACGATGGTTATTTCAATAACGAGTAACGACAAAAATAAAAATTATTATTATATTATTAATAATTTCATTTCTAATTTAACAACGAACTTATTTTGAATTTATTGTAGCTATTAAAATATTAATAATAAAATACTAATACATGTTTTCTTTTACTTAATAACGAAAGTTTTACGCAAAAACTGTACAGAAACATTACGCAAAAACTGTTCAAAAACATTACGAGGAAACGAAAAGAAAATGTATACATTTTTTTGTTTCATTTCTCTTGTGACAAAAGTATCATTTTCTATACATTTTTGTTACGCACAAACGTAACGAATACGTAGACTTTAGTATAAGCAAATCTTCGTAAACTGAACGTTTTCTTTACGCAATGTTTGGAGGGTAGTTACACCATAAAACTTGAAGATAGTTTAAACTGTTTCTTGATTTCAGACATGATAAATAATTTTTGTAATCGAAATTACTGAGTTTGTGAACAAACCTTTCGAAAATGTTTCGTTTATTTAATGGAACTAATTGTTTTAAACCGAGATTCTTGTAGAATTAAGTAAAAATATTTATCTCTGTCTTATAATTTTTGTATTTTAAAATGTGAATTTGTTTTTAGTTTCGTAAAAAAAATATCTGTGATATCCCTTTTTCAACCAAGAAAACAAAAAAACGGCACAGTTTTAGTTCAACCCACACAAATGTGTGAGTAAAAAACCATAGTATGTAATGGCGTTGTTGATACAAAATTTCGCTTGATTTGAAGTAAAACCAACACAATTGTGTGTATAGATATAGTGTTTTTTTCGGACGAAAATAAGTTAAAAAGGAATTCACAAATGTATAAGTTGGTTCAAAAAACATACAAAACTTTTACGCTACCCACACAATTGTGTTAGTAAGTCACTAAAGGGATATACACTACCGCTCAAAATTGTTTAGACACCCCTTTTTCATGTATTATTGATACAGTATTATGTTTACGAAACAATATTTGAATAAAATGAAATACTTGTCTGAAACGCAGTTTCATTATAAATATAACCACCAATGATATAGGGTTAATTTTACTACCCTCTATCTGCACTTGGTCGGATTGTCGCAAACTGATAATTACGGTACAATTACAATAATAGTCTGTAGGAATTTCCAGAAAATTTTCTCAGTCTGGTTTATTCAAGGTAATGATGTTTGTTTGCGTTACTGCGATGCATAAAAATACCTAAAATAGAAAAATTTGTTAGAATTAAGATTATATAAAAATTATAAACAAAACTTATCTTAAAATTTAGATACAAATGGTCCATTAGGTAATCCTCCTTGTTATCCAATTTTAAACTATAATCAATTTATTATTTTATTAATTAGTTATTTAAATTCACATTATATTAATTAGATTTAGTTTTCTTACCATTTCATTTGTTTACAATCTTTTAATGACAGAACCTAATTACCTAAATGTATACACAGTAAAACTTTATAAATGTTTCAAGATCTATAAGAACATAACAAATGTTCTACTATAAAAATATTTTGTGTAGAATTTAGGCCACCTATACATAAATACGTCAACTAAAACCATAATTGTATGTACCATATTATAGCGTATAAGCAAATTAATTGTAAAAATAAAATAAAACTTTCCTTTTTATATCAACCAGCAAAGAAGCAATATCCAATTTATTAAAAATTATAAATAATATTAATACGGATATATTACACCTTCATTTTGTGCCAAATTTCGTTTTGTTCGTGGAACCCACACCCCGTTGGCACAAACATTGGTCCTTCGAGCCAGATAGTGGAACATTTTATTCAGAAAAAATACCGCATGGAATTCCAGCCTTTGAAACCACACAATCAGGATTAAATACATATACATACCACACATAAACAGCAAGTATACAAGTTTATTAATATATTTATTGAATAAAGAAAAACCAAATAAATAATTTCAAAAATAATAAAACAAATAATTCTTAAAAATAAATTGTGTCTAATTACTTGCAAGCCCATAAAATCATAAAACATAGTTCTAACTCTCGAATGCTTACGAAATAAAGCTTGTTGGTTGTGGTTGTAAAATTCTCGAGAAATATTAAAACAAGGTGAATTGTATTGGTTTGCGGTTATAAAAATTTTCAAAATTTCAAAATACAAAAAGAAAAGTGAATTGTGAAATTGTACTTGTGTAATTGTGCCAATTAAATTTTAATAAAATGGCGGATATACAAACCTTAAAAAAAAGACGCGCATATATTAAAGGAAGCATGACGAAGCTTCTAAATTATATAAATAATATAAACAGTGACACTAATGCAGAAGATTTAAAAGTGAGGCTAGCCAACGTTGAACGATATCGAACGGAGTTCATTGCGATTGAGAACGGGATAGTTGACCTTGATACTACCGAAGAATTAGATCTCGATTTCGAAGAAAACTACTACCAAGTTGTCGCCGGGTTGAACATGGCATTACGAATTAAAATGGAGCCCACTTCTTCGCTCAATGATACGACAATGGATGCATCTATGTCTAGCGGTCCCATTGATGTAAAATTACCAAAAATCTGTATTCCCTTTTTCACTGGAGATTACACCGAATGGCAGTCGTTCTATGATCTGTTTTGCTCAACGATACATAACAACCTCCGATTAACACCGTCGCAAAAGTTGCAATACTTGAAAGGTACTTTGAAAGGAGAAGCGGCCGGGTTATTAAAACATTTCAGCACTACTGATGCTAATTATATAGAAGCCTTGAAAAAACTACGAGAGCGTTATGATCGTAAAAAGCATACGATATATACCTTTATTAAAAATTTCATGTTTCAGCCTTCAGTGACAGTACCGAACAGCACAAATGTCAAAAAGCTGCTGGATACGTCGGATGAAATTATTCGAGGACTAAAAGCTTTAGGAGAGGACGCAGAATCAAGGGATCACTGGCTTATCCATATACTTGTTACAAAATTAGATGACGTTACCAACAGCGCATGGGCACAGGCATCCGCAGAATATGAGTTGCCAACTCTTAAACAATTTTTTGACTTTCTAATAAAGCGAATTGATGCATTAGAGTCATTAAAGGGAACCAACAAACGTACTACCGCGCAAACAAGTCAAACGAAGGCTTCAATCAAAAGCAACGTCATATCAAGTCAGATTCAATCATGTTCATTGTGTCCTGATGAGCAGCACAAATTATTCGAATGCGTCAAGTTTAACGGAATGTCAGTTGATGAGAGAAAAGCGTTGTTAAAAAGTGAGTATCGTTGTTTTAATTGTTTAAACAACAACCATAATATGTATACGTGTAGATCAAAGTTTAGATGCAAACAATATAATAAAAAGCATCATAGCCTGCTGCACGTTACTGAAACATTAGATTCCAATTCTGCTATATCCAATAACACAACAAACGAAGAAGAATCGTCCAGCCACACTACCACCACCCATGTACGAAATTCGCTATTACCCACTGCCTTGGTAAATGTAGAAGGATCAAATGGAAAACAATTATGCAAAGTGTTGTTAGATTCTGGGTCTCAGGCGTCTTTCATTACGGAGAATTGTGCCAACCGACTATCACTCAAACGAAGCTATGCTAAACTGGCCATATCGGGTATTGGAGCATCTGCCAATGGATATACCAAGGGAGTAGTAACTTTATCAATCACACCATGGAACAAAAGTGAACCATCTTTTCAAATTGACGCATATGTTTTTCCAAAATTGACAGCCAAACAATCACCAATTTCCCATTTCATTGACCTCGAGTACTTCAAACAATATGAGTTAGCCGATCCGTATTTTTACAAAGGTGGGGAAATTGACATCATAATTGGGGCTGACACATTTTTCGAGCTACTGTCAAAGGGAAAGGCTATTTCTAACAATAAATTAATTATGCAGGAAACGCTACTTGGTTGGATAGTTGCAGGGAAATCAGGAAATGATAGCTCAACAAAACAATCACTTGCCGTCAATATTGTCGATGCTAATTTGGAAGGTGTATTAAGAAAGTTTTGGGAAATCGAGTCGATTCAAACTAAAACTCCAAATTTGTCTGAAGAGGAGGAACTTTGCGAAAATTACTTCGAGCAAACCAAAACTGTAGACAGTTCCGGCCGTTTTGAAGTTCGACTACCATTTAAACTTGCACCATCTGTTTTGGGAAACTCGTTTCGACCGGCGGTTCAGCGTATGCATTCAATGGAGAAAAGATTCACCAGAGACGAAGAATTTGCTCGGGAATACAAAGAATTTATGAGAGAGTATATACAGCTAGGACACATGAAGTTAATTGACGAAAACAGCGTTAAAGATAATGGCTTTTATTTACCCCACCACGGCGTGATCAAGAAATCCAGCAGCACAACAAAATTAAGAGTAGTGTTTGATGGCTCCGCCAAAACTACTACAGGCAAATCTCTGAACGATTGCCTTGCAATCGGACCAATCGTCCAATCCAGCTTATATGAAATATTATGTCGTTTCAGATTGTATAAGTTTGCTTTTACCGCTGATGTAGAAAAAATGTATCGGCAGGTTCGTGTTGCAGCAGATGATACCAAATACCAACGTATTATATGGCGAGATTCGTTAAAGGAGCCATATCGCACTTATGAACTTCAAACCGTAACATATGGGACAGCTAGCGCATCGTATTTAGCCACGCGCGCACTAAACGAGGCAGCCGAAAAATACAAAGAATATTCGTTACCAGCGCACCACATCAAAACGAGTATGTACGTAGACGATTTGATGGCAGGATCGGAAACAGTTGCGGAAGCAAGCAGTCTAATCAGCCAGATTAATTTCATATTGTCAAGTTCCGGGTTTCAGCTGAGGAAATGGTTGTCTAATGATGATCGAATTTTAGCCAATATTACACAACCTACGAAAAATAACATATTAGAAATCGACGAATCTAATTCTGTTAAGGTATTAGGATTAAATTGGAATCCTACCACGGATTATTTCCAATTTAAAGTGGAGCTCAACGAAAACCCAACAATCACCAAAAGAGGAATATTATCCGAAGCAAGTCGCCTATTCGATCCGTTAGGATGGCTTGCCCCAGTCACGATAAATATCAAAATATTCTTCCAAACACTATGGGCAGAAAATTTAGGTTGGGATGAATCATTGCCACAAAATTTATCCGCTAATTATTTGAAAATCAGAGAGGAACTGCCGAAAATTGAAAAAATTAAAATAGATCGTTACATGTACACCACCAAAAATGGAAAAATTATTCTGCACGGTTTCTGCGACGCTTCGAAGTATGCTTATTCCGCAGTCGTCTATAGTCAAGTAAAACACAACGGCCATTCAGTCATTAAATTAATCGCAGCGAAAACTAAGGTGGCACCCGTGAAGCAAATATCCATTCCGCGTTTAGAACTGTGTGGGGCATTACTTTTGAGCAGACTACTTCTATCCGTGAAAAATGCCTTAAACGTTGAAATTATGAATATCATCGCATGGACTGATTCAACCATCGTGCTAGACTGGCTGTCCGCACATCCTACCAAATGGAACACTTTTGTTGGTAACAGAACGGGAGAGATACTTACCAATATGAGAAGGTCTCAATGGAGGCACGTAAATACTCACGATAATCCAGCAGATTGTGCTTCGAGAGGTATTGAACCAGGAAAACTTCAGCACTTTAGTTTATGGTGGCAAGGTCCAAGTTGGCTTGATAATTCGGATAATTGGCCAAAAGCCGTAGAGAAGCAATCCAGCACTTTTGAAGAAATGCGAAACCAATCATTACATGTTCAAACACATCAACCCAACCAAATAGATATGTTAATCGCTAACATGTCCAGTTTTAGTAAAATGGTTCGAGTATTAGCTTATATACTTCGATTTATCAATATTCAATTAAAGCATATACCAAGAGAATCAATTACCCCATACTTACTAAGTTCGGAACTGAAAAAACCAAGATGCCTTATATTCAGCCATATCCAGATTAAACATTTTCAACCAGAAATAAATTCGATTAAGACAAATAAAGGGCTACCATCTTCAAGCAGATTGAAATTCCTAAAGCCGTTTATCGATGCATCAGGTGTATTACGTGTCGGAGGAAGACTTTCAAATGCTTCCATAACATATGAAGTAAAACATCCATTGATTCTGCCAGCCGACGACAAGCTAACGGAAATGATAATAAGAGAGCATCATATACGATATTTACATGCTGGACCAACTCTCATGATGGCCACACTTCGTCAAACATATTGGATTTTAGGAGCCAGAAATTTAATACGAAAAATCATCCGAAACTGTGTGAAATGCGCGAGATACAATCCAAAGGAGCTGAATCAAATTATGGGCAATCTACCAAGTCCAAGAGTAGAACTCGTTAGACCATTTTTCAAAGTTGGAGTTGATTATGCAGGTCCTTTCCAAACAAGCTTGATTAGAGGAAGAGGGCAGAAAACATATAAAAGTTATGTTTGTATATGTGTTTGTTTGGCCACCAAAGCTGCCAATATTGAATTAGTCTCAGACTTGACCACCGACTCTTACATTGCCGCACTACGTAGATTTATAGCTCGCAGAGGAGTATGTAAAGAAATTCACAGTGACAACGGAACAAATTTCGTTGGGGCTCGTAACAACTTAT
This sequence comes from Nephrotoma appendiculata, assembly GCA_947310385.1. Lineage (NCBI taxonomy): Eukaryota > Metazoa > Arthropoda > Insecta > Diptera > Tipulidae > Nephrotoma > Nephrotoma appendiculata. The sequence continues at coordinate 247,070,737 of OX371223.1, read as the reverse complement.
ATGAGTTTTACAAATTTTTACGACAAAATTCTAACACTTTTTCTAAATTTCTATTGACAGACCAAATAACCTTCGAATTTATTCCCCCAAGCTCACCACATTTCGGTGGACTGTGGGAGGCCGCTGTCAAAAGCATGAAGTACCACTTAAGAAGAGTAACCGACGGACACATATTGAGTATAGCAGAAATGTCAACATTATTATGCGAAATCGAAGCGATGCTCAACTCCAGACCAATTTGCGTGTTATCCAGTGATGAAGCAGAATATTTAACACCTGGTCATTTTTTAATTGGACGTCCAACTACACAACTACCAAGTGAAGATCTCTCCGACTTCAAGATGTCAAAGTTATCCAGATGGCAATTACTGCAACATATTAATCAACTCATTTGGAAGCGGTGGTACTTGGAATACCTAACAAGCTTGCAACATCGAAGTAAATGGCATGCAACTAAAACTAACATCAAAATCGGCGATATTGTTATTATTAAAGACCACAACTTGCCCCCATCAAAGTGGTTAATGGGCAAAATAGTAGAACTACATCATGGTGCAGATAATAATATTAGAGTCGTTACTATTAAAACAACACACGGAATGATAAAACGTTCAATACATAAGCTTTGTATGCTTCCAGTTAATTGAATCATCCGATTCAAGGCGGGCGGGATGTTTGCGTTACTGCGATGCATAAAAATACCTAAAATAGAAAAATTTGTTAGAATTAAGATTATATAAAAATTATAAACAAAACTTATCTTAAAATTTAGATACAAATGGTCCATTAGGTAATCCTCCTTGTTATCCAATTTTAAACTATAATCAATTTATTATTTTATTAATTAGTTATTTAAATTCACATTATATTAATTAGATTTAGTTTTCTTACCATTTCATTTGTTTACAATCTTTTAATGACAGAACCTAATTACCTAAATGTATACACAGTAAAACTTTATAAATGTTTCAAGATCTATAAGAACATAACAAATGTTCTACTATAAAAATATTTTGTGTAGAATTTAGGCCACCTATACATAAATACGTCAACTAAAACCATAATTGTATGTACCATATTATAGCGTATAAGCAAATTAATTGTAAAAATAAAATAAAACTTTCCTTTTTATATCAACCAGCAAAGAAGCAATATCCAATTTATTAAAAATTATAAATAATATTAATACGGATATATTACACCTTCATTTTGTGCCAAATTTCGTTTTGTTCGTGGAACCCACACCCCGTTGGCACAAACAATGTTTAAATTGTTTTTTTGAAAAGATTTCAGTGAAATGAGTCAAATACGATCAGTTGCAGTCTGATATTTACACTGTTAACATCGTAAGCTAAATATCGAGTGACAATTATTTAAAATGCCTCCAAGAAAAGAACCAAGTACTGAAACACGTGCACTTATAATAGCTTACCATACAGCTGGCATAAGTAAAAGGCCGAAAACGTTGTACTGGCTCCAGAGATAACCGTTTCATTGTCCTTTAAACTTTGAGAAACAGGCGTCAAACAGCAACTCAAACCCGTAATGCTTTGGAAGAGGTTCGAGCAGTGCGAATAAATGAATGTACTGTGAGACGAAAGCTTAAAGAAGTCGTTTTGAGATCATATGTTCCACCCCCTGCTGCAGAGAAATTACCTAGTAGCAAGGTGGAGTTTTGCTCAAGAACGCCAGTTTTGGACTTTGAACCAGTGTACCATATTTTGTTCACAGACGAGAGTCGTTTCGTAGTGAATTCGATCGATGGAAGGCAAAGAGTATAGAGTCGACCAATGCTTAAGGAGACTCAACTATGGGTCTCTATTTCGGAATTAAGATCGAATTGCTATTCGATTCGAATGATCAATTCGATTCGAAGATGAACTGGTATTTGGGAATTAGATCGCAAATAGAAATGTACACTTTAAATAATGAGAAGGAATATTTTTTGTTAATCGTCAGACCTGTACTAAAATTAAACATCTTGTAGAATTTTGACATTTAAAGGGTGTATTTTGTTGTTGTTATTCGTTTTTATTTTATATACGTTCTTGATTTCACAAAGACCGCTTGTTCGACAACGTCTTTCGATTGTTCAATACCGAGTACTCAAAGAGGAGTCATGGTTTGGGCCAGTATTTGTTTAGGTGCCCGTACAGAATTCAGTGATTATTGATGGCGGGTACCTTACAGCTGATCGAAATATTACAAATATACTGCTAGAACATGGTATTTGTCCCATTTATCGGAGAAAGTTTTGTTTTAACCCTCATCCTACTGACAAGTGACTCTTAATCACATTTCATTTTAAAACTCGTGTAACTTCTTGAAAACGCAAGTTTAATTATAGGGTTCCTAGGTATCCTTGAAACGATTCATTTTGCACTCAAAACCCTATCATTGATTCTAGTGATGATGAAAGAAATTTGATTGGTGATAGCAGAGGATATTCTCGAGAGCTATTTTGCTGAAAAAGATTAACTGATTGTTAGTGAAAATGAGCGAGTAAGAGAAGGCAGGACATTAGCAAGAGAAGAAATATATATCGGAATAGATGGCACTAAGTGGATGAATGTTCCTTATAGACTATCGTGAAGTTTCTGACAAACTAAAAATGATAAAAAACTTTACAACAACCCAAAAAGTGTAAATCTACACTTTCAAATAAAAAACGTGTTATGCAAAACGAAATAACTAGTTAAAAAAATAAGTTCACAATAGCAAGCTAATTTAGCAAAACCATGTAGAATAACCATTCTTTATGTTTTCTAGAAGCAAACATATTTATGCGAAGTCATAGATTTTTGTTTAATTTTAAAATTTTGCTATAGAAGAAAGTGTAGTGGTGCTTCGATCGTCAATGACAAGGTATCGTAAAGATATGTAAGTAAATCGAAGTATGCTATCATGTAGTACTGACCCTATTGCATCTTTTGTAGAAGCCAACATAATTATAAGTGCCGTCGAAGCATAAATTTCCTATGTTGGAATCATAAAAATTCGAAAATTCAACAATTCGAAGGCCATTGACAAGGCATCGTAGAGATATTTAAGTAAATCGAAGCATGCTAACGTGTAGTACTGACCCTTTTGCATCTTTTGTAGAAGCCAACATAGCAGAGTCAACCATGTGAATTCATCATTCAGCCGCGTGAATTCATTATCGATGGTAAATTCAAATGCTGACGATATTTCGGCCGCAGATTCAACCATGTGGATTCATCATCTAACCGCGTGAATTCATTATCGATAGAAAATTGATGCTTCGACGGCAATCACAATTGTGTTGGCTTCTACAAAAGATGCAATATATAGAGTCAGTACTACACGATTGCATGCTTCGATCTACTTAGACATCTCTAGGATGCCTTGTCAATGGCCTTCGAATGGTTGAATTTTCGAATTTTTATGATTCCAACATAGAATATTTATGCTTGGACGGCAATCACAATTATGTTGGCTTCTACAAAAGATGCAATAGGGTCATTACTAATCGATAGCATGCTTCGATTTACTTAGACATCTCTAGGATGCCTTGTCGATGGCCTTCGAATGGTTGAATTTTCGAATTTTTATGATTCCAACATGGAAAATTTATGCTTGGACGGCAATCACAATTATGTTGGCTTCTACAAAAGATGCAATAGGGTCATTACTAATCGATAGCATGCTTCGATTTACTAAGACATCTGTAGGATGCCTTATTAATGGCCTTCGAATGGTTGAATTTTCGAATTTTTATGATTCCAACATAAAAAATTTATGCTTCGACGGCAATCACAATTATGTTGACTTCTACAAAAGATGCAATAGGGTCATTACTAATCGATAGCATGCTTCGATTTACTAAGACATCTGTAGGATGCCTTGTTAATGGCCTTCGAATGGTTGAATTTTCGAATTTTTATGATTCCAACATAAAAAATTTATGCTTCGACGGCAATCACAATTATGTTGACTTCTACAAAAGATGCAATAGGGTCATTACTAATCGATAGCATGCTTCGATTTACTTAGACATCTCTAGGATGCCTTGTCAATGGCCTTCGAATGGTTGAATTTTCGAATTTTTATGATTCCAACATAAAAAATTTATGCTTCGACGGCAATCACAATTATGTTGGCTTCTACAAAAGATGCAATAGGGTCATTACTAATCGATAGCATGCTTCGATTTACTTAGACATCTCTAGGATGCCTTGTCGATGGCCTTCGAATGGTTGAATTTTCGAATTTTTATGATTCCAACATAGAAAATTTATGCTTCGACGGCAATCACAATTATGTTGGCTTCTACAAAAGATGCAATAGGGTCATTACTAATTGATAGCATGCTTCGATTTACTTAGACATCTCTAGGATGCCTTGTCAATGGCCTTCGAATGGTCGAATTTTCGAATTTTTATGATTCCAACATAGAAAATTTATGCTTCGACGGCAATCACAATTATGTTGGCTTCTACAAAAGATGCAATAGGGTCATTACTAATCGATAGCATGCTTCGATTTACTTAGACATCTCTAGGATGCCTTGTCAATGGCCTTCGAATGGTCGAATTTTTATGATTCCAACATAGAAAATTTATGCTTCGACGGCAATCACAATTATGTTGGCTTCTACAAAAGATGCAATAGGGTCATTACTAATCGATAGCATGCTTCGATTTACTTAGACATCTCTAGGATGCCTTGTCAATGGCCTTCGAATGGTTGAATTTTCGAATTTTTGTGATTCCAACATAGAAAATTTATGCTTGGACGGCAATCACAATTATGTTGGCTTCTACAAAAGATGCAATAGGGTCAGTACTACACGATAGCATACTTCGATTCACTTAGGCATCTCTACGATGCCTTGTCAATGGCCTTCGAATGGTCGAATTTTCGAATTTTTATGATTCCAACATGGAAAATGTATGCTTCGACGGCAATCACAATTATGTTGACTTCTACAAAAGATGCAATAGGGTCATTACTAATTGATAGCATGCTTCGATTTACTTAGACATCTCTAGGATGCCTTGTCAATGGCCTTCGAATGGTTGAATTTTCGAATTTTTATGATTCCAACATAGAAAATTTATGCTTCGACGGCAATCACAATTATGTTGGCTTCTACAAAAGATGCAATAGGGTCATTACTAATCGATAGCATGCTTCGATTTACTTAGACATCTCTAGGATGCCTTGTCAATGGCCTTCGAATGGTCGAATTTTCGAATTTTTATGATTCCAACATAGAAAATTTATGCTTCGACGGCAATCACAATTATGTTGGCTTCTACAAAAGATGCAATAGGGTCATTACTAATCGATAGCATGCTTCGATTTACTTAGACATCTCTAGGATGCCTTGTCAATGGCCTTCGAATGGTTGAATTTTCGAATTTTTATGATTCAAAACATAATTATATATTTTGTTATTTTTGATTTTAATGAAGTAAAAATAAATTTAAATAAATATATTTTCTCATATTTTCTTTAAATATCTTGTTGTTCTTAATTACAAATTGTGTTTAAAAAGTGTACCATTCTTAATTTAAAGTGATACATTTCCTCTTACACTTTTTGGCTGTTATAAGGTTTTTTGCCAATTTGTCAGAAACTTCACACTGCGTCTTATAGAAGTGGAAGAACTCCAAGATATAATATAATTATGGAAGGTGCATACAAAGAAAAATTACCCCTGGCAAGCACGTCGTCACAGTCCATGATGCGTTCTCATTGTTTACTGATGAAATAATAAACGTTTCAGTCGAGCACACCAGTTTACATGGCACAAAAGTTGGAGGAAACAAGTGGGAAATAACAGATCCTTGAATCCATTATTTGGTAGCCAAATATTTCGCGCTACCCTGTCTTGATCCCAGATAAATTTCCACCCATTCGGCCCATATGGGATACGATCAATAGGAACTTATTGAGGTACTACCTAGAGTTTCGTTTCAGCAATACATCCCATCTATAAGCCCGATAAGTATGGTATGAAAATATTTTGGGTGTGTGACAGCACCACAAGTTATTCTCTGTATGGCATTCCATACTTAGGCCAAGAAGCGCCAGAAAGAAAATTTAGGACACAAAATTGTTACTCATTTGTGTGGACCGTTCTAGCGAACAAATCGTAACATCACTTTGGATAATTTTATTACCCCCTTCGGCTCACTCAAACGTTATTATCAAAAGGATTAACCTGTGTTGGCACCCTTAGAACAAACAAGGGCTGTATTCCACAAACATTTCTTCCACATAGACAAGAGGAGTAGAAACAAGTCTCTTTGGCTTTCGAAAAATGTTACTCCGGTCAGCAGTGTACTAAAAAAACCAAGCAATTCTTTTGCTTTCCTCAATGACGATGAAGTGGATGAAGCCCAAAAAAACCGTCGATTATTTTGCACTACAATTGCCCAAAGGGTGGGGTTAATACTTTAAATAAACTGGCGCATACCTATTCGGTGAAGCGAAAGTCTAACAGATACAGCCACTTATGGTGCAATTTTACAACCTAATTGATGTCTGTGGAGTAGCAACAATGGTGATTTAGCTCAACTTGTACTCGGACTGGAACAAACCTAAAATGAATCGTCGTCTAAAATTATTCTTGTAGCAGGTGTTATACAGAAACTCGGCATTCCGCAAATACAAAGCCGTATAGCATTAATAAATTGCCAAAAGTTGTTGCAGCTATAACGGACAAAGCTTAACCTAAATTGGAAAAATATTTAAACAACAAAATTAATATCAAAAATTTTATTTCTTTCGAACATCATACACTCTGTTCTAAACAACTGTGGGTGATGCAGTAGTTTAGAACAGAGTGTATGATGTTCAGGCCAATTGTGCCTTGATGAAAATATTGTTTTGATATTTTCCTCTAGATTTGTTGATGAATCGTTTCTTCTAATAAATATTCACCTTCTAAGTTTTAGTCCAGTAAGTGCATCAGTTGTTTGCGTTTAATCAGGAACTTTATATTTAACCTAAAAGAGATTTCACTGCTTGCATATTAAGTACTTCCATTTGGTTGGTTCTCGGACATATGTTTTAGTGAGCCAGCCTTTGACAGAAATCATCTGCTAGATTAAGACGATCGTCGTTTATTCTCATGAAATAAATAAAATAATTTAACAATTTTAATTATATTCCGACATTTTTTTAAACAGATAGTTTTGGTTTTATTTTTCAATGTTTTGTCTTAAGTTTTCTGTTTTATAATCTTTTGAGGTTATTTTTTTGCTCAATTAATTGTTGTTACACATAACACGATGTTCAATAATTAGGTTTATAATTTAATTTAAATATATATATTTATTTTATTTGCAAATTTTACTTTCTTAAATAATAAAAAAATTAACATTTAATTTGTAATAACATTCATAATGAAATATAAGTTAGAGACTACACATTCTAATAAATTAATTTTATAGTTGTTGGGTTATGTTCAGTTATTTGGTTGAATGCGATAATTAAAATGAATTTAATTAAGCAAACTGTTGATTTATTGATCTTAATGACGGCATTTGGTTTTGTTTTAGCTCGGCATACATATGATAACAATATATCATAAACATATTTAATTAAAATAATAAATTAAAATTTTGTAAACTTACTAATATTATATAATAATTAATAATGCCAAATTTGTATTTTAGGTTTTTAAATTTTTAAATAAATTTATTTTTTGTTTTAGTGTGCGTCTTTATAAAGTTGGTGTCCATGATGCTGTCTAATAAGCGTGGTTGGCAACGAAAAGAGATGAATCACCAGTGGCACTACCGACACTTCCAGAAACGTATTTACCTACAGAAGCTTCACTGTTAGCCTGCAAATAGAAAAAGTAAAATAATACAATTAATTGTCTGTATTCATAATAATCATCAAGTTCGGTCACATTTTATAAAATGTGTTTATATAAGCATGCACTTTTGGTGCGAAGCTAGAGGCGAGATGGAAATTTGCTTCCATAAATGGTAAACTAATACAAAATTCGATAATAAAAAATTAGAAATAAAGATAATTACCATTTACCAATCATCACAACATATTGTGACCTAATTACATACATATTTCAATGTCGCATGCAATTGATAATTACGTGGCAGGGTAAATAAAAAGTTTTTCGTCACATTAAATCGGTTTTGTTGCAAAACAAGAAAAATATTAATGGAAATCTTATAAAAATTACGAGATTGTTTTAAACAAAAAGTAATTAAAATTTCTACAGAAAAATGTAACACTCTTATTACGTAACGTTAAAGTGAATTTAACGGAAATATATTTTTTTTCCTTCTGGCGTAAAAATACTCAAGTGAGATTAATTTACCGAAACGAAAGAGAATCAAGTTTCGTCTTCTGCATTCACATACAGAAATTTGTTAACACTTTAGTTTTTTACATACAATTAAGATTGTATTTGTCTTTGGAACATAAGGGATTCTTATAAAGATAAGACAAGATTAGTGGGTCATTAACGAAATACACACTACAAATTACAATTTAAGCAAGTGAACAACGATAAAAGAGTGCGAATTTCATTTTGTCAAGATAAGGAGAATTCATTAAAGGTGAAACTGAAATATCAACTTATTGTCGCTTAATCCCGTCGCAACTTTTCTAGGGTCCATCAATCAAACCACTTTATGATCCTGCACCTAACGCAAACGGGTAGGATAACTATGATTTGTGTAGACGGTTACCAGTTAAATCTTCTGCTGACATAAGTGAAAAATCAAAAAAAAAATGAATAGATTTTAACACAAGTCCGGGTTGGAAAAATGTTTTCGTATCAGTTTTGTCTAAATCAACTAGTAAAGCTACGTCAGAGCATTATGGAATCCAGTAACCACTTCCCAGCCAGGTCAAGACCTGTAAACATTTTATTACATGGATCTCCACCTGCAATTACCATTTAGTTATACCATTAATTTTCGACCAACGAGGAACTAGATTGCATACGATATTTTGACGTTTCTTCGCTTTCAGAATGGCGTTTTCATAATAGTTGTTGGTCGTTTTAATTTATTTTTGTTTTAAAATAATAAAATGAATAAAAAAACTCGCAATTTGTTGTTTATTTTGGTGTTTGAATTTTTGTGTTTCGCACATTTTCGTGATCATTTAAAACAAATTTTTGTTCAAGTGACGTTCCAAATGTCATATTAGGTAGTACATAATGTTAAAGGTTTAAGTGTGGTGTTTACAGCATACAATGTCATTACTCAAAACACCATTACCTAAAAATATCCTGTTTCCATTGTAATTTTATAATATTTTAATCTTAAACAACCCAGCATACGTCAGTAAGTATATAAGGTATCAGATTGAAAAGTAAATAAAATTTTGTGGAAATACTTTTTTTAAGAAATGGTGGTAAAGGTGACATAACAATAACATTATTACTGACCGTGTAAAGTCCGCTGTAAGTTTATCCCATCATACTCAATTTTTGAAAATTGTTTTTAGAAAGATAAAGTAGATGGTAATGGGATAAATATGTGTCAGGTGGAGAAGCCGTTTAGTCGTTTTTGTTCCAACAATAAAATTAGGGATGCCAGACGTACGTATTTTTTATAGTACAATCGAATTTATTATATACGTTATCTCTGAATTTGGCTAAAAACACCGAATGATATTTTGAACAAAAAGCGAAACGGACATTCCGAATACATTGTGTTTGAGCCTTTAAACATTTTATTTGCATTTCAAGTACCACTAGGATGCCACCGACAAGACGACCAAACTTATTTCTAAATGAAACCGCATTTAAACCAAAAATATTTTTTTAAAAGAAGAACTACGTTTTTTATTAGAAAAAAATTACTAGATATCGAACACTGCGTTAAAAAGCAAAGAGCTGCTGAACCCAAGCTCATTTTAATTTAAAAGTTTTAGAATTTTGTTTTTTACGTATTACAACATACCTATAGTTACACAAATCATCATATGCAACCAAAAAACAGAACTTACAAAGATTTGTAGTTAAAGCACGTTCTCCGATCTGTAAATGTAAATATAGTTTTCGCAAACAGTTTTAGCACGGATTACTAAGATTGTAAGCAGACGAATTTAAGTAGTAATTAACCAGTTCCAAGTTAATATAAAAATTTCAAGATTAGTGGACTATCCCATTCCTAGTAGGTTTGAGCTGGATCATCAATATCGCACGACAATTTTAGACGGTAGTGAAATTTATATGGGAATAACTAAAATTAACCAGTCTCAAGGTGAATTTATTTGACTCTGTAGCAAAATTTTCTGCAGGAAAATTTGCTGCAGTTTGAAGTATTTTATTGAATTTATTTTTGTTATGGTGCCTGCCTTCCACAAATTAATCTACAGAATAAATAATTTTTATTCCGAAGGGGCAATAAGTTTTACAAAATAAAATGTAGAGGGAATTTGTTTATAAAAATATAATCAATTCAGCTAATTTGATTGGTTGTTTTTGCTCTCTATCTCTTCGATTTTTATTCTCCAGCAAATTTTACTGCAGACAATTTTGCTACAGAGTCAAATAAATTCAAATTCACGACAAAATATAAATAGCATAGGAATAGAACGAATTTCTAGAGATCCTTCCACACCATGCTATATTTTCGGTATAATATTTTTTAAAACAACAGAATAAAATACGGAAAAATTGTCGTTGCATTGTCACAAAAATCAATACCGATCTTTGAGATATGTTCGTGATTCTACACCTGATCCATCAAACTCTGTGTATAAATATAAGTTATTATTGGCATGGTTGTGATGCTTTGTAGAGCTCCACGAGGACGTATTTTAGACAAATTTTATCTGGGAACCCTAAATAAAATGAAAGTCGTACTACCGACTCATTGTAATATCGACTATAGTCGCGCATGAAATCATTTTTCAAGAAAATTATTTCACGTAGCTGGATTGTTTTTTTACGTATCACATGTTAGAAGAGAAACAATCGTTGCAGAAAGCTAATCTGAACAGACCCGAAAATATATTCCTATGTTAACCACAAACGGCTTACTTCCTCTAGGCATCTAACGGACGACGAAATACTTTATTTCTGAATATAATTTGCGGTAATTTAACCCTTATCTCTGAGCCGGGGCAAAATCATAAAATCAAACCGGGAAACCTAATTGTTCTAAAATATGTCAATGAACAATAGACAAAGTTCGAAAAATGGTCAAAGTTGGTTCAAATAAACGAGTTTTACAATAAAATTGGACCCGGCAACTATTTCGTTACTGAGCAATTTAGACAGGAATATATCTTCGGACGAAACTGAATTAGGAAATCAACGTAACAGATCGAGTATTGCTCTCAAAATAAACTGAAATTGCTAATTTTAATAACTGATATATTTCATGATCCCGCCCAAACTTAGAGTTCTGGTCACTCTTCTTTTGGGTCATGGCATTTCTAAACTTCACTTAGAACGAACGAACTATGCTTGTTTCAGAATCCCTTTGTGGGGACTGTCTTTATGACAGCCTTCCAAGCTATGGAATTGGTTGTCCACAGATCTTGAATGTGAGTTAATTGTCTTCAATGCCTGTCTGAGTGTAGTCTACTTTTGCGTTCTAACTAGTCATTTTTATATTGAAGTTTCAAAATGAATACCATCACGGAGGAAATTATATTCAGTGACTTATTCTGCGAGCTCCTAATACCACAAACAAATGGAATGTGTCAGTTTTACCACCGACTTTGTTTTTGTATATTCAAGGAATTTATATATAGCAATTTTATTCATTCACAGCCCGAACACAATGCACTCGGCTGTTTCATTCGATTTGAAACCGTGATTCCAAATCTACATATTAAACGGTTCAGTTTTAACTGAAGTCGGACTAATTGAAACAAAATAAACTTTAACGAGAAAAATATGAGCCTCGTCATCTAGTATTGTCCTAAAGAAGAAGAAATCCTTCCAATGAAAAAAATAAGGGGATCTATGTTCTTCCAAAGAACTTGGGTACCCTTATGAAAATGGAAGATGTTTGACAAGCTGAGATTATTAAGAGTGAATTTATGTAAAGAATAACTTAGAAGAGGAATTTATTGAAAGGCTAATTTCCATAGAACCGAAATTAATAAATTCAAGCCGTCTATTGACTACATAAAGCATCTTGTTTTGGTGTAAACGCTTTGACAAACTTTTCGTTATAATGAGCTTAGACTACAGAAACAAAATAATGCTACATCCATAAAAATTATCTTGGAAAATGGACAGAATCTATTTTAGCAAAATTCCCTACCAATTCTCTGGCCGTCAACAGATGATCAATAAATCCTGCGGCATTTATGGAAAAATGAATGATTTCGTATCTGGCAAGCATTACTACATTAAAAAATAGTCATTATATCGATGAGAAAAAAATTTCGAACAATAAATTGGCAATCTGCCTGATCGACATTACATAATATGCTATGTAGTACATATAAAAATGGTAGACTTAATTTTGATTAGAAAAACGTGAAAGGATCCTTCAGGTAATAATCCTACTCTTCAGCGACCAATGCACTAACGAAAACAGCATGATTAAAAGCACAAAACGACTGCAGACAAAATTGAATATCTGTCCAATGTCCAATAGTCAGTTGGTGTAAGGACTTCTTTGTCTGTTAAAAAATTGGGAGAGGTCAGTGAAATTTTAGAGTCAACTCCTGAACTCGTTTGAATTGAACAGCATCAAGAGGTCATTGGAAAATGTTTTGGAAGATATTATACGATTTTTCAAATTGTTTAATGAGCTTGTATATTATAAGGTTTAACTTTTAATTAAACTTTATATTATAAGATTAGCAGTCTTCCTAATAGTCAACTGGCAATACTTCCACTTTTACTAGGTACCAGTAAGTTATGAGCTTTAATCATAAATAAGGTATGCTTGTAAATAATGGAGAAACTTTTGGAATTGTATCTCTACTTAAATAAATAAATCCGTTGAAAATCATAGTTCAGTGTTTATAGTATCAACGCTTTGAGTTAGAACAAAGCTTAAGAGCCAACGTGGCTTACCTAATGTTATTGAAATTTGTGGAAGGATAGGAAAGATAGGTATCCCGTCATTACTTTTGTGTTCACTAGTGCAGTCATACCTAGTAACTTTCGGTCATTCATATGTTACAAGAACAGTCATCATTTCTTAGTTTTTGTTTATCAAGAGATTAAAAAGAAATTATTTAAATTTATTTTCTATGAATAAAATTTTAGAGGTATCCAGTAAACTTTTAATTAAGGAATATGGATTGAAATTCACATTAAGAGATTCTTCAGAATATCATTAACACCACGGATGTGAAATGATTTTTAATAAAGTCCGTTAAAGATCAGAAACATCTACCTTTCATCGGATTGAGACGCCTTATGGCTCTACGAAATTATCTTATTTTATACGGCTTACAGTTTAGTGCCATTTTAAAAACAAATCATGCGACGACAAGGTTTCACACAAGTTGAAACAATCTCTATTGATACATTTGACGAGCATTACACATAAATTTAACAATCAATGCGATGCAATATTTAAAGTCATCGGAATTAGTTCATTAAACTGAAAAAAAATCCTACATCATTTGAAATCAAACATTCGAATATAAACTATAACAAAATACAAACGTATCATGTGTATAAATCGAATAATAATTCATAAATTAATAATGAAAACTCGGTGTGTTAACCACTCAGAAATATGTATAAGAAAGAAAGATTTATATAATGAACTTTAAATATTCGGCAGAATCTACTGACGTAACCGTATTGCATGCGAATCATTTCTTGGCAAACGTTACAAAAACTTACCTTAAATTGCATCACATGCACAATACATTCGGAAAGTGCACAATAAAGAAAAAATAAGAGATCAAATCAAGCATGCAAAGTACAAAACTCTTAAATTACAAAAATCAAATCATCAAAACATCAAAAACAGATCATGCAACATTTTCGGTTTGTAAATCTTTAATTTTATAGCTTATTACATAAAATTGAAATCAAACAAAACAGCAAAAAATAAATTAAAATATTTTTTGTAAGTAAAATTAAATCAAAAATATATCTATTAATTGTTTTAAAAATTTTGAAACAAGACTTTGAATCCTGTGGCCAATCATCTGTCTCAATAGACTCCAGTCTTATACTTCCCTTCGAAGACACATCTCGTCATATACATCGATATAAATTAGTATTTGTGATTTTTTACGAATAAATCGGCTGCTCCGGCATTTGACGCGATTGATCCGGTTACATATTTACCTTGACACGCTAGAGCATTTGCCTAAGTAATTTTTAATTTTCTTAATTAATTGAAATATTTCAAACAAGCATTTTAAATAACATAAAAAAGATAGATGGCAGTATTTCAAAATAAAACAATTACAAAAAAGACAAACAGATGGCATACACAACATATTCAATTATGTAAGATTTTAGTACTAAATTGGTTCATGTATTAGATAAATTTAAAAATACTTACACGTGCACGCTTAAGGAGTTCATTTTGGCCAGCGCTAACATTTTCTTTCTTGCCAGCCCAGGCACGGAGTACTGAGGCTTGGAGAGCACGGCCATATGAGAAAGTAAGGGCCCATGGCCTTAACAATTTAACATTGTTAATTGCGTTCAAATGAATTGATGCATCTTCCTCTGATTGACCACCAGACAAGAAGGTTACTCCGGGAACAGCAGCTGGAACCGTTCTTCTCAAAGCGGTTACTGTTGCAATAGCAACCTCTTCTGGTGTGTTTTTCTTTGGGCAGCCTTGACCGGCTGTTACCATGTTAGGTTTGAGAAGCGTTCCTTCCAAGTAAACGTGATGGTCATTTAATGCCTTATATACGGCAGCAAGAACTGTTTCAGTTACTTTTTGGGCGCGATCTAGATCGTGATCACCATCGGGTAAAACTTCTGGTTCCACAATTGGTACGATTCTTTGCGATTGGCAAATTGATGCATAACGAGCTAATACATTAGCATTTTCCATAATAGCTTGATAGCTTGGAATATTCTTGCCAATTTTCAAGACGCAACGCCATTTAGCAAAATCACACCCATCTTTTTTGTATTGCGCACAACGAGCAGCTAAATCATCAAGACCTTGGGTTGTGCATTCTCCTTCTGATCCCATGAGGTCAACAACACCCTTATCGACTTTAATACCGGGAATGATTCCCTTCTTCTTCAAAAGGTCAACGAATAGGGTACCATCATCTGCTTTTTGGTATACGGTGTCGTGGAAGAGAATAACACCTGAAATGCTGTTCGCAAGAGTGTCATCAGTTGTGAAAAGCATTTGGCGATATCTTCGACGGTTATCATCGTTATTTTCAACGCCAATATCCTACAATAAAATTGAAAACGCAAAATTAATAAATCAACAATAATTCGATTTAAAAAGGTTTATGGCCTGGACAGACTGCGGATTAGTTTAACTCGTTTAGCAAAATTCAATCAAGCACCCTATGGAAAAACTTGATAAAGTTGAATTTTGTTAAACCAGTTTAACTAATCTTCAGTGTGTCCAGGCTATTAAACTTACAGCAAGACGCTTTCCAATGGTGCCAGTAGACTCATCAGCAGCTAAAATACCCTTGCCTGGGGCAACAATAGCGGCGGCGATTTTTTTGAGTTCTTCTTGGATCTCTGGTGGAGGGTAGTTGAAATAGGTAGTCATGTTGATATGAGCTAAATAAACAATAAAATTTGTATACTCGGCGAAGTAGTCATACAACAATAAATTGTGAGTTTCTATCAAGTCTAATATATATATGCATTTACGAACAGTTTCGTTATTTGATTGCATTCCGCGAATATCAGAGAACAAATTAATTGAATGTCAATAGTTAATTTTAGAAAATTGATGTTCAGTCATATATATGCAAACAATGTAGAACATCGAGTTAAAATCGTAGAAAAACAGGTCTGTATATTACAGATTTGATTGAAATGAATTAATTTTGAATTTCATCAGCAAGTCATATGAACTAAGCTTAAAATGTTAAGACATTAGCTTTCAAAAATGGTATTTCAAGGTGATCGAGTATTAGCTAAATTTAACTTCCTCGTTTAGACGAGCCCCTAAAACAAAACCCAGCTGTTTAACAGAGGTTAATAGGATAAGTATTACATCATTCTACGTAAGCCATAATATGAACGAATGACGAAATATTACCGTGAATTTTTTTCGCGGAAATCATTGTAACATTTCCTATATATTACAAATTAATTAATTTGAAGTTGTAAACTATCCCAATTTTGACGGCTGATTATCACAAATGTGTGATAAGGCACAAAACACGTAAACCTGTACAAACAAAGACTTGTTTGATAACAAATGCACATTCAACGGGTCTTATATAACAGCCGAAAACTGTATATTAACATAAATTAGAATTGTTTGTATAGAAAGGCCACGACACCAGTTCCAAAAATACATTGTATGTATATATATGTGTACACAAAACAAATCAATTAAGAGTGCCAAAAAACTAAATTTTTGATTTCGAAATTTGACTTTCAATTCTCATTTAATGAATAATAAATACCGAATCAAACTTACGTACTTAAAGATATCAATGAATTATTAAGAAATCTTGGCTTGATAATACTGGATTGAATATAGGTTTTAAAAACACATACGCGATATAACAGTCAGATTTACTTTATGTTTATACGAGTAATAAAAATAAATTTGAAAGAAGCAATTTATAAAATCGCAACAAAAAAAGTTTGACTGAATCGATCCACGAAGTAGACTTGCGTTATATTCATTTGCAAAAATATAATATTACATACAAGATACTCTTTTCCCCAAATCGTAGAGGGGATGACCTTATCAAGGTTTTGATTCGTGACGTATTCGTATAGTAACAGCTTATTTAATTGCGTCATACTCTTTATATTGAGCACAAAATTTTGGAGGCTTGTTTCTTATTTAACATTTCTATTTAATTAATTTTTGAATTTTTTTGCTTTCCACCTATCAATATTATCAACCGTATTTATGAAACAAAACACTTGTTTTCTTGACATATTTAATAATCTAAGGTCGAACTTTGTTACCACGCGTATTTTTGTTATTAGTAACAACAAATTCGAATATGTATTTTGTCTCTACAAATATTTTGATAAGAATTTTAATGACCTTCAAGAAATTGGTCGGAGGTACAAGAAATATTAAAACAGATTGCTATGTGACTGTATAATGTACAAATATGTTTTGTTTACCTCTCCTGGGCGATATTGAAATCTGATTGGAATTTTTACCCATATCCTTTTCCTATAGGAAATTTGATGTCACATACACATTTAAAAAAATTTTGAAATACAAACTACCGATATAAATCTAAAAATAGCGTGTTTGAAAAATATTAAGCCGGCTCCGGATTATCCGTTATTAATGTTATTTATATAATTAATGCGGTGATCTTGAATAAAGGTCATGACATTCCCGATAAATAAGTGCGGCCATTTTTTCTTCTTAGCAATCTCATAGCATTGGAAAAATTTAAATTTCTAATTAGAATATCTTCTGTCAAATAATAAAAATATATTTATAGAATTTAAACAATTTAATTCTTGAAATTTAAAATTTTAAATAAACTAGTTGAAGGTTGAGATGTTCCTTGTATGTCGCGGCCAGGAAAATTTTAAAGAAAAAATATGCAATAGAAAATTGCATTGAAATCGTACAAAACGCATTGCGCTTCAAATAGCAACACATTTTCCTATTTTATAGTATATAAGGGTTATGATTATAACGATTCTTATCAATAATCAATCATATACATATATAGGTAATACAAAAAAAAAATCCCACCCTGTAATGAGAATTTTTTTCTAATCGTAACAACTATCCAACTTTTTTATTTGCACAGAAATTCTTACACTTTTTCTTTTATATAGTTTTAAACTCACAATTTTAGTTAATTATAATATCATAAAGTTATTAAATTTACTCACATTGATTTTTTTATTTATAAAAAAATATTAAACCAAAAAACTTGAAACAGTTCTTTACTGGAAGGCGGACACAGACGATTTGATGAATTTCAATAGAGTAAAAATGAATTCAATACGTCAAAAGGTTGAATGAAGGTTATTAGCAAAACATAAATATAGGATTGCCCGACTTACACGTTTAAAAAAGATTTAATGAAAAGGCTTTTTAGAACAGGGCAATAGCAACAGTTTAAACAATAAATCGTTCTGATAATTATATAAAAAATTTAAATACATTAAAACATTTTACATCTTTCGCCTAATTTGTATAGTTTTATTTCATAATTTTAACAAAATGAATTTTTATGTTTTACTGCCCTCTACTAATGATAGTTTTAATCATGCTCCAGCAGAGATACTAACCTATATTAAAAGACTTTTCGCAAAGTAGACGGATTCAGTATTCTTCCTACTGTCGTATCGAACTGAAAATGAATCTTTTGCTTTGAAATTATTAATTTCTGGGAGAATTATTTTTCTTTAATCAATAATAATTTGCCTTAAGATTATTTTGCCAAAACTTGAAGCCTTAATATTTTCGTTCTCGTTTAAAATAATTTTCCAATATAATCGTTAGAGTAAGTTGTTGACATTCTTAAATGGTATAGTCACATTGATAGGCCCCTAGGTAGCTCGCTGTGCCTGTGAATTGATAATGTAACTGTGATTACAATGATCAAAACCTTGAAGCATATAGTTCTGAATTTCGGTTACATACATTAACCTCTTAAATGAAATTCAAAGGAAATTAGAAATTTTGTATTCTTCTATGCAACTTGGAAAGAAGATGTCTGTAAAAATTGTATATTGTCGTTAGAAATAACGGAAGTATAGACAAACAGAATATTTTCAGTGAATCGATAAAAATAAATAAATAATCTGGTATCTGCCTATTTTGAACATTTTGAGTAGCAAACTCCATCTCACTGAGTTCAAAGAGTCGTATTTAAGAGTCGACAAAGTACTAAAACGCGTGGCAGTTGTTGAGAGAATCCAATGAAAAAGGACAGGGCGCAAAGAAATGTATTTGACAATAGAAAATGTATGTGCTCGTTTAACTTAAAACTGCAGTTCAACCTCACATCCTATAACTTTATAAAATACATTGTCGCCGCAGTACATACATACCTCAATACAAATAGTTACATATTAGGCTTTATTATTTCAACATATCCACTAAAAGTTAATATTTTACTTAAGCAATTTAAATTCCATTCCCATCTCGATAGTACAAATGAAATGCTTTGGTCCATTAAGGACTTTCGTTATGTTTGGTCTAACGTGGCAAAGGTTTGTTGATGCCAGATCAATTGAAATTTTTTCGGCCGCAATATATGACAGTTATGAGGAACTGGACTCGGGGACTTGAGAGAGATCATTGTTCAATCTTCACAGCTTAGAACGCATTCCTCATTTGGTCATATTGAATCGCTGCAATATTTCAAATACATACTACTCCTGATCGATCCATATTTTTCTTCTGTACATTTCCGTTTATTATGTATTCCATTTGAATATATTTCATCTTAAAAATTTCCATTTAATTTGGTTTTTTGTGTTGTTGTTTATTTGAAAATATTAAGAAATCGTCAACACGTAGTCTGTCAAAAACAACATCTTGTCCGATTTTGTAGTATAAAATCTTCCATTTGTTTTGGCGATTTTCTCGGTACTGTTTCCACAGCTATTTCTTTTAACGATGTTGCTGGAAGATATTCGAAATCCGTCGTTATTTGATCTATTTAGTTGGATCGCTGTCATTGACAGTATCTATATGGTTTCATCAATCCATATAATGGTTCTTTAGTCATTTTTTCATCCGAGAACAAAATAACGCGACTATTCGGGTCGAGGGGTCACTCTGTGTAGTCTATTCTAAACGTTTATCGATAACATCACTAACTTACAATAACGTTATTTACCTTTAATACTTCGTGTACAAATCGGTTGATTATTTAGCATGCAGTCGATACTGCTTCCGCTCAGAATTGGTTATCTTTTAATTTCTCAACAATTGTCTGATTCAATACTTTGGCGATTCCACGTTATTCCGCCGTAATTGTGGTTTGGTGACATTTCCGGTTTTGTTCTCCACCAAATTATAGAATTTCGCACCAAATTCAAAAACCTTCGGTCCAATTAAAGTTGGGCAAAACGAATGTCGGATTCGAATAAACTACGATGGTAAAGCAACTTCTCGGAATCCTCCATATCATCGCATTCATCATACCCAGTCGTCCTCATAACAACGTATAATTAATAATGTATTCCAATCCAACGGTCATTCCTTCGGCTATAATTCGACAAGGGTTGTCTGAAAAGTCTCCGATCTCAACAAGGAGATCTTCCGCTAACATCAACAAATGTGTTGTTTGTTGTTTAACAACCGTTTGAGTGAATCATTATGAATGTTTTGCGAAAATGGTCATTAAACATTTATTTTTGAAAGGCAATACGCCTATGCAAACCAAAGGCGAGTTGAACGCTGTATACGGGGACTTTGCACCACCACTTACCACCGTGAAATTTTGGCCAACTGAATTTATTCTATGGCCGTACCAGTTTTGGTGACGATGAACGACAGCGACATCCAATAACTGAAACCACTGACGATAACATCGCTCGAGTTCATCAAACGGTGCGAGACAACCGTCGAATTAAAGTTAGAGAGAGAATTATCTCAATCGACTATCTTCAAAAAAGGAAAACCATTACAGGAGCATACTATGCATCCTTCCTTCACAATCTAAAAGCAGAAAGCATGGAAAACGGCCACAATTGCAGCAAAAAAATTCAATGCGCCGTCGCTCACTTCAGCGGTTGCCATGGTGAAAATACACTAATTACGATTTAAACTGCTTGACCACGCTCCTTACTTAGCAATTCTAGCCCCAAGTACCTTTTTTTGTTCCCTAAGCTAAAAGTTGTGCTGGGAGGACAGAGATTTTCGTCAAATGAAGAGGCCATCACTTTCGTAAACAACTATTTTGCAGGGAAAGACGCCGAGTACTTTTTGGACGGGTTGTGGAGATGGAAGCATCGCTGAGATAGGTGTATAGACTTACAACAAAAAAAGTTTTGTGTGTTAGATCGGAAACTTTTCACTCCGGAAACTCTTTTTGATCTCGAATACCGAAGATAAGGTCGTAGAAATGAAGCAAAATATGATTAATGCAGGAGATATTCCACGAAGCCTGATTAATTATGCAGAGATCCAGTTGGGACCGGTTGCCTTGCAATTTTTCATTCTACTAATAACTGCGTCTGCTTCCTCTACGGTGGGATAAAGCACCTCCTCAACTGGCAGAGCAATTGCGGGTCACTTCAGAACAATTTAGTGAATTTTGCAAGTAACTCTGCCATACAGAGAAAACATGAAAAGTTTAATTCGCTATTACAAATAAAACCAGGTCCCGAATGGACGAACATCCATGTTGATGGAGTAATCTTTAGGTTGAGAGGGTAGGTACTTTCGAGAATAAAGTAATAGATGATCACTTACTGAATCTCAGTTTCAGATGATTCTTTGGACGTCAGATTGCAAAGCGGTTTGGTGAAAGATTGGCGTCAACGTTTGTTGTTTTGAACACGTAGAGACATTCGAGTTTTTAACAACACTCTCAACGTCATTTATGGATGAATGAATAACATTTGGTTCTAAATTACTATCCTGGAGTACGCTGCAGGACGCGGTAACGGAGTGGATGTGTATGATCTGAATGTTGCTTGATATCGACGATCGTTCTAAAACATTCTGTAGAATTTCAGAATGTTTTAGAATGGGATTTAGAAATTTCGCGCCTTCATTTTGAGAATCGTGTAAGTTGCTGCATCATTTAACTCGTTTAACGGTGATAGCGGTTTTCAAGTTCGAGTCGTAGCAGCCTGTTAATTGTAGGATCCAATAACCCAACCCGTAACTGATCGAAAAGGAGCAAGAAATGGTGCTGTCACTTTATAACGAAAAACTTGTGGGAATGACAGGATAACGAATGTAGTGGCATTGACAATAATCTCTTAGTTGCTGGGCATTAACATAAGTTATAACATTTCATTCAATCCATCTATAGAGTTATAGTCGTTGGTTTGTACCATCGAGCAATAAATATATAAGAGAAATCAAGTAGTGCAAATTTTATGGGCAAGTTTTTCCGAGGTTAATCTTATTTTATAGTTTTAATATATTTATATACACAAATTTAATCTTTTTCTATTTTTAATCCATATATACGTATCTTATAAACGTATCGGCATAGTTATTTTATGGTTTATTGTTCTTGTTAGGCTTATACAGATTGCCAAAAGTAAAATAGATTAACCTCGGAATCTCTACATGGTTCCTCTTATATATATTTTGCTTTATGTTTGTACTGACTTCTTGGCTGCATTAAGTTAAAAATATCCGACTAATTAATTTAACACACTCTTAGTGATAAACTAAACAATTCAGAATTAATATTTCCACCAATTCACAGCACCAATAAAATTTATCGTTATCATGACCTTGAATATGTGTTCTATGTGCAATTTTAATTGTTTTTGGCACACTGTTCACGTCTAGAAGTATTAGTGGAGTAAAGCAGTTTATCGAGCGATTATATGAATTCTAAAATTGTTCTAAAAATAATAACTTATAAACAAATTATCCAACTCATTTATAAAAAAAAAAATATTATTGCGACTAACGACCTCATCTGAAATAATATAAAAGTACCAAAATTAGCACCACCTGTGAGTGGGGAATAAAACAATTTTATATTAAATTTTCACGGTTTTTTCGTTTTATTTTTTTTTGTTTGGTTTTATTTTTAATAACATGATAATTTTCTTGTAACATAATAATATTCATAATTAATTAATAATTTAGGTTTATTTTATTTATGTATAATATATAAGTGTATACTAATTTTTATATGATTTCCGGTTACAGTATTTTATATTTTTACACGTTTCCTTTTGTTTATTTTATAAACATTGTTTATTGCTTCTGTGTATGTTTTGTGTTCACAATAATTTCGGCTTAATTTCAGTGAATAATCAATCATAATATAATAATTTTAATTAATTTGTTTTTAATTAATATTCTACTACTATTTAAATAATTTTTTGGTATATGTTTTTTAGTACTTCAATCGAATATAATTTGCTCAAGTTTTGTGTCTTGGATAAAGGTCTTTTCTGGTACACATTTGAAATCTGTACTAATTTTATTTATTAGCAAAATATTGAGCAATTATTTTTACACCAAAATATAATTTATAAAATAGCTATGTAATTTTTTGAACACAATTACTTTTTGAGAATATAAATAATTATAATTATTTGTAATAATAATTATATAAAATCAGGTCACACCAATTGATTGAGAATGTTTTTGTTGCTGCTATTTAATTAATCTGAAAATTGGAATACTAAAGGTTTATAAATTTTATAATTAGTTTGTGCGACCGACAATTTCTTTATTTGATTCTAATAAATCAGCCTTTTAATGCGATCTATATTAAAACTATATAATTATACAAAATACGACGGGATTATTCCGTGACCAACGAACGTTCTCTACTTAAATAATGTCGCATTAAAGGTACTAAAACTCTATGAGTATGAATATTTACAAACATGTAATAAACAATATCGAATAAAAAAAATTGGGTTGTTAATTAGCTCTACCATACAAGAGGTGAAGAAGTGGATCACACATCGAAACCGAACAACTAACTCTTAGCTCCATATAAGTATGTATTTGCCCGATTAAATCTAACTAATGCAAAAAATTGTTCGTATAAATGATATGGATTTGTTTCAATTTGTGTTGAGAACCGAGCCTCTCCACTCCACGTGCTACAGTATTGTGCGAATTAATGCGAACACAGGAAATTATTGACACAAATTATTTATTATTAATTTTTTTTATTGAAATGAATATTAATAATATATGTGTCCACCTTTGGTCTTAATGACATCTTACATACGGTTAGGCATTGCATTAATTAAATTTTGACAATTTTCTGTTATTTGTGGATCCGGGAACCAAACCTCGACAACAGCTTCCTCCATTTTTTTTATTGTTGTACAGCCTTGTTTCCGAACTCTAACCTTACAAATGGCCCATAAATTGTCTATCGGATTCAAGCCCGTTAAATTGTCAGCCCAATCGAGGAATTAAATATTCTTCTGTTCAAGGTAACTTGGTACCAACTTTGATTTATGGCATGGCGATGAATTATGTTGAAAAATAAAATTTTCGCCAACATCGACTTTTTTCTAATTACGGTGTAATTTCCGCACCATAGCATAGCTTTATACTTCAAGCCGTTCATCATGCTTTCCACGGGTACTAGATTGTGTGTGCCCTTATACGAGAAACATCCCCAAAACATCTTTTTGGTGGATTTTTGACTGTTTGTTCGAAATGTTTCGGTGTCAATTTTTCCACTACACATTTTCGTACAGACCGTGAACGCTGTCCCTCCACGACAAAACGCGTTTCGTCCGAGAACAAAGCTTTTCTCTAGTCCTGAGTTGGTCAATTAGCATGTTCACTCTCTCTACATGTAATCTGATAGATAATTTATGGGCCATATGTAAGGTTAGAGTCGGAAACAAGACTATACAACAGTAAAAAAAAGGGGTGGAAACTGTTATCGAGGTTTGGTTCCCGGATCCACAAATAACAGAAAATTGTCAAAATTTAATTAATGCAATGCCTAACCGTATGTAAGATGTCATTAAGACCAAAGGTGGACACATATATTATTAATATTCATTTCAATAAAAAAAATAAATAATAAATAATTTGTCTCAATAATTTCCTGTGTTCGCATTAATTCGCACAATACTGTATCTATTATTAAGTTATACTTAAACAATAATTTGTTTGTCGTCTGTCTACAACTCAACCCCAATCTTATTTTATAAACATAATAATCCAGTTTTACCGATTAAACGGCACAGTGACTAAAGATTTGGCTTTGGTTCGAGAGGCACCGGATTCGAATCTCGATAGGAACAGGAGGCAAAGGTTATGTTTTATCATCAGATTACGATTTCTGATGAAAATGAACACAACTATGACACCCTGTCAGTAATATAGGTTCTAGGGAGTTGGGAGGTATTAGTGTTTCGGGATAATAATTATTATCGGGATATTTCTGGTATGTTCGTGAATATTCCAGTTGTGGTACGTGTTCAGTGAATATTACGAAATTATTCAGAAATTATTCCAAATATATTCGGCAATATTCCGGAAGCGACGTAAATGACAAGAATTGGTATTTTAAGCCATCAAATGAAAAGCTGTATTCATAATCCATAATATGAACCGAATTTTACAGGGTAAATTCGTTTCAATTGGTGAAAGCGGTGAGATTATGAAGATAAAAAGACAAGTCTAGACGATTTGGCGGACAAACGTGAAGTTGTTGACCGGCAATTCTCGAACTATCTGGAAAAGTCGATATCACGTGTTGGTTGCTCTGCACCGAATGATGTTGAACATGAATCAGCATCAACAAGATATGCTGTAATGGTTTGATCAGCAAAGTAACGAGAGTTTTATTAAACAAAACAAGATTTGACGCAAGAAATAAATCAAAATTTTTAGCAAGGAATTAAAGAAATCAAAATAGTTTCAGAAACTTTGAGAAGAAACTGTACCAATGGAAAAGTAAAATATTTGGCAAAAGCAATGATGGTGTAGGCGATAAAGAGCAGAAAGTTTAGCATTTGGATAACGATGGAGAGCAGAGGATAGCATGTAGACTGTTTATGTTGGAGGTTGAACCTTGGTTCAACCTGGGTTGAACCTTCAACATAAACACCAAAGGTTAACTTGGAGTTAACTCGACTCAATCCAAAAAATTTCTTAGGTCGAGTTAACTCTGGTTAATATAAACGCCCAGAGTCGGGTCGAAAAACAACAACAAAAAATAATCAGTAAAGTAAAAAAATAAAAATGGCGATTTTTCATATTTTTCTTGTACGAGCGCGTCTGTGTCTAAATTCGGCAGCATTTTTTAGTGATTTTTTCGATTTTTTATTTTTCGAAAGTTCGAAAGAAAAAGTTAGAATGATTTTTTGATAGAAAAAAATTTGAATGCTTTTGACATTCATAACCTGGTTTCGACTCAACCTCAAGATAACTCTCCTAGATAAACACTAGAAGTTAACTTCAAGGTTAACCTAAAGATAACTACAAGTTGACTCGACCTGGGTTCAACCTCCAACATAAACAGTATAATGGGCTGCAAGTAAAAAAATTGAACCGAATGATGAAGATCATGGATTGGGAGGACCTATTGAGCCTTGTGAAATCAAATGGTGGCGATGGGATAGCAGGTAAAGAGAATTAGCTAAGCCAGCTCGAAGATGAACAATTCAACCGGGATATTATTACAGCTCATGAGAAAGAAACGCGAGCTACTCGGGATTTTGGATGTTTAGCCGTATGCAGAATCGACACCTCTTAGTGAGAAATTTGTGGCTCAGCGGAAGCCGGGATTGTGGTCATCTATGGTGAATGGGGATGGTAACGGGCTACCTAGCAGAGATGGTTTAAATGATTTTGGTGCTAGGGTTATTTATGTAACGAAGAACCACAGTAATACACAGATTGAAGTGCATGGATTATGTCGGTAAGTATTACTTGGAGGAAAATGAGAAACTCGTTGTAAGGGTGCTCTTTGATAATGCTAAAGAGCAATTGTGACAGCTTCATGTGGACGGGATGGCAAGTCATGACATAAACGAATGCCGGTCAGTATAATGCCAGACTGGTGGAGTGGTGCAGTTAGGATTAGATGGGAGTCCGTCGAAAAGGATATTGAAAAGTATCTGGAGGAGATACAGGCTAAGACGAGTGCGGCAATTGCGGATAGTATACCAGTTATGACTTTTAGGGCAGAAATAGTAATCGGAAGCAGTGTTTGACAATTGGCGATTTACAGGAAACCTGTCCAGTGTTGGCGGTATGTGTTTTGTAACGGCCCATGGACGGAAGGGATATGGACGGAAGGGTTAGGAATATCTAGATTAAGTTTTATAATAAGATTTTAACAAACTACTCTAGAACAGAATCATTGCGATTGTTCGCGGACTATTTACAATAATCACCGCTATATATAAATACGGGTGCGATGAACGCAATGAGTCAGTCTTGAGTGAGTCGTTGGAGAATTTTCGTAAACACGCGGTACGCGGTATATCCGGAAAATTATATGCGGTCTTTAAAGTGAAAATAGTTGTAAATGGTATTTAGTGGATAAAAAATTAACTGTGGAAGTAATTTATTGTTGTGTTTTAGTGTTTGTAATATTCCGGAAGCGGTGTAAATTACAAGAATTGATTTTGAAAGCAGTTAAATTTTCAGCGGTATTCACAATCCAGTGATACGAATCTGAATTGACAGGACAAATTCGATTATGTTTGCTTGAGTAGCCGTGTCATATAACCACAAGACAACGTCTGCATAACGATTTTTGCTAATTTTACCTTTCTTATAATTTCTTAAATTTTTAAGTGGTCGAATTTGAAATTTTGTCCTTTTGATTCTTTTTGTGTTTGAATTGTTCATTTTTGTGCCGCATCAACTCGACTCAAATGTGATAATTTTTCTACTGAAATTAAATAGAAAGTTACAGAGGAAATATATTAGGTCAGAAGAGATAATAGGGTCCTCGTGTAACTACATGGCCCACTATTTACATAGTCTACCTGCTATTACCATCTAGTTACGGGATTAATTTTCTAACATTGACTGACGTCATGCAGTTAGCATGACATTCACATTTCGTTGAGATGTATAAGATCACTGGTGGTTAGGACGGACTGGACGCATACGGATTGCACTAATCGTTTTCATACTCAAATTGGGACTAAACAATTTCAAATTAGGAGTTAACAATTTCAATTTGAAAATTAATAATTTCAATTAGAGAATTAACAATTTCAAATTAAGAATTGACAAGTTTAATAATTTTTAATAATTTTAATAATTTAATTTTGTATTGAGAGTAACAATTTCAAAGTAAACTAGCTGCATATAAAAATGAAAATCAATTCAGATAAATAATAATAATAAATCTAAAATCAATTATATGTCTAAATAGTCTTACCAAAAATTCCGTATATAAATAAATTGAAGGTGATATCAGAAAAAACCAAATTTGTGCCTTGTTTAATAACAATGGCCATTAGAGAGCCCTAGCAACTACTTTAGGGGTAAAAAAATCGATGGTATCGATGGCCAAATGACCAACATGGAATTGTTAAATTACAACAAACCATCGCACATTCAGGGACTAGCAAAACTAAAATTGAAAGGGATGAAAGAAAACTACAAACAAGGTATCAAATTAATGTTCCCGCTGAATGTCTTCGGAAACATTTCGATGTGTTGATGAAGCATGTAAAGTTAGCCCAGTTTTTCATCCCAGAAAAAAAAAATTTCCTCAAACAATACTATTTCACCTCATCCCAGTCTTTTGTTTTTTCTATTTACACTTGTATAAGACGGAATATTGTTTTAATTTTTTTTTCAACAACAAAATATCCATCACATATTTTTTCATTTAATTGTTGTTATTGTACTCTGCGTATGAATAAATGATGAAAAATAATTTTTCGAGGTGAAATAATAATAATTGTTTGTTTTAAATAAAGATGGAAAAAATATCAGTCAATATATTTTTTCAAGTTGGTATCAGTAAGGGCTTACAATGACTAAGAGGGCAGTACCAGCTGTATAGTAGTGTTGGTGCAAATGGCCAAGTTCCATATGGCCACATATAAGACTTACAGAAAATCAAGCCATTCTCCTAGAAATATGATTTTAATTTTAATTTTTATCTTAAACTCATAACATTAATATCATATAATAATAATCATAAAAGTGCAAATGACAACTAGTGGATTTAATGTCCTTTAAAAGTTCGTCATTCACACTTATTGGTAATTGGTACAAAACATATACATATTGGTACAAAACATATCATAGTGACTAAAACTACATTACGCATAATAAACAATAAAGTATAAATATATAACAATATAATTAAATTTAATTAATTAATGATGATTGGTTCTATTAATCACAAATAATCTTTAACTGATGATAGCAGATGAGATTTTATCATTCGTTTAAACTAAAAATATGTACAGCGTTCCTAATATTTTCAGGTAGTTTAATATAAATATATGGCCCAATAGATGTTAATGATTTTCTACCATATTCCGTTTTAATTTGGGGGCACTTCAACTGACAAGCACCTCTCGTTGAGTAGCCATGACCTCGAAATTCGAATTGTATAGACGCAAGTAAAGATGGGATGTGCAGACACTTAAACATGTAGATCGACACATACATCTCTAAAATCGCTTTAATTGGAAGAATGCCTATAGCAACAGTTCGATAGAGCTCTACAGTAGGAAACAGATGAGGCAGTTTAAACATTGCTTTACAGCACCTATTTTGTAAAATCTGCAGTTTATTCAGTTTTTCTTTAACGGCTGAGCCAAAGGTAGAAGAGGCGTATGAGAATCGAGTATGAATAAACGAGAAATAAATATTTTTTAAGACATGTTCTGGAACAAAATCAGCCAGTTTTCTAATCAAGCAAATAAAAGGGCAAACTTTAATACAAATAGAATTAATATGGTCATCCCACGTCATATGCTTGTCGAGTGTTACGCCAAGGTACTTGAATTTGTCTACTCGCTCTATGGTGTAATTTGCAACTTGAAATGGTGGTAAATCAATGTGCCGTAGGCGTGGGGAGTGAAAAATTATATATTTCGTTTTGTTAAAATTTACTGATATTTTGTTCAGATTCAGAAAATCTAAAAGTAAAATAATATCATCCCTCATTTGTGACATTGCTACCTGACAATCCCTGGATTCATAAAAGAGGGCTGTATCGCCAGCAAACATTCTAATATCACTCGTGAGCGGTAAATTGGCCATATCATTTACGTAGATTAAGCATAGCAAAGGACCAAGGACACTCTCTTGAGGAACACCACAGTTCACACCTAGAGTGGAGCTTTTTACACCATTTAAAATCACAAACTGCTTTCGATTACTAAGGTAACTTTCTAAAAGTTTGTGTGATAGGCCACGGAAGCCATAAATTTGTAATTTCTGAAGAAGTAAATTGTGATCTATACAATCAAAAGCTTTACGAAGATCAAGAAATAAGCCAGATATATAGTTTTGTCTGTCAAAATTACGATAGATCAAATCAGTTATGTCTGTTAGGGCCAAATCTGTACCAGAACCTTGTCGAAACCCATACTGACGAGAATAGAAAAAATTTGATTTATTTAGAAAATCGATCATCTGGTTAGCAATAAGTTTTTCTAAAATTTTGTCAAATACCGACAAAACTGAAATTGGACGATAATTGTTAACTATTTTGGAGTACTATTTTGGAGCAGACTTAAAAATTGGCGTCACTTTAGCAATTTTAAGACAATCGGGGTAAACACCGGTTTCCAAAACTACATTAAATAGATCAGCTAGTAATTGTGAAAAATTGGCGAATAATTCTTTAGAACCACACTACGAATGTTATCGTAACCACCACCCTTTGTATTACTGAGAGTTGAAATTAAATTCGATATTTCGCTGCAGGAAGTGGGCGAAAAGAAACATGAATTAATACTAGGTTCCATAGTGTGAAATTTATTTAAATCATCTGAGTCTGGACTAGAATTATTTGCGGGTACAGAAGAATCAACAAATATATTAACAATAGCAACAAGATCATGATACTCAACATCATTAGAAATAACGGAGTCGATCCTATTATTTGAGTTAATTTCCATGAAATGATTTAACCGTTTCCAGATTTCTTTTTGGCTCAAATTATTAAATAAATTGTTAAAATAACGCTTCTTTGCAAAATATTTTCCGTTTTTGATCTTAATATTTAGCAAATCTAATTCATGTTTCAGGTCTAAATTAGTACTGTTCCTTTTAAAACGTTTCAATGTACGGTTTTTAAGTTTAATTAAATCCCAGAGATCAAGAGTCATCCAAGGACAAACATTTGCATTTTTAATTTTTACATTTACTTCCTTCAATACCGATTTGCCGGAAATGATTCTTTATCTTTCGAATAAGCCATGGTACGGACTAACTGTGGCCAGTCGGACAGTACCAGCCGTATGTTAGGATTCGCGCAATTGACCAGCTTCTATATGGCCCAATATAAAAATTAATATTTGCCATTCTCCTGAGCGAAATGAAATATTCCAGTATTGAATCTAAGTTGTCATGTCCATCGTGTAAAATAATCAAAAATAACCAATATATACGTGTCAATTAATCTTTAATTATTAGACGAGATTTGTGAAAATTGCATCAAAGAGCCAGACCCACTATATTGTCTTTGAAGAGAAGAAAAAATAATATACCAAGTTTATACTAGCTCTACAGTTTTTGTATATTGTGAGGCCACCATTGACGCAATAAAAAGTGTGTTTATTTCAAAGATACCTCCAGTATTGAATATTTATAAAGAAAACTTTAAACTGATCGGCTTTGTCAATTCGTCTCATTATGTTGAATATTGTTTGCGTAATGAAAAATGGGAAATGTATGATAATTTGTTGGAAAACGTTTTGGATATAAAATTTCCTAGTGGCCGCGCCGTAACACCGCATTTATTAATATATACCAAATGTCGGAATCAGACAACAAATCAATGAAAACGTAAGTTAACACATGGGCGAAAAGTCCCGGGCCTAACAAAGAAAACACGTTTTTTTTTGTTCAAAATTGGCTTTATTCATCAACGTAATTTCCATCAAGAGCAACACAACCATTCCAATGTCTAACTTTTCAATACCACTTTTGTAGAACGATTTATCTTTTGCCTCAAAATAGGCCTCAGTTTCAGCGATAACCTCTTCATTCGAGCAAAATTTCTTACCGGAAATCGTTTTTTTTAGGTCTGCGAACAGCCAGTAGTTACTGGGAGCCAAATCTGGCGAATACGGTGGATGTTTGAGCAATTCGAAGTTCAATTCATGTAGTTTTGCCATTGTTTTGATTGACTTGTGACTCGGTGCGTTGTCTTGATGAAACACATTTTTTTTCTTTGCCATATGCGGTCGATTTTTTGCAATTTCAGCCTTCAAACGCTCCAATAACGCTATATAATATTCACTGTTGATGGTTTTTCCTTTCTCAAGATAGTCGATGAATATTACACCACGCACATCCCAAAATATCGAGGCCATAACCTTTGCAGCTAATTGTTGTGCTTTCGGCCGCTTTGAACGAGGTTCACCAGTTGCTGTCCACTCAGATGACGATCGTTCTGATTCCGGAATGAAGTGATGGATCCATGTTTCATCCATTGTCACATATCGACGCAAAAATTCCGGTTTGTTACGTTTAAACATGGCCAAACACTGCTCAGAATCATCAACACGATGTTGTTTTTGGTCAAAAGTGAGTAAACGTGGCACCCACTTTGAACAGAGCTTTCTCATAGTCAAATGTTCATGCAGTATAAGGCCAACACGGTCTTTTGATAACTTTACGATGTCAGCTAACTTGCGCAACTTTACTTTTCGATCATTCAAAACGATTTTGTGGATTTTTTTTATGTTTTCTGGTGTTACCACCTCATTTGGACATCCACTGCGTTCTGCATCATCGATGTCTTTACGACCACGTTTGAAGTCAGCAAACCAACGTTTTATTGTTGTTTCCGATGGAGCGGAGTCCCTATAACGCTTTTCAAGCCATTGCTTCGTTTGAACGGTATTTTTTGCCATCAAGAAGCAGTGTAAAATTAAAACACGAAATTGTTTTTGATCCATTGTTTTGTAACTAACAAAAGTAGCGTCACTCTTAGCACAATAACTCACAAACTAATGAATAGAATATAATGAAATTTTGACAGCTGTCTTTTGAAGGTTATTACCAACTGTATCAATAATTTCCGGCAAAACATTTTGCTAGGAGAATGGCAATTATTAATTTTTATATTGGGCCATATGGAAGCTGGCCAATGGCGCGAATCCTAACATATGGCTGTTATTGTCCGACTGGCCACAGTTAGTCCGTACTATGGCTTATTTAAAACATAAAGAATCATTTTCGGCAAATCATATTTCTAGAAGAACGACTTGATTTTCTGTTATTCTTTTATGTGGCCATATGAAACTTGACCATTTGTGCCAACACTACGATACAGCTGGTACTGCCCTCTTAGTCATTGTAAGCCCTTACTGTTACCAACTTGGAACAATATATTGACTGATATTTTTCTCATCTTTATTTAAAACAAACAATTATTATTATTTCACTTCGAAAAATTATTTTTCATCATTTATTCATACGCAGAGTACAATAACAACAATTAAATGAAAAAATCTGGGATTGATATTTTGTTGAAAAAAAAAAATTTAAAAATATTCCGTCTTATACAAGTTTAAATAGAAAAACCTGGGATGAGATGAAATAGTATTGTTTGAGGAAATTTTTTTTTTCTGGGATGAAAAACTGGACTAACTTCACATGCTTGTGTTGATGTACACGTTGAAAATATTCGAAAGGAGTCTGAAAAGGCAAATACAGAAGGTAGAAAATATTCCCATTGCTTACATGGTTGAAACAAATTTTAATTTAATTATATCATGAACCAAAGAACGGTCTAAGAGAGGAAGTCGTATATATACCAGTCAGCAGGTATAATGATAGTTAATAATAATGGCGGTAGTCTTAACATGAATGCTCATGTTAAAAGTGAGTTAGTTATTCAAATGCTCAATTTTTAGCTGGGGGAAGGCAGAGTAAACATGACAAACCGATTATCACCTATAACGGCTAGAAACCATAATAAATGACAATATTAGGTAAGTCAATTTTGTTAATTTTCTAAAAATGTCGCGCACATTCATATTCCGATTTATACCTGATGCATTAACTATGATTGATGCTAATTTTTAATTGTTTAGTAATTTAAATACAATGATTTATACTTTTTAACAGTTGATTGCCCCCAAAATGAATATTGTTAATTCTCAAGTAGAAATTAATTATCTCTAATTGAAATTGTTAGTTCCCGAATTGTAATTGTTAATTCTCAATTTGAAATTATTAATTCTAAATTATATTTGAACTGGATAAGCCGCCTTGAATATTTAATTTTTAATATACATTTTGTAATCCTGTTGTTTACAACTACAACATGGGTTCCCGGGTTTTTTTTAAATATACGGATTGGGATGAGTAAGTTTAACACAATACTACTTGTTTGAGAATAAACGAGCATTGTTTGACAAAGAAAATGTTTGCAATATTATGATTGTAAATATTCCTTAATCTAACAATTCTACATATTAACTTAATAAGTTTGTATGTCCTTTTAAGAGATTTTATCATTATTTAACTTTATTGTAAATTTGTTAATTATACGAGTATAACAGTAGATAGACTCTAATTTACAAAGAGCAACGCTGTACAAACCTTTTCTGGAAATTAAGGCATTTTTTCAGTTATAGTAAATATATTTTTAATAACTTTTTTAGATAAGAAAATTGGTTTTTGAAAAAATACAAAAGTATGAACGTAATTTTGATTGTTGAACAACACACGTTTTGATCTGCAACCATGGTATTTAGTTAATAAAATTTACACAAGAAGACTATACGTATCATAATTGTTATTAGCCGCATTTCATCGTTTTACAACCACAATTACGGAATGGTAATTAAAACGTCCGTAAAATTAATTAGGACCCCCATTATTAATACTAAAATTTTACGACAATGATAATAGCGGCTTGGGTAATTTTTAAATATTTCTAGTACCAGAAATTTTATGTACGATGGTCGGCAAGGGAATAAATCAACATTAAGCAATACCATACAAATTTGATAAAGAACAGAACATTTTAGTAATAAAAAAATAATTGTTTACGAAATAACAATAAAATACTTAATAATCTTTTAAATTTTAATCCGAATCAAATTAAAATTAAACTTATTAACTATGGAAGGTAGTTTAATTTTTTTTCCTTATTTCTATTGTTTTTGTTTTATTATCTAATAAGCAATAATATTTATAAATATAATATATATATATATATATAATATTTTTTATATTTATAGTTTTGTTTGTTTTATTTTATTTAAGAATTATTTACATAATAATAAAAATATTGCGTTGTTAGCAAACAAAATTTCATATTACATCTTAAGGTTTTGTGTTTAATTTTTAACGTTTTTGGTTTTAGCCTCATTATAGTAGATTTATATACGTACTCGTGTAATAGCTAAGCAATGGCTAAATATATATATAAATAATTTCTAAATTGTTTTTATTTATTCCATAAAAGGATTTCCAAGTAGAAGGATACATATATTGTCAAAGTTTGTTATTTTATACAATTTTTTTTACATTTTTTGCTTGTTTCATATTTATTTTTTGAAAATCAATATTTACATAAATAATAAATTGAAATGAAAGTTAAATAAAAATTTCATATATTTGCGAAAAACAGAATTTAAAATGGTAAATTCGATTTTTTAGTATATTTTCAAACTGAAGTAAAGACTTTGTACCTTGAAATATAATATTAACTACTATACCCAACAAGTTTGTTTCCGCACTTGAACAGTCATTTCAAAAACAAAATCTATACATTTTTCGTCTTACATGTAAATAACTTTCGGTGCGTTCCTTAATGATAATGATAATAAAAGTATTTTTATCTCGGTAACATTAAAAACTTTGATAAAATTACATTGCCATTCCGGCCGAGTTCATTGTTGTGTTCATTTCGTTCGTTCCGTTCGTTGTGTTTTTTTGTAAACCAATAGGATTTGTCGCAAATGACGATATATTTCTTCGGTATTTTTTTCATCAAGTTGATCTATATTCAACTTTTTTACCAAAGGAACATGGCAAGAAAGAGAGGACTTGATATATAATAGTAGAAACAAACAGACACGATGTTTCGATATTTTTATTTTGTAGTCAAGTACGTTGTTCATTTTGTGTTTTGATGTTTTGTTTATGAATTTTTCATTATTTTTGCTTATAAAAAACTTCAAAACTACAAAACGCCAAACTACAAAAGTCAAAATTTCGTATTTTCGACGATAGGTGAAATAAAATTGTTCTGTAATTTTTTCATCAACAATGAACCCAAAAAATAATACTGCAGAAAAAATACCGAACGAAAGGAACGGAACGAACACAACGAACTACAACAATGAATCCGCCTTCAATTCGAGACCTAAATATTGATTTTTGATGACTGTGTGTTGCGTTCTTCCCATATATTTAAATTAATTTCGTTAAAAAATTTTGCACATGTTATTTTATGGGAATTTAATAAATTTTATTGTGCAAATTATAACCATAAAATTTTATTGTTTTCAAATAAAATGTAAAATCGATTTTCCCGTAAAATTGTGCCCTGGGTAATTTGGTTATTTTTGCATGCTATAAAAGTTTACAACATTTTGATATTCGTTAAAAACCGATTAATAAATAAAAATTTTGGTAATAAAAAGCATAGAGAGCAACTGTGGAGTTATAAAAAATTGAAATTAATACTTTTATCTGTATGAATCAACTTCTTTTGGCATCTTACTAGATTTAACGAAATTCAACTTTTACACTAAAGTTTCTTAGGTGAAACAGTAAAATGGGTTTCGTGAACAACTTTTATTAAGATTTTTGTTTTAAAGTGTAAGTGTATGTAACCTAATACAAAAGAAAGCTTTGATTTTCAAGTGTTGAAAAAGACAATTTGCCTAAGGTTCTCATCTTGAAGGCGTTATAATGTGACTCAAAACACTCAATGCATAGTGAACGTGAAGGTAAGTTATCATACTGGGCGAAATGAACAAAAAAGTATTTACTTCAAAATTTTAACTTTTACTAGGAAATATTCAAAGTATTTACTTTTTATACATTTTAATACTTAAAATTGTTCTAGTATTTACTTTGAAGAAATTGAATCTCAAATTATTGTGATTGAAGTGACCAGTACAACATATTTTTTAATTTTTAAAAATACAGTGGTAATTTGCATATATAATAATAATTGCTTATGTATAAAAATCGGATACCGAAGTGGAAATTGTAAAAGAGATATGCGTGCTAAAAAACTATCAATTTCTGCCTAGTAAATCACAACTTCCGAACATAAAAAGTCAAAGGAAGAGGCAACGATGAAAATAATCGATGATTCAAAATCTCAACGTGCGTGTAATAGAGTGCCCCAATAACTAACGGAATCTTAAACATTTTCAACCATAGATCTTTTGCGGAAATCATTTCTCGATCAATTGTGGCAAATACTATAAATTCATGTGTTCTTTCAATCATGTTATCTAGCACTTGAGAAAATATTTAGTTTGAAGTTCTATGCACCCGCTCCTCGTCTCCTACTTCTTCTTAAGAACCCGGATCACGGATTTACGCGGACGATAATTTTTTTTTTCCTTAAATTAATTCTATCTCTTGATAAATTCCTCATTTTTACCATTGAACGTTTCTATCTACTTTACTTGCATTTTTTAAGTGTTGAAATGTCATGTAAAAGTAGATGGTAATCTTTATTCACATAATTTTAAGTTAATGCTGGGAATTTTTTTGGTTAAATTAGGAATTACTTGCTTTAAACATTGCTAGTAAGATTTATGCACTAACTCGGTAGTATTTGCTTGGAAAAAGTATTTACTTTTTTTATTTACTTCACCCACTGCTTGAATTTTCGATTGAAATAGATTAGGAAACAATTTTCGGTTTACTGTTTTGCCGTTCGATCATAATCATAACCTCAAAACTA
Source organism: Nephrotoma appendiculata (assembly GCA_947310385.1). NCBI lineage: Eukaryota > Metazoa > Arthropoda > Insecta > Diptera > Tipulidae > Nephrotoma > Nephrotoma appendiculata. The sequence goes on along the minus strand of OX371223.1, from coordinate 247,032,937 downwards.
AAAATTCACAAATTTTTAGAGATTAGAAAGTGAGACTTGGTAATATCTAACCGTGATCTATTTTGGACTCTCATTTAAACAAACCATACTGTTACGATTGCCTATTGGGCTACAACTCACCGTAAATTGTTCACTTAAGCTCGATTTATATTATACGTTCCTTTCAATTCCTTCATTTATCGTATCAGACAAAAAAAAACATTGTTACATATATTTTATATAGGAGTATTTATATTATCCGTTCCTACACTTACGGAACGGATAATATAAATACTCCTATGAAAATACATGTAACAATGTTTTTTTTTTGTCTGACACGATAAATGAAGGAACTGAAAGGAACATATAATATAAATCGAGCTTTAAGTGTGAACGTCAATTCAGCGCAACAATTCAGTTCTTATGGTTACGCAATTAATGACATTTATGGAATTAGTGACATCTAACATCACCTTAAAAAAAATCACCTTAAATCACCTTGTTGTTCTTTTTCAGTGGTTCTATTTTAACCCTCATATTAAGTATTGATTTGATATTAAATATATTTTCAATTTTTTCGCTTTTGTTGAATGTGAGCATGAATAGCAGGAGCCCTCTTTTAACGATCTTGGTCCCTGGACTATTTTCAACTTCCTCTCGTTTAAGGATATTTACATGTATATGCCCAAAACAAATCGGTGGCAATACTAAAATAACAGACTATGACTATAGGCAAGTGTCAGCCCAAAAATGTTTAAAAACACTCTATTTTCTATATAACCCAAAAATTATCCTATCAACTTTCTGTTGTTGATAATCGCCATGTTTTAATATCAGCCCAAAATAAATCTGTCGTGATACTATCATTGAAGAAAAATATTACTGTCAACCCAAAAAAGTAAAATAAAACGAACAATGCAATTTGATTTTAATTCTGTATCTATTTGAGTATGGCCCCTGAATATGAATAGCTTTTAAGTCAAAGGATACATCAGAGCATTATACGGTACCATCATCGGAATAATGACTATGGGGAGCCCTTAAACCTCCGATTCCCCAACACGTATTTATGTCGTTTAATGCTCTGATGAATACTTTAACATACATTTTTATTATAGTCAAAAGTTAAGTCTCAAAATAAATTGCTGCGGATCTAAAATGTATTATTTAGAATGATTTATTTAAAGAATGATTGAATTGATTTATCTATCATGCGGGTTTGATAGTTTTACGACATATTTATTTTTGGGCTGACATTAAAATATGGTGGTTTTGCAGTGGTAACAGAATACGTTTTGATTTAACATATCAAAAATACAAAATATTTTGCAGATACTTCATGCAGTAAATGTTCGTATATTTTACAGAACCTTAATAGTTTTGGAGTTACGCGACTTTACGCGACTGCGTAGCCATGGCTCGCGCATCGACAAAACTACAGGTGAACGGGGAATAAATTGTTCAATTGCCAAGTTCATTATTTTATAAAACTGATCAAAATAAGCGTCTAAACTACCCGTTATATTTGATCCCAATTAATATTGTCCAGAAACTCATTTAAAGCATTACTAGCTGACCTGTGACTGAATAATCGGTCACGTGAATACATTTTGTGAATTTTTGATTAAGAAATAATTAAGAATATTTTTTAAGATGTAAATTTGATGCACTTTTATCAAAAATAAAGTAAATTCATATACGCGCTTAATTTTTAAATCTTAAATAGATATAGAGTGTCATGACAAAATTGTATTTTTTGAACGCGTCCGAATTTGTTCTAAATCGACTAAACTTGTATTAATATTACAGTTCAACAGTAATATTAACAGATGGTAGTATAATTTAGAATATCGGGCGTCCGAATTTATTTCTTATTCTATTCTATTTTGATCTGTCAAACATACAACACATCAGGAAAGTTTAAATTTAAAATTGTTCTTAAATTTTTTAAATTAAATAATTACTTTGTTTGTATTGTTAAATATAGTAAGTAAACTAAAAATATTTAATTGAAATTACATATTTATCCAAATAACTATTTTTAAATTTTTATTGAAGCATAAAATGAGTCTAGCGAGTTTTGAAGAAGGGGATTCGGTTGCAGAAGATTTTATAATTTCGTGCGTCAGTGAAGTAATTGCTAGTTTCACTTTATATAAATCACTCTCAATTGACGAAAACGCTGTATCTACATCAAATAAAAGAGTAATGAAATAAATTTACAAATTTTAATAGTACACAAAATAACCATTTATTATTTTCTAGAGAAAGGTATACTGTCGAGATTTCATCCCATCCGAATTATTCAATAAAATAATGGAGAATGACAGAACTGCTATAAGACGTCATTTAAGGATTACATTAGAATCTTTTAATGAAGTTGTTGGACGGTTCACTAAACGCCGCCATGGATTGTCACCTAAATTTAAAATGTCAGTTTTTTTATTTTGGTTGGCTATCGGGTGACATTTATCGGGTGACAGGAGTATCCTTTAATATGTCAAAATCTACTGTAGCAGACGTAGTACACGAAACACTAGATTTTTTCGTGAACATATGTGGACAAGTTATTAAACACCCCAGCCAAGAAGCGTTTGAAGGTATCGGATTGGGCTTTAATAGACGTGCTAGAACAACAATATTTTCCAATGCAATTGGTGCGATTGATGGATGCCATGTAAATATAACCGTACCAAGGGCGAGGGCTTCTGAGTATATTAATCGCAAGTTGAACTATTCCATAAACTTGCTAGGTGTGTGTGACAGTAGCGGAAAATTCACTTATATCTGTAGTGGCTTTCCTGGCTCCGTACATGATCAAAGAGTTCTAAGGCATAGTTCTCTGTACAAAAATGGAAATTTTCCACCGAAAGGTTTTTATTACCTTGGAGATAGTAAAACAATATATCATTTTCTATCCTGGCATTTATAAAATTCATCGTCATTTCTTCTGACCATATAAATACATTTTGAACGATAACTTAAATATGGTGCTTAAATGAAACAATTATAAATATGGAATATACGTACAACGAATCGAATATTGTTTTTGTAAACTCATTTTGAACACAGGAAATTTACTACACTAAAACAAACAAACGGTCAAGACCTGCTTGTTTATTCTAGGAAAAATAAATAAGAATAATTTAGTCTACTCGAGCACTAGACTTTTGCGGGATAGTGGTGCCTCTTGCGGAAAAATAATGAATGTATTTTAGAATAGTCGATTTAGAATAAATTCGGACGCGTTCTTTACACTCACAACTATTAACACCAAAATGTATGTAAAATCATTTTATGTTCTCTGTTTTGTTTAATTGAGATTCAATTACAAATTTTCTACTCATTTTGTCATCACAGTGTTATGACAAAAACATCGGTAATTTTAATATATTTTGTCATTGTCACGGTGTAATTCGCATGATCATAGATTCAATATAAACATATTTTGTCATGGCATTCGTGCGTCGTGACAAAATTTTGCTGAAAACACCTGAGGTACCCGTTTCAGGTACTTCCCGGTGGAATTTTTCCAATTTTTCTAACCTAGGCACAACGCTTTATTTATGTCGACCTACCCTGAAAAATTTAAACGGATCGGTTCATGTTTAGAGGTCATTTTAGGGTTAAGTTTGAAAAAATTAAGCGTATTAATATAAATAGAAGATAGATAGTTAGATAATTTCCCTTTTTAAAGTTGTAAGACTCACTAGAATTAAAATTTACGTTAACATTAACACAATTTTCAAATATTAATTGGATATGCAGTGGTATGTGAAAAATACTTGAAGAACCGCCGAGATCATTACAAGCAATAATTGTGCCGTGTACTTCTACTGGAGTGAACACCAGATCGAGGATATTGCTGCACTGGGTCTCGATGTTATTAATCTGTCTTAGCCCGAGTGAACAGATTGAGTCCATTACCAGATCTGAAGTTAGATCACTATTGAATGGCAGAAGTTCATCGTCAACAGTAAGCCATTTTATTTTCAACAAATTAAAATCTCCCAAAATCATCATATAATCAAAATCAGGAGCTGCAACTGCTAGTTGGTTTGAGAAAAATAAAGACAGCTCACCATATATATTAACGGAGGACCCGTATGGTATGTAAAACAGCAACTATCAACACCAGCTTTCCCTTGAAAGCAAGTTTAACAGCCAAAATCTCCAACTCGTTACTCCCAAGGTCAATAATATCCGCACGTATATCTCTCGTATATCTTTATATTTTTTAAGAATCTTATTTCCATCAAACATACAAAATCACATCATAATCGATTAAGAATCGATCGATTCCGTCCCAGATGGCCACATTCCAGAATTTCTTCCAAAAATCATTTAAGAATCCCATTTCCATCCAACATACCCAATCCCAATATAATCGATAACCAAAAAATGGAAAATAAAATTTTTTTCCGTTAAATCCGTTAAATCGAGCGTCCGTTAAATCGGGGTCCGTTAAATCGAGGGATTATTGTACTCTTCTGTTTTAACAATCAATAAAGCGAACATTCATTGTAGTAGTGAATAGATAAAATATTTATATTATTTTCTGCATTGATCGATCGAATAGTGAATATAACTTCTTTCTACATTATTCTTCATAAGTGAATAAGTAAAACAAAATATTTTTTGTTGCTTTTCATTATTCTTACTGATCAGTATTACAAATAACACTGTTTGATCACTAAAGATCTTTAAAAAAAAAGGTTTTTGCGATAACATTTTATAGCCAAGATTATTTTATTTACTTTATAAGAAAATCGTACTCCACCGAATGTATGATTATAAATATGGAGAGAAGGTGTCTAAAATTGAAAATTGTTTAACGAAAAATGTCGAAATAAATTTATTTGAGATCCAGAAAAAATTCTGGGCTGCCTTCCCTCCCATATTTAAGTGAAACACATTTTTTAGTTAGAACAATCAGAATACCAGTGCCCTAATTCTCTAAGCAATAAGATAAGTTGTAAACGTGTAAACGATAATTTATCTTGCCTTTTTACAATATTTGCATTCTGTAATTGCACTCCAAGATAAAATTTAATACGGTTACGATAAATAAATGTCAAAACTTAACACACTCTTATGATGTATGTAGGTTCATATTTAGACTTTGAGGGCTCATAACTAACGTTCCCATTTAAATTTCAACATTATTCTTATGGATTTAAGTTACTCTAAATAGCATCTGTTCACAATTTATAGTTCAAGTTGTTACGGGTTGTGGTATGGCTAATTTTACAGGTGAAAATTTTATTCAATATATTATCTTGGCATTTTTAATTGGCATTCTCTAAACAGTTTTTTTTACCCAAGATAAACCTATTGACAGCAAGCGAGCAAGATAACATTAAACTTAAAAACGAAATTTTAATTATTTTATATCCTTAATAACTCAAAAAATATAATCTCTAGAAACGTAAATTGTTGCATATACATCAAAGCCATCTAGAATCACACATAGCCCCCAAAATCATATTGAAAAATAATCGGAGTCGGGAGTCATTTGAAATTCAAATCAAGATACGGTTAGATAGACTTATAAAACAAACCAAATGTTTCACGAGAACATTACAACAGCCAAAAAATTCTTTACTTCATATGGTAAAGACGTGTACGATATAAGTCTTGTTTACAATTGATCGATCCGTTGAATTTTGGTTAATGATGTGTTTTCTAATCTGTTTAAAGGTTATTCTTTATACTAAGTACAAAATCGCATTATTATGTAATTATTATTTGCGATATGTTTTTGAAATCCAATCGAATCTGTCTTAAGCAGATCATAATTTCAGTGTATTTCGTTGTTGAAGACCCATTTAGCTCTTTCCGATGCCCTATTTAGCTCTTTCTGCACATGCGGATCTCGAAAAGTTTGGGATTGTCTTATTAGAATTTTAGAATTTCGAGTTAAATACAAAAAGCTATGCGTTTTAAGCAACGAAGCTTATTTAAAGATCAAATTTAGTTAGTTATGGAGGGACGTTTTAGTGTTACGATTTGTTTTTTTACTATGAATTAATTTTTAATCTTTGTAAAATGTTTGGGTTAATCTTAAGGATCGGTAACGAGTAGGAGGTGAGACTTTGATCATTTACCTGCACTTGAGAAATCGATTTTATGCAATATACATCTTGTTTGACCTTAGTGCTCGTTAAAAGCTAAAGTATTTAATGCATATAATATAATTAAATTTTGTACTCGTTCATTATTGTTCGAAATTTGTCCTAATTATTAATTTCTCAAAACAAAAGATTAATAAATAGTTTAGAATTAAAGCATTGGAAGATCTTATAGATAGACTGTTGAGAGCTCCTAGTGCCTTTAAATGAAATATTAAACAACAACAAACGGAAATTTGTTAACTAATTTAGATTTTCTATAGGCCGTCATATTTATTGTGCTCGTCAGTTTTCTTAATTGTGCATGTGTAATGATCAAGTAAAATATTGCAAGTGTTGTTACATATTAGCAGAAAACTAACTGGATAACCATTAAATGAAGGAAATGGCTGTATTTGGAATTTTAATAAACTGCACATTTGAAAACAAACGTTTTACGTGTACGGTTTTATTCTAAATTGTAATGTTAATAAATAAATAAATAAACAAATAAATAAATAAGTGCACACCAAGTTGAAAGCTTTGCTTGCTATGTGGAGAGTGGGTCCATTTTAGATGTTGTCAAATCAGACACTTGAAACACTTGACATTTTTATATTTGAAAATTGACCAACTAAAATTGCTTTTTCTGTAATCCACAGACCATCTCGTTCTAGGATATTCTACCCCTTAAGTCTTTTTCTTCTAATATTAATAGGTACATTATTTATTTCCTATTTTAAACATAAAATTATAAATAATAACTTTATTTGTTTTATGTTTTTTGTGAAAATACTGGAGCTAATCTAAACAAAAGTATAGGTAAAGTGAAGACGATCGATTAAAATATTCAAATGTTTGATTTACTGAAAGAATATTTTAATTCCATCGATAACAGTCCACTTTTACATTCTAAATGGAAAGAATTTTATAACTTTTTTATGTAAAGTATCGCAGTTATTTAAATTGTTAGAACTTGGCTTGTTTAATTCCAAAATAAAATTATAAACTGAAATATCAAAAATTGCATTTAATTATTATTAATAATATCCAAACGAAAGCGTTTTACACATTCAAGCAAAGTTATTCCGCGATAAATTACTTGTGTTACTTTTTGACATAAACTTATCTTGCCACTTTACATTTTATCTTGAAAAAAAATTAGAGAATGCGAGTTTACTAAAACATCACGATATCCAATATAAATCTAGACTTCTACGATAATTTTTTCGTGTGTAAAAGTTATCACTTTTACATTTTACAATTTATCTTGGCTTTTAGAGAATTAGGGCACAGCCTTGTATAATTATTTCAAATTTTACCACCTTTATTAAATCTGGAGAAAATTAACTCTTTCAGCACATTGGATACATTTTGATTTAGTTTCAGCTTGAAAATGCTTGCATTGATTTACACATTTAAAAAACGGAATATCGTAGGAGAGTTAGATAAAAAAATCTGCCACGCAATATTTCCAACTATATTTCAAAATTCAACACCCATCTAAAATTAATCACGCAATTCAATATAATTTTTAAATCCAATACAATATATTAATTTCTTTAATAAATAATTTCAATTCCTAGTATTTTTTAATTCTAAATATAATTTAATTCACTCATATCCCCATAATATAATAATATTAATTTGTAATTATAAATGAATAACAATTTAAAAAATTTTAATTGTTCGATAATCTCGTATCGTGGTTCTACACCAAACACAAACTATTTTTTTTGTTATAATTAAAATTTTAAAAATTAATTTTTATTTTTTTATTTTAATTTAATTTTGATTAAATTAATGTAGTTTGGTTTTAGTTCAGCCTTTGTTTTTTTCTTTAAATATATTTCTTTTTGATTTTAAATTAGATTTCATTATTATATAATATTTTTTATTTTATAATAAATAATACATGTGTCAATATGTATACATTATATATTTGTTATTTATTATTTTATACATTATTTTTAAATATAATATTTTCATTTTTTTTATTATTGTGCGTATTTTATATTTTACAATTTTTATTTTGTATATATTTGTTATTAATATGTAAATCCATTTATTAATATTATGTATAATAATGATGTATATAAATATATTTATACATATATTTAATTATATATTTTTTAAATTGTTTTGTTTTTAAATTTACTATAATATGTTACATGGAGGCAGTAAAATATACATTATTTAAATTTTTGTATTGTGGGATAATTAATTATTTTGTGTCGTTTATTGTGTTTACAGGATAAATATTTTCATTTAATACAAAAATTGTAATTAAATTTTTTTGTTCGATTTATGAAGATAAAACTGAATGAAGAATGAAGAGGTTGGATACTGAACATGCATAAAATTCAACTTGAATTTGTATGAATAATAAAAATGCAATCCAGATCACCCGAATTACCAATACAAACACCCAAATGTTGTTTTGGTTTTGTGATTGTTCACAAATCACTAAATAAAGCAAGGGTGTAAGGTTCTGTTTTTTCAAATCAAAAATATTTGTGTACCTATATAATCCTTAATGCACGCCATATTCGTTTGTATTTTGAACAATTTATTACAGAGAAGACCGAAGTTAGGACTAAGATTTAAACCTGAATGTTTACAATCAAATATTTTTCTGATTTTCATGACATTTAATAAAATATTTTGAAAAGTTCATCTATTATCCTTTAAATTATATATAACTAATCATTTATGTATATTTTATATCGAAATTGTTTTTGAGGTAAGGTAAAAGATGTACCAATGATGTTTTGTTCTAATTTAAACGAACCGCCCTGTATTGTCTTAATATTGTTTGTAGAAGTTGCAGTTGTATAACATCGCCTATCCGAGAATAATAAACTTTCTCCAACAAACTGTAACCCTGGCTAAGTGCTAATATTTTTAATTTTTATCGGCATTTTAAATTTCTGACAAAATTATCTTAAATAAACTAAAACTTAGTATAACTAGAAAACTAACTGATTTCGAAGAAGCCAACGCTAAAACAACAACTATGTGTTTTCTATGCTAATTTTAGAAAATATTGTTACGAATTCTCCTCTTCACAAGCACATCAGTTGGTTTTCGAGTGATTAAGCTATACACCACCAAATGTTGTCAATCCGAAGGTCACGAGTTCAAACCCAGTTTCAGATTATAGTATTATTAAGCGATTATTATTCTTCACATCAACGATGTTGTCGGAATAACGGCCGTCGGAACGCCATTAATAATCAAAATAGGGGAATTTATGACGTAGATGTACGCAAATACAACTACATAAAAATTATTAACAATTGCAAAACACACATATCGCCAGATGCAATAAAAATATTAATCTCGAACAGCGATAGACAAGTATATAAGCACGAGCAATTTGGGACGCAGGTACAGTTGTAATTTATCCAGGGAGCAGTGCAAGACGAAAAGTTAAAACGCTGAAAGTGCGAAAAGTTTACAGTATACTACAGTACACAACTATATAACAATATAACTGCCTACTTCTGAACAACAGAAGCCATCCTTGTACATAAGAGATATGATGAAGGCGCTGTTACTTCAAATTAAGGAAGTGACAACAGAACATGGCGATAAATTAAATGAGCTCCGCACAAAGCAATGCGCGAAATTATGCCAGCAAGGTGCAAAAATCGACCAGCAAGACGACCAGCAAAGTGCATAGTTGGCACAACTGCGAACAGAGCAAGGTGAACAATTTCAAACAAAAAGCCCAGATGGCAGAACTACAAGCAGAGCACGGTTGCTTGCAGATCTACTTCAACAGCAAACCGTGCAGAATGTAAAACTTGACGATATTCAGTGTATCCAAGATCTTCAAATGAAAGAGCTTAGAGAATAAATAAAGTCTCTTGAGGAGAAAGGTGACAGCCAGCTCAAGGAATTTGAGCACTGAAAAAAATAATCGATGCGATTTTTACTTAATCTGCTAAGTAAATTTAAAATTGTAAAACTACCATAATATTTTACATTATTTACCCATGCTAAGTAAATATTTAATAAGTTCTCTTGACAGCCTTGGTTAAAGTAACAATTTTTAAAATGTAAAAATAATTAATAGTTAAAACAACTTTATCATACATGAAAATTAAAAAATCATTATGTCCTTATTAGAATTGTTAACAAGTAAAATTTACTTAGACAATATAAAATAAATTTTTTAACAAAAGTTTATATTTTGCAAAGTAAAAATTGCAGATTGGTGGGCTAAATTTATATCGGCGGTGCTTAACCATTATTATTGCATTTTTAATATAATTCGCTAGGTCAATTGATGTTTATTTAATTTAAATATGTACATACAATTTGAAACATTATTTTTGTACATAGTTTGGTAACTACATAATTTTATGAAAAACCGAATCTTTTAATTAACCCTTTCAGCTCCGAATTAAAACCAGGGAAAGTAGAATTTGTTTAGGTCATATTTTGGGTTATTCAAAGGTTATATAAACCAAAAATAGGAAAAAAAATAAAAAAATTCATCGGGGTAGGTTTTTCCAATGTACATATACTATACATGTACAAATGAAACCAAAGGTTGTAAATTTTAGCAATTAAAAAATTAGTTTTTTCCTGATGTTGGCTTAAAACCACAAGGTAAACGTATATTATCTAACTATAAATTATAATAATTCATTTAAAAATCATATTTTCATTAAAAATAAAAACAATATAAAAAAATTATATAAAATAAAATACTTATTAAATAATATAATAAGCGTTCGATTTCAGTCAAATTTAAAAATCATATCACTTTTTGTGGAATAACAGAAAACAATTTCTGCCTCTTATTAGACAAAGGTGCACAGCACATTTGGTACAACACACATGCGTACGAAAACCACATCCCTCATATTTACATCTCGTAGCCTCTTTGTTTTGAGTGCATTCCGGGAAATGATCAACACAGTTACATCTAGTGTCGAAAATCGGGCGTACTTCACTGTGAGTTTTGAATGAACTTGTTGGAGACTCAATTTTAGTTATATCGGATGGTGGGCGACCTCTTTTTTTTATGTTGGCGAACGAATTCATAATAAACTGGGCCACATGTAACCTGAACTGCAATAAGTCCATAATCTGTTTCTTGGGTTTGTTTTGCTTTTGCATACTGGATCTATACTCAATGCAGCTAGCACAACTAGCAAAAATCAACAAATGAGTCAATACTCTTAAAGGCCACTTTTTGGATTTAATGAACGTCCTGTAGTATTGGATAAGTTGATCCAATAAATCTACTCCTCCCGTGGATTCATTATACAATCTAACAATTTCCGGCTGTGGAACGTCTATGTAGCGTTTAGTTGATCCATCCCATCGTTTAATTAAATTTATTTCTCCTGTTCCTATTGGAGGCAAGATGCACTGGCTTGATATCGAGCCATTTCACTATCGCTATATTATTATCGTTACTGACAGATTGTTCCTTGTACCCTCTTAGGGGTTTTTAAACTTTTTGTCATTCGTAAAGTTTGGCTTTTGGAAACGATTAATTCGAGCAGTTCCAATTGCGTTTAAGCCTTTACTTTTTAAAATTTCTAATAAATTATAAGAAGTAAAAAAATTGTCAAAAAATATTTTGTATCCCGACTTTTTGATTAGTTGAATTAAGTGAAGAACCACTGCTGCACCAAAGCCAAACTTTCGTTGAACACTATCGGAAATTTCTGTGTTTGAGCCTTGGTACATTACAAAACCAAACGGTTGGCCGGATTTACCGCAAAGCACAAACAATTTTAATCCCCAAGGTGACGGTTTGCTTTTCATGTATTGTTTTGCTGATAACGTACCTTTAAAAGGTATCATTTGCTCGTCGATACAAAGATTTTCCTCGAGTGGAATCTGTAAACATCTCTCTCTCTCCTTTACAGAGTTTATTATTGGCCGAACTTTGTAAAATACATCTTTATTGGTTTTTGAAATTTCCAAATTATTTACTACGTGGAAATTCGTTCGCAATCCGCGACCTAAGAATGAAATACACTGCTCGTCAAAAAAACCCAGACACTTGAATTTCTTCGTAAATCTTCAATTTCTAGAGCAATTACGCTATTTTAAAGGCACTGTCATATCAAATAGTACATAACCGAAAAATAGGTGTAGCAGAAACCGAATTTTTTTATTTAAAATCCAATCACAACAACAAAGTGTAATTTCAGCAAGAAACGCCTTTTTTCAATGTGCCTACTACTTGAGTGATTAATGGAGCAATATTTAAGCGGTCTAAATTGGAAAACATGTCTGGTTTATTTGGATGACATCATTGCACTAGGCCGCACATTTGATGAACACGTCATCAATCTTAAACGAGTACTACAAGTGATCCGGTCGGTAGGATTGTAGTTAAGTGCAATGAAATGCAGACAGTTGGAACGGATCCTAGGAAGTTAGTATATCTGTAATGGATTAGCCTGCACCAAAGGAGATTAGCCAACTAAGAAGTTTCCTAGGATTATGCTCATTCTACCTTGTTTAAAGAGACGATTAATATTCTGTTTTCATCTTCTTTAGTTTGCGCCTCATCCGTTATCAATACATTTTTCAGCCGCTCTCTCCGACTTTTATATTAAATTTTTTTCATTTTAATTTTAAGCAAATTAATATGTTTAGAATATCTATGGGTTCGCCAACTATTGGCACCATGATTCGTGAAATCATCGCCAATTTGATTTGAAAATTGCATAGGGTGCAAAAGTTTCATAACGTTTGCAGGGATTTTACTCAACATGTTGGGAACTTTTGTGCGACCTGAAAGCACTCATTGTTTTGTCTACATTTTAATAAAGTTTGTTTATTAGCTAAAAATAATACATTTATTGGCAATATTGCAAACTAATATTTAACTAGTTTTATCAAAATTTATCTTGCGAATATTACATAATTTTAGGATTTTTTAATTTATTAAGGGTGAGAGAAAACCGTACGTATTCCACTTTACATATTATGAATTTAAAATTTATATAAATAACTAATTAATGAGAGTACATACCCCTAAAAAAACAAAACAAAAATACACAATAATGTTGACTTCATATTAGGTACATAAATTTATACAGACAACTTCAACATTTGTGGTAAGGATTATATAATATCGTCCTTATTTAAGCAAAATGTCATAAAATCCTGTCCATTATTATTGTGTCTGTTTATAATTCCGTTGTTAAAATTACACAGAGTACAACAAAAAAAATTAATCCTTTTCCTTTTTATTCAGAGTTTTTAAAATTAGCTTTAATGAGCCGACATCAAATTTAATATTGAGAGACTTTTTTTGTGTTATGTTGGTGTAATTCTTAAAAAGTATAAAAAGTAAATTGTACGTACGATTTTATTATTTTGGACAGAGACAGACAAAAAAACAGGTTCTTTAATCATTGTTCCTTGCGTTGTTAGTATAGAAATTTGGATGGAACGAGAAGGATTCTTATTACGCTTTAATTATACATATAATTAAAGTTTAAGAGTAATTTTGACCCAAAATAGTAACCGGAATGTCACGGTCGAAACTGCAAAATTAAATTTTATTATTTAAATATCAGTATTGAGTCAATTTTAATATTTTATTTAAGTTAAAAAAGCGGATGGAGGTACCTATGTGAAGTTATCTATGTGTAGATTCTATCCCCGAAATAAAAATAAAATTAATAAGGCAACACTAACAAATATAATTAAGTCCCTTTAACTCTTGTGTGAAGTTAGCCCCGCCCCGTTTAATATTAAATATTATTCCTAATACAATTCATATGTGAAGTTATCCCCGAATTTTATTATATGAAAAATAAAAATATTTATTAAAATTATTTTAATTCGGAAAACACACAAAATAATGTAATAATTTAATAAAATGAAGTAAAATAATTTTTAATTAGGATCATAAATTTGACAGATTATGATAATAAGACGGAAAACATATATCTTACATTTAAGAAAACACGAAAAAATCGTACCATTGCAACCCAGCGAAATTAGGCTCCAAACAAAATATTTACGTGTGATACGTTCTTGACTCAAAATAATATTTTCGTTTGACATGTAAAAGTATTAACTTGTCGGATCAGATCTATATGATTTTAAGATGACCAGATCCATACTTCACTTTTCGCAAAATATGAATAATCTGCGCGCGCAGATTTCGACTCATTTGGTTTTATTTTCGGTAAATTTTGGGATTTTTAAGTCGATAATTTTATTTTTTTGAGATTTTGTGTTCGAGCAACTTTTTTTTTGATAAATATATTTTTCGTATTATGAGTTTTGAGATTTTTGTTGTTTGGTTTATTATTTTTGGGATGGCATTTAGTGTATTTTTTTTCGCTAATAAAATTTTTGGCATTTTGATACCAACCCGAATAAAATCGTACCGTTCCAACCTAGCAAAATTAGGCTCCGAGCAAAATATTTCCATATAATTGATTTTGAACCAAAAATAATATTTTAATTTGACATGTAAAAAGTATTAATTTGTCGGATCAGAACAATATGGTTTTGGAATAGCCTGACCCATACGTCACTTTTCACAAAATGTGAATAAAATTTTAAAATCATACCGTTGGAACCTTGCGAAATTAGGCTCCAATACGTCACTTTTCACAAAATGTGAATAAAATTTTAAAATCATACCGTTGGAACTTTGCGAAATTAGGCTCCAAACAAAATATTTACATGTAATACGATGTGGAGCAAAAGTAATATTAAATAATTAAATGTAATATTAAAATGACTTCAAAAATTGATGGATCACTAGTGACGCCAGTTATGATTCTTATGTTATGCTCACATCATGTCAGTTACCATAAAAACATATACCCAGGGTAGTTACAATGAGGGTTTTCGCTCTAATTTCGCTAGGTTGCAACGATACGATTTTGTTTATATTTTGCGAACAGTGAAGTATGGATCTAGCTATCTCAAAACTATATAGTTCTGATCCGACAAATTAATTCTTTTTGCATGTCAAAATAATAATTATTTTTGGTCCAAAACGTATTACATGAAATGTTTTGGTTGGAGCTAAATTTCGCAAAGTTGCAACTGTACGATTTTCTTCATATTTTGTGAAAAGTGACGTAAGGGTCCGGCGATTCCAAAGCCAAAAAGTTCTGATCCGACACTATACTACTACATATTGTCAAATTTATGATCCAATTTAAAAATCATTTTACTTCCTTTTATTAAATTATTACATTTATTTTGCGTGTTTTCCGAATTAAAATAATTTTAATAAACATTTTTATTTTTCATATAGTAAAATTCCGGGATAACTTCACTCAAGAGTTAGAAGGATATAATTATGTTAGTATTGCCTGATTAATTTTTTTTTAATTTCGAGGATAGAATCGGGTAAAGTAAGTTTCAGCATTACATTGCTTCACAACTGCTTTTCCAAAAATGGTTATTTAATTATTTTAATTTACATATGGCATGTATGGCAAAAACATAATATTGTTAGATTGGAACATTTGTTGGCATACTTTATTGCGCGCTTTCAGGGCATCCAACAGTTTATTTATTTATTTTATTTTAAATTAAACTTGCGCAACACCAAGGTTGCTTAAATAAGCTCGTTGGTAATACAAATTTTTAGCTCGAGTTACAAAAACAAAAATGAGTAATTCAATATATATAAACCGACAGAAATATGGGCAGTAATAATAATAATAATAATAATAACAACAAATAATTTATAATATATTCTTAAGATAAATAATAAATAATTAGATTAAATTGAGTTGGAAGGTTTCAATCAATAAAAATCATTCCAATATTGTTGCAACAAATAAATTGAGTTGAGTTAGGATTTCTAATAATTTTTAATCATTTTTAATTCAATTACTGCGACATGAGGAATTCTGTATATTGTTTTTTGAAAGTATTTACATACTTGGCCTCTCTCACAGATAACGGTATGTTATTCCATAAAACTGCACCCCGAACAAAAAGTGCATCGTCCATATATGACGAGCTATGAGAAGCTATGATGATTGCCTTGGTTCTGTCAGAACCAACCTAAATCCATTCCTTATATATTTCGGAGAGTGCAAAAAATGAAGGCTTTTATAAATGAATTAAGCGACTCGGTAATCGAAGAATTTGCACAAAGGCATTCCAAAAATTTCGTTTTTAACATGAGAAATATGGTCATACCGGCGTTGATCGAATATGTACCGGAGAAATCCATTAAACACTCTTGTAATTTTTTTCATCAAAGAAGAGCTCAACTTCGAAAATATAATATCTCCATATAGCAAATGGCTCATTATCAGTGACCGTACAAGCAACAATCTAGTGTTCCGTGGAGTTCTAAGACGTTTATTTCGTAATAAGCTTAAGATATTATACATTTTCTGACAAATGTGATCCACGTGTTTATCCCAACTTAGGTCGTTGGATATAAGAAGTCCTAAGTTTCTAACGGAGCAACCGTAAGGTATGGTTACATTTTTAAGTTTAATTGGCGGAAACAGATCATAATTGATTTCCCAAAAATAATTGCTTGCGATTTGGATCCGTTAGGCTTAAGACCACTTTTAAGTGCCCATCTATTAATCATGTCAAGATCATCATTAATTGATTCAAAGTTAATAGATGACAAGTTGCTACTTATGGTACATCTTTAAAAATTTGAACATCATCCGCAAACAGATTTTCCCATCGAGGTTACTAAATACTGAGACCGGCCAGTCAAAGAAGACAAAATTAGTTTTATAGATTCATTAGATAGGCCAAATTGTGTTTTTAGCCTATTTTCTAATAAATCGAAATTATTCGAGTTAAAGGCCTTCGAAAATTCTAGAAGTACCAAAACAGCATTATTATTCCTGCCCAAACAAGATCTTACGAAGTCCGATCATAGGTCAATAATGAAGTAGTACTGTGGTATCGCCGAAAACCTGATTGGTAGTCTGATAAAGTCTGGATTAGCGAGTGGATTTGGTCAGCTAAAATCCGTCCGAATGATTTAGAAATAGCCGATAATAGTGATATGGGCCGCCAACGATGGTAAAAAGCCGGTATACATTATTTTTTATAAATTTTAAAGATATACCATCGTCACCGATTGCATTAGATTTTATGGCAAGTCGGGCATTTAAAACTTGATCCTCATTTACCTCTGCGAATTGAAATACATTGCAATGCAAGTTGGATTGTCAGGAAAAGTGCTCGAATAATGAACGGTGCCTAAATTGGGAACCAAATCAACGAAAGCAGAATTAAGCTGATCAGGATCAAACTCTTCACAGTATCCCTCATCATCTTTACTATGGATGCCTTCATATTTTAGATGGTACCAAATCTCTTTGGAACCACAGCCTGAGTCAAGTTTGTACTGTAGCGTTTTCTAGAGGCATCAATCAGCCCCTTTACCTTTTTATCATGATATTTTAATATAATCTTATCTGCAGCTATACGAGAAGATTTCCAAACTCTATAAGCCATGTCTCGGAGTTGGATAAAATTCATAAGGTTTTTCGTTAGCCATTGAGGTTTAGCAGTTTCACAGTTGGGAACATGTTGAGATTGAAGCCAACGTTATGAAAATGTTTAGAACTATGAAATTTTAAATTCAAATTGGCGATGGTTTCACTAATCAGCCCAATGTCATATATGAATAAAATTTATCCAAGAATAATACGAGCACACGAAAAGTTAGTTACAACAACATATCTATGCAAATTTCTTTTCCTTACATTTTTTACACTTGTTTGGACCTAATATTTTTTGTTTGTTGTGAAAATCATTTTTGATTTACTGAAGGGGAAGTATTGTGGGGATCTGTACAAATATTTTTTAACTAACTTTTGCCACTTTGAAAATACAATTTTGGTACAGTTTGACTTAAGTTTAGATGACATATACATCGCGGAAATCGAGTAAGATGAAAGTCGTTTAAAAAGTTTTCTTTGTAGGATTGTGTATCTATCGTTTTTAGAAGGTGCAAGCCAATAATTTCGGAAAAATTATCACATTTTCCGGGAAAGTTTTGACATTTTCATTTTTTTTATGACAAGTTCAAAAATAATATATAATGACAAGTTTGAAAAATTTGGCACTAAAGGGTTATCGTTGCGCGGAAGAGGTGAATGCTAAGCGGTTTTTCGGATTTTCTAATGTTAGTATATCATATACATACCTACATAACAACATACACATTTTTATAGAAAAAATATTGCAATCTTAGTATTCTGTTTTAATATGAAAGCAGTTGAGTTTAAATTTTTCTAGAGAAGTGGGGGTTTGGGGGCGGTAGCCCCCATTCGCTAATGTATAAGGCGAATTAAAATAACGCAAATGTAATGTTTGCGTGTTTCATGATAGTGTAATTCAAATTTTATAAATAAAAACCGCAGATTTTTAATTTTTCAATGTAAAAAAACAAAAAATATTTTTAGAAAAACTGAAAATTTTCACGGAAAATGTAGTTATTTTTTCAAAATTTCTGGCTTGCAAGAAACTTTTGTAAAAAATATTCATATTATCCGATTTCGGTGACGTATATACGTTATCTACACTTAATCTTACACTACGCCGCATTCACAGTCTGAAGTTATTAACTAATAGTTTTTGCTCAATAAAATTCGTCTACATTATTTAACGTTTCCTTCATTCGATTGAAATAATTTGTCATTGTGTGTTGAAACTACCATTGAAAGACTTTTTGCGTATTGTGTTCTACGAATGAGATCCCTGTTTTACTCCAACTGCAGTAACATCACGGTAACAAAGTGGGTTCGTATACCCCCTGTCATCTATTGGTATGCTAATTTTGATAAGAGCGGTCGAGCGAAAAATCAGCTCTAATGTTTCAAACACGTTTTACAAACGGTGCATAACAGGATCTCTGTAAATCGTACAATAGTATTAATAAGTACCTTCATAAGTACATATTAATAAGTACAGATTATGGAGGATCCATTGAATTTCCTTAATAATGTCGGAGATAGTGGAGGCAGTCGATATGTCGTTGACATGAAAGCAATTGATTTGAACAATTAACATGAGCCTGTATTGAAACTATAATTCATGTAAAATTTGGCACAAAAGCTGCTTATATCTTATATACATATGTTAAACAACAGAAATATAGAGGTAAAGCTGTCGAATGAAATCTTTTTGCAGATGCACACAATTATGAGTAAATATCGCAAATGAACACAGACGCCACCCGAACGGGATATTGTGAAAAATGTCGACTGTACGTTAAAAATTTGTACAGTACGATATCGTCTAGCTAGACGATACAATAGTTTATTACATTTTCTCCATTGTCACGCTATCAATAAATAAGATTTCCAACGCAAATTACTTTGATTGCCTTTATTTATAAAAATTTGCGAATACAACCAAAACACAAAAACAATTTTAATGACAGATACTTGTCATAAAATAGCAAATCGTTTGCTCATTTTTATTTAAGCAAATTTTTTTATATCTATAGGTTGGTCGTCTGCGAACCAAGGGGAATTTTGATATGGAAAAAAATGACGGAGAAATATTTTCAAGCGTTTTATTGGTTTAGCGTGCGGGTCAAAAATTATAAATTTTCGCTCGCACTCGTGCAGTCGGTTTTACGCCGTTTCTTTATCATCATGCTTGGTAAAACAAAAAGTTTATAGAACTTTTTTTATTTTTGAATTAGAAATTTTTACTTATTTATGCCTTCGAAGTTTTGTAACGTGATTAATAATTTTTGGTGTACACTCAGATACTACCGAATATTTATGCAATGAAAGCAGCTCCATTAATTACGATGGCCGCATTTCCCCGCTAAGATAATTGTTCCACTGTGGTTCCACCACATTTTGGAAGGGAGAATTATATAAGTTGGTTTAAAATGCCCTTTTAAGTTATAACCTATAAGGATTCTATCAAAAATTCCCTTTAGGTGGAATTGGCCATTGAATACTGGAGTGTTTCTCCCAGGTAGTAGTTCGAAAGTAATTGGATCGTCTTTGAAATTGTCAAATGAAGCTACTCAATGAAGTGTTCCGATTTATTGCTATTTTATAGCTAAAGTTTTTCGCTGAAGCGGGGCCTTCATTATATTAAAATCATATCAAATATATATATATATATATAATATATCAAACTACACTACCATGTGCAGGCTATTCTGTAAAGAACATTTAGAATTTTGCATTTTTTAAAAATTAGATAAATCTTTAATTAAAATTACCCATTAAAGACTAGTCTATTATACTATAAAAACCCACTAGTGCAAAAGATACACCCTAAAGGGCAGAATGATTTAACCCAAGTAGAGACATGACCAAAAAGTGAAAAGTTACGTTTGAACAATATTTTCTGCTATGTCTAGCATACTTGACCCATTATCGTCTTTGCAAACTACTAATCTATTTGTACTAAGGATTGGGACAATTAAAAACAAGCAGCAACGTTGAGAATATTCTAGCAAATAAGGATTAATAATTGTATAGCTGCTTATAGGCGAGCTTTAAACACAAACGTGTGTACTAACAATTTTAAGGTTATTAAGGCTTTTATATTCATTCTACCAAATACCACAATGTTTATAAAAAGTCAATCCGCAAATGAATAATTCATAACCTGTTTGATAATGTGTGAATTGGAATTAATTGTAAAAGGGAGGTTATGTCTCAGTTACGCCACAGTACTGACATTTCTGATAAAATTAACAGGTATTACGAGTAAAGTTCAATAGAAAAGAATATTTTGTAACGTGAGCACAACAAACTGTTGATATGGGTGTGTTCTAGCTAACTGTTCCCCTTTCTCGAAACGGGACCGGTTAGCACAAAGGACGGGTCCTTTTTAAAACAGCTCATTGAATAGTGTGTAAAATGGGTTTTATGTTATGTTATTGCTGAAAATTATCACGTGAAGAATAAAATATGTTTAGAATATATCCTATTTATTATTATAAATTATTAGTTAGTAAGGTATTTTTTATTATTATTGTAATATTGTCATTAAAATGTATTTAATAAAATCATAATAGAAAACTAAAACCATTATTAATTTCTTAAAAGTTTTCTGCTTCTATAATTAAAAAGGATATAATCGGATCCTTTATGCTATACTATACACTAGATATACTTATTTATAACCTAAAAACTATTTTTATTATATTTAATTTTATATATTCTAATCAACAACCTTGGTAAGTATATCAAGTTTTTCATTTTAATATTTTAAAATCCTAATGTTTTTGTTTAATTATTATTTTTAGTTCATATATACGAGTGTGTTTGTATTGTGTTATACTAAAGTATGATACATTTACTTTTCTCTCTAGAAGCATGCGAGTATTCTGTGCCGGGCATACTACCAGAACTTGTACATCCCATTAGTTCTCGGAATACATCACCAATTTTATAATTGTATCTGAAAGTAAATAGAAAAAATATTTTTAGTAATAAATTTTTAGTTAAAAATAGTTTCTATTTCTTAATTTTATAGTTGGTCAACATGTTTGTAAAACAACTAATTAAATTTTAACGAGATGCAGAAATTAAAATTGGCTTATTGTGTACTGGGGTTTCCATTGGTTATGAGATCATTTACCAAATGTTAAATAAATCTAGTAGGTCGTTGTTGTCCGTTAAATTTTCTACAGAGAAAGAAATACAAAGACCGAAAGAAAGAAAAAGAATAAAAAGTAAGAGTTGGGTTTTAGACAGCTAGCAACTATTAATAGTTGTTAGACACACAGCTATCTAAGTGTTTAATTTGCTTTTTGTTAGATTAGCACGAAAGGGATCACGGTATTAAATTTAGTGCTTACTTTATTCTATCTTACTCGTATATACGACATTATATTCCTAATAATTTTCTTTTACTTATAGTAAGTTTTAATAAGCTCTCCGTGTACATGTATTGCCTTGACGTTCATGTCAACTGGATGTTTTGCGTTCCTGTTGGATGACTTTTGAAGTGTACTTGGTGTTTGTTGCAAATAGACGGTGATGATGCCGGGTTGGTTAAGACGATGGTTAAGAAGAATCAAAAGTCTGTACATGTTCATAAAAATGGGTGTGTAACGAAATCCCGGTTTGTCAAAATACCGGTTTTTTATAGATCCCTTTTCAAAATCACGGTTTTATAAATCCCGTTTTTGTATAAAAAAAATCGCGATTTTTAGGAAATCCTGGTTTTAATTTTTAAAATTTGGCATGTGGTAAAATGGGATTCTTAAATGATTTTTTGACAAAATCCAAAAATGATTTTGCGATAAAGTTTTAGAAAATGGCGATGTTGCAATTCGATACGTGCGATGGAAATGGGATTTTAAAATGATTTTTCGATAAAGCGGTCAATAGAGATATAACTAGGCCATTTCTAAAACCGATTTAGTTGAAATTCGACATGTGGGTCCTAAATGGGATCTAAAAAATGCATTTTTGATAAAGTTCTGGAATAAGGCGGATAGGGATGAAACCTAGTCATTTCTTAACCGATTATGTTGAAAATCGACATGTGGGATATAAAAGAGATTTTAAAATGTTGTTTGATAAAGTTCTGTAATATTGTCATTAGGGATGGAACTAGATGTATGTGAAGTTAACCCGAAAACTAGCCTGAAAAAATGTGTCTTTGCTACATCTTTAATATTTTCGGGCCAGCCCGAAAATTCTATAAAAACTGCATTATCTTAAATTCTCATCCCGAAATAATTTTTAATAATGCACATAATAATCGGAGCACAAAAAATCGAATTTTCACTGTAACATTTTATTCTGTAGCAGATTCCACAGTGATTTCCGACTAATTCGGCTACTGTCTGGAGCTAGTGTTGGTCATCAGAAATCTAAATCATATACTCCCATTACCATATCAGTGGGAAAGAAGGTTAATATTAGTCTGAGTTCGCACATAATGATCGGAGTACAAAAATTCCAATTTACACTGTTACGTTTTATTCTGTGTGAATGGTTCTTAGAAATACACATTTTTAATGAAATCACTTTAGCTAGTTGAAATGTTAATTCAGAAGCTTCATGATAATAAATAATAGTTTCACAACTTTGTAGTCCCTGCTGAATCTCCTACAGAATAATATGTAACAGTGAAAATTTGAATTTGTGTACTCCGATCATTTTAGCGTTCAGGTATTTAGAATCTTCTACCTCACTGATATGATAATTAATGTATATATGTATTTATATTCGTGGTATTGATCACTTTTTCGTAGCACTTGCAGTAGTTTTTGGAAAATTCTGTGAGGGCGACCACGTAACCATATATTTAGTATAGATTTTCAACGATCATTTATGATTTTGGTTTAATTATTATTATTATAATATTTTTTTGATAAATTTGCATGGTGGCAAACAAAATGTTTATTTATTGTGTTTTATTATATTATTTAATTTTTCACAAATCAAATAGCTTAATATACGATGAAAAAAATTATTTCGGGATGAGAATTTAAGATAATGCAGTTTTTATAAAATTTTCGGGCTGGCCCGAAAATATTAAAGATGTAGCAAAAACACGTTTTTTCGGGCTACTTTTCGGGCTAACTTCACATACATTGGAACTAGGCCGTTTCTTAACTGATTATGTTGAATTTCGTCACGTGAGATAGAGATGGGGTTGAAAATGTTGCAAGTACAAAATCTTGCATAACAAAATAGTGCAATTATTTTTCTTTTTAGTAGGTGCCATTAAAAGATTCTATATAATCCGCTCCTCCTTGCGGCACGCAGTGCGATATGTTTCCCGCCTCCGAATTAATAAAAAATAATTTTTTTCAAAATCACAACTGTGATTTTAAAGACCGAAAAAGTTTAAAAAATCTCTCGATCGGTTTCAGCTTGCTAAGTGTACTCCTAATGATGGCCTCATAAAAATATTCAAAAATTTTATATTTTACGAAATAGAAGAGGACGTGCGATCGTCGAAGGAGGAAGACGTGTTTTGTCTTTCTCCGTAAAATAAATAAAATTTAAATAATAAATCTTTTTATCTTTTTTAAATGTAGTGTAATTATAAATTATATTATAAATTATAATAAGTTTAGTGATAATAATTATAAAGTGAACTAATCGTGTATAGCATGTAAAATGTGCACATGGATTTTTTGTATTCTTGCCGACAGAAACAAAGGATGAGTCTTTATTTATTTGATTTTATATATACATAATTATTCCATAATGAATGGTTACTTTATTGTTTTTTTGATTCATATTTTATAATATGTTCGATATAAATTTTGATTTTATTTGATTAATGTGTTTATATATATGTATACATAAAAACCGAGTTGAAAATTTATAACGAGATATAATTTACGCGAAGTATATGTCGTTTTAATTTTTCTATAATCTGTATATATGTATATACATATAAGAATTTCAGAGTAGTTTCCTTTTTTTATTTTTATTTATATTAATTGTGTATTCTGTATTTATTTATGTATGTGTGTGTGGGTGTATATCCCTTTTGTGTTTTACTAGCACAGTTGTGCGGGTTCGGCGGAAGTACCGTGTCAACAATTTATTTTTGTAAGTGTTTTCAACCAATTTACACATTTGTGAACTCTTTTTAACTTGTTTTCGTCCGAAAACAACAACTGTATCTTTACACACAGTTGTGTTGGTTTTGCTTCAAATCACGCGAAATTTTTTATCAACAACGCTATTATATACTATGGTTTGTTACTCGCACATTTGTGTGGGTTGGAATAAAGTTGAGTCAATTTTTTGTTTTCTTGGTTGAAAAAGGGATAAAATAAATAAATATAACTTAAATAGAAAGAGTTGGAAGTGTTTGTGTGGGTATCGTAGTGTTTATATATAATTATTTCTTTTTGCGTTCTCTTCGCTCTCTCTGTGCATTTTGTATATACACATTACACACATCGATAATTGGCATTATGTACTTTTGTTTGTAAGCAAACAAAAGGCACAAAATGATCGTTTTCTTGATATCCCGTTTACTATTTCGAAAACATTGAAAATAATATTTTAGTGGTTTTCTTTAACAATTCTGTAAATTGAAATTTTGTCGAAAGTCCTGACTTTAAACAATAAAGTTGTCGGCAAATATAATTCAATTTATTTTATTATTAATTTTATTCATTATTTTTTTAACATACCGGAAGGTCAGGGAAGATCATGATTGTAACATTCTTGATCAGGGGGTCTATTTAATTACTTACGCTTTGAGAATAAACTCAATACAATTAAATACTTATGTTAATGATACAAAGACCTTTTGCTATGGAATGTTGTTTTTCGACGATCTTTCTGGTTGAATTCAGGTTATGTTTTAGTGTAGTTGTGTGAATGTTAGGTATAAATCAACCCTGCTTTTAGTTGGATGAATTTAAATATAGGTAGCTAAATGACAATACCGAATTTAAATTTAATTTTTTTACAATATAAACGGAATATTTAGGTCATCATATGTATGATAATGCTGTCGAGTCATTACGAACGTGAAGTCCCTCGGTTAGATGGTGTTGGGTGGGAAGATAGGGCAAAAATTAGGTTACAAACAGCATATGATGAGATGACCCGTAGATGTGAATTAAATAACCTAACCAGTCTTTTATGACTGATGCGGAATACATATGATGAATATTAGTATCCTTTACCTCAACCACAACTAACCCAAATTAATAAACTAACAAAATCTAATCTAGAGTGTGAATTTAATTGAGACTAACATTTTAATATATTTAAGTAGTTAGAAAATGACTTTGCTGCGGTTCGCCCTAGTCGTTTCTGTGACTAACATCCTTTCCTAAATAACCTTATCTGTTAAGGATGCAGGCAGGGCCTGGGCCCGCATGATGCTGAAATATTATTCGCATTCAGATATAATTTGTTATTTGATTGTGGATATTTCAGGATTATGGTAACGTACCTAGGATCGCCGTTATGGCTGACCTGTACGCCTCTATCATATCATATCATATCATATCAAATCACAACTGTGATTTTAAAGACCGTGATTTCGAAAACAGAGATTTTAAAAACCTGAATTTTGATAACCGGGATTTTGAAAACTGGGATTTCGTAGTACACCCCATAAAAATGCACGGTTAAAAATGAAAGGATAAAAATTAGTTTTAGCCCAAGTATGAAAGTATTTTGAATAAATTTTATTTAATTTGGAACATAAAATACATCCTTTTCGTTAACTTAAATATTATTCTCGCTTATTAAATGATTTTCATTCTAATGTTGTTTATTGTTTATCCTTTTTTTAAAAACAAATTTTATTCTTTCGTGATATTCTTTGCATAAATAAAAATATCTCCTTTTAATGATGATGTTTATCTATATTTAACCGAAAATATTTTAAATATTTGCAAAATTAATGGCTATTAACTAAATGGTTCATTTTATTCCAAATTGAATAAAACTTAACATAATAATTTAACCTTAAAAGTATAAATAATGAATTTTTCTTCCATTTTTAGTAATCAAAGCATCATGTGCTAATTTTGATCCAAAATTAATATACTACGGGCATCCCAACTAATTTGCATGTCAATATCGACCGTATCATAAAAGTTTATCAATTTATCGGAACTTCTCTGTTGATACCAAACTAATTTGCAACTGCAAGTGATTGAAGCCAATCATTCGTTGTTGGAATAAGGATTCCTTAATTGAAATGTTATGTCTAAAAGACATTTGATTTTGAAACACGATATATTGTGCTTTATTCTGTTCGGATCTTATATGGCTTTCTCTCTTTCAAACCAATTTAACAATACATTTAGTGAAAGATTAAATCTAATAATTCGTCATCATTGCATACCTCAACTACAAATGAATGTTTCACTGTGTGTCATTAAATTGGTTAATGCTATCAGATGCACTAACTTAGAAATTGATAGTTCAAATGACAGCCTCTGTGTACCAGCAAAAATATTTTTTATTAATTTTTTTCATCCATAAACTCCCCAGAAACTATTACTACGTTAGTCTCAAAAAAACACATGATTTTCGAAATTAGATGCCTCGAGTATAACAAATGGAAATGTAAATACAGATAAAAATGGTTGATACTGTATAATACGTATGCTGTAATTCTTGACTTCCTGTAGTTTTAAGGTATCCCATTTCAAGATCAACGTATGAAAGTAAACAATTTTCGAGAAAATCGAAGGAATAAAACGGCTAGGAAAATGAAATATTGAGGTGAAAACATAATTTCTTACAGTACAACATACAACAGGTTCACAAATTAATATCTTTCTGATATGATTTTGCAGATAGAGCCGTTTTAACGATAAACAATTTTTTACCCACATATAAAACATTAAGAAATTTAAACTTCTCAACCCAACTCAAAATTAAAGATGTACTACGAGTGTTACTGAACAATAGGCAATTTAAGAACGTTTCGTGCTTATTACATAATCATTGTTACGTTGGCATTACAATATCTTTAAAATAAAATACAAATTTCACTCGACGCAACAAAAATTGTCAGAGGCTTTAAACCTGACGGAGGCTGTCAATATTATTTTAGTCCTACCGCAAATGAAGGATAATGACATGGGCAAGGTATAATAATGGATTTAGCTTCAATATTTTGATAAAACGCCTGATGATAACTGATATTCATACTTATTTAAATAAAAATTGAAGAGAAAATCATATTTTGTCGTTTTTAGTATACAAATATTTTTGTCATTTTTATTCAATTTTGCATAAAAATCTGAACAAACTATTTAGCTTTAAAAATATTAATTTGAATGTTTTTCAGTACAGAAATCATTCAAAATTTAAAATTGTGTGTCCTTATATTTTATATTACTTTTGTGAGGAAGTAAGGAATAGCATTCTTTTTGGAAAAATTATTTTAATTTAGTTTAAGCTATTTCGACTTAAAAATTTAGTTACCAGTTGCCGATGATTTGAAATGGTTCTGCTGTGTATTAAAAGAGGTAAGTTTTTGTTCCAACACAATTTATGTGGTTTTATAATTATAATAATGATTATACTCGTAATAAGCAACACTTAATTTTAAAAATTTATTATCTCTCAACAGAAACATATACAGATAAATCTATAATGAGCCCGCACTCAGTTACGCTACTGCGGAACACGGATGGAAATTGTCTGAATTGATATGTAAATGTAAGGGTAAATAAATAATACAAATTTGTAAATGATAATTTTTTCTTATAAACATTTAAATTATTTAGGCCAGAAACTAGTTAGATGGAACTGAACCACGAATTAGTAACATGGAGTATGGTTTTTCACCCAACATTTAGGAACATGCTATGAAATTCGTGGATCCGAAGTTTATTACATGCGGATAGGATATAATCATCGTAATTTTCATTAACTATATTGTATATATTATAAATTACCAATAATTTAAATAAAAAACTATGTTTTCTTATCATAATTTCTACTCTTTTTTACTAAAATTTCACTTTAAAAAAACGCTCAATTTGATTGAAAAAGAATAAAATGTTTACCTAAATTACATAAAATATGATGTTAGTATTTATGATTAGTATTTATTTTAATCTTTTAAGTAGATAAATATTATTCTTTGTGACTTTTTTTTAATACGCCAAAAAGAGCAAATTTAGTCATTTTCAAAGAGCAAACTCTATTTTATATTTGAGTGCTTTTGACATTCGGCCAAAGAATAAAGATTATCATTGTCCCATAGATGAATTTAAATCTTTTGGACCAAAATAAAATTTGTTAAAATTAGGACAAAATTATTTTAATTTTGAAAGTATAAATTTTATTTATTTCAAAAGTATAATTTTATTCCTTAGAAAAGGATGGACGTATAGTATAGTTATTCTGCAGAAGGATAGGAAAAGGATGGGTTTCATCCTTTTATTTTTAACCGTGTACTTCACCTCAGGAAGATAGTTAGTTTTACTATCGCGACACGATTTTTTTTCCCTGAGGAACCTTGGTTAGGACCTTGGTTACCGTTGGTAAGTGATTTTTTTCATTTTAAACTATTTAGCATTTATTAAATATGATATCTATTTATTCAACTGTATCATTTTTCTAAACAAAATATCACGAATAAAATCTCAAATTATTTTCTTACTTTATTTTTTGGTTTATAAATTGTGTATAATTTCTTTCTTATTATATTTTAGTGGGTTAGTGTTATGCAAACCATAATACCCTTTTTTATACTTTTCTTGCAATTTTAAAATAAATTAAATGAATGTCGTAATATAATTGAAAACTTAATTCTTTTCTTTATTATAATTATTATTCCTTATTGTTTATTTCTTTGCTGCATTTTTTTTTATATAGTTTTCTTTGCTAGTTTGTCTTGTTTTTATGCTGTATACTATTTAACATGATTTGCTACTTAGTATTGTTTTTGTGGAATATAGTACAATTCTAACTTGACTCCAGAATTCATTTTCTTTGTGAGTGTTAAATAGTACATTGTGTCATTAGGATTAAAAGTGATACTTTATTTGACGAGCAATTATATTTACATGCGATGCAAAAGCGAATCAAACAAAGTCACGTTTAATCCGAAAAACACATATTATTTTTTTTCCAAAGAAGAAAAGCTCATTGTAAACTAATTATACGAGTAAGTACAAACTATGTAATTAAAATTTCAAAGTTGAAACTAATTTTGTTGAAATATTTTGTGAAACTAATGACTTTTGCTTTTGTTGGACTATTGTACGCGTCAAACTGCAAAGCTATAATTACAATATTTTCTTTCTTGCGAACAAAATGCTTGAATAAGAAGATTTATCAAATTTACCACCGGATGTGGTTCATATAACAAATAACAAATAACAGTTGTTCAAATAACAGCAAAAGAAATTGTGTTAAACCTATTGCCATCAGATTTATGAGTGCGCATATAAGCGGTTTTTGCAGTAGTGTACTGAAAAAAATGTACAATCTGGATTATATTCAGAAAGTGTTCTATTGGCATATTTTGCCAATTTGTCAACGAAGATGAAAAGTTCGACTCTTTGGGCGCAGTACTCAATGGTTAAGGCCAAATTGAATTATAAAATGGCGTAGAAATCGAAAAATAGTCTAAATAGCGAGCATTTAAAAAAAACAGAATATTGGTTATACAGCAAAAAAAATCCAGGGTTCTCGATAAAACACAAATCGACTTGTTTTTAAATTTGCTCCCGATAAGACATATTTAATGATGAAGGTAAGCTTTAAAACTTAAAGATAATATATATACTTATTTATTGGTATTTTTCTTGCAGGTTGTTTTAATACTGGGAGTAGCGGGTGCATGTCGTTGCGACGAACTAGTCCATTTAATGATAGATGATATTGAATCAGCTTTTTTGGTAAAAATTTCCAACTCTAAAACAAACAAATCGCGACTCAACGGTTTTGGGAGAAAATTATTTGGGGATTTGCAGAAAATACTTTGCTCTTCGCGCAGAGAATTTCGAGGTACGACGTTTTTTTTTTATAAAATATCAAGGTGGAGTATGTCATCGGGTAGTAGTTGGCATTCACAAAATTATTAGCGTTGCAAAAGAAGTGGCATTGTATTTAAATTTAAAAAATGTAAGTGAATATACCGGTCATTGCTTGCGTCGCACCTTAGCTACACTCCTTGTAGATTCTGGCGGTGGCCATTACTTGCCTTAAAAAGCAAGGTTGTTGGAAATCTAATATTGTAGCTGAGGGATACTTAGAAGATGCCACAACAAATAAAACAAACACTGCTGTAAGAATATTACGACCCGATGAACTTAGTACCAGCTGCAGTACTAATCATGAAAATTCAACCGCCCATGATACTTTAGAAAATGAGGAAACCATTGCTGCAGAAATATAAGGCCTCAAAGATTCCAGTTCATGTCCAATAGGTACCGAAATTGTTGCCAATATGGTTTGATATGACAAATCCGGTTTGCTTAATTTTTATCAAAGTTGTTCAAACTGTAGTTTTAACATTAATATCCAGAACAAATAATTTCTTTAAATGAGTATGTAAATATTGAGTTAATGAATAAAACAAGTTTTTCCGAAATAAAAATAATAATTTAAATACTTATGTCAAATATATTATATTTACATATCATTCACTATCATATGTTTCTCCTAGTATTAAAAGTACCTACTTTTACACCAAGGATTAAAAGTGTAGCTTAGCAACACACATTTTTTAAAATGGTAAGAAAAAGGCCAACGTTAATACAAAAAACAAAATTTAAACAAGAGGATTTTAAGACGTTGGGAGAAACAGATTACATATTTGGTTCATCGTCATTTTCTTTCCATTTTAAATATTTTCTTATTACTTCGAACTTGACGGTTATTTAAGATCCTGAGCAGCCTGTACAATAATAATACAGGTTACAACCTTGTTAGCTGAAAGGTAAACTAGTAAGCTAACTGCTTATTTATTACCTGGAGAAAGTGGAATAACCGTTAAATGAAGGAAATAGCTATAAGTGAAAATGCAATGAAATGCACATTTAACAACAAATGAGCTTGGAAGCACAACAATACGTGTGCGGTTCAATTTTAAATTTTAACGTAAACTAGATGACCCGGTGAATTTTTTACCACCAAAAATTGATTTGGTTGTTACTTTTCATAAGCGATTATGAATCCCAATCAATGTTCGAACTCCAACTCATCGAGATCGGCAATATTGGCCGCACTGTGTACGTTTTGAGTTTCGATTGGTGATTAAATGCAACTCGTTCGTAATTCAAATGGATTCAATGTCTTTTATTTACATGGGAAAGAAATGAGGTTAACATTCAATGCAAAGAGTTGTGGTAAACTACGTTTATCATTGTGTTTTCTGGCGCGTAAACAAACCCGTTATAGTCATCAGAATCAAAACATCCTTTCCTTTGTAGTTTCCTTTGATAATCGTCGCCTTGATGATGTTGTTCATAAGCTTTTTCACAACCAGTCTCGGTCCATTGTACAGTCGAGGTTGATTGATGTTACACAACATGATGATGAGTGAGCCTACCTTCAATTGCAAATCGTTAGGTGGTAATCCGAGAAATTCTAGCAAAGTCAAAAATTCTGTGGGATAGTTGACTATTTCATCCTGGAAGGAAAACAACTATCCTGGAATGAAATTTAACATGGTTGCGTTGAGATCATCGACATCTTAGTTTTTAATGGGCATTCATGGTTTTTAAGTTTTGCACGATGTTCGGACAACACGTCAAATTAGCTCTGCCTTCGATTCGGTCAACTGACAGAAATAAGCAGGCAGTGTGAGGAATCTGGTCGAGATGTCAACTGCGATTTTCCCATTACCAATTTCCAACAATTGCTTCGAAAACATATCGGCGCAGTTCGATCTTGTGGCAGCAACTCTCGCATGTTAGTCGCCAATCGAAGGGCCTTCGCCCAAATTTGACAATTTTAAGCACGTGTTTAGTTCGCCAGCTGCAGTTAAACATAGAATAACAGAAAGAGGCTGACGAAAATCATCGTATAACTGATTCAGTTTTCCACAAAAAATGTTTTGATTGCCACGAACTTCATTCAATGTTCTGTACAGCACCTCCAGTGACTTTTTGTGGGCCATTGTGCATTAGTCCCAAATGGTCCCAAACGATAGACAAATATCCGCCTTCTAACAAAGTCGAAGCCAACTTCATGCTGTGATCGAATTGACGCCTAAAACAATGATCCAGGAAGTAAATGCCACCAGTATTGTTCACAGCTTCTATCAAAGAGTCGTACGCAGTTTTTTGTTGTTGATATGTGGAACACTTGTACGACCTGCTTCGGTTAATTCTTCTGTGTCGTATTGTTGTCATCTTTGTAATTCATGCCCAGTAATACAAATCAGCGCACAATGAGCGCATAAACAGCTTATAATTGGAGCGCTCAATTTTTACTTCAAATTGATGCATCTAATTCCATGCTTTTCGTATTTTTGCCGACCAAAAAATCGGTTTTGTTTCCCTTACGTTAACTTAACGGTTTAACTAGAAACAATATTTTTTATTTTTATGTTTTGTTGTATATACCAATTGGTACATAAGTGTATAAATTCGCAGATACAACTACATATTTTTAATTTTGTATACGAATTTTATATGTTGTCCATGTATTCTCCATCTGAAAACACTTGTAAAATAAACATCATACCATGTACAATGGATATTTTACACATCAACCAGAATCTATATAAATTTAATTAGATTCTGCATCAACTCACACCTCAAATGAAATCTCCCGACTGATAAAAATGAAATAGAAATTTTTTAAAATGAAATTGATAAACAAGAAATTAAGTGGGGGTAAATCTGCAGTGTATCTGTATGTATTATAAAAGAAAACGAAGTAAATTTATTTGTTTTCTCACTTCGACGTATGCAAATGGTTCAACCTGTTTCATACTGCTATCAACGTTTGTTTGCTGGGTGGTTGAATGGATCGTGCATTGAACGATTAGGTGACATCATGTCCGAATACGACAACACTTTATTCGCCATCAATAAACACATATCTCCTATCATAATCAATGTCTCATTGTGCATTTCTGCAGTATAATTTGCAATGTCGGATTTAAAGTTTGGTGACGCACACGACGCATAACATCCTCAACCATGTCGTTCTTATATTGTACCAACAAATCGTTCGGATTCGAAGGGGAACATATGGATATGATGATCGCAAACAATGTTCGAATTTGATGTAATGCGAATCATTCTCGAGTAACTGTAAGAGTTGACATGCCTCATTGTAAGTCGCACACAGATGCCCATAAACGGTTCTCAGTTGTTGAAACAATGTCGGACCACGAACGTTCACCAACAACAATCAAAAATAGTAAAATACGTCGTTATTTGGATGCATAGTGTAGATGCGATCCAGAGCAGCTGAATCACCTGCTTGACAAACCGAGAAGTTTATCAATGTTATTGACGGTGACCATGCGGCTCTGTTCGCTGCGTTCTCTGGATTAAAACACACTCGTTGCCCGTTTTCCAAATGCACTGCCAAATGTACAACTGTAGGGTATCTTTCGTGGCTCGCAAAGTAAAAGATGCGCCAAAACGCCTCGTTCCTGCTCACATAGGTGTACCGATGAACTTGATCGACTTGATGGTGTTACTGTATTCCACATTGTTGTGTCTCAAAAGCCTTGAACAATATCTGCGGATATGGCGCAATCGAACGATTATCCACTTCAACATTTTGCCCTTTGTCTTTTACAACTGCATCGCCCATTGTCTGCAACAGATCGCCTACGGTACAATGGGTATCCGTCGTTGCCTGTGATGGTGTCGGCAATCAAGTGTCTTGGGTGTCGCTTGGAATACTTGCCATCTATCATACAGGGTTGTTGAGAACTCGGCTTCATCCGGGATTTCGGCTGAGATGTGGACTCGATTTTACCCGATCTGATTTTTTGAATGAACCGAACCAAAATGTGCGCATGAGGCAGATCACGTTTTCGTCATTCAGCGGAGTATATCCAACAATGAATTTGGCACACACGGTGCGTTATGATGAAATCCATCAGAGATTTTAATTTTTGTGTAAAAACTCTCTTCTTGATTTCGACTCATTGAGGGTTACAGATGAATGTTATGAATAGGTCTGGGTGCCCATATTGTCTAACATAATATGACATCGTATCTTGCAAATGCTCGTGAATATGGCGAGGGCTTCCGATGTAAGTGGCTGGTAAAATTGTCATTCTTCGTACGTTGTTAGCATCTCCGTCGACATTAAACGCATCGCCGAGATGTATTCTTCAGATCTGAGCTGCTTTTGCTTCAAACGAATATATGTCAGTCGGTCAGTCGGCCTCCTCTGCATAAATATCAATGGATGGATGCAACACGACGTCTCTATAGATTGTAAATTTTCTCCGATAATAACAATAGCCACTTCGTCGTTTGTCAGCGAATCTGTCGTGCTCACCCGGCGACGTTTCGTTAGCCATGATGGCATCGGATCCAACGCAATTTTGAACAATTTGATCAATTCGTTGTTCTAATGATGAAGCGTTTGCAATTCTCCGACAATTGCTCGGTTCGCTGTCGGATTGTGAGCACAACGCTGTTTAACTCCAGCATCCGAATTGCCCATTCTAATAAATTTGTAAGATTTGATGGTTCACATCCGGGGGTGGCAACAGCGTTCATAATAAATGATATATTTGTCCTCGAATCTGCAATGGTGATGTGAAATTGACTGCGTGTTAAATGATTTCAATGTGTTTCTGTTGCAACGGTGAAAGATGAAGTTGAAAGTAGGCATACAATTGTCCCGTACAATATGCATTGCGCCAAACGACGTCATTTCAACGAAGCAACTGTTGTATTTTTGAATGTTGGCCACAAAATGGGTAGAATCACTTCATGTTTCTGAAACCAATGAGCGTAATGGCTCTGGTGGCGAGATCAATTGTGGTAATTTCACTTTCCTACCTGCGCAACACAATCCAGGAGTTTCGCCACTCAATTTCAACGTCTTACAATGTAGACAATGACATTTCTCCAATCGTTACTGACCTGTCCGCACTGTAATCGATTTCCGAATCGTAATGGAATGCTACTCGTTCCAGGTTTATAGGAGCCCCGCGTTCGGTGAAATCGGTCATATTCATTGTATTGTTCTCGCTGGCGTTGTGCTTGATGTGCATGAACTTATTGTATTATGAATCTATTCGCTTATCGTTCATCTTAGGCCCCTCTCCGTCGCGCGCTTTAGATTTAGCTTTTGTTAGCTTTAGGCATTGCATTGAAATGAACACTGCAAAATGACAAGAAATGGTTTTCACAATCACTTGAATACGAGCCAAATCTGTCGAAATTACCGTGATATTCTTCACTGAGAAATTTACAATATTGAAATCCTTGTGTCCCAAAACTAATCGAGCCTCCCTAAAAACATTACAATGAATTTGTAATGATTATGTCTAAGCTTGAAGGCTTCAATTTACCTTAATAGAATAAATGATCAAAATGATTATTCGCTAAATGTCTCAATATTTGTTACGAAAAAACATTTTTAAATCTCACTTATAAAAGAATCACTCACTGAATCACTTATAAAACACTTACTATTATTATTATAAAGCATTATAATTTACAAATTTTTTTTTAACTAGAAGAACATTATAGATAAAAACAATAAGGAATTAAAATGACAAAAATTGTCACGCACAGCTGTTCTCCACCAACTTGTCACAAGAAACTGGAGATACAAAATAAAAATTTATAAAAATAAAACAAAAGCGTGAAATAGAAAGAGAAAGAAAATATTTCTAGTCCAAAATCAATATTTTTGTGCCTTTGCTATTTTGGAGTACGGAATTTAGTATGGAATTAAAACAACTTTTTCCACACAGTGCAGTGCTAAAATTGCATACTGGGGTGTGGACCATTTATCGTATGCCAGTTTATCGTAGTTTTTAAAATTGACGGTATAACAAAATTGATTTGAACGGTATATCAAAATGAATGCCACATCTATGACCCCCTGTCGGAGTGCAAAACTCATGGCCGACCCATCTTCCATGCCAGTATAGGCTGGCATGGAGCTTGCAATGTGCAGATAGTCTTAAATCGGTCCTATAGCCGTACGTCCTCGAGTTGACTGAGTTAGCGTAAAGTAAGGACGTCAAAAGCACAACCACAAAAGAGCAGGGTGAGGTTTGAGCCCCAAAACAGATTGCATTGTAAATAAATTAAAAAATAAAAATGATTTGTAAATAAAAATTAAAGTGTCGTTGGTTTATACATTTTTTGGATAGAAATGGGATTTTTAAATGATTTTTGGAAGAAGTTCTGGAATAAGGCCACCTGTGGCACTATTCTGGTAATTTTCCGGGAATAGGGAACTGGGTAAAAAATTTATATTTAATTTCTGTTGAAATATTTTTTTTCCGGCCTACTGAGGAGAAAACTTTGTTGTAAATATTTATAAATAAGGAATAATTTTTCCATACCTAAATTGGTAGGGAAAGTTATTCCCAATTTAATTTTGTTTTCAAAAAATTTAACACTAACTTTTTACTTCAGTATGCCGGAAAAAAATATTTGAACAGAAATTACATATAAATTCTTTCCCCAGTTCCAATGGGGGAATTACCAGAATAGTGCCACCTGGGACGGAACTCGGTCATTTCTTAACCGATTATGATGGGTTTGGGTATGTTAGATGGAATTGGCAATCTCAAATGATTTTTGGAAGAAGTTCTGGAATATGGCCACCTGGGGCGGAACTCGGTCATTTCTTAACCGATTATGATGAGATTGGGTATGTAGGATGGAAATGGGATTTTTAAATGATTTTTGGAAGAAGTACTGGAATATGGCCACCTGGGATGGAACTCGGTAGTTTCTTAATTGTTTATGATGGTATTGGGTCTGATGGTTGGAAATGGGATTTTTAAATGATTTTTGGAAGAAGTTCTGGAATATGGCCACCTGGAATGGATCTCGGCCATTGCTTATCTGCATCTTGGTTGGACGATAGTCAATGATAAATTGCTGTGCTCGCTTTTGGACGAAAAAGCCAATTTCTATTTTTAATTTGTTCTAATAAATTTCCTAGTAAAATATGTAACCTGTGTAATCGTGGATTTACGCATCAAACTCCCAGACCATACAATTTCTCAAGTGTTTAAAGGCTTGGTATGTTCCATTTACCCATGTACATATTCTGATGTTATTCTTATTATCAATACGATAATTTTATCCGGGCCTTTTTGGTAGATTTTATAACCAGATTTTTCAGAGAGCAGGTTGACACGTGTGTGCATTACGGATTAGTGATATATATGGACATAGCATGCTCCTTGCTATAAAACAAACGCCCAATTCCACCATCCCTAGCCTGGAGAACACACGCTGATGTGGTATTGGATTTGTGCGCCCATGACTTGAGATCTCTAGAACATTTCAAACCAAGCGGAAATTTGCACTCTGGACGAAGTTATACTATAAAGGCCAAGATGGTCTGGGAGTTCGATACGTAACTCGACCGATGGTTACACATTTTACTAGAAAATTTATTAGCAAAAAATATAAAATAGAATTTGTCTTTTTCGTCCAAAACCGAGTACAGCAATTTATCATTGACTATCGTCGAATCAAGATGCGGCTAAGCAATGGCCGAAAACTGCTTCCAAAAATCATTAAAAAATCCAATTTCCATCCACCATATCCAATTTGATCATAATCGGGTCAGAAATGGCCGAGTTCCGTCCCAAATGCCCATATTCCAGTACATTTTACAAAAATCATTTAAGGATCACCTCTCCATTCACCATATCCAATTTCATCATAAACGGTTAAAATATGGCCTAGTTCCTTTCCACATAGCCATATTCCAGAATTTCTTCCAAAAATCATTAAAGAATCCCATTTCCATCCAACATACCCAGTCTCATCATAATCGGTTAAGAAACTACCGAGTTCCATCCCAAGTGGGCATATTACAGAACTCTTTCCAAAAATCATTTAAGAATTCCATTTTCATCCAACAACAACTTCCACCTTAACAACTCTGTTTCATCACTGTTCTACGATAAATTGTGTCCACGCACGTAAACGGTTAAATTGTTCCACAATAAACTGACAGTAAATTCACGTAAAAATTTGTACACAAATAATGACATTTGACAACTAAATTGAAAAGTTACCTCATGTGGTGGCTTTTCGTTTGTAACCTGGCGTTGAATAGCGTAAGGTTACCTAAAAAAAGTTTAGTTCATAATTTAGCCAAAATAATTGTCCTGAGTGAGACACACAGCATAAATTTATTTTGCGGTTCAGATAAATTTTCAAAAATTTATGACAATTTTTGACCTCGCATTTTTTGACTAAATGTCTGTGTCCTTTCTTCAGCTCTGATCGATTGACTGATCTGGGTGAAGATTTTTTCATAAATCGTAAGATCCCAATTATTCGGAAATCGGCTCTATGCCACTTCAGCCTCCATAAGAGCTTTTTCGTTTTTTGTAAATGTTTTGAAAAATTTTTGCAAGTCGGACTTTAACCGTAACACATATATTAACAACATTCGTATAATAGTTTTGATGAGTTTGAATAAAATGATTGAATTCGAGTATTAAGTTATTATACAGTTTAAAATCGTAGTTATTTATCGGACGTTTTGCTTTGATAATTTATTTAACCATATCCTGGCATGTGTATGATATAAAAACCATACATTGCTACTTCAACAAAATATTGTATGAAAATGATATATAATAATTATATTAAAGGATAATATAATTTAAGCATGATTATATAGCTGGATAATCGATATGATTAGAATTTAATCACTATGAAATTGATCCCACTAATTTACAACATCAAAATTCTGAAACATAAATATTTACAGACAGGTGTATATAAAACACTAATTAAACTAAAACATAATGTAACACTATACCCAATGGTGCTGTTCAATCTACAGACACAAAAACTTAATAGTGTGAGATATCATAACGAATATTATGAAGAAAATGTTTTAATTATTAATTAATTAGTTAGTTGTGTAGACGCTATTATCGTGTGTATTTTAGGAACATGAGAAATACTAAATTCAAATTAATAATAAATTATGTACATAAAATGTATCATAAGTATACTCGTCGAGTACCGTTACAAAATACATAATACTTACTTAGCCGAACATTCTACATAACCACATCGCCAATGTTTCCGGACAAGAGTTGAAATATCCTTTAATTCCTGTGAAATAAATTAAAAATTTATGTTATAAAATTTTATAATGTACAATTCATAATTTAGTTGGTAATATTGATTTTAAAATAAAAATAGAGATACGAGTATTATGTTAGGATATTTGAATGTACATCGACGTATCTACATTTAGGTACATGTGAACCGACATACATATATTGTAGATATTTGTACACAAAACATTTTACATATTTCATTTTGATTACAGGCCAATATTTATTTTTCTAATTTATTCGTCATCATAAATATACGATTTCATAAATTATTCAGATCTCGCTAATATGTGTACGACACTTTGAAATCGATTTCAATTTCGCTTTCTTGACAATTTATTAAAAATTTTCCGCATTTGAAACTTTTATTTACCATGATTTTCACCTTTTTTGTATTGTACGGATTAAATTGAATTTAATATTAATGCTATGTTAATGAAAAACTAATATAAGTAGGTCGTCGTCATACAGGTGTATAACACTTTAATCATTGAGGTTGAGCAAGCATAACTTTTTGTATAAAATATTTTTTGATGGTCTTGGAATTAAGTAGAACAGAAATTGTTTTCGAGTCCTCGGCCCAGATTCTTAAGTTTTATATTCTAACGGAAAATAATATTTTCCTGCAGCATTACCCCCAAAAAACTGTTTTTATGGTTATCACACAAAATAATTAAATTTTTTATTGTTTTATTTAATAAATTAAGAAATTGAATTAAAAATTATTGATTTCTGTGACAAATATTTTAGGTAGAATAAAATGTCATTGACTATTTAAAAGAACACCTTCTCCCCCCTTCACTACGTAATCTACAGTATATTTTCAAGTGGGAGGTGATTTCTCTTAATAATTTTGAAGCATTTGAAAGCTTACAACTAAATTTGAAGGAAAAAATTTAATTGGGTAACATCTGGGTTAAAGGTACTACTGTAAGTTATCTAAGCCAGTGGTTCTTAACCTTTCTTAACTTGCGGTCCTCAAATAATTCATAATTTTTTTGTAGCCCCCATTTTTTAATAATAATTTATATTTGTAAAATTATCTATAATAAATTAATTTTTTTCATTATTCCTTTATTCTTTTTTATATAAAACTAGATGTTGTCCGCCACTTCTTTCGCGTGGTTTGAATGCGATAATATATTTAGTACAAATCCGGGCGTGCATTGCAATACCACACAAAGAAAAAAAATGTTTGTTTATAATTTTGTTTATTGAAGTCCTATTGGATACAAAATATTTTTTGTTTTTCCATCAGGTATGTACACAAATAAATCAGACAGTTTTCCAACACGTGAGCATGCCACATATAGCTGTCCATGCGAGAAGAATGGATTTTCCAAATTTAGTTCACACATTTGAAGCGGCACCGGAAACTGCAAACGTTTTAATTTTAACGGGATATCTGTCTGAATCATTGGGATTCGTGGCAACAGTATTTATTCTGGCTTTAACCTTCCACTTAAAATTTTAGCTTTGACGATATTGTTCATCATCTTTTTCAGTAAAAACCTGCTACGGTAGCAAAGTCGTGGTAGATAGATATATCAGAGAAGAATGATAGGCACGCCAATTTTCCATGTTAAAACGTGCGGTGATGTCCCCGGCAATTCGCGTGTATTCAAGAATTCAGTTGGGTTATTGACAACTTTTTCTTGATTCACTCCATTATCGATGACTTAATCGTTTTCGTTTCATCTGATACTTCGTTTTGAATGATGTAATTGATGGCATTGGCATCATTGTTTTTGGCTGCTTACTTAGCATGTGCGCACTGAGTAACACATGATTTTCGAAAATTCTGTGCCATATTTAGGAAAATTCTGTTAATCAATTCGTCTGTGGTTGCCGTGAGTTTAGGAAAGTTTGTTAGCAATGTGATACTTTGTATGGATTCGTAAATTGCTATTTCACCATTTCCAACATCCAACAATTGTTTTGCGAAACATAGTGGATGCATTATGTTGTAGTTGTATACGTATTGCCATAAAATTGATGATTTAACACACACATTAAGTTCATCAGCGGCTGTTGAACGTGTTTTAACTGGTAAAATTTGTCTAAAATCATCAGACAATAAACTGAATGTGCCACCAAAGAGCTGATAATTTGCTCTCAAATGTTTTAGTGTTCCATGAAGCGCTTCCAATTCCAGTTTCAGTGCTGAATTTGCTACTGGACTACTATGCAAAAAAGTATATTCTAAATGACGTGATTGCGAGTGCAATATCTTTTCGTGATCGTATAGTTGCTAAAATAAACGAAATGAGAAAAGTACTGCTTGTGATTCCGGGCGCATCTAGGAAATATAATCCGTCACTAATAACATGCATAATTCTAAAATTCGCTAAGTGTTGTTCTGAAACCAAGTTCTGTAGATTAGTTTGAACAAATGTACCAAATTCTTCAACATGAAAATATCTCTCTTGTTGCAAATCACAATCAAAAGTGTCATTTGCAGTACACCTCGGCCCAGTAATTCTGAATTGAATCAGTGCTTTGATAGTGATTGCCTCATTTTACACGTGAGATGGGAATCGTATTTGCTGTGGTTGAGAAGTGCCCCAGTATGCATCGTTTTCAAGAAGATTTAATTCTCGTCAAAGTTCACGATGAGTGGCACATGCTTGACCGTTAAGAGTTCTCAATTCTTGAAAGGGTGTCGGTTCACATGCATTTATTACAGTGTGGGTATGTACGTACGGCCTAACACGCCGGTTGAATATAAATTGGGATATCAATCAACTGCTTTTTATCAACTGATACATTTCATGTGTTTACTATACTTGGCACTTTATAGTAAAAAATCGTTTGTTGTATCGAACAACGATATAAAGAAACACGAATTGCACTTGGGTATATTTACCATGAAATGTTTCGATTGGCCTGTACCACCTGATACCGACGATGATAATGGTTCTGGTGGTGAATGTAATTCTGGCAATTACACATTAGTCCCGGAAACCCCGAAAATGAGACCCATGTCAGCATTATATAGGCGTAGATATTAGTATATGTATACTAAAAATGACACCGCTCCCATCTCACCTCGCACAAAACAAAATTTCTCCATCTCGGATCTTAAAACGGATATCATATTCCTAACTAGCACTCCCGAAAACCACAAAAAGGACTTTATTGGAGAAAACTAAAATCACGGGCCGAATTTTTGTTGAAATATAGTTTCTTGCCAAAAATCGTCGTTTCCGCTTAAATTTTAAAAACCTGATTTGATTTGTTGCAAAATTAATTAAGAATCTTTTGTTCTTAGTAGTTTCTCTTATAAATGATATACCTTTCAATATAATTGCAAAAAACGAAAAAGCTTCTATCGAAATTGTTACTTTCGGTGAACCATTTTCGGCCAAAAAATACAGAATCACTCCTCACGACCCACAAATATAAATTTTTACTGAAATCGGTGCAGTAGTTCTTGAGTTTATCGATCGAAAATCTCATCACCCAACCCATAGAACATATACACAAATTTAAATCAAAATCGGTGCTGCAGTTCTTGAGTTTTAATGGTACAAACACACACTTCATTTTCAAACATATACAGATGATAAATATAAAAAATAACTTTATTATTTCAATATCTATTTTATCCCCCCTCAGAGGGCCGCGGCCCCGCTGTTAAGAATTACTGATCTAAGGAACAAGTTACGAAACGTTGGTGTTTATTTCATGAAAGTGTTAATTAGTTTAAAATAGATAGCTAAGCTACTTTTTAGGTATGTTATTCCTCACCCGACCGAAATTATAGTAAATCCGCCCCTTTATACATATTTGTAAGAATTCCAGCAAGTAATCTCAGTATAGCATTTTAGATCTGTTGTTAAAATATATATTATCATATTATTATTACGATTATTATGATCCTAAAAGTGAAACATAAATTTATACGGTAATAGCAACAATTCAAGACTTTTTATGTTAACGTATTTTTTTAAACATTAAAATTAATATTTTTAATTGAAAATATAAAACAGAGAAATTTTTGCATTACAACCAAAATGTTATAAAGAAGGAATAACTTGGTTTATTAAATTGCCATGAGCAATTTGTATACACCGATAAAACACCTGTTAACCACGACATATAACGACATATTAACGACATATAAGAATGATATACTAAAGAATCTATTTCAGCGTGACGCAATGGCCTCAATTTTCGGTGGTTTATGGAAAGTGATGTATAACTGTAAATATTATTTTTGGGTGGTTTTATATTATTAAAGCAAGTGAGTATGTGATATGTAGTGTGTTTTATCAATGCCTTCTATACTACTGGCCTTTTACTACTCTCATTTTTCGCACATGACGTCAATTTAAGTCTATACCGAGACTGCGCAATAATAATTTTAGGATATTTACACTAACAAAGCAACTAGAGAAAGCAACAACAACGTCGACTTAGCGTGTCGTCATCATTTGGTGTAAGCGGCCAGTAGTTTAGAAGGCATTGGTTTTATAGTACGTAAATTTTGAATATTTCGATGTAATAGTATTTTTACAAACCTCACGTTTCTGGACAGATTCGAGGAGTTTATCGTAAATCCTAATAAACTGTAAATTTATGAGGAAATTTAATAATTTGTACACTATTTTCGAATAAACCAATAAACAGCAGATTTTATAGCAAACCCTAACATTTTCGCTTGTCACGTTTTGCTTTTACGCAGTACAAAAATCGAGGTGTTAAAAGTTGCTTAATACGTCGATCTGAAAAAATATTAAGATTCGAAGGACACCGAAACACAAGAATCTGGCCACATACTAGGGTCATCAAACGTTTAGGATCTAACTTATCTAAAAATGACCAAATAATTGTATTAACGTA
Organism: Nephrotoma appendiculata; assembly: GCA_947310385.1. Lineage (NCBI taxonomy): Eukaryota > Metazoa > Arthropoda > Insecta > Diptera > Tipulidae > Nephrotoma > Nephrotoma appendiculata. Next base: position 246,988,334 of record OX371223.1, on the reverse strand, counting down.
TAGTAGGTTTAGTAAGAGCGTGTACATGCAACTGTAATTAAAACAATAGCAACAATAGGTGACAACAACAACTATAGATTTAGCGGATAACTTATATGAAAGAAATGAGTGCGGTTTATAAAAATTTGAAGCGGTGTTTCTAAGTGCACATCCGAAAAGACCAAAAATGACGGTTGCATGTGGAGCAAAATACGAGGGCAAATCAAAAAGTCTTGCAATATCATATGAAAAAAAAGAGTGAGAGAGACAGCAATATTTTTATTTTTCGACATAATCTCCTTTAAGGTTTATACATTTGTCACATCGATCAATTAACTTACCTAAACCCTCTAAAAAAAAAGATTTCTTTTGCTCCATAAAATATTCATTTACAACAGACTGTACTTCATAGTCACTGGAAAATTTCCGGCCCCTTAGTGTTTTTTTCAAATTGGGAAAGAGAAGTAGTCACTGGGTGCCAAGTCTAGACTGTACGGTGGATGCGGAATTTCCACGAAGCCGCAGTCCTTTAATGCAGCTTGAGCAATATTAGCCTTGCGCACTGGTGTATTGTCGTGAAGAAGCAAGATTTTTTTCCTAACTTTCCTTGGCCGTTTTTCCCGGATCGCTTTTTTCAATTTTCGCAAAACCTCTGCGTAATATATGCCTGTGATTGTGGTTTTCGGTGGCATATAATCGATTATCAAAATTCCTTCAGCATCCCAAAAAATTGTTGCCAAAACCTTACCAGCAGACGGTTGAGTTTTGAATTTCTTTGGTGGTGGTTCACTACGTTTAATCCATTGCATCGATTCTTGTTTGGATTCCAGATCCCAGTGATGAAGCCATGTTTCATCGCCTGTTATTATGTTACCCAAGAAATTTTCTGGATCTGCTTTGTACATATCTAAAATCGCCTTTGAAGTTTAAACACGCATTTTTTTTTGTTCAGCATTCAACAAACGGGGAACCCATCGCGCACTTACTTTCGACATGTGAAGGTGGTCATGTAATATAGTATATGTGGTACCGTATGAAAGAGAAAGTCTCCACGCTAACCGCGGAACAGAAATACGCCGGTCCTCCAATACAATAGAATCAGCCAAAATTACGTTTTCATGGCTAATAGCATCTGCTGGCCGACCCGAGCGGTTATCGTCTTATAATGACTCCCAACCACTTTTGAATAATTTTACCCACTTTGTTACTGTGGCATATGATGGTGCAGATTCGCCGTAAACTTTTGATATATAGTTGAATATATAAATTGCATTTCGTCCATCTTTATAGAAAAATTTAGTAACGGCGCGATATTCAATTTCATTCATTTTAAGAAAAATTCAAAACACATGTTACTAAATTGACAAAAACAAACGAACCGTAAAATTTACATCGAAATGTTCTTCTAGAAGTTTCATCGTGACAAAAAATGGTTTTGAAAAATATATTGTTGTCTCACTCACTCGTTTTTTTCATATGATATTGCAAGACTTTTTGATATACCCTCGTATATGAAAAAGTCAAAAACATTTGTACAGAAGAGGATTACACATTATTCAATGTATAAAAATGTTGACGATTTCCCAGATAGAGGCAAAATTCGAACCAATACAAAAAAAGAGGATGAGGCCATCATACAGTTATTTACTGAAAATTCTTCGCTTACGCTGGATGCAGCTGTGGAAAAATTGGCGAAAAAGAATTTTATTATACGAAAAGCAACCATACAAAATAGAATTATGAAACATGGCTACGCGTAAAGATTTTACGAATATTGTGTTTACCGATGAGTCATCTTTTTGGGGTTTTAATGTTAAAGCGCGAGTTTGGCCAACTAAGCTGTAATGTACTAGTAATGCCATAATACACATAATAAATAATAATTGTCATGAAAAGTGTGTATTTTCTTCCTACATAAAACATTGGCGACGAGGATGGTATACTAATTAATAAATTAATTAATAATACCGATTGCGTGTAATTTATGTTCTTAATAAATTTAAAAAAAAAAAAAAAAAAAAAATTAATAAATTTCCAACCGCGTGTTAAACATACGTTCTGTTACGATAAATTTTTTCTTCTTCTGTTATTCGTGTGAGTGACCATGCCGATCGGAAATATTAAAAATTTCGATACAACGAAGACAACTGAATGGACCACATATTCAAGACGTTTTGAATTGTTTTGTGAGGCCAATAAAATTGAAGATGAACAATTAAAGCGGGTCACATTTCTTACATTATGCTGGGCGGATACATTTGAGTTGCTAGAAAACCTTATAGCACCAAAAATGGTAAGTGGTTTAGTGATAAAAGAAATCATGGAAACTTTATCTAATCACTTTTCCCCTTGCCCATCGGAAATTGCGGCGTAGTACACATTCTTCAAACGAGATCAACGTCTAGGAGAATGCGTCGCCGATTACGTAGCCGAGCTTAGACGAATTGCCAAAAGCTGCAACTTCCACAAGGACAGCCTTGACCGAATGCTACGAGATCGCCTGGTTTGCGGGTTGCGCAATATTCAGTAGATTTTTTTAGCTGGATTTACAACTAGATACCGCTATCGATCACAGCGTTGCCGCAGAAGCTGCCGAGAAGAATCAACAGGTTATCGCTGAAGCACAGCAAGTGAAGCAAATCATGCCTAAACATAATGTAGCCCCGACCAAAATTAATCAACAGAACAAACCGTCAAAATCACAAGGATGTTTCAGCTGCGGAGACGACGATGACCGATCCACTTGCCGATACCGTACTACCACGTGTTCCTTCTGTGGTATAATGGGTTATCTCCAAAGGGTATGTCGCGCGATGGCAAGCAACCACAGCAACCGCAACAAACCTAAAGATAACCAAAAGCGATCGAATCGTAGTTACAGAGAAGTGAAACATGTTGCAAATCCTTCTGCTGTTAATACTTCTGTTACCGTCAACATAAACAATTTTCCGTGTCGTTTTGAAGTGGATTCAGGCTCGAGACACACGATTATATCCGAGACAACATTCAAAAGCGTTTTTCCGAAATCACCACCACTTCGTGAGGCTAAATTGAAACTGGTTGATTTCCAACGGAATCCATTCGACATTTTCGGATGTTTGGACATAGATGTACGGTACAACGGTTAAGCAATTTCCAGTCTACCATTATACATCACCACCGGGAACAAAACCAGTGTTCTTGGCGTTGATTGGTTCGAGCCGTTAGGAATTTCCATTCAAGGAGTTCATTTAATCACAGAGGCAGCTTTTTCCGATATACTGGTGACATACAGTCACCTATTTTTACCTGAGCTGGGTTCGTACAGTGGGGCGCCTGTTGTTCTACAAGTGAATCCAAAAGTCATTCCGATTCGTTTGCCAGCACGGAAAATTCCTATTGCCATGCGAGTAGCAGTTGAAGTAGAGTTAGATAAATTAATTCATCAGGGAATTTTGGAGCCGGTCGAATATAGCGATTGGGCTATGCCTATAATTCTTGTTCTGAAATCCGATGGCAGCGTGAGAATTTGCGGCGATTATAAATCAACAGTGAATAAAGCTTTCACACTACATTGTTTCCCGGTTCCATCAGCAAACAACCAAAGACCAGGTTCTCTCGCAAATTCTTCAGTGGACACTGAATGGATGCCAGTCTGTAAACCCATTGAACAATTCCAGCTATTTTGGGTTCGTTCTGCTGAAGTGAGCACACTCAAAGGATGCATCCTTTGGGGTTACCGGGTAATAATTCCAACATGGCACCGTGCACAAATTTTGTCCGCTCTACATACGGCTCATCCAGGTATTGTGAGAATGAAGGCACTGGCGAGAAATTACGTGTGGTGGCCCAAAATAGACGCGGACATCGAAAAGATTGTACGTCATTGTAAGAAGTATTAATCAAGCCGTCCAGGGGTGGCACAAGCTCCAGTGTATCCATGGGGGGAGACGACAAACCCTTGGTCGAAAATCCATATCGATTATGCCGGACCTCACCACGGTAAGACTTATTTTATACTGGTCAATTCATATTCCAAGTGGTTGGAAGTAGTCCAAGTTACCACAACGTCAGCTGCTTGTGGCATACAGGCACACAATCTTGCGAAGATATTTGCCACTCATGGAATTCCAGATATAATAGTGAGTGACAATGGTACAGCTTTCGATTCCGCAGAATTCCGGCAGTTCTGGGATACGAATGGTATTCGTTCAGTGTACGTGGCTCCATGGCATCCAAAATTAAATGGTCAGGTGGAGATAATGGTCAAAGCAACAACAGATTTCCTGAAGAAAGAGAGTTCTGGCGATATCAAAAATCGTTTGGCGAAGTTCCTGCACCACCATCATGCAACGCCATCAACACAACCGGCAAATCACCCGCCGAACTCATTTAACCGTCGTATTCGAACTTTCTTCGATCATCTTCATCCTAACAATATTCGCGTTCACAAGACCAAACCAGTGGTCGACCAACCACGACAACTGTCTGAGGGTTCGACAGTTTTGACGCGAAACTCGGGTCGTCGGGTGAAAATGGATACCGGCTTCCATTACCAGAACAACAGGGCCTGTTTCATATACTATGGAGACCGAGCCAGGCCAATCAATGAGACGTCATGTGGATCAGTTACGGCATCGAACTACAGATGAATAAACGGATGATACAACTATAATTTCGATAGAACAACCTCAATCAATTCATCCGAATGATGTTGCTAATTCAGAAGGTGTTCAATCAGTATCATCATTAATCATTCCAACTCCCTATGACGACGTTGTTCCAACACCGCTCGATATTCAACAATCAACATCAGAGTTACAACAACCAACCGATGGTCCATCATCAACCGCACCTCATGGAACTACACAGACGAAGATGCGAGAAAAAATAATACCGTTTGAAATCGATGAAGCTTCCTTCCGTCGATCGTTCAGGCCGAAAATCGCTCCTTTCACGTATGCGTCTTAATCGGGAGTGGAGGGATGTAATGTACTCGTTTTTGATGTGCACCCTTTGAACATAACGTAATATACAAGTTTGTGTTCCCATACATAAACAAATATACAATACCCAGTACTATTGTAATCATCATCTGCATAGGGATTGCGACTAATAGTAATGGACGGCAAGTAGTAATGCCATAATACACATAATAAATAATAATTGCCATGAAAAGTGGGTATTTTATTCCCACATAAAACATAAGCAAAAAAAAGGATTGTCCGAACTGTGAAGCACCCATCCTAGCTCCATGTATATGGGGATGTTTCACCAAGGTTTTGGTAACGGCTTGGAGCGGAGAACTCTAATGGATCTTGGAAGAAGACAACGATCTAAAACTCCATAGCATACTGTGTTCGAAAGTTAAACTCAAAAAAGGCATCACAACATTGGATAGGTCATCTCAGTTACCTAATTCCAATCCGACCAAAATTTATTGACACTCACTATGTATTAGTTGATAGTGCCCTAGAAACTACAACAAACTTTCATAATAAAAGCAACAAAAAAAAATCGTAGTATTATTTTTACTTAGTTTTTTGCCGTACACGCTCTTGTCTTGTTGCACATATTGTATCTTCTCTTTCGGCATCACCTGTATATTTGTTTTACGATAGAAGTGGAGTTGGTATTTCTGCCAATTTAGCAATCGCATATAGCACAACTGCACTTTCGCTGGAGAAGTGCAATTTATTCATAACGACAAAAGAATTATGATTCGCGTGACATTAACGTTTTTTTTAGGAATAATGCTGGCTATAAGCCAGATAGCCGTCCATTTCGAATTTTAAAAGCTACTCCTAGGGTACAGGTTTCATATTCATTTTGGTAACTTTGTAGGAGTCGCAGATATCCCAAGTTATACATAATTTAACATTAGAGAATATCCACACTTCAGGAGAGCTTTATCTCTTCTATATTTGTTTCGGTGCCACGCGACACTACGTAGAAGCCTGCACTTTTAAATATCAGGAAATTACTATGATCCCTTCATCCAAAAATAAACAATCTAGTAAGTGGACGAATTACACAGTTGAACTCATTGGGATAATAGAAACTGCAAAAATGTATGTTGTTCATGTTTTTGAGTTTTAGTTGCCCTACAAAGCATTGCATACTTTTTTTTATTATCCCTGCAATCTGTTCTGGGGCCAAGGCTCTCCCACCTTTTGCGCCCTTTGCCCAATCAATTCGAGGGCGTACGGCTATGGGTCAGATTACGAGGTTACAAATGTGTTCTTAGAGAGATGAGATCTAAATCTGTTGATGAAAATTCTCTTTGCAACCAAACGCCAAAGCTTTAACCACTGTGCCATTTAGTCGGTCATTTCATACTGACTGTCATGTTTAACTGCTTCTCCTGCTGACGATATTACTAAATTTTCAATCCTCCCTGATAACACTTAATATTTAAATATTTTATAAATCGGGAGATCTCCATGAAATGTTTCGATAATGTGGCAAATCGCATTTGAATTGAGAAATGAAATGAGAGTTGAATTGACAGTATTAATGGAAACTTAGATTAAAGCTAAGCTGAAAGTTAAGGTAATTGAGAATTTAGAATTGAATTGAGATAAAAATTCCGTTAAGTTAAGAATTCATTTGAGATTTGAGTTGTAAAATGTGTTAAGGGTTGAATTGAGAGTTAAGTGGAGTTGTAGGCAAAAGCATCTCTAAGTAAAATAAGTTGTGCAGAGTGTTAAACTGAGAATTAAGTTGAGAGATATTAACCGTTGAGTTGAGAGTTTAATGAAAAATTGAGTTGAGATGAGAGTAACTGAGAATTATAAAAATTTGAGACTTTAGTGTTCATCTTATAGTTTAATTCTGAACTGAGGTGAGAGTTAAGTTTAGTGAAATTGGCGGTTTCGTATTGATTAGACAGTTGAGTTAAAAGTTCACATTAGTTGAGATTTGACTCTCAAATAAAATTCAGTTACAAATTGTGTTAAGAGGAGAATTTAATGTAAAGTTGTGAGTTATTTGAGTGTTGAGTTGAGGATTAAGTTGAGAGGTGATTTGAGAATTAAAATGATAGTTGATCTAAGTCTTAAATTTCACGTTGAGTTGAGAGAACTGTAATTTAAATATTTCATTAATTTATTTTACAAGAGTTTTGAGGACGACATAACTTATCTTGAGGATGACAGCTCATTTATAGTGAATTGTGCCGCGCTTAAGATTTGATTATAACGGGCGTTCAAATTTGAGATATCTTTTTAAATATTTCACCATTTATAGTTATTACACTAAAATATCATTTGTTATTTGACATATGACAAGTACAAACATTCCGATTAGATAAAATTGAGATATACGAGAACAACGCGTTTTGTTTTCATTATTAAAACTTATTTTAAATATGGTGAAAAATATTCAAAAGTTGACAGAAAATTTCGTTAATGCCCCAACAAACCGTGCTGTTAAACTTATCATTGAATTATTTGATGAAACTGGTTCCGTTTAAGATCAAAGAAGCAAAATTTATCATCGTAATATTCGTTCAAGTGAAAATATACCAGATGTTAGTACAAGTTTTGCTGAAGAGCATCAAACCAACAACTTTGTTCAATATTTTGAATGAAGTTCATTCAACAAAATTGCCGCATTTGGGCTGAAGGAAATCCTAGAGAATTGTTTGAAGTAATTGTCCTATATCTTTACGAAAAGCAAAATGGCAATGCAATTACTGTGAATGGAGTCAATTGGAAGATATTGACGTGCAGAATATGTGGTTTCAACAGGACGGTGCAACTTGCCACACAGCAACGAAATCAATCGATATTTTGAAAGAGAAGTTTCATAATAGAAGAATTTCTCCAAGATCATGCGATTTAACGCCATTGGACTTTATCTTATGGGGTTTCTTGAAGAGTAAAACTTATGCAGAACAAAAAAATTGAGAAGAGAACGGTTTAGTTGAGAATATTGTTTTTAGTTTGTTTTTAAAAGCGCTGTGAAGACATCATTATTTTGTGGAAACTTTTTTTATCATGTAGGTTGGAGTCTCCAATTTAAGAATGAAAAACAATTTCATTCATGTGGCTCTCTCTGCTGGCTATACAGTAAGCTATCTTGTGAGTCAAGTTTTTAAGAAGTTTTTGGATGATTTGTGAAGTTTTCAAAGCTGGAATTGTCTCTGAAGGATCCGCATAACATATATACTTAACGAAACGTCATAGAAAGAAGTCCAAAGGATTTCAAATTTGGCGCGCAAGAGATCGATTGTCGGTCGGTTTGTATGGCATGTGGCGCCATCTTGTTGAAACCATAGGTTGTTCATTCCATAGCGTCGATTTGAGGCCATAAAAAGTTGATCAGCACTGCTTTGTAACGGTCGTCATTGACGGTAACCGCATTTCGAGCATTATTTTCAAAGGTAAATGAGCCAATTACGCCACCACTTCAAAATCCACACCAAACAGTCAGTCTTCGTGGATGCACTTGCTTTTCTACAATTGCCTGTGGCTATTTCGAACCATAAATCTGGCAGTTCTGCTTGTTTACTTATCCTCCGAGATGGAAATGTGGTTTCGTGTTCTTAAAGATGATTTTTCGGCCAAATTGACGTCATTATTAAGCTGGTCTATGGCCCACGGAGAGAACTGATATCGAAGCGGATGGTCATTTTATTTCAATTGCTCAGTCATCTGGGCTTTGGAGGTGCATAATCCAAAATCTTTGTCCAAAATTCTCCTCAGCCTGGTGCGACTAAGGGCCAGTTGCTATGATCGGCGTCGAGTTGTGGTCGATGGATTCAGGGACCACTTCTTAGGCCTTTGAAAATAAATTTTCAATACTTCGGAATGCTCGTCAAACGAGGAAACGCGATTGTTTTGTGACGCGGGATAACAGACTGACGAGGTATCAAAATTTCAAAAAAATCGTTCAAAGAAGTGTTGCCGTATAGCCCATGATTTTTAAACAAAACAATAGATGGCCCACCCTATTTGTGAGGTTTGTTAGATATACAGTTTTCAGCCACTCAGCTGATCTGAACCAAATTTTACACAATTTCTGTATTGTGTGGACTGGATTGTAAGCGAAAATATTTCATTTAACTTGATGTAAACCAACGTGTATTTTCAAATAGAAACAAATTTTCTCTCAATTTATTTTACGCGGCTCGATGGCTTGCATAGTAAATGAATATCTATGGTGCGGAAGATCTTAACTTGGAATCGTACGACACGATGTTCTTTTTCATTTTCCGAAATAAGGTAAAATTGAATAAATTTTTTCCAAAATTAATTTTAAGTTATAGGACAGACACTCGTGAATAACTCTAAATGTAACGTATTTTAAATACTAAAACCATCATACAGTCCCGAGCATTTGATTATAACCACTTTAAATTTTGCCCTAATTCTTCATGTGGTTGTTGTTTTGCTATAATTTTTTTTATGTCTTTTGTGTTGTTGTGTACTAGCTGACGAGAGAAAAGTTAAAATAACTCAAAGGAACACGGTCAATTCAAATTTTATATAACCATTAATTGTTTTTAAACTTTGAAAGACTGAAATGGCTGAAAATTATTTCGATTGTTTTTTTTCTATTGCTGCAATTTATTTCCCGTCATTATTAATAAACATTTTCATTTTTATAACAATGGGTCGAGGTAAAACGTTGGCAAAGGATGAAATTGGTAAAATTGTTGCAAGAAAATTATCAAAGACAAGCAATAATTATCTAAATAATCAAGAAAATTATTGGAAACCCCGTAAAGGCCGCACATCAAGAGCAACAACAGAACGAGAGCGTAGGTTAGTTTTATGCGCTGCGTCGAATTCTGCTGCCATCGCTCGCAAAATAAAAGATAAAGTTGGAACTGCAGCCAGTATCTGGACAGTACGCAGAGTCATTAAACAGTGTCTGCATCTTAAACGGAAAAAACTTATGAAAAAACCACATTTACTTCAGCGTCATAAAGATGCTAGATTAGAGTACTGCCAGACATATTTTAATTGGAAGGAAGAATGGCATCAGGTGATATTTTCTGATGAAAAGAAATTTAATTAGGATAGACCTGATGGGTTCAGTATTACTTCTATGATTTGAGGAAATCTGAGCAGTTTCTGTCTTGTCGTCATACCGCTGTTGGTACCGTCATGGTATGGGCTGCAATTTCATTTCATGGCGCCATCGATTTGGTTATTTTGGAAGGTCGGCAGACCTCAGAGAATTACATTGAACTATTAAAAATAGAGAAAATTAATTTCCAAGAAATGTTCAATGGCCAACGTTGGATTTTCCAACAAAATAATGCGCCCATTCATACAACAGGACGTGTTAAACAATGGTTTGCACAAAATAACGTAAAAGTTCTGAACTGGCCAGCTGTATCTCCCGATCTCAACATAATCGAGAATTTGGAGGATGGTTGTCGAGCAAAATTCATGCCGAAAGAAGGCAATTTCAAAATAGGGATGGGCTGATTGCTGTAATTGAAGATGCTTTCGAGCAAATACCATTAAATTATGTACAGAGCCTGTTTATTCCTTATCAGATAGAGTTTTTGATGTTGTACGCAAGAATGGGGGACCTACACATTATTAACAATAAAAAAATTAAAATCAATCGTCTACAATCTATAAACCAATTAATGGTTATAATCAAGTGCTCATGTTTAAATATTCGCAAAATATAAAATTTGAATTAATCGCGTTCCTTTATTTTATTTTAACTTCTCTCTCATAAGTTAGTATACAACAAGATAAAAAGAAATTAAAAAAATTTTTAATAATACAATAACCACATGAAGAATTAGGGCAAAATTTAAAGTGGTTATAATCAAATGCTCGGAAGTGTATTTCCGTAAACATACTCGGCTGAATTAAGCAAATCAAGCGGGACAATGACCATTTCTTGAGAATTACCTCAAACTTTTACAACGAGTTTTCAATTATTTTTAGTTTACTAAAACACGAATTGAAAAAGTTAGTTATTTGTGAAATGTTTGTGCTTTCTAAATTAAAGCACAAATCTCCACTTGACCACTAAAAAATGTGTTGCGGAAAATTACAATAGCATGATAAAATGCTATACTTCACACCAGTGGCACTATTCCGGCTTCCCCTGGGAATAGGAAATCGGAAAATAAAAATATTTTCATAGCATTTTGGTCTAAATAGTATTTTTCTGGCCTACTGTTGGAATTAGTTTGGTGTAAATATTTTCAAAACAAAGTTGATTGGGTAACTTTTGTTCCACAAAATTTGTATGAGGAAAAATAATTAACAATATGTATATCTTTTTTTCAAAAATATTTACACCCAATTAATTCCAACAGTAAGCCAGAAAAATATTATTTAGACCAAAATGCTATGAAACAATTTTTCCCAATTCCCTATTCCGAGGGAAAGCCAGAATAATGCCACAGTTATAAGTTCTTTACGAACCGTGAAATAAAATTTAATATTTAATTTTTTCTCGCCGAATAATAATTAAACACTTCTTAGTATTCTTGCGATAATAATAATTAACAAATCAATTACCAAACAAAAATTAAATTCTAATCCTTATAAGTAGCTATTACTTTAAGAAGCAAATAGATTATCCGTAAAAAATAATCTTAATTTTTTCACCACCTTTCATAGTTAATTAACTTTTATCTAAATTATTATAATTTTTTCTGTCTATCGTTGAATTAATTTTCCACTTAAGTAAACAATTTCTTAATATCATTTTCATAAAATATCAATCATCATTAAAATAACTTTCCCCAATATATAATTATTTTTTTTGTGTTTCGTCGTCTTTTAATTTAATTAAATCGCAAAACATTATTATAATTATTAAGGGAGAAATTCCATATCTTCTTCATTGCTCTTATCATATCTTAAAGTTATGTATATATAATTATACGAGTATACTAGCTGAGAAGTTTGTCGATGACTATTGAAAACAAAAAAATTAGCAACTGTAACAAAAACATATCTTTTAAAATCCAAATCGTAATTATATATTCATTTCTTCCATAACATTTAAAATTTTTAACCATAATGTTTGCTCATAAAAACAGGGTTCGTTAATGTGTTGTGAATTTTTAAAATGTGTTATTGGAACGAAATCAAATATTTTGGGGGGAGGATTGTAGTTAATATTAGTTCATCAGTCAGACAGAATAGGGTTTTCATGAAGTTCAACCGAGTCACGCGCCCTGTATTAGATTGTATCGAGCAAAGTATGGCAAAAACACATATATTAATTCACTTTTTGCTTGTGTCTTATCTCAAATGATGATAAGAAAATGGGAAAAAGGAATATTAATGATTTTTCTATTTTTTCCGTTCTCATTATTTTATCAGCTACGAGTATGTGCTAGTATCGTAAATACTTAAAAAATAAGAGTATAACTTTATATACTAAAATTACACGACAAAATGGAAAATCAATAAATTAAAATACAAAATTATATTACATTAAAAAAATATTCTTAGACTATAGTATATTTTTTCATATAGTGGCGTTCTTGAGTTGACTCTCGATGAATTGCGTTCGATGTGCTTTTTTATCAACCGTGTCTTATGTTATTTTCAGTATTTTTCAAAGCGGATGCAGTATAAAAAGTTTAATCATCTTATGGACACTGCAGTAAATCAACATGTTTATGTTATAATTAATTTGAAGAACTGTTTGAATTGGTACGGTTAGTCTAAGGAAAGAGATATTGCACACCCAATAAAACGAAAACCCGTACGTGGATTACAATCGATTTAGACACACATTTATTTATTTATTTCAATCGAAAATAACCAACAAACGGATCACATAATCCAATTACATATTGATGAAATGCTTAAAATTAACTAAAATTATATAAAGTAAAATAAAATTTAAATGCTAAAATACAAAAGGAATGGTAAGAATACTTAAGAAGAACTGCCTATTCATAAAACAATGTTGCTTTTAATTGGTTTTGAATAAAATTCGATTTAAAATAACAATATTTAATAAAATATTGAGGCAGCTAAAAGGTACATAATGACCAATCGCAAAAATAAACTAAAATTTTATAAAAAACAAAAAATAAATTCAAATTCAAATTTTCCTGTAAAATTGATTGAGTACCCATGTTTTCGACTAGCAAATTGCTTGCTTGCTAGCTGATCGAGTATCTGCCCCAATAATAATTTAACGGATTTAGGAACTCTAGCTTGAGACATAAGGCAGGCGGCTCTGATCAACTAGGAATTATAATTTACTAGAATATTAAATTTTTGGTACTTCACCGATAATTGAATTACAAAATAATAAATTTTATTTCAGAATGTAGTTCTAATTTTTTTAGTTTACTTAATAGTGTAGACTGTAGACGTTGATTTACACCCCCTCACTACATCACTTTAAGTGATGTGACTACTCATCTTCTTGGTTACTAGATCATTAAATCGTAACTTAAAAAATAATTGTTCAATAAAGTCGTTCTGGCTAATTTTTAAATCTTAGTATGCTTCTTTAAAAATATTTGCTTGCGACTGCTATCACTTCAAATGATAATTTCTATCACTTGAAATTTTGACGTGACAAATAAATAAAACAAATTTCAAACTAATGCAGCCAACTTAGATTTTAAAAATTTTCATTGAGAGTTGTGCACAAAATTATTTAGTAAATTTTGATTTTAAAATCTAGTAACCAGGAAGATCCATAGTCACGTCGCATGAAGTGGTACATCTAGGAGAATTGAGTATTTAATCTCCATAATCTCTAAGTTCAGGTAATCCTTTTAATAGATGGTGATGGCAACAAATATGTAAAATTTGTTTTCTTTTCTAAAAATGTACATTATGAGTTTTCGAGTTACAGCTGCTTTTTTACAATGAGCTCTTAATTTTTTTTTATCACGACGATTGTGTTGGGATCTCTCCATCTACATCAAGTATATTAATTTAAGAAATTTTTAAAATCGTCAGTGATATTAATTATAGCCGGAACCATATCAGCCGGAACCAAACAACTATGGCACAAGTTGCACGATGCATTGTGCATCATTGAACACTATATGCTTTTTCAACCGGAACCTTATAATTCAAGCAGGAACCTGATAAAGGCAACCAGAATCGTACAACAGCCAAACCAACTATGACACTAGTAGCACGATGTGTTGTGCATCATTATTCACTATATAATTTTCCAGCAGGAACCTTATAAATCCGGAAATATAAGATTTTTCGGTAAAAACCTTACAAATTCAGGCGGAACCATATCCACTACAGCCAAAGTAACTATGGCGCAAGTAGCACAATGCATTGTGCATCATTGTAAACTATATAATTTTTCAGCCGGAACCTTATAAATCAAGCAATATGTGATTTTGCGGTGGAACCTAATAATTCCAGCCGGAAACGATGGTTTGGTTATATACAGTCAAACGAACTATATCACAAGTAGCATAATGAATCGTGTATTACTGTATACTATACCCTTTTTCAGCCAGAAGCTTATAATTCCAGCCGGAACCTAATAAAGCCAGCCAGAACTATACTGTAGCAAAACTTACTATAGCACAAGTAGCACGATGTATTGTGCACTATATAATTTTCCACCAGGAGCCTCACAAATTCTGAAATATACGATTTTTTGTGAAAAAACCTTACAATTTTAGCCGGAACCATACCTTCTACAGCCAAACTAACTATGGCATAAGTAGCACGATGCGTTGTGCATTATTATTCACTATATAATTTTTTAGTCGGAACCTTATAATTCTGCCTAGAATCTTACGAAGCCAGTCAGTACCATAAAACTGCCAAACCAACTTAAGCGCAAGTAGCACAATGCATTATGCACCATATAATTTTTCCGTTGGAACCTTATAAATCTAGTAATCTAAGATTTTTTGGAAAAAACCTTACAATTTCAGCCAGAACCATACCCTCTACAGAACCTTATAAATCTAGCAATATACGAGTTTTCGGGGGAAAAAATTACAATTTTAGCAGAACCCTATAAGCAAAATAACTATATCACAAGTAGCGAGATGCCTTGTGCATCATTTTGCACTATATACTTTTTCAGCCGAAACCTTATAATTCCGACCAGAGACTCTTAAAGCAAGCCAAAACCATACAACAGCCAAACCAACTATAGATCAAGTGGCACAGCACGATGCGTTGTGCATTATATAATTTTTCAGTCGGATCCTTATAAATCCAGTAATATAAGATTGTTTGGAAAAATCCTTACAATTTCAGCCGGAACCATACCCTCTACAGCCAAACTACTAAGGTACAAGTAGAACGATGCACTGTGCATTATTATGTACTATATAATTTTTCAGCCGGAACCTTTTAATTTCGGCCAAAACCTGATAAATCTAGCCTGAACTATATTACAGTCAAACCAGCTATGGTGCAAGTAGCACGATCCATTATGCGTCAATTGGAGGAATTTTCGCAGATCTAAGCATTTTCAACAATGATGTTACTTTCAGTGTCAATATTGAAAGAATTTGTGATAAATGTGGAACTTAACTCGAAAGAAAGTTGCCATTATTTTCAACAGACATTAATGAACTGGATTTGAGAAATGTGAGCAACTCAATAAAGATAAATAATCTTGAATGCATTGAGCTACTTGTGCTATAGTTATTTGGCTGTAGTACGATTTTGGCTGGCTTTGTGGAAAATGATGCACAATGCATCGTGCTACTTGTGATATAGTTATTTTGCTTATAGGGTTCTGCTGAAATTGTAAAGTTTTTTCCCGAACAGTTATATATTGCTGGATTAATAAGGTTCCGGCGAAAAAACATGTAGTGCTCAATGATGCACAATGCATCGTACTACTTGTGCCATAGTTGGTTTGGCTGTTATATGTTACTGACTGGCTTTGTAAGGTTCTAGGCGGAATTATATGGTTCGGGCTGAAAAATTATATAGTGCACAATAATGCACAACGTATCGTGCTACTTGTGTCATAGTTAGTTTGGCTGTAGGGGGTATGGTTCCGGCTTAAATTTTAAGGTTTTTTTCACAAAAATCGTGGTATCGATTTTGTCTCGTGAGTTACTCATTTAAAATGAGTGAAGCAAAAAAACTCGAATATGTACACAGTGTATAATACACAATTATGTCCTTGTATTTGTATTTTTCTTTTGTTCGTATTTGTGTCATTTGTATGATGAACAGTACCAAAATAACGCGTTCCGGGCGAATCGGTTTAATTTGTATGGTGCCTACTTCCTTTTCTCAGCACATTACGTCTGCTCTCGAGCTGTGGAGTGTCATTATTTAACATGCCAATATAATTTATATTATCTATTATCATAAATTAATTTTACATCTAATAATAAAATTTTATAGGTAAATTTATTTTAAATTTCATAAATTTTAGAAATTATAAAAAAATCGAAAATACATAAACAACGCAAAAATATGGCGTTTACAATGGTTAACCCTTTGAGTGCCAAAAAGCGCAATCGTGTTCCTCAATACACTAGCCGAAATCATGTTTGCACTGAAAGAGTTAATATGAACAAACGAAAAAAGAATGACACGTGACTTGCATATGCAGAAAAGCAATCATACGCACGAAACTACCACAAATACATATGCTACTACTATATCATTCCGGTTACACTCATTCCGTTTCACACATTTCGGGATAAAATTGGTATACAGAACGACCCAGTCGTACTAAAAATTATATTATATTCATAATAAAATTCATTTGTTGTAATAAAAAGATGAATTTTTATTTGGTTTTATTTATATTTAAATTAATGAAAATACAGTCCATAAAACATAAAACGGATTCATAATGGTACTTCACACCGGATAAGTTGAACTGTAATAATAATTTAATTACAATCAAACGATTGAAAGTACATACATACTTGTATATCGCAATTCAGTTTAACAAAAAATTAAAACGAACAATGGCGGTAAATTATAAAAAATAGAACATTTTATACATCTACAAACAGAAACTCATTAAACCAAACGTATTAAAATTGAGGAATAAAAACGAATATTCTGCAACATATTAAATCAAACATTGCTATTCGAATCGAGAGAAGTGGGTGGTTAAATTCAACATAGATATACATCAGTCAATATTTCAACATATAAATTCAACAAATATCAGCAGTAACATTGTAAGTGCTTCTGTGAATTATTTTTATTTTTTCTGATTTCATTCAAATTTATTCTTTTAAAACATTTAACGTGAATTATTCATAAATTAGTCAAATTAATTCTATGTAAGCGTTAAGCGAATATTTCAATTTGGTATGCCAAATAGTACTGTAAATCATTACAGATAGTAATTGTTTCACCTTTAGCAAATTTTATTTAACAAACGTTGAATTTCAATAAAATGTACATTAACAAAATGGATTCAAATCCAATAGATGTCGCAAAGACAAATTATAATAAAAAATTCGGGTATATTCAAAAGACGGCTAACTAATATCGAAAGGTTTGTTTTTGAATCTGATAACAACATTAATTCTCTATTGTTAAAAACAAAGTTAGAAGCGGTTGAATTTTTTTTTTCTGAATTCGATACCATTACAAACGACGTCTTGGATAACTTGACTGAAGATGATTTTAACGAAACTTTTCAAAAAGGTTGTGATGCCTTTGAGGAAAGGTATCACAACATAAAAGCTACTATGTTATCTCTTACAGAGCCTTCCGAGGATTGTAACAAATCAAATAATATTTCAAAGGACAATCTTAGTCAGATTATTCCAAGACCGTTATTAAAATTACCTGAACTTAACATTCCTTATTTTGAAGGTGATAAGAGGGTCACATATAAAGTGGGTGACATATAAAGATATTTTTGAGGTGGTGATTCATAACAATTCCCAACTTTCAGATGTTATGAAATTCACGTATCTGCAAAATCATTTGAAAGGTGACGCTAAATATTGTTTGGATCACATAGTAGTTTCTGATGCTGGTTATAGTCGTGCTTGGTCAGAACTTAAACATCGGTATGATAATCCCCGAATCATATAGTGGAAAAACATGTAGATGCATTAATTGATTTGCAAACAATTACTAATTCTAATTCAATCGATGTGAGGAAGTTTACGAATACTGTCCTGTCCCACGAATCAAAAAAGAATGGGAGGAAGAAAATTCTTCAATAGATATACCGAAGTGGCAGAAATTTCGTGATTTTTAGAAAAACGGTGCAGAGTTTGAGAATCTCTTTTTAGTTTAAGTCAGGCCTTCGAACAATAAACCAAGAATACAAACTTCTTTAGTGGCGAACAATTTAAACACAAACAAAATTAAATCAAATTGTAAAATTTGTAACGGTACCTCTCATGCATATTTGGCTGTCCGGCCTTTCTAAAGCTTATTCCTGCCGATAGATTCAATAAAATCAAAAAATAAGGGCATGTATAAACTGTTTAAACCCATACAATATGGTTAGCGACTGTCATTCATCTGGTTGCAGGTTATGCAATAAAAAAACACCACACTTTTTTACACCGTGTCCAAACCACCGATGGTGGCCAATCATCAAACATTCCAATTGAACAATCACATTGTAACAAAATTCAAACGGATGAAGTCATTAATAATCAAACGTTAGGTTTAGGTTTCAGTGGTTGACACTTAGGCCATTTTTGGCCCATTGTGATACCACGCATTCACGCTACATCATTAACCCATTCACCTATTCACCTACTCACACAACTACAGTATTACCACCTGCACATTGCAAGCTCCATGTCAACCTGTACATTGACATGGACGGTGGGTCGGCGCTGAATTCTGCACTCCATCAGAGGGTCTTAGTTATGTTTATTAACATCACCGATCGTAATCGATGATGAAAATTCGATTTGCATCTAGCCTCTGATGGGATTCGAACCCAGTACCTCCCGGTCCAAGTGCCGAAGCTTTAACCACTGCACCACTTGTCCGGTAATCAAACGTTAAATTCTATAATAAATTTTGAACAAACAACGGAACGGCGTAACTTTAGTTTACATAAAACCAAAACTGTCATTTTACCTAGGGCAATTGTATTATTGAAACGTCCCAATAGAAAATATGTCGAGTGTCGAGCTTTACTCAACTCGGGGTGTCAACCAAATTTCATCACAAAATCGTTTGCTAAAATCCTTGATTGCGAAACAAATCATGTAACGTCAATTCGAGTCAACGGCATTAGCTCTACTTCAACAAACGTTAGAGAAATGATTTCAACTGAATTAAAATCACGATATCGTAATTCAGCAGGTAACGTTCATTTCTTTATGATCGATAAGATTTCTAATAATTTGCCACGTAGCTTTAATATAAATCGCTGGTCGATCCCTCCGAATATTTATTTAACGGATCCCGATTTTAATGAATCACGACGTCATATTGATATTTTGCTTGGGGCTGAAATGTTCCCAAATATTTTACCCCCAAATAAAATTCCTCTAAAGCCAAATTTACCTATTCTTCTGGAAAGTTGTTTTGGTTGGATATTATTTGGAAAACACGAACATAACGTTGAGCAAAACTGCTACTTTCACGTTTCATACATTCAGCAGGAAAATGCAATTTTTCCTCTACTCACAAGATTTTGGGAAATAAAGAATATTCCCACAAAAAGGTTTTTGTTACATGAAGAAGAAATGTGTGAAAAACATTTTGCAGAAACGAATTACAGAGATACCAATGAAAAACATGGTATTTCTACTTTTGCGAGAAAATGTAGTCATGGGTGATTCAAAACAAATAGCCGCCAAGATGTTTTCATATTTGGAACGAAAACTGGTCCATGACTCGAAACTTAAAGAACAAAATATCACGTTCATGAACGAATATCTCGCATTATAGGTCACATGAATGAAGTTATTAATTCTGAACAAAACGATCATACATGTTACTATATTACCCATCATGCAATACTTCATCCGAATAGTTCTTCAACTAAAATTAGGGTTGTGTTCGACGCTTCGGCAAAGAGCTGAAATGGTAACTCATTAAACGATATGTTAATGGTTGGAGCAACTGTTCAATCGGACTTGTTTAGTATTATTTTACGGTTTCCAAAATATCGGTACGCTATGACTTCGGATATACAAAAAATGTATAGACAAATTTATGTTGCCTCTATGCACACAGGCCTTCAGCGTATTCTTTGGCGAAATAATCCCCAAGATACTTTGAAGACATATGAATTAGCAACAGTAACATACAGGACAGCGGCGGCTCCCTTTCTAGCTACTCAATCGACGAAGCAACTGGCTCTCGACGAACAATAAAGAATTCCAGAATAGCATCGCACAAATGTTAAACCTAATGAATTCAGTGACGGTGAATGCATTAAGGCACTCGGTCTATTTTGACAACCTAAAGAAGATTTTTTCGTATTTTAAATACCAAAATTCGACGAAAATACGACAATGACGAAAAGAAAAGTGTTATTGTATATAGCAAAACTGTTCGATCCTTTAGGATTGCTTTCGCCCGTAACAGTAACAGCTAAATTATTAATTCAAACTCTATGGCAAAATAAACTAGATTGGGACGAAATTATACCCAATGAAATTGAGCAAATATGGACGTCCTTTCGTAATAATTTACCTGCAATAACCCAAATAAAATTACCGAGATGTGTCATCGCTAAAAACGTAGTATTAAAAGGGACAGAACTGCACGGATTCGCCGACGCATCCGAAAAAGCATAAGGTGCTTGTTTATATTTAAGGACAATAGATATTGGCAGCAATGTTAGTGTAAACTTGCTCTGTAGCAAGTCCCGGGGCGCTCCCTTAAAAACTATGTGCAGCGTTGTTTTTATCAAAATTAATCACAACAACAATTGAATTATTAAATATGAATTTTCAGGATGTTATTCTGTGGACCAATTCATCAATTACTTTGTATTGGATAGCTACACCATCGCACAAACTAAAGACTTTTGTAGCCAACAGAGTTAGTGACATACAGCAAAACACTATTAGTTTTACATGGTGTCATATCCCATCTCAATATAATCCTGCAGACATCGTATCACATGGGTTAATGCCACAGGAGCTTAAGGATACATCAATGTGGTGGTATGGTCCAAACGTTTTGCATAAAACAGAAATTATTGTTGAAACTCCTATCTTTAACACCAAAGATTGTTCAACAAATCTGGAACTTAAATCTGCAAAATTCGATGTTTTTACAAGTTTATTCACAAATAATCACAATAGCAAAGTTCTTACAGAATTTTTGATATTTAAACGGTACAGCTCATTTAATAAGCTTATTCGGGTTTGGGCGTATTGTTTGCGTTTGCGAATAAATGTGAAAAGAACTGTTCAAGAATTGGATAATGCGTTAAAATTTTTGATAAAGAATGTACATCAAAGTGCATTTCAAACAGAAATCAAATATTTAACAACAAATAAACATCTACCAAATAATAGTAATATCAAATCGCTCAATCCATTTATGGACAAAAATGGACTATTAAGAGCTGGAGGGAGATTAAAAAATATAAACATAGACTATGACTCAAAATATCAGATGCTTTTACCATAGCTAATCATGATTTAGTTAACCTTTTGTACGAACACGAACATAAATAAAAGGGTCACGCAGGTCCTCAACTTCGTTTATCGTTGGTTCGGTGAGGAATTTGGTCCAGCCATGGTAAAAATAAAGCAAAACAAACTGTGCGAAATTGTGTAATTTGTGCACGTACAAATCGGTTGATTTTAAAATAAATAATGGGTGATTTACGCGAACAACGAGTTGCATAGACAAAACCATTCCTTAACACAGGCGTAGATTTTAGTGGTCCTTTTTTAATTCGAAATCGATTTCAACGTAAACTTGAACCTTATAAAGTATATGTTGCTTCTTTTGTATGTTTCTCTATTAAAGCCATACATCTTGAAGTGGTATGTGATTTGACTGCCGACTCTTTTATAGCATGCCTCAAAAGATTTCTGTCTCGTCGTGGTAAGGTTGACAGTATTTCGTCCGACAATGCAACAAATTTTAGTGGTGCAAATAAAGAACTAAACAAATTGCAAAATAATTTCTTCTCGCAGAAAGAACAAAATAAAATTACTTCCTTCTGTGCAACTGAACATATTGCTTGGCATTTCATTCCCCCACGTGTCCCACGAGTTTCAGACACGCACGGTTCAAAATGAAGGATTTCTTAACGCACGACCTCTGACATGTTTATCAGATAATCCTAATGACGCCGAACCTTTAACTCCTAATCATTTTTAACCGGGGGTCCAAATTAAAATTATATGAACCAACATTAAAGGACATACCCGATAAGTCCCTTTCCAAATGGCAAAGAGTGACAAAAATGGTTGATTCGTTTTGGAATCGTTATTCAATTGAGTATTTGCACACGATTCAAACTAAATGGAAACAGGAAGTTCCTAACATGGGAATAAATGATATCGTTATTTTAGTGGATGAAAATATACCGTCCATAAGATGACTGCTAGGGAGAATTATTTCAATTATTCCAGGAAAGGATAATAAAGTCCGAGTAGTGAAGTGCACACTAAAAACGGAATTATTAAGCGACCTATCTCCAAAATTTGTGCGCTTCCAGTTAAAAATGAATTAATATAAGGAACAAGCACTATTTGTTTGATACACCATCAAACAAATAGTGCTAATTGAATTATTTTCATTGAGAGCACATTCTTTCAAGAGGTGCGGCATGTTTAGATTGAGAGGTGTTTTCAATTTTGAATTTTCAGTGTTTGTTGTGAAGTGCTAAATATAATAAAGTAATCATTTGTTGTATTGTTTTAGTTTTTTTTTTCATTTGTTATATATTTTCTTCATTTCCATTTTTCATTTTATTAAATAGTTAACGAATGAAATCAGAACGACACATTCGTACCAAAAATTATACTATATTCATATAAAAATATTGAAATTTGTTTTAATAAAAATATTGAATTTTTATTTGGTGTTAATTATATTTAAATTAACGAAAATACAGTCCATAAAACATAAAATGGATTCAACAAGGACTTATCGATTTAGCAAATTATGTCACTATGGGGCAGTGAACTTTTTGTGGTAGATATTGTAAGATTGCCATTACAAATAATATTTTGTTCAAAGAAATCTAATAAAAATATATTAATTTAATTCATTCATGGTATTAGTAAGCTCAATAATTTTTTCAACTTTAGGTACAATAAGCGGCGCTCCTTCAAAAGTTAACTCAATTTTAGAATCAAAAAAAAAATCTATTTTGCTTGCCAAATCCCGTTTTTTATTTTCTTTCTCTTTTTTCTGTTTTTTTGTTTCTAGAATTTTTGGAATTGGGCCTGCTCAATTGAATTTGACCATTTCATAATCAATAATTGTAAAATTTAATTTTCAAAATCGGAATTATATAAATACGTTCTTTTAATAAAATATATTTTTGGTCGTCCTGAAAAGAACGTTTGGGTTTTTGACGTCATTAATAAATTCTATATAATCCGCTCCTACGTGCGGCACGCAGTGCGACATGTTTGCTGATCCCGGCTCCTACGTCCCCCGAAGTTCAAATCTAAAGCCCCTCGGAGGGCTAAGCGGGGGGGAGCGCAGCGACCTCCCGCGTGCCCGTGAGAGTTATCGAAGCCGTTAGCCTCTACAATTATTGCATTTCAAAATGTTGTGCATTTCAAAACCTTGTCGAATGATTGACAATAATGTGTGTTAATAATACATAATTAACAAAAACTAACTAATACAACTATAGCAAAAAAATAATCTCGTAAACAAACAAAAAACACCACCATAAAAAAGAAGAGAAACAAAATTTCCTTTACTTCATAAACAAACTCAAAAAAAAATACGAAAACAATGTAACGTGTGCTAATGATAATAAAACGAAGTTTGGCAAGCAAAATAGATTTTTTGTTTTGTTTTTGAAATTGAGTTAACTTTTGAAGGAGCGCCCAATAAGCCATTCTTTAATTTGATTTAATCTCAGTAGTTCGCTTCGGGAAAGCGTTAATTAATAAATATTTATATTATTTAGAAACAGAAAAGTATTAATTTGGAATTAAATTTTTAGAAATCTCCATATGCATGTGAAATAATAATATTTTTTCTTAGGTGCTGATATAAAGAGGTAATTGTTAACCATTAAAACTCTACCTATTGTGCCATATGGTCGCTAGGTATCTGCAACCGCGTCGTCTGACATAAAATAAAGAAAAACATCCCTGAGAGCCTTCCTTCTTGTTATGTTTAATTAGGCGGTAGGAATAGGACCGGCGTTATCCGGCACACTTACCCAGTACTCGGTCTTATAGTCCAATCAATCGATCAATCAATCAATAAACTTTTTCTTTCGCTACAACCAAAATAAAATAACATTTCTTTAATCACCATGTTTTCCAAGGCATCACAGGGGCATGTTGTTTCGATCTGCTTTTTTGCATGCTTTGTTTTTCTACACCTACATCAAGGGCATTGTTATAAACCCCCTGTTAATAAATTTTTTACGAACTAAAATTCCAATTAAAAGAGAAAATTACCAATTATGTCCATAAAAACCAAAAATGTAGGCACTTTATGGTTATTTTTCGCACCTACATTTTGATAATATAATTTCTATTATAGTCTTTGGATTAGAATATTATCCAGATACAGGTCTTTTATCCATTTCACCATTTCATTCGTATTTCAAATTTCAATTGTACGTACATATAGAAAAATGTACGGTTGGTGGTGTAAAGATATAATAAACACTTGTTGTATATTAATAAAATTATATTATATCTTTTTATAACTCCTTTGGGGCATACTATATAATACATGGATATATTCAACATCCTGCTAAAAATTCCCGCTAAATAAATATACATTTTTTATGAAAACGGAAAAATTTGTTACTTGTTGATGAAAATTAAATACACGAAAACCCATATAAAGCTGTTATATGGTACATTAATATATCTATCACGTTTCCCCATTTACAGAAAATATGTATATAAGATAATGGTGTATGTATGTAACTACGAGTATGTACCTAAATTATGTGTAGCTGCTATACCCTTGATTCAAAAAGATATCCATTAAATACATTAATTTTGAATTTCACGATTTTATTTTTATAAAATTTATAATAAAATGAAAACGCTCTCAAATATTAACTCACATTAATAAACGCAAATAACTATAAAAATATACGTATTTTATATTTTACCCGAATGAGAGTATTATATTACCTTGCCGTAAGAAGTAAAAAAAAGTAAATATGCTATTTACATTTACTTACCTGGCTATGTGGATTCGTTTCGGCAACTAAATCATATTTATTACCAACAACCATAATACTAAAATCACGATGACTAAAACTTTCTAATATTTGATCTCTCATACGACGACAGTACTGAAAATATAAAAAAAACAAAAGAAAATTAGGAAAAGCTTGGGAAATGAAATTACAACAATAACATCGTAATTTTCGCTTTTATATAAAAAATTATGAGTTTTTATGGTTTTTATGTTCTTTTTAAATGATTAATGGATCTCCATGCCATAATGCTATACCAAGGTGCTTTTTTGTATGAGTTTATACGTGTGCTTTTCGATCGTCTTTTGTACGTTTTTACGCTATTATTGCTCTCTTATATTGTAATCTTAATATTAATTTATTTATTTTTGTTCCATAACATTTTTGTTATTTAAGATGTCTCATATACTTATTTATTTATATATACATGTATTGCATACAACCTTTAACATTCATCTAATGTATAATGTATAGCGGTTCTTGAAGGAATCATTGTTTAGAGGAAAGTTTCTCGTCGAATACCATAAAAATAAAAATGATGACCAAGGATAAATGTAGTGGAACTTCAATTTGACGTGAAATGGTTCATTATGCCATTGTCGTAAGATGAATTATTTTATTATGTACCCGTTTGTCATTAGCATGTATCACAATTCAAGTGAACAATCATCTGTATTTTTTATACTCCATTAAATGATAATCAAAATTTTGGTCAATTTATAAGTTCTTATAAAGGGGGTTAAATCAAAGGGTGGTTAAATTTTAAGGGCCGACGTTGAATGTGAACCACACCTAAACGTCAAGTTTTTTTCTGCATTTAATTTGACATTTCTCAATTTCAGACTAACTCAATTTGAACCATGGAAAGATACACAATCGAGCAACGCATAAAAGTTATTCAGGCATATTGTGAAAAGGGGCGTTCAAATCAAAATGCATATCGTGCCTTCGGTGATTTTTTCGGTCAATTTAATCGTGTAAATGTGCGTACAATCGAAAAATCGTGCAAAAATTTGAGCAAACCGGGTCTGTAGGAGATTTTAAAACACCAGTGCATGCTCGTACAGCTCGTACTGCAGAAAATGTTGCTGCTGTTCGCGATAGTGTGGCTGAAGAGCCGTCCACCACAACTCGTCGTCGTGCCCAACAATTGCACCTCTCACGCTCGTCGTTGATGAACATTATGCATAAAGACTTGCATTTACACGCTTATAAGGTGCAATTGACTCAAGAACAAAAGCCTCTTGACCATTCCAAACCAAATGGTGGCAAGTAATGGCAACAGTGGATGATCAATTTTCGAAGAAAATCATCTTCAGTGATGAGGCACATTTTCACCTCAGTGGATTCGTCAATAAGCAGAATTGCCGCATTTGGGCGAATCATCATCCAAGAGTGATTATCGAAAAACCAATGCACCCACAAAGAGTGACTGTTTGGTGCGGTTTATGGGCTGGCGGCATCATCGGGCCATATTTTTTCCAAAATGAGGCCGGTCAGGCAAATATTTTGGTCAACAAAATATTGGCCGTTATTTTGTTCCATACATAATTGAACCATACCATATTATCATAATAAAAAGAATTGACAATAATTTCCTAAATATTTTGTGTTTTATTCAAAATCAACATCGGCGCTTAAAATTTAACCACCCTTTATAAGCGATTTTAAAGTTCGTTTCATAATGGTGTCGATTCCTTGTACTTTTACTATTTATCTTTTCTTCTAGTCTTCTATTATTTCAAAAACCACTCGATTTTTATTTCAAAATTTTTATTTAAATTTATTCGAGATTTGCAGCAAAGTAGGTGAACACCTGGTGTAGGGAATTAAAAGTTACAGCAAAGGGGATTAGATATGTCTAAACAAATAATTCCAAAGAAAAATGTACAGAAAACTTTTCCGATGGTATGATTTTAATATTATTTAATATATGAATTATTATAATTACAAAAAATAGTAGAAATTAGTACTATATTAGTACTAATTTCTACTATTTTTACTCATACTTTACTATTCTATTAGTACTAATTTCTACTATTTTTTAAATAGTAGAAATTAGTACTTTCATATCGATTAAGCATACAATTTGTGGAAATAATCACGAAATAATCACTCTCAATTAATTAAAACATAACTTACCCCAAACATTTTTATTTACAGTCAACCGAAATTAGCATCGCAATTAACATCCCAGATATAGTTACGTATTTAGAAGGCATGAAAAGGCCTTTTATAGAAGGAGAGAAACTGGTAAGAGCTAACCACGTGATTAAGGTCGGATTTGTAAAATCCAAACCTAATAAAGAATCTATTAACATGTTTGGTTTAGTAAAGGGTTATCCAATTCAAGCTTGATAAAGTAAACTTAAAACAAACACACAAAATATTCGGAATGTATTGTAATTTTTATTTCATTTTACAGATTGATCCTTGCCATTTTTAGTTAAACAAGATATCATTCAAATGTCCTCCACGGGACTTCTTACAGGCCTTGATTCTTTTGAGGTAATTTTCAATGACTTTTCGGCACATTTCGGGCGGTATCTCGGCCATTACCTTACGAATATTAGTTTTCAATTCGTCAAGAGTTTGAGGATTGTTTGCGTAAACACGATCTTTCGCGTAGCCCCACAAAAAGAAATCCAAAGGCGTTAAATCACAGGATCTTGGAGGCCAATTGACATCAGCCAATCGCGAAATCAAACGTCCAGGAAATTTCTCTTGCAAAAGATCTAGATTTGCTCGTGTTACGTGACTGGTTGCTCCATCCTGCTGGAACCACATATCGTCAAGATCATAATCTTCGATTTTCGTAAAAAAATAATCGGTTAACATGCGGCCATAGCGCTCAGAATTGACGGTAACGGTTCGTCCATGGTTGTTCTCAAAAAAATACGGCCCAATCACACCACCAGACCACAATGCGCACCAAACAGTGAATTTTTCCGGGTGTAATGGCTTCTCTACAATCAATTGTGGATTTTCTGAGCCCCAAATTCTACAGTTTTGCTTATTAACGTATCCACCAAGCGAAAAATGAGCTTCATCACTGAAGAAAATTTTGTTCGAAAAATCAGCATCAGCAAATTTAATAATTTTAACGCGTTGGTCGATTGTTAAATGCTCCATATTCTTAAATGGCAGAATGTCAACTAAATAAATGACAGCGTACTTGACGTTTATCTTTGACAGATGTCGGTATACAGATTTCTACTTTATCAACCTCGAATTGGATAACCCTGTACTACAAACTTCCCATCCGAAGGAAAAGCCACATGAGATACATTTTTTTTATCAGAGAATGTTTCTAGATGGACGGGTATATAGGGTTACCAGACGTCCTCGTTAGTTTTTCGTTCACCCCCAGCTGTTCTCGGAGATTATCAATTGGCGTCCTCGTTTACTAAAATATTAATTAATTTATAAAATGAATAGTTAATTGTAAAATAAATTCTAGCCTAAAACACACCATTAAAAGTAACCAGTGATAATATCACAGGACATTTTACAAAAGGCGTATGGAAATAAAGGTGTTTGGGAACACACACAATTTAAATGAAATTTTTTTCTTGAACGCACCCGCAATTGTTTAAAAGAGTTGTCAGTTTTTGAGTCAACGAGATGAAACATGGCAAATTTTTATGTACACAACGCATTTTACTGTACACCAAAATATTAGAACTATCATTAAACACTAAATCTGGTATGTAATTATTTATTAAAAACTGTTTTTAAAAAAGTAGAACGGTTATATAAAAATATGGGTAATAAATAAATAAAAATATTGCAAGTGTTATGAATTTGTATTTTTTTTAGTTTTAGGTTATGTTTATAGTTGTGTATTTTGTGAGTAATGTCTAAACCAAAACGAAAGTTCGTGAATGATGAGATTCTCCAGGAATTTCCTTCTGTCAAAAAAGGTAAAACCGATAACGATGTTTTTGTTAATTATGCAATACATATACAAATATTTCTATCGGAAACAAAGGAAAATTGGATATTTCTGAGCATATTAAAACTTTAAAATATAAGAGAAACATTCAATCAACTTCTGGTACATCTGATTGCTTACACAAATTCGTGATCAGTGGCAATGACACCAAATTTGTGAGAGCGGCGGAAGGTGCTATAGCATATCATACGGTGAAACATCATCAGTCATTTAAGTCACACGACTGCTCGGTACGACTATATAAGATCATGTTCAAAGACTCAAAAATATGTCTAAAAGTTTCTTGTGCACGAACTAAAGCTGAGGCTATTGTTTTAAACGTTTTTGCGCCACACTCTATTAAAAAGGTATTAAAAGATTTAGCCGATATTCCATACATTACCATCTCAATAGACGTTAGTAATCACGGTGCAATAAAACTGTTTCCTTTACTAATTCAGTATTATGATTATAAAAACTCCGGAATTGTATCGAAAGTGTTGCAAATAACCAACACGAAAAACGAAAAGTCGGATACTATCGCCTTTTTAATAATTGATGGATTAACAGAAGCTAGTTTAATATCTAAATGTGTGGAATTCTCTGGCGATAATTGTAACACGAGCTTCGGTGGACCCAACAGAAATGGATTTAACAATGTTTTCCAAAGACTGAAAGAAAAAATAAATAATAGAATTGTTTGTGTGGGATGCCCAGTACATGTAGCTCACAATGCTGCACACTGCGGTTTAAATCAATTATCCATTAATGTCGACAGAATTGTAGTTGCTGTATATAACCATTTTTCAATTTTTACACTGCGAATTGAACAGCTTAAGGATTTTTGCGAATTTGTAGGTACAGAATTTAAATCATTATTATACCATAGTAAAACACGATGGCTTTCATTATTTCCAGCTGTACAACGTATTTTAGAAGTGTTTGATGCCTTAAAAGCATGTTTTTCGTCTATAGACAAACCGCCCATTGTGCTAAAAGAATTTCGAGGATGATTTTAACGAAATTTACTTATTGTTAATCCATTCCTTTATGTCTATGTTTCAAGATAATATGAAATGGAAAGTAGGCAGTGTAAAGTTTCTGACAAGTTGACAAAAAACCTTATAACAGCCAAAAAGTGTAAGAGGAAATGTATGACTTTAAATTAAGAATGGTACACTTTTTAAACATAATTTGTAATTAAGAACAACAAGATAATTAAAGAAAATATGGGAAAATATATTATTTAAATTTATTTTTACTTCATTAAAATCAAAAATAATAAAATATATAATTAGACAGACTATACTTGTGACAGACTATTTTGTTACAAGGTACCGAAATATGCATCAAAAACAGAAACAGCCAGCAGTTCAAACAACATTACACAAATTTTATCCGCCACTTCAAAATCGAAATGATAAACCAAGCGAGTCGGATGATTCTGTGAATACGATTTATTCAAGTCAGACTGAGACAGAATAAAATTTCGAATTTAATTTTGTTAATTGAAGTGTGATATTTTTAATTGAAATGTGATTGATTTAAACTTAATTCGAAATATTTACTATATATAATTTTATTTGCTAATTATCATAATAATTCTTTAATATGTATTTTATTTACAAAATTTTATTTAAAAAAACAATAAAATTTTATGTTTTGGAGCCGATCTTTTACATTTTTTTTATAAGTATATAGAAAAGTTTGATTCGCTTTGCGCTATTTTCCTATGCGTTACTTTTTCCAATAATGCAAATGAATTTATGCCCCTCCAAGAATTCAAAAGGCTTACATTTGTAATTAAATCCGTTATTACAAAATACCGGGTTTCAATACCATCAATACCATTTGCTTGGACACATTAATCGCACATTTCGTAGTTTTCGGGTTGCAATTGGATCTGGCTTACACCTGCTGAATTCTCCAGATACTTACTAATTCCGGAGTGCCCTGTACTAAATTGCTGTCCTGAATTGCCCTGTTTTGAGCCGAGCTTGTTTTGGTTGAAGAGCGTTCCGTAGACTTTCCTCTTTTTGCTGCCTTTTTAACCGTCTTTCTATTTGATCCTGCCCTTTGGTTTTCGTCACACATTTGCGCTTTTTGGTAGATTTTTACTTCGCAATGCATTCGTCTTTAAGCAGAGTTTACTACCATTTTCTAAAACATAATTTAGCACAATTATTTAAAAAGAAAATTTTATTGCATTAACTTACGATTTATGTAACCATTTGAAGTAAAATGGTTACTGCAAACTCGTAAATTGTTCGAAATTGTTACACCAATTTTGCAAATAGCAAACCATCGATTTTTTAATATACGGTTCTTCTGAAACTGGTGCAATCTTGTTGATTTATCAGCTTTTGCTAAACAACCAAAAACACTACACATTTTGTGACTTTTAAACTTTGGTTTGAAGTTAAACTGGTGAAATTTCATATTTATTTTGAAAAAGCTATTAAAATATTTATGTAGTTTTAATTTTTATTTGCGTAATTATTCTTCCATACAAGTTTTACATGGATACAAAAATTTTGACATTTCTTATCTCCTTTGCGTAAAACGACAATATAAATCGTAAATGGAAATCGCCAATAGCTTACTTTCTTAAATGCATCGAGTTTTCATAGTAAAAATAGCAGCATAGAAGAAAAGAAAAATAGAAGGTTAACATTGAATCGACACTAGCAACATTGCTCATCAAAAAATTCCGGACAATCAATCACGGCAAGGAAGTGTAATAAATGCAAAATATTCAAAATTTGATTTGCTACATTGTATTAGTACATTCCTAAATAAATGAGCATCAAACAATTGTTTTTAAACGTTTAAAGCTTTTAGTTTTAGTATTATTATTACAGTTTACGTTAACAGTGCTTAATTATTATTATTAGCAACCAGAAAATTTCGCAAAAGTAATCGCTTCGAGTGAGGATGTCCGTAGCGTGCGTTGTATTGCTGTCCACCTAAACTTCCCTCTCAGTACAGTTCAAGACGCTATTAAATGATGTCGTGAAACTGATCAGTATTATAGCGAATGGTTGGGTCAGGTCGTAAACGAGTAACAAATTAGCAAGACGATCAGCTTATGGTATCAATGGTATTGCGAGATCATTTCCAAATAGCTGGAATCGTTGGTGGTTGATTGGCTTAACCACGTCAGTTAGACTACGAAAGACTGGAAGTCCATGTTGTTCACTGATGAGTCAAGGTTCAATCTGCAATCACCGGACGGCTGTGAGAGCGTTTTGTGGAGATCCAAAGAGCGCTATGCACAATGCACCCTATCCCCAATAGGTCCCCGTACGGACCTTGTGAACGAAATTTCATGGACTATCAAGAAGATTGTGTCCATATGCCCCATTTAGTGGACAACAATTTAAATTAATGCATGACAACGCCGACTCCACGTTGCAAATGCTCGCAACCCTGTCCTTAATCCCATTGTGAACGTGTGGCATATGCTAGAGCTTCATTAAAGACAAAGGGAACTCGTTTCAGAAACCCTAGATTATCTTCAATCAGCTCTACAGGAAGATTGGGAAATGATACTTCAGGAGTACATGGCAAACCTGGTGCACAGTATGCCAAAAAGAATGCTATTTAGATGTGATCAGAGTTCGTGGAGGAAATACTATTAGATATTAGAGTACCGACCGCTTAGATTGATTGTTTATTTTAATTTTTCGGTGCTAATTTTATTGTTTGATTTGTTTTTTTTTAAATTTATATGGTTAAAAATTAGATACAATAATTAATTTGGTTACCATACTGCCGTGCTAAAAAAAAGTCGTATTTGCCTTTTTGTTATTTTGAGTAATTTCAATTTTAATGTTATGGTTTACCACGGCTTAATACTAAGCTTTTATTATATAAACATAATTTTATGGCATTTAAAGAAGGATATGGAACTTTTCAGTTAAGCAGATAAATAGGAATTCGTTCGCTGAATCCAAATATGTCTCTACCTAATTTTTCGATTTTTAGCGTTTGTGATTTTCTTTTTTACGACGGCAGCATACGTATCCCATTTCGGCCCGCAATCACAATTGTGAACGTAAAAATTGTGTGGAACAGAAAATTATGAAAAAAAAATACTACAAACTATGGTTATTTACTTACACATTTGTGTGTGGTCGACCAAAATTGAAGCAACAAAAAAAAACTTTTCTGGCTGGAAAATGGATATATAAAAGAGTAAGTAAAAAGTAACAGTAAAATTAAAATTAGCACCGATAAGATTTTAATGATTATTTATTTACTATTTAGACATTTTAAGTCCGATTGTTTATTTTAGGTTGTACTTAACCCGAGAAAACCCAGCACATTTCAAACATTATTGACAACTAATGGTGCGTTATCGATTGTCGAAGTTGCGCACTCAAATTTACTGAAGCAAGTACAGCACACAGCTCCTTTCAATTGGCAATAGGTTTGTTTCAATAGATTGTCTTTTCGTACTCATTTAGAGAAAGCGCGGTTGCACTGTTTGGTATTCTTTGACAGTGTTTTTTCAATACCCCTGGGACTCAAACGGTTAAATACATTTTTAGACATTTCTTAAACATGTTAATACTTTCAATTTCTTTTAGCTCGGTTGGTATAGTATTGTACATTTTCAGACCTTTCTACAGTATATTGTTGTTTCTTGAGTTAATTGCAACCATAAGAATGAATATGACACGCATGAAGCAGAGTCTCGCAGCACCTCTTCGAATTTTAAATATTGTCATTATGAGTTCGAAATCAATTGTATTATGGAAGCTGAGTTGGGATATATTTTGAAAAGGTTCGGTTGTTGAAAATCTTAGTGGTAGACGGTATATGTAATGTATGTGTTTTAGGTTATTTTTTGTAGAATTGCGATCCCATCACAAAGGTAGCCAGCGCATCCATTCCGCACTGGGTTTAAATATATTAATTGTAGAAGATAAAGGAGTTGTAGATTAGTAGCAGGGAATTTTGCGGCTCAATATGCTTCAGTTTTATGATCGAGAATACGAAAGGTCGTTTTTAGCATTAACCGAATCAATATGATCGCACCATTTCAATTTTTCATCTATTAGTAGACTCAAGTCGTAGTCTATTTTGCATTTAATTGAAGTTTGTATTCATTGAGCCACGACAAACGCGACGACAAACTCGGCGATGGTAAACTCGGCAACGATCAACTCGGCGATAGCCAACTCGGCGACGGACAACTTGGCGATGGTTTACTCAGCGACGGACCACTCGGCGACGCTCAACTAGACGACGGTCAACTCGGCGACAGACAACTCGGCAATGGTCAACTCGGCGACGGTTAACTCGGCGATGGTCAACTCGGCGACAGACAACTCGGCGATGGTCAACTCGGCGACTTACAACTCGACGTTGGTCAACTCGGCGATGGTCAACTCGGCGCCGATCAACTCGACGACGGTCAACTCGGCGACGGTCAATTCTGCGACGGGAAAAATTTAAAAAATTCAAAAATGAAGATAAAAATTGACTTATTGCGGGAATGCTGTGTTTTGTCGCCACAAAGTGTAAATAAAATATGATGTAGATACATCTTCGAGGTGTACATGTTTGGTTTGCATGTGTTCAATTAAAAATAGTGCTTTGTGGAATAGATATAATATTAGAATATAATAAATTCTAGTTACAAAATCAAAACGGAAATATTAATATGTTTAATTAATTATTAATAAGTGTAATTGCATATTTTTACAGGTGGATTTTGACCAAGTATCAGTATGTAAATTGTCGCGAATATTTTTTTATTCGACAAAAGCTTTCTTTTGTCATATAAAATTCAATTTTATTATTAATGCTTAAAAAATAAATATACAATTTAAATTAATAACAAAATATTGGAGTTTTATTTAAAATAAATCTGTTGGGACATACAGAGACATATTTAAGAACTACTTATTTTAAGTACTTTTTTCAAACTGATCAACCTTTTCCCACTATCTTATCTTTTTCATAAGAAATGAAATTCGTTTGTTCATTACTTCTGCACCGTTTCTGGAAGTACTTCTACGTTTGCTGGGTGTCTTTGGAACTAAAAAAAATAGAAATTACTTATACATGTGGATTCCGAGCTCGCAATTCTTCAAGCCATTCGAACAGTATTTCCAGGAACCAACGTTAATGGTTGTCTATTTCACCTAGTGAAAATCTACGAAAACACTTGGCATCTTGTCATCTTCTAGGAAGATATAATCCAGATGTCAATTACGCATTGCATTGCGAAATGATCACGTCCATCGTATTTGTGCCTGAAGACGATATTATCCAAACCGTAACAAGCCTGGACAATGATTTACCGGTGTTAGAACCAGTTTTAGCGTGGTTTACTAATACATATAACAGACGCCTGCGGAATAATTGCACCAGAGTTTTACCAACATTTCCATACAACATTTGGTCAGTTTACCAACGAACACTAAATGGTAGCGACAGAATAAACAATTTTTCAAATCCTAGTGTATGGGTTTTCATCGATAAATTAAAAAAATGCAAAATTAATATCGTCTTCAAGAGCAAATACAATAGACGTGATCATTTCGCCATGCAATGCGAAATCAATATCTGTATTACATCTTCCTAGAAGATGACAAGATCCCAAGTGTTTTCGTAGATTTTTCATTAGGTGCAATAGGCACGTGTTGGTTAATATTAACGTTGGATTCTGGAAATACTGCAAGAATGGATTGATTAATTGCTAGCCGGTAATCCACATTTACACCTTCTGGATTAATTAGAAACCAAATTTCGCGTAACATGTAGAATAATTTTGTATATGTTTCAGCTCTTTTATCCGTCAACAAGCAAAACAGTATACAGATAAACCTTTACTTCTATTCTTTCTAGAAAGTATACTGAAAATTTGAGAAAACAGGAGGAGGGGGCAAAAAGTGCCATTCATATATAACTACTATGCTCACCCCACGTTGAGTGATATTCTCTGCCAAAGACCAGAATACGTTGCGTGTTTGGTTGATCTCTACCTGAATCCTCTAAAAAGAAATGCTTAAAATTAGCCGGGCTATACTCGTATTCTTCAGGTATATTACTTCGCGATATTCTGGATTAGCTAGCGCTTTTAAATGATTAATTCTGCTTCTTTGGATATTTCTACGCATAGTATTGCCACTTGGAAAAATACCTTGCACTGCAGCAGGCATATCTTCAATTACCCTTGTTCTTATTTGCGCCTGATTTTCTATGGTTGTGTTTGTTGCTAGCTGTTTCACGGCTATTTTTTTTTTTTGAAGCACGACATTTCCTGCATTTCCCACGGTACAACATGAATGGTCCATTCTTATAGAATGGAATGAACCATCATTCATATTAGAATATTCAAATAAAATTTGACTGGATCTCCACCAGCAGCAGTAGTGTTACCCACAAATTGGGGTATTTAAATGATATTTTCACTATATAAACATCAGCCAAAGATAAGGGAAACATAAACCTAGAAAAAAAAAATCATTACTACCGATCAAAATCGTTTAGTCAAATTTTGATTACGAATGGATAAAGAAGGAAGCGGAGAAATTCGTCGATGAAAATAAAATCTATATGTGTTGATGATGCGGTAGACTGGATTGGATGATTGTAGCAGAGACGACCTAAAAAAGATATTTCAGTCTAAGTGAACGTAAAAATTTAAACTGCGATTTCATTTTCTGTAAATAGCCACATACAATCAAACATATTTTGTCTTTTTGCATACGCAGTTTAACGAAAAATCACAGATACATCGATGACATTGGAATTATCAGAAATACCCAAGTATCGCTACTTCCAACTTATTTCGATTTTTATGGAACAATTGTTGGACCAAAGTTCCACGGCCAAGTTCCATTTTATTACAAGTTTTACTATGAACTGTGGAACAAAAACCCGTATCTCAAAGAACTGGATATTATGCGAGCCCCATGTCTTCCATGAGATATCTCAACAAATGTAACCAAAGTTGAAACTGTCAAAATGAGTTCTATTTTGTTATACTTGTATATGTTTTGTTTTCATTTTTTAGTTCAAATGAAAAATCTAATTTGATTGCATGTGATTGTAGTATAATGTGAGCATGTTTTGGTTTCTTTCTGAATGAAAAAATTGTAATCTAAGTACATATAAATAATTAAATAAAAAAGATTGTGAAAAAATAGTTTAGACATTTGGATTTTCTAAAATAATTTATTGTTTTTGATTTTGTGGCAAACGATTTTTTCCGATTTTTTCAGTTTTTTTAATTACAAGGTAACAATTACAGTGAAAATCAACACATTTACGCTTAAAATTCTAATTAAGTGATTCCCATTATTTTTAGTTCCAAAGACACCCATCAAAAGTAGAAGTACTTCCAGAAATGCAGAATTAATGAACATAAGAATTTAATTTCTTATGATTAAGTAAATTTAATTTAATTTAATTTCTTAATTATAAGTCTTGTATGTCCCAACAGATTTATTTTAAATAAAACTCCAATATTTTGTTATTAATTTAAATTGTATATTTATTTATTAAGCATTAATAATAAAATTGAATTTTATATGACAAAAGAAAGCTTTTGTCTAATAAAAAATTATTCGCTAAAATTTACAAACTGATTATGTAACTAGAACTTATTATATTCTAATATTATATCTATTCCACAAAGCACTATTTTTAATTGAACACATGCAAACCAAACATGTACACCTCGAAGATGTATCTACATCATATTTTATTTACACTTTGTGGCGACAAAATACAGCATTCCTGCAGTTAGTCAATTTATATTTTCATTTTTAAATTTTTCCCGTCGCCGAGTTGACCGTCGCCGAGTTGACCGTCGCGGAGTTTACCGTCGCCGAGTTGGTTTCGCCGAGTTTACCATCGCCGAGTTGACCGTCGCTGAGTTAGCTTCTCGTTTCTTATTATAACCCTTTTTCTACCAAAAAAAAACTTGGCTCAATTTAAGTCCAAACCACACAAATGTGTGAGTAAAAAACATAGTATGTAAGTATGTAATGGCGTTTTAGATAAAAAATTTCGCTTCATTTGAAGTGCAATCAACACAATTGTACGTACAGTTATAGTGTTTTTTTCGGACGAATGTAAGTTAAAAAGGAATTCACAAATGTGTAAGTTGGTTCAAAACACATACAAAAATTAAGTTTTGACATGATTATTTTGCCGTAGCTACACAATTGTGTGGGAAGGCAGGAAAAGGGATAAATGGCCAATTTT
Source organism: Nephrotoma appendiculata (assembly GCA_947310385.1). NCBI lineage: Eukaryota > Metazoa > Arthropoda > Insecta > Diptera > Tipulidae > Nephrotoma > Nephrotoma appendiculata. Next base: position 246,949,969 of record OX371223.1, on the reverse strand, counting down.
AATAGATCCCAAAATTGTTTGGAACTTCCATTACAATTTTCTAATCTAGCTACGTAAAAATCTCTTTTAACTTTCCTCTGGTAACAATCGAGGATTTTAACACAAATAATTCGAAATTTTTTTATCTAAAAATTGAAAAACAATATAAAATGGCCTTGAAATATTTTATGTTTTAGTAGTGTAAAAACTTCAAATTTTCGGTCCGCAAAATTTGTTTGTATAGACTATAGTAGATGCAGAGGAAAGAATCACTACGAACGAATTAAAGTGTCGAAATTCGGTATTACGTTAATTGTGGTGGTAAACAACATGAGTAGCGATGCGAAAACGAGTGACATTCGGTGAAATGCGGTAAAGCAACTGGATAGTGATTTGTGAATAACCAAAAGTACGTACTTTTGTTGGTTACTACATAAGATTCTAATAAATTATTGATTTGTCATTTCTGTATATTTGCGGTGAAAGAAAGTATTTGTGTCAGAATATAAGAGTATACCCTACCGTTTCTCCTATTGGAATGGAAATCGATTGTGGTCGTTATATTTTCGGTGTTTACTACAACACTCATTTTCTAGATAGGCGCGGGCGGGTAAAGCTGTTACACACTAATTTAATTGTTTGGTAAATTACTTATCCGTATTAATATAGGGTCGTGACCTAGTTAAAATAATTTACTGATAATACAAATCAATACGATTTTTTTTTTATTACTTACTTATAAAAAGGCGACAACTATTTTATTAGTATTTATTTGTGGTTATTATAGATACTATTTACATAATCTCGTATAATAAGCTTACACGAGCATACATTCTGAAATTTCAATCGCATACACTTGAACTCTGATTATTTCATTTTTCATACACACACATAATTCCTTTCAAACTTAACTTTTCTCTACAGATAATTGAATTTCTAACTTTCATAATGTTTATTTTTCAGAATTAATGTTGAGTTAAATAACTTCTGAGTGACTTTCTGATGTAAGATACAAGAGAAAAAAATTCAAGAATTAATTAACTACAGTAAACTTTGGTCACATAAAATTATTACACAGGGATGAAGTTAGAAAATTATATATTTTTTCGTACGGATACTTAACGATAACCCTATATATACGTACAGAAAGATCTAATAATCTAGCAAATCTACAAAAAACTTTTTAATTATTATTATCTCTGTATAACTATCTCTAAAACATAAAATAATAAATGCGAATCTGTTCAGTTGATATTGAAACGATTTTCATATTGTTTATCTGCTTTCTGTATTAAAGTCCCTTATTTTATGCTGATTCCATGAACACACACGCACAAAAACAAGATGTACATCTTTCTAGTAAATTTATATAGAATGTTCCACGATTTTCCCACTTCCCTTTTGTTTTACAACTTTATTTTTCCGTTTTTCTTTTATTGTTTTCTTATTCTATTTCGTTCAATTTAATTAAATTTAATATTATATAACATATTTTTTATTTATATATAAATTTATTTTGCTTAAAACCATAAAGAGAATAAAAAAAATAAGAAACGGAAGAAGACAAGAAAATCGGAAAAATAAACAATTTAAGACAAACTAAAAATATAATTAAATAAGCAAAATATAAATGCTTTAGAAAATAATTATGATATGTATTAGAAAAAAAAAACGAGAAAATTAATAATTAAATTATTATTATTTATTTATTTGTTTGTAATTAAAAATGTCTAGGCATTGAATTTAATTGTTATATATTTTTTGTGAGACAATCTTTAGTAAGAATGAATATGATGGTATAGGTATATGATTTCAGATAAAATGAGGACATTAATTTATTTTATAATTGTGTTTTATTACTAACAAAATAGAGTTGTGTATTCGTATCATTATTACGATAAAGAAGCAAAGATTTGGGAATTGATATAAAATTTAGATAATTGTGGTTTGAATTCCATCACTGGTAGGCTGCAAAAGTGAATTTTCATCAAACGGTTACGATCGGTAATATCAGTGCCTGTGCACTTTTACGGCCAAACCACAAACTATTGAGTTTGTATGTATGAAGGCCTATAAAAAGTAAAAGTAACAGAAAAATACAAATTCGTTCTCCTGGACGTCCACATTCTTTATTTACTTTAATTTTGACACATTATGTGTCAATCCCAATCATTTTTAAGGTAGTTTTCATTTGAATTACTCATTTATTCGCTATGATGTCTCTAATTTCATGATCGTCGTATAAAACGTAGAACAAATATTATATGCATGCTTGAAGAGTAGTTACTTTTTTCGATTTTACTTCTCTATGTCATCTACTCTTCATGCATACACACAAACTTATCTCTATTTATTATAAGACGATTATCAAATTAAAGAAATTATAGCGAATAAATGAGAAATTCTGATTGAAAACTATCTTAAATATGAAAACCAATCTATCAAAATTAATAATAAATGAAGGAAGTTAACGCCGGAAAATGAAAATTTACTTTTCAAAAACAAAAAAAACTTAACTAAAATAAGTTGCCTCGCCTTGTTCGTAAATTGTTAGAACTTGGCTTGTTTAATTCCAAAATAAAATTATAAACTGAAATATCAAAAATTGCAATTAACTATTAATAATATCCAAACGAAAACGTTTTACACATTCAAGCAAAGTTATTCCGCGATAAATTACTTGTGTTACTTTATTTGACATAAACTTATCCTGCCACTTTACATTTTATCTTGAAAAAAATTTAGAGAATGCGAATTTACTAAAACATCACGATATCCAATATAAATCTAGATTTCTACCACTTCTACGATAATTTTTTCGTGTGTAAAAGTTTTCACTTTTACATTTTACAATTTATCTTGGTTTTTAGAGAATTAGGGCACAGGAAAATGAAAATTTACTTTTCAAAAACAAAAAAAAAACTTAACTAAAATAATTTGCTTGGCCTTGTTCGTGTATACAATGGTAAATTAGTAGATAATAATTATACATAATTGGCAATGACCAATTACCCCTCTCTGACCGCATACGGATAATTACAGAAAAAATACGGTTGTGAAATTTGTCTCAAAAAAAATCCCAAATATACAGGGGTCAGCACTCGAAGTGTTACCAATTAAAAATGCTGTAAATTTGTCAATTTGTATTTCAAGACTTCAGTAAACGCTGCACGAGTGTGGTCTGATGGGACAAACCCATTATCGGTGAAGAGCATACTCTTTAAGGCATCGACCACCTCAAATTTTAGTTATTACTTTGACCTCCAGAATGGACTCTATGAAAAAATCTATTGGGTTTAAGTCCGGTTTTACGTCCTTTTTGGGATTGTGCCGAGTCTTGTTGAAACATCCAATGGTTTCCAATAAAAGATCCTTATAAATATAATACAACATTATAAATATTTTAAAAGAAGTAATTAGGAAAATTTTGTTTTACAATAAATGATTGTAGGTATTTTATTTTCAAATTAGTTATTTTGTGTTCAAATTAATTATGTAAATATTCCGTATATTAAATCGTTACATCAACAATTAACCTATTGTTTAGGTAAATTTAATTTTAAAGTTGTTGGAAAAGCTCATCAAAATTTAGGTAGGTCGTTATTTTCACCTCTAAAAGATCCTATAGAATTATTGAATAAAAGAAATGTAGTTTATAAATGTACTTGTCAATGAAATAAGTCTTATATTGGTCAAACTAAACAACTTTTGGGTACCAGATTTTATCAACTTAAAAAAGATGCACAAAATATTACACTAAATAAATTAGATCGGAATAATGCTAGTGCACTTTCTGTACATTTACTTGACACTAAGCACGATTTATTTGCTGATAATGTTGAAGTTCTAGAAAATGAGGCAAATTGTTTAACGAGAAAGTTTTTGGAAATGATTCATATTAAGAAGGATGGTTATGGATTAAACAAACAAATTGATTGTATAAGTTTACAAAATACCTACAATCATTTATTGTAATTTTTTTTCCTAATCAGTTCTTTTAATATATTTATAATGTTGTATTATATTTATAAGGAACTTTTATTGAACTTGTCTATCTTTTGTGTGCCATGCGTTTATAGAGTTTTTTTTTATTCATTCTAAAGAAGCAATAGATAGAATAGAATGCTGATGATGATCACGTGACTTAAAAATATCCCAAACAGAATGTAATAAAAATACGATTTGGAAGGAATGGAATACATTTTTGATAGTCATTTTTTTTAGTTGTTTAATATTTTTATATATTTTCATAAATTTTATATATTTTCATTGCTATAGTTATTATTACTATCCATTTTTAATTTATTTTATTTTATTTTTTACCACAACTATTTTTTTATGTACAAAACCTATAATATGGCGACTAATATTAAAAATATTCCTTTCGTTCTAACTTTTCCTCTAGTACGAAAAGAATACTTCCAGAACGTCTAGAATAAATAAAAAATAGCATAGAAAAGGAATAGAATGAATAAAAACACATAATACTATATGTCATGTTCGGAACATCCAGAATATTTGGTATGAATAAAAAAAAACACTCATAATGTCAATGACGTTTTCTTTTTCTATAATTAACTGTTCCTATAAAATGTGTTTAGTTTTTCAATAAAATCAAACCAAACCATCTTTTCTATTATAAATAAATTTTTTTTTTTCATAACCGTTTGACTTTTAAATTTTTTGGTTGTGGTTTTCCAATGCCTATTAAACTACAGGACTTTTACTACTCTCATTTTTCGCACATGACATCAATTTATGTCTAAACCGAGACCATAAACTAATTATACAAGACAAACAGACTCAATTGTATCTCACTGTATATGAATAATATTACTTACAATTTTCGATCACTGTACACCAGTATTATTTGTGAACGAGAGGCTTATATATCATATTTTCTCTTTTTAATTTCGTATATTTCGTGTATATACTCGTGCCGAAACTATCGCATATGTATTTTCTACATGTAGAATACATTTGTGTTTGTTTCGTGTGGTTGTATATTTTGTAATCATAAAATATTTATCCTCCTTTCTCCAATGTTTTTATGCCTATAGCGTATATAACCATTTCAACCAAATAAAACAGTAAATTTATTTTTTATTTTTGGACTGTTAGTGCATTTGACAGAACTATGTACGTATATGTAATAAAAGTATTGTTTGTGTATAAAAAAGTTGTATTTTTCTACGAAATGTACTAATTTCATTCCCAGTGTTTGTTTGCTTTTCATACCCGTATGCGTATGGTGATTGGTGATCGTTTTCTAACAGCAAGTTCATTCGGAATTACAACAAAAAGTTACCCGGGTTTTTTGTAAATGAACACGAAAAAAGTTTACCCGACTTTTGTAGCAGTATTGGTGAAAAGCAAGACAAAAAATTGTTTATTGTTAAAAATGTCAGACTTGTTACCATCGGTATAATTATTATAAAGCAAAATACATAGTATTAAAATTTTCAATAGTGTCTTCCATATTTCAATTTTAATAATTTATTTATAACTCAATACCAATAATTTTTAATTAATAATATAAGAAATTATATAATTTCGCACATGAAAGAAATGTTGAGTTTGCTAAATCACAAATCGAATGAATAAGTGATAAATTGATGAAAAGTTTTGAAGGTGCCCGTAACAATCCGTTTCAATTTCGGCATTTGCAGTTGTGTCACAATTTGGCGGATTTAAGTAAAGTTCCGAGCCCAAAGGTCGTGTTAGCTCCGATATTGAAAGTGGATACGCACGTGATTTGTTTGTACAATGAGCTTCAAATTCTAACAACAGCATTATTCTAACGAATCGTCCTCGCCTGGGACTTTTGCTCGCGATTTAATAGAAAACGGTTTGAATGGGCGAAAAATTATTATACGAACAATATGCGATAGTATAAATATAAAATAAAATATGTATTTTATTTTTTATAAAATAAAGACAAAAGTGGAAAAAAAAATTTGATTTAATTCAGTCTTGTCCGATCTAGCCAATCCAATTATTTATTACTCTACCCTTCACTCTTCAGTTTATTATGGTAAGGGATTACAATTGGCACCGTGCATCGGTGTGATCATTTTACGGTGGCTAGCTAAATTCATTTGTACCAGCTGGTCGCCTATATTTGCACCTTTCGAATCCATTAGTAGTGCGTCCAAATCGCTTAAATTATTGCTGTAATATTCATTCAAAAGTTAAATGGAGATAATTTAGTGATTTAAACAAACGATCTACTCACATGACTACAGCCGTCAAACGCTTATTTAAAATTAGTTTTCAAGCACATCTAATTTACGTTTATGATTATCTTGTTTTACTGTAATATTAGCGATGTGGCACAGAATCGCTTGAAATGGTAAGTGATCGCATCGACTGTCCCATTTCCGAATTTTATTCAATGTAATAAATCCGCAGTTACACAACATTTTAATACATAAGATATTTTGAAAATACGTCGCACAAAATTACAAATTGTTCTCACAATTTTAATACATCTATTAAATATTAAAATTAATTCGAAATTAAATTGTTACAAATGGCGCGGAGTCTTGTTTTGATGTTTATATTTTGACGTTTACTTTTGTATATACGTATACAAAATACGTATATGTATGCGTAAAAATCTGACAAAAAATCGCGATTTTTTAAAGTTAACCCGGGTAACTAATCCGGGTAAGTTTTTTTTTGTAAATGAACGTGTTATGTCAAAATGTTACCCTGACAGCTCAACCCGTGTAAGTTTTTTTACCCTGACAGCTAAACCCGGGTAAGTTTTTTTTGCCTGACGTTTCGAATGAACTCACTATAAAAAAATATGTTTTCAATCTGTTTTTTGTTTTTGTGCGATTTTCGTATCCTTATCCTTATTTGTATTCGTATATTCGTCCGTTTATTATTAATAAATCGGACAACATTTTACATGAATGAAATTTTAATATGATTTGAATTTTTGTTGAACAGGATCATTTGTATAAAAATCCAAATTAATTTTTTTATGTGATTTGATTAAATAGTATCAATATTCTACGGTAGCAAATCTCAAACCGATTAACATTTTACACACATACACATACCAACTAGTTAAAGCGATCAGTTGTTTTATGTAAAACACACACATACTCGAACTTAATATGAAAAGTACTATTACAGTTCGTTTCGTTCTAATCTAAATCAAAATAATTTTCTCATATACATATTATACAAATTTATAAAAATCCTTTTTTGTTATGTTGTTTAAAAATGGTAGAAAAATATATGTATTTTCATATTTAATATAGTTCTCGTTAAAAATGTTTTTTGGTCTAAGATGTTCTTAAATTTGTGTTATAATTTGCTTACATATACATGTATGTACATGCCGAAAAAATCGAAATAACTATACACACACACCCATCCACATACAAACTGAACTTTATGGACGATTACGATTAACAAGAAAATATGAGCTAATTGAATAATAAAAATTGTCAATGAAAACTACCTCATAAATGAAATCATGATAAATAAACATATTTTTTGAACAATTTAATCAGAAATGTAGATTTTGTAAGTTACTTGAACATGAGTTTTGTTTTGGTTTTTACTACAAAATTGAGTAAATATGATATGATCATATGATTTTGAATTTTGTTTTTAAATAATGCGAAACACTATCGAATACTTATTTCATCTAATCTATGCGTGTATGATATATATAATAATGTTAATTATGTAAAAACATATTTACTGTAATTTTTTGTAATATTTAATTTATTAAACGATATTTTTATGGAACTTGAATTTTAGTCCTTTTTTCGAAATTTGAGCGAGTAGCATTCAACGGATTTTAAATTTAAATTTTCAAAACATTTATTATAATTGAGATGGTGCCTAGAATAAGAGTGTTTACATGTATTGTGCCGTGTTGTAAAGAACGCTCTTCAAAATCGGATTTAACTTTTTTTAAATTTCCAATAGATCCGGAACGAAAAATTCAATGGATGAATTCAATAGGTTTATCTCAAGCGGAATTTATTAATAAACATAACTTTGTTTGTCAAAAACATTTTAAGCCAGAAAATATTGGAAAACATTATCTTACAAGAAATGCTGTGCCTATTTTAAATTTACACAATGGTTTCGATACGCCCATGAATTCCACACCACTATATACTAGTTTTATTAGTGTTAATGTTTGTAATGAAAGTAATGTTAATGTTTCGGGAAGTACTCCCTTTAAAGGAACCATTCCTGGAAATCATTAACAAGATAAATTTTTTCACTTGTGACAGTGCTAGTGCTGAAAAAATTGATTGTGAATTGTGTTCAAAAATGAGAAAACTATTTTTTTAAAAAAAAATTAGCTTCGCCACAAAAAAAAACTTTATGCCCTTCGAAAGTTAAGAAAAAATTTTAATCTTTCAAAAGCTAAGGACAATAAAATTAAAAATGTTACTACGGATATAGTTGTAGATAAAGCTATAGCTAATGATATGACAAAAAATGTTTGAAAACTATTATTAAAGGACGATTATTTCTACCCGGAAAATGACAAAAGGTTTGCACAGTATCTCTATTATAAATCTGCAAGCACATACAAATATCTCAGAAATACTTTGGAGTTAAAGTTACCATCGGTTTCTTCAATTTACCAATGGTCTCCAATTAAGTTCATTTTGCCTGGAACCAATAACATTTTGTTGAGTGAGCTTAGCAATTTATTCAACAATATGCCAGATTCATCCCGTTTGTGCGTGCTAACGTTGGATGAAATCACAATCAGAAAGGATTTGACAGTTAATCCACTAACTGGTTGCGTCGAAAGATATTGTCATACGGGAGCCGATAGATCAAACAAAATTGCAACTTCAGCCTTATTTTATATGTTACGGGAAATAATTGAAAGTTGGAAGCACGTATTGAATTATGTTTTGATAAATAACTCTATTAACGTAACTGACCTAGCTGAGTTAATTATAAATAATATAAAGGTATGCCAAGATATACTAAAATTAGACGTTGGAAGTACATGTGATCAGACTACAACCAATGTAGCTGTTTACAAATATTTTGGCGTGACTCCGGAAAACCCGTACATATTAGTTAATGAAAAAAATATTTTTTTACAATTTGACCCTTCGCATTTGATCAAATCTGCAAGAAACGCTTTCATTAAACACCAATTTGTTCATTCAGATTATGGAACAACCGACTTTAATGTCATTCGCAAAATGTATGATTTTGACAAAAACCAAACCGTGTGACTTCTGCCACGTCTAACAAACTATCATATTGATCCAAATAATTTCCAAAAAGTGAGTGTGAAATTAACGGTTCAATTGTTAAGTAACACGGTATCCAGCAGTTTACGAACAACTCTAAAAACAACACCGGCTCTGTTTGAAAATTATTTACCGAATGTTTTACCTACGGCAATAGTTATTAAACGATTCAATAACATTTTTGATTGCTTGAATTGTCGCAATTTTTCATCGAAAAACCCTTACGAGCAGCCGCTTAAAATAAAAGGCAAAACTTACGAATATTTAGAAAGAGTTTAATTTTTTAAAGGAATTAAAAATTTCATCAAAAACCGAAAATTATTTTAAATTTGTTAAAGGGCTACAGCTAACAATATCTGCTCAATTAGAGTTGATAAAATATTTAAGTTCAAAATATGGCATAGCATATATTTTAACCGGGAAGACCAACCAAGGACGTACTGGAGAATTTTTTTTTTCGGCACTTAGAGGAAAAGGAGGATATAATTATATGCCGTCAAGCTACGAAATTGAGGTACATTATGCTAACATTGTCGTGTGCAAAATAATTTTTAATTCCAAGTTATCCAATTGCCTACCCGACGATGCAGAAAATTTAAAATTAAACTGGAAGATTTTCAAAGCAGATTATGACGCGAGTGTAAGACAATCGAACACTGATGACTCCAATGTTGCAATGGAAGTGGATAATTTACCAGCTGAATTTACACTTTTTACGTCAAATGCAATATCATATTATGCGAGATATTGTGCATTTAAAAAAATTCAATGCGAGAAATGCAACAAAAAAAAACTACTGAAGTCTGATTTTTGTATGGCAGCAAACGATACATTTATATATGAGAAATTTTTTAAAAAGGCTAACTCCAATTTTGGTTCATTAAGTGCACCTTCAGATGAGTGGTTCGAAGTCTCAAAATTTTTGACTCGTCTATTTGAAACCTGTTTCAATAAAAATGATCATATATCTAACATATGGGAGGAAATGAGCAAAATGTGCATTTTAAAAATAAAATCTCAGTGTCCACTAATTTTACCGGCAGAAGACGAAGATTGTTACAGCCATATTCATAAATTAATTATGTTTTACTTTTTGGTTCTTCTTCGGAAAAATTGCAAGTGGTTTGTGCTGAACAAAAGAAAAAAGAAAAAATTACAAAATAATCGACCTCTAAAAAAATTAAAAAAAATTAAGTGTGCTTTAGACCACACTACTGAAGTAAAACTTCTAATATATATTTAATATTTATAATATAATATAGAAAAATTATAATATTGGAAAAAAAATTGGTCACCCTTTGCATTCTCGAGTGTCACCTAGCCGTTTATGTCTGATGCCACAAGAGGTAGCCTTGTACCTTGGTAAATTTTTCAAGGCCAACTAGTCGTAATAGACAATGTTTATGTATGTGTCACAAAATGGACAAAAAAACCATTTTTGAAATCTCTTCGCATAGTAAAAATGGCCTTGAAATATTTTTTATTTCATTTATGTATAACCACAGTACATCATGTGGTTTCATCGAAAATATGTTTAAGTCGCCTTAAAACCTGTATCATAGGCAATCGGGGAAAGAAACGAACAAAGAATCGGTTTCTGTGATACCTCGTGTGAAATGGAACTATAATATAGAAAAAATACATATATAAAATATATCACATGGACGAATTTTTTTTGGTCACCCTGTGCGTTCTGGAGTGAGTAAGTTAGTGAGTGACATAGATGTTATAATATAGAAAAAAAAAATTTTTGGTCACCCTGTGCGTTCTCGAGTGAGTCAGTCAGTGACATAGAAGTGTATATTATGACTTTCCAATTTTCCTGTTTTTCAATTTTCCAATTTACAAATTTTCCAATTTTCCAACTTTCCAATTTACCAACTTTCAAAATTTCCTATTTTCATATTTTTTATTTTCTTATTTTGCAATTTTGCAATTTTTCAATTTTTCAATTTTCCAATTTTTCAATTTTTCAATTTTTCAATTTTCCAATTTTCCAATTGTCCAATTTTCGAATTTTCCAATTTTCCAATTTTCCAATTTACCAGTTTTCCAATTTAACAATTTTCCAATTTTCATATTTTCATATTTTCATATTTTCATATTTTCATATTTTCATATTTTCATATTTTCATATTTTCATATTTTCATATTTTCATATTTTCAAATTTTCATATTTTCATATTTTCATATTTTCATATATTCCTATTTTCCATTTTCCATTTTCCATTTACCTGTTTTCCAATTTTCTAATTTTCCAATTTTAAAATTTTCCAATTTTCCAATTTACAAATTTTCAAATTTTCCAATTTTGCAAATTTCGAATTTCCAATTTTCCAATTTTTCCAATTTTCCAATTTTTTATTTACCAATTTTCCTATTTTCTTATTATCCCATTTTTTTAACCAATGATTAAAATAAAATGGTATCAACTAATGTTCCACCTAGGGATTTATGAATTGTCATGGCACATCCTGATACTAAAGGAAAATGATTTCGTTTTGCGTCTATTGTTTCGTTCGCCTCGTTCGATTACACTTTTCGTAACGCATTTGCCAGCTTAGTCCCCAAGTCAAGCGTGCCTAAAGAAGTTTTACTTCAAAAATTTTAAGCAATTAAATAAAATGAACCGGATATTTTATAAATTTCGTTTCTATTTCCCCTTCTTAGCATTCCAAAGGTCAAGTTGCACTCTTGGGTTGGGAAGATCTAAAGGTTACTAGTATTTTGGAGTTCCGTTCTCCAAATTGAAATAAACGACACGATATGATACAAATTGATTCCGTATCGATACTGTATTGATTCCGTATCGATACGGTATTGAAATTAGAAGATATCGATCTCTATAATCTGCTTCCTGGGAACCATTAGTTTACATCAATACATTAGATATATCATATATATTACTTAGATTTAAAATTTGATGGGCCAAACACACATATAAGCTTATTGTGCCAATCTAAGTAATGCTTTACCTTCATCTTTTTATATAGAGACATTGAGTAGAACATGTGCTACTCAATGATATAGATCTGAAAAAAGTATCTATTAAATCAATTTTTATCATATCTCGTGGTATTTTATAATTTTCTGGGGTTCTTTTCTAAATCTTGGATTGGACTATAATTAGTTTTGCCTGATGAACAATTATATTTTTCTGGGATGAAGTAATGCGCGTGAACTTTTTCCTAAACCGTTCCTAGAAAATAAAAAACAAAAATTAGGAATAGTTTAGCAAAAGCTTCACAGTCCTATATAGTAATGTGAAGTTTTTCCTAAAACTAAAATACAGTATTATTGAATATATTACACAAAAATAGATCAACTACACGAAGAACGATTAATTCAATGATGATCCATAGCTTGTTCAATAAATCTGATCAATACAGATTTTAATAAATCGGAACAAAAAAATTAATTTATTATTTAAGTATAACATATAAGCTGTGTTTCATTGGGAAATAAAGTAATCGAGGCCAGTTTTGCATTTAGCTTGTTTATAGAATTCCCATAGCAAAAAAAAATTGTTCATCATATTCGGCCTTTTTATAAGTAGTGAATAAATTCGCGTTGAATTTATGTAAATTAAAAAAAAATTAATTAATTCAAGTTACAATTACTACCAGAGAAAACAGTCAACTATGATGAATAATTTCTTTTTGGTACGATAAATTCATAAAATCATAAGCAAGCAAATCTAAATTCAAAACTGGCCTAGATTATTTTATTCCCTAAAGAAATACAGCTTATAATATAGTTAAAGTAGTATGGTTAAATTATTTATCTTGCGAAAATTTGCTATTCTCCGCTTGAAAAACTTGAAAATAAGCATATCCAATATATTGTCTCACCTACATAGCTCCTTTTTTTATTGTATGCTCGTGAAATATTTGATTGTATTTGCATTCATAACTTTGCATTCCTAAACTATCTGAGAATTCGAAGGCATCAATAAGCGAATATTTGTAGATAGATTAATAGATATTGGTCAGTTTAAGCTATGCAAAAAATTTCAAGAAATTGATGCCTTCGAACTCTAAAGTAGTTTAGGAAAGCAAAATTATGAATGCAAAATGAATCAATTGATCTAATATACAATTCAATTATTGAAGTTTTATTCAAATTTGACCCCTAAATCCCCAAGAGACTTTCTTGAAATTTTTTGCATAGCTTAAACTGACCAATATCTTCTACAAATCTTCGCTTATTGATGCCTTCAAACTCTAAGGTTGTTTAGGCAAGCAAAATTATGAATGCAAAACGATTCAATTGAACTATATGTATTTTAATTCTTCGTTTAAAACGTCACGTTTTAGTTGGAATAATAATTTTAGAATAAAAATGATAATGTAAATTTTTAATTATTTTTTTAAATTGGTTATTTATGATTTTTTAAGAATGATTTTTCTTTACTAAAACTCTCGCTTGTTAATAATTGTAGTAGAAAGATTCACTAGTACTATCAAACAATTTTTAATTAAGGAAAGTTTTAGGAAATTCTTCATCACCGTGATAAAATACAGGGATAACTTCACACACTTATAACCTAGACAGACACAAACTAGCTAATCGCGAATTCAAGATTACATAGTTATTTTTTCAGAGATATGCACAGTCAGACTTCGCACTAAGAAATTTAACATTATGATCGTTACATGGCATTAACGTACAACTTAGTTGTATCAAGTACGTTTTTCCCACATAAGAGAATCCACAAAGTTACGTGGAGATCGAATGATGGAAGAACGGAAAACCAAATCGATCACGTCATAGTGTCTAAGAGACACTCCTCCAGCATATCTGACGTTCGATCCTACAGAGGTGCAGACATGGACAGCGATCATATGCTTGTCGTATTTAAATATAAGTGAAAACTGTCATCTACATTCAACAGATCGTCGTAAATGTGAAAACGATCGTGGTATTGTTCTATTGAACACTGCTTACAAAGTGTTGGCTTGTCCCAACTGATCGATCACTGACCATTGTTTTACCATGAGGATGATCTTAGAAAAATGTTGGGAGTACAACATAACCATACATCAATTATCTATAGACTTTCGACAGGTATATGACAGTATAAACCGCGATAACCTTTGGGCCGCTCTCATATGCCTAGGAATTCCAGAGAAACTCGTTTCTCTGTGTAAATTAACAATGTCCGGGTCTGTATGTAGAAATGTAATCGAAGGAACTGTATCAGACTCCTTTGAAATAACATCTGGTGTTCGACAGGGAAGTGCACTCGCGCTGTGCTGTTCAATTTGGCGCTTGAGTACGTAGTGAGGAAAAGCAACATCGAAACTTCGCGCTATATATTTGATAAATCAGGCCAAATTCTTGGATATCCAGATGATATCTTGCTTTTTGGCCGAAGACCTAGCGATATCAAAGACAGTTTCGTACCGCTCGATCGCTGCGCAAGAAGACTTGGTTTGAAGGTGAATAGTAGCAAAACCAAATTTGTATCAACACCCAGGAACATCTTCATGGCAAATCTCGGAATTGGCAACCATAACTTTGATAGCGTTGAAAACTTTAAATACCTCGGATCAGTTATAACATCATCGAATGGTATGCAGGCAGAAATAAAAGTCCATATCGGTGCCGCACAACGAGTTTTCTACGCCCAATCAAAATTATTGCGATTATAAAGCACTCATAAGACCTGTGCTGACTTTCGGTAGCGAGAGCTGGACCATAACCACTAACGATTGTAGATTGTTATCTACCTTCGAAAGGAAGGTCATTCACTTAATCTTTGGTCCAATTAAAGTTGCGAACAATGAATATCGAATTCGCATGAACCACGACATAAAATTCTTGGAGGTTGCGATATTATCGGATTCATCAAATCCAATTGAGTTAGATGGCTCGGCTACGTTACAAGATCCCCACAACAACGAATGACCAATAAAGTGTTCCATCAACAACCAGCCGATGTGCGTCATAGAGGAAGAACCCGACAAAGTCTACATACACTAGGATGTCGAAACTGGAGGGCGAGAGCGATGGACCGAGACGGATGGAGGACCATAGTGCGGGCGGCAAAATCCCTTCATGGGATGTGAACTAGAGAAACAGAGAGAGAGCACACGATTTTGGCAAAACAGGATTACTGCGTTTATAGAAAAAGATTATTACAATCGGGTTGTAGGAAAAACATAAATGTGAAATATAAGAAAAAATCAGTAGGAATGCATGGGGCTGGGGAACATAAGTCATTTTCATTGAATGTATGCAGAAAAATCGTTAGATTGTAAATTAAATTTTAAAATTTTTAAACTTTCACAGCAATTATTTATACGTTTAGTTTATATTAACTTATTGTAACTGATTCGATGTGAATCAAAATCGGCGTTCTTTACAACACGGCACAATACATGTAAACACTCTTATTCTAGGCACCATCTCAATTATAATAAATGTTTTGAAAATTTAAATTTAAAATCCGTTGAATGCTACTCGCTCAAATTTCGAAAAAAGGACTAAAATTCAAGTTCCATAAAAATATCGTTTAATAAATTAAATATTACAAAAAATTACAGTAAATATGTTTTTACATAATTAACATTATTATATATATCATACACGCATAGATTAGATGAAATAAGTATTCGATAGTGTTTCGCATTATTTAAAAACAAAATTCAAAATCATATGATCATATCATATTTACTCAATTTTGTAGTAAAAACCAAAACAAAACTCATGTTCAAGTAACTTACAAAATCTACATTTCTGATTAAATTGTTCAAAAAATATGTTTATTTATCATGATTTCATTTATGAGGTAGTTTTCATTGACAATTTTTATTATTCAATTAGCTCATATTTTCTTGTTAATCGTAATCGTCCATAAAGTTCAGTTTGTATGTGGATGGGTGTGTGTGTATAGTTATTTCGATTTTTTCGGCATGTACATACATGTATATGTAAGCAAATTATAACACAAATTTAAGAACATCTTAGACCAAAAAACATTTTTAACGAGAACTATATTAAATATGAAAATACATATATTTTTCTACCATTTTTAAACAACATAACAAAAAAGGATTTTTATAAATTTGTATAATATGTATATGAGAAAATTATTTTGATTTAGATTAGAACGAAACGAACTGTAATAGTACTTTTCATATTAAGTTCGAGTATGTGTGTGTTTTACATAAAACAACTGATCGCTTTAACTAGTTGGTATGTGTATGTGTGTAAAATGTTAATCGGTTTGAGATTTGCTACCGTAGAATATTGATACTATTTAATCAAATCACATAAAAAAATTAATTTGGATTTTTATACAAATGATCCTGTTCAACAAAAATTCAAATCATATTAAAATTTCATTCATGTAAAATGTTGTCCGATTTATTAATAATAAACGGACGAATATACGAATACAAATAAGGATAAGGATACGAAAATCGCACAAAAACAAAAAACAGATTGAAAACATATTTTTTTAGAAAACGATCACCAATCACCATACGCATACGGGTATGAAAAGCAAACAAACACTGGGAATGAAATTAGTACATTTCGTAGAAAAATACAACTTTTTTATACACAAACAATACTTTTATTACATATACGTACATAGTTCTGTCAAATGCACTAACAGTCCAAAAATAAAAAATAAATTTACTGTTTTATTTGGTTGAAATGGTTATATACGCTATAGGCATAAAAACATTGGAGAAAGGAGGATAAATATTTTATGATTACAAAATATACAACCACACGAAACAAACACAAATGTATTCTACATGTAGAAAATACATATGCGATAGTTTCGGCACGAGTATATACACGAAATATACGAAATTAAAAAGAGAAAATATGATATATAAGCCTCTCGTTCACAAATAATACTGGTGTACAGTGATCGAAAATTGTAAGTAATATTATTCATATACAGTGAGATACAATTGAGTCTGTTTGTCTTGTATAATTAGTTTATGCCGAGACTGCGCAATAATAATGTTAAGATATTTACACTAACAAAACAACTAGAGAAAACGTCGACTTAGCGTGTCGTCATCATTTGGTGTAAGCGGCCGGTAGTTTAGAAAATTATTGGGTTTTCATTTTAAAAAAATTTTATATATATTTTTTATAAAAATAATTTTTGCTTTATATAATTGTAAGTTTTTATTTTTTTAAATTTAATTTTCTCATTTATTGGTAATTTTTATTGTTTTCATATTGCTTGTAAAAATATTTTAGTTTTCGTCCTAAAGATGCACAGAATAACTGCGTGAAACGTCGATGCTGTAATATATTAAATTCAAATAAATAGGCTCTATACCAGTTAACATCCGCATTTTAAAAATAATTCATTTTAAATTGATAATAATAATAAAATATTTTGGGGAATAATAGAGTTCGATAATAAAACTCAAATTTAACTCATACGGGATCCTGATAAGACTAATCCATTACCTGCCGGCCCACACAATTGTGTGGGTAAGGCAAACGAGTCATGTGAAAAATTTATTTTTGTATGTGTTTTGAACCAACTTACACATTTGTGTATTCCTTTTCAACTTATTTTCGTCCGAAAAAAAAACACTATAACTATACACACAATTGTGATGGTTGTACTTCAAATCAAATGAAATTTTTTATCAACAACACCAGTACATACCTGTGTTTTAACTCACACATTTGTGGTGTGGACTTTATTTGAGCCAAATTTTTTTTTGGTACAAAAAAGGCTCAAAAATAAAATAAAAAAATATTGAAAGAAATTATAAGTTAGTAAAATTTATACCGCATAATTGACGTAACGTAATACGTAACCCTAAATCTGCGTTATAATTGCGATCGATTCCGGCCTAATTTCGTATGCCACAGTTACTAATTTCTTCGTATGGATTACCATGGCGCCCAACGATCTTCGTATTATTGTATTGTAAGTGTATTAGAAGTACTATACCGTCTATTCAAATTTAAATAGTTGAAATATTAAGAATCTAATATTTAAATTTTAGTAAATTTACGCGCATCTCCAATAGAATTCCTTATGACTTTTTCCTTACAGAAAAGTATGAATTTTTTTTTTCTCAAATTTTTTTTCATACTTTTCTGTAAGGAGAAAGTCATAAGGAATTCTATTGGGGATGCGCTGTTTTATACATTTTTGTTTTACTTTATATTTAAGTTAACTAAACATAATAAAAATAATAATAATTAAGGTGGAATTTAATAAAATCCATAAGATTACTCGCGACTTAAGAATTTATTTTTATTATCTACCTAATTTTTCTTTCTAGGCTACTTTTTCTAAATAATTAATTATTGTTATTATGAGTTTTGTATATTTTAATTTGCTAGTATTTTACTTAATTTGTTTTAAAATTAATGGGCGTTTGTTACCACTGCAAATTAAAAATATATTTGATTGTAATTTACTAAATGATTAATTGTTTGAATAATTAAGTAAAGTTTTTTATTTTACTCGATTTAGTTAAATAAAAGTGGTTTATCAAGATCGATTGTACAGTTCAATAATCTGCGCCCTTATACCCAGAGCATTAGCCGGCCAAAGAAAACCACTCAGAATCTTTCCATCGATAATATAAATTTTCCGTTGCTTTTTGCCCTGCAATCAATTTAGAGAGCGAAGAATGCACGCGAATTGTTATAAAGTTAAAGATGTTCCTGAGGAATTTGATTAATAAATTTGTAAATTTGTAGTTATATGTGTTAGAAGAAGCTTAATTTAATTATTTAAGATTCAAATTTAATTGTTTTACCTATTTCCAGGCTTGGATCAACTTTTCTTGAAAGGCTTGTCTATGTCCATAACATTTTGTCTATATCCTCGATTTTTGGACACACTAAGTTATGTTTACTAAAATAATATTATTAAAAAAAAATTATATAACCCATTTATTTAAGCAAAAATAAAAATATCACAAATTCATTGCATACAAAATATAATCACATTATATTTAAATTAACTGACAAAACGTAAATATTGCCTTAATTTTTTTTTCTTTGCTTTGGCCCCGACTCCTATTTTTTTTTGGTTCTGCACTCTGAATTGGATGTGAAACATGCCCGCTATTAGACGATGAAGAATTATTCCGACTTTCAATTACATTCTTATACAACACCTGATCCACCGGTGGCATGTAGATAAGCATGTCAGAAAAATCTTTTAGTTTCAGTGAATAGATTTTTCCACTAGGAGAGAGGCGCAGAATCGTGGATAAACCGATATTATTTTTTGATTTTTTCTGTGATATTTTCACAGAAATAAAATCCCTATCGTATCATAACAGCGATACTTTATGTAAGGTGACCCCTTCTCATAAATTAAATGTTTAGCGTTTGTATATTGTATTTGACTGAAGTTCAACTTATAGGCTGCGTTATGGTAATGCTTGTAATCCGAAGATTTCATTTGTATATCCGTGAACTTTTGTCTTCTCTCTGGCAATTCGACAAATTCTTTTAGCATGCCAACAAGGGAATACATTAATTTATTTTTAAAATTTCTTTCCCAAAAAGCTAAGCGCAAAGTCAATTACTTGGATATTGCTGTAGCCGGAATCCGAAAATTTTTGTTCAATCCAGTTCCGAGCAGGTGATGAACTGGTCTTTAAAAATTTCTGTAGAGCAAAGGTAATAATGCAATTCTTATTTTGCGGCATAGCTATCTGACCAAAAAATGACGGTTTGTACTTCATAAGTAAATTAATATATTTTCCCAACGTTTTTATAAGCGCTTTGGCAATGTGAGTACCATCGCGCCCACAAATAGATTCATACCTAAAAATTAAAAATTTGTAACCTATTTCGAATGAAATATGTACAATAGTAATATTAGTACAAACCAAATTGCATTTAAAACTTCTTTGGCACCATAAACCTTTCCCGTTAAATTATAAACGCAAAATTTTCGCCTAGAAAGAAGTTAGAATTGTTAGCTCTAGGCAGTTGGAAGACATTCTACATATCAAGCTGAACATTTTAACCAGTTTGCTTTGGGTAGATTTTATTTGCTGTGTTTTTTTATTAGCGCCCGATAGCTGTATCCGGAGCAGCCAATTTTCTATGTCAAAACATATATTTAGCGCGCTATTATTGCATATAATTAATTTATTTAACTCTAAACTAAGATTTTTCATTCAACTTTTTAGGTAAAAATCGATAAAAAAAATATCTTGCTCTCTTATTTATCGGGAGCCGCTATCGGGAGCGCTATCCATTTCAATGGGAAATTTGAAAAGGCTTTTATTTTGTAAACCCCTGAAACCATTAGAAACTAAATCTTACAATAAAAATTTAAAACACAGCAAAATGAATTCTTGTTTATAACGTCATGTCAAAATAAATGTCAATTAATATATTTCAGGTGATAAATGTTTGTTTTATTGATGAATTTAGTTTTAATTTTTATAGTACAGCGACACCAGTGAATAATAGCTGCAGTTCCAATAGAAAATTTCCATTTGGCTCCGGATAGTGCTCCAATACACAGCACTAGTTTCTAATGGTTTCAGGGGTTTACAAAAATAAAAGCCTTTGCAAATTTCCCATTGAAATGGATAGCGCTCCCGATAGCGGCTCCCGATAAATAAGTGAGCCGAGATATTTTTTTATCGATTTTTAATTAAAAAGTTGAATGAAAAATCTTAGTTTAGATTTAAATAAATTAATTAAATGCAATAATAGCGCGCTAAATATAAGTTTTCACATAGAAAATTGGCTGCTCCGGATACAGCTATCGGGCGCTAATAAAAAAACACAGCAATTATGTCTGTCGGAGTCTCGTTCTAGCTTCGCTTGATTTTTATTTAGATTACTCGTATGTGCGTATTACTCGGTGGGTTGTTCTAGGCATTTATCGCACAGATGTTTCTTAGGATGATGAATTAAATTTTAATTCGTTCCCAAATTAAATTTTTTATTGAACGTATCTATGTATTTCCACTTTTTGATGTTGCTCTCAGGAAATTTAATTTTAATTAAGTAGAACATTTTGCTGATGTTTAGAGAAGCATCCAAATATTTCCTCGTAGTTGTACTTCGGCAATAGTGGGACTCAACTACCGGAAATTCATTTATGTATGTGTTGAAAAATTAAATCTATATCCTCATGGTGTTTTAGGCACAACAGGGTTTTTGTTATGATTAAAAAAGTAATATATGCGACCCTTATTTATATTTAAGATGTATGAAAAAATTGCTTGGCAAACTTGAATTCGTATGTTTGGCTCAGTTTCGAAAAAATATAGAAAATTGTTAACTCTTCTGCTTTGAGAAGCTTCAGTTCTGGTTGTTGATTGTTTCATTTTTATTATGAGAAATAGAAATGGTTCTTTTTATCATCATTCAACCGACAAATAGTAATTTGTGTCTTGTGATATAAAATTCAATGCTGTAGAAGATAGCGGAAATTTGATAAGATAACAGAAATTTGATAAGAGATTGCGTTACTCGCCGCAAGTGGCAGCACTATCAGTAAAAGTAATTTATTTTGTTATGTAATTTCCAGCGGAAATTTTTTATTCATTCAATTTTTCATTCAAATATCACTATTTTCACTAAATAAAACATCTCAGCGGAATAAAATATTAAAAGTGATCCTTAAAATGGCAAATTGATTGATCTCCGAAGTAAAGGAACTCAGTATATGAAATCTTGAAATTTAACAATTTTCCGTCTTTCCGGCATTTTTTCCACTAGTAACCAATACTTTAAGATGTTTTCTAATAGCATAGGTCATACTGAGACTATATGGGAAATTTAGGGAAAATTCATGAACTAGAATTTATTGATTTTCTGCGGCCATATAAGTTATTTTCCGTTTTTGACCAATATCTAAAAAACTTCCACAAGTAATCAATACTAGTAATCAAATTCGGTTGTTTTTGTAGTAGTTTAGGTTTTTAAGCAGAAGTGTCACTCAGTTGCAGCTATAATTTATCAATTTTAGAATAGTTTTGTAAAATTAAATATCCTCAGCTAATGTCATATACAGCTAAACATAGACTGAATGTCCTTGCTTTTTCTTTGGAAATTACTCCAGGAGTATTAGGCATTACCACCAAAAGAAGTTTGTTTACGATTGTCTGTGGTCTTCAGTTGGCATCCCCCATCAATGGTATGGTTTCATATAATTTAGATTCATGATAGCATCTTTTACATTTCACTGAACATAAATTGTGCTTTGCGAATAATAATAATTCAGTAACTACTCTGAATTGTACGGAAAATTTAAGTCCTAGTCCTGTCCTGTTATAATTAAGGAAACCTGTTCGATGCATATGCATCAGTTTTAGGTGGACATTGTCATAGTCCATGGCTCTTAAATGTTGTGAGAGAGATATAGAGCTATGATATTCAATTTGCAGAAAATCAAAAAACTATAGTGAAAATTCTAGTCCATGAATTTTGCCGAAATTTTCCATATAGTCTAAAGTGGAAGTTTTTGAGGTATTGGTCAAAAACTGAAAACAACTTATATGGAAAATAACTTATAAAAACTGAAAATAACTTATATAATTCTAGTGAAAATTCTAATCCATGAATTTTCCCCAAAATAGAAATTTTCCCCATATAGCCTTAGTATAACCTAAGCTATAAGAAAAACAGCTGAAAGTATTGGTTACTAGTGGAAGAAATGCCGGAAAGACGTAATATTGTTTAATTTCAAGATTTCATATACCGAGTTCCTCTACTTCGGAGATCCATCAATTTGCCATTTTAAGGATCACTTTTAATATTTTATATCGCTGACATGTTTTATTTACTGAAAATAATGATACATGAATGAAAAATTGAATGATAAAAAAATTTCCGCTGGTAGTTACATAACAAATTAAATTCCTTTTACTGCTAGTGCTGCGACTGGCGGCGAGTAGCGCAATCTCTTATTTTCCGCTGTCAAATTTCCGCTATCATACCGCATTAACATTCAAAGATTTGGGAACGCAGCTAATTGAGTTCCGACAGCCAGATAATTTTATGCCTCTAGCTTTTGCTGGTTTTCACGATGAATTTCGATCAATTAAAACACAAGTTTCCGTTATATTTACGAAAGAGATCAACATAGAATGATCGAGTGATTTGAGTAGGATAAAGACAAAACCACATGAATACAGACAAAACTACATCTTACAAAATTAAACCTAAATTTGTATACAACTTCGCTATGAAGATAGGCGAAAAAACGAATCTCAAGGACATAGACAAAATAAAACAATACAACAGTGCAAATTTGTGGAAAGATTAATTTTAAGGCGTCGAGATACCAACACAGTAAAACCGTTATTTCGATTTTGTTACAAATCTAGTAATCTAGTCAATAAACGTGCATTTTCATTGCGCCACTTGCTTATGACCAGTAGAGCAATCTCGTAGAAATTAAAATTTTTGAAAAAACAAAACAGCTAGCAGTGTTATTTATACCGTTACTTATTTTATTTTCATAGTTTTTAGTCGTGGGGACTCCCTCCTTTTGCATAAACATTTTCGAAAATTCGTGAAGCCATCGAATCGTAGAGAGCGACCAAATTATTAACATTACTTTTATCTCAGGCCATTTAAAGAGCTGTTTTCTATGAAAGTTTATCTTCATATTGCTTGCCTCGTCCATACACTTCCCTTGAAAGCCACCCCACACATTTTCTATGATATTCAAATCGGATGAATATGGGGGCCATGGCAGCAATGACACACCTTCGTCTCTTATCTTGTTTGGCATTGTTGCATGTACATTGTTGATAAATTCATGGTAAAAGCCGAAAAGCTCTTTAAATTTTCAAAAGCCTCTTCCAAAAGAGCTTTGTACGAAAGTTCAGTCTTTTTCGCGCTGGGAAAACCCAAGTCAATCGTTCCGCAATGGTTTAGGCATTACGCCGCCTTGCAACCAATTTCAACCAAATATCATTGGGATCTCCCTATTTAGGAGAAAAGCTTAAGTATGCACGGACGCGCGTAGTATTAATATAACAATTAAACTGTAGGACAACTATTGATGTAGTTGAAATTTGATTAATGAACATTCGGAAGCTGTTTCAACTTCTTCGACTTCAAATGAATATAAAATTTGAATTTTATAAGAGGCTGTGTTCCTAGGAAGCAATTTCTACATTTTCATTTAAACTGTAACTGTGTTTTGTTTTGACACACTATAAGCGGGGCGGGTAAAAATACCTGTCCCGAGAACTGTTGTTTATTAGCGGGCCGGATATTTTTACTTTTTTGAATGCATTTACTTTAAAAGCGGGGCAATGTGTTTTTACTCATCGGTTTACATACGGAACTGAAAGAGTTACCTTCTATTTTTTTGAAAAGATTCAACAACTTTACTTTTTCAACGTTTGTTTACATAATAAATATAAGGAGCCATAAATGTGTTTCGCCTTCAAGTTGTTTTTATGCAGACCACTCATCATTTAAATGTTAGTATATAAATACAAAGCAAACTCAAATCTTTCAAGAATTTTATTTAAATAAATGTTTAGAGTTTAGTAAAAAAGTTGTTAAACATATGTTTTTAAAAATAATTCAGTATTTGTTTGGCTTTAGACGATTGAACATTTGTTTTTTAAATTTCTTTTTAGTATAATAATAATGGCTTCTGATAGTGATAGTGAAGTTTACGTAGATAATTTATCGCAAATTTCAAGTAATGCCGATATTGCTGAATTTGATAGCGAGTGTGAAAGTGATGAAGACTTCTTTCCCCGTTCGGATGATATCAACAATTCATTCAGCCAGTATCATAGAAAGTTCACCCGTTACGCATATCGGTTTGGTCTATTTGGCTACCCGCTCAAAGTGTGTTAAGGGGGGGTAGGGTCTTGAAAAATTATTTTTTTTTCATTTTTTTTTATTATCTTATTTGATTGTACAACTCTTTAAGAATATCCAGTTAGAATTTCAGATCGATTGGAGGAATATTGCCGGAGATACTTTATGGCCCTGGGATCGATGATTCTGTGTGAGTATACACGAAAAATCGTTACTAAAACTTTAAACGCGTTTTTCTCGAAACTAATATTTTTAAAAGCGGTGGCCACTGCAACTCAAAATCTACTCGTCAGATCCTTTTCATGTTTTGCACCCTCCCTTTGCATAAAATATGAGGTCGTGACGTCGAGATACTTTCTTTTTTTACCTCACAAAAACTTTTACAACCACAAAATTGATGACTTTCGACGTTTTTTTTCTCGAAAAATCCGATTTTTTGACTTCAAAGTGATGCCAAAAAAAAAAAAAACGTAAAAAAATATATCTCGACGTCACTACCTCGAAAAACTCATAACCGAACCAAAACTTTTTGATTTTTTGCTTTTAGATGATCCAGTGATGACTTCTGATGGCCACCGCAAATCACCTTTTTTTTGAAGAGCTTCCGAGAATTTGCTGTCACGAGTTCAATTTTAATTATTTTAAGCTAAAAATTTAAGGGAATATTCTTGAAACAACTTCTAATCATGTTTATAATCTATGAATAAATTGAATTAACTATACTATGAAAAAAAATTATCAAAAAAAGGCTTAAAATAGAGCGTCAGACCCCCCCCCTCTATCCCTTCATATATTTACATTCTAATCAATCATTATATCAATCATATTATCAATCAATATTTTTGGGATAAGGCTACACTCTAGCGAGGAAACTTACCAAACATTACGGGCACGGGCCAAATTCATTAATTTTTGCCACTTAGTTATTTGTACTCGTGGCTCGAAATATGGCTGCCACGTAAATTCAAATTTAAATATATTTTTTTTAGAATCTATTTACGGATTTTGCGAGATAGAAAATGATACGTATTTAGCCATTAAATTTGATGATATCCTCCCTCACCCTTCATGTTACGGCATTCCTTGCCTCATCGTGCTTCAAATGCTAAGACATAAGAATTATTTCAAAAATAAAAGAATAATTTTTGTTTTTGAAAATATTCGCGTAATTTGAATAATTTTCCAAAATTCTTTGTCTTATAGAGAAGAAAATGAAAGGTATATCCGTATCAATAATAAAACTATCATACATATATGCAAATACCTACAAGGTAGTGAATTAAATTTCATGTTTAATTGAATTGATTGAGGTTCGAATACTCAATCAATTAGTATTCAACAAAAAATTTACATCTATGTACTATATATGAATCGAACATACAATTTACCAAACTCGTATACGATACATCTAATAATACTCGTAAATCTCCAAAGGATAAAATCTATGCAATTTATGCATAATTTATCGATTTCAAAGCAGGAAAAAATTCACACACATCCAAACCCAATTCAATATATCCAATCCTTACATAGAAATTTTCCATAACCATATAACTAAATATTCAGATTTTATTTTAACTTTTCCCACAAACGAAGTTGAACAGGATAAGTATATTGTGGTATGAATCAAAGTTTTCGATATATGGGCATTTACGCGTCTTCATGTAATGTTTACGTGATCGCGTAGACAACTCGTCGAATACGTCGACTACTCGTACACAATGTCGACAACCATTTGTAACTAGCTGTTTCGGGAGCGGCTAAGCCGCCCGTCAAAATTAAAGTACTTTTGAAAAAAAAAATAATAATAATAATAATAGTGAATAGTGGAGAGTAGATCGATAGTTTTAATTTGGTGGTAGGTGGTTCTGGTTAGGTGGGTGGGTGCAGGTAGGTGTGTGGTAGGTTAGTGATGACTAAGCGTAAAGTCGTAAAATCATTATTCCTCCGCACCAATTTAAAATTCGCAGTCGAAAAGTGAAAAAACGCATAATGGAAAACGCTCAGCAAGCATAGTACACTGCACAACAATGAATGAAAGCTGCGGGTTTCAAATTTTCTTTCAAATATACAAAAAGTTAAATAATTACTATTCGACTAAATTTAAAATCAATTTTAATTGCTTACATTTTTACATTTGGAAGACTTCGCAGAAAACGATGTTTCGAGTGGAATGATAGAGATGAATCTCGCAGCAACTTTCAATGCAACCATCAATTCCGACATGATCGAAAGTTTGACCTTGCGATTTGTTGATTGTGATGGCGTATGCAGGAGTGATCGAAAATTGTCGTCGCTTCAGTATGAATGGCAATGTAGCATCTGTTGGAGCCAAATCAATTCGCGGAATACAGACAATATCTCTACGATTGCACTCTGATAAAATTTCAGCTGTAAAAAGTTTCAGTGCGGCTTCTTAACAATCATCCGTGTGCCATTGCACATTCCTTTTTTTAGGTTTAAATTTCTCAGCAGCATTATAATTACTCCAGGCTTCAGAAGTAAAACATGAGATGGCATTTCTGATGGCGTTTGATCATGGAGAAACTCTGCTGGATAATTTTGTACATCATTTGGATCGTCTGAGATCACCGAATCAGCATTGAATAAATTTCAGCTTGTCTTGGCATCATGTCGATGATCTTACGATTCGTCATAATAAGAGTCTGTTGATTTGTCGGTGCAACAATGACGCGTTTTGCCAACTCCTGCACAGATATTTCAGAAATATTTGTGCCAAAAATACTATTAACCAGATCTCCAGTTTCGATCATTTGCTGAGGAATTTGAATTGTGCAGTCATCACCTGCGGATGATACGGCGGATGATACGACAATTGAAGAAAGTTTCTCCACAGATTGCTCGATTTTATATAGCACTCGATGATGTCAGGTTGCGTTCCTCTCACAACAACTGGAAGTGTCTGTTGAAAGTCCCCACCAACAACGAAAACCTTTCCGCCGAAAGGAATTTAGCAACCCATTATTTCACGTGCTTTGTCAGCATTGAAATCTCACCGACAATAATAAGTGAAGCTTCTCGCAAAATGTTTGCTTCGGTGATGTCAATTGCATCGCAGAGGCAAAAGTGTCAATCAGTGGTACTGGTAATCTAAATCCGCTGTGAACTGTTCGAGCACCCTTCAGCAAAGTACCTTTGATTCATGTTGTTGCAAATGGAAGCACAATTTTCCTTTTCCCCGTATGGAGGCCATCAGTGTTGCGTATATGAACGTTTTGCCAGATCCTACTGGTCCATCAAGTTAGAAATTCCGGCTGGAGACATTTTTATTATCCACTACAGCAGTTATTTTATAAAATGCATCCAAATGCTTTTCGTTTAGCAGTTGAATTCGTAATTCAGCTTTTACGGCTTCTCGAACTGGATCGAAGACTTGCACTTCTACAGGACTTCCCGATGGAGTTAGTGCCGATCATAGCACAAGGAAGTCCGTGCTGTATAAGAATTATGGTGATATCGTAGAGAGCCAAATTTGCTGCTACATATTTTCAATATGGTGTCGGCTGCAATCGAGAGTTATGTCATCATCATACTTAATCCAGAGATCAAGAGGTTTTGAAGGTTGATAAAAGCAACAAATATAAGCGAAGGTGTCTTGACATTTGAAAGACTGCTGCTTCTGTTAAGCAGCGATCCTATTCATCATCGTTTACCAGAATGCCCCATGCAGCTGCAACTTCTTTGAAGGTTTTGTAAATAACACCATTGAATGTTCGTACAAATTCAAAGCTGGTGGTACCTCGAATATGTAGCAAACGCAGCCGCAGAAAGAAACGCTCCTCATCTCCTGAAACCATGACTCAAGCATCGTTCGGCCAGTTAGTGCTGCAAGCAACGCTTCATCTTCATTACATGCTTCGAATGTAATTATTTGTTGATTCAATAGGTGCACAGAAAGACGCATCACGGCATAAGATCGATCTTGCATTTTCGACTCGATAAAAAATAATTTGATATATAACAAATTCAGGATTTTAATAAAGCAAACTCATGGCAAACTCACATAGCGTCACGCAGGCAGGCGGGCAGTCAGCGTGCGGATTGGTGCCTACTGACTGAGTTTGAAACTAAACCGGACAATTGTTTCTAGTTAAAGCAGTAAATACAGTATAACCCAAATTTCGGTAAAATTCTAATGGCGTAAACAGTCTTTTGTGCAGCGTGTGTGTTCATAGTTGAGATCTCCGCTAAAACATTGAAATGATATTGTTTCAAAGCACATGGTTATCTTGCTAGAATGATTGGAATATCAAGGATGCGTCAAACGCAAACCAGTCGTTCAACGAAATAATCAAAAACATTTTTTCGGCTGTGTGAGTGGCAGTGACCAATTTAGTTCCCTGTCCGTTGGTATTATGCAATAGCAGCTGATGTATTTTATAATAATGTTTGGCTAATTAAACGTAATAAAACTAAAATAACCGAAATAGCTGAAATCTTATATGGTACATCGGAGTCAAATGTCCGCCGAAAAAATACTAGTATTTGATTATTACGTCGATGATAAGGAAAACTGGTGGATGTGATATAAGAGGAAAGTGAACTTGCCGACTTAGACAGACTTTAGAAAATGTCTGTGAAGTTAGCCCGAAAAATATCCCGAAGAAATGCAATGGCAATACTATAAAACAATTATCACGACATTTTTCAGTGTCATCCCGAAAAATTTTCTATATCACGCTAGTTTTGAATGTGATCCCGAAATTTTTTACTATCATGATATTTTTACTATAATAATATTTTTTTTTTGTTATCCCAAAAAAGAATTCCAATACAGAAAATTTCAGTAAACAAATAGCGACAGGTGTTCAAACCATCCCGAAACCGCACTCAGGTGAGGTTAGCCGATGTGAACTGCTTTCTCTCAGCTCGGCTCTCAAATAGACACTCATGTCGGCACTTAGTTCGGCACTTGGTTCGGCACTTAGTTCAACACTTAGTTCGGCACTTAGTTTGGCATTCAGTGCGGCACCTAGTTCGGCTAGATCGTAACTTAGTTCGGCACTGAGCTCGGCCTTTAGTTTGGCACTTAGTTCGGCTTATAGTGTGGAACTTAGTTCGGCACTTAGTTCAGAAGCCCGGCCTTTAGTTTGGCACTTAGTTCGGCTTATAGTGTGGAACTTAGTTCGGCACTGAGTTCAGAAGCCCGACATCCAACTCGCACTAAGATCGGCTCAAAGTCAGGCACTCAGCCCGGTAGTCTGCTTGGCTGAGGAGAGGTGAAAAATTCATAGAATAGCATGGCACACTCGGCACTCAGCTCGGCACTTAGTTCGGTGCTCAGTGCGGTACTCAGATCTGCACTCAGCTCGGCACTGAGTTGAGCACTTAGTTCGTGACTCAGTACGGCACTCAGTGCGGCACTCATGTCGGCACTTAGTTCGGCACTTAGTTGCGCATTCAGTGCGGCACCTAGTTCGGCTAGATCGGAACGGATTTCAGTACGGCACTCAGTGCGGCACTCATGTCGGCACTTAGTTCGGCACTTAGTTGCGCATTCAGTGCGGCACCTAGTTCGGCTAGATCGGAACTTAGTTCGGCACTGAGCTCGGCCTTTAGTTTGGCACTTAGCTCGGCTTATAGTGTGGAACTTAGTTCGGCACTTAGTTCAGAAGCCCGACATCCAACTCGCACTAAGATCGGCTCAAAGTCAGGCACTCAGCCCGGTAGTCTGCTTGGCTGAGGAGAGGTGAGGTTAGCCGAGGTGAATTGCTTTCTCTCAGCTCGGCTCTCAAATAGACACTCAGCTTGGCACTCAGTTTGGCACCGAGCTCAGCCCTAACTCCAGCACTCTGCTCGGCACTCTGCTCGGAACTCAGTTTGACATCAGCTAGGCATTGAGCTCGGCATTTTGTTCGGTACTTTGTTCGTCACTCAGTGCGGCACTTAGATAGACACTCAGTTCGGCGCTGAGTTTGTCCTTAGTTCGGTACTTAGTTCGGACTCAGTGATGCACTCATGACGGCACTTAGTTCGGCACTCAATTCGGCCCTCAGTGTGGCATTCAGCTCGGTAGTGCGGCACTCAGGTCAACACTTAGTTCGGCCTTAGTTTGGCCTTAGTTCGGCACTTAGTTCGGCACTTTACTAATTTTGTTGGTGGAAATATTGTGAGTAAATGGCCTCTTTGTTTTCTACGATTTCAAAAGTCGTAGACAATGTATGTGTGCAATAAAAGTAAAATAAGTAAAATTTTGTCCGAAAAGCCGAAAAAATCTTTAACAAATTTAACAGAAAATGTTCGTGAATTGATAAAAAGAAATTTTTTGTTTCGGTAATTATATTATTTGATATTGGTAATTGAAATCGTATACAATTTTTAATATTTTATATGAAATTAATAAAAAAATCTTTGTTTTTGGTAATTAAATGTCTAATATGGAAAATCGCAATTGACATAACGAACAAGTGGCCAACCGGCTATTTGTAATTTTGGTATCGGTAAAGGTACTGCAACGAACAGATCGTCAACCGGCTATTTGCAATTTTGAATTCAGTAAAAAAATACTGCAACGGATGGCCAACCGAGGCCAGTAGCATTTTAGTATCGGTGAAAGGCACTGCAACGTCCAGGCGGGCGAAGACGCCGCAACCCTACAGGATGACCTTCCTAAGCAAGGTCAAACGGTACGATTTGTTTTTGTGTTTTTGTCAGTTAATTTTTTGATGTTTAATTCATTTTTTTTATTTAATTAAGTTCCCATTAAAGTCACATTTTTTCAATTTTCACATTTTTTTTCCACATTTTTAGTTTCAATTGCCAATTTCAATTTTTTCATTTTTTCTTTTCAAGTTCAGATTTTCAATTTGGCAACAATTTTATTTTTTGTGAACGAGCGTAGATAGCGGTTGTGGTGCGCGCAACCAAGGCAGGGCGCACATTGGTTTCGCCTAGAATTTTGGGCGTTTATTACGAGTAAAGCCACTTATCTGGTTTTGTATGTCTGTGAAGTTAGCCCGAAAAATATCCCGAAGAAATGCGATGGCAACACTATAAAACAATTATCACGACATTTTTCAGTGTCATCCCGAAAAATTTTCTATATTACGCTAGTTTTGAATGTGATCCCGAAATTTTTTACTATCATGATATTTTTACTATTATGAAATTTTTTTTTGTTATCCCGAAAAAGAATTCCAATACAGAAAATTTCAGTAAACAAACAGCGACAGGTGTTCGAACCATCCCGAAACTAAAAAAAATATTGAAGCGTAGAAATTTATATCACAAGAAATTAATTAATTAACAAACAATTTACTAGCGTTGTTAATCCAAAAACGCAAAACCAAGCACTATGGTTATTAATGAGAAAACAATTATTGTGGATCAAGTCTATGAGTCAGATTTTAGATATAGTCGTGTGAAGTCGTAGTAGATATCAACTAACAGAGCAAGGTTGGTATGGAATTTGTAGAGGAAGGATCCACCTTTCAAATGCCCAAAATTTTAAATCAAGTCTATGAGTCAAATTTTAGATATAGTCGTGTGAAGTCGTAGTAGATATCAATTAACAGAGCAAGGTTGGTATAGAATTTGTAGAGGAAGCATCCTCCTTTCAAATGCCCCAAATTTTAAATCAAGTCTACGAGTCAAATTTTAGATATAGTCGTGTGAAGTCGTAGTAGATAATAATTAACAGAGCAAGGTTGGTATGGAATTTGTAGAGGAAGAATTCACCTTTCAAATGCCCAAAATATTAAATCAAGTCTATGAGAATTTTTTTTAGATATAGTCGTGTGAAGTCGTAGTAGATATCAATTAACAGAGCAAGGTTGGTATGGAATTTGTAGAGGAAGAATCCACCTTACAAATACCCAAAATTTTAAATCAAGTCTATGAGTCAAATTTTAGATATAGTCGTGTGAAGTCGTAGTAGATATCAATTAACAGAGCAAGGTTGGTATGGAGTTTGTAGAGGAAGAATCCACCTTTCAAATGCTCAAAATTTTAAATCAAGTCTATGAGAATTTTTTTTAGATATAGTCGTGTGAAGTCGTTGTAGATATCCATTAACAGAGCAAGGTTGGTATGGAATTTGTATAGGAAGAATCCACCTTACAAATACTCAAAATTTTAAATCAAGTCTATGAGTCAAATTTTAGATATAGTCGTGTGAAGTCGCAGTAGATATCAATTAACAGAGCAAGGTTGGTATGGAGTTTGTAGAGGAAGAATCCACCTTTCAAATGCTCAAAAATTTAAATCAAGTCTACGAGAATTTTTTTTAGATATAGTCGTGTGAAGTCGTAGTAGATATCCATTAACAGAGCAAGGTTGGTATGGAATTTGTAGAGGGAGGATCCACCTTTCAAATGCCTAAAATTTATAATCAAGTCTATGAGTCAAATTTTAGATATAGTCGTGTGAAGTCGTAGTAGATATCAATTAACAGAGCAAGGTTGGAATGGAATTTGTAGAAGAAGGATCCACCTTTCAAACGCTTAAAATTGTCAATCCTTTCTCTACAAATTCCATACCAACCTTGCTCTGTTAATTGAAATCTAGTACGACTTCACACGACTTTATCTAAAATTTGACACATAGACTCGATTCACAGTTTTGGCATTTGAAAGGTGGATCCTACCTCTACAAATTCCATACCAACCATTCTCTGTTAATGGATATCTACTACGACTTCACACGACTATATCTAAAATTTGACTCATAGATTTAATTTAAAATTTTGGGCATTTGAAAGATGGGTCCCTCCTCTACAAATTCCATACTAACCTTGCTCTGTTAATTGATATCTACTACGACTTCACACGACTATATCTAAAATTTGACTCATAGATTTAATTTAAAATTTGGGGCATTTGAAAGATGGATCCTTCCTTTACAAATTCCATACAAACCTTGCTCTGTTAATTGATATCTACTACAACTTCACACGACTATATATAAATTTTGACTCATAGACTTGATTTAAATTTTTGAGCATTTGAAAGTTGGATTCTTCCTCTTTAAATTCCATACCAACCTTGCTCTGTTAATTGATATCTACTACGACTTCACACGACTATATCTAAAATTTGACTCATAGATTTAATTTAAAATTTTGGGCATTTGAAAGATGGATCCTTCCTCTACAAATTCCATACCAATTTCGCTCTGTTAGTTGATATCTACTACGACTTCACACGACTATATCTAAAATTTGACTTGACTCATAGACTTGATTTAAATTTTTGGGCATTTGAAAGGTGGATCCTTCCTCTTTAAATTCCATACCAACCTTGCTCTGTTAATTGATATCTACTACGACTTCACACGACTATATCTAAAATTTGACTCATAGATTTAATTTAAAATTTTGGGCATTTGAAAGATGGATCCTTCCTCTACAAATTCCATACCAATTTCGCTCTGTTAGTTGATATCTACTACGACTTCACACGACTATATCTAAAATTTGACTTGACTCATAGACTTGATTTAAATTTTTGGGCATTTGAAAGGTGGATCCTTCCTCTACAAATTCCATACCAACCTTGCTCTGTTAATTGATATCTACTACGACTTCACACGACTATTTCTAAAATTTGACTCATAGACTTGATTTAAATTTTTGGGCATTTGAAAGGTGGATCCTTCCTCTACAAATTACATACCAACCTTTCTCTGTTAATTGATATCTTCTATGACTTCACACGACTATATCTAAAATTTGACTCATAGACTTGATTTAAAATTTTGGGCATATGAAAGGTGGATCCATTCCCTACAAATTCCATACCAACCTTGCTCTGTTAATTGATATCTACTACGACTTCACACGACTATATCTAAAGTTTTACTTGTTATATCTTCTTACCTTTTTACAAAAATAAAATAGTTCTATTTTATTTCAGAGAATTGTTGTTTTTCTAATATTAAATATTTGAACTATTTTTTTTTTTATATTTTATTAATTTTGATTATATTGATGTAAATTATTTTAGTATAATTTTTTCGCGGTGATATAAAAATTTATCACGAAATGTTAAATAATAATATATTTTGTACATATAATTGTAATTGAAAATTTCTTGATACTACCTAATTTAATATTACAAAACTATGTAATAATTTACTATACATTATAGCTAATCTCGTGATATATTTGATTTATATGCAGCAATATTAATTATATATACTTGACTATCAGGATAGTATTAAAATATTCTGTAAATATATAATAGTCTTGCCATATTTAACTATAATTGTTTTTCGGGATAATTTTTCGCGCTAACTTCCCAGAGGTCTTTAGAAACGTCGTGACATCTATAAAATGATCTGGATATGTTCATGTTTCGCTTGATATTTTTAAAACTGTTACGGTTGATAGAAATCTTCCGATAGAAATAGTTATGGTTAATAGAAATATTTTTAGAGAGATGTTTTCAGTTAACTAGTGATTTTAAATTAATTTAATTTAAACAATTCTTAAAAAGTTAGAAGAAATTATTAATGCGATTTATACGTATTTCAATAGTGTGGAACTTACTTTATAATTTTGAATAGAATTGAGTAAAAAATACCTTCGGTGGGTGGTCTATTTAGTTTAGGTCAGAATAGGATGGTCCATATACCGATGAATAATTTAAGGTATTAAGAATCAAAATGTAATCTTATTTAGCCCCTAGAATCACCTAATATCTAAAAGCAGCTTTATCAACCGGTGTGAAGTTTCTAATGTTAATTAAAAGTGTAGCGTACGCAGCAAATATTTTGCAGTGTATGCAACTTATCTATATTTAACATGTAATTAATTTATAAGAAACACAAAAACTAACATTAAATTAATAATTTCGAATTAAAAACAAACGAAAAATATGTATACAAATACAGTCGAACTTCTACAAGTCGAATCACTAGTTGCCAATATAATTATATGTTTGAGTTAGAGAAAATTCGAGTGAAGGAAATGAAGAACCACTTAATCAAGTTATTTGAGTACATATATGTATTTACATAATATGGTAAATATACATGAAAATTTTCCAAGGATATTTCTGCCATAAATTGAAATTCGATTTAAGGAATATTTCGACTTATAAAAGTTTGATTGTATTAAAGTTTTCAAAGTTTTATCATACACTAATATTTACCAATTGAGGTTAAACACATAATTAACACTCCATCCTAGAGTTTTCGCAATACAGCCACTAGTATTATCGAATAGTAGACATACGAGCCTATTTAAATTTGTATAGCTCGTGAAATCCTCTTCGAGGGTTTTCCGTATTTTCCTAGGTTGTCGACATTATCTACATTGTCAACGTGAGGGGTGCAAAAAATCCCTGTGTAGTGTTGTAACGAAAATGATTGCGTTTGGTTGTAGAAATTTTATCTCGTTACCCGAATCCCTCTATGACTCTTGAATAAGTGAGGCTTACGTGACGCTAGGTGAAAACGGTGGGTCAGGTTCTTGTCATTTGTCATACGGAGGGCTTGAAGTGCTGCCCTGCTAAGAACATAGGGGATATTTGAGGTGTTTCGGTGGGATAACGAGAAAGCTCCTCAGGAAGCTGTCATTTCTAGTGGACCGATTTCAGCCAAAATTCATTGGGATCTTCAAATTTGTGGAAAAAGCGTAGGCATGAAGTTTATCTGGATCAATCTGTCTGCCTAAGCTGTACAGGCGCCACATTTCTGTTGAAAAACGTTT
Source organism: Nephrotoma appendiculata (assembly GCA_947310385.1). Classification (NCBI taxonomy): domain Eukaryota; kingdom Metazoa; phylum Arthropoda; class Insecta; order Diptera; family Tipulidae; genus Nephrotoma; species Nephrotoma appendiculata. The sequence continues at coordinate 246,913,288 of OX371223.1, read as the reverse complement.
CATGTTTGGTAAAACATTTAGAGGACTAGTTTTGGGTTCATGTTACACGCTGCGTTAAATACTGTTATGTTTAATGCTGCGTTAAATTGTTGCGTTGATTACGTGACATTTTAAGGTAAAATGTTATACAGAAAATTGTTGGAGTCTGTTAAATTCGAATGTTTTTGAATTTATTCTATTCGATCGAATTTAATATGGGTCGGAACTCAGGGGATTCTTAAATTATAATTGAAAGAATTTCTGGAGTATGGCCACCTGGGACAAAACTTAATCAATTCTTAACCGATTATGATGGGCTTGAGTATGCGGGATTCTTAAATGATTTTGGGAAGGAATTCTGGAATATGGCACGTGTTCTGGAATATGGCACGTAGCCAATTATGATGGGATTGGGTATGTTGGATGGAAATGGGATTTCTAAACGATTTTTGGAAGAAGTTGTGGAATATAGCCACCTGGGACGAAACTTGACCAATTCTTAACGGATTACGATGAGATTGGGTATGCTGGATGGAAGTAGGATTCTTAAATGATTATTTGAAAAGTTCTGGAATATGGCCATCTGTAAAGGAATTCGTTATTTTTATAACTGATTATGCTGAAATTGAATATGCTGGATACAAATAAAATTCTTTAATAACTTTGAATGAACTAAGAATCATATTTCCATCCAACATGAACGATTAAGAACTGATCGAGTTCCATTCCAGGTGGCCATATTCCAGAATTTCTTCCAAAAATCATGTAAGAATCTCGGAATCCATCCATCATATTCAGTAGCCAAAAATGGAAAATAAAAAATTGTCGGTTACATTGAGCGTCCATCAAATAGAGCGTCCGTTAAATCGGGTCCATTAAATCGAGGTTTACTGTATATCGCTAAAAACATCTTCAATTTTTTTTATCGCCTGCAAAATTGCCCACCCAAAATGCACGAACTCCGCAAGGAATTACAGGTTAAGATAACCATCCACTATTTGTAATCAGCGATGACATACATACGTGATTTTTAATTTTTGACCTTATGTTTTAACCATTGCTTAGAATGCCGTAGTTTTTCACGTAAATGGTATACTTTTCAAAATATTTGCATAGAACGAAAAAGGTTCTATGGAGGCCACTTGCTACGGACCAATTTGAACCAAACATTATTGAGCTCCTTCAATTTATGAAAAAAGTTTACGTGTAAAGTTAAATCCCGATCAGTCAATTCTGGGCTGTAGAGAACCAACAGAAAGCTAGACTGCACGGAACCAGATACACACACGCACGTGCATCAACTTTAAAAAAACACTGTTTTACTTCGGTGATTTAGTAGTAAATCTAAGATTGCCAGATATTGAAACCAGCAGTAAAGGACATTTTGAAAATTTTTCCTGCCAGGGAAGGTCAATTTATTTATAAAAATTATATTTTATAAAATAACAGCATAAATAAAGATACATTTACTTTAGAATTCTTTAAGAGTACATTTATTACTTTTTATCCCCCGAATACATTTAAATTCATTTAAAATGTAAGATTATGATTAAAAACAATAATTATAGATTTTTAGAGGCATCACATATTTTATAAATTTCATTAGTTTAATAAATTTACAGGCCAAAGAACAATATGCAAAAAATATGTTTTTCATTCATAAATAAAAATTATTTAGAATTAAAAATATTTATAAATATTTCGACCTGTTTCAAGATATCGGTTTTTGACTCCTGCCTAAAAAATTAAATGCAATTCAAATTGTCGTTCACTTTTATAAGACATTTAAGCTTAAAGCGGACTTTTCATCAGCCCATATATTGTTAATTGTTGAAAATGTTAGGTGAACACTGGTGTTCGTGGTTGGTAACGATAAACCTATTTCCAAAAGCTTTAAAATATTTCATGTGGTATTTGTTCTTTTTAAAATGATTGAATAATTCTATTCACTTTCTATCAGTACTTGTTTTTTCATTGATCCAATTTCTATATCGTCCTCAGTAAGAAAAATGTTGACGCGACGAATTTCATCGAACAGTTTATTATCTTCGATATGAATACATATAGTCGAATCGTTCCAATTGTATTCCAAGAGAATATATAACCTCTTTTGGTTTCAGTTTAGTTTTTAGCAATATCCAATGGAAACGTTGAACTTCTTCCAGCGGTTTTTTCCATTCGTTTAAATAATCATAAAAGTTTTTTAAAACTTTTGGGCAAATTTTATGAAGTTGTCACGTACTTTGAGATTTGAGTGCTCCAATTTAGAAATAGTAGATCTAATAATAAGTGGGATGAAAACTTATTGGGCCTGATTTTCTATCTGGTGTTTAATTTCATTTAAAATGCCATACGCTTCTATAACCGAAAAAATTTCTTTTTTCCATTTTTAAAATTGAATCGTGAAAAACAGAAGCTTGTTGGTGTAGGAATTGTATATATAATAAAGGAGTTTCTTCACTTTCAAAAATGATTTGATGGCCTTAGGAACTTTATCTTGACTCAAAAATAAAGACTTAAGAGGTTCAATAACTGATACAGCCTTTCAAGAGCTGGCCTTAACGCTAACCATCTGGTTTTCGAATACCCCAATAAATTCGAATATTCGATTGATGTCTCTTCACAATATACTTTCATCGCCTCTGTTCGAACAGTAAATCGCTTGAAATATAGATAAATTTGAATAAAACGGCTCTCTATATCGTGCGGTAAAACACTAGCCACTGTATGGCATTATTCATTATATGTCCATTGCAGCCAATTCCAAAAACATTCTGATTTAAGATGGACTTTTACCTCTGAAAATACATTTCGGTCAATCTTTCTATTTAAGCCACCGAATTTCGTATTGTATCAATAATCATGAATGAAGTTAGATTTTTAAAATTCAATCCATTTTAAAATCCATTATAAATAAAATAACAGAAAATATTTTATACAAAATTTTAAAAACGGACAGAGAGGGATGCTATTTTAGGGAGGAACAAACAAAATTTTAAAAACGGACAGAGAGGGATGCTATTTTAGGGAGGAACAAATTCTTCCAAAACAGGACAGTCCCTCCGAAAACCGTCTGGCAGCCTTACTAAATCTACAAAAATCTCGATGTCAAAATTTTTCACGAATGAAAATAAAAAAATACTTTATTTTACTAATGGCCGGTTGCACAGAAAAATGACTAACGACCGGTTAGTTGTGCGCCAGATAAATTTTTTATATGAAATCTGGTTTTGTAGTCAGAAAAAATATCAACGCAAACTTGGTTAAATATATTTTATTCCGTGGAAATATTTAGCTAGCGTATAAATATTTGAACGGCCAATTTTTATTAAATAACTTTTTAACTAATCGTTAACTATTTCCATGGAATAAAATATATTTAACCAAGTTTGCGTTGATTTTTTTTTAACCGGTCGTTAGTCATTTTTCTGTGCAACCGGCCATAGGGCTGATGGCCAATAGACGGGTAAAAGTCAATTTTAAGTAAATTTTTCGGTAAATCCATTTATTTTTCAAAAACTCTATGGCAAACTGATCGAATAATCTATTCAAAGTCCGATTTTTACCATAGTAAATGATTTACCCGACTACTGGCTCGCAGTCTAAATACAAGTAAGTAATAATATTAAAACAGCCAAATATAGGTAATTTCTCCAGATTAGGTTTAAAATTAACAGTTATAATAGAATAAATATATTCCTTTTATTTTGTCTCATTTATATGAATTGCAACTCGTATTAAGCCTTAAAGTACGATACAGGTGTCACGTTTATTTCTGTATTTCGGCCTTGAACGAGAAAAGAAAAATGGTAGGATGAACAATCTCTATACGGATAATCTTGTTAAACTAAGCGCCTATATGTCTCATATCTAAAATGTCAACATTTTGGCGGAAACCTTATTTATTAATTTTAAGCGTATGAACTGGCCAACCTCAAGAAAGCATGAGTTAATGGGTTAAAGATAACTTAAAATTATATTCAACAATCTTTTTATTGTAGGAAAAGTATCGTTCGAGGAGTTGGATGAATTTAATTTTCTCTATTTAAATTTTAGTTCATATTGAAAATAAAAATAATAAAAATTGAAAAACACAAAAAATGTAATATAAATTTATTGAACTGAACCGGATTCTAAAAGCAAGGAAGATAATATTAAAGTTAAATAAATGGAAACTAACCATAAAAAAGCGAAATATTCAATAAAAAAAAGTTCATCTCAATCCCCCCACTTTTTATATGTATTAGGTGTGCAAGTAGAAACTCGGTTCTGCAGTTGATTGCATTAAAATATACTTGAACACATCCAAATCGCCTGCTATTTTGGATAATTGTAGCTTAGCCATTGGTATCTTTATTACATAAGTTTCAGTCACTTTCAAGCTGTCGTTCCGTGTACATCAATTTTAAGAGATAGATGTCGATAAGCCACATTTACGTCATCGCATTCTATTCTATTTTCAAATGAAAAAAATGCTACTCAAGCTATGTAATTGTTTAATTCGACTAATTCAACAGTAAAAAACTGGTTTGCAAGATTTCATGATGGCAATTTTAGTCTTGAGGACAATCCACGTACGGGTGTAGTAAAACAATTTGAAGACGAAGAACTTAAAGTTTTACTGGATTAAAATCCCTGTCATACTCAGAAAGAGCTTGCAGACCAGTTAGGAGTTACTCACCAAGCATTATTACTTCGATTGTATGCAATGGGAAAAATACAGGAAGGAAAATGGTTTGAGATATGCAGGAATTGTAAAAAAGAAAGATTTTTTTTGCACAAAATCTTTACGAAAATTAAATGATGCTCTGAAGGAACAAATACCATTTACGGGCCAATGAAGGCGGAAGGCGATATTGCTGCACGACAACGCTCGTCCACAAAAAAATAAAGTTTCTACATGCACACCTAATATATATATATATATATATATATATATATATATATATATATATATATATATATATATATATATATATATATATATATATATATATATATACATAAGTTATTAAAGACTAGGTACTACATATATATTATGTATAATATGCACAAAAAGAATTTCAGGATGAAATTCAAGATTAGTGTACGGGTAAAATTGTATATAACGTATTTGCATATGTGCTGTTCTGAAACTTAAAAGTTTTATAGTTGAAATAAAATAAAACATTCTATTGTCACATGTAAATTGTAAACACAAGTCGGTATATTAAACTTCGGTGTGTATTTGAAATGAGGATTAGACATGAATATGCAAAAGAAAAAAATATTAATAAAATTTTAAATGTTACATACCTGGAAGGTATCCAGATTCCCCATATCAAAAACCAGAATATAAGCATTTACTGTTCGTAACCCCAGAGGATGTCCATTATTCCATTCTGCTAAGCTATCGATTGGGAATTTTTTCTGTAAACAAACCAATTAAAAAGAAAACAAAACGAAAATAGCAAAAACAATTGAAATGTATTTTAAAATTTATTTTTTCCCGCTTTCAAAATGTTATTTTGTATTACCTGGGGTGGAACATCTAAAACTATCAGCTCTTTGATCCACGTGTCACAGACCAAACAGCTGCGATATATATTTCTTCTATTTGTATTGACATGACGCGACGGGAAGTCATGTTTAAAAAATTGCTGAAACGATAGAATTAAAATGAAGGGATTAGTATTTTTTGCGTAACCATTCTTCTGCCGGTTATTTTTTGTCGGTAGCCAAATTTTACATGTAAATATAAGCAACATCAATTTCAACATTTCTATTCGGTTGTTTCATTTATCCTATAATGCTTTACTACATGAATATCGAGGTACAAAAGCAATAAAAACCATCAAACGGATAGAAGTAGTATTTTAATTTGACATATAATATGACACCTGAAGCTGTAAAAGATCATTTTGCGAAAAAAGGAAGTTAACCTCTTACCTACCGAGTAAACCGTGTGGTAATGAAGTCACAGATTCCATATTTTCATAACTACGATTTGAAATTATAATAAAACGATTTTATAATGAAATCGTTAGTATAACGGCATTTGTTGTATCGTCGTGAATAAATTTGAATTTGCAAGAATATGCAGAGTGAACATTCAAACGAAGCGGGCTGATACGGAGAGGGGGCCATTCCCAAACAATTATCAAATTGTTGATGTTTCAAAATTCGTTATTTTAATCGCGATCTTTTATTCTGTCGAAAGTAGCTTTTGTAGCATTCCTTATTTCGGTAACCCTCCGTTATGCACATTGGTCTGGCCAGACCTTTTCACTTTTGATTGCAATTTAAATTTATTTCTAATTGAGCTAGCGACTTCAATTTTCGTAAACCAGCCTAAAATTTTATTAGCTATGGATTTATGAAATTGAAAAATGAGTATATTTATAACGGTGTTTTGATGTACACATCGTTTTCATACCTCATGAGTCTGGCCAGACCCATATATACATTTTATATGAAAAACATTTTATATGAATTAGATGCATTTATTGCATTACTTTTGGCAGCAGGTGTTTCACACAATAACACGGAAAAATTAGACAATGACACGATTTATTCGGTTTGATTATGGGCGAGCAAGTCCTTGTCGTTTATAAAGTGACAGTACTGCACCTATTCGTGACATAAGGAATTATTTGAAACAAAGTTCAAACAAGAACTATAGCCCGCATGTGAATATTACAAGTGACGAATAGTTGTATTAATATCGTGGCAAAACTAACTTCACTCAATATATTCCGTCAAAACCACCGAGGTCGAGAAGACGGAGCTAAACGTGAAGGTTATAGTGTATAACATTATAGTGTGGTTATAGTGTATAATATAGTGATTCAAGGCGATAATTTTATGTTGCAACTCGCTAAAACGTACATTAAGAGTGGCCAAACTGGAACTAAGCAACTTTGACCCAACTTGGTCTTGCATTTCTTGGCACAATTCGATCCATTAAAAGATCCCTGATGAGAAGAGAAAGCATCCCCGTGGTCCTGTTCTTTAATTTTTTTGGATTTCACAACGATTTCGTTTCAATTTGCAGTGTCGAGGCAACGAAAAATAAATGTGTGCCTTCCACCGTGCACTATACAAAATTGTGTCAAGGCCAAGCAATGAAACCGGAGCAATTTTGTTTTATACTACAATTAAAGCAGGCCTCGATTGCATGGATCGATGATATAATACTCATTTCATATCAAAACGATAAAGAAAAAAAGGTGGACTTTTGCTTTTTCCTGCAACATGTTTGATGTTTCTGCATAGGCTGCATTTTGCATTTGCAAAGAAGACCATGCCAACAACAGGTGTGACGCTATAGACGAAATTTCCTATGTCACGTTAAGCAACACATTGGTTCTCCCAAACATTGATGCAAAACGGTCACATGACTAAGCAATTTACCACACGTTCGGCCATTGAATCGGTTTTCAGAATACCAATAAATGTAAGTATTCAACATACGGTATCCGCCATCATTTCTTCCGATTTTCATTTTAACCTCACTTCGCCACATTTATTCCGTTTGGCCAGAGGTACGAATGTGACTATCCGCACATGCACCTAACGGAGGGTTAAGAGTCCTTTTTGTAGTAAAATCATCTTACATTGCAAAAAAAAATAATCTGTTTGGAATAGCCCGATGTGCGATACCATTTCTAAATTGGCATTAGCATCGCACATTTGTCTAATATAGTCAATGCATTGATTTTCCGTCACCGAACAACTAACATTTTTGGGAAACAAAAGTACTACAAAATATTGATTTTATATTTGACAGAAGATAATAGAGTTTATAAGTATGATTTCGGTATGCTCTTCAAAATCGTATTATGTAAAAACGATAAACTAAGAGACTTATGGTTTTTAAAAATTTAAACTTTTTTTGAGCGCAAAAAAAAGTTTACCAAAAAATACGAAAAATTAAACAACTTTTGAACCATCAACAATACAATAACAGCTTGGTTAGTTATTTTGATTGAAAATAAAGCGCCTATTACTCTTCTTCGTTTGATCCAACAATTCGGTGATACCCTGTCCATAAATAGGTAAAAAAAACATAAATAAATCCGCAAACAGTGGTTCAAAGGATCTGCGAAAAAGTTTCGATTTATTGTATTTTAATCTATTTTTTGGAATTCAATCAAGTTAGCGAAACTGAAAACAACAAAAAAATTTCATCGGGAAAATAAATATTTTCAGAAATAATTTTCATTTTTATTTCTTAATTTATATTGTTATTTTAGTCATAAGTGTATATATAATTAATGTAAATATGTAACCAGTGTATATAGATTAGTTTAATATTGGTGTATATAAAAAATATATAAAATTAAGTGGCGATTTGGGGATCAAACTTTTGTGATTGCATCAATACAATGGGTGAAGATGCTACCTTGTGTAATAATTTTTGTTTTGTGTGTAACTATGAAGTTACTAAACAGTGCAACGCGTCAAAATGCACAGTCACTATGTATAAACAAATCCGTCGTTTGGGTAATGAGATTTTTTAGTTTTGTGAATGTGACAAAATTCAATTTAAAATTTGAAAAAATCAAATTAACTGTCACCAACAAGTTCATGATTTACCTCCATTGCTTCCTGAATCAACTGAAATTTTGACAGAAATACGGCATAAACTTAATAATATTGAAGCTTTTTTTTAAATAAACCAATTAATGTTACGTCGTACATTATGTCGTATGCGAATACGTTAAAATCTAATATCGGAAATGATAAAAAATATGGAACCCCAGGTCCTACGTGGAATTATTATTAACTGAACAAATAAACAGGATGCTCATACCACAAAAATGGACATTAACAATAAAATTAATGCTAGTAGTATCAAGGTCGGAATATCTTCATTTAGAACTACTAGTAATGGAGCGACAGTTGTGAACACTTTTCTTTTAGTGATTTGGAAATCATGCGGTTTGAGGATGAACCTGTTAAAAATCTTGGGGATTTATGATATACACAAAACTAATACTAGAAATCCTAGACTTTTTTTTTTTTTTTTTTTTTTCACTTATTTAAGTTTATTTAAATCTGTACAATTTCTTTGAAAAATCAAAATATAGTATGTCTAAGTTACAATTAACTTTAACAAATATTTTCGTATACAATAAATAATTTTATACATATATATTGTTGGATGCAGTTCTCAGTGGATTCAGAATTCCTTAAAGAGAATTGCATAAAACAATATTCAATTCTATACTCTACAAATAATAACATATTTCAAATATACAATGTAAATAAAGACTACTATAATCTTGGCATCGATACCTATTTATATAATATACTAGCTGACCCGGCGAACTTTGTCTCGCCCCAAATTATTTCGTCCGAGCAAACACTTTTGACCTTCACGAAAATTGATTTTGATGATAGAAAAATCAAACAACTCAACTCAATTCTCAATAGACATTTGAGTTAGACGGTTGAGTGGCCATTCCATTCACTTTTTCATCGAATTCAACACTAAAGGTAGGTTTATGGTTGCGTTCGTTCGTTCGGTCATTTGTTCGACCAATCATCTTTTGTACAAAATTTCAGAATCGTCAATTTTGAGCAATATGATTGGTGTAAAAAATTGTCAGAATGAACGAACGAACGCAACCATAAAGGCGGCATAATCTATTGAAAAGTGAATAAAAGGTCGATTCAAACTTAGGCATCTATTGAAAATTTAGTTGTTGTTTGCAAATTGACTTTGTGATTTGTTAATCGTCATAGCGAACGCCAAAAGAACGGGGAACTGAATGCACATGTTTTTATATATAGAAGATAAGATTGTCAAAATTCTACACAACTTATATTTATAGTAGTCCGCAACCAGCGCCATCTATTGAAAATAATCCGAAGTGGCTATTTAAATGAATAATCATTGTCAAAATACAATTTTCATCGGTGGTGTTAAGTGTATTTCCATACAAAATTCTTCTACAAAACGCAATTCTCGATTTTCCGATTTTTTTTTTTGATTTTTCGGTTTTCCATTTGGTTTCGATGTTTTTCGTGTTTACGGATTTTCCTTTGAGTTTTTCCGAATTTTTTCTTTTTCTAAGCCCCACTGTATTGAGATGGACAATGCACAAAAAGAATCATTCAAATTGATCGTGTCGTTCTCGAGTTTTTGCGAGACTAACGCACGGCAATTGATTTTTATTTAGATAAATAGATAGAGAAAATAAATAGATAAAATAAATAAATTGGATAAAAAACAACATAATTAAGATAAAATTTCTAGACTTAATAAAAATACGAAGAAGTGGATGATTTCATTTGAAGTTTTTGGCGTTACATTTAAGAAGCTTGTTAACCGATATGATAATATTGAATGGGATTCGTTTTACGTTAAAGAAGATGTTTTTGTTCCAAGGTGTTTCAAGTGCTAGCGATATCATCATATATATAATAAATGTGACAAAGAAGTTAGCTGTGTTAGATGCGCCGGTAATCATTATTTTAAGGATTGTAATATTAATTTATTAAAATGCAGTAATTGTGAAGAAAGTAACCTTCTTAAGGGCTAGTTATATAGCCGAAAACGAAACGGACCGAAACGAAACGAACGAATTGAATACATGAAAACATACTAAACAAATTATATAGAAGAAACGAACGGAGAAATTGATTCAATTCAAATTGCTTTCGTTTCGTCTTTGCGGTTATACACTATCGGTTATGTTTTTTTTGTTATCCTTAGTAGCACTAGCACTTATGTCAAATTGTCAAAATATTTTATATTTTGTATTAATTTACACATTTTGTATATTTCTATTTAGTTTGCCAAATATAAAATGGATTATCCACGTTAGTTTTCATACACACGAGAAGTAAACTTCAAATAATATAGAATTAAAAACAAATATGAAAATGTCAAAACCGTTTCAACAATTCGTCTATATAACCATATCTCTTTTGTCTTTCGTTTCGTTTCATTTCAGACCGTTTCGTTTTCGTCTATATAACTAGCCCTTTAAATTAAAATCTTGTACTAATCATAGGGCTGATAGTTCAAGTTGTTTTGTTTATTTAAGTCAGGTAAGGAAAATACAACATTTTACTGATTATACCAGTGGTTTCCAACCGCCGGTCCGCGGACCGCTGCCGGTCCGCGGAAATATTACAACGGTCCACAAAACTTTTCTATATTTTCCTGCTAAGACTAGCGGAAATATGAATAAATTTATTATTTATAAAATTTTAACTCATCATAAAATATTTTATAAAAATAAAACATCATATAAAATATAAAGATTAATTTAACAGAGAAGCTATAAAATATATAGTATATATTTAGTTTTTATTAAAAATCGTTTGTGGTGTATATGCGTAAGAGAAAGGATAATGTTGAGAATGAAATAAAGGATAATATGATTACGTATAACAGTTGTTTGTGTATACAAATTTAGTTTGTTTGGTGTAATTTTATAATTTATTTATTCCCCGTAATTCTGTGAATTGTGTGATAAAAACGTAATTATTTTTTTCAATACTATCTATGTATCAAGTGCATATTGTGTTTTTGAAAATATTAATTTGAATACTGAAAAAGTGAGTACAAAAGTAATTGATTAATCGTAAAAATGAGTTAAAAACAATTTCAAGGAACCTTATTAAACTTTTGTCATAAGCCGACTTCAGCACCACGTAGCTCAAGTCAATTAACTCCGATTCCTGAACCAACTGCTAGTTGTTCAAGTCAATCAATTTCGATGCCAAGTGCATCAGCTTTTGAAATTAGTAATCAATCAAGTTTATACAATAGTGATGCAGAACTTCATTCTCCGCCTTCGAAAAATAAAAAATAAAAATTATTCGGCGATACAATGCGGATTATTTGAAGTACGGGTTTATTGAACTCGCAAAAGGTGAAGTTGATACTCCAAAACCTCAATGTATTATATGTGGGGAGATTTTGTCGAACGAAAGTATGAAGCCAGCTAATCTTATTCGTCATATCAAAACAGAACATCCAGAGACAGAAACAAAACTAATTGATTTTTTCAACGTAAAAACATTGAGTTACAAATTCAAAAAAAATCGTTTACTGAAAGTTTTTCGGTTGATAAATCTCTGATGAAACCGTCTAATTTAGTAGCATTACGCATTGCCAAATGCAAAAAACCATACACAATTGCAGAAGATTTAATTAAACCCTGTTTAATTGATATATGTGAGGAAGTTTTAGGTGCTACAGCTCGGGATAACATAAAAGGATTGCCACTGTCTAATAACACAATTACACGCAGAGTTGCAGATTTATCTGCTGATATTGAAGATCAGATAATTTAAAACGTTAAAGAGTCTATTTATTTTGCAATACACTTAGACTAATCTAAGGCCGTGCCTTGACTTTTGAGTCAGACGGTCGTATTTCTTTTTTTTATATTTTTCGTTTAAATTTTAAATTATTGTGCAAATTGTTCATAATATACGAGTTTTTATAATTACATATATAATTTATAAGAATTTCACAACCATGGAATGCATGCCTGAACCAAGAGACGGTCGCATAAAAGTCGTGTGAAATATAGGAACACAAATAACGTGGTGGATCAAATTTGTTTCGAGATGGATTAGAAGAATGAAGAAGAAAGCGAGCTCATCGAATATGAGAGTCACTGTGAGCCAGATAGTAAATATTTGGGTACTACGTCTAAAAACAAACCAATTCATTCGTTGACAAAAATGGGACAAACACAATATGAGACATTTTTTTTTAATTATGTAAATTATACGGTCCACTACCAACTACTTACTCTATTGTAAATGAGCAAAAATTGCTCAAAATGGAATAGGTTGGATGTAGTGGATTTCTGAAAACAAATTTTACCTGTAATAAATAAATAAATAAATAATTTAATTTAATCTACTGACGTGTCAAACAAAGCCATATTTTTATGCTTTGTTCGATATATTGATTACAAAGTAAAAGATATAAAAGAAGAATTTTTTGCTGCATTGAGTTACCTTCTCATACGACGAGCTCCGAAATCATTACGGGCATCGATGATTATATGAAACTGAATTCTCTTGAATGGATGTACTGCGTTAGATTATGTACAGATGGAGCAGTCAGTATGATCGGTAGGCCTTCGGGAGTTGCGAAGAAAATTAAAGAACTAGCTGCTATCGAAATGGTATTTATTTATTGCATGCTACATCGTGAACATTTAGCAGCAAAACTAATGTCAACACAATTAAATGATGTTCTTCAGGAATCGGTTAAGATTGTTAACTTTATTAAGAATAATGCACTTAATTCAAGATTGTTCACGATTTTATATCAGGAAATGGGGTCTGACAACGAACATTTATTACTGCATGCCGAGGTTTGTTGGCTTCCAGAGGAAAAGTCCTCAAAAGATTATTTGAATTGAGAAAAGAGGCTGAAATAATTTTAGAACAAAAAAGGAGTCAGTTCGTTAATATTATATCTGATAAAAATTGGCTAGATAAGCTCGCATATCTTTCAGATATATTTGCGCTCATTAATGAATTAAATTTAAGCATGCAAGGAAATATGACCACTATTTTCAATTTGTATAATAAAATTGATGCATTCGAAAAAAAAAATTAACATTTGGCAAAATAGAGTAAATATAATTATTTTGAAATGTTTACCTCTCTCAGTGAATTCATTTCGACTGAAGATATTGCCACTGCAGTCATTATACCTATTATTGCGGAGCACTTAGAATCTCTGACGGATACGTTCGATACTTATTATCCAGCAGAAGAAGATAAACGATCTGGAAATTTGTGGATTACTAATCCATTCGTGGAACATCAAGATAATAAACTGACATATGAAGAAGAACTACAACTAATTGAACTCAGTTCAGATTTAATTTTAAAATCATTATTCGCAAAAAAGAGTTTAGCTCAGTTTTGGATACAAATAAAGGAAGAATACCCACTATTATTCCAAAAGGCTGCGAAATAATTATTACCATTTGCAACTACATATTTATGTGAATCGGCAGTTTCTGCTATGACTGTCATAAAAACCATGCATGTTGCTCTTACCAACATAAATCCTGGAATTACTAAGTTAGTAAAGGACAAAGACGAACAAAAGTCACATTAATATACATAATTAAAATTATTTTTAGATTAACTTTTTAATTTTAGAATTATTGTTATATTTTTTTGTGTATATATATGGAACTGAAATAAAAAAATATGAAATTTTACATAAATGTGTACTTAAAATATATAAGTAATTTAAAATATTCACGCCGCGAAATTAACCGGTCCGCGGTTATGTTTGCGTTGGGAACCACTGGATTATACCATTAATTCAAATGTTAATGCAAAATAATTTGTCTAGCCCCTATTTTGATAATACTCATTCCGTGAACGATTTTAATATGCCTAACGTAATTCTTAAATCAGCCTTAAATAATAAATGTACATTTAATATTTGTCACTTCAATTCACAAAGTTTTTTACCTAAAAAAGATGAAATGCAATGTATCTTTTCAAATGTTAATCTTCATGCCATTTGTATATCTGAGACTTGGTTGAAATCATATACATACTACACCTATATTGGATAATGCTATCTTACTTGATGGGCTTAGAGTTTTTCGAAACGATAGACCTCGTAAACGTGGAGGCGGAGTATGTATCTTCGTGAGAAAGTCTATGTCAATTAATAAGAGGTCTTGTTAATCGGAATGATTGTACCAAATAGTAAAATTATACTTGGCGTTGTCTATAACTCTCCTGGATCTGATTTTATAGATGTCTTGGAAATAATTTTAGGAAATTTTTCTATTTGCTACTCTGACGTTATCCTTGTTGGGGATTTTAGTTATGATATGCTTTCTTCTAATTCTTCAACAATCCAATTTAAAAATATTGTTATAGTAGATTCAATGTAAGTATTTGCAATAATGAACCAACTCATTTTGTTCAAAACTCATCATCACTGTTGGACTTAGTTCTTTGTAACTCAAATAAAATGAATTTTATTTATCAAATTTTGAAACCTGGAATTTCTCATCATGATCTAGTATTTTTTTCTTATGATGTTGCTCCTCAGTTTGAGAAAAATTTCTTTGTGTACAGAGATATTAAAAGTATTAATATAGCTCGTTAATCGATGTATTGTAATTCTCTTCAATGGGACTTATTTAGTAGAGATTGATGACCAAGTTGCATTTTTTAATAGTATGGTTATTGAAAAGTATAATAGATTTGTCCCTATAAAATCCTTTATAATTGATATCAAGAAACAGAAATGGTTTACAACTCAAAATTTAGATTTCATGAAAAAGAGGAACAGGGCTTATGGTTAGATGGACAGTGCTTCGAACTGACAATAGTTGGAATGAATATAAATACCTCAGAAATAATGGTTACTTCACTTAAGTGTAAATCAAAACAAGATTTTTTAATGAATAAATTAGATCCTAAACTTTCACCTAAAATCTTTTGGAATAATTTAAAAAGCCTTGGCGTTGGAAAATTTATTACGCAGGCACAGATTCCATTTACTCCACACAATCTTAATAAGTTTTATTGTAAACCTAGTTCTAATTCTTCAAAATTTTCATTTAGTGTAATCTCTGAAGACCAACTTTTTAAAGAAATTTATTCCTTATATTTCTCAATATCTGCTCTATATTTTTAATAATATTATATTATTCAATCTTATTTTCCTAGTTGTTGGAAGAAAGCTAAAATTACTCCATTGTCAACAACTAAGAATGTTAATATGATGTCTGATTTAAGACCAATTAGAAAGCGTTACCTTCTATCTCTAAAATTTTAGAAATTATTATTAAAAATTAAATCACAAGTTTTTTGCTGAAAATTGAGTTACTTACATCAATCAGCATACATACCAATGCATAGCAACACCTCTGCGTTGCAAAATATAACTGGCGATATTTGGCAAAATATTGTTTCCAATAAATTTACCGCACTATCACTCTTGGACTTTTCTAAAGCGTTTGGCTCATTAAATCATTATAAACTTTGTGTTAAATGATCGTCATTTTTTAACTTGTCAGGATCTGCATGTAGATTTATTTATTCATATTTAAGTAGTAGATCACAGCTTGTTGAGATTGATGGAATATTTTTGCATATTATGGAGCTAAGTTGTCGAGTTCCATAGGGTTCAGTGCTTGGTCCGTTACTATTTTCGTTGTTTATTAATGGTATTTATATTTGCTTTAGATTTTCATAATTTCATCTTTATGATGATGGCTTGCAGGTTTATAATGAAATATCGAATAAAAATGTTTGTATGATAAACTTAAACAGTGATTTATTAAGAATTGTAGAATGGTCGAAACAAAATGATTTATTACTTAATGCAAACAAAACTTAAGCTATTATTATTTATAAACCAAAGTTGAATAAAAATGATTTCCAAAATTTGATTGTGCGTAACGAGTTAATAACTTACTTTGATACAGTTAGGAACTTAGGACTATAGGATGATTATTTAATTTTTAAATTTAAACTATTATTTTTATGTTACTTTCACTGTATATATTGCAAATACTTGTATTAAATTCTTAATTTTTTATATATTTTAATGTTTCGTGTTATTTTCTAAATAAAAGTTTCCTAGCTTAATTAGGTACATTCATGATAAATAAAGTGAATAAATAAATATTTTTCATATTTAAACTTTCCATATAAAAAGGAGCGACCGAAAATATTTCTAAAATATTTAGTTTAGCAAAAAAAAAAACAGGCACACCAATTTGTTTTTGGCGGAGGACATTTCTTACATTAAAGTCATAGGCGTAGAGTTGACCTATTCAGCGCCAGACCTGGAGTCTAGTATTTTTAAAAAGGCTTTGGCGTTCGTGTGATATGTCATTTTCAATTAATACTTTTGCGAGTAACGGGATGTGATTTTCTAAAATAGACCAAACGGTTACTACCTTCCTTTTATTACGTTTATTATGTACATAGATGAATAGAATATGTACATAAATCTCCAATCCTCCACACCTTATTTCTAAATCGTAAAACTAAACTTACCGGACTTTTGGTGCAAAAGTCTAGAGAAGAGTAGAGAGAGGAAAGTTGGTTAAATATTTTTTTGCAAAACGAATAGAAATAACTTCACTTACAATGTAGCAATTGTTAATCACATCCATCAAAATCAAAAATTTTAATTACAAATTTAATTACCGAAAGCCAAGAGATATCTCATATAGATTTTTTGTTCAAAAGTGAGGCCCAGCCATCAAAGAAATAATGCCAATAGTAGAAGCCCGCACCGTGAATGTGAAGGTATGAACGTAAGCAAAACCTCAGTGTAGGTTTCATATCTAAAGTAAGTTAAATTAATATTTTATTTGCGGGACTCCTACGAGTATGTAGGCATAACCTAATCCGAAATTTGGCCCTGAAAGTTAATGCCATCTGTGGCCCTATTCTGGCTTTCCCTGGGAATAGGGAATTGGGAAAAATATTTTCATAACATTTTTGTCTAAATTGTATTTTTCTAGCCTACTAAGGGAACATGTTAGGTGTTAATATTTTCGAAACAAAGTTAAATGGGAAAATATTTTTCCCTATAAAAATTTTGTGGAACAAAAGTTTCCCAATTCACTTTGTTTTAAAAGTTTTACACTAAACTTATTTCCGCAGTAGGCCAGAAAAATATAATTTTGACAAAAATGCTATGAAAATGTTTTTCCCAATTCCCTATTCCCAGGGAACGCCAGAATAGGGCCACTGAGTAGCAAAAAAATGCTGTCGCTTATTTCTGAATATTAAATATTAGAGCCTTATTTTTATGCATGTGTTGCTATTGTTGCATTGTACTTTTCCATTTTATATGAAAGATCGGTTTAATTAAAAATTAAATTGCTGGAATCTAAGAGATATCTCTTTCGAGAATATTTGCTCAAAAGTTAGGCCAACCCATCACAGATATAACGTCAGTAGTTCAAGTAGGTAGATGTACAAGTTTGATCGTAAGCAAAATCTCAGTTAAGGTTTCATATCTAAAATGGGACCTCTCAATTTATTGAACGATTATTCATATCAAATCGAAAAGTACAGTAACAGCCTGAATATGACACACAAAAATTCACCATGCGCTCCATTATTACAAGAATATTGTGTCGATATGATGGCAAACATGATTTCGGGAAGGTTACATTACATCCGCATTCCACACTAATCAAGCAAAATTAAGAGCTGAAAACTATGTTCCCTTGGGAGATGCAGATCAAACCATTGACGCCAGAAATATGGGTCAATACGTCATATTGCCCTGGCTCTCACCGGGTCACCAACCAAAGTACCGGCATGAGAAGACCCAAGATGATATGACCTATGTCAGAAATTTTGGCATACCAGGTATATTCTTCACTTTCACGTGTAAACCCGAATGGACTATAGGTGGAGCTATTTCCTAATCACAGATCTTTTGATAGGCCGTCATCATAGCACAAGCATTCAATTTAAAATGAAAAAGACAACGAAATGTTAATCCAAAATGCAATATTCGGTGACAAAAATAGGATTACTTCATGCACATACTCTCCTACGGTCGCAAACGAAAATACAGCCAGAATAAGTAAACTGCCCAAGTAGCACCAAATAACTTTATGGTTTTATGACCAAATCCCGACGTCGGTGCAACCGCTAGCAACTAGAAAAATTAGTCATTTTGAACGTAAAACTAAAATTTCTTATCTATCGGTCGGTGCGACCACCATACGACGGTATCTTTTACCAGTCGACATCAAGTTATTTTTTATCGAATTGGCCAACTTATTTGACATTTTCTAACTATTATTCGACTACTGTAACTTGATGGTCATTATTTACCCACGTGCCAACTCTTTAGTTTACCGGTCGTTTACCCGATATTTAGTGACCAGTTAGCCACTTTATTGTCATTGTTTGACATATGCACGACGACGAAATAACATTTTTTACATAAGTATCACAATTTTGTGACATAGTTGACAGCGCTTGACAATTTTATCGAGAAGAATATTATTTATCGGCAAACGTCAAATGTACAAAAATTTATTATTTATAAATAATAAAATATGGATCATTTTAAATTAAAAAAGAAACCGTTTAAACATTCGACATCGGTTTGAACAATTGAAAATGTTATTTTGCTGTATACTTTTACACCAAGCGCGTTGACTACAAATTGGAACTGTCAAAAAATTACGATATATGTTTTATATTTTCGTTTTTGTTGTTGCTTTAACTTTATGCTTGTGTTGCTAACTTTAGAGTCAAAATTTTGACAATTAAGTTAAAAAAAATAACCAAGTTGTTGCCAGAGTGACAAATTTGTTGGGAAAATAATTTATTTGATGATGAAATAACTTTTTAGTGATTTTTCAGAATCGTTTGCTATAAATTAGTCTTTATTATAACTTTTTGTCATTTTCATATACATTATGACACTCGCCATTTTTTCTTTAGGTTTCATTAAAAATTATTTACTTCTGAAAAACCAAATTTGGTATTTTGAAAATTTTCATGACTATATGTAAATATAGTATCATAAGTTTTTAGAGTAATTTAATCATATTTGTTTAATTTTATTTTTTTGAAATATCAACTTATATTTTAAAATAAACAAATTATGGAAGCGCGTAAGTTTTGAGTTTGGAAACAGGTACACATTTACAATACAACTTAATTTGTTTGAAAAAATAAGCCGTAATTAACACCAAAAAAGAATTATTAGTTTCACAATAATTCTATCAATTTTAATTTTTGTGAAGAATCTTTTAAAGTAGGAACATTTGAACATTTTATTTTATAAAACAAGAAAATGAAATAAATAACGTGATGAAAAAGACAACACGATTATTTATATATTATGAAAAAAAAAAAAATTCTGTCTCTACAAAATATAATCCGAATGACGGACGAAATTAGTTTTTTTAAGTCCTCCAAGAAGTTGCTCTAATTATGTCATCGTACAATGCGACATCGATCGCACATTGAAGATGTAAATAAGACTTCGAATGACATTAAAAAGCCGGAAAAAGCAATGGGTGGTGTCACTTTGGCCTTCGCTAGAAACTTTCGCTAATCATTGCCTGTAATCCCTAAAGGAACGCGAGCAGACATCATTAAAGCGCGTTTAAATTCATCACGTCTGTGGAGTTTGATTCAAACCTTTACTAAACCTTTTAATAAAAGACACGACAGCAAATTTAGGAGGTAGTGGCTATCGTTTTCGGGTTAATTATTTAAAATAGGCGACGGCAAAGTGCCTGAACAAAACAGCCTAATTAAAATTGGAAATGAGTTACAAAAGTCTGCAATAACTCATTTTGAAAAGGTACTTAATGACTTCTAAATAAATTCTTCGATAAACACTATCATATATACAGAAGACACGGTTCACTATATCCACAAGAGTTTCTGAATTGTCTAAATTTATCAGGACCCACCACTTTGCCTTAAAATGAAAACTGCTAATTACAAATTTTGTATTAATTTGCTACCAGCGCAAAACAGTGGATTAGAGAACTAAAATACGGATAATAAAGTTGTTACTTGGTCTAGTTCTTTACAAGAACAAGTCACCTGATTACATTGATTTTATTTTGCTGAGGTTACATAATGCGAGGGAGGTTCGAATTAACGATTGATTGTTCCATTGAATCTTAGCCTGGTTCCTTTGGTGCTGGGTGAGTCAAAAGTGCATGTCGGGGAGTAGGGAAGGGGGAGGAAAAGCGAGAGGTGGAGAGGTTTATTGGTGTGATTTGTAATTCCGATACCCAATCAACTTAATATACAGGGACGTTAAATTTTAGATTTGATTTCTTTTTTGTTCACTGCAGCCTGACGAAGACACCACTTTTTCATGGAAAAATACAAATTCTCATGTGTTTGCAACCAACTAACTTTTGGTAATCTCATCTCGTTGCACATATGCTCCAATTTGAAGTTAAATTGTAATAAAACACACACATTGTTTGATAAATATCTACATTTTTA
The DNA here is from genome assembly GCA_947310385.1 of Nephrotoma appendiculata. Classification (NCBI taxonomy): domain Eukaryota; kingdom Metazoa; phylum Arthropoda; class Insecta; order Diptera; family Tipulidae; genus Nephrotoma; species Nephrotoma appendiculata. Next base: position 246,892,339 of record OX371223.1, on the reverse strand, counting down.
AATGATTTTTGGTCGCTGTCTGGGAAGCTACTGTCTTTGGCAGGAATTACACTATAAAACATCTTTGACAAAGGTATACATTTTCTTTGATAGTGTAATTTGCATGTTTTATAAAAGTATCACTTTTACAGAATGTTTTGATCAAAATTAGCCTCATGCTGGTAAATTTGATAAATTATTCTTGACATAATCGCTTATTCAAAATGGGGACCAAATACAATTGGATGGCAAAAACCACCAAAGCATTAATTCACGAATACGAGGCAAATGAATTTTTCTACAACCAAAAACATAGCGAATATTTTTATTAACGATATAATAATAAAAGCGTTTAATGTTGCTGCATACGCTGCCCGTTGTTGCTCCATTTTTACTGAAGTTTAGGAAAAATTTTGATAAAATCTTTTATGTAGTGTAATTTTCAAAAATTCTTTGATCAAAATTCTTTAAAAAAAAATGATTCAAATATTTTATAAAACACCTTTGACAAAGAGAAGAGCAAACATACAAGACACACCATAACATCCGCTGAAATAGAAAAAATGTTAACAGAGAAACGTCGCTTAAGAAGTATCTGGCAAATTAATCGATCACCAGATGCTAAACATAACTTTAATCAGGCAAAAAGAAAACTACAAAGTCTACTACAAAAAAATAAGATGGATTATATGCAAAATTATCTCAAAGTATTATCTCCTCATTCGGACACAAACTATTCATTATGGAAGGTCACTAAATACCTTAAACGGCCTCAGCAACCAAATCCGCCAATTCGTCTTTCAAACGGTGAATGGGCTAGAAGTGATGAAGAAAAAGCTAAAGCCTTTGCTGATCATCTTGAAAGTGTATTCACTCCAAACCTTGGATTATCGGTGGTTCAAACAGAAAATATAGCAATCAGAACTGTGAGGAAATTTAAGATAAAGAAACCACTGGTAAAGCTTATTATTGCACATCAAATTCAATTAAAGAAAGCCCCTGGGTATAATCAAATTACAGGTGAAATGCTTAAACAACTGCCTGAGTGGGCCTTTGGACTACTGGCTCAAATATTCAATTCAATTTACGAATCAGGATATATACCTGAGTGCTGGAAATTATCAACTATAAAAATGATCCCGAAGCCTGGCAAGGATCCTACCAAAGTCTAGTCATATAGACCAATAAGCTTACTACCAATCGTCTCGAAAGTATTCGAAAAAACTATTATCGAAAATATTAAACCGGAACTACGAAATATCGTCCCTAGTCATCAATTTGGTTTCAGAGCCAAGCATGGAACCATTGAGCAAGTTCACCGAGTAGCTACTGAAACAAGGTCAGCATACGAAGATAAAAAATACTGCTCCGCCGTATTCTTGGATGTTGCCCAAGCATTCGATAAAGTTTGGCACGAGGGTCTGCTTCATAAAATAAATCTTAAATTGCCAGAAATTTACCAACTTATGAAGTCGTATTTGTCAAATCGCAGATATTATGTCAAATACAACACCTCTAAATCGAACGAGAAAAGCATTCTGGCTGGAGTACCTCAAGGTAGTGTGCTTGGCCCAACTTTATATTTAATTTCCCCTTCAGATATACCAACGTCTTCGCAAATTCTGACGTCTACTTTCGCAGACGATACGGCAATCGTATGTAGCCATAAAAATCCAAAAACGGCGTCCGAAATTCTGCAACAACTTATTTATGATATCGAAATATGGCTAAAGAAATGGAAGATAAAGGTCAATGAAGAGAAATCGACCCACGTAACATTCACTTTAAATAAGCTTACTTGTCCGCCTGCCACAATGAACGGAATACCAATCCCTCAATCAAAATCTAGATCGACGGTTAACTTGGCGAAAACATATTGAAATGAAACGAGACCATATCAAATTAAAAATTGATAAAATGCATTGGTTGATGGGGAAATATTCAACTATTGACCTAGAATACAAACTTCTTCTGTATAATACAATGATTAAACCAATTTGGTCGTATGGTTGTCAATTAGGGCAATCAACCTCAAATTCGAATATCAACATTGTCCAACGAACACAGTCAAAAATTCTGAGAATGATTACAGGAGCACCCTGGTTCGTAAAAAACAAAAATATACATAAGGACCTTAGCATCCTAACTGTCAAAGATGAATTGAAAAAGATGCGGATCAGCTATGCAGGGAAACTGGTATCTCATCCGAATTTGGTGGCGCGAAACCTACAAGATATACCTACGTCTTCGCGATTAAAGAAGAAAACGATGGCTGTAATAGCATAAATTAATAAATTATTAAGTTTACTTATTGAACAAAAGTAGATTCTGCTCCCGCAGATTTACATAATTACCTTAGTTTTTAAGATTTGAAAACTTATTGTTATTTTCATGTTTGAAAGATTCAATAAATAAAGATAATTGTTAAAAAAACAAAAAAAAAAACCTTTGACAAAAAACTTTTATAGTGTAATTCCAGCCTTTTACATAATATTCTCCTTTAGGTCATCGATTGATCTGATCGTAGGCGTAAACTTCAGCATTCAAATTTTCACATTGGAAGGGAGTATCGCAAAATCTAAGGAGAAAAATAATGTTTCCCGTCCGTAAAATCATTTACTCTATGACTTTCAACAAAAGGAGCTAGTGGTGTAAAGGTTGTGGGGCTTAATAATAGCTGTAATAAAAAATTTTCGTTCGGTGGTCTTAACCGGAGAACCATGAATCAAATTCATTTCGCTGTATAATTCTAAAATCGTATTCTTTCTTAAACTTTTCATCTCCCTCTAAAACTTTCACACAAAGTAAAATTAAAGTAGAATCATGTAAATAAATAAAACAATATCTGCCTACACGCAGAGTACACAGTTTCCCCTTTTCTCAATCGCCGTCGATTTGATTTTTAAAAAACATCTTTAAATACCGCAAATTGTTTTTATTGTACAAAAACCACTTAACAATTTTTCATTATTTTTGTATTCCTTTTCCTTGTGAAGAGTGATGTTTATGAAAAGAAAACAAAATTATGAAAGTTTTGGTCATTCCATAATAAAAAATAAAATCCTTTTTCGTCCTGTCGCCCCTACAATTTTCTCGTAAATAATATTATGTAATACCACAACTTCTTCGAGATTAAGAAATTAGATAAAAATAAAAATACACCGAGTATAAAAAGACAATAAGCTTTAATTCTTCTTAAAGCTCTTATTATTTTTGGTATTATAGAATTTAATAGGATGTGCGTAGGTCACACAAAAGTAAAGGGTTATCCAATTCAAGCTTGATAAAGTAAACTTAAAAAAAACACACAAAATATTCGGAATGTATTGTAATTTTTATTTCATTTTACAGATTGATCCTTGCCATTTTTAGTTAAACAAGATATCATTCAAATGTCCTCCACGGGACTTCTTACAGGCCTTGATTCTTTTGAGGTAATTTTCAATGACTTTTCGGCACATTTCGGGCGGTATCTCGGCCATTACCTTACGAATATTAGTTTTCAATTCGTCAAGAGTTTGAGGATTGTTTGCGTAAACACGATCTTTCGCGTAGCCCCACAAAAAGAAATCCAAAGGCGTTAAATCACAGGATCTTGGAGGCCAATTGACATCAGCCAATCGCGAAATCAAACGTCCAGGAAATTTCTCTTGCAAAAGATCTCGATTTGCTCGTGTTACGTGACTGGTTGCTCCATCCTGCTGGAACCACATATCGTCAAGATCATAATCTTCGATTTTCGTAAAAAAATAATCGGTTAACATGCGGCCATAGCGCTCAGAATTGACGGTAACGGTTCGTCCATGGTTGTTCTAAAAAAAATACGGCCCAATCACACCACCAGACCACAATGCGCACCAAACAGTGACTTTTTCCGGGTGTAATGGCTTCTCTACAATCAATTGTGGATTTTCTGAGCCCCAAATTCTACAGTTTTGCTTATTAACGTATCCAAATGAGCTTCATCACTGAAGCTCAAGCGAAAAACACAAGCGAAAAATGAGCTTCATCACTGAAGAAAATTTTGTTCGAAAAATCAGCATCGACGGATTTAATAATTTTAACGCATTGGTCGATTGTTAAATGCTCCATATTCTTAAATGGCAGAATGTCAACTAAATAAATGACAGCGTACTTGACGTTTATCTTTGACAGATGTCGGCATACAGATTTCTACTTTATCAACCTCGAATTGGATAACCCTGTATATTAAGGAAATTCATGTAGTGACAATAATTTGGAGTACCCTAAAACAAAATTTTCTATTTTTATGTTGACTTTGGAATATTATATTCCGTACGATTATTTTGCACAAAGGCTGAATTCAATAAAATACGAATATTTTGCTCCTTAAGTAACAATACTGAGCTGAAAATTTTACAAGAAATCCCCTATTTTCTTAGACTCAATTATCCTCTTTCGTATTTCGGTATACATTATGTATTTTAAACATTTTTCTCCATTTTCAACCTCGTCCCATTTTCCAATTCATTTCTTTTCGAGATGTACTCGTACTCCACAATAATAATGGTTTAAATATCTTTAAGATATCTTATGTAAGTACGTGTGTTTGTTTTATATTTATACGCTTGTTCCCTTCAAAATTTATGAATTTTTAACCTCGGTATTATGTGAACGAAGGATTAAAAAAAATAATAACGCGGGTATATGTACTCCAATAATTAGTAGCTCTGTTTGTGCTTAAAAATAAAAATTATATAAAGTTAAAAAAGCGGAAGGAGTACTCGTATTACAGGCTTTCGTAAGCCCCTTTTATTACGATGAACTAATTTAATCTCGAGAACGCGAGTCACATTTAAAATAATTCGAAACGATTTTGGTAAATCGAATGTATCATTTAAACCCGTTAAGAACATTTTTCAATCAAATAAATTTAATACAAGACGGTGGAAAACGTAAAGATCCATCAATAATAACTTAAGAATCTAAATAACAAAATCTTGTTTCGTTCGTTGAAATTGGTATATAGCGGTTGTTGTTGCTGTTTTATACGAAACGATAATAAAGAAACGAAAATGAGAAATAACGGTAATAGATTGAAGAAAAAAAGTTTCGTTGATATTTTGCTCACGTTGGTAAATTTTATTGCTAGAAAACACCCACATATACAAAATAATTCATCAATATGTACGTTTTTTGTAGCATAAGAAATTTTAGTATACATTTCAAAAGGAGATGGAAATCCCATTACTCTCACGAAAAGTAAAGTGCACAAATATAACAACAAAAAAATTCGGTTCATTTATTTGATGTATCTGCTGCCAACTGTTCTGGAGATAAGAAAGACACTGGACGTGCTGGATGCCTGTTTAAAACAAGGGCCTACGTACATATAATTATTATGAAATCTGTAACCTTGAAATAAAAAATTGATCTGAATACATTACAATTGGCCAAAAAACTACGGTTACATGAAAATTAATTTTCTCAATATAGTAGCAGTATTCCGCTGTACGGTTAAGTTCATTAGTCTAGTGACAAGAAAGTTCTTGAAAAATCGGGATACAAGCACGAACAAGGCTGGTTCTTCGAATGCAATCTGCAGGGACAAAAGCACAGGCAAGGATGGTCTCCTCGTATAAACTTATACAACCAGGAAAGAAAAGCAACTAGCAAAGCTTCATCAGATTCCGTTAGTGGACAGGACGGACGGGGATATGGAAACGGTTTCATGAGCTGAATGAATATTGAAACAAAGCAAGAGGGTTCGTTTGAGCGAACTCTGCCCAAAAGGCAGAGTATGGATGATTCCTCTACAGAAGAATGCAAATAGGACTAAGATGCCGGAAACTACAACTAGGCCTTTCAATGATGTGCTAAAAGAGCAATTAATGGCAGTTGTTTTTGATAAAGCTTGTGTTTCCAAAATATTCGACTCTATTGCTTCTAGTTTGCCGTTACCCGGGTATACCCGACTTATTTATGATATCCCTTTTCCGGCCCGCGAACACAATCGTATACGAAAGAGAATCATGATAAAAAACAATACGTCATTACAAACTATGGTTATATACATACACATTTGTGTAAGGTGGACCTAAATAGAAGCAAACATCAAAAATTCTGGCCGGGAAAAGGGATATATGAATTTTGAAAATACGATTGTTTTGAATTGTTAATAATGCCTGGTACAGGTGCTCCATCCGTTCAGTTAATTTAAAATCATTATCCTTTTAGTGAAGGTTTGGAGAGATATTTGTGATTCTTGAAATGCCGTACGGTTCTATTCCACTTTATCTGATGATCATAATGATTTGAACGATTGTTTGACAATAGTTTTTGAAGAATAGGTAAGAGAGTCGTTTGACTTTAGGTAGCTTCTTTTATGACGAAATATGAGTAGCGAGACGGTTTCTATAATGCGGCATCGATTTATTTCTAGTTCAATGGCATCAAACAGCTCCTGTGATAATAAAGAATTAAATTTTTTAAATAGTTGGAATAGAGCACTTAAAACTTCGCTAAAAATTGCAATTTAACTGTCGGAAATTTGCTCAACGCCAAGTTTATTAAACAGAATTTATATGCGGATCAGGGGTATTGCTTATACCTTAGACAAGCAAATTAGATTTTTCATTTGAACTAAAAAATGAAAACAAAACAAACTTCTGATAATTCCAATGTCATCATTGTATCTGTGATTTTTCGATAAACTGCGTATACGTATACGAAAAAAACAAAACATTTTTGATTGTATGCGGCTATTTACAGAAAATGAAATCGCAGTTTAAATTTTTACGTTTACATAGGATGAAATATCTGTTTTAGGTTGTCTCAGCTTATACTATAGTACTTTTCGGAAACGCTGGCTGTATAAAAAGTACTTAGATACTTTCGTACCGTTTTCAGTACTTTTAAGAAAATTCAAAAATTATCACTCGTAATCCGCTTATGGGACAATTTTTGTTGAAGAAAATAATAACAAAATGTAATGCTATGGATTTCATCTAGTAAATGGGTGGCCCATTTAGCATTTTCAATTTCAACTACCGGTTATTTCGAGTGTGGCAACACACTTATTCGTGTTATGACAGAAAATTACTTCAATGTAAATCAAGTGGTGAGTCTTCTACATAAACTCTTAAGAAATTGGAAGATTCAGTAGAAATGTAATCCCTACAAGGCAATTTGTGGATCAATTTGTGAAGCGAGTTCGTGAAACTGGATTGCTATTGTATAAACCAACACGTGCACGTGCTTTCACAGTGCGTATAGAACATTGCAGCTGTAGCTCAGAATGTGTCTGATATGCCCATCAACATCAACTCGCCATTGTGCTCAAGAATTGAACATTTCACGCAGTTCTGTGAAAACTTCGGTATAAAGGCGCGTAAGTTCAATTAGTGCAGGAGCTGAAGAAAAATGATCTCCCGCAATGTTCTCGGTTCGCTAATTAGGCTGTGGAATGCTTGGAATAAAATGAGCATTTTTACCGAAAAATCGTCCTTTTCACGAAGCTCATTTTCATTTTGGACGCTGCGTCAAGAAGCAAAATTGTCGTATTTGGGGCTCAGAAAATCCACACGTAACCATGAAGCCTCTGCATTCATAACGAGTGATTGTTTGGTGTGAATTTTGGACTGGCCATTTTGGAGCCATTGGTCCAATTTTTTCGAAAATGAGCAAGGAGCCGCCCTTATAGTCAATGGGGAGCGTTACAAAGAATTAGAGCCAAATTTAATTGCAAACGGTAGATGGGCCACTCTGTACTAGCTTGAGCTTAGTATTTTGAGTCAAGCGCAAAATTTTGTAAGAGCCGCTTTTGTAATTATTAAAAGTTTTAAGTGTAAAATCTAAATAATAAACCTAAAATTGAAATTTATTTATTCTCGACAAATTCGCTTCAAAATTAAAGATGAGGGTGACTTCTTGAGGGCACCAAACAGGTAGAGGCCCCGCCTAACAACTTGAACATACAAATACGGAGATGTCCACTTCAATGGGATTACTTTGTGGATCCTTGGACGAATCTTGGTTCAATGGTGACCAGGTACTTAGAGTAAAGACTTCTAAATAAAAATTGCTATATGCAAAGAAGGTAGGTAAAATTCGTTCCGCATTGTTGCTAAAAATAATTTGCTAAAAATAATTTGAATATGTTTTCAAACTACAGTAATTCAGATATGGTCACAACAAACCGGGCAGTACAGGACCGAATATTTGGTGTAAAACATTTCTTGGAAAAAAACGCCATTTCTTCTTAAATTTTGGAAAACTGATTTGGACCGGTATTGTTGCAAATTAAATTAGGAATCTTCTAGTGCATTTTAGATAATTCGGAGGCCTGCTAAAATAGAATTGAACACTAAAGTAAAAAGTATTGAGTGTTCAGATTATTATTTTAATTCCAAATTCAAACTTTTCTCCACTACACTAGATAGCTTTACATAATCGTCCAACAAAACTTTTACACGTGAGATAGATAAATTTTTAAATAATCACAAATTCAAAATTTTAAAATCTCGAATCTCAATCACAATTTCAATTTTTTTAGGCATATATCACCATATACAGAAGTCCAACGGGGTTCGGTCCGGAAATGAAGCAGATTATTCTTCAGGTGGTATAAAATCAAGTAAATTGCCTTGGCAGCACTCTTGAGTTAATGTTGCTTCATGTTAAAAAGCACTATCATGCTGGAAACCCGAAGCAGTAATATTCATTTCCATACATCGCTTGGGTGTCGGGAAGCAAATAGTTTTCAAGAATGTTTTTAAAATAGTACTCAGTTGAGAATATCAAGACGATGGAAGTTTGGTTTCGAACTAATGAAACATTGAATTCTTTGTATTAAAAAATTCGGTCGTCTCATCAGCCTGCAGTGACCAAACTACAAAAATATTGAAAATACTTTAGACTAATCAAAGTATAATCACAATGCCTTATGCGATTTTTAATGATTCGCTACGCAATTGCCAAACCCTTGGTAACCTCGAATTTTATTGTATTTAACGCATATATGCAATTTCTATATGAAATTTTGGGTTATTCTGGATTGATGGCCAGATGGTATTTTTACATCAAGGTGAGGTTATCAAGACGATGGAAGGTTGGTTTCGAACTACTGAAACATTGAATTCTTTGTATTAAAAAACGAATTTCAACCGAATTTTTTAATACAAAGAATTCAATGTTTCATTAGTTCGAAACCAAACTTCCATCGTCTTGTTAACCTCACCTTGATGTAAAAACACTATCTGGCTATCAATCCAGAATAACCCAAATTTTCATAGTACCCAGTGTTGATTGACACCCCTTTCAACAAAAAACAGCAACAACTTTCATGTATCGGAAATTGCTCCTCAAACTATAATAGCTGAAACATTTTGAAGCCTTTACACTGCAAATCCCGTTTTTCAAAATTTTTTATTTTAAAATCATCCGTATTTTTAATTCACCTTTATCCTAGGGCTACTTTTATGGTAGTAATAATAATTAATTAATTTAATTTAATTAAAATTAAATTAATTTAATGGGAGGTTTAGGGAAATAATTACGGGATTTCAAAAATGAGATTTTGAAATACGGGATTTTAGGCCCAATCCTTAGACTTTTAATTACAGATCTTCTAAAACCAGATCTTATAAAAAAATGGCACATAATTATTGCCATTGCCATTTTTTTTCATATGGTAACTAAGGTTGAATAATTTGAAAAAAAAATCCAAATTTAAAAAAAATCCGAATTAAGTTAGTCGAATAATGATTTAAACTGATAGGACAGTTCCCAGTTGGAAATTTGTCAACATGCATGTGAATAATTTTTTACGGAAGACATACGTTGCTCATTTTTGCCAGTTTTTCTAAATTCGTATGGAAAAGACGGAAAATGTTTTTTGGCCGATTTTTGATGGTGTGTTGACTAAATCATTAATTAATCAGTGACAAGTCATATAAGTATCTCAAATGATTTATTCAATTGCACTCGTTCGACGACAAATTTGAGACATGTCATATACAATTCTTCTCGGTCTAAGTCTTCGGTCTTTCATCAAAGACCATTAATTATCAACGGTTACAAAACTTGTTACATACGGCAACCTGTGGCTGGATCAGAAAGTGGATAATATAACTTGGGAATCTCTTTAAAGGTGTTGTGCTCACTTTGATCGAAATTAAACATTGTCGTACAAGAACTAAAATGTATCAAAAATTATCATTTCCGTTTCAAGTTTGGCAAAATTATGTGGACCAGTTTTGTTGCAAATTTAATTTAGAATTCTTTTGTTTTTAATCGTTTATTTGCTCGAAAATGCTATGCTTTTTAATATATTTGCAATCAACGTTAAAAGGAAAAGCTCCTGTGGAAGCTTCTGCTTCCGATTAGCCAACTTCTGCCTAATATCAGTGGCACTACGCAACTTATGAAAAAAGGTTAAATATGAAGTTTTATCCAAATCAGTCAATCCATCTTGCCTGAAGAGAGGACACAAACAGAGAGACACCATATTGAAAACTAAACTGCAAAAATCTCGAGCTCAAATTTGCATGATCACTATACTTACGTTTATTTTGTAAAAGTACTAAAATTATTTCACGACAAATTGTCTAACGCAGCATTTACCCGACTGTGGTTTCACATTGTGCTCCAAAATTCTCTAGAACTTTGCCTACATTCCAAACTTAATTAAATCCGTTTTGGGTTTATAAATTCCTCAATAAAATGGGTATGGCTTAGATGCCTACCCACACACCACATCATGATTTGTAAACATTAAATTTTAATTTCAAAATATGAATTTTATTATGATTGCTGATTATAAAATATATAGACAATATTTATTTTCCATTTTATCTGTACATATCTGTAGCTATGTATGTATGTTTATACCAATTTTCATCAACAAGTATGATTTCCATGAATTTGTTTTATGCTGTTACATAAATTGTATACATATTTATCTGCTTATCAATTCGATTGAACATTTTTATTTTACTCAAATGTTATAAAGAGCTTGCTACACACATCCCGATATGGGAAAAATATTCAATTTATGTTTATATTTATGTTATATAGAAAATAATATTGGTTAAGATCAATCTTTATGTACTGGGGTTAGAACATCTCAAAGTTACGGGATTGGTGTATGAAACGTACATAAACGATTGTTATATTATCGTGGAGTCGATCAACTTTTTATTATTATAACCCTTTTAATGGGCAGATGAAACTGGGATTTTAGATTGTTGCTTTTATTGGATGCTTGGATAGTAAAAGAAACCTAAAATCAAAAATAAATGAAACAAATTTTCATTAGTTTCAGAAGCGTAAGTTTGCGTTTTTAATTTTGGAGCAACAAAGGTCCTATTTTAATAATTCTCTGAGAATACGGATTTGGAGAAATATTTACGAATAATTTCAGTTGAAATATTTTTTTTGTCAAAGGAAACGAAATACAACATCACATCTCTACCACAAGTGAAAAAAAAATTCTATTAGTTCCAAAAGTTATCAAAATGAGGTTAAAGGTTATGATTGAAGCGCGAAATAGAACAAGAGCAACAACGTCGAGCGTCAACAAATAAATAAAAAAAAAATCGCCGCGATATCGCTGTGGCTGTAGTTAACAGACGACGCTCTTGTTTCGGCATATGGCGATAAAAAAACAATTACAAACGACATAACCACGACATATATTTTCCAAGTCAAAATGGATTCTAAAAGTTAGCATACTTACTCGAATAATAAAAATTTTAAATTTATGAATATTGTTTATCTTTTTTATTTTCATGCTCCAAAAACTACTACTACTTAGGGCATTTTCAACTTATTGATTGATTGATTGCAAAGTATGACCAGACAAAAATCTTCATTAGAACTAAATAAATTAGCTTAATTAATAATATACACCTGATAAACCTCGACCAACTCTAAATTGCCAATCAAATAAAAATAAAAATATGATAAATATAATAATTTATTACTCAAACGATGAATACTTGGATGAAGGAATATTATTTAAAATTAGCCAATCTCCGAAATCAAACTGTGGAAGATTTTTATGAATAATCATTGTAAAATGTACCAAGAATAATGTGTATTACAAATCTAAACCACAGGCAAGGGTTCTATGTAAAACTGCAAATTTGCCTGCTTATACTAACGATTAATAACTTCATGATCTTCTAAATAAAAAAGTTTAAAATAGACGTAAATAACTTAGAAATATAGATAACAATAGAGCATATGTTAATACAACAACAAAAATTGTTAGCGAGTGTGCCAAACAAAACAACAGAAATGAAAAACCCTTTCTCGCGCAGAACTATACTAGAACAACCTACTAAATGAGAAAACTAGTACTCCACGCCTTTATGAGTTATAAAATATGTACAGTTATTATTATGATTATATAGTTAAAATTTATTTGTAAAATCATGTATTACTGTTTAAAAATATGTGTTAAAACACCTTTGTGAAGATAGCCCAATTTTCTATCCCCGAAAATCGAAAAAGTTGCTTATGGCAACTTATTATACATTTTTATGTATATTATTGTGACATTTAATTATTAATTACACATTTAATTATTCCATGAAATTTTTGAAATAGATAGTTGATTTTTTTAACATTTGTGGCACTACCAGAAGAAGCAATAAGAGCGATAAAAACTCTTTGATCTTTGTCTGCAAGGTTGACGAATCAATTAATATTAATAAAAATAAAAAAAAAATATTGAAAAAATTAAAAAAGTGAAAAATTTTCCCCTCCTAAAAACTGATAGGAAACAATCCTGCATTTAAAAATTTATACTCCTGACCTGATTTTCTCGATGTATACGGAAAGTAAAATTACGCCAAATATACCCATAGCGAACATCAAAAATTATTTTAAAAGTTCCTCCTTCACCAAAATGCAATATTTTTACTCTCACCCCAAAAAAATTTTTGTGTCATGATAGTTTTAGCTGTCATGACAGTAAATTTTCGGGGCTCACAGTAAAAACGTCGTGATTTTTTGGGCTGAGTAAAAAAAATGTCATGATAGCAATAATTAGTGTTGCCATCGCATTTTTCGGGGATGGAATTTGGGTTATCTTCACATACATTGTTAAAATAATGAAAAAGAAAAAAAATTAAAAACACTTATCTTGAGCATCCATTGGAATCAAAAATGTCCTACATATTGAAGAATTACATACAATGTATAAGATGCATTCAAGCAATGGTATCAAAATACATACATTTAACCGAAAATTGGTATGTACATTTCCTATACCATTGCAAGCGAAATATGCACAAATTACTATAATACGAACAACTTTTCACTTTACTTATTAAATTACATAAAATATTATTAATATTATTATTTATTTATCTATGAACACATATATATTAGTTAATTAATTAGTTAATTAAAACACATTTAAATTATTTATTTTTATTTATTTAGAGGAGAGACAAAAATACGTCTTTCCTCTACGACGTTCAATCGCCAACCATTTAGACTTATCTACATTAAAAACAAATGGCTATCTTGTTTCGCCGGCAATAAAAGCTGTTTCGCTTTCGCAAAGCCCACTTAGTTTTAATAATAGAGGCCAATTTTGGTTTCGGCGCTGAATTCTGCACTCCAACTCTGGGTCATAGTTGTGCTTATTAACATAACCGATCGTAATCGATGACGAAAATTCGCTTTGCATCCTGCCTCTGGTGGTATTTGAACCCAGTACCTCCCGGTCCAAGTGCCGGAGCCTTAACCACTTGTCCGGTCAACATAATTTACATTTTATTTTATAAAACCACTTGGTACACTTTCCGATCGTAAGATATCCTTTCTGTATTTTTTATGCGTGTTTTGGCAGCTTTTCACAAGACACTTCATTTTAATTAAAAAAAATTATTTTTATTACCCAATGATACACTGCTACATAACCTATTAACCATTTTATAATGTTTTATTTTAATTAATGATTTCAATATTTATTTAAAGCACAAAATTTTACTGTCAATTTGAACAAAACCAAAAACTAGTTTGGTATTTTTTCTCTAAAAATAACCGCAATATGCATTTTTTATATATAACCATCTGCTACTCATGAAAATTGTGTATGGGCAAAATATTATTTGCGATATCCCTTTTCTGGCCCACAATCACAATTAGGTACGTAAAAATTATGTACGAAAGAGAATTGTGCAAAAAATAAAACGCCATTACAAACTATGGTTATTATATACACATTTGTGTATGGTGGACTAGCATTCCTAGAATCGTGCTCGGTTCCTCAGGCTCGACCCTGCCATTTGTTTTGCGCATTACCTTGCAGCTATCTGTTTCTGTTTTCGGTCATGGTCAGACCTTCGTCGCTTTTTCACGCGCGCGTGTCGGTGCAAAAGTCATAGTGAAAATTGAGCAGTCCCATCGATCAATATCAACTCCTAAAGGAAGCCAGACAATTTTTATGTAAATGTTGATTAATAAGGCATAACAAACATTTGTATATATCGATCCCGAAATATTAAACCATACCACAAATACTAACAGCAAAACTATATCACAAAGGCAGTGTTGTTGCTTCTTATTATAACGAAAAATAGGTCCAAATGAATTTGCATGGCGTCTAATTATGACATCAACGCTGATTTTTGGTTTTTGATGAGGTATAGATAATACCTCCGTTTAAAATGTTTTGGACCAAGCTACAATTTTGCTACTTCCACTTAATTTCACAAATTCATCGAATTAACGCTGGTGTTAAATTATTCTATTGAATGTATTGCGTATCAGTGAAAAGTTCTTGACAAATATTACCACAAATAGCAATTTTTGTCGGTCATAGTCAACTGAGACCTATATTGCCATAGATTCGGAGGGTTAGAAACACTTCTTGAAATAATATTCCCACTCTGTGGACTTTTCCATGATAAGCCAGAAATTTCTAAAAATTGATAGAATAAAATTACCAATTATTTGAAACTTCAACCACGCAACGAAGCTCCTATAAAAGTTTCAAGTAATACCACAAAAGTAGCAAATTTTACCACTTTTAAACTGTGTCAAAAAGAAATCAGCTAAACATTATACCTATAAAGAGTTTACAGTTAGGAAAACATAATACCGCGTAATATATCAAAAGTATAGAACGCAAAGCCCATCAAAGCAAAGCTCATTGTATTAGTCGAATATGTAAACGGAAAAGTTTTCAGTTTTTGTTCGTGTATTGTAAAAAATGGGAAACCTATACAAAGATGTATATCTAAATACATATGCGACTAAATGTAAACATTATACACACATACACATTCAAATTGATATCCATATTATTAAAAAGACATTAAACTTAAGCGTTTTTCCTATTATTTTCCACTCAGTTCGTTCTGTTGTTTTGTCATATATGGAAAATTTCCCATCCCATTTTCCTATGTATTACACAATGTTGACCTAATTTAAGAATTTTATTTTTTGCTTTATAATTCCTCGGTTCTTTTCCTGTGTTCTGCTACATTTTTGTGTATGACAAAAAAAAGCTCATAGTCTTGAAATTTTTTTTTTGCCATCGTTTTGTGCGCTTTGAATCATTTTGTTTTTTTTTTTGCTTTCTCTTTTGATGGTTTTTTTGTTTGCCTGGGTGCGAGGTACATGATGTAGCCGGTGGTAAATCGCATGGTACATATAGACACATAGAAATTGTCTCAGATTTTAAAATTATTTTAAAGTTTTGCAAAGTTGAACGAAACAAAACGAATAATAAAATAAGGAAAAGTTTTAAACGTTAAATTGGTGTTGGTGAGTTGGAAATCCCGCTGGGAATACCTACTTTATATAAATATCTCTGGTATAAACTTTTAAATTGTACACAAAACAAAGTCTAAAATTCCAATGAGATCAATTTTTGGGGTACACAGTTTTATACAGTAGATCAAGCATTTGTAATACTTGGTAATGGTAATAAAATAAAAGAAAGAATGACGTATATTCGATGAAAATTGTTTATAAAATGAACGTATCAAAATGGAAAAATTTGCTTGCGTGAAAAAATAACCGATTATCGGTGAACCTAAGGTTTTACATTTCTAACATATTTGGCTATTTGCCCAACACACTGTTTTATCGTATGGAGTTATATAGAATTGTAGGCCAAACGGCTTCCATAAATTTTATTGAGTAAAATTGAGGGAGAAATCAGGCGCTCCTTCTTTTCTTTTAGCCCTTTATTGGTATTAACATTTTTTTAAAGGTTTGTGAATTTAAATATTTTTTGGTACATTTTTGCGATTTGCACTTTAACCGTAACATGTACATATGTAAATCAAATTAAAAACAATATAAATGTATATAGCTAATACGAGAAGAAGTGGTCTAATATTTAAAATACCTGGGGCGGGCACCTCACTATCGGTAGTCAGAACTTTAGCTCAATAATTAGCAACTTTAAAAAAATATGGGAAAATTGGAAATATAACCAATTTCAATTAAGAAAATTGATCGCAAATAACTGCATTTGGGCTGCGAAATTAAAGCGGTTGTGATTTGCTTGAAATTTGGTACATGTATGGATAAAAGCTACAGAGTAGAAGGCAAATTAAAGAGTTACTACTCTATGGAAAAAAATTTAATGTGTTGTCGCATGTAATACCCAAATCATAAATGCTCGTTAATTGCCGTGTTCCATAACACTCATTGATCCAGATCAGGGGGTTATTTTGTGGTGCTTTATCACATTTGGTGTTAAAAAGTATGATAAAAAGGAATTGTCGTAGTTTACTTCGCACAGATTATGGATGAATTATGTCACGTCGTATATTGATGCCTGTGAAAAAGACCGCATTATCTTCTATATCATTCTCTCTCACACAAAAAAATATTGTTTTGACATTTGTACCAATCATTTGTGTTGCCATTACAAGTTTTTACTTCTATGTCAAACAATTTATATTGGCGGGATTGTTAATTTAAAATTGAAAGAGATTTAAAATAATAAAAACAATAATTTAACAGTGAATATATTGTTCGATTTATTATCGTTGACGTTTTGGAATATTGTGGATTTTATGTTGTGTGGAAAAGTAGTGTAAATGAACCATATATAATTTCTAGTTTCGTGTTTTTAATAATCTAAATCGATTTTTTTTGTATTTCCAAAACATAAAATATAATTATAAAACCACATCAATATCGTTTATTGCTTGATAATCATAAATTGTTTAGAAAAATTTGGAAAGCCAAAAAATTGTATGTATTGTATTAGATATTTATATTCTTTTATTGGCATATAGCCGGCACCGTGTGAGATGTTTTTTATTTAATGTTTATATCCTTTTATTGCGTGTGACTCATATGTAATGTAATTAATGTTTAAATTTTGTTACTGGCGTATAGCAGGGCATGCCCGATTATTGTAAACAAACCATTAATTAAACAAATAAATCATTAAATAAACAAACTACATACATAATTTGTTACTTTTGTAGATTATGGAGTCGCATAACCCCCATATCGCATATAAATACTGGCACGGACAACGAAAACATAATTATGAACATCGACGGGAGTTTAATCCCTTTCGGATGAAGGAGGACGAATTTAGGGGATATTTTCGGTTCCCTATGATTCTTGCTGTAAAATTGATAGAAGAACTTCAGATTTTACAAGACGCAGACGAATCACGGGTTTCGAGTGATATAACATTGGAGGACTCGGAGGATAAAATAGCTTTCGATGTCAAATGTTTGGTGACGTTTAATTTCTATGCTACCGGTTCGTACCAAAATCAAATAAGAAGCATCGGTTTTATGTCCCAAACAGCCATCAGCAAACCCATAGAGCAAATCACCGAACCTAAATTTGTTGATGAGTAAATACATAAAATTTCCACAAGGAGAGGAAGAACGGAACAGAATAGCGCAAGAATTTGCTAAACAAGGTATTCCGGGGATAATAGGGTTGATAGATGGTACACAAATTGCTATTGAACAAGGACGTTGAAATGGCATACATCAATCGAAAGAGATTTCACAGCATTAATACACAAATTGTTGTGAATGATCGGAATGTAATCACCTACATAAATGCCCGTTATCCAGGTTCCGTCCACGACACTTATGTTTGGGGAGCAAGCAAACTTTTGGCGCTCAACGGTATTGGCTTCTTGGGGATCAAGGATACCCTTTAATGCCATTCCTTATTACCGTGGGCGAAGAAGGTAAAACCGCACGTGAAAGAGAGTTTTACCGCAGACATAAAATTATTCGCAGCCAAGTAGAAAGGGCCATTGGATTAATAAAAAATAGATTTCGGTGTGTGCTTGGGGAAAGAAAACTGCACTACTCTCCCCTGAAATGCGCAAAAATTATAAATGCAGTGGCAGTGTGCCATAATTTTTTAATCATGAATGGGTATGAAGACGATGCTGTGGAGGAACAAATAGCCACGGCTTCCACAGAAAGTATAGATAGGCCTAGTGGAAGCAATCCCTATCTCGAAGCAGGCCGTCAAGTTCGCCAAAGAATTATGGATAGTATTATAATGACGGATTAATAAATAAAAACCAATTAAAATAATAAACCAAGCTGTTTCAATTATAATTACATTTATTAAATAATTCTAATATCACATTATATTTAAATAAAAAAAAAATTAATTAATTTTGTCTATCTCTTATTTCTTTTAAAAGAGACATCGACTCTTTATGCCGCCGTTCATTTTCGAGCCTTTCCCGTTTTAAAAATGGCAGTAACCCGTCGATTTTTTCTGCGCAGCTCTACTAGTGCCTGCCTTTGCAAGTTTAAACTTTCTTGGCTATTTCTAGCCAGAGAAGTTATATACAAATTTCTCGCACGGCTTGTTCGAGTAGTAGAAGGTCGTGGGTTCCTGCCTTCTAAGATAAGATCTGTAGTTGGTGTTGGTTCCAACTCAACTGCAGATGGTACTGCTTCGATCTCAACTGTATGAACGGACGGTGATTGAGTGAGTGAAGCATGTGCTACTGGAGATGGTGAATTTATTGTACTGTCGACTAAAAATTAAATTTGTTCCATTAAATAGTTCGAGAAATAGTAAACAATAGGGTTTACTGGAATAATTCCAAAGCCAGTAGATATTCCCGGAATCTGACTCATCACCGAATGATCAAAACTCAACGAGTATATTGGATGGTTTGTTATGGTTTCCATTGTAGACGACGTTTCGCTCAAACTATTCCGTAGTTCAACAATATTTTGAACCGTATTGATTCCAAATCCCCCTTCAATGCAATTCATTCCGTCAACATGTTCAACGGGTATGACACTTAGCAGCCGTTCCTCGATTGGGTCAAGTTCCATATTCAAGGGGTCACCACCTCCAGTTTTATAGGCATGGTTGCGGATTTTTTTCACCTTTGCTCTCACAGCATTTCTTATATCATAAAATGATTGTAACAAACCAAATTAATAATTGCAACTTAATAATTTAAATGAAAATTACCTTTTGCCATCCGGTTAAATTTTTATCAGCTACTTCCATGGCGTTTAAATCGGCTGCTAATACCGCCCAAAAAATTCTGTTTCTGGCGCTTCCCATCTGCAGATAGAAATCGAGAAGCAGCAACTCCATATTCGGTAGCAACTCGTACAACTAGCTCAATTTTTTGCTGATTGGTTATTCTTTGCCGTCGAGAAATTTAAGATTTTACTTCGATTTTTTTATACGAAAGTTAGACGTCAAAATCAAATTTGAAAAACGCGCCCGTTGTAATAAAACAATTAATTTGAATTTTTACGTTTTACTCCGATGTGAATAATTATGGGATACAATTTAAATAGTAATTGTAATATAATATTTTCATAAACACTATGTAATACCATTAAATTATTCACAATTATATTTATAAAACACAATTATATTTATTTATATTTAAGCTAACAACAATTCGAAATTTTCATCATAATATTTTAAAAGTAATAAAAAAAATTTTTATTCAATCATAAAATTTAACTTACCATATTGCTTTTAATTGAAAAATGTTTTTTTTAAATAAGATAATTTCAAAATAATTTTATCACCAAATTTAATTTCGTTTATCACACGCATGAAAACCACTTCATAAATAATATTCATATAGAACAAATAAAAATGTCAAATATTCACTAGTAGTACATCATTTTCTAAAAAGAATTCATTTTGCAGGGTTGTGTTTGTAGACTTTTTAGTTTTGAATTTTATCGCCAAAAAACTTTCCATTAGAGTTATAAATTGGTGATAAAGCACCACAAAATGACCCCCCAGTGCAAATTTCATATGAAAAACCTGATCTAAATTTTGTTTTAGATCACAAATTTTGATTTGCAATCTAGTAGGCATCTGTGCGTTGCTTCGCGAAACATGAACTGAATTGGATCAGATCAAGCATCAAGAAATTCAGCTAATGATATACACTGCCAATCGTTCGACGTAGTGGATTTAACCGATCAAGCAACTATTGCGGATGCAGACTATGCAATAAATATCCAAGACATGGAAACGGAATGATTCCAAGGCAACACGTGCAATTTCTAAAAAGTGTAAAAACAGTATGCGTGTAAACCGTCAACTTCGATATGGGCGACGCTCAAAAGTTCGTATGAGTAAACATCGAGCGCAAATCTTAAGTATGTACTTGCAATAACGGTACTCCAGTTTCACAAATGAGCCGAGCGATGCTTTTGTATAACGTGTATGCCAAAGCTCAGGGTAATCACACAACAATTAATTGATCAAGATAAATAGATTTCCAACTCGATAGTTATAACGACGATTTTAACGTCTTTGCCAGATGAATATAACCATATTCACAGTGTGTGTTTATCAACGATTGTGGACAATCAAACTATGATAAATTTACGTGTGCGAGTAATGGCGGAAACGCTTAGATTGAAGTGGCAGTATCAGATAGAAAGCACAGAAGCGTTGATGACCAAAACGGAATTTGTTGAAGGATAATTCCAATTCGCAATAGGTTACTTACCGGAATAAAACGAGAAGCGAAAAGCCAAGTGTCATCGACGAAAATGGTTCGAGAACTTTGTCGAAACATCGTCGCACATAGCGGTGGGATATTATGAAAAGATTATATGGTTCAAGGAAAAGGCATCCTTAATATTCTTGCGTTCAACGATGATTCATTAATTGGTTAACGCATGGTGAATGTGCAGGAAATTTATATGAATTTATTCTCGTCAGGAAAGGCCATAGATTGTGGCTATCGATTGCAATCGAATACGCGATGGGCTGTTTTAATGCTGTTCAAAGTTGAGGAATCATTCAAGGTCGATTAAGCCACTGGAAATGTGGCGATCACGAAAATTTCATTTCACTTCACGTAATAAAACAAGATAATGAGTTCGATTTCAGGGAAGAGGATTTGCATCTGCGAACAGTGCCCTATACGCCAGAATAGAATGGCTGTGGGTAAATTTTGGGTGTAAAAATGTGAAAATCGATCATTTGCATATTACTGATTCTGGGAGTTGTGCACATTCCAAAATTGAGGTATAGTTCATGATGTGATTTTTCTTCTGGAGGAATCAATGGCAGTACTGAACATTAATGACAATGATAAGAAAGCCGATAAAAACGCCACTGTGATAGACGATAAATCAGAGTTCTGGGTAAGAGAAATTTCATTGAATGACGTTTGCGTGATTAATACAGCGGCAACAATTAATGTATCATATAATGTATCATGTATCATCGTAATATGTTTGCAATCAGCAAAAAACCAAGAACTTATGAGCTGGCATTTGGAACTGCATGACCACAACCAATGGGAGCAGGCAATGAACGAAATGTATGATTCGCTCATTAAAAATCGTTCGAGGAACTTGGTTAATTCACCAAAGGATCGAAAGGTGTTCGTAATAGTTGGGTGTACAAACTAAAGCAAACTCCAGATGTAAACATGGATCGGTAGAAGGCACGAGTCATAGTGCGGGGATTCATGCAGGAGCAGGATGGTATCAGTTACACAGAAACGCTCAACCCTGTGGTTAAGTTTACATCAATTTGAGTATGTTTGGCTCTGACGGAACACGTCATCCGATCGGATATGACAATGAAGTGGGCAAGTGTGTAATTCATTTAAAATTCGGCTTTATGGTCAGTGAGTCGAATCCATGTATCTTCATCTGCGCAATGGGAAGAATGAAATGATGAACACATTACACATTACATTTTGAAATACATAAAGGGGACAATCGACGTCGCCGACATCGAAACCAAGCTGTCGACTTCCGGGTATGTATTCATTCGTTTGGCAACGGGATTATCAGTTAGGGATCAGAACGATAAAAATCAATTTCGTTATCAAAACAGAGTTCGAAAGTATGGCAGCGCATATGCGATGAAGGAACTGGTATGGCTGGATCAATTATAGCCCGAAATTTTGTCAACCAAAATCCAGAATTCCATTAGAGCTTCCAATGCGTAGATGAACAGGTAGCAGATATAGTGGCCAAATCATTACTAAAGAGAAAACATCAATATTTTTGAAAATTGATAGGCGTTTTGCCAATTTCTATGGTTTCAAGAAAGCGTCTGATTATTTCATCTGATGGTCACTCATAATGTATTAGGTTAGGCTGGGTTAGATTGTGGTGGTTCTAAAACAACGGCTCAGACACAGTTTGGTTCGTAGTCACACCACAAAGTTTCATATATAGTATACTCGTTGAAATCAACCAGATAGTGACTTCTACCCAAAGAGGGCCATCAGGTCATTTAACAGAGGAGCTTGCAGGAATTTGTGTTTTCTTGACTCTAAATGGGGACAGGTGCAAAACAGAAGTACAGTTTCCTCCACCTCTTTCTTCCGTTTGCGTGCTTACCTATGAGACAGTGCTTAGAAATAGCATCCACAATCAAGCTGATATGACGCTTTCTTAGAGATGCCAACTGTCTAGATGAATACCGATCTAATTAATTCCATCTGGAATAATTCCGTGTTATGATTGTATTGCAAATAGCATGTAATGCATTCGATGAACAAAAACTTTGATGTCTGTGCGAGTTATGTGGGTTGCTCGTAAAAAATGTATAATAGGGTGAGCAAATTACAAATAACGCTCGGTATTTATCATCTTTTAACGAAGAAACCCCATGTAAGATAGAAGGATTTAAGATGAAATTATGCTGGTAGAATCCGGCTTCACTGGCAACGTAAAGAACATCACAAAGCAGCGACAACTTGTTGGTGGTATAATACATGCAGGTATCTAGGAAGATAGGCCAATGGAATAAGTGAGTTGCATTAAAGGAGGTCTTCTATGTGATGAGCAAAAGAGGCGAGGAAGCAACAGATGGAACATAATACAGGAATCCCTCCAATAACACGATTAATTCGTTCCGTGTTCTTTAAAACCGTGTTGTTCGAAACTATAAAAAAGAAACTAAAAAACTATTTTTTTTTGTTATGGTATACAAAAACAAAATAAAAGAGAATAACGAAAATCGTGTTACTTGAAAACGTGTAATTTGAGGGAATGAGTATACGTGTTCTTCGAAACCGTGTTCTTCGAATACCGTGCTCTTGGAGGGCTGTACACAAGAGGTCATGTGGAATGGGATCCGGTTACAGAGAATCGAAGACCAGTTCTCAAGTGGCGCGTCGTGGAAACCCATAGAAGTAACGAATCTGCCAGCCTTTATAACTGTAATTAAAACAACAGAGTTTCTTTGGTGTGCCTCGAAAATGTGCCAGAACATCTAAACAGCCGTGATGTTCAAACGATCTTACCATCAAACGTACCAGGTTTCATAAACTCCAGAAGTTTCATCAGACGAAATCAGACCTTTTATTGTGTGCGCGAAGATGCATACAAATTCCGCGGAAAACTTAAAAAACATTGATGCACTTATTATATTGGTAGACGGTAGTGTCAACAACATGTTGGGAAGCAATAAGTAAATGTCTGCTGAGTAGAACGTCACCAATGACCAAGTATTACTTGCTTCCTGAATGCTTGTCTAAATAAATAAATTTTTCCCAAATGCTGCAAAAACGGAATGTAATAATCATTAAAAAGGGCAGTAGTAGAGACCGAATCCAAAGCATATAGGTCAAGCATGCTGCTGCTGGCCGTAAGTAAATTACTTGAGAAATTAATTACCGGCAGATTGTTGAACAAAACACGGTGATACATTCCAAACGTGTAAAAAAATCAACATAAAAAACCACGTAAAACCGTGCAAAAAAACTGCAACATGGTTTTCAAAATTTTGTTATTTCAAAACCGTATAAAAAAAGACCGCGTAAAAAGAGAATTGGATGTATCCTTTAGTGCAGTAAATACAGCGATAAGCAGCTCGGGTTCAGAGGATGCTATGGTGAAAATAGTCAACAATTCCTGAATGTGTTTGGCTAGCTTTCGATAATCTGTGCTGACCTACTAATGAAAGGGTTGATAAGAAACAACTGTCCATTTAATCTTTATTCGATCATTAACAGCTACTACCCTGTCAGTTCAGCTACCGTTGCATCAAACTATGGCACGCTTCCCAAAAGCGTAAATAAAGGTTGTCCACAACGCTGAATCGTGAGCCCGTACCTCAAGAATATAGTTTTTAATAGTAATATGGTGGATTATGTTCAAAAAGTAGCATTCGCGGAAGAGAAGGTGATGCGCTTTGCTAGCAAACAGAAAAAAGCGCAGAATACCATAGACAGGATGTTTAATTTGTGCAATTGCAACAAAATGGAGCTACTTTCCTTCAACACTTTAAGGGTCCGACTCAAAGGTTCAGTAGTATAACAGTTTTCTTTGTGTTAGAAAGGTTAACTAAAGAAGTGGTTGCATCCAAAATTATTACTGCGCTAGTTTGGCAGATAGAATAAACTGCAACAATCGAAGAATACTAATGAGCGTACTAAGGGCGATTCTGCTTGAAATTATTAAAACATATAGGACAATCACAATCGAGGTGGTTCCTGTCTTAGCTGGAGTCATTTAAATCGATATCGCGGTGAATGATCGATTTGTTAGTTACAAAATAAGGGCAGAGCAAGATTTTAGTTATGAAAACGTTCAATTTCTAGTCAATCAAATTTGGAAATTTTGAGACTTGGCAAGACAGATGGAATTAATCGAGTGACGGCGGAACTATACTTATAAATACATGCATATACCAAAAACACTTGGGACTAAAGTTTCCTTAAGTATCCTTGCGAATGTGATAATAGCTCGAACACGGCTCGTAACCATATACTATTCGATTGTGATCTCGCCGACAGTGCTAGAGATCATTTATGTAGAAAAACAAATATAGTCTGGTCAGCTAGAACGACAATATTCTGCGGCAATATTTAAAGCACTGGACCGGCGGACACAATACGTAGCATTATTACCTCGAACAATATCGGAATTACAAAAGTTACAGCAGTACAGCATTGTAAAGAGGCTAAGAGATTGAAAAGCCTTGGTAAAGTATAGCCAATAGACTTGACAAAATCTTCATGGAATTATCAGACCATCCCTAAAATTCACCAATTTGGGTAGTCGAAAAATCGTTCATCTACGATACTCCACCAGAACAGGATGAAAGAATGTTTTATTGCGAAGACATGTTTTTTTATTTTTATTTTTTTTTTATTTATTTATTAATATTATGTGTATAAACTATAAAGTTTTTGTACAACAAAGAAACAGAACAAATAACAAAAATAACAATACAACAAAACAACAATTAAACATGACATAATATTAATTACAAGCATAATATATACAAAATATATACAATTATATATATATACATATACAACTATATATACACTATATACATTATTTACAAAATCAATTTTAATCTTTTTTTGTTAAATAGTTAAAAACCTTAGTTTTAAAAATATTAACTGAACTAACACGTTTTAGTTATAGAGGCAAGCTGTTCCATGTGATAATCAGGTTCATCAAACTAGAATGGTTATAAATATTCGTCCTATTTATAGGCAAGTTGATATTACCCGTACACAAGGACGTAGAAAAATTTAACTTTTTTCACCATGAAGGTGAAGTCTGCTCCAGCTATCTTTCAGAAGATGATAATCGACTAATCTAAAGGTTTCGTTGGAATCATTTGCTACGTTTATATTAAGGATGACATCCTCATATTCCTACATGCTGATCAACTTTGACAGAACGG
Organism: Nephrotoma appendiculata; assembly: GCA_947310385.1. NCBI lineage: Eukaryota > Metazoa > Arthropoda > Insecta > Diptera > Tipulidae > Nephrotoma > Nephrotoma appendiculata. The sequence goes on along the minus strand of OX371223.1, from coordinate 246,866,251 downwards.
AGTTCATGAAAACAGAAACCGAATTATTAGGATATATAGTATTATAGCAAACCAGGGCATCAGGCCAGACTCAAAACAACAGATTTCGTAAAATCATCAAGCTCTTAACTAACCTCAGCAGAGGTAAACAGCGAAAAAATATGTCAGCACTTGTTTTAAATCGAGTCTTCTTATGTCACTTTCCGATTGTTTCAATTAATTTCAGTTTGAGCATTCCGTTTAAAATTCGTATACGATTTCACAGGCAAATTGTAAATCGAATACATTTTCTTGATGCAAACTCCCAACGCTTTCGTGGTTCGCTTTTCCCGTTCTACCTTACGCATTTCCTGCCAAATCGAGGACGTACGGCTATAGGTCCGATTTACATAGAACCATCTGCACATTGCATTGCTCTTTGAAAGTATATAGTACTGGCACGGAAGATAGGTGGTTAATTTCCATCAGCGATCGTAATCAGATGATGAAAAACCTCTTTTGAATCCTGCCTCTATCAGTCTAATAGTCTTATTTGTAATTCACCCTCTGCGATTTTTTGTTTCTCGATAATCTCTAAAGCTCGTCATTACATTAATATTCGGTGTCAGATATACCATATTGACTCTGAACAAATATTCCTTCAGTAAAGAAACGTAATTTACCCATCACATGTGTCTAAAAGTTAACAAAAGTTTAGCTATATAAGGTCTTACATAATGCTGGGAGGATTCATTTAATTTTCATCAAAATTGTAACCTTTGTCTTAAAAAAATATTAATTCATAACATTTAAAAAAAAATTAAAAATTCCATAAAATCCCCGGATATTTAGTAGAACGAACAACAGAATAAAAAACGCAATACACTATACACAATCCACAAAATGTTATTTCATCGTTAATCCATAATTACGATTAATTCCGGGATCATCCAAAAATCCGCCTGGATTCTTTTTCACATCCGCATATCCCACCACCACCCGGCAACAAATATGAAAAACAAAACGTAATCAAAATGAAAAATTATAAATAAAATCACCTTTTTGTTGTTGTTGTTGTTGTGCTCAATGCTGCTGCTTTAAATTTTATTTTAATAGAAATTTAATTACCAACATTAAATCTTTCTAAACTCTTTTATACAGCGAGCGAGTTCCAATAACGTTTTCTTCATTAAAAAATAAAATCAAAATGCAAAACAAACAAAATGGAAAAAAAGCTTTTCGTCTGAAAACGAGATGGAATTCAAATAAAAAAACATTGGAAAAAGTAATAATCCCTGTGGTTGGATCACCATCCTTATTTATAGAGAATAGCTAGCTATATACAGATTAATTTAAATTTTTTTAATTTACAGCATCCCCTTGTTTGTGGTTTAAAAAAAAGAGAATTTTATAAATTAGATAGAATGGAACATCCTTAATACTAAAAGATGATGCATCCCTAAGTGGATAAATTCTATCATCTTTCATCAAATTCTGGATCACAAATAAATCCAAAATGTGGATTATTATTAGCTCAGAAATGACCTTTGTACAGGGTGCAACAGGGTCTATTGGTAACGATTTCCCCTTTCTTCTTATTTTCTGCCATTAAATATAAAACACAGAAATTTAAAAATATCAAATTATCTTGCATAAATTTGACAACATTTAATGAAAATTGGCCATAATAAATATCTAAGTAACGCGGTGGTTTTGAGAGTAATTAAAACGTTGCCAAATTTAATTTTTGTTATCTGTTACAAGATGGATGGTCATTTTACTAATAATTTGTATGACAAATAATAGATGTAAGTGCAAAGTAATAAAAAATTTCAGTCAGCGGGAGCTGATATTTTACATCCAATATAATCACACACACACATTCTCTTATCAATAGCAAAATAGCAAAAAAAAATGTCATGCTTGATTTTTTTGATTTTCCAATCTTTTTAGTTTTATGCATAGGGGCCGGCACACAAAGTGTTTCCAATTAAAAATGCTGTAAATTTGTCAATTTTTTTTTTCTTATTTTAAAACTTCAGTATATCGTAAAAATATTTCAAATTTAACAAAAAATATGTTACTGTTAGTTGCAGCCACCTTTAGCGTGGATAATAGCTTCCAGTCTTTCCGAGAAGGTTTCACACGCTGCACAAATGTTATCTGATGGTATTTTACCTCATTCTCGACGAAGAGCAATCTTTAAAGCATCGATCGTCCCATATTTTTTTATTACATAATTTGGTCCCCAGAATGAACCACATGGAAAAATCCACTGGGTTCAAGTCCGGACAATATGGTGGCCATTGTTGTGAAGAAATGAAGTTGGAATTTTCTTCTACGGGTTTGAATGGGATGGTGCCGAATCTTGATGAAACGTTTAATCGTTTCTACCGAATTGTTTACGTGCCCAAGGTAACAAAGCCACGTTTAAAATCTATTCACGAAAAATTTATCGATTTACTGTTACGCCCTGTTCAATGAAAACGAGTGATGAGGGTGCTGTGACAGTCACTGCGTCCCAAACCATCAATGATGCCGGCGCTTGCTTGCGCAGAGCAATTCACTGGTTTAAAAAAAAATTCATCAGAAAAGACCAAATTCTCTTTTGTATTTTGTGCATTTTGTAGGGATTCAATTGTAGTTAATTTTTTAATATGCGCCCCATTCTACGAGCAGACACATTGAGTGTTTTCACCAATTGAACTGAGTTCTGGCCTTCACATTTCGAATCATTTCTGGCGATGTTGCTGTTTTTCGATGTTCACCTCCATGGCATTTTTTGATGCTACCAGTATCCATGAAACGTGTAATGGTCCGACACACAAACATTTTCTTCACATGTAAATGTCGTAGCTCAATAACACTGTTTACTTTACTTTTTAATTTATTTACAAAAATTTATATTTAAATTTTCTTGGCTCTTTTGACCGAAAGATGTACGAGTCCGGCTAAATGAATTTGAATCACCCGCTCGTTTAATTCTATTGCCTAGGCTTTTGGTTGCGCTTTGATTGTGAGCGCAATATTCGATGAAAGTGATGAGTGAAAGAACGTCCTTTACGATAATGACATACAAAAAGACGACAAATTTGATCATCCATGGTAATTTTCATTCTTCTTTTAATTACTTTTGACCACAACTGTATTATAAGGCATTTTGTTTTCTAAAAACTAAATAAAAAATTAGAAAGCCGAATGACACTTTAAAAAATTAATCTCATTGGATTATTATCCAATTTAGATTATTCTGGATCATCGTTAGACTAGCATTTTTAACATAGCCTTCCACCAACCTACCCAAAAGGATGTTGCAATACGAGCCTTAAGCTAGTCTGCGCAAAATCCCAGGAAAATCTCCGGACATTTTCACGGGGATTTCGAGAGTAAGCATATAATTAAGTTTTAGTTTTAGGTAATGTTTTGTGAATAAATTTGAGAATTTTAATTTTAATGTAAATAATTTTTTTTTTTAAATCAAATTGCCTTAACTCATAATTATATATCCATAATGACATTAAAACCCACAAACTTTACCCGGAATCCGAAAGAGTAAAAATATTATTTCTGGCGAGCAGGATCAACAACGCCTTACAGAAATCCTAAACGGCAGTCAAATCCAATAAAAAACAACAAAAACTCAACCGGCCGATCCACTGCGTCGCACAAAAAAAAAACAAATTGCAAACCTCTAAACAAAATTTCAATGCGGCGCCCAAATGAAAAGTTTATTCTGTCATATACAAATATTTCTTACAGATTTCTTCAATTTGTATGTTTTATTAATATCAAGGTGCCAATTGTGTACGTGAAAACATAAATACTTATAATTTGGCTACTCAAACAAAACTCGCACAAAACATAAATCACATTAATAAAGAAAGGCTTACCTTAAAGGGCTGAATCGGTTCTTTATCACATTATTAACGTAAAATGTCGAAACAATTAAACATTAAAACTTTGTAAATTTCACTACACTAAAAACACCATTTTTACCACACTTTGAAAACTTTCACTACACTAAAAACAATACACGAAAAGCTCTAACTACACTTATATTTTCACTATACTTTGTAAAACTTCACAACACAAACGGACAAAATAAAAATTTCACATTAGAAACAAATTAGATACGGATATTCGTAAAAACTGATTACTTTTCACGAAGCGCGGGTCACTTTTATAGCCTTCAAAAATAAATAACATGGATAATAATTTGACACACAACACAACTTTGTTAAAATATTAATTTTACTGCTGCAAGTAGATCTATGTCCCGTTATCTTAAAAGTACAAACGTCATTACGCAAGCAAAAGTAGTAGGTTGCCGCATGAAAGTGAAAAAATGAATTTTAAATGTTAGTGTCTTGTATAAATCACTAACAAAAAATAGAAATATGTAAAAATGTTGTGGCCAAATTAATCTTGTTATATCAGGTATAAGCGTATAACACTTGATATAGCTGTTCGATAGTTTAATGAACTGTTTTCCGCTTATCTCTAGTTGGGGCTATAACAATAAAAGACTGAAGTGTTGATTGAAACTAGTTATTTATTTATTAAATTCTTTGGGTTTATTTATATACAAAATTATAATATGTAATTGAAGCAACAACAGTCGTCGCTTAGACTGCCGTTTTTGCTAAATTAACTACATGTGTCATCAAGGTTATGTTCGTGTGTCTGAACATCGACGGGGCTGGGGATTGTTGATATAAACCATCGTGTTACAAAATAGATGTGGATGTTATCCTTACCTAGATGAACTTGTTCTTAATGATGTTGCGGCTCTGTTGTTGCACTGCCATGCAATAACTAATCCCATAAATACCATAATGATCCCGTATCCATTTTAATAAAGTTGTTAATCGTTTGGGGCTCGTTTTCTATTTTAAATAAAATAAAACAATTTAAGGACTCAGCTTTCGATGTCTCATCGACATCATTTTCAAAGCTAATGAAAATTTTTTATATAAATTTCTCAAAAACATATAAAATTTAATATAAAATAAAAAAATTTCCAAATAGCAAATACAAAGTAAATTTTAGAAACAGGTATATAAAATATGAATATGTAGTTTAAAAATATTAAAAAAATATAAATGAAATTTGTATATATGTATAAAGATTAAGCGATAAAATAAATTTAGCAAAGAAATAAAGTAGACAAAAAACGAAGTTAGACAAAATAATTGTAGTAATTGCCAGTGAAAGCGCAATCATTATTTATATTGTAGAATTAATGCTAGATTTAATAAAGGGTTATCCAATTCAAGCTTGGTAAAGTAAACTTAAAAAAAACACACAAAATATTCGGAATGTATTGTAATTTTTATTTCATTTTACAGATTGATCCTTGCCATTTTTAGTTAAACAAGATATCATTCAAATGTCCTCCACTCGACTTCTTACAGGCCTTGATTCTTTTGAGGTAATTTTCAATGACTTTTCGGCACATTTCGGGCGGTATCTCGGCCATTACCTTACGAATATTAGTTTTCAATTCGTCAAGAGTTTGAGGATTGTTTGCGTAAACACGATCTTTCGCGTAGCCCCACAAAAAGAAATCCAAAGGCGTTAAATCACAGGATCTTGGAGGCCAATTGACATCAGCCAATCGCGAAATCAAACGTCCAGGAAATTTCTCTTGCAAAAGATCTCGATTTGCTCGTGTTACGTGACTGGTTGCTCGATCCTGCTGGAACCACATATCGTCAAGATCATAATCTTCGATTTTCGTAAAAAAATAATCGGTTAACATGCGGCCATAGCGCTCAGAATTGACGGTAACGGTTCGTCCATGGTTGTTCTCAAAAAAATACGGCCCAATCACACCACCAGACCACAATGCGCACCAAACAGTGACTTTTTACGGGTGTAATGGCTTCTCTACAATCAATTGTGGATTTTCTGAGCCCCAAATTCTACAGTTTTGCTTATTAACGTATCCACCAAGCGAAAAATGAGCTTCATCACTGAAGAAAATTTTGTTCGTAAAATCAGCTTTAATCAGATTTAATAATTTTAACGCGTTGGTCGATTGTTAAATGCTCCATATTCTTAAATGGCAGAATGTCAACTAAATAAATGACAGCGTACTTGACGTTTATCTTTGACAGATGTCGGTATACAGATTTCTACTTTATCAACCTCGAATTGGATAACCCTGTATATAGCATCTCTAAAATAAAAAAAAGTAAATACTATCGAGTTAGTCAATAAGATTTACTAGTAAAGTTTAAGCAAGTACTTACTAATTTAATCAAAAATTTCCTTGCATTTACTTAAAATTATATGAATAAAGACTACCTTCTACTTTTTCATGACATTTCAGCGCTTGAAAAATACAAGTAAAGTAGATGCAACTTTTAATGGTAAAAATGAGTAATTTATTAAGAGTTATTAATTTTTTACGCTATTGGCCGTAGGCACTTGGCGAAACACACTAATACTTAATAAAGACATTTTTATTAATCACTTGTTTTTTGTTTCGCAGTTATTTTGAATAATTTTCAAGAGGTCATGATGATGACCTAACAAGTCGAAATCGATCGAGTGATTTTTTAAACTTTTTGAAAATTATTCAAAATAACTGCGAAACAAAAAACAAGTGATTAATAAAAATGTCTTTATTAAGTATTAGTGTGTTTCGCCAAGTGCCTACGGCCAATAGCGTAAAAAGTATTAAGTTGGCAGATTTGGCCACCCTCGCCGTAATTTATCGTCGTTTGTTGGTAAGAATTTGTTATAATAATAATCTAATATGGTTTAACAGTAGTTGTAAAAAATTAAAATTGCTTCCTAACTATACTAACATTAAATGCAATAGTAAATCTTTGGAGGGAAGAAGAGCTATCAATCTAGCGCGTTGTAGCTGGAGGGATAACGAGCTGCGTAAAGGGTATGCTACCAGGAACAACTTATATCTCCATCTTAAAGTTGTTCACACTGAGTTAGCAATTCGTTTGCACTCTGTTGAGTTCGATTGGCTGGACAAAAAAGTTCGTGCTGAGGTAGCTGAAATTTCACATATTCAATATGTGAAACAAAAAGCTAAACTGGATGTGTTGCGAGATAAGGCTTATCAATTTAACCGTAGAGGTAATAGTGGTTCGTCTGATTTCCAATTTCATCCACGTTTTAAGAACTTGTCCTCAGTCGTTTTCCGTGATACAGAGGTGCAAATGCTTAGCAACGGAGTGAATTTTGCCCCTACGCCAAATAAAATCGACCTTCGATCATTCGAGAATCTTGCTGTAGATGCCGAAACAGCCTTATCTGGCGAGATAACCCAAATAAAATCAGTGTGTGCGTTACAAATAAAGAAAGGTATTTATAACTCTTCTTCTCCGACAAACTTTTCTTCTTCTGCTGCTTCTAATACTAACCTCAAAGTGATTGGTGCGATAAAGAAAAAACTACGTGACCATGACCTGATAGCGTGTAAAGCGGATAAAGGCAATACAATTACCGTGCTCACAAAAGTCGATTACTGCAATAAAATCTCTGATTTTATTACAGAAAGCAAAGCAATAGAGGTTGGCAGAGATCCAACTAAGTCTTTTAAGACTGCGGTTAGTAAGTGTATCAACCAATGCCAGAAGTTATTTGATGGAACTGGTTGGAAGTACTCTGTCATGAATCCGTCTGCCCCGATCCTTTATGGTTTACCAAAAATCCATAAGGAAGGCATTCCGATTAGACCAATAGTAGCGTATTGCAATGCTCCCGCCTACAAGCTATGTAAGGGTTTCATAAATTTTTTCAATTGTCATACTAATTTCTTTTCAGCTTACTCGGTTAAGAACTCGGTAGAATTGATTAACAAAATTCAAGACGTCGACATTCCTTTACATTCAAAACTAGTTTCATTTGACGTTGCCAGTCTTTTCACTTCTATTCCGATTAATACTTTGTCCCAAATAGTTTGTAATTACTTAGATAGGGATGTTGTAGATGAGAGCTTACGTCGTGAACTGAAGTTAGTTTTTGAGACTTGTATTAAACAAAATTATTTCTGTTTTGATAATACATATTTCAAATTCGCTGATGGTCTACCCATGGGCTCCCCTCTGTCACCTTTGTTGGCTGAAATTTTCATGAATTTCTTCGAACAAATGATCATATCAAACAACAATCCTTATTTTCGTCATATAATCTTTTGGTATAGATATGTTGATGACATATTATGTCTATGGAATGGAACTGATAGACTGTTAGACTCTTTCCTAACTTGGTTAAATTCTCAATATCCCACCATTGATTTTACGTTAGAAAAAGAAGAAAATAAATGTATTAATTTTCTAGATATAACAATAACCAGGATTAATTCTACTTTAGACTTCAAAATTTATCGGAAACCCACGTATACAGACGCTGTTATCCCTAGTTCTTCAAACCATCCCCATAATATTAAAATGTCAGCTTTCCACTCACTCATAGATAGACTAATAAACATCCCTCTGTCAAATTCAAATTATAACACTGAGCTTAACATAATTCTTCAAATAGCAACGAATAACGGATATGCAACTAGGACTATATTAAAGTTATTGAATAAAAAGCTAAAGCGTGAAACTATAACGGGTATTTATCCACCGGATAGCCCACCGCGGGAAAATTGGCGTCGCTTAGAGTATATAGGAAAAACGAGCCAACGGATTAGCAACATCGTGTCCAATTATACCAATATTAGTTTTGCTTTTTATAATAATAACACAATAAAGAAAATGATTTTTAACAATAAACCTAGAGTTGATCGCCTTTCCAAATCTGGTGTCTATAGGATCAATTGCAATGATTGTAGTTTCTCCTATATTGGTCAGACTGGGCGCAATTTTGGAGTTAGAGCTAAGGAACATTTATCTGGTTGCAACCAATCAACTTTCCATAATCATTTAACGTCAGAAAATCATACAGCTAGCTTGAACAATTTAGATATACTCGTATTACATATACAACCCAAAGGCAGACGTTTAGATACCTTAGAATCTTACGAAATTAGAAAATCAATATTTCTTAACCAAAATATGCTTAACGAACAGAGAGAAATCCGGTTCTCACCAATTACAGATCCCGCCCTTTTCTATACTCACGTACGCAATAATATACCTTGAATTTTGTTACTCAGCCTATGACTCATCGCACACCTGCGCGATCCGTAGATTAATTTTTATTGCTTATTTTTTATTTTTTTTTTTTGCCCTACTTCTTTTATTTATATTTTGCTTTTATTGCTTATTTTTTGCCCTCCTTCTTTTATTTATATTTTGCTTTTTTCTACTATATAACAAAATTTTTTACTAACACAAATCAGTAGATACTCCTGATGATGACCTAACAAGTCGAAATCGATCGAGTGATTTTTTAAACCTTTTTGAAAATTATTCAAAATAACTGCGAAACAAAAAACAAGTGATTAATAAAAATGTCTTTATTAAGTTATTAATTTAATAATTTAAGAAAAAAAATATTGTCCGCATCAACATAATTTGTTTAGACAAATATAAAAATATTTAACGGACAACGGTTTACACATGGAAATGTTCAAAAGTTATGTTACATATTTTTAAGTCGAGGTGAAAATGAAACGCGACGCGAGGTGGTAAAACAAACAAAAAAACATAAAATGGAAATATTTAGAAGCTGCTTGAGAGATCCGAGTTTTCAATAAGGAGTATTGGGGCATATATATTATTGGGGCACTCGATTGCACGCACCCTGATTTTGAAGGCACATGCATTTGAAGGTGAATATTGTTAACAGGAAAGGTTTTGCTAGTATCATCGTAAACATAAACAGTTATTATTTGTGTATACAATTATCACTTTATTTATGATAATATTGAAAAATAAATTAAATTTAATTTAGTAGACACATTTATATAAAAAATACGTTGTATATCACTTCAATAGCCCAATATTTTTGAACATAAATTTCTTCAAACTTAATAGCCTAAACAAACTCGACGCGTGAATCTCGCGTAACTGTCAAAGACGCGCGAAACACTTTATGAGGTTTTTTGTAATACAATCTCTACGCGCATTTTTGACATTTCCTCATATAATATAATATATTCAGTTTAATTTGATTTCAAATTGGTAGTCTCGGAAAAGCAAAAAAGTATTTATAAATTTTAATATAACTATTAATTAATCATTATTACTTCTATATAATATATAAATAATCATTTTAATATTCACATTATGGCAGAAACAAAATCCGCCACACTTTTAAAAATAAAATGACACTTGGATGCGTAACAACGAAAATTTAGAGTCGAAAACTATATTTACGCGCGTATCGCGTGTCCAGTATATATTCGTTCATAAAATTTCATATAGTTATTTTACTTTGATTTGACAGCCAGACGCGAAATACGCGTGTCTCGCGTGTCTAGTTTGTTTAAGCCATAATACTAGAAACGTTTTAAGTATTAAAATGTCAAAAAAGTAAATACTTTGAATATTTCACAGTTGATGCTTTAAAATAAAAGTAAAAGGTTATTCACACAAATCTGATGATTTATTTTTACTTAAAAGTAAATCCTTTTTTTATTCACATCGCCCATTGATTAGTTAACAATGTTTCTTTTAATATTATGAAAATTTTATTGTAAAATTTGAGATCTGAAATTTTTAAAATTTGTTGAGCCAAAATATTTACTGTATTAATTTTATAGCAAGTAAGAAGCCAAGAATGAAATTTGGATCTCTACCAGACCAACTATTTTTGTGATATTAATCAAAAGAAATTTTGCCATCTGGCTCATGGTTAAAAAGTAAATCTAAAAATAGAATTTTCCAAAATAAATTTTATTCGATTAAAAATTTTGTTAAAGCTGTTCAGAAATATATCAATTTGGTTTTCAGGAATAGCCGTTATGATATCATCAACATATCGATAATAATATAATGGCTGAAAATCTAAAGGATTTAATGCCAAACATTACAAATTTCCCATTAATAATTTGCTAATACAGGGCTTATAGGAGAACCCATTGGAGATCCTAAAATTTGTTTATAATTTTTATTGTCTAAAGAAAATTCCGAATTGTCTAAAAATATTCTTAAACCCTCAAGAAATTGGACTTTCGTCAATTTTGATTTTGCGATCTTTTTAATGTCTCTCCAATTTGTTTTGATAATTTTCGAAACTATATGACTATCTACATTAGTAAATAACGAAATCACTTCTAAAGAAATTAACAAAATATTCGGGGTATAATGAAATTTCGAAATTTTGTTTAAAGTCTTCGGAATTTAGAACAAAAGGTTTTCTTACGCTAAATTCAAGAATATTACATAAAAATGTCGATAATCCGTATGTAGGACCATCTATTGAGCTCACGATAGGTGCGTAGGGTATATTTGGTTTATGGATTTTAGGTAAACCATATAATTTATGAGCTACTGGAATACAACTAGTTAATTTTTTCTTTGTAAATTCATCAATGTTACCAGATTTTACCAATTTTTTACTAAAGTGTTTATCGTAGATTGAATTGGAGTATAATTATTTTTTATCAATTGTCTATAAATTGTGTCGTCATTTAATATGCTATTAATTTTTTCAACATAATTATTACGTGTGGTTGATACGGTTATATTGCCTTTGTCTGCACGATTCACCATAATGTTCGAATCAAAAACGTTTATGGTTGTTTAACGCAAGATAAATTACATTTTTCAACAGGTGAAAGACTCTGCAACGATAAACTATTTTTAAAATTAGTCAAAACATTAACAAATTGATTATGAATTTGGGGACGACCATTTTCCGAGAAACTTAGGTTTTTCCGCGTCTTTACGGAATTTTATCAGGAAATGTTGTTTATTAATTAGTTTAGCTAATCTATATTTCTCGTTCATAAACTTTTTCATTTTTTGCGCTGTGCTATTACCGTATTCAGCTTTTATTATTTTGAAAAAACCTCTAGTATAATTTCCATTAATTGTCTACATTTTTTCAACAAGAGATGTTTATGTAATTAAAAATTACTTATTGATCCAATATAAATAAAATAAAACAATTTAATGAATGAATTTTCGATCAACAATTCGAATGATCAACATCATTTTCAAAGCTAAGGAAATTTTTTTATATAAATTTCTCAAAAACAAATATATTTGGCAATTGCTACAATTATTTTGTCTAGTTTCGTTTTTTGTCTACTTTACTTCTTTGCTAAATTTATTTCATTGCTTAATTTACATATATACAATTTTCATTTTTTAAATTCATATTCATGTTTTATATACTTGTTTGTAAAATTTACTTTGTATTTGCTATTTGGAACAAACTGTATTTACTGTATAGGCTCTTTATATTTTTTTTGAGAAATTTTTATAAAAAACTTTCATTAGCTTTGAAAATGATGTCGATAAGACATCGAAATCTCAGTTATTAAATTGTTTTATTTTATTTAAAATAGAAAACGAGCCCCAAACCATTAAAAAATTTATTAAAATGAATACGGGATCATTTTGGTATTTTTGAGATAAGTTATTACATGACAGTGCAACAACAGAGCCGCCGATGTTCAGACACACGAACATAACCTTGATAACAAAAACAACAAAAACAGCTAAGCTAACAAGCTAAACATATTATTTGACGACTTGTAATTCCAAGTTATATATTACAAGTTTAAAACAACACTTCAGTGTTTTATTGTCATAGCCCCCACAAGAGATAAGAGAATAACAGTTCACTAAGCTATCGACCAGCTATATCAAGTGTTATACCTGATATAACAAGTTTAATTTGGCCACAACATATTCACATATTTGTTAGTGATTTATACAAGACACTAACATTTAAAATTCATTTTTCCACTTTCATGCGGCAACCTACTACTTTTGCTTGCGTAATGACGTTTGTACTTTTAAGATAACGGGACATAGATCTACTTGCAGCAGTAAAATTAATATTTTAACAAAGTTGTGTTGTGTGTCAAATTATTATCCATGTTATTTATTTTTGAAGGCTATAAAAGTGACCCGCGCTTCGTGAAAAGTAATCAGATTTTACGAGTATCCGTATCTAATTTGTTTCTAATGTGAAATTTTTATTTTGTCCGTTTGTGTTGTGAAGTTTTACAAAGTATAGTGAAAATATAAGTGTAGTTAGAGCTTTTAGTGTAGTGTATGTTTTTTAGTGTAGTGAAAGTTTTCAAAGTGTGGTGAAAATGGTGTTTTTAGTGTAGTGAAATTTGCAAAGTTTTAATGTTTTAATTGTTTCGACATTTTACGTTAATAATGTGATAAAGAACCGATTCAGCTCTTTAAGGTAAGCCTTTCTTTATTTATGTGATTTATGCTTTGTGCGAGTTTTGTTTGAGTAGCCAAATTATAAGTATTTATGTTTTCACGTACACAATTGGCACCTTGATATTAATAAAACATACAAATTAAAGAAATCTGTAAGAAATATTTGTATATGATAGAAGAAAATTATCATTTGGGCTACGCATTGAAGTTTTGTTTAGAGGTTTGCAATTTGTTTTTTTTTTTATGCGAGACAGTGGATCGGCTGCCGGTGGAGTTTTTGTTGTTTTTTTATGGGATTTGACTGCCGTTTAGGATTTCTGTAAAGCGTTGATGATCCTGCTCGCCAGAAATAATATTTTAACTCTTCCGGATTCCGGGTAAAGTTTGTGGGTTTTAATGTCATTATGGATATATAATTATGAGTTAAGGCAATTTGATTTAATAAAAAGATAAATCTACATTAAAATTTAAATTCTCAAATTTATTCACAAAACATTACCTAAAACTAAAACTTAATTATATGCTTACTCTCGAAATTTCCGTGAAAATCGCCGGGGTTTTTCCTGGGATTTTGCGCGGACTAGATAAAGGCTCCTATTGCAACATCCTTTTGGGTAGGTTGGTGGAAGGCTATGTAAAAAATGCTAGTCTAACGATGATCCAGAATAATCTAAATTGGATTATTATTGAGATTAATTTATTAAAGTATCATCAGGCTTTCTAATTTTTTATTTAGTTTTAGAAAACCAAATGCCTTATAATAGAGTTATGGTCAAAAGTAAACAAAAGAAGAATGAAAACTTTCAAGGATGGTCAAATTTGTCGTCATTTTGTATGTCATTATAGTAAAGGACGTTCATTCACTCATCACTTTCATCGAATATTGTGCTCACAATCAAAGCGCAACCAAAAGCCTAGGCAATAGAATTAAACGAGCGGGTGATTCAAATTCATTTAGCCGGACTCGTACATCTTTCGGTCAAAAAAGCCTAGAAAATTTAAATATAAATTTTTGTAAGTAAATTGCGTTTATTTGAAAAGAATTTTAGGTTGTGTATTGGATTTTTTACGAGCAACATTTGTTTTTTGATATTTTATGAACATTTTTGACTTTCTTGAGCGTATCTATTCTCGATAGTTTGTTAGTTCTTTTAACCATTTGCAGATTATCCTAGTTTTATCGTTGATGATTATTTCGTTTGAACTGGTCCGCGTCTATCCGGCGTTTAACATTTTATCAAACGCTTTCGTCTTCTGATTTTTAAGTTAACCAGTCTACCGTTGAACGATTTAGGGTGGTCACTTTGTAGTTTACATGGTAATTGTTTTGCAATTTATCACAATTTTCGTATATATCATTAGAATTGAGAGTTATTTGCCCGTTGATAGGTTCTAGATAACTTTATAGCCCCGCACAAGGTTTGGTTTTTTGAAGTTTTCTTTGATTATACAATGTCTTAAGATTTCTGCTTGATATCATTTGTGACAAAAGATGACACGGATTCAGAAATTTTGAAAGTATTAATTTAGTTGCTTTATATAAGATCCTAAAATCGAGCAAGATTTATTACCTATGGTATCTGACGAGTTTGTTGTATTAATTATTTCATCAATCGCCACTAGTGAGGAATATCTAAATGATTGTGTATGCATTGAAATTGCCACTATATTGAGCAAGCGCCAAATGATTCCGGTTTGTAAAATCTTGATTTCGAATGGCTTTACGGAAAAATTTCAGATAGTGCACAATGGTCTCCGGCAGATCGTGCTCATTTCGCACTGGCCTGCGTGGTTCATACTGATACGTACGGTTTCGGCTGGTTTTGGTCGGTTAAGGCTAAATTGTAGAGATTCTGGTTGGTGTTATTAAGATGCTGTATAAGATAGCGGGAATTTGACAGCCGAAAAAGAGAGATTACGCTACTTGCCGTAAGTGGCAGCACTATCACTAAAGTGAATTAATTTTGTTATTTTACCAGAGGCAATGTTTTATTCATTTTGTATCTATTTTTTCACTAAATAAAGCATCTCAGTGGAATAAAATACTAAAAGTCATCCTTAAAATGGCAAATTGATTAATCTCCGAAGTAAAGGTACTCGGTAAATGAAATCTTGAAATTTATTAATATTCCGTCTAAATTATTAAATTTCAAGATTTCATTTACCGAGTTCCTTTACTTCGGACATCAATCAATTTGCCATTTTTAGGATGACTTTTGATATTTTATTTCTGCTGGGATGTTTTATTTAGTTAAAAAAGAGATACAAAATGATTACGTGAGATAATTACATAACAAGATAATTACAGCCATTTTCTTTTTCCTCTGTAGCTGTGGATAAAAAACCAAAGGCAACTTCCAATAAAACGAAAACTTACCAGATTTTTTTAAATTTCAAAATTAGAACCCTCTAAACGAATTTTCTGGAAACAAGAACCCATCGAAATCGATTCCAAATATTTGAAATCTCCCTTCACAATTTTTTTATTTAAAATCGTGTCTGCCGAATAAAAATAAATAATGGAACCGGCATGACTCTCTAAATGAACTTTCCCTAAATTCTTTCTGGTAATCGACGTCAACCGAAAATCGGACAAGCCGCAAAAAATTAAATATTCGATTCCAGTCCCCAACGGACTCATTAAATTAATTTTCACGAAATCAGGACCCATCGCAATCCTCTCTGCTACTCATTCTTTCTGCAACACCACCTCAAGCCGAAGCGGATTTTTATAAAAATCTTGAGAGCCAGACAAATTTTTAGAATAAAAGGTTCTAGGACTCAGAGATGACATGAAAATCGGTTGAGGCGGAAAAAAGTGAAAAGTGGTCGAAGGTCAAAACAATAATAAAATAGCGAATGCTATAAATCAATATTGCTACTCATAAGAATCAACATTTCCAAAACGACGTGATAAGTGCAACCACGTAATGTCCTGCAACACAACTTGCTGCAACATCTCATAATTGGATGGAACATAATACCTGATATTTAGTTAAAGAAAAACACAAGACCTAACAAGAAATAACATGGTACAAAATCGCACAACATGGTACACATGACGTAACATGGTGTAACATCTAACAACATTCCTCAATTTGATGCAACATTGTGCAATATGACGCTTGATAGCGCAACACACACAACATTCGTTAACAAGATGTAACATAGTGCAACAACAAGCAACATGATGCATATGCCAAACATGATGCAACATTCCACAACATAGTGTAACATATCACAACAGGTTGCAACATTGTGCAACATCATGTAACATGGTGCAACATCATGCAACAAGACGGTTCAACTGAAGGATCCTTAAATGAACTACATATCTAGAAATCGGTTCTCCTTGATCCGTTTCCTTGCATTCGAAGCACCGTCCTACCAAATTTTATTAAAACCTCTCAAGCCAAATGAAATATTAAAAGAAGGTCCCAAGCTCAACATGACGCAACATAATGGAACATCATACAACATTCCCCACCAACATTAAGGAACATGATACACAATCACTTAACATAGTTCAACATGATGCAACAGCCACAATATTCCATGGCACAACATAATTCAAGAATTGTGTGACACGGTACATCAACAGGTAACATGTTGCAACATGACGCTACATGGTGCAGCATCCTGTAACATGGTGGAATGTGAAGGCACATTCGGAGGACCCCTAAATGAATTATCCAGAATCAGAACTATTTCTAATGCTTTCCTTGCAAATGGATTTTCCGAGTTGATAACGATTTAGAAAATCTTTATCAACTCAGCTTTTATCAAAATTGATCGAGCTGAAAAGAATAAAGAGTGTCGCGGGTTGAACCGACAGACACCAAAAATGAATTTTTCCCAAAATCACGACCAATGTCAATCGGTTTCTGGTACACGGAAACACATCGGACGACCAATCGCAATCGATTCCTGCCAATTGAAAATCCTATTGACCATTTTTTTCCAAAATCGTGTCAGCCGAAAAGAAAATTAAAACGGACAGATCGGGACCCATCGCAATTGACTCCTTGTACTCGAAAGACTCCCTTCAGCAATTATCAACAAAGCCGCTTAAGCTGAAAAAAATTAGAAAAGAGAACTGGAGGACCCCTAGCGAATTTTTCGCTATATTTTTATTCAGTTCGAGCCGTTTTCGAAACCCTAGATATTCCTCGTATTTTTATATTATATTAGATATGTCGTTCAAGTGGTTCCTCCTGGAGTTTGTTTTTTGTATCATCTTTCTGTTGACCGATTTTGACATAAATATAAAAGAGAGCCGTTTGGATGCCAGGAGTTGTAATTATGTGGAAAACTGGTTTGAAGGGTTTTCAATAATGAACATTGAATTCAAATATGAGTTTGGGATGTAGTTCGGATTTTTTTAACGAATTTGAAATTCATAAATATGTACAAAATATAAAGAGTGAGTAAATGCTCATTGGCTAACGCGATCTGAAAATTAAATTTCCTATAATGTCAGTGGAGGTATTGGTCCTTTATTCAGCATTGAGTAGCAACACAATTAACGGTTCAACTAATAAAAAATTTCGGCTCAAATTTGACGTATTTTCTGTGTTTATTCAGAGAATGCATAAATTTATCATAATTTTTGCTTATACTAACACAATTTGGTGACAATATATTGCATTGTATCAGTCTTACCAAGCTTTGGACAGTAATTCATCAACTTTTTTTTAAACGTCATGCTCTTTGGTTCTTACATAATAGTCTGGCCTTCTTGGCGTAAACAGAGTGTATTTATTTGATCAATTTGCATTGAACTTCGGCATTTAAATTTTCATTCTCAGACAAAGCTAATTCTGTGCCGCTTACCAGCGACAAATTTTCTTTAATGTCCACATGTCGTTGAGAACGGACACCCACGTCTCCATTCCAATTTCTATGATTTACACTGTAATATCTACTTCACGTTTTTATACATATTCGACAATCTTCACCAATCTGCTAATGCTTGAAATATATTTCTTGGAATTTTAAATGAACATCTTGACACTTAATTGTATAAAAGCTAGGCATTATTGGATGGTTAATAGTGAGGATAACGTGGACTGTAATTTTTAACTCATTCTGGATTGTCTCTTTCTCGTTATAAGGAAATTGCAAAACAATATTCCTTTTGAACTAGTTAAGGTCGATTGTGCAATAATTTCTGTTGGTGCAAGTACCTTTTCTAAACTTCATAATTTTTAGCTCTATGCCATTTAGAGACATAAGAATCGAATAAATAAGAACTGGGGTTAGTATTTTATATAATCCCCGATTTCCCCGATTCGAAAGTTTACTGGTGGAGAATTACTATTTAGGCATTTAAAAATATACTCAGCAATGTAGTGAAAGACAGCCAACGCTAAAAACAACGATGTATTAAACATGAATTTTAAATTTCGAGACACCTTATACTCGTGAGTTAAATATAGTAAACTAGCACTAACAAAAAATCTAATAAAAGGATAATAGATTCAACGATGTAATGAAAAACTTCTTTTATCCACTTTAAATTTTATTTTTTTATTGATTTAATTATATATTCATGGATGTTGAGTGTGTGTGTGTGTTTTGTATGTGGGGTTATTCTAAGGAGGGTTCTGTGAGAATTAAAAAAAAAGTTGAGTAAGTTTTTTATCCACTTAATTTACATGATGGAATAACTTATAAAATATACTTGTGGGTTGGTAGTTATGGTAGCTCTACTATATGTTCATCCTATTATATACTTGTGCTAGGTATTATTAATCCATTTAGATGATGTTGATAATTGATTCTGTGTTATGAGTGCTTTACTTAAAATTAGAATATTTCGTAGGATTATAAATGCTTAACAGGCATTATGAACGGTTTTAGTTTTAAGTTGTCGAATTTGAAAAGCATTTTAAAAAAAATTTGTATATTTGTAAATAAAATTGGAATGCTTATGTCGATTCATATATTACCAACATCGATACATCAGTTTCAAGTCAACCTACTCGTCAATAAAATCAACCTTCTCAACGTCAAATTCCTCAATATCATTTCAAAGCAAATATACCGACACGAGTTTAAGCGAAAAAGATATTCTTACGAGTACGACAATTATGGAAATTTTCATGAAAACTATATCAAGTGGAATAGCCGCCTGAAGATGAATATTCACACGGGTATTCTGAAGCTTATGAACAACTATAACAAATTCTCGATGTAAACAATAGTGATGAGGATTTTCTCTTAGAAGCCTCGGGACAACATATACGGATTCATAAACTTAAATAATCATCAATCAGGATATCAATTACCCTATATTGAAATAAACCTATACGGTAAACTATACAAATTTCTGATAGATAGATAATAGATCAATCTCAAAATTATAAAATTTAGTCCACAATTGTCACTATCCTATTCAACAAACACAGAGCCATACAACTAAAAGGTTTAAAAGAATTAAAAACTAACGAATATTAAGCATTTCTTCTATTAAAATTTCATAGCTACAGCTTTCACGGTCTAATTGGCTTAGAACACATAATAGTAATCAATTCTAAAGAGACAAAATGTCACTATTCCTTTAAAATTTAAATTACACTAAACTGTTTACAAATTAACCGACGTGGCAAATTAATTGCAGAAAACCCCGTATAACTATCTCAGATGGAGAGATATATCTCAAATCCATCTTAAAACGACGAGTTAATCATTCCCGAAGGAATATACTCTGCCATGAACAATTACGCAATGTGGAAGAAAAATTAAATATAGAGGTATTATGTTCTATGGCGTTTTGTTTTTTGTTGTCACGTCACAATCACAAATAAGTCAGTACAATGAATTAGAATGACTTAGCCGACTTATTTAAGATGGTGCCAAATAAGTAAAGAAGTTTCAAATAGGTAAGTTATTCTAAATGGGCCCTAGTCGTTTTTCTCGGAAATGTTACAGTTTTCAAAATATTTGAAAGATCGGAAAGCACCTATAGAAGCTGCCAATTCCGGTGGACTGATTTCGACTAATCACTGGCATCTCCCAATTTATGGGAAAAGCTTAAGTTTGATACGTTTCACCTCGATTAGTCAATCCGTCTGGATGATGGAGAACCAACAATATTTTGTCTGCACGACTCCAAAAAGGCACACATACATACATTTTTTTAAAACTACTTTTTAAGACCGGAGTACATCAAATGGTAAAATGTCGAGTAAATTATTTTTAATAACCACTATACTTTATATTATTAACTACGTAAAAGAAAGTGACAAGGCTTCTGTCATGACCTGAGATATAACCTGAGTACAACATACCTATACATCAAGTATATATAGACTTTCGTCAGGCTTATGACAGTATAAACCGCGATAACCTTTGGGCCACGCTCATATGCCTAGGAATTCTAGAGAAACTCGTTTCTCTGTGCAAATTAACAACCTCTGGCTCTGTATGTAGAATCGTAATTGAAGGGACTGTGTCAGACTCCTTTGCAATAACATCTGGTGTTCGACAGGAAAATGCATTCACGCCTGTGCTGTTCAATTTGGCGCTTAGGTTCCTCCAGCAACATCGAAACTTCGCGCTGTATATTTAATAAATCAGGCTAAATTCTTGGATTTGCAGATGATATCGTGATTCTTGGCCTAAGATCTAGCGATATCGTCAAGCGATGACAGTTTCGTACAAAAACCAAATTTGTATCAACACCCACGAACATCTCCATGATAAATCTCGGAATTGGCGACCATAACTTTGATCGCGTTGAAAACTTCAAATACCTCGGGTCAGTTATAACATCATCAAATGACATGCAGGCAGAAATAAAAGCATAAATCGCTGCCGAAAGCCATCTATTGTTATCAAAATCTCGGATCGCCCCACCAAAAAGATATCACTTCCCAGGCTTGAACTATGTGCCGCTGATTTACTAGCCAATTTAATGAATCGCGTCATACCAGCTATGAAAATTCTGAACCCAACTATATATTATTGGACACACTCCACGATAGTGCTCCATTGAATTGCTTTTTAATCATATCATTTAAAAACATTTGTGGCAAACGTTTCTAATATACAACTATCCAGTAAAACATCCGATTGGTACTACATTGCATCGAACAAAAACCCAGCTGACTTAATATCGAGAGGCTTACAACCACCAGCATTATCAACTTCTTCGTTCTGGTTCAACGGCCCAGAGTTCTTAGTTCGTAATGAGGGCTCATTGTCAAGACTGACACCACATTTCCACGGAGGAAGGGAGCTTCTCGAACTAAAAGTTACAAAGTCTTGTCTGGTTGCACATGCCATTGCTTTGGAGTTTAACGACATGTATAGTGCAATTAAATATAGGCATAATTATCCATCGTTGTGTAACGTGCTCGGCTTTATGCTACGCTTTGCTGATAATGCGAGGGTATCAAAGGAGAAGAAGACACATCAAGCCTGCATTATCCAATGAAGAAAGAGATCGTGGTCTATTAACCATCGTGAAAATGATTCAAAGAGAATCGTTCATGGAAGAATATCAGCAGCTCAGCCGAAACAAACCATTCAATAAAAATTCTCGACTGAAATCCATGCTCCCGTTCCTCGACCAAAACCGTATTATTCGGGTCGGAGGCCGTTTATCCCATGCCACTCTCGCCTATTCAATTAAGCATCCTATCCTTCTCCCATACTCTCATCCATTTACTTTTCTATTAATCAAACATTTGCATGTTAAGTTTCTACACGCAGGTCCACAAGCCCTTCTAGCAGCTACACGTCAACAGTTCTGGCCATTAAGTGGACGACGCCTTATACAGAAGGTTGTTCATCAATGCTTCACCTGTCGACGAGTTCAGTCCAAGAGTACTGCTCAACTTATGGGACAGCTACCAGCTAGCCGAATATCCATATCACTGCCATTCACCAATGTCGGAATTGATTACTACGGGCGTTTTCATATTCATTACAAGCTACGAAGAAAGAGGCCGACCAAGGCATATTTAAGTATATTTGTATGTTTTGTAACCAAGGCTGTACACTTCGAATTGGTGACCGATCTTACAACATCAGCCTTTTTAGGAGCCTTGAAGTGTTTTTTGGCAACAAAAGGCATTTGCAAACACATATGGTCCGGCAACGCAACTAACTTTGTAGGGGCCAATAATGAGCTGCATAAACTTTACCTGCTATTTTGCAGCCACGGCCATAAAAAAGAGGTATCGAAGCTGTGCGCGGAGACAAAATTACGTGGCACTTTCTCTCTCTCTCTCCCTCTCTCTCTGGCACTCTATCCCATCAAGGGATTTGGCCGCCTCAAATGAGGTTTCATAGTCAAATTTTCATTTCGGATAATAAGTGATTAATTCATTGATCCTAAACCAGCCGTGAAATTTTTTCCTTGTCACCACCGGGAATCGAACCCGGGACCTCCGGTCGCTACAGCAAGCATGCTGACCACTTCGCCACCGGGGCGGCACTTTGCTCCACTCTATTCTCCTCATTTTGGGGGACTATGCGAAACTGCCGTAAAATCTGCCAAACATCATCTACGGCGAGTAATGGGACATGTCTCTTTGACATTTGAGGAATTAAGCACGCTTATCAAAAAGCTGAGGCCGTACTGAATTCCCGACCACTATACCCGATGTCAAACGATCCTAGTGATATGCTGTCACTGACACCGGGGCAATTTTTAATTGGTCGAACCCCTTACAACGATTCCGGAACCCGATATTCAAGACCAAAACTTATGCCTTACTAAACGATGGAATCTAGTACAAGTTACATCAGGATTTTTGGGCTCGGTGGTCATCAGAGTACCTGCTACATCTACAACAGCGCAGATCGTGGGCTAATTCTTCAACCATTGTTTCATGTGGTGACTTAATATTAATTAAGGACGACAACTTGCCTCCTTTAAAATGGAAATTAGGCTGCATTACCCAACTTCATCCCGGGAGAGATGGAATTACAAGAGTCGTCACAAGCAAACCTAGCAACGGTGAGATAAAACGAGCAATTACCCGCATCTGCCTTTTGCCAGTACAGACAGAGGATGTTGAAAGGTCAACAACGCCTTTCAAGGAGGCGGAGTATATTGCCGCAAAGTAGAATACAATATTCTATACCAGCAAAAAGTTGGTTTGAAAACAATTCCAATTTGGAACTACATATAAGGGAGTATTGTTCTAAATTTGCCAAAGGAAGACCACAATTGTTGAAATAGTAAACCTAATATATAATTTTTGTATGTACTTATAATAAATTTTGCTCTCGGTCCTTGTTCATTTTTAGATTTTGTCAAAAAAATTAAAGTTCAGTGTGTATAAAAACGTCTCCGCTAAAATAGCAATAGATTGTAAGCCTAATTAAAATAAAATTAAAATATTGTAAATATAGCCGTGTTAAGCCTTTTATTTTCAAAATATCTACGTTCAAAAAAGCTTGAACGTCTAAACACATGTTCTTTCACTTAATAAACACATTTTTTATTAAACAATTGTTTTTTATTTCGCAAAATTATATTTTTTGAATATTTTCAAAAAGTTTAAAAAATCCCTCGATGGATTCCAACTTGTTAGGTCATCATCAGGAGTATCTACTATCCTCTACTACTACTAAAAAAAAAAAAAAAAAAAATAGTGTAAAAAAAGTCCTATGTTCTTTCATATTTCCTGCTTAATTTACACTTGATAAAAAAATGTATTTGTTCATATAACGCTTCTTGATATGCTTGAGCATGAATTTTCATCGTCTTATTTTTCTACATAATGGTAAATTGGGATAACAAACATCATTTATTAAGATTTTTTCCTTCTAGACAATTTCGCTCTATACATGCAATAAAACGTTAAGTCGATAATAAATTTAACAAATCTATCAAATCCGTCTTTTCGTCATTACAGTTTGGTCCTTTAAGAAGAGGCACGTCTTTGGAATTCACTGTACTTATTTTTTTTTTTGAAATATTTATTTCGTTAAACTTCTGATTTATCTGCAATGTGTTTTTATAAAGTATCTTTACAAAATCCTTAGTGAAACGCAACCATTTGGCCTATTTAGACGTGTATGCACTACATGATGTATTTTCCTCGTCTCTTACTTCTTCACCTATAAATTTATTTTGGAGTGGGGATATTTGTGTTGCATCGATTTGCATTATATCCTCAAGATTTTTTACTGTGGAACGATTTGTTACTCAGTAATACAATGAAAAAGTCATAAAAAAAATTTTGTTTCAGAATTTTTGTTTCTCGCTATTATTTGAAATTTGACTGCGGAAGCCGAAACACGAAAATGTCAAAAAATTTAAAAATATCGAATACTTGGAGCAGGCAACAAACGTTGGCACTAATAAATGCGTTCCGCGATTGTCCTTGCCTGTTCAATCCATTCAACACGCATTTTACTAATAAAGTAAGGCGACGATACAAACAAGACATAAAAAATAAGATTTGCACTCTCAGTTTTGCTACATAAGATATATACAAATACCGAAACCGTAAAAGTTCAGGCTCAACAGAATCACACTTAAATTCTCCTTTACCTTCTCCTATAGACATTACAAAAAAACACAACCCTTTCGAACATTCAGCTACTGAAGATTCCTATTCCTTTGACAACTCTCAAATTTCTATATCTATCCTATCACACATTCCCATAAATGAGCCAAAACAAACCGTTACCAAAGAGTTACCTGAAAGGTCCTTACTGTCATGAATACATTTCGTCTGTTAAATTTTATCCTGTTAAATATTAATGGTAGTTTTAATGATAATTTACGAATAAAATACAAAATTCGTTCAACTGTCAAGTTGTTATTTTGACATAACAGAAAAATGGTCTATACGTTTCTTTCTAAAGCAACACAAGTTGCAATTGATGTCAACAGTTTAAGATTTTACGTCTAAACGCATATGGTGTGGAATGATATGATGTAATACATACTCGTGTGGAAAGGCCGATTTAATGTATCTCCAGTTAACTTTGATTTAGTGAGTTTTCACTTTACGAAATAAAAAATTTTCATTAAAAAAGATTTCTAGTTTCTAATTTTTTGTATTCCACTATTTTTTCCGTTGCTCAATAAGAGTGTGATCTTGGTCGCACTCCATATGAGTGTGACCTACCTCACGACTTATATTTCACGATCCTGATTTATATAAGAAAAACATTTTTACTTTAATTTTTATCAAAGACTTTATTTAATTTATTTTTATTTATTTAAGATTTTAATGTTTCTAGCCCGAAAGATAACTTAATACTAATTTACAATTATACCTAATTCTAAAACGTTGACACGATATACATAAATGCATTTATGCCAGATTGCAATTCACACGGTTGCATTTATGTATATTCAGCGATTTCGTTGCGCGTGGTTTGTATGCTGTTATTCCGCGCGTCGTTTATGTATCATAGAAAAGTAGTTCTGCATTCCATGTTACTTTGTTGTTGTGTCGCGTGTAGAGGATCGTAACTCAAGGAACTTGTGATCAATATAATCAATCCCATTCTTAGTGTTGGACATTAGCATCATTATAGCAGCAATAACACTATTTTTTTATTTTATTTTATTTTGTTATTTTATTTATGTTTCGACTAAAACAGTTAAGCAGACAGACACGTTACGTTTTTTTACAGAAAGTTAAACTATTCTATGAAACCGGAACTCTATTGAGATGTGCTCGTAGTTTGGGAGCGTCCGATGTTTCATCTGGTGTTTTTGCGTCCGATATATCATCTGGTTTTGAACAATAATAAATCGCTAATAGTGGATGTTATTCTTGCATAATTTTTAGCTCCTTTTGCTGTGCTTCGGAGGCTAAGCTAATTTGCTAATTTGCATATTTAACTTACCACATTTATTACAGGTGTCAATATAAGGTTTTTTTTAAATTTATTTCATGATTATCGCAATAAAGTTGATACATTTTAGGAAAGCAGTCGATGTGATCCGTGATATCTTTAATTTTGATTTATGTCAATTTATTTTTAGGAGAACTTTTCCTCGTTCATCAAAATTTTTTATGTTATTATGGGCGAATTTATTTTATGCTTGATGATTTTCAAAAAAATTGTCGGTTTCTCCCAATGTGCTTTTGAAACACTTTTGGCAAACTTGATGCGTATTCATTTACTTTTAAATGATATTTGTATGAATATTGACGATAAATGTATTTTATATTTTTACAAATGGCCCGAGAAGTGAAGTGCTCGCGTTGTCTAGTGCAATATGCACTAAATCGCTTCAAAGAGACTGGTTCCCATGAAAATAGGCCAAGAACAGACAAAAGAAAAAAAGCTTTAGATCGTGAAGACTGATTGTTGATTAGGCAGTCCCTACAGAACCGCAAAAAAAACGCTTTAGACTCCGCTGTAGCTTTATCTGAAGCAAAATGCAAATCAGTGAACGTACATACTGTGAGAAGAAGGCTTGTACAATCTGGATTAAAAGGTTGCAAGGCAAGTAAGAAGCCGTGGCTGTCGGAACACAATAAGAAAAATCGGTTGAAGTGGGCCCTCAAATATAAATATATAGCTTGAGTGGAAACAGATATCCCAAGAATAATGTTTTAAGCTGGTAGAGTCAATGCTGAGAAGAATGGCTGCTGTCATTAAATCGAAAGGTTGGAAAGGCAAAATATTAATAATTTTTTTAAAATAAATCGTAATAATCACATATTAAGTTTTATTACATTTCCTATGCTAAATCACCCTAAAACTGGCCGTACTAGAGGGTGACTAATACTTTTGCTTGCAGCTCAACTTCTAAGAGCTTACAACTTTTAGAGTAGGTGTTTTCACTTTGAACTAGACCCAATCCAACTAGAAAACATGAGTTTTTTTGGAAAAACTAGGGGAACACAGGATCTAATATTCAGAAGTTGTAGAGGTAAAAATCAATCGATCTTTGTTCCACTAGTAACCAATACTTTCGGTTGGTTTTATAATAGCTTAGGTCATATTGAGATTATGTGGAAATTTTGTTGCAAATTTATGGATTAGAATTTTCACTATAATTTTTTGATTTTCTGCGGCCATATAAGTTATTTCAGTTTTTAGCCAATATCTCAAAAACTTCCACTAGTAACCAATACTTTCAGTTGTTTTTCTAATAACCTAGGTCATGCATGCTAAAGCTACATGAAAATTTGGGGAGCTCGTAGTAGTAACTTAGAACAAAGGATTTTTACTTTAATATTTTCTTCTAAATCTTTCGAATTCTAAACGCAAGTTTATTAATAAATTATACTTTTTCAATTAATTACATACTCGTATATTATTCTAGATTATTAATTTACTAAAATATAATATTATAAATTGATAATTAATTCAAATATTTTAAATTCCCAATAATGTTTATATAACAAATATGATATTGTTTTACACTGTTAAAAATAAGAACGTCTAGGACAAAATTTACGTTACTATAGTCGAGTGAATTTTTAACTAAACTTGTCTTAAAATTTTTGTTGGGTTTAGGACAAGTTTGGAAAACTTCATCAGAATGATATAATTTCTAATGTTGTGGTTGTTGTTAAGAACATCCGGGATGTCGTGTTTCGAGCTCCATGACAGTCTGTATTCCTACATGGACGATACCAAGATCTATACTCTACCAGAGGGTCTTTTCTGTGTATTTATTAAGTCACTAATTGTAATCAAAGATAAGATACCATTTTATATCCAAGTCTGGTGGTATTTCAATCTAACCCAATACCTTCCAGTTTTGGAAACAACAATATCACTCACCTATTCATTTTCGGTCTCTATTTATCGAAACTCTATCAACAGTCCTTATGTTGGTTTATGAATCCACAAAGAACCATGAAATAAATGTATATAATCTATATTAGTGTCAGTTAAAGTCCCACGAAAGTGTTATTTAATATGAACCAAGTTATTATAACACTGTATTCTGCTATTTAACATTTTCGCCACAACAGAAAACCAAAAATCCTTCAATTTATTTATTAAGTGTAAAACTTTCAAGAAGTTTTCATTTTATCTGTTTTTGAGCATTAAATTAAAATAAATTGTTGAATTTTATTGTTCACAAAAAAAAAATAAATAAATAAATATAAAACCATTGAAAATTTAATAAAACGAAAGAAATAAAATCATTAAATGAAAATACAAAATTTTCCGCACTCAATTTTGTGCCTCGTTTTATTTTATTTTTTTCACCCATTAACAGCTAGCTATCAATTCCATAAAGAACACGTTTTCACTTAAACATTTAAAAAAAATTTTTGGATGTTTGAATACTAAAAAGATGAAGACGACAAGAACAAATCGAAATTGTTTAGCATAAAATATGAAAAGAAAAGTTTGAACTGAACACATAAAAGGGATATTTTCGATTTTGCCTTTCATACATTGTCATATACAAATATACAGGGAGAAGGTGCGCAGGGTTAGTATCATTCCGGCCTGACAGAATACTGGTAAAGATATAATATCGGTATATCAATACATTCTTATGTATGATTTATTATACTAAATGGCAACACACCCAAACATTTTCAACCGCATTTTCATGTTTCGTTATTGGTTTTGGTTACAACAGCGGAAAATATTTTTTTAATTTTACCATGTGAATGGTATATAGGGATATAATAACTAGGAAAATGTAAGGAATATGAGGAGGTGGTTTTGTGTGGGAAAAATTGCACATAAATATTTTTAGCTCTCATAAAATGAATCGTTTTTTGTTTGTTATTGTCGACTGTCTTATTTTTGGATTCCTTACCGTATAACAATATTAATATTACTTCTTACCCAATTATGTTAAAAAACAAATAATAACTATAACTTAAAAATGTGCATTTTTCTTATTTACTTTTTATTGATCTGCCAAATGTAATGTTTTCTTTGCATCTGTTCTGATCTGATACTGTATATTTCAAAATTTGAAATTATTTTCAATTTTACGTATTCTTAAATTTACTTGCTATACTGATCTTAACTAATTTTGTAGATAATTTTATGGACTAACTTCTCGATCGCTTAAATTTAGATCGCTCATATTTAGATCTGTATATAAATTAAGGCAAAGCTAGAATATTCTCCCCGTAAATAAATAGTATAACTATCAATGCTGTTGTTTATTTCTAGTGTAAATTCGAACAATTAGAGATTCCAACAAATTAGAACATTGATGAGAGCACCAGAGCAGCGTTATTTACCGAGGGGTGGGCGCAATAATTAATAACCTTGTTGCGACTACGTTATGCTGTGGAGAAGAGGGTTACACCCAGACTATTACGAGTTGGAAGAGGTTAATATAACCCCGAAAATTGTATTAGAAGAATCGGAGGATAAACATGAGTTGGTAGAAGCAATAGCTGGCAGTCTGCAAATTTCGATATTATGGAAATTTCGGTTACCATGCATAAAATATTTTACATATGAAATAAGATATCGCGCATCTTATGAAAAATTTACATCCTTTAGAGAAAAAACCAACTGTTGTAAATATTTCCAAAAAAATTGAAAAGCTAAATTTCGTTTTATCATTATACACTGTTTTTTGATGGAAAAATACACTGTTGCGGTGTTTCAATGTTTTGTTAAGTGTTACAGGGCTTAGCTCTAGCGCAAGCGACCGTCGGACGTTGGTTTGTTTAGTTTAAACCTGGTCGTACAAACACCAATGATGCTGAACGCTCGTTCTGGTCGCCCGAATTTGGCAGTTTTTCAGAAAAAATAAAAACTGCGCAGAATATCGTTTTGAATGACCGTAAAGTAGCTGACACTTTAAACATATTAGAAAGCGTAGAAAACGAAAATTTAAACAGTTTTTAGCTTAGGGGTAGATGCATCCTTTGGCCAGTATACAGAATTAACGTTTCTGGTCTGGTTTTTAGAAGAAGAAACTCCCGGACTCTAAATAAAAGCTGTACGCCTAACACTATTAAAGCCTGCAGGCCACTAAATATTTATTCCAATTCAGCACTTTAAGCATGACATCGTCCATCCGGTTATCTTTGTATAATATACCATGACAAGGTACCACAGTACCATGACAACGACGAAAACACGATTTTGAGAATTTTGCAACCAGAAAATAAAATTATATAAATGCAGTTCAATAAGGTGCTCGTCAAGTAGATGTAATCTGTGTGATTGGGCTGAATAACAATATGCGGAGTGAGGGCAACCACCAGGAAAATATTTGATCTAATAGTTTGTTGTCATGCAGTTCCTGTTGAGCTCTATTATGAATTAAAAATTAGTTTAACTATTCATTTTCCATCCACAATAAACAATTTCTTTGACAAAAGAATGGACATTTCCTGCCCCAGCTTACTGCTTTCCACTATATTTCTATTTTCATTCCTCCACAAAATATTGTATAATTCCACTTCTGTCTTAAATACTCAAACGGTTCAGTTCTGGCTCAGCCGGTCATATTCCAGAATTATTTAAAAAAAAAATATTTTAGAACTACATTTTCATTCTACAGTCTGAAATTCGTCATAGTTTTCTTTCATTTTCTTTCAGTTGATATCTAAGAACTTCTTCTTATGTCGATTTTCATTGATTTTTCTTACTCCCAAAATGTTACCCTCATTTTTTACTCCCATTTTGTTTCAATGGAACAAAAATGTACTACTCTACTACTCTCTAATTTTTACTTTATTATTTATATTTGATTTTTATAATTTCACTAATCAAATTACCCACGCGCCGTATATTTTGACAAATGACAGAAAAAAAATTGGCGAATATATGTATAACAATAACAAAATTGTATACTCCACCAAAAAACCTAGAGTATAGAAAATTACCCCGGGAGTAACAAAATATTACCCTCGTGGTAATATTTTTTTTCAATGAAACATTTTGACAGCAGTTGGAGTACCATAGGGTACTATTTTTTCTTCAATGAAAATCGACATTAAAAATAAGTTAGGATTCAATGGCCATGTTAACGAATGACGCAGTTACGTGCCGGTTTGTCTTCTTTCAGAATTTTTTATAAAAAAACAGTTTAGAACCCTATTTTCTTTCTACAAACCCAGCTTCATCATGATCGCCTATGAAAAAGTTAAGTTCTGAGTGTCGATTTTGTACCAAAAATTCGAGCGCTAGCTGGTGAGGTGAACAATAATTGTGTGTACATATACACTGTATAATATACAATTTTATATTTGTATTGTATTTTTTCTCTCATGTGTCTGCATTTTGTTCGTCAATTTTACTAAGGCGACCCGATAGGAACTTTCATGATAACGTGTCTTCAAGATTTAACTGAGTTGTAATAATAAATACAAACAGAAGAAATAGTTTTTATTATGGGGCCCTATTCTCGAAATTGCTGGACATTTAAGCATTGGGAATATAGTTTACTTTAAATGTTTTTCGAATTTTTCGCCGGCTATTTTAATTATTTTTTTAAATTTGTTTCCAAGTTTTCTATTGTTTATTTTCTTACTAAAAGCTAGTATGCTGCAGACGTGAAATGAAGTTTTCGCTGGTCTCCAAAATTAAGCAGATAAATAAATTCACGAAAAAAATATTTTGTCGATTTTCGTAAAACTTTAGCGCAGATAGCTACATGTCGCATTAATATTTTTATATCTTCATGTCTAATTATTTTTTATGTGAGTTTGTTTAACAACAAATAAAAATAATTGTTGAACTGTGAAAAATTTAGAATACGTTTATCGTACCTGCAAATAAAACCGCAGTGAAAAATGTATAGAGTTAAACAGAGACATCTAAATTTTAACAAGAAACATTCCAATTTCACTTGAAAAACTGCGTACCGCAAAATAAAATTTAGCAGTGAAATTTTCGTTTTTGTTTTTGCTTATGTCATTTTTGTATGACAATTTTTTTTTCACGTCAGCTGCATACTAGACTTAAGGGAAAAAATCCGAGTCAGTAAATCGATTCGAAATTATTCTTCTAGCAGGGAAATAAATAATAAAAAACTTGCAAACAAATTTGAAAAAACGATTAAAGACGAATTTTAAAGCAAATTTTATTCCAATGCGGAATTTTCCATCAATTTCCTGAATAAGGTCCTACATCTCTGACAGTAGCAATTAATCGGCTCATATTAGAATTTACTTAATACGTTCAAATCAAATTTTCTTTTATTGGACCTAATTGGAAAAATATTTTTCTCTCTCTGGCACTATATCCCATCAAGGGATTTGACCGCCTCAAATGAAGTTTCATAATCATATTTTCATTTCGGATAATGAATGATTAATTCATTGATCTTAAACCAGCCGTGAATTTTTTTCCCTTGTCACCACCGGGAATCGAACCCGGTACCTCCGGTCGTTGGAGCAAGCATGCCACGGGGTGGCGGAAAAATATTAATTCAATAAAATAATCTAATTTCGTGAGGGCCTTGCAAAAATTCTTCTTTCCTATTAATCTTTCCAGTAGCCTTTCTTGCTTGTATAGTAGAACCTTGCCAAAATCTATTATATTGGCTTTACTGGCCTAGATTGAAATACTAATCGAGGCAGTACAAAATTGTAAATAACTAGCTAAAATCATTTATTCTATCTTGTCTAAATAGTTAACTCTCCAAACTGCTTGTTATTGGATCAAACTAACTTATATTCGTATAAGTTAGTTATTTACGTAAAATTACTCATGCTCTTAAATGGACACTTGGATCGGGAGGTACCGAGTATTTAACAGTTCTCAAATTACTAGTTTGGAAAATAAATTTATTACAAAATGCAACCTTGCTTACATAGAGAGGCATTTAATAAAATCGTTTTCGACACCAATTTTAGGAGTTAAAATAATTTCAATAGGAATATTTTTCAATTTCTCATCAGGGGCTGTATTCTTGAAATCGGTGGAAATTTCCCCAATTGGAATATAATTTGCTTTGAAATTCCCTATATTATTCGAATTTTTCGCCGGCTACTTTAATCATTTTTTTAAATTTCTTTTCTTTTTTTAAATTAAGAAACACATTTTTTCCCCCCAATAATCGAAAAATTCCGACTGGGTAAATCGATTCGAAATTATTCGCTTAGTAGGTGTATTCCGATTGGGATAATTTCCACCGATTTCAAGAATACGGCCCCAGGATAGAAACCAAACACACATTTTATCGATAGCAAAATAGTTTTTACCAAAAACTGGAGGAAGCAAAGAATTCTAGATGTCTTTTGTTTTCAAAATGAATCTTGTCTACCGTAATAAATAATTTATTTGGTTTTATTTTTTGATCAACAGTAAAATCAAAAGCCTGCTACAAATTTTTTAGAAATTTTTTGAATTTTTTTAATCGATAAAATTTGCGCTTTGTTCCTACCGATTTAATTTATTTGTCGAACTAAACTACTTTAGCCCAGTGGTCCAATTTCGATAGAGCAAGTCAGTGTGCTACGAAAATTATAACCTGGGTGATCAAATGATTATTATAAGGGTGATTTTTTTGTGGTTAGGATTTTCATGCATTAGTATTTGACAGATCACGCGGGATTTCAGACAAGGTGTCAAAGAGAAAGATGCTCAGTATGCTTTGACATTTCATAATGAATAGACTTACTAACGAGCAACGCTTGCAAATAATTGAATTATATTACAAAAATCAGTGTTCGGTTCGAAAAGTGTTTCGCGATTTACGTCCGATTTATGGTCTACATAATCGACCAAGTGAGCAAACAATTAATGCGATTGTGACCAAGTTTCGCACTCAGTTTACAGTTATGTCTCTAACCCTGAATACTAACCTAACAATACAGTTATGGTTACTAGAGGGCGTTTATGAAAGCACTACTAGTTTGAGTTATAAGTCTCCAAACTAATTTTAACAAATTGTCTCGTAATCCACTGTAATCCAGCCCTTAATATGAACACGGTATTTGTTTAAGTCATTTTGCTTTGTTGATCTAAAATAACTTAAATAAAAAGCCTTTCCGTGTCAGGGAGTGGATTATGTAGAATGACGACTTTCGACATATGACATCAAAAGGCATTTTTATTTAAAACGTCTTGTGTTGTCGCAATTGTGATTTTTTGTTGATGTTTTACTCGTGTACATTTATTAATTCGAGACACAAGTTGTATTGATTAATTCAAAATTAATTAGAGTCAAAAATCGTAAACTTAATTCCGATTCTGACGTTAAGACTACTTAGACTATCTTAGCTAAGAATTTCTTGTGCAGATTTTTTTTAAGACTAAAGTCTTTATTGAGATTCTGAAGCAGTGGTCTTAAATAATATATTAGAAACTCTCCAAAAAATTTTGTAGAGCTATCAAAATCAAATTGTCACCGTATTGTTTCAAATTTATAAAAGAAAAGCGATAATTCAAAATTGTTAAACAAAAACTCAAATTTATGCTATATAATAATTAATAATTTTTCTGTTTTTAAAAGTCAATTATAATATTATGGTATCTGTTTAAATGTCAAAATTACTAACTGGAAACGTCAAAATTATGATTTCTAATGGCGGATTCAGTGTTGCGTTCGTTCGTTCCTTCCTTTCTTCTCAATTTTTTTAAATCATTACAAGTTGCTGAAAAAAATTCACAAGAAAAAAAAAAGTCATTTGTAACCATTAAAATTGGTTTAAAAACAATTCAGAAGGAAGGATAGAACGAAGGAACACAACACTGATTCCGCCTTAAAACCACCTTTTTCGCTGATATTAACGAAGACAATTTTTGAAGACTACTGGCAGATCAGACTAAGTGCAGAATAAGAATTTAAAGTCTACAGTTTTTGTTAAGACAAAAGTTTTCGCTATAAGAGAATAAATACGTCTGTGAGTACGTCAGAATCGCGGGTAAACCTATTAAATGATAATATTCTTATTACAAATTCGCAGCATACTTTGAAAATTATAGTTTCAAACAAAACATGAAATTAACATTTAGGCAACATCGTTTAATTTGTTACCTGTATGACGATCAAACAAGACATTGTGTTACTCAATTGACTTTACATGTTAGAATCATTTGAAATGGAAAAACAAATACATTTTCTTCAAAAAGTTCAATTAATTTTACCTGAGGTGGGTTTTGGCTGTAAAGACTGTGCAAAAATCTGTGGTACTTCCAATCACAGTAATTAAATCATTTATTGATTAAATAAATCATCTATAGCAATCCATTATTGGAACCTATGTAAAGAGGCCAGGTGCCTTGGTTTGTTTTGTTCAGGAATGATTCCCTCTGAATGTAGTTTGTTTATTAAGCTGATTTGCACACTCTTTAATTTTGCATGAATATTTTTTATATTTTTGTTCAGAATAATAAAATTATTGAAAGCATTAAAAAAAAAAAATTTCGTCATTTAAAACACTTTCAATTTCCAAATAGTATCACCCTAGTAAACTTCTACAATAAACTTCATAATCGTGTCAAAATAACTGAGTGATTGATTTTTGAAAGAAAATGTATTTTATTGAACAGCCGTGAACAACCACACTTATACCTAACTGTGGCACTATTCTGGTAATTCCCCGGAAATAGGGAATTGGGGAAAGAATTTATATGTAATTTCAGTTCAAATATTTTTTTTCCGGCCTACTGAGGAGAAAAGTTTGATGTAAATATTTATAAATTGGGAATAACTTTTCCATATCTAAATTGACAGGGAAAATTATTCCCAATTTTATTTTGTTTTCAAAAAAATTACCACTACCTTTTTACCTCAGTATGCCAGAACAAAATTTTTTAAATAGAAATTACATATAAAATCTTTCCCCAATTCCCTATTCCCAGAGAATTACCAGAATAGTGCCACTGGTAAGCAAATTTTGGCTACCTAGATATAAAATATAAAATTAAGTTTTGAATAAAAATGTTACCTGTAATATACTGGTTTTTCCGACTCCAGGGGCCCCCAAAAATGCAGCCTTAAGGGGCCCTTGAAGCCAAGGGGGCTCTGGTCCCTCCAGAGTGATCCGCTATGCCGAAATACACTTATTTTGTATTCGAATTTCCATTGCTACCGATATTTTTGTTGCATTACCATGATATTTACGAGATTTTTCAATTAACAATTTATTTGAATTTGTCGGTGAATTTATATTCCACATCTCTGCAAATATTTTTTCCAATTCCGCACATAAAGCACCGCCACAACCAGCACCACCACCAAAAATAAAATAGAACAAAAGAGAAAAAAATTCAAATTTAGCGCAATTTCATTGTAAAAGCTGTTTTGCCTAGGTATTATTATTATTTTTTTTTTTTTGAGAAGATAAAGCATGTTCTTTTAATATCTAAGTATTACAACAATAAGCAAGTATGTATGCATAAGAAAAAAGCAATTTATTTACTTTTTAACATTTATGCAAAATTTCTTTCCCTCTCGTCTTGCCTTGTTGCGCCGTTTTCGTCTGCTTTGTATTTACTACTCATCTGGTTGTTTCTTCATTGTTGTGCTTTCGTACATCACTTAGAACGAGGAAAGTAATCATAATAACAATAATAAGTTTTTTTCCAATTGTTCCATTCAGCCTCTGAAAATATACAAACAAGACAAGGGAAAATTTAAAATTAATTTTTTTTTACCATGTTTCATTTTATATTATAAAAATAGGTACAGAATTTTTGGGGCATAAAATTTACCAGTGCTACTCAGGATGAATAGATATTCAAATCACTGGTAGGATTGATAAACATCTTAAATTTGAGGAAATATTATTTTTTGATTTGAGGTTAACGTTATATTTAACTTTTGCTTTATTTTGTTTCTTGTCACTGAATTTATTCCATAAAATATTTTAATTTTAGTATAAAATGTAATTTGAATTAAAGCATTTTTTAATTTTAATCTTAGTACTTAATTCAAATTGAAATGAAATTTAACTCGTTGAAGTTGGCTCAAAAAATCATCCCAAATTTTTGGTAAGTTTCCTCGCTAAATTGTAGTCTCAACTCGAAAACATACATATGCAAAAAGTAGACACATTTTTTATGAAAAAATTGGTATTAATACCATATTAGTCTGAATTTTACCAAATGATAATATAAATGAAAGATAAACATATTTAAATTTTTATAGCTTTAACCGACCTAGTTAATATCACAAATCAAAGTTATACATGGACAAGTCAAATTTATAATTTTCTGGAGCCTATACTAGATATAAAAATGTGTAGTGATATAACCGGCATTATAAGCCCTGGGGGTAGATTCCGACAAAATGACAATTTTTCGTGACATTTGCTTATTGGTACAAATTGAAGTCACTGAAAATTTACGATTCGGATGATCAAATGACAATTATAGCAGTTTACAGCAACTACAGTTTAAAGTTATAGCAAATTTATTTATAGTAAAGAATAAATTTATTTCGTTTTAATTGTAAATACACACATTTTGTATAAAAACTTTTGTCACGATAATAAAAAACAATGACAATATTATTAAAAGTGTGACATTTTTTGGGAGATTTCGGAAAAGTCATGGCATACGAATCGTGATTTAGTACTCACAAGTATTTGTCACAAAATTGTAGTAGTATTTTTAGTACAATATCACAATAAATTGTGATTAGTCGTTTGATCAGAATCTGTGTCATGGTCATACCTAATAACCCAGAACAACACAAAGCATCCATCAGAATCTGTGTCATGGTCATACCTAATAACCCAGAACAACACAAAGCATCCATCACAAAGGACTGTGCATGTTTGTCACACAGGTTTTATTCTCGTAGAAATGGCATCGAATTCTTGTAATTATGTCAGCATTTCTATAGGGAAAGGGAGCAACGAGGTTTTTCCAATCGTTCCAAAATCTACGCATTTATTAATTTCATTGCTAAATATTTCATTAAGATCTTATACAATACAAACTGACGATATCCGCTGCATGAAGACTTGAGTTTTTGCTGATCTTGTTTGCCTTTCTTTTGCATATGTACATTCGAACTAGAAAAAGTAAATAGAACCATTTATGTGAATAATAAAGAGAGAACTTAATTCGTATAAATAATGAAATTGATTTTCCTAATTTGTCCAGCGTACCAACACCACCATTAGTGGAATTTTAGTCTAACAGAGGTTTGGTTTGTAGGACCGCTAATTAAAGCCGTCTTCAATAGGTAGTGTCGATAATAGAAAACGTTCTTGCCTTTCATTGGTATGTAATTCATAACATCTTTGGGCAAGGCTTATGAGCGAACTCCTTCGGTAAATTTACTAATAATGCAACCGTTATGTTAAGCAGTGCTGAGAAGTTAACTAATTCCATCAACGAAATGATTAAAGCGAAAAGAAGGAAATAGTCGGATTCAACGCAGTATCACCAAAAATATCAAATAATGCTTAATAATATATTGACAGATTATTACAAAAATAGCCAGAAAATACGGTAGAATTATTAAACATTAAATTTCAGCAACAAATTATAGACGAAATTGGGAAAACAAATAATTAATTTTTTATAAATATTTTTTATATGTGTTTTATTAAAAGCTTTAGAAATAAAAAAATATTGCAAAAACACGGACTTTCGTTAATGAAAAATGCTTTCAGTTCAAAAAGACAGATCTTTGCTGCCACTCTAATGCACCCGCTCCTGAATTAACATACTCTTTCACGTGATCTCTAATTTCTTTGCCAGCATTATTTTGTCTCCCTGCATTCACAGAAAGATGACTGGAAAACATCGATTCGTCATTTAAATTGTTTCTCCAACTTCCCTGGGTTAGTTTACCACCATCATAAAAGTCCACTAAGTTTGCCGGTATATAACCATTCTTATTTACTTTTATTATGTAATTATGCAAGTAGCAACAATCAGTTATTATTTTTTGTGCTTTGTCAGGCCCGTAAAACATCGTTCTTTTTAAACACAACCACTTAGCACACAAAATGCCAAAAGCATTTTCGACTACTCGTCTTGCTCTGCTAAGTCGATAATTAAATATTTTACTTTGGTTTTTATCAATTGTAATGGTGTATTGTGATTGTTTCGTATATTAGTCTATTTCAGCACTCTCGAATTAATTACACAACCGTAGGAAATTCTTCCATTTGCGTCAATCTGTATGACAACGACCATGATAATCGACACCTACTTATACACAATCAACTTATACACTTCCACAATCAAATCATTAATCTCGTCTGTTCGAAACTGATTGTTGTGATTCCTACACATTAGCCATCTATAAGTCAAAAATTCAAATTTATCCGCGATCCAGCGTTAAAGGAAAGAAAAATGTATGGGGTGGTTGGGAAGTTGATTGTGTATAAGTAGGTGTCGATTATGATGGTCGTTGTCATACAGATTGACGCAAATGGAAGAATTTCCTACGGTTGTGTAGTTAATTTGAGAGTGCTGAAATAGACCAATATACGGAACAATCACAATACACCATTACAATTGATAAAAACCAAAGTAAAATATAAAAAAAATCGTAAATTCGAAAAGTTAATTGTTAAAATAGAATATAGATGGAAATGTGAAATAATCAAAATTTCGTACGCTACGCAGTAATTCGCTAGTAGTACAACTACATGGTATTGCTCTATATATACCCAATATGCAATGCCGACGGAATTCCATTTACATTCGCGTTCTAAAACCACACTGCTTCTATGGAAAGAACCATGTGTATCACGCGGAAATTCGTACTCCCCGCCAAAGAAGTGTCACAAAAATTCCGGTGTTGGTGTGAATCCCAACTAAAAACAGAAAAAAATCACAGAAACAAAAAGCACGTGTTTGTATATATTTTCCAATTGGAATAAATAATAATTCTTATTTGAAATAAAACAAAATTTTCCATTTATAATAAAATAAATATTAATTTTTTATTAGCTCAAAAATACACAATTAAATTTTATAATACAAATTTTATAAATTAAATTTTAAGCACTTTCACCATACGTCTTGTTTGTTCACCATACGCGCATCCAATTTAACATACCAACAAGCACAACCTGAAAAAAAAAATGCATTGAAAATTTACAACGTAAATGTATTTCGCGACGACGCCATTGTGAGACAGATTTCTATTACCTTTTTAGTCCAAATTTGTACATCGCGATCACCAAATAACTTAATAATTATTATTTTATACTTAAATTTAAAACTATTTACTTTAACAAATAGAAAACATTATAATGAAACACAACACTTTAAAGAAAAAAAAATTTAATTATGTAGTGCAACCGTGCACGTCGACTTGTCAGAAGAAACTGAAAATAAAAGATACAATCGAAACTTATAAAACGAAAATAATATTACCGCGAAATATAAAGAGAAAAATAATTATTTTTCTCCAAAATCAATATTTTTGTGTATTTGATATTTTGTAGTACGGAATTTTGTACGACATTTGAGCAGTTTTTTCCACACAGTGGAATAATTGCATACTGGGTATATAGACAATATTTCAATGTAATAAACAACATCAGTCGTCGCGACCTGTGCCCTAATTCTCTAAAAACCAAGATAAATTGTAAAGTGTAAAAGTGATAACTTTTACACACGAAAAAAATTATCGTAGAAGTCTAGATTTATATTGGATATCGTGATGTTTTAGTAATTTCGCATTCACTAAATTTTTTTCAAGATAAAATGTAAAGTGGCAAGATAAGTTTATGTCAAAAAGTAACACAAGTAATTTATCGCGGAATAACTTTGCTTGAATGTGTAAAACGCTTTCGTTTGGATATTATTAATAGTTAATTGCAATTTTTGATATTTTAGTTTATAGTTTTATTTTAGAATTAAATAAGATCAAGCTCTAATTATTAATTAAACTCTTACTAATTATTATTTAAATTTGTGTACTTATAAAAATGGACCATTATCGTTGGAATTAAAATATTCTTTCAGTAAAGTTAAACATTCGAATATGTTCATCGACCGACTTCACTATTACCTATACTTTTACTTAGGTTTATATCCAGTCGTTCCACAAATACAACAAAACAAATAAATTTATTATTAATAATTTTATGTTTAAAGTAGGGAATATATAATATCCCTATTTATATAAGAAGAAGAAGACTTAAGGGTTAGAATATCCTAGAACAAGATGGTCTGTGGATTACAGCCAAAGCAATTTTAGTTGCTCAATTTTCAAATATAAATGTCAAGTGTTTCAAGTGTCTGATTTGATAACATCTAAAATGGACCCGCTCTCCACATAGCAAGCAAACTTTTCAAGTTTGTGTGCACTTGCAATATTTTAGTTGATCATTACACTTGCACAGTTAAAAAATTGACGAGCACAATAAATATGACGGCCTATAGAAAACCAAAATTAGTCAACAAATTTCAGTTTGTTGTTGTTTAATATTTCATTTAGAGACACTAAGAGCTCTCAACAGTTTATAAGATCTTACAATGCTTTAACTCTAAACTATTATTAACTTATGTTTGAGAAAAGTAACAATTAGGACAAATTTCGAAAAATAATGAACGAGAACAATATTTAATTATATTATGCATTAAAATTAGCTTTTAACTAGCACTAAGGCAAACAAGATGTATATTGCATAAAATCGATTTCTAAAGTGCAGGTAATTGATCAAAGTCTCACCTCTTACTCGTTACCGATCCTTAAGATTAACCCAAACATTTTACAAAGATTAAAAATTAACTCATGGTAAAAAAACAAATCGTAATACTAAAACGTCCCTCCATAACTAGACCTACATCAAATACTAGAAATGGGTCCGATTAACAAATTTTCGGTGTTATTGGGGAGGCACATAAAAAAATTTTGGAAGAGGAACTCGTGGAGTTTGGAAAGCTCGCAGTGACTAACCAAATTTGATGGTTAAATGAGTTTCGTTGCTTAAATCGCATAGCTTTTTGTAGTTTACTCGAAATTCTAAAATTTTAATAAGACAATCCCGGGCTTTCCGAGATCCAACTATTATACTTAGGTATTGTCAAGTCGCATGTGCGAAAAGAACTAAATATGGCATCGGAAAGAGCTAAACATGTCTTCAACAACGAAATACACTGTAATTATGATCTACTTAAGACAGATTTGATTGAATTTCAAAAACATATCGGAAATAATAATTATGTACATAATAATGCGATTTTGTATGTAGTATAAAGAATAACCTTTAAACAGATTAGAATACACAACATTAATCAAAATTCAACTGATCGATCAATTGTAAATAAGACTTATATTATACACGCCTTTACCATACGAAGTAAAGAAATTTTTGGCTGTTGTAATGTTCTTTTCAAACATTTGGTTTGTTTTATAAGTCTATCTAACCGTATCTTGATTTGAATTTCAAATAACTCCCGACTCCGATCATTTTTCAATATGATTTTGGAGGCTATGTGTGATTCTAGATGGCTTTGATGTATATGCAACAATTTACGTTTCTAGAGATTATATTTTTTGAGTTATTAAGGATATAAAATAATTAAAATTTCGTTTTGACGTTTAATGTTATCTTGCTCGCTTGCTGTCAATAGGTTTATCTTGGGTAAAAAAACTGTTTAGAGAATGCGATTTAAAAATGCCAAGATAATATATTGTATAAAATTTTCACTTGTAAAATTAGCCATACCACAACCCGTAACAACTCGAACTATAGATTGTGAACAGATGCTATTTAGAGTAACTTATTTATATCCATAAGAATAATGTTGAAATTTAAATGGGAAGGGTAGTTATAGGCCCTCAAAGTCTAAATATGAACCTACATACATCATAAGAGTGTGTTAAGTTTTGACATTTATTTATCGTAACCGTATTAAATTTTATCTTGGGGTGCAATTACAGAATGCAAATATTGTAAAAAGGTAAGATAAATTATCGTTTACACGTTTACAAATTATCTTACTGCTTAGAGAATTAGAGCACTGATGAGAAGACTGATTTTTTCAAATCATTAATCTCGTCTGTTCGAAACTGATTGTTGTGATTCTTACACATTAGCCATCTATAAGTCAAAAATTCAAATTAAATATTCTTTCATCATCTGACAATTGGTGTGTTTTTCGTGGTATATATGGTTTTATTATTCTTTTATGTAACGGGAATGCGTCGTCCGCGACAAAATAAAAAGGAATTTTTTTATTTCGTATATGGCAATTTTCTGGAAAAGGCATTTCATCCGCTAAAACAGCTTGTCCAAATTTCGATGCCCCAAACACACCTGCATCACCTTCGCTCCCATGCGCTCCAACATCTAAATATATAAATTTATAATTGGCATCTGCAACAGCCATCAACACAATGCTGTGAAATTGCTGAAAAAACATTTTAAACATTTTTAATAATTATTTGACTATTATGTGTTAACGACATAACATATGTGTAGTTACTTTATAATTATAGAGAAGGCTTCCAGAATTAATTGGGCATTTAAAGGCTACGTGCTTCCCATCAATAGCGCCGGGGCAGTTCGGAAAATTCCATACCGCGTTAAATTCGTTCGCTATTGTTAAAAATGAGTCAGTTGTTATTTCCGGTATTTCGTCCTTGAGTGTTATGCAAATTGCATTACATATTTGGTCAATTATCCTTCCAAAATGTTGCTTGCTAATGCGGTATACTGATGCAACATGTCTTTGTATTGATCCAGATGCAAAATATCTGCAAATAACAGGTTTATTTTTATTAAGAACCAACATGTCAAGGTGTAGGTAAACCTATTTTATCATCCAAGCACTAGGACTGATATAAAGATTTAAACATTCTAATACAATAATAATATAATTTCTTACTCTAACACAATTGCAAGTTTTTCTTTTGGGCTAATTTTATCATTTGGACGTGATCGGGTTTTTGACTCCAAACAAGGCTTCAATATTTGGAATAATCCATCAAACTCCTCTGGCTTCATGTGAAAGTTATATCATTGAACTGCCAAAAGCAAACCATAAATAATTTACAAACCAATTGATACATACATCCACAGCAAAGCGTCCTTTTGATTTTCTATTTTGTAAATATAGAGTTCCACGATATCTAGGTCTTCTTTTTTCTGCTGCAGACTCCAACATTTGAACAACAATAGCTGTCGCACCGATTTTGATATTATCTTCGTCACTTGAATCCATTAATAAAAAGTAACACGAAACACTTTATTTAACTTATATAATTTTAACTTTTAATTTGAAATGTTTATAAAAATACTTATTAAATAGTCGATTGAACTATATTTTTGTTTGTTGTAGGAGAAATTAAACAAACGTCAAAATTTATCTCTATATAAACTATTTAGCTTACTGATTTATCTGTAATTTAGTGGAGACTTGTGGAGACCGCGTTAAAATTCATCTTAGCTCGAGCAGGATACCTATGTAGCTTGACTGGGTAATAACATTGAAATGCCATTTATCGCATTCTTATTATAATAATTTTGTAGGTTTTTTTCCTGACTGGTTCGACTTTAAGAATATTATTCAGTTTTCAACGAACAGTGAGCAAATAATGAAAAACAAATAGATCGATGTTTTGAATGGATCAGAAATTATATTTTTCTACTGTCTGCTCCTTGCTAAACGAATAGTTGACGAATACTTTAAAAATTTGGATTTTAGAGTAAAATTTTTCCATGTTGCAATTGATTGTACCGTAGAACGAATTTTAGAACCCTGGTGCTCTCTCTATACACCTATGTCTCATCTACGATATCAATTAGTGAGCGTAATATACAAGTAACACTCTTATGGGCGCGTATCGACTGTACTTTAATATGTTTGTATATGAACAGAGTCTAATGTATTGTCATGTTCATTTTCTGTGTATCCTTGTTATAGTAGCTTGTAGCTACTCATAGAACCCACCCGTCCTTAGTTGTTTCATTT
Source organism: Nephrotoma appendiculata (assembly GCA_947310385.1). Taxonomy (NCBI): domain Eukaryota; kingdom Metazoa; phylum Arthropoda; class Insecta; order Diptera; family Tipulidae; genus Nephrotoma; species Nephrotoma appendiculata. The sequence goes on along the minus strand of OX371223.1, from coordinate 246,821,294 downwards.
GCATCTTTTGTTGAGGCATATCACTGAATATTTTAGTTCTGTTTCTTTGAATGGAATCTTGTTACGTCTACGATTGTTCCGCTATTAACGGGTTTCTATTCCAGTTGTGCCTTCTTTGCATTAGCTGTTGTAAATTTGTGGTTTTTCCATCTCAGTTCACTGAGGCTGACAATTTCGATTTCGTAACGTTTCACGGAGAAATTTGTATGGATAAACTAGTCCAAACATAAGAATAAAATGTAATTTAGCAGTTCGGTTTAATTTATTCCATTTTATGATAAACTAATACTTTACTTATTAATATTGTTCCTTTTAAGAATAAATACAACATAACAATTTTTATAATTTGAAATTATTAATTAATCCTTAAAAGAATGAATCATAAAATGTAAAGTTAATGGAATCTTCAAAATATCGAAAAGCATCAACTAACTATATATTCCTATAAAGCATAAATTAAGTAGAGTTTAAGATATTTTTATGATTGTAGTTGTATATCATACACTTACATATATATTCGTATTTTAAACCTTATCAAATAAATTTCCGAACGGGATCTCTATTTACATACGTCAAAGGCATCTTCCCCTAAATAGATTTATCTGAATTGGTATAGTTAAATTCTAAAACATTACAATATGCAATACATGTAAATTTAATTAAGATCAATGTAATGCAGAATTATTCTTATTATGAATAATCAGCAGTACTAAGGACTATATCATTCCTATTTTAGCAGTATCATAATTATTCCTATTAGGAATAGATCAAAAGATATAATAGTGAATATGGTCTGATTAAGAATAATAACAAAATTTACATTACAACAAAAACCAAATTTATTCTTATAATGAACAAACCGTGCAGTGGTTAGGAAGATATTATTCTCATTACACTTGTACAACTTACAATCACCTAATCAAATATATTTTAAAATGAAAGCTAAACGTCAAATATATCTTTACATAATGTAGCTCCTTAGACTTCATAATATGGTATATTAAACTATTATATAATTATACATTCATTACATTACCATATATATATTTAAATTTAATAAGTACAAATTAAATGCAAAATTATTCTTATTATAAATATATTAGTAGTGCTAAGGAATATATTATTCCTATTTCAACAAAAACAAAAATTATTCCTACTAGGAATAGATGAAACAGTGCATAGAACATATTATTCTGATTAAGAATAAACAACAAATTTCATTTTTCCTATTAAGAATAAATTAAACAGTGCTTAGGATGATAATATTCCGATTAAGAATAAACGCATAAAGTTATTCCTATTGGGAATATGTTAAACTGTTAGTTATAACCAATAATATAATTATAAATTAAATTGTTGATCAGTCGACATTTACATTTTCAATTGTAAATACGTGTAGTGAAATCGTAAAACTTAAACAATGTCGTAAAAAATTAACAGTGATAAAAGTTAATTATAATTTTAAACTTAAATTTCCTTTTTTATTGATGAGTCTTGTAACCTTACTTATTACTACTAATTATACATTTATATGCACTAATTAAGTTCAGTAACTGAGTGCTTCTTATAATATATTTTTTTAAGTTTTTACTATAGACAGACATACAGCACTTTAATATAGCTCATTTAGTGATTGTTTCATCCTTTTTGGTTTACTTTGTTATTTTTTTCATACATGAAAAACTACTACAAGTTAGTTTATTAAACCGCAATTTGTCTAAGCTTACTAGCTATATTACAATTACCAAAATCTTCATAAATAGAACTCATGATATATACATATCTTATAGCATTTAAATTTGTGTATATGTAGGTGAACACTTGGACAAAACTGAAAAATCGTCAGACAACAACATCGAACTATATAAGAACGATATTGAGTGGCTGTATTACCACACATATCCATGGACCACAGTAGAATATAAGTGGAAAAGCACATTCGATGTAAGGCCTACGGAAATTGAAAAAAACATTCTCATTCCCTGAACAAAATATTGGATCTGGCTACATTTTCGTCACGCCGATGCGAGTAGGATACGAGTTAGTAAGTTAATTTTTTCGATATTTTTGCTTTAATTTTGGGTAAGGCATGAAGACAATTTTATAACTTTATATTATTTTAGATTGAAATCAACTAGGAAATCATTCAAATTCATTTCAAAAACCTTCAAATACAAAAAATCATCAAACACGCACCGAAAGGAAATATTCAAAAAATTATCGTTAAATAAAGGTATTTTAAAATTTTATAATAGCACTCTGTTTGACAACTAAATAAATTAAATTGTCAAATTTTTTGGTATTCTGGGTGATAGCCACTTATTGGTTTTACATCGAGATAGCCATCACCCAGAATAACCAAAAATTTTAAATAGAAATAGGATTTATGCCTTAAATACCATAAACTTCTAGATTACGAAGAAATTAACAAATGCCTTAGTGAATTATGATGTGTTGAAGCAAAACATCATAATTCGCTAAGGCACTTTGATTATACTTTGAATATAAGTTCACAGTATCTTCAATATTTATGTAGCTTGGGCACCACAGTCTGAGAGACGAGCGAATTTTTAATTTAAAAAATAATATCGATGTTATTAAAATTGGATGAAACATTGGCTTCAATCGTTCAGCAAATAATCACATAAACTTAAAATATTAATTTTCTATGTTTTCTACTATTATTTTTCAACGTTTGTTCATAACTTAGACACAATTTCGCACTTAAAGTTATTTAAAAAAATAGACAATTTAAAAATAAAAAAATAAAATGAAGACACAAATTGAAAATTCTTAATTTTTCAAATTATGTATACATCAATTTATTGTATTATTTTTAAATTTTTAATAAAAAATTCGTTCGATGTAAACAAATTTTTAAAATGATATTATTCAGTAATAAAATTGTGCTTCTCGTCGATATTTTATATTATTTGGCAATTTTATAAAATACTATACACGATGGAAAGTCAGTTTTTAGTAAAGAAATTAATAGTAAAACATATTTTTATTTTTTGATTTCTAGAATACCGTAGATTGCAGTTCCTATAAGTATTTAATACAATAATAAAACCTACTGCCAGAAAAAAGTTGACGGAGTTTTATGGAAAGTCAGCATCAGTGACGGATGGGATTCTTTTTTAGTTTTTGCTGAAAACATCGAATATTCAAACAGAATTAAATATAAGGAAAAAAAAATTATGTAAAAAGGAAAATTACACAACCAGCCATAATTGTAGAGGTGAAGAAAATTATCCACAATTTATGGTTTCGGCCGATTTAATTTTACTCCATTTTAATAATTTTTTGGTGGCTTTTGATATCTTTTTTAAATTGTTTTTTTTGTACTAAATATTTCATACTCTTTTGAAAATTTTTCTTTTTTAAAATTTTATTCAGAATTTTTTTTCGATATAGTTTATTAATTTTAAACTTTATTTAATCTAAATAATTTAAACGATGGCTAGATGTTTTTTTATGTTAGAACACTTTTGCCATTATTGAAGTTTTAATTAACCACTTTAGTAAGTCATTTTGACAAACATTTTCAAGTTTATTTTGTTAAACAAGAAACTTTAAATATAATTTGTTTTAATTTTCAAATGTTAAGTTTTGATAAACCATTTGAAATGCTTAGATTTAAAAATAAAAATTATTTTATGTTAAGACATATATAAATTAAGTGAATGATTAAATAATTTAAAAACAAATAAAAAAAAATAAATTCATCTTTTTTAAAATAAAATGATGTTTGATTTTATTCACCCCTTCTGTCCAAGAAGAAAATTATTCTGTTGAAATTCATTCATTGTAATGATCAATTTAATCCTTACCATTGTAAATTTATTCCTAGTTTTTTGATTTATCTGTTCCTTATAAAGATTAACTTATTCCTTATGATTGAATATTTTATTCTTATTTTTTAAACTTAATTATTCCTTATATGATCAATTTATTACTTGTCATTGAATAGCCTATTCCTAATATTTGATTTAACTATTCCTTGTATTAAACAATTTATACCTAACATAAATTTAAATTATTCCGATTTGCGAATAAAAGTAACAAAAAAAAATATTAAATTATTCTTTTTAAGAACAAAACTAAAAGATATTAATAATATTTTTTGTCTTTTTTCGGAATAATGTTAACTTTTGTTGCTAAGAATATATTGTATTATTCCTAAATATGTTTTATTATTCTTTAGTTAAGTTGGGTTAAATTGTGAACTTCATTTTGGAATAATAGATTCCTGGTAGGAATAATGTATTCTTCCATTTCTCTCCGTGTTCATTTTTTTCTAATTGTGCTAGTCTTACTGCTTCTGGTAAAGTTTTCATATGCTAATTTCCGATTCTTGTTCGTGTACAAAAGCCGATGGTCGATATTTGCGAGTTTGCATTATTTATAGTAGTATTCGTTTCATTCCATTATGGTACTATTCCATGGAGAAAACAGAAAAATTTTGCTGAACATTTGACAAAGACAAGAACTAAAATTTACATAAGAGCGACTGAAACACAACATTTTATTTTATGGTAGAAAAAGTTGGAGAAAGTTTGACATCAACAAAATGTAACCTATTAAAACCTTTAAAAAAACATGAAAAATCTTCATTTTGAATGTTTAACAAAGAATTTTATTCCAAAAAATTTACAATACTAAAAAATATAATATTATTTTTGAGATGAACAGAATTATGTGATTTTAATATTTTTTTTATTTTTCGAAAATATATAAAAAAAAATGCTCTACCATAAATATGTAAGGGGAAAATTATAGCATCAACAAAATTTAACCTATAAATTATTTAAAAAAAATTAAAAATCTTTATTTTTAATGTTTGACAATAAATTACGAATAAATAAATAATATAAAGGGTTATCCAATTCAAGCTTGATAAAGTAAACTTAAAAAAAACACAAAATATTCGGAATGTATTGTATTTTTTATTTCATTTTACAGATTGATCCTTGCCATTTTTAGTTAAACAAGATGTCATTCAAATGTCCTCCACGGGACTTCTTACAGGCCTTGATTCTTTTGAGGTAATTTTCAATGACTTTTCGGCACATTTCGGGCGGTATCTCGGCCATTACCTTACGAATATTAGTTTTCAATTCGTCAAGAGTTTGAGGATTGTTTGCGTAAACACGATCTTTCGCGTAGCCCCACAAAAAGAAATCCAAAGGCGTTAAATCACAGGATCTTGGAGGCCAATTGACATCAGCCAATCGCGAAATCAAACGTCCAGAAAATTTCTCTTGCAAAAGATCTCGATTTGCTCGTGTTACGTGACTGGTTGCTCCATCCTGCTGGAACCACATATCGTCAAGATCATAATCTTCGATTTTCGTAAAAAAATAATCGGTTAACATGCGGCCATAGCGCTCAGAATTAACGGTAACGGTTCGTCCATGGTTGTTCTCAAAAAAATACGGCCCAATCACACCACCAGACCACAATGCGCACCAAACAGTGACTTTTTCCGGGTGTAATGGCTTCTCTACAATCAATTGTGGATTTTCTGAGCCCCAAATTCTACAGTTTTGCTTATTAACGTATCCACCAAGCGAAAAATGAGCTTCATCACTGAAGAAAATTTTGTTCGAAAAATCAGCTCTAATCAGATTTAATAATTTTAACGCGTTGGTCGATTGTTAAATGCTCCATATTCTTAAATGGCAGAATGTCAACTAAATAAATGACAGCGTACTTGACGTTTATCTTTGACAGATGTCGGTATACAGATTTCTACTTTATCAACCTCGAATTGGATAACCCTGTATATATAATCGGGATAGGCAGAATCATGTTATTTCATTTCTATATTCAATTCTCAAAAATAAATAAAAAATTGTTCTGCGATAAAATACATAACCTACAAAATAACATGTGCAATCGCGCATTAAATTATTTTTAATAAAAAAAAATTCTTCTCATACACAAGAATTTAACAAATTTCTTTATCTAAAATAATTCTTTTGACTTGAATCAATTTTTACACGTATATACGAGACGATAATATACGTGAGCGCAATGTTTTATTCATAAAAATATTTTAGAAATAAAATTAAAAAGGAGTGGGGATGGTTTTTTCGTTTTGCTTGCTTTAAAAATACTAAACTTTATATTTTTTATGATTAATTATGGGAACACAACAACAGTTTGCTCAGCAAATTCTCAGCAAGCTATAATCGGATGTGCTTTCTCTCAAATAGTCGATCTATATTTTTATCTCGTTTTAGTTTTGCTGAGATTTTTGCTGGTAATATTTTTTCCCGTGGAATAGTACCATTATTCACTTTCTTCTATGATGTCCTCCAGCGGTAGTCCAAATTTGTTCTAATTCAGCAATGGTTGCTTGCAGTAGGTGATGAAGTGGTTGTTGTCTTATCTATCTCTGCTAAGCGCCCCCCCTCACCCCCCCCCCCTTTCAAGCAAAATAATTCTTATAAGAAAGTTTCACAAAAACAAACATCGATTGATAATCAATTGGTGAATGTCTCGGACAAATATAATCCTGAACTAACCTAAACAAAATGGACATTGCTTACATTAAAAAATCCTCATCTGTTTTCTTGTTCAAGACAAGATTAATCACAGTTATCAGAAAATTTTATTCTGAAAAAACCACATTATCTGTAAGGCACATTTTTTTTGAGCCAAAAACAGTAAAATCTACCAAAAAACTCATTTACCATATAAGTTTTGTATAGTAACCCTATCTAGATTGCTGAAGAAACGGACGTTAAAATCGGAAATGAACTATTCGTTTCGAAAATGTTCATGACAGACCATAGTGGTCATGGTACTGTGAATTTCGTTTAAACCATATTTCGATTAACCCTTATATCTCTGATTCGATACAGGTGTAACTTTTCCACTTTGAAATGTTTTATTTATTAGTTATCATGAAGGTAGAAAGTGAGCTTCAGTGACATCTTGAAGCCACTCAATGTGATGCTATATAATTGAAAAAATGCACCAATGCTGAGTTTTAAAATTATTACGTTTTAAATATTTTGGCTTCGGAAAGCCCTGTAAAGGTGCATGTGTACTCAGTTAATTTAAACACGAATTATTCACTTATTTCAATTTTGTTGAAAATTGTTTTGTAATTTTTGGGATTTTTAGATTTTGTTTCTATTGATGGCATTGCTAGGGTTCGCCCCAACTCCTGAAAAAATTTCCTACGTCTGTTTGATCGTTTAGCAAATGAAGGAATATTTATTTTATAACGTTGTAAAATATAGCCATTGGCGACGGCCATGTCTTGCGTTTGGTAGCATAGCCCTTCAACATTGTATCCATGGGGTCAAATCCGCCTTTGGTCTTATTATAGAAATGGTTTATTTCAGGCTTGAATTTTGACCCACTCAGACAACTATCGGAATGTAAAGTTGGCAACATAATTACATTTCTGTTTTTTTTTTTTGACAACACAGGAACGAATGGTTACTTGATCATCTTCCAAAAATCCAAATATAGAAGACAGAGGTTTTCGATTTCTGGTCACCAACATCTCCAACGGTATATATGATTAATTTTTTTTACGTACCCACTACAGACAAACCTCTAGACATCAACAAACGTGCGACTGATAGCGTCATAAAAAAATTATCCATCGTGATATTGCGGACACTTTTTCGATACCGAAATCTAAATCTTGAACAATTCGATCACCCTGGTTCTTTTCTCTTCCAGTCGTTAGTTTACCGGTATATATTTGACCGGTAAGTGGATAAACATTAGCTGCATCACAAATCCAACAAATTTGTATGCCATATTTAGCTGGTTTGGAAGGCATATACTGTGGAAACAATTGCTCTTCTATAACTAGATTTTCTGATGGCACGTATGCTTTACGTAAATTTTCATTTAGCATTAGCCAAATATCTGAAATAGGCGGTGCTTTATCCGTAATTAACCTTTCCGATCTGTTGTTATTATTATCGAACCTAAGAAAGCGTGTTATCTCCCAACATCTGTCGCGAGACATCGTTGCTCTATACAGAGGATCTTCTTCAAATGTCCACAGTTTTGTAAAGGATTATTTTATTTTCAGTTTATTTACAGTTATTTACATATAATGGTATACAGTAAGGTAGAACAGTTGGTAATTTTTTTAGAAAACATAGACAAATTATTTATTGCACACCACTGTATTTCTCATTTTTAGAAATAAAATATGCAAAGGGATTTATTTTGTATGGGATTATTTCCATTTCCAATGAATATTCCCCCACTCATTTATCATATGTACAAAGTGTGTCACCGAAATTTTTGTCTAGTTTATTACACAATGTGTCGTCACTTTTTACCTTATTTGTGCATATAAAATTCGAAAAGTGCCAATTTGCATATGAAGCAACATGAAGATAACCACATTGAAAACCAACATTTTCTTTGACCTCGTTGCAAAACTAACTCGATTTGAACCAGAATGTAGATTATTGGTTTCTATAAAGCCCGCTGTGTACAGAAAACAAAAACTTAGAAGATTCTCCCATTTTCCAGATTCCTGTTCGAAATATTATAACTCCACCAATATAGAATCGATACTACAAATCAGCAATTGTGACAGGAACGTGTAAGCACCTGGTATGAAAATTACTATTTATAATAAAATTTTATTTTATTAAACCTGAAAAAATAATTGTATTCCACGAACGAAAATGAAAATGGTTGTACCAATATCGAAGCCATCGATTAACCAAAATATGTGAATCTAACCTATTTTTTTATAAAAATTGAATTTTAATTGCCAAAATATTGAGAAAACCCCAATTTAAACTGGAAAACTATAGATGACGACCTGGTATGGAAATACAATGGAAACAACAACAAACAGCAATAATCTACATTGTCTACTCAAAAATCAATTGTCTACGCTATTTTCGACACCAACATGAAGACAATTCGGAAATACGCGTAGACGCACAACACTGGTACCGAGTTTGTAATAGATCTTACTATACTTCATAGAATAAACCTAGAGTAATATAGTATGCTCTCCGATAATAGGCCACAAAGGTGTGGGTTCCTATATTATATTGAAATAAGTACTATATTTTTTCCCCGTGAAATGTTGTATTTTTTATCAAAACGTCATTTTCGCTAAAATTTGAAAAAGGATCTCAACTGAAATTTAATTTCAATCTGTTTTTTTTAATTGCTTTTGGAAATGCTATATACTTTTCAAAATATTTGCGACTGCCACTTCCGGTGAACAGATTTTGCCAACAAATCACTGTGATCTCCCACTTTATGGAGAAAGCATAGCTATGAAGTTTCATCCCAATCAATCAATTCATCTGTGCTGAACAGAGGCCGAATTTTTATTGAAAATCAGTTTGCGCATAAACTTCGGAATACTTTTCAATATATTTGCAAAAAACCATGGAGCTCCTATGGGGGTAGCCAAATTCGATGGACCGATTTTGCCTAAAAAAATCACTGGGATCTTCAAATTTATGAAATAAGCTTAAGTATGAGCTTATTTATGTTCAGATCAATCAATCCATCTTGACTGTACAAGGGCAGATTTTTAAAGGGCTGTACAAGGGCTACAGACTACGCAAAAACGGGCGAAAAAATGGTGTTTTTTGCTGTTACTCTTTTTCACACTAATTTTATAAACGGATTAAACTTACGCAAATTGTATTTATATGCGTTGTACCAAAACCGTTGTTTGGATCTACACTCAAATTATCCTAGTCGTGTGCCAAAACAGATTTTCTAGTCCCGTGCGGAGTGATACTAATATGAAAATCTAATTAGATTTTAAATCATCTGAGATTGTGGTTGATGATGATGATAATGCTGAAAGTTGCACATTTTAGTTTTGTATTGTTTAGTAATTATGTCTGTGCTGAACGAAAAAAAATTGTAATTTTATGAAGACAAGAAAATTTGAATAAACATGATATGGTTAAGAAGATAACGTAATCAAATCTCATATCCTTGAAGTGGAGCAATCTACTTCTGTGTGTATGCACGTTACGATATATAAACATACTTGAATCTGTATGGGTATAGTTGAAATGTGTACGTATCCGAGTATATAGAGGCATAGATGTATTGTATGCATAGATGTATACCTTGTTTATTTTATTTATATGTTCAATATGAAAATTATGTATTATGTTAACAAGATTTGAGATTATGGGAATAACAAAAAGTCTGTTATGTTTTTCTTATTTTCCACATTTTTTTGGGGGAATTTTATTCTGGAAAGATAATACCTATACATGTCGATTTGTTTTGTTAATTTTGTTGTTGTTTGTCTGAATTTCAAATATTTTATTTGAAATATCAATTTATGTATCTGCTTTATATACCTTCAAGCTACAAACATTCAGCAAATGGGATCTATATTCGGCGCTACATATTTCGGTGAGGAAGGGCGATGCTGTGTTTGTCGGATGGATACACCTACATATATCACTGTATACCGATTTATGTTTATCGCGTAAATTAAAAATTATGTTGTTCGTACACGTCTGCTTGTTTGATAAATAAACAAAATCACGTGAAATAATAATATTATCCGTTGGGATGTTATTTGCATTCGAAATGTGAAATATGAAAAAAATAATTTTTGAATAGTGCCGATCAAATCAAATCCATATTCTTTTCACTTTACGTATACATACATGCAAAAAAAAATGCCACCAAAAATTATGTAAATTAATTATCATTCGAAATTATTTATAAAAATTTTAATAATTTTGTTTTTTATGCTAAAATCATTCATTTGACATTTAAATTTTATTTCGTGGAAAATTTTAAAAATGTGACATGATGATAAACACAGAAGGGACGTAATGTGTACCCACATTTTACGATTTTCGTGCCTTTTGCTTGCAGATTATACACCAACCAACTTCTATTTGCCTTGTTTTGAATTTTTGATTAAATGGCTTTTTACATGCATAACTCAAGTAGAATTATATTTGTAAGATAAATAAAAAATTAAATCTCGTTTTGCTTACAAGTGTGAGTACACATGCTTGGTGTTTATAAAAATTATTCTGTCTGACGTACAATAAATACAATTTTAATGGGATGTAGAATTTATGTATAATTGATTAATCTCTGTTCTGTTATGTAAAAATGTAAACGAATACTAATTAGAATGCTGTGTGTAAAATTAGCGCAGCAATTTAAGGTGAACACCTCGTTAACTGATCTGAACGATAGACTTTTTTTTTTAAATTATATTATCAATGCAATCTGTTTTGGGGTAGAAGGCTCTCCCTACTCTTTCGCAGTTTTGCTTATTCCGTTCTTACTTTACGCCTATTCAGCCAACTTGAGGACGTACGGCTATAGGACCGATTTCAGACCACCTGAAGATGGGTCGGCTCATGAGACAGGGGGTCATCGATGTGTTACATTTCACCATAGATCATAATCTGTTGATGAAGTTTGACTTTGCATCCTGCCCCTATTGGGGTTTGAACGATTTGTGTTGAATAATTAATAAGTTTATACGGACCCCTGTTACCGTGACAACCATTGCTTTTGCATTTAACAGGATGAATATAAGCAATGCTGATGATTTACATATCGGGAAAAGATTAAACTGTCAATTGCTTGTAAAACTTTGTTCGGAGTTAAACATAACAAACAATAAGTCTAATCGCTGTAAAATTGCGAATTTATTTAAAAAGAAAAAGGAACAAATAATAGATTTAATAAAAAATGATAAACATCTTGAAATGGTCGTCCAAGAGAATAAAATTAAATTTGATTTTATGTCGAATTTAAACAATTCAATAGAAAATCATATTGCGTTTAAGATTGACGAACCAGCAATTGAATTAAATCCCGATTCAGTAGTTGAGCCAATGGGCGATTTTCAAAAACTACAAACCGTAAAAGTTTGTGACACATGTTCATATAAACTAACCAGCAGCTTTAAATTCACCACGGCTTCCAATGATATTAAAACTTTAAACCGCGAGGATATTCGTAATAAAATCGACGAATGTTTAGTGGAAGCAGGCAATCCATGTGTGATTTCATTTGAAACAATTCGGAAATTGGAAAAAAACAAGATTTTTTTTACAGTTTACAGTTTAAATTTATAATAAAATCTAATTCCATTTTGGAAATGTACATCAACGGTGAGGCGTGTATTTCTCATGACATAATCATGTACAAACAAGTACGAGGTACGAAACGAGAACCAATTAAACAACGTTTAGTAGGGAATTCGTGCCACAATGTTGGATTAGATTTAGCTGCTGAAACAAGTATAGATTTATTTGAGAAAGGGAATGCACACTCATTCATCCCTTCGCAAACTATACGTAAAATAAAATCAGAGCTCCTCAAGACGAACGATTTGGTTATCGATTGTGACGTTATAGATGCCTGCCAAATGACAATGGTTGAATCTAAAAAAAACAAGTACATATATTAATAACATATCAGTCGATCTAATTAAAATTGTTTGTTTCCGACAATCAACTTTACAATTGTTACCAAAATATTCAGTTAACGCAATATACTTTGATGCGACTGGAAGAGTAGTTAAACATCCGGCATGTCACCCGTACCACAGCGATAAAATGATTCTATATTATGCGTGTGTTGCCAAACCAACTAGTGTCACAGTCATTTACTAGCTTAAAAAAAATGTTGAATGGGTCGTCTGATCCAAACATTAGTCCTCAGATGCGGCAGAATGGAGGTCTACTCAAAGGAATTCGTTTTTCTCGAAAGCAATATTCAGCAGAAGTCCTTATTTTATGAGATACAATAATATTTATTTAAATGTTATACAAAAAATTAACCATCAATCCGATGGAATATTAAATAATTATTTTAACGAAGATTTCTTAACTTTTACGATCGAAAGCTATATGGCATATTTACCATTTTGGGGAGTTTGTTTTTCTTTTAAAATGGGTATTGAGGGTCGTCTATCAAATGCAAGTGTAGAAAGTTGGTTTTCGATAGTAAAAAACCACTACACGAATCATCGGTAGATTTGTAAAGCGCATCGGTAGATTTGTAAATCTTATGAAGGAAAAAACTTGTGAAATTGAAAAAATGGTTCAATTGTCAGCTACGTCCATTACGGAAACTAGACTGAAACGGAAAATTGAAAGTTCCAATATAGATGATCCTGATAGTGATTTGCATGAGGAAGCGTGGAACAAGAAAATTAAAATAAGTAACTCTCCAAAACATTTTGGTAAAAAGGTTTTAGCTCGATTTTCAAAGATTTGTATTTCCTCTGATTTGAATCAGTTACCGCGGAACCCAAAAATGTCGAAGATTATTATATTCTACAAAACGGGTATACCTTTATAGAGCAATCTGTTGCAATAAAATTCAGAAATACTTGTGCTTTTGATTCGGGTGCTCAAATATTTTTATGTTTATTTTTGGATGTTTTACAAGGGTTTTATTCGAATATCTGAAAACCCTTTTTTTAATTTTATATATGATTTTGCTACTTGGAATGAAACCGCATCAACTTACAGACACAGACCACGGTTGCTGTTAAAGATCTATGAAAATAGTCCCGGATTAGCTTCTACAACAGTAAACATTTCATTGGATGCTATATGTCCAATATCGTTTATACTGGAGAAAGTACTTTCATCCCCTTTAACAGAAAGAAGAAATTGGTCCAAGTGTGAACCTACAACCAAATTAAGATAAACATTTTATGTTCCACTTAAAAATGTTTTCAGTTTTAATCAAGCGTCGCTCAGTAATATGCAGTCGGGAATAGATTTTGAAAGATCTTGTTGTGGAACGTGCCATGAAGTTTAGCCATTGTTGATGTAAAGCCAACTAATAATTTGTATAACATCGCAATAAGTAAAATTAGTAGTAATATAACATAAGGCCTTGAGGATCTTGAGATAAAAGCCATAATTTACTTTCAACAACCGGAACTAAACATGCTTCTGGTCATTTTCGTGCGTATATTAAACGAAATGACAGCAATTGGGAGACACACGATGACTTGTTGCAATTCCCCATGGAGACCTCGAACGCAACAAAAATAAATCCGGCAATTTTGATTTATTCAAAATATTAATAATTGATAATAATCAACTTGTAAAATTACCTTTAAATTAAGTGACATGTGTCAAAATAGTATATAGTAAAAATAATTAAGTCTGTTAGAAATAAGTTGTAAAAAACGGAAGCGAAGTCCGAGATTCAAACCTCCACGTGGTGCTTCCTGGATAACTCAAATTGAATCAGGCGAGGCAGTGATACTGCTGCAAGCATTAACAAACTTAAATAATATTTGGTATGGCTGTATGATGTTGCGTTAATTTCCATAGTCACCATGCAACCACATCTCCAGATAATTTCCATAGTGTAGCATTGCTTCCGCGGAATTCAGAGGAAAATATTAAATTTTTAAAAATTTTGTCCAGAGCCATAACCTATTTAAGGAAATGGCACACACACATATTAAGATAGCCAACTTCATCCCCTTTGATTATCATATAGGCAGCATGCGAGCACATCTCCAGATTTCGCGATAATTTCCATAGTGTAGCATTGCTTCCGCCGATTTCTTCCGAACTTTATATGTTGACATAAATTATACTTATGTACAGTGATTAAATTTAAATTTGGAAACTATTTTCTCTTTTGTTCTATTATTTTTGTATAACTTATTGTAAATTATTGTTCGATATATATTTTTACAAACCTACGCTTTTTAACGTCAGAGTTTTACATATAAACATTTACACTTTTATGTTGCCACTTTTTACTGCCACTGTACCTACACTAGTTTTAACGTTAGAAACTTCACAGCGGTAACGATTTTTTCCCGTGTGCATATCAAATTGGAATACATTACATAGACTGCACCTGATTTATGTATATCGTTAAAAATTGTATACTCCCTCTTACTATAAACCAGAGTCGAAAAATAACGATCGTCGGTTACAATTACAAAAACAACAATTAAAATATATAAAAAAAAATTCCATCTAGCCCCAAGCAACTTTTTTTGTTCCCTAAGCTTTTTAGTTGTGCTCGGAGGATGCAGATTTCAGTCGAATGAGAACGCCATCAACTTCGTGAGCCACTATTTTGCACAGAAAGACGCCGAGTACTATTTGGACCGGTTCAAGAGATGTGCGCATCGCTGGGAGAAGTGTATAAACTTACAAGGAGACTATGAGAAAAATAGACTAACAAGTCGAAAAAAAACTTCCTGGTGTAACAAAGAAAACACAATGTTTTTGGGAAAATACATTCTATACGCCAATATAATTTCCTTCTAGCGCGATACTAACAGTCCAACGCCTCCCTTACATTTCGATGCCTATTTTGTAGAACGATTTATCTTTGTCTTCAAAATAAGTTTCAGAATCGGCAATCACTTCTTCATTGGAGCCAAATCTCATTCGCTGGAGCTTTTCTGGCGTCTGCAAACAAGTAATAATCGCTAGGGACCAAATCTGGCAAATACGGTGGATGCGGAAGCAATTCAATGTGCAACGCGTTGTCGTTTTTGATCCAATGTAAGCAAACGCTATATCCACTTCGAACACAGCTTTCTCATGGACAGAGCGTGGTGCATCATCGGTAGTAGTGATTGCGAAATCGGTACTAAATTTTAAAACCGGTTTTTTGGTTTTGATCTTTTCAAAAACCGGTTTCCATGTAATAACTTGGTTATTTCATAATAATGTAAAATATCCTTGCAACTTTCGAAAATTTTTATTTTTAGTTTAAACTATTCGTAATAAAATAAACAAATTCATAAATAATAAGATAATTATAAAAATACAATATAAATTCCATTCAGTTAAAAATATGTATCAGATTTTAATACAAAAAAAAATACATTTTTTTCATCAATATTATTTCAGAGGCTATCAATTGTGCCATCAGCAAGGCGTGACCTAATTTTATTACAGATTTTTTCTGAAGAAGAAAAAGCACTTTCAGCTTCTACGCTGGTGGGTGGAATCATCAATAAGAATTTATAAATAAATTCAAAAGTTTCTCCTCTTGTATCAGTATCTTCGAACTGTGTTAGTTCTCTTTTTATAACTTTCAAGAAATTTAAAGGATCTTTTTTAATTAAGAGAACTCTTATTATTCCTCAATTGCTTTTTGCATCATCTGTTTCATAGATATAGTTGAATTTGTTACTGGATATCGTCCGACGGTACTTCTACGATATCTTCCTCAGAATGGTTATCTGGGGTTGTAGGTTTTTTCCTGAATCTGTTAATCTTGTCAATAATTTGTAAACCACAGATATAAGCGTATTTTTATTTAATTTGGAACTTGGGTTATTGACATCGCAGGAACCAGTATGTAAATACTGAAGAACTGATGTCTCCATTCGCCTTTCATTACATCGTAATTCTAGTTTCGACTTCATTTCATTTGAAAAAATACTATTTATATTCTGCTGTCTTGATGCCATGAAGGTAATAGCAGCGTTCACAGTAAGAAGATTTGCATCTCATCGGCAAGCCTCTGCCGTTACCTTTATTGGCTCAAGAACATTAATAATCTCCACCAATAATATCCGTGAGGTTTAGTTATACGATCGCCATCTGTAGACTAGACTTTACTTTGTGAACCATATTTCGAGCATTATCAACGGGCTATTCCATCGCATTTTAGAATCTAAGGTTCTGGCTCAATCAACCTCCCAAGTCTTTGCATTACCGATGCTCCATCGGTGGTTATACTTACAATGTCCTTTTCAAGCGATGAAGAGAAATGTTTAATTTATTTTTAATAAGCTCAATACACTTTTTGGCGGGAGCACTACCGTGAATACGGACCAAGCATAAATTCCATATTTTTTCATTGGAATGTACATTTATATTTAAGAATCGATGGTTTCTTATAGAAGTCCGCTCATCAAAAGTTAAACTAAATCATAATTTTATTCATTTTCTTGTTAAATAATTCGGATCTTGTTTCCTGTTGAATTTTTGCAGCATAATTTTTTATGGTGTTGGGTGATTTTGGTGTTTGATTGCACGTGAATCCTTTGGCCATAAGCAATACCCTGAGATCATTTGAGGTGCAAAACACAGAAAATGGTGTATCATTTCTTGCAATTAGCCGAAATAAAATGGCAGACAAAGAAAAATCTTGTTTATTTCCACCAAAGGATTCTGTAATTTTGTTGGATGAACTTAAACCACAGACATTTGATGTAGATGGGTACTTATCTTCCGTTTTGCTACATTTATATTGTAATCGCTCGTAAATGGGAATGAAGCGCACTAATAGACCCACCACAATATTTAATTTGTTTTCCACATTTCTTGCATTTAGCACAACTTTCAGTTTTTCTCGTAGAAAATGAGCCCACATCGTGTATTCATCATACTTGTCTTTTCTACTTTATATTCTTCAAAAACTTTATTTGCCATGTTTTATATTCAGTATTTTTAAACTATTTATATTACGATTAAATTATTTCGCTTCAAAAATCAAATGAAATGAATGAACAGAAATGTAGAAATGTCAAAATGTCAAACAAACCAACAAAAAAGTATAATTTGTACGAATATCGAAATAAAAACTAGGCGAAGATCGATAAAATAGGCCAAAAGTACATATAGAGGCATCTCTTATAAATATCGGAAAATATTTCAAAACCTTTTTTTTTTTAAATAAAACCGGGTTTTCGGTGATTGAAAACGGAACGATTAATCGGTTAATTCAGGACCAGATCGATGCAACTTTTATTTAGAAAACCGACAGTTACCCGAATTTATTTTAAATCTAGTTCCCTGGCTGGTTCTCTCAAAATTTATTTTAGCACCGTCACAAATAGTTTTCTTGAATTATGTGATCGCAATTTCAACAAGTTTAGCTCTTCAACTACGTTTTCATGCACTCTTTAAGAGAAACCATATTATAAACACCAGAAGTTTGTTTTACCAGAGTTCATTTCTTCATTGCAAAGTTTCGTTTCAAAGCAGAACATCGCTCGTATTCAGCACTTTGGCTAAATTTCAATCATATTGGGCTGTAAACAGAGAAAACCCATGTCGAAAATATTGTCTTTCTTAACCAACATGTTATTTCTTTTATGACAGCTGACATGCTCTCAATTTCTTCACGGAATTTTCTCCATGACGATCTGTGAGCAGCTTTCCTGTATACATCATGTGCCTTTAGGAAATTAGCACAATCAGCCTGAAGGTTTTTTTTCTTGCTACATTTTTAAATCTCCGAGCAGTTTTCCGTAACCTTTTAAGATCAGAACACCAAAATGGTTTGTTCTGGACTTTTTTGAAAAGAATCAGTGCTCTTTGAATATTTTGAATTTTACTAGGGATGTAGAGCACCTTTGATAGGTTGATAGAGAAAAGTTCCCAGTTGGTTAGTGTTCTGTTGCGATAAGGTTTAAAAAGGTGGTCTTTTACAACTAAGCATGAAAGAAATGCACCTGTGATCGGAGGTCAAGATATCACTCCATTCCTTCCAGTTCCTAAATAAATACGACAAAGAATACAAACTATAATTTCAACCAATTCAAGCTCCGAGGAGTCAGTTGCACTGATATTTAAATGCATGCTCTGGTTTTAAAGCCACAGTTCTTGAAAAAATTACCGTTATTCATATTCAATGCAGAAATAACAAAATCAAGATTAAGGTATGATTCCTGAATTATGCAAAAATCTGTATGCGATCCAAAAAGCAGCTTCTTTAACGCGCTTAAGAGCTAACTTATTGTGACATAAGCTAATCTGTTTAATGTTAAGCATAGGCATTAACATATATGTTATAGCATTATACGAACAAAAGCAAGTAAACCTACGGTCCACAGATAATCTTAAAGATAACACTGTCTAAGACGTACTGCAAGGAAAGTTTGAACCTGTATTGATGTAAAAAGACGTCAGGTTCACCCGAAAGAAAATCGCTTGGCATTTAGCAGAGATGAAATTTTAGGACTTAGCCGAACCCAACACCAAGCGATGTAGTTTCGAACGAAAAGTATTCAGCTTTGCTTCGTCAAAAATGACTTTCTGATCTAAAGTACATTGTGCTCATTGTGCAAGCATCTAATAATTCTGAGTGGCTTTAAATGGAAAAGGCTGGCTTAATAATGGATTCGGCTGAAAATTCACATAACGCAAAATGATGCACAATGCATTGAGCTACTTTTGTTATAGCTCTTCGGTTTAGATTTTTACGCTATTTGTTAGTTTTATATGGTTCCGACTAACATAGTTATGATTCTATAGCTGATATTTGTCATGGTTCCGGCTGAAAGCTTAAATAGTACCCCAGCCACGTAAAATGCATAGTGCTGATTGTGTAAGTTTAAATTAGATAGTGCCAAATGATGTACAATTCATTGCGATACATGTGCAGTGGGTTTGATTCTGGCGAGCATGGTGCTAGCTGGCTTAATAGGGTTTCAGCTTATAAAACAGATACTGGACACCAACACTTAGTCTTTCAGTATAAAACTTCGTATAAAGCAGTAAATTATAATTTATATATATATATATATATATATATATATATATATATATATATATATATATATATATATATATATATATATATATATATATGATGTAAATAATTATTTTACAAATGCTTTACATGAGTTTTAAACCAAACAAAACCTTTATCAGCCCTCAATTAAGTGTACTTTCGGTTTAAACTAACTGAAACTCACCATTCCTTGAAAAATAATAGAGGCAAAGGGTGATTAATATGCTCAATATGGTTTTCCATTAAATTTTCCTAGGTTCTAAGAAAACTTCACCAAATATTTTCGGGATAATAAGTTATACGGGCTAGGGGTGTTGTATGCTCAAATCGATAAATTATCGTTGTAAGCAACCCCCACCAAATACTAAGCGTATACTTTCAAACTAATTAAGATCCAAATTTACCGAAAATCATCACCGGTTGGGCTAAGAGTGTTTAGTGGTGGCAACTAGTTTTCATATAACTTTCCCAGGTTGTAGGATAATCCTAACCAAATACTAAGTGTAATTACGGATTACTAAGGATACAAATTGACCGAAAATCAACATCCCTTGATAAATTATAGGCTAAGGGTGTTGTAAGCAGTTTTCCATAAAATTGTTTCATGTCCTTGGAGACTTTAAAATAAAACATGAATTAGACCCGTAAAAACTCGATTAACGATAATTTAAACAAACCAAAACTTCCATGAACGGTTAATCCGAAGAGATGCGAAACAATCAAAATATGTTGCCGGAATACAATGACTTAAATAAATGCAGAAGGCTCAACATGGAATTAATAAAAATGAAATTTTCAATTTTTAAAACTGTAAATTTGCAACACCACGACGCAATTGTACTTTTATTTACTGTACAACAGCGACACTACTGACATTTAAAATAAAACTTGATGCAGACCTGTAAAACTCGATGAATGGAAAACCGCTCTTACAACGAGAATTTATCGTATTGGAATTATTATTCGTATTAGTATTTTTACACCAGAACCGTGGGGTAAAAAATGGGGGGGGGGGGGGGGGAGGAGTGCATTTTTCTACTGTTTTATAGAAATATTGTGAGTAAGTGGCCTCTTTGTTTTCTACGACTAAAAAAGTCGCAAACATTGTTTGCATGCCATTAAAAATAATATTTTGTCCGAAAAGCTGAAAAAGTCTGAAATAAATTATTATCACGGACAATTTTAAAATAACTCCTTAATAATTTATCGTATTCCGATTTCCAAACACCCTTAACCCCTACAACTTTTCAAAGGATTGTGAGTTTGATGTGATTGAGTTTTATACTTTATTAATCCAAAAATACACTTGAATGAATTGGTAAGTTTGTCGGAATCGACTAAATGGATTTACATCGTTTAAATTTCACAAAAACTCTGTACATTCTCCTGCTTGACATTTTTGACATTTTGACATTGACTGATTGACATTTTTTGATCAAATGAGGATTAGGTGGTGTCCTTCTTAAAGCAGTTTTTAAAGAAGTTATTGCTACTTTCTGTTTGTTATTGGCTTGTTTGGTTAAAATTATATCTGATAAAGCCTTTACAGAATGCATTAAAGAATATCAAGTGTTGTCATCATTTGAAAATTGAGAGTATCATCTAATATTAAACCTTTTCTAACAAGAAATTTTGTTACGCTACGTTCGAATGATATTGTTTTAAGATAGTTAGGTCTTTTAACAAATGAATTCTCCATATTCTAAAATTCTTTTACACGTCCAATACTATATTTATGATCCGAAACAAATTTCTTTACTAGTCTACCTTTTTCTTTGGTTTGAATGTTTTTCGAAAATGTGTGACGGGATGATGATTGAGGTAAATCCTGCCTTACCAAGTAGTACGAGTAAGTAAAAGTAGTAAAAAGTGGTATAAATTGATAAACTATTCTACAGTGCAAATTCAATTAGTATATCACCAAATTCATCAGTTTCTTGATAATATAAATTTTGCCCTAATATTTTTTTAATTGATAAATTAAACTGATCCAATCCTATATGAGCATTAAAATCGCCCAAAATGCAAACAACTCCTGTTTTACTATACTTTCATATAATTGTAGATTCTGTATGAGTTTACTATCTGTATGGATATCTGTATGGATCCTTAATTGTTGAATTGAACTCTGATCGGAAATGGGTACAAATTAGCAATACTTCATTTAATACTTTGACATCTATGATTGCAAAACATAACCTTTCTACGGTTGTGAAGTTTGTCCCAAAAAAAAATCCCGTGTACATATACAAATCCAATTAGAAATTTTTAATGCAGAACAGTATTAGTATTTACACTGTTAAAATAAAATGTTTGCGAAATAACTATATTATAATAGAAAGAGACGGAAATAGGCACCACATTTTTCATATTCGATTTATGTATTTTGCAAAGATGAAAAAAGAGTGAAAAATAATTGAGAAAAAATAAATCACATTAAGCTCTCGTAAATCTAATCAATTTTATTGGTTTAAGTAGTTTTAATTTAGATAAATTCCGAATATCCTAGAGTTTGTCGGAAAATTTTACTGTGTAGAAATGTTAGCTTCAGGTTGACATAATCAAATAAATCTAGAGCCATTCATGCGCGTGAAACATTTACTAAATCTCTATCCCAAGTGTAAAAAATTTTTAAGAAAGGTTTAGGAAAAATTTCAAATTCTTACACACAGCCGTGAAATATTTCCTAACGAAATCCTATGTATGCTAGTTTTAGTGAATATAGTCTTAAGAGCGAACATTTAGGTGAAAAGATATTTTAGGGAAACTCCTATTTTAAAAAATATGGAAATTAGCAGATACCAGATACAAACGAATTAAAAAATTTAAATTAAAGCTAAACACAAAAAACATCTTCAACCAAACTTTGCTGGAAATTTTGCCAAGTACTCATCAATTCCACTATGTTTCTCGGTTAGCTTCTAATATCAATTTAATTTTTTGACCATCCACCGTCAACTTTGTTTTTTACTATTATAATTTTATTGAATCATCAACCACCATCTAATTACAAATGGGGAAATAAAATATGGTGATGGTGAAAGAGACTGAAGTAAAAGTTCACTCAGATAAGAGATTCGATTGTACTTACACAGAATTTATACTCCTTTTCTAAATAAGAGCTTACAACAGATTGAAGACTGTAGGAAGATATAGAAATTGACAATGTCCATGTTAATTTGCAGAATTTTGTCATATGTAGTTCTGGCATGGGCAAAGATGACCCCGAGTCGTGTGAGTTATGATTTATAGTATTTTGTGCAATTCAAACGAATACTAATCGAGATTTTGCCCAGTTCTCATCGACCCCGTTATGATACATTTGATATATCTTTCCCAGGAAGATATATCAAATGTCAATGTCCGTGTTAATTTTCAGAATTTTTTCATAGTATATAGGCAAATGTGGCCCGAACCCCAAAACCTGTCAGTTATGATTTACAGTATTTTGAAATTCATTATTATTTGATATATTGATTAGATTTGCGAGAGCGAAAAATGACACCTATCCACTAGATATGGAAATGGCTCTGAATTTATTTGATTGTGTCAACCTAAAGCTAACATTTGTACATAGTGAAATTTTCCGACAAGCTCTAGGATATTCAGAATTTATCTAAATTATAACTACTCTAACCAATAAAATCGATTAGATTTGCGAGAGCGAAAAATGACACCTATCCCCTAGATATGGAAATGACTCTAGATTTATTTGATTGTGTCTACCTGAAGCTAACATTTGGACGTTGTGAAATTTTCTGACAAATTATAGGATATTCAGAATTCATCTAAACAAATTTTATTCAATCCAATAAAATCGTCTTCATTTTCCACAACTAAAAATTATATCTTATTGTCGGTATCGTTTGGAAATTGCACCTAATTAATTTATTTTTGTCAACAAAGGCTCTTATTTTTACATAGGTGATTTTTCCGACAAAGTTTACGATAACCAGAATTTATTTCAACAAGATTTACGCAAGCTAATAAAATCGACTAAATTAAGCAGAACTAAACAGGATATTTCGAAACCAGGTTCTTTTCGTTGTGTTATAGTCATTTTCTGACAAATTCTACGATTTTAGTAATACATTTAAGCTAAAACTACCCATCCCTAACGAAACGACTCCATTTACCAGAACAAAATTCAGAAATATCCTGTTTTTTGGAAATGTCCTTTAGCTCATTTGATTGTCTTCTCTGTCTGGATATCCTCTTATCGTGTAAATTCCACATACTGGCTTTCTACACCAATTTTTGTTTTGACCAGAAATTTGGAGAGTACTGCGGTTTTTAAACCCGGCATATAGATATATTGAAATAAATTATCTTCAGCAAACTAATTACAAATGAAGAAAAATGGAAATGATTTTCCGGGGTATTATGTAAAATAATTTTTTTGAGTTTATTTTCTAGTTTTCACTCAAAATTCTTATAAGAATTTTTTTAACAGTGTATATACTAATACAGGTTTATTTTTGTTATTTGGGACATACTTCACGGCCATACCTTTCTGATATACCTCTAAAATATTGCATTTTTAATCCTGTTGTTTCATTAATATTCCAACTCCGTTTTGAACTCCACGGTTTCGTACGAGGGTATATCAAAAAGTCTTGCAATATCATATGAAAAAAAAAGAGTGAGTGAGACCATTTTTGACGCGATGAAACTTCTAGAAGAACGTTTCGATGTAAATTTTACAGTTCGTTTGTTTTTGTCAATTTAGTAACACGTGTTTTGAATTTTTCTTAAAATGAATGAAATTGAATATCGCGCCGTTATTAAATTTTTCTGTAAAGATGGATGATATGCAATTTATATATTCAACTATATACCAAAAGTTTACGGCGAATCTGTACCATCATATGCCACAGTAACAAGGTGGGTAAAATTATTCAAAAGCGGTCGGGAGTCATTAGAAGACGACAACCGCTCGGTCGGCCAGCAGATGCTATTACCCATGAAAACGTAATTTTGGACAAATCTATTGTATTGGAGGACCGGCGTAGTTCTGTTCCACGGTTAGCGTGGAGACTTTCTCTTTCATACGGTACCACATATACTATATTACATGACCACCTTCACATGTCGAAAGTAAGTGCGCGATGGGTTCTCCGTTTGTTGAATGCAGAACAAAAAAAAATGCGTGTTCAAACTTCAAAGGCGATTTTAGATATGTTCAAAGAAGATCCAGAAAATTTCTTGGATAACATAATAACAGGCGATGAAACATGGCTTCATCACTGGGATCCGGAATCCAAACAAGAATCGATGCAATGAATTAAACGTAGCGAACTACCACCAAAGAAATTCAAAACTCAACCGTCTGCTGGTAAGGTTTTGGCAACAATTTTGTGGGATGCTGAAGGAATTTTGATAATCGATTATATGCCACCGAAAACCATAATCACAGGCATATATTACGCAGACGTTTTGCGAAAATTGAAAAAAGCGATCCGGGAAAAACGGCCAAGGAAAGCTAGGAAAAAAATCTTGCTTCTTCACGGCAATGCACCAGTGCACAAGGCTAATATTGCTCAAGCTGCATTAAAGGACTGCGGCTTCGTGGAAATTCCGCATCCACCGTACAGTCCAGACTTGGCACCCAGTGACTACTTTCTATTTCCCAATTTGAAAAAACACTAAGGGGCCGGACATTTTCCAGTGACTTTCAAGTACATTCTGTTGTAAATGAATATTTTATGGAGCAAAAGAAATCTTTTTTTAGAGGGTTTAGGCAAGTTAATTGATCGATGTGACAAATGTATAAACCTTAAGGGAGATTATGTCGAAAAATAAAAATATTACTGTCTCACTCACTCTTTTTTTTCATATGATATTGCAAGACTTTTTGATTTGCCCGCGTAGAGTGTGCATCACTCTTTTTCTATGACTCAAATACCAATTATAATGTGTGGTGTTGATTTTAAGGGCAACTAAATTTGATTCCTTCCTTTGATACAATATCTATTCTAACTTTAAGTAAAGCTTTATCGACTATTAATTTTATTTTTTAATTTAATTACTTACGCTATGAGGATAAACGCAATACAGTCAAATATGTTAACGATCCAAAGACGTTTTGCTATGGAATGTTCTTTTTCAACGATGTTTTTGGTTCAATTCAGGTTATGTTTTAGTGAAATTGTGTGAATGTTAGATATAAATCAACCCTGCTTTTACTTGGACGAATTTAAATATAAATACTTAGCTGAATGACAATACCGAATGT
The DNA here is from genome assembly GCA_947310385.1 of Nephrotoma appendiculata. Classification (NCBI taxonomy): domain Eukaryota; kingdom Metazoa; phylum Arthropoda; class Insecta; order Diptera; family Tipulidae; genus Nephrotoma; species Nephrotoma appendiculata. Next base: position 246,795,568 of record OX371223.1, on the reverse strand, counting down.
TGTTTTTTTTTTTTTACAATATCAACGGAATATTTAAATCATCATTTGTATGATAATACTCTCGAGTCATTACAAACGTGAAGTCCCTCGGTTAGATGGTGTTGGGTGGGAAGATAGGGCAAAATAAGGTGAATTAAATAACCTAACCAGTCTATTATGACTGATGCCGAATACATATGATGAATATTACATATGATGAAACTGCACGAGTAGGTATAGCTTTCGCAACACATTTAAATATAAGTTTTTTTATGCGGTGAATAGGGACCGCATAAAAAGTTACAGTTAGTTAAAACATTACGCAACCCTACGCAATACTTACAAAATGTGATGAAATATCAAAAATCGAAAAACAAAATGGCCAACGACAGAATATTGAATGCAAACAAATGTTGGGTTATTCTGGGTGATAGCCAGATATTGTTTTTACACCGAGGTGAGTTTCAGATTGTAGAGACCAACCAACAAAACTATTGAAAATACTTTGAACTTACTGACGAATTTTTAAGTTTAAAGAATTCAACGTTTCATTATTTCAAAACCAATTGCCAACGTTTTGGTAACCTCGATGTATGGTACAAGCAAATGTATTATAAACAGAAATGTTTGTGAAAATTATATCAATATACAAATCTTTAATTATATATTCTTATAACCGTAGTTAGCCACCCTAACCTAATCTAACCTTGAAAAGAAACAAGGTTTCCCATAGGGGTAATAGTTGAAAGGTTGATTGACAAGGAAGCAACATTGCTTATTAATTTACAACGGAAGAACTGCATATGATTCTTCAAGTTCCAGAAACAATTTAATATTCTATCGATATATTAAGTATTACATTGATTTTGTTGTTATGTTTTAACCTACATAAAGAAGCGATTAATGTATGCGGCATATGTATTCCATTTTTATTCATACGAACCAATTTGCATAAAACAATTTACCATTCATGTATTAAATTTTGAACCTTTATGAAATAAAACACATGCGCTTGACCTAGGTAAGGAAACAAGGCTTTCATTTTTTCTGAATAAATAATGTAACGTGCGAACATTTGCACGCACTTGGAGAAGGGTTATGCTTTCTCTTCTTGAACTCCTTGCAATAAAAAATCGATTTTATAATTTTATAATTACTCTGATTCAACCATGTACTTATATGCATTACATAATGATTGATAGTTTTATGAAAGTCGATTGATTGAATAAATAATTTGTTTGATTTAAACTGCAAACGTACATTAGGCAATTTTGTAAAATATTTGATATAATCCTTTGGCGCAATAACAGTACATAATCTTCTGAAACATTTTACATTTGGTTACACACAGTTAAAACCATTATTATAAATTCTAATTTGCAGCTTAAAAAATTATTAAATAATTTTAATTAATTAGGGCTCAACTCACTCCGGCACCACCCAAGAAGCAACGGTAATTAGTACTTTATGTAGACAAAGTTCATAAGACATAAGTACGCCCTTCCAATTTCTTGAAAACCATTACTATACGAATGGTATGGTATGTCTGTATGTAAGTAAAGCTTATGTACAGTCGAGAGACAGATAAAAGTCATTATATCTTGAGAATATCTTTTATCAAAAATATAAAAATTTAAATTAAATTTTCTAGGATTTTTAACGAATTTTTTTTTTATTAACAACAAAGGATGCTGCTATGTACATAAACATAAACATGTGTATCTATCCATGTATATTATACAAGTAATGACAAGTGGGGAGTTTTTGTTTTGTTATTCTTCAAGATAAGTGCTGATAAGATAAGAGATAAGGATACCATAAACATAAGAAATACAACAATGATTATAAAAAATACAAAAGTAATAATTTGAGTGTTTTATTTAATTTTAATGATATTATTCGTATAGACTTGACATAATTATTTGTTCATTTAAAATTGTATACCAAACATAAGGACAGGATATTCGCCGGATGTTTAAACTCGAAGAGTGCGACATTAAACATAAACCGTATTTTGTATAAATTATGTGCCTTTTAAAATTCCTTTCTAGTAATCCACGTTTCTTCGGTTTTAATGATGGACTAGCTGACCTGTGACTGAATAATCAGTCACGTAAATACATTTTATTGAATTTTTGGTTAAGAAATGATTTAGAAGATTTGTTAAGATGTATATTTGATGCACTTTTATCAAAAATGTAAATTCATAAACGCGGATCCCATGAGGCCACTCCATTAATACGGAGTAATCCAATACTCGCTAATTCAAATTCTCCCTTTGTGATAGACGTGTCCGTGCAGTGAAAAGAAGTACGGTTCGCCAGGGCGCTGCTCTTCGAGCTCCATTCTGGTGCCGACCATGGATAGGGCGGATTTTAGTCTTATAGAATTGCGAGGGGGAGTTAGTTACGAAAATCAGCTGATTGAGGTAGGGGAGATTGTGCAGTGCGGGGAGAAACACCTTTCCTTTACCAAAGCAGCGAGTGAAGCCGAGACCAAGCCCCTCCTTATCTGCCCGGAAAAATAGCGCGTCAAAGAACTCGCAAGCCACGCCCATCGAACCTAAATAGTGGATTTAAATTTCCCGAGAGCACTTTGGGATGATGCCGTGCGCTTCTCATCGCTCGCCAGGTTTGAACCTTCGAGTGCACTCACAGGAACAAAAAGGCTCCTAAAAAGAAAAAAATTTGCGAGTTTTCAAAAATAAAAACAAAATGGCGAAAAACTTATATTAAAATCGAATTGATCTTGCTCCGCCTCTTCGTCTGGAACCTAATCCTCAAATGTGAGGAAGGCGTCTGCTGGATATTTACTTGGAATGTTGAGCGTGTCTTGAGAGATCCATGGAAGGGTGGCTCCTGATGGCCCTGGGACAGGGTTGGCGTCTTGGGAGATCCATGGGGTGGTGTCACGTGATAATGATGAGACTGGTTCATGGCTTGAATTTGTGGATTGTGAATTTCGATTTTGATCGTATATTTTTCGTTTTCGAGGGTCTCTTGATTTCCAAGGCATTTTGAAGAAAAATGAAAAGAGTTTTGTTCAAGACTCGTTGAGGTGAGAAATGGTAATGACTTACTCGCTGGACCGCTCGTTCAAAGTGGTTTTGATTTATACTCGAGGCTTGACTTGATGATTGACGGCTTTATATTTTGAATTTCTTTGAAATTTCAGTATTAAAATCAGCAAAATAAAAATATTTTGATTTTTATTCGATTTAGTATGGATTTGAAAATCGCAAAATTGGTCACTCGCGTCGTTTTTTACATTTCAATGCATTTTTATTACTATGCATTTTAAAATCGTTATTTTTGTCGTTTTTTACTTTAAAAAGTTAGTAGCTTGCTTTTTTAAAACAATTTCAATCCAGTTTATTTGTATCCGCTACTATAAATTTGAATCGCACGCCAACAATTTAACAACTTTGAATTTAAATCGCGCGTCAACCATTAAGCAACTTTGAAATTGAATCGCGCGAAAACTGTTTTGAACTTTGAATGTAACTCGCGTGCAAACTGTTTTGCAACTTTTGATTTGAATCGCGCACCACCAATTTGAACAAAAAAAAATTATTTTCAGTCGTCCCATAAAATTCTCAAATGTGGCAAGATTTCACGTGCACAAAATCTTGGAAATTTTCTGAAATCACCTGAGGTACCCGTTTCGGGTACTTTCCGGTGGAATTTTTCCAATTTTTCCGATTTTTTTAGCCTACGCACAGCGCAATATTTATGTAGACCTACCCTGAAATAATCTAACGGATCGGATCATATTTAGGGGTTATTTTAGGGTTGAATATGAAAAAATTAAGAGTATAATATAATAGATAGATAGAAGATAGATAGAAGCTGACCTGTGACTGAATAATCAGTCACGTGAATACATTTTATTGAATTTTTGGTTAAGAAATAATTAAGAAGATTTTTTAAGATGTAAATTTGATGCACTTTTATCAAAAATAAAGTAAATTCGTATACGCAGTTAATTTTTAAATCTTAAATAGAAAGAGTGTCATGACAAAATTGTATTTTTACACTCACAACTACTATTAACACCAAAATGTATGTAAAATCATTTTATGTTCTCTGTTTTGTTTAATCGAGATTCATTTACAAATTTTTTACTCATTTTGTCATCACAGTGTGTCATCACAAAAACATCGGCAATTTTAATAAATTTTGTCATTGTCACGGTATAATGCGCATGATCGAAGATTCAATATAAACATATTTTGTCATAGCATTCTGGCGTCGTGACAAAATTTTGCTGAAAACACCTGAGGTACCCGTTTCAGGTACTTCCCGGTGGAATTTTTCCGATTTTTCTAGCAAAGGCACACCGCTATATTTATGTCGACCTAAGCTGAAATATTTAAACGGATCGGATCATGTTTAGGGGTCATTTTAGCGTTGAGTTTGAAAAAATTAAGCGTATTAATATAATAGATTGTTGCTCTCAGTTAATAATCCTTAATTTCTCCTTAGTAATTACATAATTATATTTTTGAAATGAAGATTGAATCTCAAGAAAATTCAATGACAACACTAATTATTGCTACCATGACATTTTATATACTCTCAACCCAAAAAAACGCAACATTTTTAATTTCAGTTACGAAAATACTTGCTATCATGATATTTAAAAAATATCATGATAGTCGAAATTTTCGCGGCTAACAGTGAAATAACATTTACAAAAACACCTTGTGTTAATAAATGTGTCTCTCACATATAACACTAGCACCGAGAAAATATTGAAAACATATGCGAATTTAGAGTATAAATAAAATTATTATCCAAATCAATAAAAAATTACAAAATAAATAATTTGTATAAATGGATTACAAAATTATAAGAAATCTAATGTAAGAAAATTTAAATTATCTAATTTTACCAACAATTAGAGGATGAAATACTAACACCTCGAGATATAGTCAAATTAACTCAGAAAATATTCGTTGGCCGAACTAATGTATTGCCTCAGGTGATAGAGGAACGTTTAACGTATTTAAATGTAAATTATACTACCCTCTTAGTCATTGTAAGCCCTTACTAATACATATTACCAACTCAAACAATTATTGCCTACAAATTACTTAGAGAAAAACTATTTATATATAATTATTTTTACATACACTGTGGTTCATTTGATTAGACGCATTTTAAATTTGACTTTTAAATGTAAATTTTACCGTAATTTCTTGCGGAAATAAGAAAATATTTTTATTGAGAAGAGAAAGAAATCTATGAAAGTAAATATTCTTTATATCCATAATCGATAATTATTCTGATAAGAAATTCTTTAATCTTTTAGCTAGTTTTAGTAGTGTGTACTACCCTCATTCTTTAAAGTTACTTCAAAGATAGTATCCTTGAGAGTAATCCAACGAAATCTTTGCCCAGACAGCTTCAATTCCTCAATCAGGTCTTCGTTGAATTCGTATTGTTTGCCCCTTCATAAATTTTGAGAGTGAACCAGCCCAAAACGTTCTCAATGATATTTAAATCAGAAAAATAAGGTGACCATCGTAATAACTCAACGTTTTGAATCGCAAGCAACGACTTTATAGCATGGGAGGCCCAAATAGCTTCTGAATTTCCAGAGTCTTTGAATTTCAAGTCATATTATTGGAAACAAAGTTTAATTTAATAGCGTCCCAATATAAAATTGCACCTCATCCAATACTCTCCCTTTTCTGGCTTAATGGCGCGTCAAAAATTGTTGTACAATAATTATATAGCCATCTGGGGCTCGATTCTGTGTCGGTGATAATGATAAATGATAAAATTATCATCGATAAAATATAAATTGCGATTCCGAGTTGGTGATATATGATAAATAAATGTCAAATTTAGTGAAAAAACTAAATATTTTATCATACACATTTTGTCGATGAAAAATATTTATCACGGTATTAAAAACTATTTTTTTGTGTTCTTATGTCAATATTTTGAAATTATGAGTTGAAAAATGATTAAGAACAAATAGATTATAGAACAAATTTAAATGGGAAATTTAAAGCATGTAAGCGCAACGAGGGCGAATAATGACCAGAATTACATTTGCTCCAATTTTTGGAAGAACATGTAGATTTGGACTATGATAAGTATGTATAACGCAATTAAATGTATTTGATTTTATTATTAAATATAACTTATGTAAACCTGTAAGATATCAGTCATCTTATGACGGAGCACATGCGCGAAGTCAACAATATGGGATGATTTGGCAACGGAATTAAATGCATTGAATGGGGCCAATAAGACCGGGAACAAATGGAGGAAGTATTGGCAGGATTAAAGGTATAATAAACTAGCAACATGATGCCTTCAATTTTGTATAATTTTTTTCTAATTTTAAAATGATATCAACGCCTCGTTAAATTCGCTAAATAAAAAAAAATTAATTTTTATTATTTTGACGTTTTTCAAAATAAATCAAAAGCAAACACTGAACTGAAAATAATAAACAATTTTCTATGACATCTTGCGTAAAATGTTTTAATTAATAAATTTTTTTCGTTTTGCACAAGGAATTGCATTTGCTGAATAAATGATAATCTGAACTGATAAACATAAAATGAAAATTTGAATGAAATCTTTTTTTTTTCATTATCATTATCACCAACATTGAATCGAGCCCCTGGTCCATCTAAGTTACATTCTTTTTTATACGAATAAACAACTTTTTCCAATTATTAATCATTGTTTGCGGATGCACATCCCAAGTCATATGCTTCTTGGAATCATAGTCCTAACGCGATTAGAAAATTCCTCCAAGTGGTAGGCATCAATTTTTGCCCTTTCTACCGTACATAAAATATTTTTCTACCATTTTACTTCTTGATCAGCTATTGAATACTTATTACTTATTTCTTGAAAAAAAATTTAGCAACTTACACCGAAATTTACTCATAAATACATAAATTTTACAAAGCGTCTAGTGAACCGATAAAATTCGTTTAATATAAACTACATATATTCCAAAAAAAAAACAAAGAAAAGTGTAGCTTGCTATGTTTAAATTTTTATTCATTACTGTTTTACTGAGTACTAAATTCTCTCCTTCTCAATAAACATAAGTTCTGCGTTCCGCGAGAGCTTTCAGTAAAATTTAGGTTTGAAAATAAAAATGCGAGTGCGTCTAAAACAACCATTAAAGTAAATGAGGGGAGGGGATGATGAAAGGGTAGGGAGGGGGCTTGGAGGGGATGAGATTAAATAGTGTTGCTTGAGGAAATTTTATATTCTTTCTGGGATGAAAAACTGGGTTAACTTCATTTGCTTGGTTTAGGGGATCATCCAGTGGGGCCGGGATCCTTTTTTTAATATTTTTTAGATTCGAACGACTTTATTTAAAATTTCTGAAGAAAGGTTTTCATTTGCAAAGAATTGATTGTGATTGGCCCAAATTTGAGCAAATTTGTTCAGAGAATCAAACGATAGGCCCCGATTCATTTTGTTAGTTTTTTTCAGCACGCATAATTGCCAGGAATTGATTACAATGGATATTAATTTCTGGAAAAATCCGTTCAGTGTTGGGACCCTTTAATTATTTCCGGGTCACCTGATTTTTGGAAAAATCAAATTCCTTTAATACCTATTTGGCTTGCTCGAATTTTATAAAAGTTGGTTATGAAACGTTTTCGAGTGTTAGAAGTCGCTTGCGATTGATACTAATTTCATGAAAATCCGTTCAGAGTGGGTAGGGTATCATCCAGTGGAGGGTTGGAAGCTTGGGGCCTTCTTTTAACATTTTTTTTTGTAACTTGGACGGTTTTAATAAAAATTAGCAGGGCAGGGTTTTTGAATACAAGGAAACGATTACAAGGAGTTTTGATTTCTGGATAATTCATTGCACCATGTTGATGTTGCCCCATGTTGCGTGTTATTGGTCGATGTTGCGTTATGCTTATTATGTTTAGACATAAAAGATAATTCGTTAGAGTCCTCTGGGTGGGAAGTTGTGTTGCACCATGCTGCGTAATGTTTCCCAATGTTGGACACATTGTCATAGCGTTGCGTCATGTTGTGGCATGATACATGTTATTGCATGATGTTTTTGTCCCTTTTTCCATTTTCTTCTGCCTTAAACAATTTTGAAATCAGTCAGTGCGGCCTAGGTCTCATTATTTAATTCTTTTTGTCTTCAAATCTTCAAATGCCAGCAATCGATTTCGATGGGTGCTAAATTCTGCTATATGAAGATATCCCATAGTTAATTAGTTAGTTCCCCAGGAATTTTTTTTATTATTATTTACACGAAATTATTCTATTCCATCCCAATTTTTTCATTTTAAACCTGTATAAGACGATTTATAATATAAACAAAACATTCCAGTTTTTAGTAATTCTTAATATTTTAAGTTCGAAATAATAATGCGTCATATTATGAGTGGACAATATTAAATTTAACTTATAGTAAGCTCCCCAGTGCAAGTCGTTTGTCAGGAATGGCACAATCTTCCAGCGCCCCATATAAATTTATATGAAAATCGTCTATAACTTTCAAAAACCCTCCTGGGCTGGAAATAGCGATTAAGATGTTACGTAATTATGTGAATGCTGACCAAGTGGCCAGCACTAGCCGTATGTTTAAATGGATGAAAACAGCCAAACTTCAAAATTTCTGGTTCAGTTAATTACAAATGTGTACCTTTTAAGACCTTTCTAGGCCGAAAGGTCGAAAATATTCTATTTCGTGCAAATAATATTATAATAATAAATAAAATCGTGGGATAATTTCATACACTTCTAATTTTAGGAAAAAATCGTTTAGAAAGTCCTTCGGTCAGGCCCGGGATTCTTCATCAAATTTTTTATCCTCGAGCGATTTAGATAAAAATTGCAGTGATAAACTTTTTCCAATTTTTTGGAAAATTCAAAGTTTTTCGCGAGATGGGGTTTCGAGTGTTAATAATCGATTTGACGAGTTCCAAATTTGAAAAATTTGTTTATAGGTTCTCAAATTGAATCCGGCTCTCTTTTTAAAAAAAGATTGGCTCGAATTATTTAGATAAAAAATTTGGAATCATGTTTTTTGGAAATATGTATGTACATATATAGGTGCTCCAGTTTAGTCGCTATGTTGCGTCTTGTTTCACAATATGTCTACTATGCCATTTCAATCGACGGAGATGTAGCTCCGATTAATGATGGTAATTTTTGAAAAATTACTAAATTGTAAGGAACTCGGTTGGTAATATGAAAATATTCAATTTGATTGAAATAAAACCGGGTTCTCTAAATTGAATAGAGCTTAACCGGTGCTATACCAAGTGGGGCGTAATTATTATTTTCTTTCCAAAGTAACAGTATGTATAATGTATGTAATCATGGATATTTTCGATATCTACATTATTGCAGATTTACCACTCGCTATACTGCCAAAGTCCGTGAAAATGGTTCTCGAGTTGTAGTTTGTCTGTCTATCTATCTACAGCTCAGACGGATTTATTGATTTGAATGAAACTTCACACTTAAACATTTTCAACTTCATCAAATTTGGCGGAAATTGGTCCACGGGAAATGTATATAACATCTGCGAAGAAATCGATTAAGAGCAAAACGATTCTAAATTAAATTTGTACCAAAACTTGTTTTATTTATTTCTCTAAAATTGAAGCTTAATAACGATTTTTGATAATAAACTGATATTTAACCATATTTCGGCTACTCTACAACACGAACAGTTGAGTGATCGGCACAAAACTTTGTACTTAAAGATATCTGATAAATTTGCAGATTCGGAAAATGGATTTGGAAATGGATAACATACATTTATAAGAACTTTTTATTTTTTGCAAATATTTTGAATAATAAAGAATTTACGGAAAAAGTATTAAAGCCCAAAGATTTCAAATTAAATTAGCAACAAAATTGGTCAATATATCATTTTACTAAAATGTAATCGAAATAACGATTTTTGATTAAAAAAAACTTTTTTTTTCAGCACTCAGCTTCCGTCTTACTTTTAGGAAGATTTGTTTTCAAACACATTTTGCTCTATTTTACAGTAAATTCGACAACTACGTTTTGAGATTAAGATTACGAAACATACATATACAGGTGCAACACAAGGTATGTAGAATACAAGGTATGATCTTCCCGTGTTTTATTTTCGTTCGCTTTGCGCATATACGTCACGTGAATTGTACAATAAAATTTTTATTTAACTACTGATTTGAATCGTGTTAATACAAAATATATTATTATTATAGCGTAATTAAATAAAAACATGTTCAATTTCTAAATTATAGTTTTATTTAATTTTCTTTTCTTTGTATTTATTTTGCATCATAATCATAGAACAGTGGCTGTTTCCAATTTTCAAATAGGCTCTTTGCTGTTACAACTTGCACATAATTAGTCGGTCCAAGTAATTTAATTTAGATTTTCGGCCATATTCATAGATTTTTTTAATCTTTATTTCGTCCGCCATCAATAAGCAAACCTTTTGATGAGGAGAAAGATCTATTTTTTCATTAGTTTGAATATAACGTTTAGATAGCCACGTTTTATATCAATTTTTTAGGGCCAACCTCTTAATGATGAAACAGCATGAAACGGGTACCTATTTTTTAACTAGCTAGCGTATAGATGGCGGTGGCTTGAGAAATAACGTCAACGTCCGATCGAATTCTATTTTCCCTGTTTTGCATTTTTTTTTGTTGATTGGCCGTAAATATTTGCTTTATATAACTATTTCCTTTTCATAAATTATGGCATTCTGTTATGAGTCTCTTTTTGTCCTCGAACAATAATAATTCTATTGAATGGCTACAAAAATAATTAATGAACATTATTGTGATTAAAAAATGTATTAAATATTTTGTATACGGTCTCGTTTATAGAATTTTTGTTTAGATCAATGTGTTTGTAGCATTATCCAATTTTATGGTTGAAGAAATTTCAGCACACAAATTTTCACTATCAACAACCTTTACAGCATCACAGTTACTTTTAATTTAATAAGTGGTTTAGATAACTTACCTTACGCCTGTAAAGGCGACTTTATGGTTAGTGTTCGTTTGGTTATTTTTTCGGCCAATCATCTCTTGTGGAAAAATTCAAATGAAAAGAAAATCGTCATTTTTGAGCGATATAATTGGTCGAAAAAATTGTAAGAACGAATAAACGAACACCAACCACAAAGGTGCCTTAAGTTATCACAGCTACAATCAGTTTTTATTCTCTTTTTGTTATTACGATCTGTACGTTTTTTTGATGACTGACTTAATTCCCTTAATTAAACAATTCGTGCTGCAAATTTCTTACATAACAGTCTTTTGTAAAATGTTAAGAACAAATGAAAGATGTTTTAGTGGTTAATTTATCTGATCTACTGGATTTATGATTCCATATTTTAGTATAATAATCATCTTTAATACCGCGTTTGTCAAACGATTACGAATAAAATAAAACTGCAATACCTACTCCACCATACACGTGACGTAAAATTTAGAAATGAAAAATGAGATAGCATGCCAATATGTGCAATATTAGTCAAAAAAGTATTCGATCAGTCTGAAATTTTAATTGTTTGTGATTGATTATTAGAAAAACAACTGAATTCCAAATAAAAAAAAATTATGTGCAGGGTTTTATCACTTAAACATATCCTTTTCATCCACTTAAACAAAATGTAAATATTTCCAATTTAATTTTAAAAAAAAGTTAATTAATACACACAGTACTAAATTACGTCAAAAAAATATTCGATTATATTGATTTAGTGTTCTTTGCTCATCTGTTTCAACCTTTTGTTTAATATTATTACTGCTAATAAAAAAAATTAAGCAAAATCGAACATTCAGTCTCAGTTTAGTTTTACACGATGGATCGTGGGTCGAAATTATCGGTTGATTTAAAAAAAGTGATAATACAACACTTTGAAGGCAAAATGACTATTAGAAATATTTCAAAATTTTTAAAAAAACCTTATTCTACCGTTCATTATATAATTTCCAAATACAAAAGTGATAAAACTGTGGTCAATAAAAAAAGAAGGGGCCGACCAAGAGTGTTTAACATTAGAGAAGAACGAAAAATGATACGCTAAGTTAAGAAACACCCTATGCTAAGTGCTCCAAAATCCAAGGTTGATTGGAGGTTGAAATTCAAAAGACTTGTTCTACACAAACCATAAGATATATTTTACAAAAAGCGGGTTATAACCGGCCAATAGGAAAAAAGCGCATCGCGTATGCCATAGAATATGTTGGTAAACCAGATGAATTGTAGAACTCGGTTTTGTTTTCAAATGAAAGCAAATATAATATTTATGGTTCTGATGGTCGAATTAAAGTATGGCGAAAAGTAAATGAACCCTATGAACACTGGAATATAAAGAAACAGTTAAGTTTGATGGGGGCAACTTCCGTAGAGTAGTATGGCAGCATCGGGCGTGGGAGAGCGTGTTTTTATTGACTCCACAATGGATCGGTACGTAAAAGGTGTTAATGCTTTGCAACACATTTTATTCAATTTATTTATTACAGGTTTGTCTACTTAGATATCCTCAAAAATAATTTGAAAAAAGCGCGGAGAAGTTGGGAATAGAGCGGGATTTCATTTTTCAACAGGACAATGATCCCAAACATTCATCAAGGATAGTAAGAGAATACTTGTTTTATAACGTAAATACAGTTTTACCACATCCTCCACAATCTCCAGACCACAATCCTATTGAGCATTTGTGGGATGAATTAGAGCATCGTATTCGCACACAAGAAATTGCAACTAAAGAGCAACTAAAAGCCATTATCTTGGCAGAATGAAATAAAATTACGAATGTGACTAGCAAGCTTGTGAAATCAATGAGAAGTCGTTTACTGACGATTATTGTGGCAAAAGGGCAGACTACGTGTTATTAATTTACCTATGATCGAAAACTTTTTTGTCATACAATTAACGGTATTTTTGCAATTTCCTTTTTTTTATTAGGTTGAATTTATTGTACAAATCGATAGTTGGAAAAAACTGACAATATAATAAGAATTATTTTTTAAAAAGTAACATTTGTTTACAATTATTTTATTTGTACTGAATACAGCAATATTTCCGTCATAGTCAAATGGTCGAATAGTTTTTTGACTATGTGTATAATCCAAATGCTGACAAAATCCAATTTAACACAATGTAAAATTGCCGAATTGGTTGGAATTAAAAGTCCTCAGTGACAAACATTAAGAGCCAGCAGCAAAACGGTGATCGTTGGCTAACCAGCGCACACACCATTGTGGTCGAAAGCGAATTAAGACCAAAAGAGAAGACGGAATCGTTTTGAAAACCGTTCTCTATCATTGCAGAAAATCGGTTAAGACAAAAACGCTAAGACGGTCGATTAAATAAATTCAGCATACAAAGTTGCCGCCCGACGATTAACAAAAATTAAATAGTACCATGATGGCCAATCGTGTGGCATGGGCAAAGCTTTAAAAACAGTTTGGCAGCAGATTGGCAAAATGTAAATACAAATTTTAGCTTTATCGATTACTTAAGTCATCTTCTAATGTTACTTTTTTTAATAGGTTTTTTTTCCTCATACGAATCTCAGATTCAAATTGTAGCAGAACAAAATATATTCGTTAAACGTCACTCGAAGGAACGTTTTAATTAGGACTGCATTACACAAATAGTAAAGCATCCAACTTCAGTAATGATTTGGGGTTAGAAGAAACGATGAACGCCGAGAAATATATTCAGCTCCTGGATACAGTGCTGGTACCCGAACTCCCAAAAATGTTCCGCCATAATCAAAAATACATCTTTCAACAAGATGGAGCCCCCTACCACACAGCAAAACGTGTATTGGGGTGTATAAAATGAAAAAATATACATATTCTGGATTGGGCTGGTAATTCACCAGATATGAACCCGATTGAAAATGTTTGGGCTATATTAAAACAGCAATTGTCGAAAAAAAGTCATCACGACTGAATCAAAGTTGATTGAGGAAATTAAAAATATTTGGTACAACAACCCCTTAATCAAGGATACCATCATAAAGTCGACCAACAGTTTTGCTTAAAAATAAAGGCAGGTGGACGGGAGATGGATGAAATATTAGCCGGTTGATTTTTTTTTTTTGTTTTATTATAGAGAAAATGTTAACAAATCCATTTTAATGAATTAAAGTTAAATAAACATGTTTTTTAACCAAATTTTCGCTGAATACATAATTTTTGAAAAGATCATATTAGTTTGGCCATGTACTGTATATACCTTGGGTGCAACACATGACACATTAATTTTGGGAATCAACTAATCGGAATATGCTTTAGATATTTTTTCACCATAGCAAAATTGAACAAAGGAAAACGACGCGATATTAAAAATATGTCGGCTTCCAAATTTTTGATATCGCATGTCTTTGAATGATGAAGAGAATTTTGACATATGAGGTTGTAACGTAAGCCAAAAGCTATTTCGTTAACGGAAATTAACAATCAACACTTTAGCGTTAGACACACATTAACAGAAAATTATATCGCCACAGCAACCCTTGAAATGGTCTGGTGCTGCGACTTAAGCTCAGGAGATTGGGTGTGGTTGCTCAACGGTATGTGACGATCTGTATCAGAGCATAAATTAGCACTATAATTAATAGAAGCAAGTGTAACATTGATCATCGTTCAACAAAAAAAAAACATGCGTATAGGCAACCATTATTCAACCCCTCCTTCACTGTATAGAATCTATTTATCTCTTCTGAAAAATCAATAAAACACAAAATCAATTTAGCATTTATCACCAGAATTTCTAATAGAAAATTTATTAACTCATCCATAGTTAATTTTGAATATTCTCATATAAATTTTAATTTACTTAACACCATTAAAACTATCCCTACTATACCTAACCTTAAACTAAATAAGAAAATTTAATATTTATTTAATTAAAAATGAAAAGAATTATTAATCTTAATTTAATAGTAAATTAATTAATACCGCTTACGAATTCGTTATCATTTGTATTATTTGCTGACATAGTATATCCATTATTATCAATATCATGTACGGTACGAGTTGTAACATTAAGTTGATGATCAAATCCTCAAATTTAAACTGGACGACTTTGTGTTTTTTTGTTTACGGTGACAATATGATATATTATTTTTGCTCTCGGTAGTTTTATGTTTAATCAATGTCATTAATTGTTATAAAAGTATTTATAGTTTTATAGTTAATTAATTAGAATTGGTGGTGTTTATTTATAAGCCACGAGAAATTATTATTATATTATTATTCGTAAATTTTTTTATAGTTTGAATTATTATTAAGTCGCTCAATAATGGTCGACAGTTTCTTGCAATACTGTTCTTAAACCATGTTTCCGACCATTATCACTTCTTAAGATTTTTGTTGTCCATTATATAATTTTTAAGGTTTATTATTAATTATTTTATAGTTATTTTTGTTGATGTTTCTTAACTATACAATGTCAAAGATTTATTATTTAAACTATGGTACACATAAATTAAAATTTTTGTCGACAATTTTATTGGTTCGTAATTCTAACAACAGAAAAAAATTGATTGTGTACAGTTTTTTCACCATTTATATGTTTTTTCGCAACTTCAAAAAAATGCTCTAAACTCAAATTTTTTTTTTTTGAAATTTACTTTATTTGTGGCCCAACTTCATAAAAACCAAATCACAATTGAATCTTGGTCATTTTGCTAGTAAATCTCGTACTTTAATACAGCTACCAATTTTTATATATAAAAAACGATCACAAGCTTCGGTTATCTCCATCACACAAAATCTTGACGTTTATCTCTCTCCTTAATAGGTTTATACAGCGCTCGATTATTTTCGATAGTAAACGTTCACGTAGATATTTTAAATAATGCAAAATTAATTAATTTGTAATGTCAGTATATTCCATCACAAGATGAAGTAAAGCAACCGCAACAAGGTCATGAGAGTCAAATTCCACAATAAAGTCGGGTTTTGGCCAGAATATACACGTCCTCCTTCCATTTTTCGTTAACAGCTGGTAAGAAAACTTATTTAATATAACAAGGCATAACGACTCCATAGTACAGCATATAAAATAGTGGTCATTGTTTAATTGTTTGGCGAAATCCTAATTTATCATAATATTATTTAATATGTAGTTTTGTATTCAGAATTACGTAAGCAACTGATATTTGTTCAACTTTGTGTAATATATAAT
The DNA here is from genome assembly GCA_947310385.1 of Nephrotoma appendiculata. Classification (NCBI taxonomy): domain Eukaryota; kingdom Metazoa; phylum Arthropoda; class Insecta; order Diptera; family Tipulidae; genus Nephrotoma; species Nephrotoma appendiculata. The sequence goes on along the minus strand of OX371223.1, from coordinate 246,779,408 downwards.
TTCGACTTTTTCAACTATACTTTAGGTTATTGTCCAATGTAATCTCAGAGGTGGTTCTGTGCCAGTCCAAAGAGGGCCGCCATTATCGACCGACTTTATCGCAAGTTTTTAATAACTGTTTTTTAATAACAAGTTTTTAATAACTTATACAAAGTAACAAAATTTTCTTAAAATGTAATTTAATGCCACCTTTAATGCCATAAACTAATGGTAATGAAACCCAGACGATTATAATAATCTTCGAATAAAATCGTCTGTTTGTCTCAAGAAAATCACATTTCTTCTCAACCATATTATCTCTTCGAGGTATAAAAGGTTTTTGTATTTATTGATTTCTCATATATTTGATTTTTTTATTACTTGAACATAGTAGATACACAATAGTACATAAAATTGGATATTGTAAGAGTTGTGTATCTTTCTCGATAAATGTATACCTAACCATCTTAAGTCCATATACCTACCCATGACTTTATTATTTCAGTTATATACACACACTCATATAGGGATGGAACGGATTACGTAAATTATTATCCCTGTCAATATTTCCCATATCGTAACACCAAATACCACATAATATTTTATGATCCTTTTTACATATATACTCGTATATGATAAATAATTATAACGCTACATGTCTACTAAATCAACTGTTTGAATAAATTTAAGTAAAAAGCTGCAAGGTAACCGGATAAATTTGGAAAAATGTTTGCGTATATTTCTAGGGTCCGCTATTTCTCTCTATTCATTCCTCTAATATTTTCCTCATTCTGTGTGCACTGTCAATAAAAAATTAAGGATAAAAGTTCGATCAAATTACATCAAATTAAATTCAATACAATTATTGATATAATAGTAAGATAAAAATGGGATACCAACAAAAAAAGGAAAAATTATTTGATTTTATCGCATAAAATACGATTTTTTTATGTCTCTAGATAAATTAGCTAAATATGGAAGTTGATACTAATATGGTTAAATTTATTGATAACGAAATTTGATATGTTTATTCAGCAACGCAATTTTGTGTTGGGTATTAAATTAATTAGTGTGGTTTTATGGCTAATAAATGGATCGAAGAAGCAGCGAATTATTTTAGTTTACCTTATAACGGGTGCGTTAATTGCGCTGTTTCTAAAACTATTTTAGATTTAATTAAATCGAAATTTATATATAGGTATATTTCAGGTATAATAAACGAGTACATAGCAGGAATTGCAAACTGTAGTGTAATAATCGCGTGGCAAATTTAACAGAACCGAAAAAAATTTAAAATAAAAATATTGGTTCTAGAGTAGCTACAGGCAAAAAGACACAGAGCATGCATTTGGAAAACTGTTTTGTCCGAATATCGAGAAACCCCAGCATAATACTTTGTAGAGCATTTCAAATCAATTTTCAAAGTATTTACGACATCTTAACGACGAAATTTTAAACTATCAACTTATTTTAGAAAAACGACATCTTAACAAAGTAAATGTACGAGAAGTAAAAACCATTATCGTGCATGTATCGAAACACACATTAAAGTTTATGTGCGTGATACCAATGTATCCCAAACCGCAATATAATGACTCGCGGAACACACATAAAGCCAACAGATATTTTTTTTGTCTCCGTGAATTTTACAATTGGTTGGGAGTTGAGGATACTATAAACTTTGTTGAATCCCAACAACTATGCATCAATCTGATGGAACCAGCGCCACCAGGTGACGGACACGATACAAAGATCATGGTTCAAAAATAGTGGAAGAAGTATCATTTTTCTACGTAGGAACCAAAGCCTAAGAGTGACGACATATCCAATAACTGATCGAAGACGAACGTTTTCAAAATCGGTGGAGGTAAACGGGATCAACAGCAACAAAAATCGTTAGATTTTTTAATTATTAGTTTTTTCAATTTTTTTTTTGTATAAAATCACAGTTAATTGTAAAATTTTCACCACGCCGATATTTCACAAATTTTTTTCAAAAATTCTTTTGCTTGTCGATTTGGTATTCCTATCCCAATTATATACATATTTACATTTACATAATTATTTTTATAATGTTTTTTTGTAATTATCCTTTATAGTCTAACAATTTCACTGAATTTATTATTTTTAATTAGATATAAATTTCAATGAGCTCCGATTTCCCGAGTGTACTGACTGATCAATCACTGTCGTCGGATTATTCTGCTACAGTACAATAATTTTTCTCGATTTAGCTTCAATCGCTTTAGACAATTTGTTGAAGGTCGGGACTTTACCATTTATACCGACCATAAACCACTGACTAAATCAATTCAGCCTAAAACTAAACGCAATCCTATATGAAAGCACGACACGTAGATTATATTATAAATTTGCCACTAATTTCTACAACAGTCGGGACATGTTTCGATTCCACGAAGATTATAACCGCACTTAAACCAGACTTGAAACTTAATGCTTATACATGTAACGCTACCTCCATCTAAAGCTTTTTAAATTCTGGCTTAGTATAAAAAAGGACGTTGGCGAATGGACAAAATTCTGTTTATCCTATCATGGGTCAAGAGTTCACAGGCATACGAAATTACCTTTGGCCAGATTCGAAGTTCCATTTGGTAGATTCGAACATATTCACTTATATATAGTTGACCGGCCGGAAGCGTACTTCATGAAAGATTTGTCAGCTCAAACTATTGCCACAACTTTCGTCCATAATTAATATCTCGTTTTCATGCTCCACAAAACATGACGACCGACCAAGGACTGTAATTCGAGCCCAAACTTTTCACCGAGTTAACGAAACTCTTCGGCTCTCACCGTATACACGGTACAACATCCGCAAGCGAATAGTATGGTCGTACGTTACTATCGACAACTTAACGCTGCTCTTAGGGTTCGAGAGAATACGATTCGTTGGAGCTATGAAGTTCCAATCGTTTTATTTGGTTTTGGTCGTCTAGGACATAGGATAACGATTAATGCAGTCTTGTTTTCAACATTTTGATTTGTGACTGGATGAGTATTTGGAGGATATGTAAATACTAGGTGTGCAACTAAATCTCCGGATTTTTGAGAAATTAAAAATGGAAAATTTCAATAGAAATATAAAAATAGTTTATTCAAAGTATTGTCCTTCGCTATATACACATTTTTGCCATCTCTCTGGTAATACATGAATACCATGACGATAAAACGACGCGTTTTTGAACAGGAACCATTCATCCAACTAATTTTGCACGTCTTCGAAACTGGCCAAGTGTAGCCCTGCCATGGCATGCGCCATCGACAAGAATAAGTGATAATCCGAGGGGGCCAGATCTGTCGAATAGAACGGGGGCGGTATCAAATCCCATCGGAGCGTTTTGATGGTGTCCTGGTCGATTGGAGTGCGTTGACATGGAGCGTTGTCGTGCTGCAATATCACTCGTTCGTGCCTCGTGTTCTATTCTGAGCAATGCATAGTTCAGATTGATGAGTTGTTGCCAGTGGCGTTGCAAAGTGACAGTTTCGTCCTATTTCAGCAGCTCATAGTACACAATTTTTTCAGGGTCCCACCAAACGCAGAGCACTGTCTTCTTTCCGAAGCGATTTGGGTATTATTCTTAAAAAAGATCCACTTCTAATCTCCCGTAACATTTCGACACAGGAAGCTGTTTTTCTCATGCCGTGAAAGCCAAATTTCGCAAGTGCCTCTTCGATTTTCCATTTGTTTCTCAGTCAACTCATGCGGCACCCATTTTCTCGCCTTTTGAATTTTTCCCATAGCATGTAAACGTTTGTAAATAACTCGGCGAGTCGTGTTTAATGTCTCCGCAAATTGATCTGGAGTTTGCATATCAGCTTCATCCAATAACGTTTGCAGCTCGGTGTCTTAAAATGTTTTTGGACTTCCGGAGCGCTTCTTGTCATCAATGTCGATTCTTCACAGGTAGTTTTCGATGGTGCAGGTTCGCCGTAGGCATCCTTAAAAAAATGACGTGCTTCAGCTGCATTTTTTTTCAAGTTGAAGCAGAAAAGCAAAGCTTCCCGCAAATGCTGTTTGTTTGGCACAAAACTGTACATTTTCGTTCTTAGGAAAAATATTTTTGCGTTGCGATATTTGCTGGTATTACAATTGATTATCGTTAACAACTGTCCATGCTATGAATAAAACACGACTCTGACATAAATGACAACTAGATGTGTCGCTATAGCATCATATACTCGATTTTATCCAAAAATTGAGCCGATGAGATGAATCGTTTACCATATTTCATATTTCCAAAAAATATAAACAAATAATTACTTCGAAAAGGACATGGTACCAGAAAACCATCATCAAACTTCAAAGTGTTTATAAAAATAAATTAGGAGAACTAAAAACTATTAAGGGGAGTAAATAGAAATAGAATACTGCTAACTTTCAATCAGTTCTGAATTTTTCTCATGATCGACTATTATAAGCAATTTGTACAGCTGTATTTCACTTCGATCGTTTTCATACCGTATCTCACGCTGTTTACTTGTTTCTAGAAGAAAACGTTATTTTCGACGGATCGATTTAATTGATTGATAACACAATTCCTTTCGAACAATATTTCAGAGTCAACTATTTTCTGTTCTGTTCGCTGAGGCGATTCTATTTCTAATTACAGACTTTTTTGGGGAACAATTGTATGGAACCACATAAAATCTGGGGCCAACCTCTTCAAAAGTATTACGAAAACCCGCTCATTTTGATATAAAATCGCTTTTTAAAATTAAAATCAAATTGAAAAAATTAAATCTTATAAGGCCCTCTTTAACCGAATAATGGACCCCTCATATTTGATCAAGTCACTAATTTCATATAATTTCTTTCCTAAACTTATTCCTGTGATAAAATTTAAAAAAAATTGAAATTTTATAAAAAATTATATCGGGGCGCTAGACCTCAAGGACCAGCTCCTTAAAAAGTATCATAAGTTTGGTTCTGGACATCCAACTTAGATAAAGTAAAAATTTCATGACGTTTGGTTGAGCGGTTGGAACGCCCATTCGGAACAAATAACTATTTGTGGAAAAATTGTATAGGAGTACCGAGAACCCATTGGACCGACCTCTTCAAAAATGTTAAGAAAACCTGCTCATTTTGATATACAAGTTCTATGCAATATCTGAATCTGATTGGATGAATCATAAGGAAACTTATAAAAATAGGCCCCTTGGTCTCTCGGACCCAGGGGGTCTAACCATTTCAAAAATATCCTAAAGTTGGTTCTGGATAGAGTAAAAGTTTCATGACGATCAGTAAGACGACTTAAACCCTTTTCGGAACAAACAGATATATTTAAGAAAAAAATGTATTGGAGCACCTAAATCCAGGAATTCAACCACTACAAAAATACTACGAAAACCTGCTCATTTTGATATAAAATACCTCCGGTTTCACAATCTCAGAAACCTTCGCGAGCGTGCACATGATAACTGACAAAATTTCAGCGCAATCGGATGAATGGTATAGAAACCCGCACATAGAAACATTTATTTTGATATATAGAAGAAGATAACATTTGTTACTTGCATCTCAGTTTTTTAAACGATGGAAATACTGTTATATGTTAATTTAAGGGCTTGATTTCTCGTTGAAATAAAATTCAAAGGGTTTGTTTCGTTTTCAGCCAAAAATTGTCGATAATGCAGATCAGTATGTAATAACCATCAATTGTTACCCGAAAATATCGAATAGCAGCCGATAAATCTCGGTAAAGAAGATATGCAAAAATTGCCAGCTGAAAATGTCAATAATGCAAATATGTACACACTTTATGTCAGAAAGTAAGAAGCAATTTTTATTATATTGTTTCTAAAAGTCCACCAAAATTATAAAAAAAAAATGCTTAAAAAATCAACAAAAACAACAAAACAATTAAAACAAACACGCGAAACAAAATTTCAGTGAGAACTTTATTCGATATGAGTGTGAAGTTCATAACGTTGAAGCGAATGCATCTGCTCGTATAGCGACTTGTTTGGAAACCAGTTTGGATGGAGTGCCTTATTAATGATTACTAGGTCGTTCTGAGGCGCTTCGCGCACGTTTCTTCCCAGCAAAATGTAGTTAAATATTTATTAAAAATACGGCTGCTTTGCACCCGCATACTTATTAAACAACCAAATTTTCCGAGCTTTTTGCAATTACGCCATCATCAGGGTTTGTTGTGTTTTTTTATTAATTTAAAAATACATTAATTGAATGTTAAAAAATTCCATTTCCAAATCAACTACTGTGCGTTTTCGAGTGATTCAGTCAGTTACATAGACGTTTATAATAGCTGTGTTTCTTGACGCTTGATCTGATCCAGTTAAGTTCATGTTTCATGAAACAACACAAAGGCGCTTGCTAGATTTAAAATTAAAATTTGTGATCTAAAATAAAATCTGGATCATGTTTTCCATATAAAATTTAACTGATCCGGATCAATGAGCGTCAAGAAACACGGCAAAATTTTCCATTTTATGTCAGTTTAAGTAGTTCTTGAAAAAAATTTTATTATTTGGAAAAATAGCTGGATCTCAGTTACCTTTATTTTATACATAACCAAATTGATAGAACTAAATTGTTTTATTATTAAAATGTTTATATATTTAGGATTTTTTGACATGAATTTAATGGCCACGCTTTTTAAACTCCTAAATCTGCCAATTCAGTACATCCATTCCAATACCAGCGAAATTTTCGATAATTTTGTTTGTGGTATTGTCCAAAGACATAGTTGAGCTCAAGCCTCGATATCGCCAGTGATTCTCGCCTATTAGGTATTAGCATTGATAAATTATGACTTCAGATAATACTACTGCGAATTACAACAACAATTTTTATTTTTTGTTGCTTCTTACACATTGTAAAAGAAGAACACAACTCACTTCATGTAGGTTTAAGAAGAACAAAGATAGACTTAATTAATTCGAAGCAGGTAGAAAGAAGCAAAACATATTTTTAATTTATTTTTACCCACACCACTAAATATTTTAACAAAATTAAAAAAAAATTGAATCAAATGTATTTTCCTCTCTCTCAACTGAATATATGAAATATGTATATATGACAAAAATAAATAGACAAAAACAATGAAATTGTATTTATGTCTTCATTCTGTTTTAATTTTTTCAGTCGTATTCCAACCATGTGAGTGGAGGTTGTTCATGACGTTTTTACAGATTTTACAGATATAGCGATGGGAATTTTTTTTATTTGCACTGCGACACAATTTGTTTGTTATTATTTTTTTTGTTGTTGATATTTTTCGAAACAAATTAAAACTAAGGTTACTCCGTTCAACCATATATTTATTTTGTTACGGATGGTACAATTGTATGTAAGAGTAAGTGAAATAGCAGTCGTAACATTTCAGAATGATATTTTTTTATGTAATAAGAAGTTGATACACAATACATACAAATGCAATTTTTATATGGGAGAAAACAACAGCAATTAAATTGTTCGGTTTTTATGTTGCTAGAAAGAAAAAACCACTCTCGCTCAACAATGCCTCTATCTATATGTGACTAGTAGAGACATTAACTAAACGTAGCGGCAAAAATCCGAGTAGTAATATCTTAATGTATTCAATCAACGGTATTAGTTAGAAAAATAATTGTGCTCTGTGGCACTATTCTGGCTTTCCCTGGGGATAGGAAATTGGGAAAAATATTTTCAAATCATTTCTGTCTAAATTTTGTTTTACTGGCCGGCCTACTGAGGGAATAAGTTTGGTGTAAAATTTTGGAAACAAATTTAAATGGGAAAATATTTTTCCCTATAAAAATTTTGTGGAACAAAAGTTTCCCAATTAACTTTGTTTTTGCATTAAACTTAACCTCCAGTAGGCCAGGAAAATGCAATTTGGACAAAAATGCTGTGAAAATATTTTTCCCAATTCACTATTCCCATAGAAAACCAGAATAGTACCACTGAAGGCATATCAATTGTACCGCGTTAATGCTCATTAGATCGACCAATTGAACTAATGTTGGAATTTATCGATTGGTCAGCTTTGGGGCATTCAATTCACATCTCTGACTAACCAAAGTTAATAGAACTGGTTTAAAAACGAACAATAATGTGTAGTATTGTATTTGGATGTGTTTCTGAATTTGGATCTGAATGGAGGATTTGATGATTGTCTCGTTGTTACTTTTGTGAGAACGGTATAAATTATATGAAATTTATAATTAGATTGTGGTAGTCTTTCGACATTTCATTTTTAGAATTATAATATAAAAATAAAAAAAAATTTTTTGGTCACCCTGTCCCGTTATCCTGCAATTCGGGTGTGGGCTGGCGTTAGACAAAGCTACACCACACTTTTCGTATTTTTGTTAATTTTGATTGTATCGTACTCGAATTTTTTACAATTAATTACAACTTATCGGCATAGTTCAACCCCAAAAAAACTACCCCTAAGGGGTCCAATTCTTCAAAAATCATATTTTTCCTTACAACATTCTTATCGCATTTCTGTTAATATTTATTGTATCGTACTGGGGGGTGGTACTGACATTTTTTATAAATTAATTACAACATATTGGCATAGTTCAACCTCCAAAAAACTTCCCCTAGGAGTCCAATTCTTTAACAAACTAATTTTTGATTAAACCATGCCGTTGTCATTTCAGTTAATATTTCATGTATCGTAGTGGGGGTGGTACTGTAATTTTTAACAAACTAACTACAATATATTAGCATAGCTCAACCCCTATAAAACTTCCCCTAAGGGATGCAATTTTTAAAAACCTTATTTTTCGTCACACCACGCTTTTTGCATTTCTGTGAATTTTTGTTGTATACTGCTGGAATTTGTATACAAATTAATTACAATAAAATGGCATAATTAAACCCCTAGAAAACTACCCCAAATGGGAGCAACCGTTTAATATCATTGTATCGTACTGGTTCATATAAGAAGTTTTTACTAAATAAATTACAATATATTGGAATAGTTCAATTGCCAAAAACTGTCCCTAAAAGTGCAGCTCTTTGAAACAATATTTTTCTGTATAGGTAAAACCTTTCCAATAGGTACAACTAAATTTATTACAGCAGCCCACACCCATAAAAATTGATCATTCTGCATCGAATTGCCTTTCAATGTAGGAAATAAGTACCCCTGAATTTATTACAATAGCCCACACCCACAAAATTAGAACATAATGCATCGAACTTCATTCCTTTGCAAGAAATAGGTATCCCTGAATTTATAACAACAGCACACACGCACAAAAATCGAACATAATGCATCGAACTTCCTTCCTATGCAAGAAATAGGTATCCCTGAATTTATTACAATAGCCCACACTCACAAAAATCGATCATTATGCATCGAACTTCATTCCTATGCAAGAAATAGGTATCCCTGAATTTATTACAGCAGCCCACACCCACAAAAATCAATCATTATGCACCGAATTTCTTCCTATGCCAGAAATAGGTACCCCTAAATTTATAACAACAGCCCACACCCACAAAAATCGAACATAATGCATTGAACTTCCTTTTTATGCAAGAAATAGGTTTCCCTGAATTTATTACAGTAGCCCACACCTACAAAAATCGATCATTATGCATCGAACATCCTTCCTATGCAAGAAATAGGTATCCTCGAATTTATTAGAGCAGCCCACACCCACCAAAATCGATCATAATGCATCGAACTTTCTTCCTATGTCAAAAATAGGTACCTATGAATTTATTACAACAGCCCACACCCACAAAAAACGATCATAATGAATCGAACTTTCTTCTTATGCCAGAATTAGGTACCCATTAATTTATTAAAACAGCCCACACCCACAAAAATCGAGCATTCTGCATCGAATTACCTTCCTAAGTTCGATGCATTATGATCGATTTTTGTGGGTGTGGGCTGCTCTAATAAATTCTGGGATACCTATTTCTTGCATGGGAAAGTAATTCGGTGCATAATGATTGATTTTTGTGGGTGTGGGCTGTTTTAATAAATTAAAGGGTACCTATTTCTGGCATAAGAAGAAAGTTCGATGCATAATGATCGATTTTTCTGGGTGTGAGCTGTTGTAATAAATTTAGTTGTACCTATTGGAGGGGTTTTACCTATACAGAAAAATATTGTTTTAAAGAGCTGCACTTTTAGGGACAGTTTTTAGCAATTGAACTATTCCAATATATTGTAATTTATTTAGTAAAAACTTCTTATATAAACCAGTACGATACAATGATATTAAACGGTTGCTCCCATTTGGGGTAGTTTTCTAGGGGTTTAATTATGCCATTTTATTGTAATTAATTTGTATACAAATTCCAGCACTATACAACAAAAATTCACAGAAATACAAAAGGCGTGGTGTGACGAAAAATAAGGTTTTTAAAAATTGCATCCCTTAGGGGGAGTTTTTAAGGGGTTGAGCTATGCTAATATGTTGTAGTTAGTTTGTTAAAAATTACAGTACCACCCCCAATACGATACATGAAATATTAACTGAAATGACAACAGCATGGTTTAATGAAAAATTAGGTTTTTAAAGAATTGCACTGTTAGGGGAAGTTTTTTTCGGGTTGAACTATGCCGATAAGTTGTAATTAATGTGTAAACAATTCCAGTACCACCCCCCAGTACGATACAATAAATATTAACAACAATACGAAAAGTGTGGTGTAGCTTTGTCTAACGCCAGCCCACACACGAATTGCAGGATAACGGGACCTGTAAAAAATTTTCTAACTGTGTAACAAATTTGTAATTAATTTGTAAACAATTCCAGTACCATTTTCATTGGATTGTGCTACAAGTGCTGGTGCAGCATTAGGGTCATAAATATTTTCTGTTGATGCCAATGTGGCGAAATATTAAATAAACAAATACAACAATAATTAAAACAGAAGCTGGATGGAGTGTTTTATTACAAAAAACATAAAATTTCAAATATTACCGTGACCAACATTACACAACATTAACATAAAAAAAAAAAAAAAAATCAAATAAAAATAAAATAAACACAATGAAGTTTAACAATAATAACGTGCACAATACTTTTATTCCATTAAAACATAAACAAAATTTAAGTAACGCGTAGCACTTTGCTACGAATTTTTTTTGGTCACCCTGTACGTGCTCGAGTGAGTCAGTGACATAGATGTTTATAATATATATGGTTTAAAAAAACGTCAGGTAAATTTTGTTTTGGTTTGAATATAGTATATCGCACACATAATGATGATGAATGAAACTATAACGTGAGGAGAAAACTTTGTACCCCTTTTTAAACATATTGAGCCAACCGATTTTCATAAAAATAGCACCATTCGATAGGTATTCTCTTGTAGGTGTGCACAATCTTTGTTTCACGAAAATCGGTTGGATAATTCAACCAGAATTGAATCAGATAGTTTCTGCGAGTTTGGTTGTTGTTGTTATTGTTTTTCGCTTCAAAGCACTCTGAATATATACTCGAAGCATTGTAGAATCACACATACAAATTTAACTAAGACTTATGTATAGTTTCTATTCGATATTTTTTCGGACAAAATTTTATTTTTAATGGCATCTTACACTGTTTATGACTATTTTAGTCTTAGAAAACAAAGAGACAATATACTCACAATGTATTTACCACAAAAAGTAGAAAAATTCAATCCCCCCATTGAATACTCCCCAAATGAATACTTTAAATCATTGTTTGATAGGCTTACTTCAAATGAACCTTCAATAAAGAGAGAGTCAAAAAATATTTTGAAAACATTCGCAAATACAATTCGTCATTTGCTATGGTCAGCTCAGAAGCTAAAATTTCGGGTACATTTACGCGTGGAGCATATCATTTTAAAATACATGATGTTTTTTATCACAGATCAGGTCCAATGACTGCTGGATATTTTTGCTTACCGTGTTATGCGCAATTATATTTTTATGATGTTGACACTGCTGTTAATTATAGATTACGTGAACACTCTAATCAAACATGCAATAACAATATAATGAGCGAAATCTCTCTTGAATTAGAAGTCTTTCATTACAATGAAAGATCATTTTCAGAGAGTTGAAAATCAAAATATGTAAAGAAATTTGTATGTCCATTAAAGTAACTCACATTTTAGATCTACGTAATTATAACAATGCAGTTCGAACTCATAGCAGTAATATTTAGTACACTTGATGGTTTCGTTTTCAAAAGTTACCATTAAAAATATTTCTGTTTTGGATTCATCATTGGATCCTTTAGCGTATCCATTACTTTTTCCAAATTGTGATACTGGGTGGCATATTAATATTCCTCATAATGTACCAACTACATCTAACTCATGAGCGCCCAGAAATAAATTAACCATGCTTCAACATGCAGCCTAACGACTTGCAATTAGAGAAGATTTTAGCATGTTGCATCCATTCACAAAAATTATTTCTGAAGTGAATAGTTGATATGTTTGTAAGAATAGATGGCACAAGGTACAAAGGTCATTCGACAAAATCAAACAATTCTTAGGACTGAAGTTTACAACAATTTAACAGATTATTTAGAACTGAACCCCAATGCTAATAATGTTGGCCGTAGAGTAATTTACTATCTTCATTCAATGGATTTCCAAGAAATATGTATCAGAATTATTTAGATGCAATGTCAATGGGCGCTTTCAGGGCACAGAACAGTTGGCAACATGTTGAGTAAAATCGCGGCCAACGCTTTGAAAAATGTTTAGATGAAAAAAAAATTAAGTGTGCTTTAGACCACACTACTGAAGTAAAACTTCTAATATATATTTAATATTTATAATATAATATAGAAAAATTATAATATTGGAAAAAAAATTGGTCACCCTTTGCGTTCTCGAGTGTCACCTAAGTGTCACCTGATGCCATAAGATGTAACCTTGTAACTTGGTAACTTTTTCAAGGCCAACTAGTCGTAATAGACAATGTTTATGTATGTGTCACAAAATGGACAAAAAAACCATTTTTGAAATCTCTTCGCATAGTAAAAATGGCCTTGAAATATTTTTTATTTCATTTGTGTATAACCACAGTACATCATGTGGTTTCATCGAAAATATGTTTAAGTCGCATTAAAACCTGTATCATAGGCAATCGGGGAAAGAAACGAAGAAAGAATCGGTTTCTGCGATACCTCGTGTGAAATGGAGCTATAATATAGAAAAAATACATATATAAAATATATCACATGGACGAATTTTTTTTGGTCACCCTGTGCGTTCTGGAGTGAGTAAGTTAGTGAGTGACATAGATGTTATAATATAGAAAAAAAAAATTTTTTGTCACCCTGTGCGTTCTCGAGTGAGTCAGTCAGTGACATAGAAGTCTATATTATGACTTTCCAATTTTCCTGTTTTTCAATTTTCCAATTTACAAATTTTCCAATTTTCCAATTTACCAATTTTCCAAATTTCCTATTTCCATATTTTTTATTTTACTATTTTGCAATTTTGCAATTTTTCAATTTTTCAATTTTCCAATTTTCCAATTTTCCAATTTTCCAATTTTCCAATTTGCCAATTGTCCAGTTTTCCAATTTTCGAATTTTCCAATTTTTCAATTTTCCAATTTACCAGTTTTCCAATTTACCAATTTTCCAATTTTCATATTCTCATATTTTCATATTTTCATATTTTCATATTTTCATATTTTCATATTTTCATATTTTCATATTTTCATATTTTCATATTTTCATATTTTCATATTTTCATATTTTCATATTTTCATATTTTCATATTTTCATATTTTCATATTTTCATATTTTCATATTTTCATATTTTCATATTTTCATATTTTCATATTTTCATATTTTCATATTTTCATATTTTCATATTTTCATATTTTCATATTTTCATATTTTCATATTTTCATATTTTCATATTTTCATATTTTCATATTTTCATATTTTCATATTTTCATATTTTCATATTTTCATATTTTCATATTTTCATATTTTCATATTTTCATATTTTCATATTTTCATATTTTCATATTTTCATATTTTCATATTTTCATATTTTCATATTTTCATATTTTCATATTTTCATATTTTCATATTTTCATATTTTCATATTTTCATATTTTCATATTTTCATATTTTCATATTTTCATATTTTCATATTTTCATATTTTCATATTTTCATATTTTCATATTTTCATATTTTCATATTTTCATATTTTCATATTTTCATATTTTCATATTTTCATATTTTCATATTTTCATATTTTCATATTTTCATATTTTCATATTTTCATATTTTCATATTTTCATATTTTCATATTTTCATATTTTCATATTTTCATATTTTCATATTTTCATATTTTCATATTTTCATATTTTCATATTTTCATATTTTCATATTTTCATATTTTCATATTTTCATATTTTCATATTTTCATATTTTCATATTTTCATATTTTCATATTTTCATATTTTCATATTTTCATATTTTCATATTTTCATATTTTCATATTTTCATATTTTCATATTTTCATATTTTCATATTTTCATATTTTCATATTTTCATATTTTCATATTTTCATATTTTCATATTTTCATATTTTCATATTTTCATATTTTCATATTTTCATATTTTCATATTTTCATATTTTCATATTTTCATATTTTCATATTTTCATATTTTCATATTTTCATATTTTCATATTTTCATATTTTCATATTTTCATATTTTCATATTTTCATATTTTCATATTTTCATATTTTCATATTTTCATATTTTCATATTTTCATATTTTCATATTTTCATATTTTCATATTTTCATATTTTCATATTTTCATATTTTCATATTTTCATATTTTCATATTTTCATATTTTCATATTTTCATATTTTCATATTTTCATATTTTCATATTTTCATATTTTCATATTTTCATATTTTCATATTTTCATATTTTCATATTTTCATATTTTCATATTTTCATATTTTCATATTTTCATATTTTCATATTTTCATATTTTCATATTTTCATATTTTCATATTTTCATATTTTCATATTTTCATATTTTCATATTTTCATATTTTCATATTTTCATATTTTCATATTTTCATATTTTCATATTTTCATATTTTCATATTTTCATATTTTCATATTTTCATATTTTCATATTTTCATATTTTCATATTTTCATATTTTCATATTTTCATATTTTCATATTTTCATATTTTCATATTTTCATATTTTCATATTTTCATATTTTCATATTTTCATATTTTCATATTTTCATATTTTCATATTTTCATATTTTCATATTTTCATATTTTCATATTTTCATATATTCCTATTTTCCAATTTTCCATTTACCTGTTTTCCAATTTTCTAATTTTCCAATTTTAAAATTTTTCAATTTTCCAATTTTCCAATTTACAAATTTTCAAAATTTCCAATTTTGCAAATTTCGAAATTTCCAATTTTCCAATTTTTCCAATTTTCCATTTACCAATTTTCCAATTTTCCTATTTTCTTATTATCCCATTTTTTTAACCAATGATTAAAATAAAATGGTATCAACTAATGTTCCACCTAGGGATTTATGAATTGTCATGGCACATCCTGATACTAAAGGAAAATGATTTCGTTTTGCGTCTATTGTTTCGTTCGCCTCGTTCGATTACACTTTTCGTAACGCATTTGCCAGCTTAGTCCCCAAGTCAAGCGTGCCTAAAGAAGTTTTACTTCAAAAATGTTTAGATGAAATTTTTAAATCAAATTGGTGATGATTTTACTAATCATGATAGGGGACCTGTACCTCAATCTTGTTGCCTTTTCGAGACTACGAGACTACGAGAACAAAAATTACCGGAAAATAATAATATTAGTGAATGCGAGTGTAGTAGTGCGCATGCGCTGTTCGTTTTGTTTGTTTTTTTCTTTTGTGTTGATAATTTGACATATTGCCAGGCCAGTACGAAACTATTTTATTGGTTATTTCTTTTATCTATAAAATTCAAATTAATAAAATAAATAAAATCATACAATTATGTTTCAATTAAATTATAATTTTTGTAATTTCAAACAGTTTTAATGTCATTTGTGTTATGTGTTTAAATTTGAATTTCAATTCTCCATCAAAATACAACGAGACAAATGGATGTAAGCACCAAAAATTTTACCGATTTAAACCGATTCGACAATTTTTCATGCTTATCATCACACTCTCTACATTAATACACATAAAAAAATGAAACCACACAGTAACACAAATTGTTACTATACACAGTGTACGTATACAAAACATTTCATAGTCCCGTAGTTTCGTAGTCTCGAAAAAGCAACAAAATTGAGGTACTGAAAGCGCCCAATTGTACAACATTTCGGAAAGCCTTCTTTGTTTATTACAATGGCTGCGGTCGAATAGTCGGGTAAATCGTTTAGTACAGTAAATTGAAATTTTAGAACATGTTTACCTCAAGCAGTGTCCCAATTCTTTGGTAAATATGTGTCACAAAAACGGCTCGAGGGGTAAAATATAGTGCTTAAAGGGTTCATTTCGGTGGTATATTGGTAACTGCCAAATAATTCTTGTTGTCAAAAGTTTAGAAATTATTCACACAAAAACATGGAGAATTGTAATAATAATGTTTCTTATCCATTTTCAGTCTTATTTTGATGATTTGTATATATTATTATTTATCGGAAAAAAAAATTTAAATAAAAAATATTTAATTTAAAAATAACAAGCTATTATGTTAGTAGATTTACTTTTTGAATTGGAAACATACGAAAAAAAGAAAACGTCAAACGCACAACAACAAAAACTCAATTACCCTGCTATTTAGTACAGTATTTCAATTTACCCTGTACACTGTTAAAAAAAGGTAAAAAGTGCAATTTACCCGACTATTCGACCGCAGCCAATGACTTGCAATTCAAGGTGGCCTGAAATAGTTAGCAATATTGGTGTGGGTGAGTCAGCTAATTTTCGACCTGATATTGTTATGCGTGTATCTTCCAAACTGAAGGCATTAATTGAAGGCTTTACACTAAAAAAAATCTTCGGTAAAGTTGAAGTACTCATTTATACAATTGAGTTTCAAAAGATAGGATTGCCTCATGCTCACATTTTACTGTCTTTAAACGAGCAGGATAAAATTGGTAATGCTACGGATATCGATAAAGTTGTATCTGCTGAGATTCCTAACATTCAAACACATCTTACATTACATGAATATGTTGTAAAACACATGACGCATGGTCCATGTGGTGAACTCAATACAAATTCTGTATGTATGAGAGATGGAAAATGTACAAAAGATTTTCCAAAGCGGTTTAATGAATTTACACATTAATCATTAAATGGATATCCATTATACAGAATGCGTGATAATAGTATTAATGCTGAAGTTCGCGATAGTTGCCTCGACAATCGTTTAGTTGTACCATATCATCCGTATTTACTAGCAAAATTTAATTGCAGGTGAAAAATTCCTGAAATCACAAATTTTGGGAAGTCATGTTTGAACTTCATGTTTTTTATATTTTCAATGTATAGTCTTGATTAAAAAAAAAGTATGTGTTAATTTTTTGTTGTTGTTGTTGTTGTTAAAGATACAGGGTGTCAAATTTTGATAAAAATGATGAACATGATGTTGTATATATGGCTATAAAAAGAAAACTAACCATCCGATACTTATAAACGAGGGCTCATTTTAAAGATAAATGAATAGGGATTCTAAATAATGTATAAAATTGGTACCATGTTTCAACTCCTCCTATCCAAAATGGCCGCCAAAATAGTATTTTAGAATTTTCTCAAAAACCTATTTTTTTTTTTTTTTTTAATTTTTCCTCATTTAATTCTATTGAACACACCAAAAAACTGGTACTTGTGTTATTTTTTGTTTTCTTGCAAAAGGCATTTAAGTAAAGAGATCTACCTATTTTTGTATTTAAAATCAAATTTTAATGTGGTATTTTTTTATTTTTTGCAAGGAAACAAAATATCGCAAGTCCAATTTTTTAGTATATATATTTTTATTATTATTTTTATTATTATTATTTTTATTATTATTATTTTATTAAATGTATTACAAAATAAATAAAGAAATTTAAAAGTATTTACACAATCAAAATTTTCATGTTACATAATGTTCACTATTTGAATATTTTTTACAATTCAACTTGCCTTCTCCTGAAGGTATAATTGCGTGAAAATTGCGGGTTCCTTTTATTGTTTTCAAATTCCCTAGTCTAGTCTCCAGTTGAATTGGTTTTAATTTATATTCAGCATCTGAGCAAAATTCAAAAATCATATCAGTTTTCAAAGTTTGAGCCCATTTGAAAAATTCTTCAGCATTAGTTATGGTATCATCATATTCTTTGGTGAGACTGGCTCTGGACGCCATTCTCTTAATAGTACATCCTAGTCCATCGCATGGTCCCTTTCCATAAGCAGTTGCATGAAAATGCCACTTACAATCGCCTCCAAAATCCTCTTTGTGTTTAGCTATATTCATAATTTTTTTTTTGTTTTTATAATGTGTTACTGCACCATCAGTAACATAATAAACTATAGATAAATCCGGAATTTTTGTTTTCAAAAACTGCAATAATTTTTCTATGAACACGTAAACTGCTACGGCGTCATGATGGAGACAATCTGATATTACAATGTAGCTGGAATGCTGCAATTTATCTCGTTGATTTTTGTAAATTACAAACGGGTGAATAGTTGCTTGTTTGTTGTTTCAATGAAAACTCTGTGCTGCAATGCATAATTTTCTGCAAAGTCACACGAAACCAGTACCTCTGTGAACTCCAGAGTTAACTTTTTATTTTTGATGAAACCAGATTGTTGCAGTGTTATAAAACAATGGGAAATCAGATTTTTCAGCTTTATTATGAAGTAATCCAGAAAATCATCTAATGGTTTTGAAAACTTTTCCAAATTGCATCGGTCAGTTGAAACCCACTGACTGAACGATAATTCAGCATCCAGACAATCAATGTCCAAAAAAGCGTTTCTCAAATATTCGCGAAAATTATCCAATCCTGGGCAGTTCTCACATTGCAGAAGATAACATGTTGATGTTGGATCTTTACATAATATGGATGAAATGCAGTCCTGTGTTCAAATGTGTGAAATGCAGCCCTGCAGTATGTGTTCCGCTGCTTCCTGGTTGCACACAGTATTTATAACGAAGCAGAGAAAATTTAGAAAAGCCAATTTTTTTTTACTCATCATCCTTATATTTGATTTTGTACCCCTCATACCACTCCTTTAATGTGCACATCATTAGACGTTTCTGAAGTTTAACTTTTTCAATAGTTATACAATCGTTTTTCCGATTATACGACTTCCGTAGATTATACGACTTTCCGAGGCATTATACGACTCATCATCATCATTATAATATTCTATCACTGAGTCTCTAAGTACATCACTTATCCGTTTGCCATCTTTGGGTGCTGGAAGGCTCAGTGACCCATTCTTGTTTTGAAAATTTTTTTCTGTTCGTACCATATACTGCGTTGTGTTATATTATTCCTGGATTTATTGTATTGTTAGTGATTTCGGCAATGTATAGACAGCAACTGTTTATCACAATTTTTCTCCAACTGTTGAAATTTGGCTTTTAGTTGATCCATGAATTCATCGTAAAGGCGTGCCTTATGATGATTTTCCACTGAGTGAGTCAAAAGAGGCTCGATACCAGATACCGAAGATGTTGATGATGGCGTCAGTGAGGTAGTTAAATTTAGTAATTTTTGCTGCTCATGATATTGCCTGGATTCCAACTTACTTGGATATATAGCAGACATGCCAATGTCTGGTAATATTTTATTAAGTTTTTCACGAGTGATAACACTATTTATTTGGCACTCCTCACTTTCACTACTACTCGAAATATTCTCGTCACTGCTTGTTGATAATGTCTCCGGGGTAACAGGTGAATTTGATGAATCAGTAACGGGGGACACTTCGCTTTCAGTTTTCTGACGTTTAGAAGATACCAAGTAACACGTTGTACAAATCGATGAATCTTCATTTACTTCAGTCGAGCGCGGCAAATGACTTTTAATATAATCAGAAACGTTTCTTAAATTTTTCGAACATTTCGTCTCAGGAAACGACTTACAACACTTTTTGAGCCCAAACATTATTACACTTATTAATTGAACTACTTTAAATTAATTTTTTGTTATTTAAACAAGCAAATGCTTCAAATAGAACTTCTCAAGTTAAACTAACTGAAATATTATTTTAAACTCTAATTTATACAAAAATGTTAACAAAAGCCACTGATTATGTTATTTTACAGGCCTACTCCCCCTTCTATAGAATCTCAAAAAAATTATTTCAGGAATACAAATAAATTTTTAAAAATTCGATCCAAAAGGTTATATTCAGGTACAGAAAATGGTGATTAAACCTAACAAAATAAATGAGTCATGACAAAATTTTATTATTCTACTAATTACTTTAGGGGCTACCCATAAAGTACGTCACGCGTACAGGTACAGAAAATACGCTTAATCCTAACAAAATAAATAACTCATGGCAAAATTTTATTGTTCTACTAATTGCTTTAGGGGCTATCCATAAACTATCTCACATTTTTATGGGGGAAGGAGTATCGATTGTTGTGACGTGTGTCGCTGGAGGAGGAAGAGTTTTATAAAATGACAGATTGTGACGTGACGTCACGTGACAACGTGTCTAATTATAATTACAGCAGTCACTTTGATAGGATAAACATTCAATATAACAATTTGCAATCAGAAGCTATTGTTCCATCTTTTGAACAAGATAGCGTTGAAAATCGCAAAAAATTTTAATCAAATGGAATAATTTTGCTAAATAAACACGCGTAGATGCAAAACGCTGAAAGGAAGCTAAAAATGATCAAACCTAGGGTGATGTAATTTATGAACGATTTGTGAACTGAATAATTCTAAACAGTTACTTTATCAAGTTGATCGTAAAAATAGTTGAAGATAAAAAATACCGCATTGACTTTGATTTTCTATACAAAAAATGGGTAAATCTTCATCCTCAAACGTCTTTTGCAAGAAAACAAAAAATAACACAAGTATAATTTTTTGGTGTGTTCAATAAAATTAAATGAAGAAAAATTAAAAAAAAAAAAAAATAGGTTTTTGAGAAAATTCTAAAATACTATTTTGGCGGCCAATTTGAATAGGAAGGATGCAGACATATTAAGGTGGTACAAATGATACAAATGATGTTAACCGAAAATGACATGTTATTGTTATTAGCAGAAAATTATTGCCAATTTTGTTTTTTTTTATAAATTTGTTCTTGATAAAATTGAATTCACATGAATCGCATATTTAAAGGTAATATGAACGATGTAAAGTTACTCAATTCGGAAATGGCTGGATTCCATGTTTACAATTTATCGTGTCAGAGGGCATTGAGTTTAAGTTTTTTTTATTAATCAATCTTTGCCATCTGTGCTGGGGCCGAAGTACTCCCAATTCTTTCGCAGTTGGCTTTTCACGACGTTAACTTGTACAGTCGCCTACCAAATCTATTTAAGTTATGAAACTAACAGTGAATACCTGTGCCAAAAATCAGGACCTATTTTAAGTAGCATCATAGTCAAATTAATTAAAAGCTGGAGGCATGTTTAATGGTAATTTTTACTTTGTGAAGTTAGACCTTTGTGAAGTTTGGATGCGACATAAAATATACCCTGATTTTTGGCAGATGTGTTAACTTCTAGTGACACAACACAAATTGATTGCCCCCTAACATGGCAAATTATAAATCCAGCAGTTTACGAATTTGTGTAATTTCACCAAGTCTATATTTCCTTTAAACATCCGATTTATGTAAAATCAATTTAATGAAAAAAAATTGATAAAAACATTTTTTTGGGTAATCATTTTATGCTAACATCATTAGAATTTTTTAATACCACCTGATACAAAATAAGTCAATAATGCAGCTTATTTCGGCTGAAATTTTCGGCTAACTTCAGTAGCATTTAAAGTGTCTTGCATGTAAAAGGCTTGAAATGAAAAGTCAAAGTAATGGTTATAGCTACAAAAATCGCAGATTAATGTTAATGTGGGGAGTCAAAGAACACGCATATTTTGAATACCTCGCACATATCCGCTGGAACTGGATTCAAATCAAAGAGTGATAGATAATTTTATTGGTATGTGGGGAGTCCCACATCAAAAAAAATGTTATTTACCCATTATTACAAAAAAAAGATTAAATTTCTATCTTTTTTAATTTACCATTTATAAATAACTATATCGAAATTCTAAAGTATGAATGAAGCATTAAAATTAGATTCTTAGCTTACTTCGATACAGAATCGCAGAGTGCGATAGTGACAGTTTTAATGCCAATCAAAAATGAGCAAATTTACAAATTCAATTTTTTGTTTCATTGGGTTTAATCAGGTAGTTCCTATTTAAACCATTTAGTTTATTGATACGACAACCAAATTTTAGGAGAGCATAATCAAGTTCACGATCAGCAATACCCAAACACTCAATTTAAAGTACTATTTGTAGAAGTTCCACCACCCAACACACAAAAGCCCCACAATATCTGCTTTTCTGATTTGCATTCATTGAATATTTTATAATGCAAACCATAATTTTCTCCAGAAATTATTCTATTTCCATTTCTTTTTGTAAACACCACAAAACACAAAAGGAGAGCAAATATTTTTTATTATTTTCGTTTTACGATTCTTTAAAAATTTCTTGGTTTTGATGGTGAGATGATGATTACCGACAAAATAGCATGAAAAAGTCCTTTAGATAGAATTGCCTTTGTAAATAAATAATGTGTGCATGTTTTACAAAAAAAAAAGGAAAAATCAATTTCTATTTTATTTTTGGAAAATTGTGTACGCTCACACTCACGTACCAAATGTGTACACGAACATTTGTAAATACGATTTTCATGTTCGATCATCAAATTAAGTTGAAAAATTTTCTCTCGTGTATCGTTGTACAAGTATTTCGTACATCCGCTCTATTCTACTTCATCTTAACGTTTAACAGACTTTGTCTGTATTCTAAAGATTATTCTGATTATTTTCCTATTGATTGATTTTTATGTTGACATTTTGCATAAATGTATATGTGTGATTGTGTATGTGACTTTATGCTCCTAGGCTGTATATGAAACTAAACAGATATATGATTAGTGTTCATCTTTGGATGACATTGAAAATTGAGATATAAAGAAGAGACATCAAGAGACATTTTGATTGGATTTATTTAAATTCAATTTAATTTTCAAATAATTGGTTTCTATTGTACGATGACTGACAAATGGTATTGAGTTGGAATGAACTTTCATAAGGACTTATCTCCGGCTATACATACATACGCACGCATTCACACATGAAAAATTGGGAACATAAACTTAAATTGTGACATCGCAAATTTTATTTATGTGACACATTCATGGAACAACATCAATAAAATGTATGTACTTTGCTTGATAAAACTGGTAACATACGAGTGTATAAAATTACATATTTCAAATTGGAATAAATGGATCTACATTTTGAGCGGTTACCACACATGTATAGGAATTTTTTATGAACTATTTAATCATGGGATGGAGATAAAAGCATAACAACTTAAATTTAAATTCAAATAAACTTTTGGATATTGCATGAACATCTGGCAGCAGCAGAAAAACGAAAAAAAAAAACAAAATTCGGCAAAAGTGATGGTAATAAGAACAATATACTATACTACTACATTACTAATTTTTTCTGTGTCTCAGATATGATTCCGCCCACTGCAGAAGTTCCCATAGAAAGTAGGGCTCTGATCTTAAATATAATAATTTTGTGAGAAGAGCTGTCAAATGCATTAGGAAAATCTGTGGTAACTGCATCTACTCGTACAACGACCTTTGAGGAAATCACGTTGAAAGACGGAAAGCGAAGGTTAACAATGAAATTTCTGTGGCTCATAAACGATGCTTTTAAATAATTTTGAAACGACCTATAATTATTAATTTCTAGCCTTTTTTATGCATAGGAACAATAAAAATTCTTTCAAGATGAACGGACAATTTTCTATCGAGAGTGATTTTTGAAAAAGGGGCTTTAAGTGGCTTAGCCGCAGATTATAAGACAACGTATTTTTAGAATGATGAACTCTTTTTAAAATGATTTTAATTATTATTTACGGAAACCAATGAATAGTAAACGCTGTTATTCATATACATACATGTGTACTTTTAATATTAAAAATTAGCCGCGGCAAATTGGGGCATTTTCAAAGAATTTTGAGAATTTTCAAAAAATTTCCATTCTTGTCGGAATCGAGTTCATCAAGATGTATTTTAGCGAGATCAAATTAAATGCGGCTATAATGAAAGCAATGTTCTGTGCAATGCCGTCTGTTGTACACATCTTCGAAACGAATTACCCAAGTTGAACGTTTACTGTTTAAGCAAACGAGCAGCATGCAGATATACGGGCACACGATGGTGTTGTATAAATAATCGAATAGTTTTGTCCGTAGGATTTAAAAGCTTCATGTAAATATTGGATTTACACAAAATAAAATTGGTACTGTGTGATGGTTGTTATTAATCCTTCCATAAAATTTTGTTTAAACATTTTATTGAGTGGCGATGATTTTCAGAATTGAAGTAGCATGTCATAAAGTAGTTCATAATGACAGCTCTGTTGTTGTTTAAAAATTTAACTGTATATAAATTTCAACTTTTCCCGTGGCAGGTGTAAAGAATTCTGCCACGTTCGTGAGAGGCAGCCTAACTATATGTTTCTGCAAGCTATCGATGCGCCTCAGCTGCAGATTTCTTCAAATTACAAACTAAAACAAAAGTTCCCGCAAAAGACGCTCACTCGGCTCAAAACTCGACATCTCGACATTTCAAAAAAATATATGATGCTGATACAAAATCGCCAATATTTTAAGGTTATGTTGTTGACAGATTTCCAACCTTAAGATATGAGGTTTTATATCGGGCAATTTTAACTGGTGACACGATCTTTTGTCGAACGGCGGAGACTTATTTGTAAACCTAAGAAGAAGAAGAAGAAAGTTAGAAATATTTTAACTAAGCCTGATTTGATTTAAACTACACTTTTTTGAAATGACCTTAGGCTATTTGCCGCTAGACTACAAACGAAAAGCCTCCTCGCGAGGTAACTTTTCAATTTAGTTGTCAAATGTCATTAAACACAGCAGGCACACAGCAATATTGTACAATATTTTCAATTTTATTTTAATTTATTGAAAAGAAAAACAATCAAATGGCAAAGAGAATATATTCTGTGAGATGTAAGTATAAAATACAATTTTATAAGTATCATCAATTTATTAAAATAATTATATACACTATCATAACCTATTGTAGAAATTCGAATAGGAGTAGTGCCAACCAATTTTTACATTTTATTCTTTTCTGTACTTGCAGGGTTCGCGATACGCGAGTACTTCTACTTTAGTGTGCCAAAAAATTGTTTTTTTTAAATTGCCCATTTCGCGTGCCAACCAATTTCATAATAACATAAAATAAAATAATTTTTTTTCAAATAGAAAAACAAAAGTTTTAATTATAATAATTCTATATAGAGTTATAAATGAATCTGTAATTAAATTTTAAATTATGAAACATTTATCGTTGCAATAGAAAGTGAGAATGGGAAAATATTTAAGTATTTTGTTCAGCTGTGTTGGAGTATATTTTGTTAATTTAAATGCAAAATATGCCTCAGAATTGTTACTCGTCATCCTATTCTTTGCTTTTGTTAAAACGGCGTTCATTTATGAAAATAGAAATCGCATAGTAATAAATAGATGAATCCAATTGCCAACTTTCTTAGTGATGTGAAATTGTTTAGAATGCTTTGTCAGACTTTCAATATCTCATCCTCAATATTTAACGATTTAGTATATCGTTCCTAATACCATTTTCAATAGTGGTTTTTAAATTTTCCTATTTTTCACAAAAACATTAGGCTACACTGATTCATGCAATTCAGAATCGAACTCATAAAAAATTATGCAGGCAAAGTCATCAAAGTCACCATCAGAAATGAACTTGTCACGGTAGCGAACAAATTTAATCAAGTTTTTAATTTTGTTGACGTCTTTGAACTGAGTTGCGAAAGATTTCTGTGATTGTATTAAACACCGCGCTAAATTGTGCAAATAATTCTTGTGACTCTCCTTTTTCAAACACGTCATCTGCCACACACTTTCTTAAATTGAGGAAATATTTGAGATGTGGGTAATTTCCAAACGAACATTCCATGTATTTCTTAAGTAACTATCTATGCATTTTTCGATTTTTATTAACCAATTAGTATTGGTTAACTCTAGAAATACTTTTTTCTTATATAGCAGAAATAAACGATTTTCGTCCAAAGAGTGAACAAACCCATGATAAAGCTCGACTAAGCCAACAGATCTGCTTTAAATTGTCTTTTCGATAAATCACTAGCAACGAGATTATTAATAACTTTAGCAACCGTTTCCATTACATGATTTAATTAAAATAATCCATACTTTGCAAGTAAAACATCGAAATGGATCATACAATGGAATTCCATTACTAGATGGCCTAATGGCAAAGCAACAGCGAACATTACAAAAATAAATTCCTTAAAATGAAAGCTTGGAAGGAATTATTGGTAGAATACCAAAAAATTGATCCAGAAGCGGAACAGTTAAAGCGTGAAACAATTAATATTAGAACTTGTTACCATCGAGAAAGGAAAAAATAAATGCGAGTGGAAAATCGAACAGGGTTTGACCATATATACACACTATCATTATGGTATTTTGATAAATTAGATTCCCTAAAAAATCAAGAAATACCAGTAGTGGGAACATCATCAATGGATTCTGATACGGAAAATTCTATTTTGGTAATTCAAGAATTACAAAAGTAATTATTTAAATATTAAGGTATCATCTTTATATATTTGTTTAGTCAGAATCTGTCGCAGAACCAGCGCCAATACCTCATAAAAGACGCCTCAATACTAGAGATCAGTTTTTACGCAGAGCTATTGATTATTTGGGCACTACCAAAACTTGTAGTGGCAGTTTAGAAAGAGATGAAGCGACCATATTTTCTGAATGATGGGCTTGTAGTTATAGAAAATTAAATGCTGAACAGCAAATGTTCGCAAAAAAAAAATTAATTGATGAAGTATTACTACAATGCCTCCTAAACTACAGGCCTCATACATCAAACGATGACGACACGTTATGTCTACATTGTTGTTACTTTCTCTAGTTATTTTGTTAGTGTAAATATCTTAATATTATTAATGCGCAGTCTCAGTTTAGACATAAATTGACGTCATGTGCAAAAAATGAGAGTAGTAAGAGGCCTGTAGTTTAGAAGGCATTGATTACTACTAGGTAACAGGAATAGATCATCAACTATGCTGCAGTATTCCGACCGTACTCATATTCCAAGACAACTACGATTTTTTTTATCTAATGATTCGAATACAGTAACAACATTACCAACCCAAATTAGTTGTCCAACTACGTCGGAAACTCCATGTATTCAAACATTTTCTCGACAATTAACTCCATTGAATCTCGAGCACCAAATTTATCCTGCAAAAGTGATTCTGTTCATCGGGAGAAATTCGAAACGGAACATATCAAAGCCTACATGATCTTTCGAGTGATGACCAATTTTCTTAGAAATTTTATAAAATAATGAATTATTTGAAAATCTTATATTTATTTAACTACAAACATTTCATGAAATAAAAATGAATAAATCAATGAATTTTTATATATTGAGTAATTTTAAAACTTCCATAAATTTATTTCTTATACATTTAGTTTCTTTACTTGAATTTCTTGACATATTGGAATTAAGACTAGAAGTACTTTTTCATGGGAAGCTAAAGTTGATGCTTTATTATTGTCAATATAAAATGTCCCGTTTCTTTTTTAAATAATTACGAGGATATCAACACGACAATACGACAGTTGTAACTTTTTCCGGACTTAAGTTTATTGTTGTATGATGTAGCCAAAATCGCGATGATAAAATGCCAAATGCGTTTTCAACTCTTACTCTGGCTGAGCTTAATTTCTTGTTGAAATGTAACTCGTCGATTGTGAGGTTATCATAAGCATAAGGCTTCATCAAGTCTGGCCTTAGTGAGAATGCATTGTCACCAACAAAAACAAATTGTAGAATATGGGCACCAAGAAACGGAGCGGAGGGATCTGGCAAACCATTTTCTCCTTGAAAAGTTAGTTTTATGAAAAGTTTTGTGTTTGACAAAACTCCTCCATTAGGAACTCAGACTCGGCGTTAACTACTGCCATCAGGACTACACTAAATATCTTTTTATAATTGAAATAAAAAGATCCTGATTTTGACGGCTTCTTAATATGGATATGTTTGCCATCTATGGTTCCTAGGCAATTCGGGAATCCAATTTTTCCAAAAAAAATTCTTGCCTCGATTTTCCAATTTTCTGCAGTTTCTGGTAACTAAAATAAATGCAAAATTATTGATAATGATAACTAATTATTTATTTTGTTTCAATACTAACCATTATATTTTGTTTTAGTATTAAATTAATTGCTTGACGTGTTTCAATAACAATTCCTCCGATTGCTTGTGGTGAAACCGTATATGTAAACTTCAAATACTCGAATGAATTACAGTTGCTAAGAATCTTAACGTAATAGAAAGTCTCGATTCTCAATTCTATTGATTGACGTAAAATTTTGACTAGAATTCTAACGGGTCTGATTCTCTATTTTTTTAACAATTTCGCGTTTGAATATTGTTCTTTATCCGCTAACCACTCTTTCGATCATTTTCTTTTTTTCCCATTTTTGTTTTTTTCGTTAGACGATTCGGTAATCACTATTAACGCAATTACGGTATCCTAATTTTTAATTTAAACAATAAATTAAAAAAATTTAATGGTAACTTCTCTCCAAGCACATACAAATTTATTAACTGTCAAAATATTCCACTAAACAGTAAGTTTATCAACCAAGTTGTAGAATGTATTGACATTTTTTGTTTTTCTGTTCAGCGGCTTGTATATTTAAATAATTTTATGGAAAATAATATTTTTATTACATCAAGGTTATCAAGATGATGGAAGTTTGGTTTCGAACTAATGAAACATTGAATTTTTTGTATTAAAAAATTCGGTCGTCTCATCAGACTGCAGTGACCAAACTACAAAAATATTGAAAATACTTTGAACTTTCATACAAAGTATAATCACAATGCCTTAGCGAATTTTAATGATTCGCTACGCAAATGCCAACCCCTTGGCATTCTTGTGATTATACTTTGTATAAAAGTTCAAAGTATTTTCAATATTTTTGTAGTTTGGTCACTGCAGTCTGATGAGACGACCGAATTTTTTAATACAAAAAATTCAATGTTTCATTAGTTCGAAACGAAACTTCCATCATCTTGATAACCTCACCTTGATGTAAAAATACATCATACCAGAATAAATAAATAGATCATACCATCTGGCTATCAATCCAGAATAACCCAAAATTTAATATTTTTATTAAATTATATTATTTTCGATTTCATTCATGATAAAAGTGTGTATAAAAATTACATTGTTTTTGTATTTATTTATTTTAGTGAATACAGCCATTTTGGGAGCCAATTTTAACATAAAATGGGCATAGACCCCCAACAGGTTCGAATGTAACATCCGAAACTACGTTTCTTTTTCACTCTGTATCTCAGAAAATATTGAAAATTAAATAATTCTCCGAACTCAGGATTGCGCATAACATCATCCTATAAAATATTTGACCTAAAGTACAAATTTCGCTGAAAAGATAGATCCTAAAAATCTTTACAATTTACATATGGGTGACTAGTTTAGTCTTTGTTTAAACCAGAAAATTAAACTTTATGCTTAGAGCTTAGTGGGTCTGAACTAGTCCACTTATTCTAAATAAAACAACTACCCAACACAAAACACTAAATATAGAGACAATTCTGTGATCTCTGGCATAAAATTTATTGTAGAAAAATCAATAAAAAAAGAAAATCGTAGAATACGATTAAAAGAGTATTGCAATCACATTATATTTAGATGGCCCTCATCGATTAAATATTGTTTTAACCAAAGACAAAATTATTAAATTAATAATTGTGTCTTAAATTTTAATACATAATTAATACGATGGCGTTGCAGTTGCCACTATTAATTAAAAATCGTTGCATTATATTCAGTAACGCGTATCTACGGTTAAAATATTTTGGTAACTAAGTAGCTAAAACCAGATTTTGTTTTAATCAAATTCACATTGGGATGTTCTAACATCACTATTTTGCGATATTTTATCGAAATTCTACGTTTCTTTCTGATAAAATTAATTTCACTTCTGTTTCGTTTATTAATTATTTCTTCCCTATTGCTACCACAACCTACTAGAATATATTTGAACAATATCTATTTCTAGCAGGCTGCTAAATGATATAAAAATGGAAACAGAGACAAATTTGATTATACAGAAACGAGAAATTAACTTCGATAAATTAACGAAAAATGGTGATGTTAGAACATCTTACCCCAGATTTTTATTATTATTTTACTTAACCGAAAATTCTGGGTAAAAGTGGATTTCGTTTATAAATCCAAATTTTGTTATCAACGCAAATTTTATTTTTTTGTCTACCAGCTAAACAAAAATTAAAAAATCAGTCTAATCAAAATATTAAACAAATAAAATATTTTTTTATTAATTATTAAAATTAAAATAAAATTTTATTATTTTCTTATTAAAAAAAAATAAGTGTGCTTTAGACCACACTACTGAAGTAAAACTTCTAATATATATTTAATATTTATAATAAAGGGTGATTTTTTTGTGGTTAGGATTTTCATGCATTAGTATTTGACAGATCACGCGGGATTTCAGACAAGGTGTCAAAGAGAAAGATGCTCAGTATGCTTTGACATTTCATAATGAATAGACTTACTAACGAGCAACGCTTGCAAATAATTGAATTATATTACAAAAATCAGTGTTCGGTTCGAAAAGTGTTTCGCGATTTACGTCCGATTTATGGTCTACATAATCGACCAAGTGAGCAAACAATTAATGCGATTGTGACCAAGTTTCGCACTCAGTTTACTTTATTGGACATTAAACCAACCACACGAATGCGTACAGTGCGTACAGAAGAGAATATTGCGTCTGTTTCTGAGAGTGTTGCTGAAGACCGTGAAATGTCGATTCGTCGCCGTTCGCAGCAATTGGGTTTGTGTTATTCGACGACATGGAAGATTTTACGCAAAGATCTTGGTGTAAAACCGTATAAAATACAGCTCCTGCAAGAACTGAAGCCGAACGATCTGCCACAACGTCGAATTTTCAGTGAATGGGCCCTAGAAAAGTTGGCAGAAAATCCGCTTTTTTATCGACAAATTTTGTTCAGCGATGAGGCTCATTTCTGGTTGAATGGCTACGTAAATAAGCAAAATTGCCGCATTTGGAGTGAAGAGCAACCAGAAGCCGTTCAAGAACTGCCCATGCATCCCGAAAAATGCACTGTTTGGTGTGGTTTGTACGCTGGTGGAATCATTGGACCGTATTTTTTCAAAGATGCTGTTGGACGCAACGTTACGGTGAATGGCGATCGCTATCGTTCGATGCTAACAAACTTTTTGTTGCAAAAAATGGAAGAACTGAACTTAGTTGACATGTGGTTTCAACAAGATGGCGCTACATGCCACACAGCTCGCGATTCTATGGCCATTTTGAGGGAAAACTTCGGAGAACAATTCATCTCAAGAAATGGCCCGGTAAGTTGGCCACCAAGATCATGCGATTTGACGCCTTTAGACTATTTTTTGTGGGGCTACGTCAAGTCTAAAGTCTACAGAAATAAGCCAGCAACTATTCCAGTTTTGGAAGACAACATTTCCGAAGAAATTCGGGCTATTCCGGCCGAAATGCTCGAAAAAGTTGCCCAAAATTGGACTTTCCGAATGGACCACCTAAGACGCAGCCGCGGTCAACATTTAAATGAAATTATCTTCAAAAAGTAAATGTCATGGACCAATCTAACGTTTCAAATAAAGAACCGATGAGATTTTGCAAAGTTTATGCGTTTTTTTTAAAAAAAAGTTCTCAAGCTCTTAAAAAATCACCCGTTATAATATAGAAAAATTATAATATTGGAAAAAAAATTGGTCACCCTTTGCTTTCTCGAGTGTCACCTAGCCGTTTATGTCTGATGCCACAAGAGGTAACCTTGTAACTTGGTAACTTTTTCAAGGCCAACTAGTCGTAATAGACAATGTTTATGTATGTGTCACAAAATGGACAAAAAAACCATTTTTGAAATCTCTTCGCATAGTAAAAATGGCCTTGAAATATTTTTTATTTCATTTATGTATAACCACAGTACATCATGTGGTTTCATCGAAAATATGTTTAAGTCGCATTAAAACCTGTATCATAGGCAATCGGGGAAACAAACGAAGAAAGAATCGGTTTCTGTGATACCTCGTTTGAAATGGAGCTATAATATAGAAAAAATACATATATAAAATATATCACACGGACGAATTTTTTTTTGGTCACCCTGTGCGTTCTGGAGTGAGTAAGTTAGTGAGTGACATAGATGTTATAATATAGAAAAAAAAAAATTTTGGTCACCCTGTGCGTTCTCGAGTGAGTCAGTCAGTGACATAGAAGTCTATATTATGACTTTCCAATTTTCCTGTTTTTCAATTTTCCAATTTACAAATTTTCCAATTTTCCAACTTTCCAATTTACCAACTTTCAAAATTTCCTATTTTCATATTTTTTATTTTCCTATTTTGCAATTTTGCAATTTTTCAATTTTTCAATTTTTCAATTTTTCAATTTTTCAATTTTTCAATTTTTCAATTTTTCAATTTTTCAATTTTTCAATTTTTCAATTTTCCAATTTTCCAATTGTCCAATTTTCCAATTTTCGAATTTTTCAATTTTTCAATTTTTCAATTTTTCAATTTTCCAATTTTCCAATTTACCAGTTTACCAATTTACCAATTTTCCAATTTTCATATTTTCATATTTTCATATTTTCATATTTTCATATTTTCATATTTTCATATTTTCATATTTTCATATTTTCATATTTTCATATTTTCATATTTTCATATTTTCATATTTTCATATTTTCATATTTTCATATTTTCATATTTTCATATTTTCATATTTTCATATTTTCATATTTTCATATTTTCATATTTTCATATTTTCATATTTTCATATTTTCATATTTTCATATTTTCATATTTTCATATTTTCATATTTTCATATTTTCATATTTTCATATTTTCATATTTTCATATTTTCATATTTTCATATTTTCATATTTTCATATTTTCATATTTTCATATTTTCATATTTTCATATTTTCATATTTTCATATTTTCATATTTTCATATTTTCATATTTTCATATTTTCATATTTTCATATTTTCATATTTTCATATTTTCATATTTTCACATTTTCATATTTTCATATTTTCATATTTTCATATTTTCATATTTTCATATTTTCATATTTTCATATTTTCATATTTTCATATTTTCATATTTTCATATTTTCATATTTTCATATTTTCATATTTTCATATTTTCATGTTTTCATATTTTCATATTTTCATATTTTCATATTTTCATATTTTCATATTTTCATATTTTCATATTTTCATATTTTCATATTTTCATATTTTCATATTTTCATATCATCATATTTTCATATTTTCATATTTTCATATTTTCATATTTTCATATTTTCATATTTTCATATTTTCATATTTTCATATTTTCATATTTTCATATTTTCATATTTTCATATTTTCATATTTTCATATTTTCATATTTTCATATTTTCATATTTTCATATTTTCATATTTTCATATTTTCATATTTTCATATTTTCATATTTTCATATTTTCATATTTTCATATTTTCATATTTTCATATTTTCATATTTTCATATTTTCATATTTTCATATTTTCATATTTTCATATTTTCATATTTTCATATTTTCATATTTTCATATTTTCATATTTTCATATTTTCATATTTTCATATTTTCATATTTTCATATTTTCATATTTTCATATTTTCATATATTCCTATTTTCCATTTTCCATTTACCTGTTTTCCAATTTTCTAATTTTCCAATTTTAAAATTTTCCAATTTTCCAATTTTCCAATTTACAAATTTTCCAATTTTGCAAATTTCGAAATTTCCAATTTTCCAATTTTTCCAATTTTCCAATTTTCCATTTACCAATTTTCCAATTTTCCTATTTTCTTATTATCCCATTTTTTTAACCAATGATTAAAATAAAATGGTATCAACTAATGTTCCACCTAGGGATTTATGAATTGTCATGGCACATCCTGATACTAAAGGAAAATGATTTCGTTTTGCGTCTATTGTTTCGTTCGCCTCGTTCGATTACACTTTTCGTAACGCATTTGCCAGCTTAGTCCCCAAGTCAAGCGTGCCTAAAGAAGTTTTACTTCAAAATTATTATTATAAAAATACGTAACGTTATATCTGGTGACCCCGACGTCGGTTTTTACCGTTTAAACAGCTAAGTGTACCAAAAATTTTTTTTAAGTTAAAGTTAAAATAAAAAAAAGTGGTGCAAGCTAAAAAGTGCAGGTACTGTTTGATTTGAAATTAAATTAACCCTTAAAAGCATGATGTATCACAATTGATACACGCAAATTAAACAATTATAACTAATTTTGCAAACTCCTAATATTTAACCAAGCTGTGTTTTAATGTTATACCAATAATACTTCTCCAGTTTGTAACATTGGCAGCACTGTGTATAAAAAGTAAAAACGCGGGAATAGAACGAAAGCGCCATTTCAACGAAAAAGTTTGTTGGTGTGATTACACCAACATAAATATAAACTAATATTAAGGTAAGTTTATATTTATCCATTTAAAAGATGTGTGGTTCGTTAAGATTAATAAAAGTTGTTTGATTTTCATTTAATATTTGTTTTGTGGTCATTTTTGGTATATGTTTCATTTATGATAAGTATCACTTATAAAAGCTAAAGTGCACAGACCACGGCCTGGTTGTTTATCAGAAAAATAAATATTTGGAATAATAAACAGCTGAGTGGACGTATGTGAAAGCGTTTATGTTTGTTAATAATTTTTTGACGGAAGATAAAAAAAATCTAGAGGAATGCATTACGAGAAAAAAGGAAAAATTTATTGATATGGAAAATAAGGATAAAAATCAAGATAATTTAGAGGATAAGTTGCGGAAAACAATGACGAATTGTTTGACATTGAAAATATGTGGATATAATTTTTGAAACAGTTTACAAGGCTTGAAAAGAAGGCGGCAAATTTGAAATAATCAAAAGGTGAATTTAGCACATTAAATTTAAGGGAAATTTTAGTTTAATACTAAATTCACCATTTTCATCCTTCAATTATTTTTTTGTTGAAAAGCTTATGGGTTATGGAGCTTATAGTAAATAAGACTAATTTGTATTCTGTGCAGATTGACGATTCAAAACCGATAAATTTCACAAAATTGATATCTGTAAGTATATTGGTATATATATAGTATAATGGCCTCTCTAACAACGAATATGAACATTAGACGGTATTGGAATCCTGAATTTTTTTCAAAAAATTCTATTCAATAAACAAGTTTGTGTGATGGGCAAATAGAATTTTACTACTCAGGTGATGACTAATCACTTAGGAAGGTTGGAACGATCAATAGATTAATTTTTATTGTTTATGTTTTATATCTATTTCTTTTATTTATTTTATGCTTTTTTCTTACGATATAAACAAAATTTTTATTTTCCAACATTTTGGAATTTTTTTTAAATTAAAATATTCAAAAATTTAATTTTTGCGAAACAAAAAACAAGTGCTTAGCCCAGATTAATGTATACGTTACCCAGCTATTACAAAGGAATATAGAAGTCATATGGGCGGAGTTCATCTCTAGGGCACCCGTTTGGAGCACATTAAAATAAAACTTAAATCCCGAAATTTATTCTTTTCTCGTGTGCTCGAATGTACTCGAGTCGGCCGACCTTCAGTTGAACTAGGTAAAGCTATTGAAATAAAACGAATGGAACATACAGCTATACCATTTATTTCCAAAAGATTTGACCGATTGCCTTAATTACTGGCCAAACTGGTCCCCTCTATTGCGAGCGCGATAAGTCTAATTTAGCCTTATGTTTTAATAAATACTGGAACTGTTTTAAAATGTTCCATAATAATTGATATTTTTTGTGATGTCATTTTTAGAGCCTTGTGATTATATAAGTGACAATTTTTTTATTTTTTATTTTATTAATTAAATATTATTTTTGTATTTGTGTAATTATTTCTTTTTTATATTTTGTTATTTCAAATAAACAAGAGTTATGTATTTAATTGAATTTTTATAAAGTTCGAAAATGTATATTGTTTCATTTCTGATACACAGCAAAAAAAAATGAAAATTTCGGGAAATATACGTTTAGTAGTAGAAAATTACGTCTAAGCTTTTTTGACCAACGCGTAAAAAAAATAAAACAATATTTTTTTCACTCAGATAAAAAACGTCAAACATCTAAGGGTTAAACATGATGAAGAAGTTTCGGGAAATAGTGGACTCGAGCCACCACGAATGGTAAACGCATTACTTTCCCGAATTATCACCATCCCCGGGTCGTTTTTGTAGAAACACCAGTCCTTTATGACGCCTTTTTGTAAACAAAAATCCACTAAAATATTTTTCTGGTCGGAACCGCGTGGCACTAATGTTTTTTTTTATTCAGAGTGTCATTTTATTTATTAAACCGCCCCATTTTTCTCATAAAAAACCTTGGCAAACAACGGTGAAATTAAAAACGTGATAAATGATGACGCAAATCGGCGACAAAACGAGCAAGCCCAAACTGAGATAGCCAAGTCAAGACATTTGAGAATGCTGGTTTCTGAAAAACCAAAAGAGTTGGATCTTATCAACCGAGATAATGTTCGACACGAACAACCAGCAACAAACAAAAGCTCACGCACACAGTGCTGTTCCTCTCTGCAGCATAGGCGGAGAAGGTCTACTACATTTCATAAGACGATTTTTGACAAAAATAAAATAACGATTTTTGACAAAAACTGTTTTTATTAAGATTCCACCTCTATAGATTCTATTTGGTTTGGCTGAACGGAATGTAACTTCATACTTAGGCTTTTAACATAAATTGAGAGGTTTCATTGATATTTGGCCGAAATCGATCCATCAAGAGTGATAGGTTCCGTAGAAGCTTTTTGTGTTAATGCAAATATTTTAAAAAGTATATCGTTTATGAGAAAAACTACAATTAAATAAAATATTGTAAATTAATTGCAACGGTATCGGACCAAACCAGTTTTCCAAAGTTTAAGAGGAAATGGCGTGTTTAAGCAAACTGTTTTTCAACAAATATTCGGTCCCTGTACAGTTCATACGCATTGATTGATCGGGATACTACTTCATACTTAAGCTTTTTCCATTCCGTTCGGAGACCGCAGTGATTCTCGCAGCGTTTTCGTTTTTTGCAAATATTTTGAAAAAGATATAATATTTATAAACGATTAAAAACTAACACACAAAGTGTTGAATTCAGTTATTTATTGGATTTAATTATTGGAGAGTGTTAAGAATTCCTAAAAATAAAAAGGAATTAATTAACTAAATTAGTGTCAAATATTTGTTATTGTTATTATTCACGTCAGAACGAGGTCAATTAATGTAGTTACTAGTTATATGTGAAATTGCCTTAATATGTATGACAGGTTCACAATAATTTAATTCATAATAACGACAAGGTCTCAATACGTTTTTTTTGCTTACTTTTGTTGATCAATTGTTTAGCTGCTATTTAATAAGATAATAATTCATTCTATTGGATTTGAGACTTTGTCAGGTGAGGAACTTTTATTTTATAATACTAAAAATAATTATTGATAAAATCTTTGTTTTATACTTAAATAATAATATTTATATGTATAATAAAACTAAACACAATTTGATACATACGAGTATATAAAAGACTTTTTTCGCAAAATAAATGTTAAAGCTAATAAATAATAAAACTAATTTGTATAAAAATATAATTTTGTAATCTTTTATTTAAAACTGTATAATATCTTATAATATTTAATATTTGTGTGTTCGCGTATAAATTCAATTACGCATTCGGTATTACGCCAGGCTTACGCCGCTCCAGAGAGTATTTGAGGTTACCACGGGTAAGGTCTTAATTACTCTTAGAATGAAACGGAATGTTTGAGTAAACTGAACAGAATGAATTTATTTAGAAAAATTTTCTGGTTTTATACAATTATTGTCGTAGATTATACATACTAACAACAATTTACCGTGATTACACTTATAACAAAAATTTACTTAATTATATTCACATAAAGTGCAACGCTAGTAAAAAATATGTAGCACATTATAGCGCGACATAGATAAAATAAAATTATATTCATCCAAAATGCACAAATGCATTTTTAGCACAATTACTATATGTGTCGATTAGTTTTGAGTTATAAATTTAATTTTTAGCGCGATGTAAGGAAAAACCGGAAATGACTTTATACTGTTCAACCACGAGTTGAACACAAAGATTGTAGCTTAAATTTGAAACAAAATTAGTACAGAAATTTATAAATTTTCCGAAAATAACGAGTTTTGATAAACTAATCTTATTTTTCCAAAATTCGACATTTCTGCAGCCTGGCACTATTCTGGTAATTCCCCGAGAAAAGGTAATTGGGGAAGAATTTATATGTAATTTTTATTTAAACATTTTTTTTCTAGCATACTATCATGGCACTTCTTTAATTAAATTATTTTCTAATAGCTACTTATTACTAATTCTGTCATCTTACAGATTCCTTAAGATAAGCTTAATAGTTTTATTTAATTCTGATTGGGAATAAATTGTAATGTGTTAATTTGTTTAGGTATAGAGGATTCTTAACCTGTGAGTGTGACACATTCATTATTTATATATTACCTTATAGATTCCAGATTAGCTATTATTGAAACCAGATGTCTTCATTTTTATTTTTATTAATAAACATATTTGTTTATTAGGGATGGTAAGGTTGAAGAGGGGATCCATTCGTTTGATACTACAATATTTGGATCCAATTTATTTTATTTTATTTGTTTTACGATAATCAAATTATAATTAATTTAGTTATAATAATCATTACATTACATTTATTCTATTCAAGAATAATTTAATTATATCGTACAAAATAAGGAATCTCTAACGCATAATAATGACATTTTATTTCAGGAAAATTACCATTAAGATGCCAACATTATTGATTATCAATTTTTTTAAGATGCTATAATAAAGGTGTGTGGCGGGCCCGGCGTCGTGTTGTTGTAAATTGATATGTATATTAATTGACTCTCTAATTAATTTTTTAAGTTAATTTTTTTTTTTTTTGGGGGGAGGGGATGGCGGAGGAAATGGTATTAAATAAAATTTAATCACTCATAATAATGAAATTTTATTTCAGCACATTTACTAATTAATAAATTACTTTTTAGGATGTTGATTGCTGATTATTTATATCCCGAAAAACAAAAATAATTGTACCGTCTTGTGCTTTAGTAACTATTGACTACTTAGGTATCTGTAACCGGGTCAAGTCTATCATACCTAACAACCTTTCCTATCCCTCCATCTTGTTATATGTAAACGGGGTGTACAGTTGGCCCGGCGTATCCGGGATCCTTGCTTAGACTTGGCCGTACATTCTAATCAATCAATCAATCAACATTTTTTTTCTAGCATACTAAATAAAAAAGTTATTGTTAATTTTTTTGAAAACAAAATTAAATTGAGAATAAGGGTGTGTTTAAATTGAGAATAAGGGTGTGTGTAATTCGTGGTAATTATTTTTTAACTTTTTGTTTATTTATTTATTCATTGGAATTACAATTTTCGTAAAGGATAAGCACATATGAAAGCAATATAAATGAAAAACAACAACCACCAATAAAAATATTTCAATTAGGCATAAAAACCTCAGATTTTTTCAAAAAACGAATCCACTCCATGCTAGAACCCTCCGTATTGAGCTCAAGCTCATTTG
This sequence comes from Nephrotoma appendiculata, assembly GCA_947310385.1. Classification (NCBI taxonomy): domain Eukaryota; kingdom Metazoa; phylum Arthropoda; class Insecta; order Diptera; family Tipulidae; genus Nephrotoma; species Nephrotoma appendiculata. The sequence continues at coordinate 246,739,308 of OX371223.1, read as the reverse complement.
TTACAGAGGACACTGCACGAAGTGAATACTTACAGACTACATACAAAAATAATACAAATGAAAAAATTATTACAAAAATAGTACTACATGTATTATCATTCAAGCGCGCCACGCTAAATAATACGCTTTAAATGATTTAGGCGACGCTGACCTGTCTAATGGAATATAATTCCAAAGAGAAATACCTCTAACAGGAAAGGATGTATTTAACGATCTGCACAAATTTATAGGGGGAAGTAAACGTAAATTTGAAGAATAGTATACCTACTGAACAATAACTTATTAAATAAATAGTGAGGTTGCTTCGTTCTGAGAAGTTTAAAAATAAAAAGACATACACGAAGTTTATAAAAGTCAACCAAACTACAGCCAAGAATCAAATTTAAAAAGGGAGAAATGTGATCATATTTCCTAATACTAAAAATGAAACGAGTGCAAGCATTGAAACATCTTCGGAGAACATTCATATTATCCTGAAGCATTCCAAATAAAATAACGTCATCATAAAGAAAATGTGGAAGACGGTGCGAGAGGAACATACGCTTTTTAAAATTACTATCAGTGAACCCTACAACTTTATACAAACAACTAAGGATTCCAAAAATTGTTTTACTTACCTTAATCAAATGATCACCCCAAGTAAGAGTTTTATTAAAAATTAACCCTAAATTTTTAACTGTATTAGAGAATGGAATTAAAGAATAACCGAAAAAAATTCCAGGAAAACGGGAAGTATCTATAGATTTGGACTGGGATTTACTAGCATTAAGAGCGCGTCAGTTAGATAATGACCAATTATAAATTCTTACCAAATCATCGTTAATAAAAGATATATTAGAGTGAATGGAATCATTATATAAGCGACTACTCCTATATATTTGGACATCATCAGCAAATGTATGAAAAGAACAATGACGAATGGAACATGCAATGTCATTAATAGACATTGAGAATAGTAAAGGACCAAAAATTGACCGCTGAGGAACGCTGGAAGAGACAGATAAGAAGTCAGAAAAAGAATTGTCATAAAGGACAGCCTGAAACCGACCCCAAATATAGTCTAAAATTAATTTAGCAGCAGAGAGAGAAAGAAAAAATTAAAGTTTGAAATAAGCTTATTAGACAAAATTTGGTGATTAATTGAATCAAACGCTTTAAAAAAATGTGTTTCAATTGTGTACAATTTTGACAATAACATGGTTGCTTATTTTATGTGTAATTGTGAACATATTTATCAAATTTAAATGTGAAAACATGTAAAATAAATACTTTGTAATATGTATTAGCCAATTATGGTCTCTCTCTCTCTCTCTCTTTAGTTTCACATCCCATGAAGGGATTTTGCCGCCCGCACTATGGTCCTCCATCCGTCTCGGTCCATCGCTCTGTTCCTCCAATTTCGACGTCCTAGTGTTCGTAGATCTTGTTCGACCTCGTCACACCAGCGCAGTCGGTCAGTTATGGTCAGTTATTATGGTCAGTTTACAATATATAGTATATCATTGCAATTTTTCTCAAAATTTTTAAATGAAATTTTTTTTTTTTGTCAGCTAATTGTTTTCTGTATAACAATTTTATCAGCTCTTGAAGCGAATATAAAGTTTGACAATTTTATTCACCACAATTTTTACTTTTTAACTTTTTATGCGGTATGTAAACCGATTGAAACACGCTCTAATTTTCCCTGCCAATTTAGATATGGAAAAATTATTCCCAAATTATAAATATTTACATCAAACTTTTCTCCACAGTAGGCCGGCAAGAAAATATTTGAATAGAAATTACATATAAATTGTTTCCCCAGTTTTCAATTCCCGGGGAATCACCAGAATGTCATACTTGAACTTTTGCTGTTAATTGGGAGATCCTTGGGAAATTTGGTGGAAACCTGTGAACTGGAAGGGGCAGCGCCAAATTTAAATATTATATTTTAAACCAACCCTTTGTTTTCTGAAATTTAGACAGGAGTATTCTTTTTTGATTATACAAGACATTTTTCGCAAAAGTTCAGTAAGTTTATCTTTTTGCATTAGAAATCAAGTGTGGTGTATTTGAGACATTTATGTATGCATTTGTAGTAAAAGAGAGTCGGGCGTTGGTCACAACATGTTTACCCCCACATTTATTTTAGTTCGATTACTTTACAAATATTATCAGTACATTTTAAGAAGAATGGTAGACATTTTATAAGAACTTAAATACTTTTTGTACACTTCCACAACAATAGAAATTTTCTTAGAAAATATTTTTTGAACCCAAATATCAATTCCATAGAATTACATACTCAGACACTTTGATTTAGAACAAACGACTACGAAATTGTTTTGTTTAGATTATTTGATTTCATGTGAAAAATTTTTGACAGTGAGTTTAATATTTTAAGAACTTTTTGTAGAATTCATGTCTGCTTCTTGAAATAAATGCGTTGTTACTGAATATTATGGTAGTTTTAATTTAAGGCCATTTCTTTATGGATTAGGAATGAAAAATTATAATCATATAAATGTAAAAAACTAACTGACAAGCGGAAAATTTTTATTATGATTTTACGATCCTGTTTCTTAAAAAGTTTTATGTTCAATATTCTAGCTAGACTGTTCGTCTTGGGAGTCATAAAATTTTATAGTTAATACCATTTTTATATGTAATTTTTAAAATATATTTTATGTCTTTGGATTGTAGCTTCTATGCGTATTAAAATAAATCTTTTTAAAAGCTCAACTGATATTATATAAAATGTTAATTAAATTATTAACATATTAAGTAATAATGTACACGTTAAATATTTAATTTCAATCTTATAACTTAATCTTTAGACATTAAAATTATATTCATATGAAAATTTTAATTTAAATACATAATACATATTCACCAATGTTATTATCCTTGAGATTATCATAATAATCTTAATTACATAATAAAAATGTTAAGAAATAATTTATCGTTTTAATTATTCAGGAATTTAGAAATATTATTGTAACTGGTATTCATTTGTTTCTCCCCCATTAATGTCTTTGTTTGGATTTTTTTTGGTTTCTAGATATTACGCCAACATAACATTAAAAGCTCAGCCTTTGGTGTTTTTTTATATGCTGTATGTGTTTTATAACTTATTATTATTTCCAGCATGAAAATATGTCTGTTTAAGTATTTAAAACCTACAAAATATGAAGCACAATTTATGCTACATTAGAATGTTAAATAATGCTTCAAGTGCAATGATTCTTTTTGCATCTTTTCGAAGCAATTTCAATCACAATGGCAACTTTAAATTGTGCATGTCCAGTATGTTCTTGCACTTTATTTATGTTGTATATAACTCTACTCCTTTAAAACAGTATTCTGTATGAAATTTTTGAATTCAAAATTTATACCTAAGTATTTTTTATTTTTCGTCAAAAGTTTAAATTTACAAATTTCGGAATTTTCGATACTATTGCGATTTTTGCAACGAGTGTTAGTAATGAAAATAATTTATGATATTTTTTGTTCATCTTTCACTACACCCAATTTTGTTAAACTGTTACAAATTACACTCTCCTTATTAAAACCATGAACTAATTAAAGACCACAAATTTCTAATTAGTTATAAATTTTATTATGTAAATTAAATTGTTTTATGAGCTTATAAGTTTACAAAATTAAAATAACAGTTATTTAGCTCTTTTATTGTTTTTATTTATTAGTACTTAAGCTTTCGGAACCATTTCGGTTCCATTCTCAAAAGTATGTAAATCAATTTAACAAAAAAATATTTTTATACAAAATAAAATCGAAGTCAAGGCTAACTAAAACGTAGCTATTTTCCTGTAGATATCGCTCGCTACTAGAAAAAATATATTCTTTATTTTAGCAAAGCAACAAAAATTGATATCTACAGGAAAACACTTTACAAAATAAAATTTGACTAAAAACATAAATTGAAAACAATTTTATCCATCTTAAGTAAAATATGAATTGTGTAAAAGCAAAAAATCAAATTATAAAAATAGATTATATGAATTGCCAATGTATGCAAAATCGTTAATTTTGTTTAGAGAATTTGAACTAGATTTTATATGTAACATTTCCAAAATAGATCGTTTCCTGTAATTTGATTGTTTTTCCAAAATTTCTACATCTTCAAAAATAATTTTATGGTTGGTATCTCTAATATGTTCCGAAAGTGCACTTATTTGATTTGAATTTGAATTTCCCGAAGCACCACGTAAATGTTGAAAGAACCGCTCCCGCAAAAACTGTTTAGTTTGTCCGGTATAAATTAGGTTACAATCGTTACATTTAATCCTATAGACCAGATTAGATTCTTTCTTTAATGGTATCGGATCTTTTAATTTTGAAAACAAAATATCATTTAAACTCATAGCTGAACGACCAATAATTTTGAAATTATAATTTTTAAATAAATGTTTTAATTTTTCGAAAAGATTCTTTATGTAAGGTAAATATAAATAATTTGTACTTTCAATTTCAGGATTTAATGTACAATTTTGATAACTTCTTTGTTTCCAAATCACTTTATTAATTAATTTTTTAGGATACTGATTATTTACCAAAGTGTTTTCCAAAAGTTTGAAATTGTTGTAATGAAATTTAGTATCGGACAATTTTAGAATTTTTTGAGTTAAAATTTTTATTGTATTAATTTTGTAAGAAATAGGAAGCCAAGAAATAAAATTTAGATAACGACCAGACCAGGTATTTTTATGGTACCAGTCAAAAGAAATTTTACCATCCGGTTCATGAATTAAAAGTAGATCTAAAAATGAAATTTTGTGGTCAATTTCTTTTTCAACAGTAAATTTTATTCTATTATCCAAAGAGTTAAATACATCCAGAAAAATTTCAATTTTGTCTTCAGGGATTGCCGTTATAATATCATCTACATAACGAAAATAAAATAAAGGTTGAAAATCCAAAGAGTTTAATCCCATTTTTTCCAAAAATTCCATCATTAAATTTGCGATTATGGGACTAATAGGAGAACCCATTGGAGAACCAAAAGTTTGTTTGTAAATTTTATTGCCAAAAGAAAAATCAGAATTATTCAAAACTATTTGCAATGCCGCCATAAATTGAACTTTAGTCAATTTAGTTTTTGAATTTTGTTTAATACTCCTCCAGTTATCTTTAATAATGTTAGTCACACGTCTATTATCAACATTAGTGAACAAAGACGTAACATCCAAAGAAACTAAAAGGTAATTTTGAGGAAGAGTAACATTCTGAATTTTTTGTTTGAAATCTTCCGAATTTAGAATATTTGAATTTGTATTACCAATACTAAATTTTAAAATATTACCCAAAAAAGACGATAAACTATGTGTTGGACCATTAATTGAACTGATTATTGGTCTATATGGAAAACTAGGTTTGTGGATTTTTGGTAATCCATATAATTTTGGAATTACCGAATTATATTTGGTTATCATTTTTCTAGTTTTTTCATCCACATTACCGGCATTTTTCCAATCTTTAACCATTGTGTTAATTGACTTCTGTATCGGAACTGTATTATCTTTTGGTAATTCTACATATGTTGTGTTATCGTTGAGTAAATTTTCCATTTTTGTAACATATTCAATTCGTGATGTTATAACAGTTACGTTACCTTTGTCCGCACGAGTTACCACAATATTTGGATTAGCTTTCAAAAATGATTTTGATTGACTAACATAACTTAAAATACGATTTTCAAAAGGAGTTAATATATTTGAATTAGATTTATATTTAAAATTTGTCAAAATATTTATAAAACGGTTCCGAATAGTATAACGATCATTATCGTTCAAATGAAAAATTGCACTTTCGACATCCGAAATAATTTTGAAATACGGAACTGAATGGCCAATTGAAGGAGGACAAAATTTGTTTCCCAAACTTAAAATAATTTTGACATGAAAAGGAAGATCTATATTGGAGATATTCACTAACCATTTATCAACAGTGTTCACTAAATTTCCAGACAATTCATTTAAACTATCTACTAAAATTTTATCAAATTTGATTTTTTGCCTTACCTTGATTTCATTAAAATGGTAAACGAAATATTCATTCGCCTTAATATAAAACACGCCAAACTCGTACACAGGAAGAACATCTTCAATTTGTTGACGGAGTGAATTCAAATAATTTTTTGTTTCTTCTACCGTTTTAATGGTTTCTTTAATTTCCTGGTTCATAATACCAAAAATGAATTTATTTTGAAGACGAAGGAAAACTTCATGATTTATATTGGACACGTTTTTTAATGACTTGGTCTTCGAAAATACTTTTTCTTTTCGGCAATTCAGCAAAAAATGTTGTTTGTTTATACATTTGGCCAGTTTTTTATTTTCATTTAAAAATGTTTTTAATAATTTTACGACGTTATAGCCATATTGCGAAATTATATTTTGAAAATATCTTTCGTTGTTTGACTGCACTGTCTCCATATTTCGGTTCTTTCAACATTTACGTGGTGCTTCGGGAAATTCAAATTCAAATCAAATAAGTGCACTTTCGGAACATATTAGAGATACCAACCATAAAATTATTTTTGAAGATGTAGAAATTTTGGAAAAACAATCAAATTACAGGAAACGATCTATTTTGGAAATGTTACATATAAAATCTAGTTCAAATTCTCTAAACAAAATTAACGATTTTGCATACATTGGCAATTCATATAATCTATTTTTATAATTTGATTTTTTGCTTTTACACAATTCATATTTTACTTAAGATGGATAAAATTGTTTTCAATTTATGTTTTTAGTCAAATTTTATTTTGTAAAGTGTTTTCCTGTAGATATCAATTTTTGTTGCTTTGCTAAAATAAAGAATATATTTTTTCTAGTAGCGAGCGATATCTACAGGAAAATAGCTACGTTTTAGTTAGCCTTGATTTCGATTTTATTTTGTATAGAAAATATTTTTTTGTTAAATTGATTTACATACTTTTGAGAATGGAACCGAAATGGTTCCGAAAGCTTAAGTACTAATAAATAAAAACAATAAAAGAGCTAAATAACTGTTATTTTAATTTTGTAATTTTATTATGTAAACGTTTTCGATCAGTGATTAATAATTTGTGGTTTTTAATTAAACCGTGGTTCTAATAATTTGAGTGTAATTTGTAACAGTTTAACAAATTTGTAAATGGAAACCACGGCGACTCCGCAGTGCAACAATTTGCTATACCCAATAAAGGACTTCGCCGCATCATATGAATTTTCTTCAGTTTTTTACTTTGGAATAAGGCTTGAACAGTCCATTGAATCATAGAATTTCTTCATTTAAAAAAGTTTCCAATCAATAATATAAGTATCTTGAGATAAAAAACACAAGTAGATTTTTATCGAAAGTTGGCATCAAAATTTTTAAACATGTTTAAACGCAAAGCCTTAAATATCTATAAAGCGAAAATTAAAATTTAAGCGAAAATAATGATTTTTGACAAAAAAAATCTGTTTTCAACAAACATTCGCCCCCTACATAGTCGTGACGGATGGGTTGTTCGGGATAAAATTTTGTACTTAAGCTCTTTCCATAAACTGGGAAGTGGTAGTGATTTTTTACTGAAGTCGGAAGTGGCAGCTACTATAGGAGATTTTTCATTTATTACGGCATTTCCAAAAAAACGATTAAAAACAGAATGATTGTAAATTAAATTTTAAACGAGATTAGTTCAGATCATTTCTGATGATCAATTTCATCAAATTCCACCGAAAATAACGAGTTTTGATAAAAATATTTATTTCTCTAAAATGCGGTATCTATAGTCCAGGAAAATTGACTATTCGGAATCAAACATCATCCCTAAACGTTTTCCAGTAACTGGGAGATCCTAGCTAAATTTGGTAATTGGGAGATCCTTGCTAATCTGTATACCAAAAGTGGTAGTTTCCATTGGAGCTTTTTCATTTTTTGCAAGGATGTTGAAATGTTTAGCATTAACAACAAACGGCAAAGAACACTGTGCTTGAATCGCAAACTTTTTTTTTGTGGCAAGCTGGACACTCAGGGATTAAACCTAATTCAAGAACGCCGAATTCAATGGTCAAAGTCCCATTTCAAAGTTAGTCCCCATTTTTGAGATATCGTTTTCGGTATGTTTTGACTCTTGAACCATTAAGATTTTCGTTTTGTGTTTTTCAGCGAAGTTGTTCTTATGTTCCTATTCTTGCCACTGTGGCACTATTCTGGCAATTCCCTGGGAATAGGGAATTGGGGAAAGATTTTATATGTAATTTGTATTTAAAATGTTTTTTTCTGGCATACTGAGGTAAAACGCTAGTGTTAATTTTTTTGAAAACAAAGTTAAATTGGGAATAATTTTCACTACCAATTTAGATATGGAAAAATTATTCCCAATTTATAAATATTTACATCAAACTTTTTTCCTCAGTAGGCCGGAAAAAAACATTTTAAATAGAAATTACAGATAAAATCTTTCCCTAATTCCCTATTCCCAGGGAATTACCAGAATAGTGCCACAGTGGATTTTTTTTATACAAAATGTCGTAAAAAGCAGGCATATTTTTCGTTGTTCACCAATAGTATCTGAACCATTAAGATTTTCGTTATGCTTTCTTTAGCAAAGTTGTTGTGCAACTCAAGACAAATAATCTTGCCGAACATATCAAGACCGAAAAACCACATCTACATTCACATTTTTGTGTTACTTTTTTTTTGCTTTTCATTTCGACGTCAACACTTTTTTATCATTTTTTGTCCATTTATTGAAATAAAATCGATTGAAATCGATCGAATAAACATCGCATCGACAAGTATAGATACAATAGAAACTATTTAAAAGAAAATTAATTCAATTCAGTTGATTTTATGGTGATTTTTCTTAATTTTAAATTTTGATTTTCTGATTCGTTCGTGTCGTCTTAGGGATCTTCTTCCTCTTGCAAATTCTACCAAATGCCACCCAAGAGCGCATCTAGCTTTTTGCCGCTGTCCCAATATTCGAGCTTTGCCATCACTTGGTGAAAACGTTCGCCGTGCTCATCTGACTCGGCTGGTGATTGTTCGGCAAATGTTTCCACATAACAGTGCAAACAATGTATTTTCAATGACATTCGAACGTTTGGATTATAAAAAGCGGTCAGCATATTTTCAATATATCTGCGCTAATCATCGGATCGATTAATTCCGAGAACATTCTTAATAACTTCTTTTACACATGTCCATGCCACAAGCTCTCGTTCACTGAGAGCATTTTCAAATGCATCTTCGTTCATCAAACGAGGAATATCTGGTCCATTAAGTATTTCTGTAATAGAAAGCTAGATGCGAGATGAAATTTCATTTCATCAAAACTTATATAGATTCGAATAGATTCTAATACCAACCTTCTTTTATTTCATTCCACTTAACCGTGGAAAAATGCGACGCAATTCGACGAACGCTTTTTCATCTGGATTCAGCGCTTTTGTAAGAAAAAGATGCTGTCGTATCGCAATCTAATGTTATCACGTAAAGCCCAGTTCCATTCGTAGTATTGGTCGCCTTTAAAACGTGTATTCCATAAGCTCATAAAACACATGTTTTTAGTGTATCCCAATTATACACTATCACTATCGTTATCACTTTTAAATCTGCACAAACTTTCCATTGATGGCCATTGTATTTAATCAAATCAATAATTTTTTCATTGATACATAGGTTTCCTTTGTGTTTGTGCTGAGTGCAATTGGAATGGAATTTTTTGAATTGGTAATGTGAAAGAGAACTGCCTTCAAGCTGCTTTTAGAGGATTCGATAAACAATCGCCAATCTTCGGGATTATATGCATTGTGCATTGTGGATACAAAACCTCGGATATCATTGCAAAAGCGAGTGAATTATTCTGAATTGATTTGAAAAAATTCGTCAAATGACGATGACGAATTGCTCCACATATCCGAACATTTGGAGCCAAAATGTTCACTTGTTTTAAATCCTTTGACAAAAGAATGGCATGCCCCTGCGATACTTTCAGGCATCGTACCATAATATCCAAACGATTTTGCGAGATTTCAATGTGATTGTATGGCGCGGTGACATTTGATGGTTGATATATTGATGCAGATGTTTTTCCGGTTTCACCTAATTCAAGTATTTGTGGTAAATATTCCTCAGGTGGGTTTGATCTTTGTTTCTGTTTGTACTGAGTTTGTACTGAGAATATAATTCATGCACCCATAACACTGAACTGCATTATGTCCTTGTGGATCGATCCCTATCCAGATGGAAAATGCATGACGTACAAACAAAAGACTGCGTCCAATTTACATCACTAACAACATTTTGTGAAAAGTATAGTCGATATAAATCAGCGGTTTTAGCACTTATTTTGTGGCGCTTGTTCCTAATTGTAAATTTTTCAGACACATAACAAAACCACTCGAGTTTAAAACACCTATCCATATTCTTTATTTTACCAGATTTCATAAGCCGATTTTCACTTTATTTTTTGTGTTCTTTTGTCACTTTTTATTTTTAATTTTATATCATTTTCTGTGACAGCAAAATATTGATCCCGGATTTTTTTTTCGAACATCTGTTGGTAACTCTGTTTAGCGATGTCTGTATGCGAAGAAGAGATTATTCTCGAAATCTATATTTCTAAAAAAGTTAAAAATTGACACAATAAGTAAGAACTAAAAACAACAATATAATATCATTTTCTGTGACAGCAAAATATTGATCCCGGATCAATAATATGACGTTATTTTTGATCCAACATGGCTTCTTGGAAAAAACATTGCTGAATGTCCTCAAACATGATTAAGGCGGGTTTGTCTTTTCCACTACATTTTCTTCATTAGCAAAATTGCACCACTTCACGTATGATGTAGTGATCGATCATCTTGTAAGAAACTTCCCAAAGAAGAGATACAAATTTCTTCATTAAGCAGATACTCTGAATCGTTGGATGATTAAGATGATGATGAAGATGAAGAAGACGGAAAAGCCATTTTTTCTAATATTTTTATTTCTTTGCTTGGAGAAAACACCTTGTAATAAATTTCAAGTACCTTTGTTTAATGAAAATACACCTCATTTGGGAACCAGCACCGCAATAAATCATCGTAAGAATTACGCGATCATTTTGCCCAGTGTTATTGGAGTTTTGTTTTCGGCAAGTGGTTGCCCCATCGTCATGGTCCTTCGAGCCGGATCGCTCTAGGTTCACCATCAACTTTATTACATCCGAGGATTTCATCATCAAAATTTATAAAGGAACGCTACCACGTGCCATCAGATCGATAAGTATCCACCTTTTATATTCTAACGCCATTAAATAACGTTTACTAGTACATATATGAACTATTTAATTAAAACGTGTTTATACGAAGTGAATAAAGTAAATTAATTGGTTTGTGTGATACTTAAATTCGGCACATATTTCAATACGCAAGTGCTTTACTATCATCGTGCATACGGAATACGCATTGCAAATCAATCCGGGTGCATTAATCACGTTGCATTCTTTGATCGCATTTCACGAACGTCATTTCCAATAATCCACGGTGCATGAGTGGATCGTATTTCACGTACATGGGCTAAAATAATGGCTCAAACCACGTTGCATTAGTTGGTACGTTATCTAAAAATAATAAATATTTTTTTTTTTTTTTTCATCGAACATTTATTTGATAAAAGTGATCCTGTTTCTCGAACATTTCTAGACTGTAGTCACTGTAGTCAATAGATCACTGTTTTGAATTAAATCAAAATGGGTGATATTAACGCATTAAAGAAGCAACGGTCGGTTAATAAGGGCAAATTGACATATGTACTAAACAGCATTAAAAAGGGGCCACAAGAACTCACCATCGAAGAATGTCGGGCGAAATTACAGCGAGCGGAAAAATTGATGGAGGAGTTCACAATAATCGAAAATAATATTTTTGCACTTGACCAGGACCAAGTGAAACTACGAAGAAAATTATTACAAAGCGATAACTCAGCTCAACACTCTAATTCGAAAGCTCAGGATTGACACTGGCAGAGCTAGCTTCAATAACACGGTGAACACTACCCAAGTATCAGCAGAAGTAAAGCTACCAAACTTAAAGTTACCCTTCTTCTCTGGTGACTATAAATAGTGGCAATCGTTCTACGATATTTATGTCACGTCAGTGCATGACTCACCCTCACTATAGTGAGGAAGTTACAATATTTAAAAGGACAACTGAAGGGAGAAGCCGCCGATTTGTTACTTCATGTCAACATCACCGAAGTGAATTATATTGAAGCCCTTCAAAAATTAAGACAACGATACGATCGAAAGCGAATCATCATGATTTCCTTCATTCGAACATTCGTTGACCAACCACACATTTCGGTAGCTAACCACACAAATATCAAAAAGTTACTCGAAACTTCCGATGGAGTTATCAGAAGATTAAAAGCTATGGGACCACACGATGAATAGAGAGATCCTTGGCTTTTGTACATTCTCACCAACAAATTGAACGAAGAATCGAAGGGAGGATGGGCTCACGAGACGGCTGATCGAGACTTTCCAACTATCAAAGATTTGTTTGATTTTCTATTACGATGATCTTCTATTAAGATCATCAACCAAACGCGGTAGTTCTAGTCCAAATAATAAACCACCAGCAATTAGAAGTCATGTAGCAGTGAACGATATTAAATTCTCCGTGTGCCAAAACGATGGTCATGCAATATATCAATGTCCAGCATTCAACGTAATGGACGTAACCAAACGAAGGGTATTAACCAAGATCAATAGATTGTGTTTTAATTGTTTGAGTGGCAAACATCCAGTATTCAGATGCCCATCTAGACGTCGATGTTCTGTATGTAGAAAGAAACATCACACCCTCATTCATTTGATTGAAACTCAATCATCGGAAGATCATGATGGACAACTTACAACTTGTGCAAATGACACAAACGAAACCCAATCCATTTTACTAACCGCTGTTGCCGAGGTCATCAGTTCTTCATCAAACGCCATTCGCTGCCGAGCACTTTTAGATTCAGGCTCCCAAGCCAGTTTTACCACTGAATCGTGTCTACAGCGTATTGGAGTGCCACGACAAAACAGACGAATCGCCATTAAGGGAGTAGGAAAGGTGAAAGCCGGCATCACTAAGGGGATTGTGAACCTTTACATTAAACCGCTGTCAAGTCCAAATCTACCATTGAGAGCTTACGTTTTAAGGCGGGTCACAAAACTTCCAAATATTGACGTTCAATATTTATGTTTGGATAAATGGCATCAATTGCAGTTAACGGATCCAGAATTTTATAAATCAAATGAAATCGATTTGCTTATTGGTATTGATCAGTTTTTTAATATCCTTAAAGACGAAAACATCAAGGATCAACACCACAATCTTATTCTGCACAATTCAATTTTTGGTTGGATTGTCGCTGGCAGAATTTTAAATCGACCGCCACAAGAAGAAAGTGCTATTTTGTGTAACACTACTAGTCTGCATCAGTTCAACATCGATGAAACTTTACGGCGCTTTTGGGAATTGGAATCAATTCCCAACGATTTAGCAATTCGAACTCCAGAGGAAGAAATATGTGAAAATCACTTCAGCGAAAATCTACAACGACAATCAGACGGGCGGTTACAAGTTCGACTACCGGTCAAAAAGTGTACAACACGACTAGGCAACTCAATTGGCATGGCTATCCAAAGATTGAAGGGTATTTAGCGAAAGTTCTGTCGAAACAAGGAGTACCGCAATCTATATACCAATTTCATGAACGAATATTTAGCCTTGGGCCTTATGGAAGAAAATCCGCAAGCCACGGTCACCGACGAGGGATTCTTTCTGGCACACCATGGAGTTCTCAAGCGGGATAGTGCAATACCAAAACTGCGAGTTGTATTCGATGGAATGATTGTCTAGCAGTTGGTCCTACTGTGCAATCTACACTTTATGCCATTATTCTACGGTTTCGAGAACATCGTGTAATATTCTCGGCCCACATTGAGAAAATGTATCGGCAAATTCGCATACACGCGACGACGATACTCGGTTCCAAAAAATTGTATGGAGAGATGATCCTTCACGTCCCATTAAATATTTTAAATTATGCACTGTAACCTATGGGCTGGCCTCAGCTCAAGATACACGTACATCAAATCCTATTGCTGCGAAAATCATCGAGAAAGATATTTACATAGATGACCTTATGACTGGAGGAGCTACGGTAGCAGACGTACAACAGCTGAAATGCGCATTAAGATCACTTTTGTCCAATTATGGTTTTAATCTGAGAAAACGGGTGTTTAATTCGCTCGAGGTGTTAGCAGACATTCCCCCTGACCACAGGGAAGATGTTTTCAGATTTAGATGGAAATGGGTTGGATCGCTCCACTAAATATTAAAATTATGATTTTTATCCAACAACTTTGGCTCTTAAATCTTAATTGGGACGATCCACTGCCGCAAAAAGAAGTTAATGAGTTCGAGCTCATTCGTTCGACACTCCGAGCCATAGAAGACATTTCCATCCCATGGTTTGCACAGACGGACACATATTCCACAGTGGAATTGCATGGTTTCTGTGACGCCAGCACTCTTGCTTATGCTGCAGTGATCTACTCTCTCATTTGATTTCGGCCAAAACCAAGGTGGCTCCGATAAAACAGAAAAGTTTGCCGCGTCTCGGGTTGTGCGGTGCAGTTTTGCTGACCAATTTAATGAATCTGGTGAAACGGGAAACAAATGCAAAGGTACAAAACATTTTTTTATGGACAGATTCTACCATTGTCCTTGACTGGCTCACAGATCATCCTCGTTGCTGGCCTACGTTTGTTGCCAATCGAACAGCGCAAATACATACTTCATTTGGTAGAAATCACTGGCAATATGTACCTTCATCTCAAAATCCAGCAGACATCGCTGCGAGAGACCTTTACCCACACGAAGTCAAATCCAACAGCTTATGGTGGAACGGGCCTACTTGGTTACTAGAAAAAAACAATTGTTGGCCTAAACAACAGAAGAAGCACGCAAATTTTTGTGCCACTCCAGAAACGGTGCTCCATATCAACGCATATTAGCTTATTGTTTAAGGTTTATTGCAAGATCGAAGAGACAATTTCTTACCAAAACAAACTCAGTATTTTTAACCAGAGAAGAATTGTACGAGGCATTATTCCAAATCTGTAAATATGATCAGAGGAATTATTTTGAAAAAGAAATTCAAAATATCTAAGCTAGATAAACCAACGAGCAGCCTGAAATCAATTAGTCCATTTCTTGATGATTCAGGAGTATTACGCGTCGGCGGAAATTTGGACAACTGCGACGACCCATTTTCAACAAGGCATCCCATTATTCTATCATCGAAATCACCATTAACAGCATTAATAATCGAGGAAATGCATTCACACTATAAGCACACTGGACCTTCCGTTACTCCTAGCGTTGTCAACACAGCAATATTGGATACCGGGCACCAGGAGTCTTATACGACAAAGCTGCATGCGAGACACACTTGATGGGGAATCTACCTGGCTACCGTCTAGAACTAATTCGGCCTTTTCTGAAAGTAGGTGTCAATTATGCTGGACCCTTACCTATACATTTGATTAAGGGACGAGGTCAAAAGACATATAAAGCATATGTAGCTTTATTCATGTGTCTCAGCACAACGCCGGTTTATATAGAGCTCGTAACGGATCCGAGTAGTAATGCCTTTTAGCAGCCTTAAAGCAGTTCATAGCACGTCGTGGATGCTGTCAAGATTTATACAGTGACAACGAATCAAATTTTATCGCGGCCAACAATCAATTAAAACAATATTTTAAGCATTGCATTGATAACTCGAATGGTATTTCTCACTTTATTTCTAGAAACGCAATCACCTGGCATTTTATTCCGCCTAATGCACCTCATTTTGGTGGCATTTAGGAAACAGCTATCAAGTCCACCAAATTTCATCTTCGGCGGGTTGTTGTTGATTCAATACTGAGCATGGAGGAGATAAACACACTGCTTACAGAAATCGAAAGTATCCTGAATTCCCGACCTTTGTGTGTGTTATCATCAGACGATGTAAATGCTCTCACACCCTCGCATTTTTTAATAGGATAACCGGCTACCAAATTGCCCGAACCTGATATAAGTCATCTTAAACCTTTGCATTTATCAAGTTGGCAGATGCTACAATACATGAGCCAACATTTCTGGAAGCGCTGGCTTCTTGAATACCTCACTTCTCTCCAACAAAAATCGAAGTGGTTCACAGCGCAATCTTCTATAAAAATAAACGACGTAGTCATTGTTAAACATGAAAACTTACCCGTGAACAAGTGGCTATTTGAAAAAATCACAAAACTCCATCCCGCATGTGATGGTCTTACTCGAGTGGTAACATTTAAAACTGGACTTGATGAGTTGAAGAGACCAATTACCAAAATTGTGCGTCTACCTGTTGACCTAGATGCCGGCGGTATGTTTATAAACATTTCGATGTGCAAAACATTTTTTGCACATCGAGTTTTGTTTTCGGCAAGGTGGTTGCCCCATCGTCACTTGTAATGAACTAGAAAAACTTTAATATGGACAACATACACATCACTCCCATTAAAAACTTTGAAAAATTATCGCTACAAATTTTTTGGAAATTTAATTTAGAATTTATTGAATAATGAAAAGAAATGCGATTAATTTGAATTTTTAAGTTTAACTTGAAACTTTAGCTTTTGTTGGTGAGACCCACATCACTATTTCTTGGATAATATATATTTAAATGAAGTGCAGGGTAAATTTTTAGGTCGAAACATTTGTCAGAGCTCCTACACTCAATATTCGAACGCCAAAAATTTAATATTTTGCAGCAAATCCCACTTCTCTCCGATGTAAATAAATCTACGTTTTAAAGTATTTTGTCCTTAAGCTTAATTAATCGAATAGTGGCAGTTCAAGCTTAATCACATACTCTACATATTGTTATACATGGTACAAGCATTTTGATATGGAGTACTGTGTTTCAAATATCTATTATCTTAACAAGCATTATAGATATTAGAATACCCACCCTTGCCATCGCTAAATCGCGTCACAAAATGTCATGTACGAGTATTCGGCAGATAGCATCTTATCTCGTATATGAGTATTTCCTTATCTGACAGACAAAATTTTAAAACAACATACACATGATGTACAAACACATTAGTGGCCAAATACAAAAAATTGGTTCATGCACACCACTCAATATAAGTAAGAAATTCTATTTATCGCAAAACCATTGATAAAAACCTGTACATGTGTCAGTGAATAGATTAGAACTCTTGGATCGGACTGCGTAATGTTTAGTTTTCGACTTTCATTCAAAGTGTAAACAAACTCGTTTAGCAATAAGTCAAACTGTGATAAGAAAATGGTAATAAACCACCTAAAGTTTATAGTAAAAATATTTTGATAATTTAATGAATTTTAAACCCGTTAGAAAACGTCTTTGATTTGTTCAATCCTATTGTCATTGGGCCTGGCACAAGGATATAACATTCTTGTATTGGCTCCTTTTCCGGGCGCCAGTCATTTCATGCTGTTTAAAACTATAATAAATGGTTTATTGGAACGTGGCCATCAAGTAACATGCATTACAAGTTTTCCGTACAAAGATGATACTGAAATGTTTGCGAATTACACCGAGATAGCAATCGATCCACCATTTGATTTGAATGCAGCATGTAAGTACAGCGTTTAAACACTGGTGCTTGACGTAATTCTTGAAATGACACGATATTATGTTTTTTAAATTTTAGTTCCAATTAAAAAAGTGTTTCAAGCACAGGACATGAACGTTCTTCCAAAATTATTTTTGGTTATGGGAGCCGGTCTATTAACCACCCGGTATGCACTCAACTCACAACAAGTTCAATATTTCCTTCAAGATAACGATCAAAAATTTGACATCGTGATAACGGAACAATTTTTTCAAGAAAGTTTTTTAATGTTTGCACACAAATACAATGCGCCGATTGTCTCAGTTTGTACGATAACTTATTCGGATTACATGATGCAAGCATTCGGATTTCGAGCACCATACTCATTTGTGCCGCACTATTTGATGGCATTTACCGATGAAATGACACTTTATGAACGTGCTACAAATCTTTTTGTTTCACTGTTTGAGTTTACGATTCGATACATTTGGTACTTACCGCAACAGAATAAAATGGCCCGTGACTTTTTTGGTAATCTCGAGATGGCCGGAAATAAGCTGCCATCAATCGAGGATCTGGATGACTCAAAATCGCTATTATTAGCCAATACACATTTAGTATTCGAGCACCCACAACCAAAAATGCCTGGAATGGTGAATATTGGTGGTATTGGATTGACACCAGATTTAAAGCAAATCCCAGAAACTATTCAAAAGTTTATTGATGGTGCTAAATATGGTGTGATATATTTTAGCTGGGGTACTGTAATGGATCCCAAAGAACTGCCGAAATCCGTACTAGAAATTCTACTTAAAACATTCAGCAACTTAAAACAACGAATTCTCTGGAAATGTGATGGAATAATAGAAAATCTGCCACCAAACGTGATGTTACAAAAATGGATGCCTCAAAAAGAGATTCTTGCCCATCCCAATGTTAAATTGTTCATATCACACGGTGGATTATTTGGAACTCAGGAAGCCGTTTATTATGGTGTTCCCATGTTTATTACACCATTTTTCGGGGACCAACACAAGAATGCAAAAAAATCACAAGAAGCCGGTTATGCATTATTTGTTTTGTTCAAGGACGTCACGTACGAAGTGCTAATCGATAGGATAAACGAATTATTAACAAATGATAAATATAGAAATCGTGCCAAAGAGTTATCTGTAATCTTCCAAGATAATCTTGTCCATCCGCTTAACGAGACTATGTATTGGATTGAATATGTGGCTCGACACAAGGGAGCCAATCATTTAAAATCGCATGCACGAAATTTGAATATAGCACAATACTATTTATGGGACGTGTTTGCATTTGGAATTCTAAGTTTTACTATTTTGGCTTTTGTCACTTACCAAATACTCGATCGTTTGATTGGGCGAAAAGGTGCAAAGACGGTATCGAAACCAATCGATAAAAAAAAGAAAAAGAAGAAAAATTAAATAAATAATGCTTGTCTTGCTCAATAGTTTCGGTTTTAATAATCTCATAACATGAAAAATACCGGGACATACCGGGTTTTATTTCTTTTTACCATAGAGGCCGTATTTTCAAAACGCAGAAGAAATGAAATTAAATTTTCGAATCGGTACAGCGTATTTGCAAATCAACGAAAGTAAATCGTGTTTATATCACTAATAAATTGCTTAGTACAGTTTTAACTAATTTTTTTAAAGTCTTGATAATGTCCTACCTAAGGAGGGCGATGACCATCGGTATAACATCAATACAAATTTTCTTTAATTCAGGTTGACCATTTTCATCACGTAAGCCGATCTGAATCGGTTAAGAAATTATTTTTTATTTACATTGAATGTGAGACATAACGGATCGCATATAATCAAAATAAAGTAAATCGCATCTCAATTCGTGGAGAAAGTACTTAATTCCGTTCGAATTATTCATTTTTCGGAACCTAAACACAGGTTCCGTTTAAATTCATGTTTCAAAAATGAACTTCATGTTAAATTGAAATCCTATTTTCGCACGATGGGTAGGGTTTGAAGTGCAAGAAGTCAAATATAACATGTCTGAATTACAGGAAAATTGCAGGTTCGAGTCTCTATTTTTTGGTAAAAGTTGGTGAGAGGTAGTTTCGAGTGCCAGAAATATGTTGCAATGAATGCCGTTTTACTGAAATTCCCTTTAGGGGATCCTCGGTTAGTGCCCGTGCCTTTTTCCAAAAATTTTTTGTACTAGAACGATTGAAAATATATAGAGGCAGTTTTCGAGTGTCTTAAGTATGTATATAACGATAAATTCAAATTTTTGCGTAAAATTAATTTAACGATAATATATTGGTGCCGCCCGAGACGCTTTTTTTAAGAAGGATGTTATGCTACTATCGAGGAAATTTGTAAAACAGGCCCGACGGGGACCTATCATACTATATAGCATAGAAATAACGCTGATTTAGCGTTTAACAATTTTTGTTGAATTTAGTATCGTCGGCCTCACAATCAAAGTAGAACTTGTTTCGTACGAACGATGTTTGAGCCCTCCGTCGGGCCTGAGTTCTTATATTTTTTTAACTCTAGCTGCGTTTTTTTGAAAACAGTCGGGTTGTGTTTGCGATAGCTTTTTTCAAATTTGTTCAATTTAAAAATAGAAATTTAATATTTTATAAATTTAAAAAGCTAGATTTAATGGTAATCTAAGTATAACATAAAAAATCCATTATAAAAGTTCTGTAGTGTTCTTATAATATCGTTGCTCTGTATAGTTCTACACTACTCCGATTTTATGTAGAGTTATACAGAACAACGATGTTACAAGAAAACCATTCAACTTTTAGAATGGATTTTTTCTGCTATACTTAGATTGCCGTTAAATCTAGCTTTCTTATTTTAAAAAACATTAAATTTCTATTCTTAAATTGGACAAATTTTGAAATAGCTATCGCGAACACAACCCGACTGTTTTTCAAAAGAACGCAGCCTCTATCATCTTTGATAACGCGTTGAGTAGCTACAGCCAAATAAATGAAAAGACCTGGAGATGGGTGGATGAAAATATGGAAATAATCAATGCCAAAACATGTCATGTTGAAAATTATCATGTTTGGACCCACTCAAAAATACATGCACTTCACAAGCTTTGACGGTCTGAAAGAACGACTCATAATATCAACATGGTTACATACTTTCGGCATATCAAATTACGACCGGTCAAACTCCACACTAAGCAATTTTAATGCATGCGTGTTCATGTGGATACTCCAACCGATGATGAATTCTTTCAATTAATGAACCCCTCACAAGTGATTACTAAACCATGCGTCACCGAGATGGCAATAATGCATATAACTTCGCGGTATGGAGTAAGTTTATTCCACTTAAGAGCATCCATTAAGAACTATCACAAAGTTATTTTATCCAAAAAACAATCCAAAATAGGCCTTAAATCTTACAGGATCCGATAAAATAATAGTTACTTCAATATAGGCAAGCTCAGAAGGCTTTTAAAAAATCAAGTATCATTACACAGATCCTTCAACATCATTTGGTTCGTAGCCGGTTTCCGAGCAATTCTGCACCAAATGCTTCATCCTATACTCCTCGGCAGTCTTAATATGAAAAATATCATGACATAATTGTATTGAACAATGCCTACCAAGTGTTCACTAATGTTGTATTAGCCAGACTCGCCGCCTTCCAATGAAAATATTTTCGATAATTATCAGAACTTTAACTTGGTGGTTAGGTTGTAGCGTAAGCGAAGGCATAAACATAAGACTCGTTTATCGTGCCAGATCTGGTATAGCTACCACAAGTTCTTACACTGCCTACTCGTGCCGGCCACCGGTAACTACCCTACAAAAAGAGTAGGGTAAACGTATGGGGGCTAGTTCTTTCGGCAATTTGCGTTCGTTAACAACCAAACCTGTGGAAAACAAACTGTTAGGAAATCTAAAGTTAAGCATCGGATAAATTTGGAATTTAACAACGACATCGAGCACGAATTAAGGATTACGCTTTGAAACTTGGAACATGGAATGTACTCACCTTTATCGCACGAAAACCTTCATCAGCAGTCACCGTCGTTGAAATATAGACTCTGTCTCTTAACATCACAAGAAGCACGAAATACTAACAAACACGATATCATCAGTTCCTGATTGATTTTATTTCTGTCAATAATCGGATATTTTTCGTAAACTCAGCTCACACTGAGGATACTCCTGAACAAACAAAAGTTGCTTTCTATGACCATCTCGAGAGTATTGTGAGCAAATTATCTCAGCATGATGTCAAAACCATTTTGGGTGATTTTAATGCTTAAATTGTAAGTGCTAGCAAAATACATCGTCCCATCATTGGTCCGGACTACTTACATCATATTTCAAACAACAACAGAACGAGCATCACCGAATTAGCTTTACAGTATAATTTGATTGTCGCCAGGACATACTTCCCACGGAATGCATCCATAAAGGAGCATGAAAATTAGACGACGGAAAAACGTTTAATCATATTGATCATGTCCTCATATCCTCAAAATATATTTTCCCAGTATCAAATATATCATAACACGACGTCATTTTTGGTATTCATAAGATGTTTCTAGAGATAGGTATGGTTGTGACGATGGACTTGTTTGAGAGTGTGTGTAGTAGAAAATGTTGTTTTGACTTTCTATGCGGATGTTTTGCGTGGTTTGCCCCCACCTTTGATGGAGTTGGTATTGGAGGACCACTCGTTGGTTGTCGCAGATGCAGTTTCCTTAATTGGTAAGGCTCAGTATGGTATTTAGGTTGGGGCTGTGTGTCCGCTTTTCAAAAACCTGAATTTCAAAATTCCGCCTTTCAAAATCCACATTATTAAAAGTAAATAATTTTTTTCTAGTCATTACAATGCATAAAATAACTGTTGGTTAATAATCAAGCGGGACTAGAATTCTACATTGTACGAAATTTTGAATTACAATACTTTATGTAAGTATCAAATAAAATAAAAAATGCAATTCTTCATCTTTGTTAAATTTCTAAATAAATTATGCATTGCAAATTTGCCAATAAAAGAAATGAATTAGTTCCAATCAGTAATGCTAAATTCTATAGTTCTGCATCTAAAATTTATGTGAAAATCCCAATCCAGTTCTTACAATAATATGTTAAGATATGGCCTAGTTCCAAACATCAAGCACGAACTTCACAAAATCCACAAAATTCATGTATATAATAAACCTAAGCTAATTATAAATACATAATAATACATAATAAATTTGACCGTAAGTGGTTAGTTAAGAAATGACCATCCCACTTGACCAAAATTGAAGGTTTCAGCCAAAACTGATGTAAGGATGCTAATACAGCTCTACCGTAATAGTCTTTTTGTGTAATTTCAACATTACTGGTTAAGATATGGCCAAGTTCCATTTAGAGTGATCCAATTCCAGAACTTCATGATAAATTCACATTAAAATCCCAATCCAGTTGTACATACCAAAATTATCCATGTTGTGAGTTGCCCAGTTACATTCAGCATGGTCGAATTCTGGAAATTTCGTTCAAAATTCAAATCCAATTCTTCGTACCGAATTTGACAAGTATTGGTTAAGGAATGGTCAAATTCAAAATTTTTTTGAAAAATTCAAGTTAAAATGTAAATCAGTAAATGGCCGAGTTTTTAATAAAAATGTAGATAAAAAAATATTTATGTTTTACTCGTCATTATAAAAACGGGAAAAGCGGATTCAAATAAAAACGGGATTTTGATAAATCGGGATTTTGTAATTCGGGATTTTGATAATTTGAGATTTTGTAATTCGGGCTTTCCGATCCCGTGGTATTTTTTTTTGATAATCCTTTTTTTGATTGGTTTGTGAGATTTAGAGATTTGTTGAGATTGGCGTAGTGCTCCTTTCTGTTGGAGTGATGTACTTGTGCTTCGCGGCTAGCTTGCGTACTGTAGTAGTGAGTTGGGTTGATTTTGTTCTAATTTTATGCAGTGCTATTTGGAATGTATGGAGCCATCTGGTTGAATGGGATTTGTGTTTGACCAGTTGACCAATTTTCCGCATTTGCATGGTCTTATAAATTCAGCTATTTCATTTTTTTTCTTAGATAGTTATATGCAATTTTTCTGATGGTAGCGAACCGCATTTGACAGAGAGCTTCGGAGTATAAAAGTAATGCTGTACCAGCACTTGTAGCAGAATCCAATGAAAAGAGTACTATTGTTTACAAAATAATTACGAATTTGTTAGAACATTTTTTACAGGGCCCTTTATGCTGCAATTCGCGTGTCACCTGGCATTAGACAAAGTTTTCGTATTTTTGTCAGTAATTATTGTATCGGCCTGGGAGTGGTATTGAAATTTTTTAAAAATTAATTACAACATATTGGCATAGTTTAAGCCAATGCCATCTGTAGTAATAAAGTGGTGAGGAATTGAACACATTTTGATGTTTTACTTTTGACATCGTAATTTGCAAGTATACCTTAAGTGGAATAAATGTTCCTCCTCAAGGTTACCTCGCTATCAATATGTCGTAAATATAGACGAAAACAAAATCAAAGTCTAATGACCGTTTTAGAAACGTCTTCGGAAGCTACAGGTATTGCGTGGTATGCTCTGATTAGGTTAATTTTTGTAAAAAATGAGCATCCCTGCAGATGCAAAAAAAAATTATGGATATGCGGTATCGGATAACGATCCGGGACCGTAATGGCGTTTAGTCGACGGTAGTCTCCACATGGACGCCAATCTGTACTGTCTCTTTTTTGAATCATATGGAGTGGTGATGAAACCGAAGATGACGACGGTTGACATATGCCTAATTCGATCTTATGTCCGAAGGAATTTCTTCGGAAATTCCTTTAATAATTTTCCAAAAATATTAACAAGCCCCTAGTGTTTCGGTTTTGGAGTACAGTAACTGTCATTGCCGAGACAGTTAATTTGGTGGTCGGATTTCGAATGCGTTTTCCACGCAAGTCAACAAGAAACCCGAATTTAGTTTAAAAGTCATCTCCGATAATTGGTCGATGAACTGACGCTAGCACAGAAAGGTGCGCCGAAGCCCAATACTGTTATATTAAATAATAACATACTCAACAATACTGTTATGTTAAATGTTGCGTTAAATTGTTTCGTTGATTACGTGACATTTTAACGTAAAATGTTATACAAAAAAACCTCTTTTTAACGGACTAATTGGGGAGTCCGTTAGACCCGACTGTCCTTTAAATCCGAATGTTTTTAAATTTAAACTATTCGATCGAATTTAATTTGGAGCAGAACTCAGGCATTTCTTAGCCGATTATGTTGGGATTGGGTATGTTGGATGGAAATGGGATTCTTAAATGATTTTGGGAAGAAGTTCTGGAATACGGCTACCTAGGACGGAACTCAATCAATTCTTAACCGATCACACTCCCAAAATGCACGAACCCCACAAGGAACTGCAGTGTTAAGATAACCATCGAACCACAAAACGGGCTCGTGATAAAGCAAAAAGGTGTAATTTATAAAAACACTGTATTATATTTTAATTCAAATTTCTTTGTTATAGGACTATAGGTACAAAGAAAAACAACTGCCAATTGAATCGAAATGCCAGCACAGCCAAAATTCAAATGCTTTACAGCTCAATACCATTACCGGTCGTGATGCAATGAGCTTCGCCAAATCATTTTACGCAACTAATAGTAAATTGAAGCAAGACAAACATTTTTTAATTTATCGAGGGAAGAAGCACATGATTTAGTCACGATTTCATTTGATTGCCAGAAGAACATGGTCCGACCTAAAGTTGCAGACCTGGCATCATATTATAGCCGCCAAATTTATTTATATAACTTTGGCGTAGTGTTTGGCACGTTCAAATCACTATTACCATTAACCAAAGAAAATGTTTTTCTGTATATTTGAACCGTAAATTCATTTTTAAAAGGCTCAGTTCAAATAGCTTCTGCCTTACACCATCGCCTTTGCAACATGGATCTTAGGAATAAAAAAAAGTTCGGTTAATAGCACACGGATGTGGAGGCCAAAACAAAAATTCAATTGTAAATCTGTATGTGTTGCTACTGGTTATAGAACGATGCATCAACGAACATTAAGAGTTTGGAATTAATCTTTCCCGTCCCTGGACATTGCTATATACCTCCCTAATGAAGCAAAGTGCTTCATAATTTCTAAAATAGACAGAAAAATATTGGTTCGAGGGGAAGTAGCCTACAAGTCGGACATAGGGGCAGCAAAATCTATTACAAAACGTGGCACATACCTATCTCAAATGAACACGGAGAATATAGAACCCGGAACTTGGCGACGCCAAAATAAATGATGCCAAAAATTTGTTTACTAAGCATTTTGGAGAAAAAAGACCATAAATGGAGAAGCTGGAATTTTATAATAACGTAATTAATTTAAACCCCGGTAATCTAGCATGCATTCCACTAACCCGTTTTGCAAGGTGCACGAAGAACACGAAGGCATTCGTATTTAGTATTATTCTAAAACGGTTTTAATGCAGTATTTTTATAATAGATTGAATTTTATGATACATCTTTAGCAGCGCCCAGATTATTTTTTAAACCTTAATGTTAGGAAATTAAAGAAATACTAGCGGGCCTGTGACTGAATAATCAGTCACGTGATTACATTTTATTATATTTTTGATTAAGAAATGATTAAGAAGATTTATTAAGATGTAAATTTGGTGCACTTTTATTAAAAATAAAGTAAATTCATATACGCTATTAAATATTTAATAAGAAATGTACAAAAGGATAATAAAATATGAATTTACATGCGTAGAATCTCTACAAAACAACATTCTTTGTTGTGCTGCGCCCGTCCCGATCAGCTGATTGATCGCTTGTCTCAACCATAAACACCTTGAGTCCGTCAAATGAGCGGCATCGTGAAAAGGCCACATACAGTGTGTAAATACGGAGGCCGGAAAGTACACTTCTACCTTCTTCAAGCTTTGGTCCTAACTCTTGTTGATGGTTATGGCGAACGCGAGCTGGACGGGAAATTGGAGGCGAGACATTTTAAATGAGAAGGTGCCTTCCGAGGGTGAGAGCTTTATGCGTGGCAAGAGAACGCGCTCGCCTTTTGAGAAACCAGTCAGCAAATCACATTCCAGACTGTAACGGTTTATTTTTGCGACTCGCATGCTTGTTCCATTGATAAGACCTTTGCTAGTGTTTAAATTCCTCATCAAAAGAACGAACTCGTTTACCTTTAGCGGGATGGCTTGGCGCGGAAGTCCGGATCCTTTCTTGTTGGGAACCTCGACATGTAGGCCGAGTTCCTCATTCATGTCGTCACTCTCAACTTTATCAACACTAAGTTTGTCTTCTTGTCCGCCGGGCAGGAGGTCAAGCACCTGCTGATTGATTAGCGCACAATGATCATTCTTGGGTGCAAGGGTGGCGCGCTCCTCTATGGTGCCCTCGGCTAGTGTTGTGTTGATGTCACCATACACGAAATCGATTACACGTCTGTCTTTGATTATGAGCGCGGCCCCTGGCATGATGCTGGCCTCATCTATCATGATGAGTCGCGCGCTTTTTAACTTGGTAGCGTGAGAGGAGTTTGGCGGCAGTTTGAAAATGTTGGAAATATTGGAACCGGCAGTTTGAAAATGTTATATAGCGTACGTCCACCTCCCATCAAGCTCGTGGCGAATCCTGTGAAGACGGAGCAAATGGACTCCAAGCCACGCCCCTTGGCAAATGCAATGAGTGATTGCAATACAAATGTCTTGCCACACCCGTCGGGAGCGTCAACGTAAAAGACCTTTGCTGACAGGTCTTCATTTGCACTCGTATACATGTTGTCGAAACGCGCCATTTCCAAATAAAAAAATCTCAAAAAGGAAAAGCACACAATTGCCGTAGCGCGCAACTTTAATCTAAATATTTAATAAGAAATGTACAAAAGGACCGCTGTAATTGTGTGTTATTTTCATTTGTATATGAATAATTGTGACGTACTAAACTAATGTACTTATGTAGATTATATAGTCGATAGTCGATTAACCACCACACAAAAAGCAGAAACACGTCACGCTAGTTCAAGCATGAGCTTTAATTAAGAGCTTAATAAATTATCCAGTTACGAAATATAATGGGACACAAATCAACCGCATATCGGGACGAAACTTCCCACTTAACCTTTCGCATAAATTAAGAGATCCAATGACTTTTTCCTGAAATCGGACGAAAATGATTATTCCAAACTTTCCATAGATATTATGTTTGTGTAAGTACTATGGTCAATCTTCACTCGCAAAATTTTGTCATGATGATAGAGTGCCATGACAAAATTGTATTTTTACACTGACAGAACACCAAAATGTTTGTATGTATGTAAAATCATTTTATGTTTTCTGTTTGGTCTGTATTGTCACGGTGTAATGACGGTTCAATACAAACATATTTTGTCATGACATTCTGGCGTCGTGATGAATTTATTAGATGCACAGTATAGGAAAATTGTTTCTTGGCGTTAACACCTATTTCCCGTGCACGTACCTTAATAAAACATATATGCTGCACATCTATGAAAAAATACCTTTCACCTGATATATGTTTCATTAAGATACGCGCACGGGAAATAGGTTAAAAAGGGAGCACAAACTAAATATTAAGCGTATTAATATATAAGATAATTGACGATAGGAGCCTTGATTTCAGACACTTTTTTACATGGAATCACAACTATTAAAATTTGCCGCTATACCAATTTTTTATCGTTTCGTGAGCGCTGGTGGTCATATTTTACATGGAGTCACAGCTTTATTTTTTTCCAATAGCTGGTGTTCTCTCTACATTACCAATCGTCAATTTTATTTTGTTTTGTAGTGAATTTATTAATAAAAATTTTTAATTTTAAAACAATCGAAGTGTTTAATTTTATCTATGTATATGACACATTATTCCATTTCAGCTGACATGCGGCCCCTAATTATGAGAGTAAGAGCCAAATCGACAGACGACAATTAATTCACATGTACTACTAAATTGTCTCTTTTGGTGATTTTAAACAACAACAAATTCCCACTTTAAAGTGATGATTAAAGTTGTAGTCGTGGATTCTATTGACGTTTGATTGCGAATTTAAACTTTGAATTTCGAAAAGTTATTAATTTATTAAACATGAAATTATTATTTATTTGTGTTGTAAAGGGTTATCCAATTCAAGCTTGATAAAGTAAACTTAAAAAAAACACACAAAATATTCGGAATGTATTGTAATTTTTATTTCATTTTACAGATTGATCCTTGCCATTTTTAGTTAAACAAGATATCATTCAAATGTCCTCCACGGGACTTCTTACAGGCCTTGATTCTTTTGAGGTAATTTTCAATGACTTTTCGGCACATTTCGGGCGGTATCTCGGCCATTACCTTACGAATATTAGTTTTCAATTCGTCAAGAGTTTGAGGATTGTTTGCGTAAACACGATCTTTCGCGTAGCCCCACAAAAAGAAATCCAAAGGCGTTAAATCACAGGATCTTGGAGGCCAATTGACATCAGCCAATCGCGAAATCAAACGTCCAGGAAATTTCTCTTGCAAAAGATCTCGATTTGCTCGTGTTACGTGACTGGTTGCTCCATCCTGCTGGAACCACATATCGTCAAGATCATAATCTTCGATTTTCGTAAAAAAATAATCGGTTAACATGCGGCCATAGCGCACAGAATTGACGGTAACGGTTCGTCCATGGTTGTTCTCAAAAAAATACGGCCCAATCACACCACCAGACCACAATGCGCACCAAACAGTGACTTTTTCCGGGTGTAATGGCTTCTCTACAATCAATTGTGGATTTTCTGAGCCCCAAATTCTACAGTTTTGCTTATTAACGTATCCACCAAGCGAAAAATGAGCTTCATCACTGAAGAAAAT
Organism: Nephrotoma appendiculata; assembly: GCA_947310385.1. NCBI lineage: Eukaryota > Metazoa > Arthropoda > Insecta > Diptera > Tipulidae > Nephrotoma > Nephrotoma appendiculata. The sequence continues at coordinate 246,709,782 of OX371223.1, read as the reverse complement.
TTTGTTCGAAAAATCAGCATCAGCAGATTTAATAATTTTAACGCGTTGGTCGATTGTTAAATGCTCCATATTCTTAAATGGCAGAATGTCAACTAAATAAATGACAGCGTACTTGACGTTTATCTTTGACAGATGTCGGTATACAGATTTCTACTTTATCAACCTCGAATTGGATAACCCTGTATTTCAATTCGCTCGTATTCGGTTATTTTCAGTTCCAGGAGATCGCAATAATCTATTGAACCAGGCAGTATACATAATAAATTGTTAAATTTTAGTTAACAAACATTTAGGTTTTAATATTTAGCATTAATTTATACTAAGCGACATCTTTTGATTGGTTTATTAATTGCGAAAAGCTCTATAATATAATGTTTTTATTTTATGAAGCTCCGGTTTGTTTATACTACAGGATGAAACAGTATAGCCTGCGAATTTGATGCGATGAAATTTTTAACAAATAACGAAAAAACAGTTTTCGAAGTTTGTTCATCAACAATGTTGTAATAGAATCTAGAACACAATAACCCCCATATTACACAGCTACTCAAAAAGCATTTTTTAACGAACGTTTGTTTTGGGAAAGAAATGCTGAAATTTTTGAAGGAACACTCTATATTAATTTCTTACATATACATATAAACAAATTCTTATTTCTACAATAAAAAAAAATTTTGTGGTAGACTAATTTAAATATTTTTGCGTTAATTCATCATAATATGACTCAATTTTAAAATATGCTTTTCCTGAATATTGAACTAACCATTCAAATTAAAAATTGAAACGAAGCATTAATGTTTTTATATACAAAAAAGCTTCTAAAAATATATTAAAATACACTGATTGGTATGAAAAAGAACAGAAATTTTCCCCTCTATGGAAAGCTCTTGGAAAAAATGGCGGAATCTTACGGCTCTTGTATTTAGGAGGCTCTGATACTACACAGTATATTATTTTATTTTCATAACGTCAAAATAAATACGCAAAATGTTGTCAATTACTGTTTAACTTAGGTCGTGTTTCAATTAGAGCCATTACACGGTCAGTAATAATGTCATTACTTGTTGGGAATGACATTAATAATGATCATGTAATGTGCGTTATTGAAGAGTGATGTTTAGTAATGAAGTAAATCTGGATTTTCTGATTTCGAGATATCATTACTTGTGTTTAACGTCAATACTGTCATTATTAATGCAGGGCTTTCGTCATTACTATTTACATCATTACATACTTTTCTTAAGTTCTACTCTATTTAAATATGTACATATATAAAATTGTTTTTCGGGATTGCTGACGGCAAAAGGAAGGATTAGTCGTCGGCTGGAGGAATTTTTTAACGAGTATATTAGATCAAAATATTAATAGTTATTTTAACATTATATTTTTTTTTATCACAAAAGTGAAAATATATGTAGTATTTATTTAGGTACAGTAAACCCCCGATTTAACGGGCACAAAAATATAATTTTAACATAAATATTAGTATGTAAAATATTAATATCACTTTGGACGGCAGTCCAAACGAGTGACGAAAGCACCTACTGTGCTGGAAGTCGAACGAAGTATATATACAGCAAGTTTCGAACTTTTTCCCTTTGAGGCCGCCAGGGTCATGTTATATACCATTGGAAAGGTCTTGAAAAATAAACCCAAATAATGTATAAAAACATAAATTTCTTCCAACATTGAGTGGAGATATGACCTTCCGAAAACTGCCCCAAAAAATCAGTTTTTCGGGTATAACTGCCCCAAAAAGTGCCCCAATTATTTTTTAACTAGCAAATTATGATTGTAGACCTCAATACCAATTCAACGACACCTCAAACGTCGTAAACGGATGATTTTAACCAAAGTTATGACATTTTTAAATTTTTCTATGACGTTACCATTTAATCTTGCTTTGGTATATATGTTTGTTTGTTTGTCCGTACCTCTTTCATTTGATCTCATATTTTCAGGGTTTGTAGTACTTGAAAAAATAAGTAACTTTTGTTCTACAACTTTTTGATTTGACAGCCATGTTGGCCGCGGCCAGCCTCTGAACGGCCATTTTTGGCCATTTTGTCACGCCCACAGCGCTGAACCTATTCGACATACCCCGGACATATGCATATCGTTGGAAAGGTATTGACGCCAGCTATCAAATAGCATAAAAAAAATTCAAAAAATTAGGGTGGAGGGTCATTTTGGCCAAAGAACTGAAAAATGCGAAATCGGCCGGCCACATTCGGCCAAATTGCTTAAAAATGAGCCCAAGACTTTTGGTTCATATTTTCAGGATTATTAGCCACAAACCTCACCTACAATATGACATCAACCGTTTGTCCCAGAAAACTCGTATATTTTAGATATTGGCCTCCATAACTTAAAAGCCAGCCTAATTTTTGCAAAATTTCATTTGTTGGCTCAAATACACCCTAATATCAGTCCGTTGCGGTTCATAATGAGAGTGAATCAACGTATTACAATGAAACAAATATAAATACATCATATTATTATCATTGCTAAGAGAATTTTTACCAGTGACCCTGTTTTCATAACAAAAAAATTAAAAAACTGACAAATTAATGTGATCGAAAAAATCACTAAAAACATTGAACATTTCACAGTCTCCTTGCATTAAATCGATACTTTTTTAATCTTTATGATGATTTCTTTAAAAAAACAGATCTTATCTAACCTCCCATCGCATGAAGATGGAATATCAGCGAGAGGGTAGCTACCATTAATTTTTGTTTCCAACTAACACATTAAAATAAGAATATTTTATTGTATTGTTTAAGGAATCAAAAATGAATGGTAGCTGCATGCGGTTAGTGAAAAAACAGCAAGAAACATGCAAAAAAAATTGTTCAATTACTCAATCGAATTTCTACCAAAAACACATGCATCTGATCTAAATTTTTACTACTCTGTAACATGCACTAAAAACTAAGCTACAAATGTTCAGCCGATAGCCTACGAGAATTGGGTGTGTATTAAGATCACACCCGGCATGACCTGTTTGTGGCATGTGGTAAAGGATTCTGAAATAAAATCTACTAAAATACTACAAAATGAAGATTGAAAAAATGCATGCAAAATAAAGAAATAGAATCGTCTACCACACACCAGAAACAGTACACCAGATCGTAGGCTATCGTCCTGAACATAATGAAAAAATACATATCTGAACCTAATGATGAGACCTGATCCTACTACTTTTCAACATGGGTAGTGCGGTGTAGGGTGGTGCGGGTGAGATGGGTTTTAAGTGTTTAAATTAGATAGTGGGTCGGGAAGGTAGTAATGTTTAGGAGGCATGATTTGCGATTGATTGGGGTCGGTTGGGCTGGGTGTAGATGGAGTTAGGTGGGTGTGGGGGGATATGGGTATTTGTGATATTTGAAATACACAAACCACACTGCATATAACCTCTTTTTCTTAGACACGGAATAATAATACTGTTAATACTGTATTCATACGACGGATAAAAATCTCAGATTTTTCTATCCCAGATTTTTTTTCAACTTTTTGTATAAAAAAAGCGTGTCTGTTGTATAATTTACGTGATGTAATTGGTTAAAACGATGGAAAAGAAAACTCCCGGATTTTTATCTGTCGTATGAATACGACTTAAGCCACAATAACACGTAGCGGCCAATTGTGTGCTATCGAGTGTGTGTGAACTGTTTTGACTGACAACAATAAAACGAATCGCAATTCAATTCATTTTCAATTTGCCGTGCCAAAATCATTGATATCAAATAAAAAACCTCTTAACGAGGTAAATGTTCGAGTGACGAAAGCCGAATTCAATTCACAAAATTTCTGATATCAAATTTGTGCCGGAAAAAACAATTGCATTCGATTTGTCAACGATTTTTCGGAATGTTAGTGCATTCGGCGCGTTTGTTTACATTTTTCTTTCTAGCTGTCAAAAACAACAACTTGCCAACGATTTTTCAAAATGTTCAACAACAACGCGCTGAATGCACTAACATTCCAAAAAATCGTTGACAAATCGAATGCAATTGTTTTTTCCGGCACAAATTTGATATCAGAAATTTTGTGAATTGAATTCGGCTTTCGTCACTCGAACATTTACCTCGTTAAGAGGTTTTTTATTTGATAATATATTCTATCAACATTTTGATATACACAATATTATGTATACTCGTTGAAAAGATTTTTTGGCCGATGGCAATATTTGTTTTTTGCGGTCGGCAACTCTTAAAAAACAGTTTTGTATATATAGAGTAAAACTAAATTTGTATACAAAACGATTAATAGAACTTAAGTAATGACGATAATATTGACGTGTATAGGAATCACGGTGTAATGGTACCAAAACTAAAGAGAGTAATGACACAAGTAATGACATTACTGGTAATGACATTATTACTGACCATGTAATGGCCCTAAATTAGTTTAAATGCTGCATAAAAAATTAAAAATTTATTCGTGGTAAATATTTTTTAACTTTTTTTCTGTTTCAATGGGGTAAAATTTTGACAATAACATGGTAGCTTATTTTATGTGTAATTGTGAACAAATATAGACAATTTATATAATTGTATATTTTATATAATTGTATATGTATTCAATTTATATAGACAACATGTAAAATAAATACTTTTTAAATATATATTAGTCAATTATGGTCAGTTTACATACAGTCGCTCACAGCTTATTTCGACTAGCACCTATAAAAAACTTTAACCACCCATAAAAACTAAACTAAAGAAGATATCGAATTTTTGTAAACACAGATTATTAGTTTATTGGTTTAAATTATATTTTATTCAGTTCATTATTTTTTTAAAGTTTTTTCAATATATGTAGTAACAAATAATAACCAAAAACTAACATAAAACAACGTCACAGCTTATTTCAACCATGGATTCTGTTGCCTTTTTACAATTCAACTTGAATTTTACCGAAACGTCATTGTAGTGGTGTGCATATTAGTATACGTGTTTTTTTTTTTGATTTGTGTTTTTGACGTCATTTAAGAACACAAAATAATATGTTAGGTACATAATTTATGAATTTATTAAATTTTACCATACCATTTAAATTAATAAAGTGTTCCATACAATTCCTAGTAAATAAATCTAAAAGTAAATTCATTACCATTAAAAAATTATTTTCATACATTCAAAAGTAAAAATAAATTTTTTTTATGCATTTGTTCGCCTTCCTTCCATCATTTCCATATTTCTACTAACTTAACAAAAAATCACATCGATGCGATCGACAAGGGAGAATGTGTTTTTTTTGTTTTGTGTTTTTGACGTCATTTAAAAACACAAAATTATATGCATGGTAGATAGTTTGTGAATTTATTAAATTTCACCATACTATTTAAATTAATAAAGTGTTGTGTTAATTTCCTAAATAATTTAATCTAGTTCCTAGTAAATAAATCTAAAAGTAATTTCATAATCATTCATATTTCCACAGTTTATCCACTTTATAATTTATTAAACTTTTGCTTCTCAATATTATTTCCAAAAATAATACATACAAATATAGATAAATATACAATTAAACTAGGGAATATTAAATTTAATAAAACAATAATAAAATTTATTTTATTTAAGTTTTATCTAAATATAAATTCAAAATTCACAAAACAAAAATTTGAATCGAAACTATTTTCTTATCATCTGTCATTTTTTCCTTTGCTCGCGAGCAGAGAAAATATATTGTTTCTCTACCGATAGTATCATTTATAAAATCGGGTCAACATTTTGGCGAAATTTCATGTGGATTTGACACACACACATCGATACAAAATGACAGCACACAATATTAAAAGTGTATATTATACACTGTATACGTATACAAAATTCAACTTGAATTGAATTTGAAAAGGCAACAGAATCCATACCCAGGTAACAAATTCTATGTATTAAATTAAATAAAATTGAGCTTAAACGCACGAAATAAAAAATAAAATTTTAGTATGACATGACCACATCCTTCTCGTCAACAATCATTTTCAGCCTCGTATAGACATTGAATAGACCAGTTTTTGTGTCACTTCTGGGGTAATTTTGGACCATTCCTCAACCAATGCAGTTTTGAGACCGCTTTTGTTGGATATTTTACGTTTTCGGATGTTTGTATTCAAAATGGCCCACAAATTTTTGAGAACGTTGATGTCGAGCGACTGTGCCGGTGGTCCCATATGGTGACAGTTTCAAATCAGCCATGTCTGGACAATACCTGACCTATTCTTCAATTGTCTTGATAAAATCTGAAGTTTTCACGAATGCCCAGTTTTCTGCACTTTTAAGCAAGTTTGACTTCAAGATAATGAGACTTATCCATTGTCGTCTCAATAAATTTCAAATTTCGAACTCCCGCTGCGGACATACAGACCTACACCATAAAACTGCCACCTCCATGTTTGACTGTAGCTTTCAAATTTTTGTTTTGTAATTCTGTATTTGGCTTACGCCAAATATAGCATGCGCCATCGGAGCAAAAAATATTAAATTTTGACTCATCGTCGATTATGACGGTGTTCCAAAATCCAGATTTCTTATCTAAATGTTCCTTGGCAAATTTTAAACGGCACTTCTGATTCTTGACCCTTACAAAGGGCTTCTTGCGCGCTATTCTGCCATTGAACTCATGTGCTCTGCAGTTTTCTCTTCACTGGCAATTTTCGGAGCCGATAGTTTTGGGTTGTCCCGGATTTTCCGTACAATATAACGCTCGTCCGTTGGATTGAAAATTTTGTAGGGAGCATTTCTCGCTTTATCGTGCGTTCTATTTTCGTGGATGAATCGATATATGATCCTCTGCACTGTAGAATCACTTAGTCCGACTATCTCACCAAATTTACTGCGCGAACAGTCATTTTTAAATTTACCGAGAACAAGTTCTCGCTGTTCAATTGTCGTACGTGGTCCCATTCCACAAAATTATTTTTTCTTCACGATATCATCAAACAAATCAACAAGACTGAACCAAGTTAATGTAATGACATAAACATAGAAAAATAAATAACCACTACTATGCAAGATAACGGATCTTTACACACAGCTGCACAGTTTGGTGGTTGAAATAAGCAGTGACGATCTTTATAGTTACATTTTTCGTTTTAAATTGTTTTAGTATTTTTTTAAATAAATATATAAAAATAAATGAACTCATATTTGATTAGTTCAAACATTAAACTAAATAACCTTGGTTTAATAAATTGTTATTTTTTTTAGTTTAGTTTTTATAGGCAATTGAAAGATTTTTTACGTGCTGGTCAAAATAAGCTGTGAGCGACTGTATTCTCATTCTAATTTTTCACAAAAATTTTACATGACAAATTTCTGTTTACAAACAAATATTTTTGTCAGCCAAATGTTTTCTATATAAAAATTGTATCAGCTCTTGAAGCGGATAAAAAGTTTGACATTTTTATTCACCACAATTTTTAACTTTTTATGCGGTGTTTAAACCAATTGAAATACACTCTTAGTTGTTTCTCTTTTTCGCCTTGACAGTTTTACAGCACTTGAAACCTAGTCAGTATCATAAGTTAATAACACCATAATCGCCATATTTTTGTGTTGTTTACAAGACAATGTTACTTTTTAAATAATTTATGTCTTTTTATTTTATGTTGATTTTTTTAAATTTAGTAAATTAATTTTTATTTTTAAAATTTATGAAATTTAAAATAAATTTGCTTATAAAATTTTATTAATACATATAAACTTAATTTATGATAAAAAACTTATTAAATATAAAGTATATTAGTATGTTAAATATTGACACTCCACAGCTCAAGAGTAGACGTAATGTGTTGAGAAAAGGAAATAAGCTTCATAACAATTAACCCGATTCGCTTGGATAACGTTATTTTGGTACTGTTCTTCATAGAAATGACACAAATACGAACAAAAGAAAAATACAAATACAAAGACATAATTGTGTATTATACACTGTGTACATATTCGATTATTTTTTCTTCACCCATTTTAAATGTGTAACTCACGGGACAAAATCGATATACAGGAGAACATACTCCTGTTAAGTGGACAAAATGCCAATTCATATTGATTCATCGAAAGTGGCAATTTTCGGCCATCGATAGCAAAGGTGGACGCAGTTTCCAAGTGCCCAGAGTTAGAACCCTAGAGTAAACAAAGAGATTTTTAAAGGTAACAGGTTTTTTTGGAAAATTGATTGCCATGTATTTTTTTTCCGAGGATGAAAAAGGTAGAAAATTTTCCTGCTTTCATTTTTATCGCCAAATGTCTAACGGTGGTAAAATTAAATGCACTTTGCTTGTATACTCCAGTACAAAAGACACTGTATTTTGCTTTTGCTGTAAAATATTCAATCTAAATAAATTCTCCTTGTCACGAACAACGGATGCCGAGATTGGAAAAACCTTTTTGTTATTATCAAACGACACGAAACATCAGCTCACACTACTGCATATTTAAATTGTACAGAGCTGGAGGTGAGACTTAAATCAGGTACTACCATTGATGACATTAACCAGAAAATAATTTAATCTGAAACCCAACATTGGCGAAAAGCTATTGAAAGAATAATAACATTAATTAGGACTCTTGCTGGACAAAATCTAGCAATAAGAGAAACCTGTGAAATGCTTTTCGAGCCAAATAACTGAATTTTTTTGAAATTTATTGAATTCTTAGGAAACTATGATCCTATTATGAGTAAACATATTCGACAGCAAATCGTTGAATTGCTTGCCAATAACATCAAAGATCACGTCTTAACAAAACTAAAACAAGCAAAGTACTACTCAATTATTTTAGATTTTACCCCTGATATAAGCCACAAGGAGAAGATGACAGTTGTTTTTTGGTTTGTCAGTGCACCTGAATCATCTTCAGAAAAAGCTGCTGAAGTCATAGTTTCTGAACACTTCGTAACTTTTCTTGAATTACATAATGCATCTGGAGCAAATATGATAAAAATTGTAATCGATAAGTCGCAGGAATTATGCGTAAATCTTGATGACATGAGAGGACAAGGGTACGACAATGGAGCCAATATGCGCAGGAAATATAATGGTGTTCAAGCCAGATTTCGTCAACTAAACCCTCGAGCTTTTTATTAAAGCACGTACGTGATATTACTGTAAAGCCGTTAAGTGCCACTCGTTGGGAAGATAGGTTAGATGCCGTTCGGGCGCTTCGATTTCAATTTAGTGGAGTTTACGATGCCCTACTTCAAATAGCTGAAGACAACAATTTAACTATTCCGTAGCTTAACTTAACTAGTAGCGTAGAAGCTAAGGGAATAACTAGAAATATTTCAAACCTCAAATTTGTTTGTCCCTTGGTATTGTGGTATGACATTTTATTGCAAATTAACATTGTCAGTAAAATGTTGTAATCACAGCATTTAGACCTGTCTCTGGCGTCTTTTTCTATTTAGTACAGTAAAGTAAGAATCTGTCCGATTAATACATAGGGCTCTTCTACTGGGCGAGCCTCAATTCAAGTTAATAAAATAATAATTATTACTATAAGTCAAAAGGTAATTTGATTAATAGGGTAAAACTGTAAGCCACGAAATTTACCAGTATGTGTAAAAAGTAAAATAAATAAAATAGCAATTGAAGCTACTAATGCAATAACTCCCCCTAATTTATTAGGGATAGATCGAAGAATTGCGTATGCAATTAAGATGTATCATTCAGGTTGATTGATCATCATTCAGGTAACAAGAGGATTAGCTAGGATGAAATTATCAGCGTTTGCAGAAATGATTGAAAAAGCTAAAAAATTAGCAATTGGACTTTTTGAAGGATTTTGTGAGGAAGAACCCGTACGCGTTCGCAGAAAGAGTAGACAATTGCTACCGATAGCAGCACCAGAACTAAACGAATTATTGAAACATTGTAAGGACTTGCGCTTATATCCGATGGCCAATCAGACATCAATAGGGTCGAACTTTGGGATGAAATTAAGCTATAGGAAGACGACTTGATACTTCGAAAAGCGATCCAAAAAGTGTATTAAAATATATTTACACGTCTAAATTTGTTGAAGTAGTCCCCAACCAGTCGATAGCACTTCGCACACTGCTAACGTTACCAGTCACAGTTGCTAGTGCTGAAAAAAGTTTTTCAAAGCTGAACATAATAAAATCATATCTGAGATCACAGATGTGCCAAGATCGTTTAGTTGGTCTGCAACGATTTCCATAGAAAAAGAAATTGCTGATCAATTATACATGAAGAATTTTGGACAATTAAAAGCGAGAAAAATTCACTTATAATTATTAATTTTTTTGTTAATTTTTATTTATTTTGTTTTTGTTTAATTTTTCTTATTCACTGTTTTTCTATTTTTCTTCAATTTAAAAATTACAATATTTTTTAGTTTTGCGGCGGCAAATTCGCATCGCGCCTACACACGGAAAACTACTGGAGCTAGGGCCTGGTCATCGCTACACCGATCTATACTGATAAATGACATGAATTTCAAATTTAACCCTCGTCCGGCGGCACAATTTTACAACGCTAAAAGGTGGCAGACGTACAATTGTATTTCATATATTTTATATGAAAATCGTCACTGTAGACATAATTTTTGTTAATAGATAATATTTGGAATTTCCACATTATTAAAATGTAGAGATCTCACAAAGCTTTAACTCTCTCCGGTTTCTACAAGAAGACTTATTTGTATTTAAAAATATAAAAGGTACAATTGTAACTATGCCGCCTGACGTGGGTTAAGTCGCCTCGAGATTTGGATCTTTAAATAATATTTACTTTCTTCTTCGAACAAGTATTTGGTTTACTCTTTATTTATTACGAAAGACTATTTTTCATGCTAAATAATACAACTTTCCATTTTCAAATAGGTCTTATTTCATTTTGATATGGAAATTTACATGATAAAAAACAACATGAACAAGAACATGGACTAAAATATTAGAGGTATATATCTATAAATAAATTTTATTGTTCTCAACTCGAACTGTTCTAAAAGAATAACTAGAACATTCACATACACCCACTTAATTTGATACAATTTTTCCTACTCTGCAAACATTAAATTGAATCAGAATAAAATACGTTTTTCGCATTTTTTCCCATTTTCATTCTATTTTTGCTTAGCACAAAGATGTGATGGTATCGTTTCGCCTTTTCTTCAGACTTGATACACATACAAATTTTCTATAAAATGTATATAAAAAAAAGGCGAAACGCCATTCCAAATTCCTATAACAATCGCCCTTTTTTAGGAGTTCTTCCCAACATAATAAAATTATTTCGGGATCTAAATTATGTACGAGTCTATTGCAGAGTAGGTCCTACGCAAAAATAAAATTGATAGAAAAGATATAATTTTAATTCAATTTAATTATTTTTCATTTAAATTTTCCGTTGAGATGAATCGAAATAATTTAAAATTTTATTCTCGGCAATGAACGAGCAAAACAAACAGAATCATAAAATTTTTTTATCGAGATTTAATTTGATATTAAGTTAAAAGCGAGTCGGTTTCTGACAGGCGCGCTTAGTTATGTATGTAGGCATTAAACCGCCGAACATTCAGTCAATATAGTTTTTTTATATATATATTTCGGGTACGGAATTGGTTTGCAATTAGGGTTTGTTATATTTTCATTTTATATCCTTTTTACTACGTATCCTTTTTGCAAGTATATTAGCCAGACATATAGGCCTAATACCTACACGTCCTTTCGTTTTGACTTAAATCATTTTTATTATTGTTCGAAATTGCTAAAATGTTAAAAAAAGCATATAAAGCCCGGTATATTAACTACATTGTAGAAGTAAATTAATACATTGACATAAAAGCTGTGTTAGGACAAAATCCTTTGTTTTATTGGAAAAGAATACAACAAAACTGATTTTAATATTTTTCGTGTAATACGCCGTAAAAAAATACTTTCGCACTGGTGGCATACGTAAAATAACAGATCTTTTTGCTTCTTTGTAACAAAAGGAATTTTAGAGGACTACACGTCTATCAAAAATAGTGAAGGGCCATCATCTGATGATAATAAAAAAGCGACTTCGCGAGTTCTTTCTGAACTAGAGGGTGAATATTACGCGATTTGGAAAGTAACGAAATGGCCAAAAGCCACCTATCAAAAATGATGAGGGATGGGCTAAAAGTGACAAACAGAAATTCTCTCTATTTGCTGCTTATTTGTAAGAGACCAAATGATTTAAATTACTTGTTAGTGATGATTGTGAAATACATATCAAAAGTAATACCAAAATTTTGCACTGTTAAATTTAAAAATATTCCAATTGAATTTGTTTTTTGGTGAAATTGAAACATTTTTAGATAATCTTTAACATTTCTATTAGAGAAGTCCCTAAGTCCCTAATAGTGTCGCTGTAAAGATTAAATAATTTCAAATAGTTCTGGACAGCGTTCGGTTATGATGATATTTACTATGCCATACACGACTTAGAAGTTTCATGAAATAATTTGAATAAATTTTAAAATTTTATTTCACCGATCGTAGAGATATTCACGGGGTCTCACCCATATGGGTTACCCATACCTTGAACTATCCAAAACTATAAACGTGAGCCCGTGAACATCACTAGGATTTCTGTTATTTGATTATTATTATAATAAATCGGGTTCGTCGCTTGTTTGGGAATGTCAATAGGGTAAAAATCCTATTGGAGAAAATACCAAAATTTTCAATTGAGAAAAAAATTTAAAATGAATTAGTTTTAAATTTTGGAAAACAATGTGAAAATCATCATTCGTGTATCATTTTCCCATCATTGATAGAAAATTTTCTGAGCTATTGGAATATATGAAAGAGATCTTGTTAGCATTTCTGGTATATAGGATATAACCCTAAACGTAAAAATGCCTCTGCACAGATCCCATTCACTACACTCATAAGGTTTTAGCTGATCTATCTAACCATATAGGAGAGACCCCGTGAACATCTCTAGGATCGGTGAAATAAAATTTGAAAATTTATTCAAGTTCATGGAATTTCTATGTAGCGTGCATGGCACAGTAAATATCCTCATAAACTAGCCATGTTTATTTCAGTGTTAAAACTATGACTACGCTATTCTAAAATACATTTTAAAAACTGTGACCGTCTCTAGTGGGGTTTTGATTTAGCTATTCGGCCATATAGATGAGACCCCGTGAACACAACTTGGATCGGAGATATAAAAGTAGAAACATGGTCTTAAATAGCCTTCTTTAGAATTAAAAAAAGTTTAGTAAATTGATTTACGATTTTCCGTCTTAATTTCAAATCGTTAGAGAATTATTTGATCTTTACAGCGACACTATTAGGGACTTAGGGACTTTTCTAATAGAAATGTTAAAGATTATCTAAAAATTTTCCAATTTCACCACAAAACAAATCTAATTGGAATATTTTTTAATTTAACAGTGTAAATTTTTGGTAAGTATTTCACAATCATAAGCCCATCATACCTGGTACTCAAAAACTCGAATAAAACTAAAAGAGTTTTGAAATCTTTGTCGGTTGTTCTCTTTAACCACAACTGAATCCCGATTACAATTTCATCGCATCTATTACAAGTTGAGCGAATATCAGATGCCTTCCCACTACATGCTGATGGTTAATCGACAAATGTTTAAAACCATGTCAAGATTTTGCGTTTCTTGTCGTAGCATAATTGCCATTATTTTTCCAAGTTTCGTTGTAATTTGTCTCTGTATCGATCACATTTTTGAATAGTGATAAAGGCTCTTCAGTCAGAAGGCTTTTTAGGAACTTTACTCAGATAAGACAACGACTGATTGAATTGAAGATACAAGCTTGCTTTTGAAGATAGCAGGCCAATTTTTGTAAACTCCTTCAGATTTTGCGAATTAATAGAGTGCGGCCCAGTAATTGTGTCGTTCAATTTAAGTTTAAGGAAAAATATTAATCTTTAAATTCTTCGTACTTTGATGTTTGACCGGAAAACGAATTTAATTTATTTTAGCAATGAAAGCGTTGTTGTAAGCTCGTTGAGCTTAACAATACGAATTTTTTTTTGCCTCAGATGTTGGATCTTCGGTAATTTTATTTACATTTTAGTAACGGTTTTCTTTGTTAAGATCACACAATAAGTTACAATGCGAAAAATATTTTTGTCAAAGGAAGTTATAAAATTGTTCAACTTAACGTTTTCTGCATACACTGCCAGCGTTGTAATTAGACTGCCAAATTTATTTTACGTATTTTAACTCATAAAGAAGTCTTTAGTGCTCTCTGTGCGCGTTAATGTTTCTGGATTGAGTCGCATGTTTTTATAATTTCTTTTCAATATTTGGAAATCAATTTTCAATATTTTCCACCGTTGATCAACTGAAAAAGTCTTCATCTTGAACCGCGGAGACATGATACAGCGTTCTTAATGAGTTAAGAGGAAACCGGTAAATGGCCCACCCGTTACGAACATATAAGTCCTTTTAGGAGACAACTTACAAATTATGCATGTACGCCACTGAAATAATGATATAATAAAACATGCATTCGCCAAGGCAAAACTTAAAATCCTAAAAAACAACAACAGCAAAAATGTTTTCCTCTAGAATCCAATTATATTATACAGACATTAAAAAGCCAAAACTAAAAAGGATTGAGAGTTTCTATTCTTCAATACATTCATAATCATAAATCCAATTAAAATTAATATCCAGTTTACCCTTCTAGCCCACCTTCCCATTACTAAAATATAACCCATATCGAGAACTCATACGAGTACATCTATTTTTCGAATTTTCATCATCAATTTAATGTTGTTAGCTTTCCAATTTTTCCAATTAAAAACCATAAAATAAAAATAAAAAATACAGTGAACCAAAAACTAAACCATCATACATACAAATGTCGAAAATTCGAAATGAACGCAAACCATAATTTAGGAAAATTATTATAATAGGAAAACAAGACAAAAGAAAAACAATGGTTTCCATAAATAGAGCAATATGAAATTATGAAAAAAACATAATAAGGAACATCAGAACATAAAAATAAATCCTGATTAAAGTGCTCACATCTACGTCTAGAATAAGTAAAAAAAAATCAATCATAGCATAAAACATGAATGTTTCGCAAATTCTTCTTCTGGCCATTTCATTAGAAAACACAACATATTTTTGGTACATATAATTTTATGTCTGCGTACATAAGACACATAAAAATTCTCGTAAATTTCAAATCAAACAACAAATATGAAATATCCTAGATTTCGTTGTGAGTTTGAGTATGTTGTGGCCAAAATACTTATGAAATGGTGGGGAGGGGGGATTAACATAGAAAATGAATCCGTATAATACAGTAGTGTAGGCTATCGATTTGTATGATATTCTAGGCCATAATCTAGTACATTTCGGTATTTAGTCACGAACTAGGGTTATTAGGTCAGAGTTGTGTGCAACATCAGCAGTATGTTTCTTATTTTCTTATCAGTGTGTTCTGCGAATTTATTTTATCTGGCAATTTGTATTCAATTTTCCATTTATTCATCAGGTTTTATTTAGAATATGCTTAGCTTATGAATTTTTCTGAACTTTGTCATCATGTTTTATTAGCTGAAAGATTGATCTATTATTTTATGGCAACACAAAATATACGTTGAGTACCGCTAAACAAAAATAAAAGAAATTCATTGAAATAAAGATGACACCGGTCGAAATTACCTTTCCATATGAACTTCCGTATTTTACTAGCTATAGCCGTTGGTATTTTGACAACCGCTTTCTGCGTACCTCTGTGCGCAGATCTAAGACTAATCACGATATTCTCATCGAGGATTTTTTCGTCATCGAAGTCCATAGTTATTGTGTGAAAGACCCGCTCCCTTTGTTGTTACCTCGTCAATATCCCATATCTCCAGTGTGCGCTCATCGGAATCGGCAAGAGTCGCAACCTCTAGTTTACCGTCAAGGTACGTCTCAATTTTACCGCGCATCGTATCAAGGTTGGCACTACCGCACGCCGACTTCTGTATTTTCAACAACAGATAACCCTTCTCGGTTTTACGGACCCGGGTCAAACTATTTCTGACACTCTCCAAGGAACGATCTATTTTTATACCTTTCAAAACCTCCGCGAGCGAAGCTGGACTAGTGGTTTTGATCATCAGTGTTGCGGGTCTCGGAGGTCTTTCGTGGCACTTCCTCGGTTTTCTCCCTGCCATCTGCCACTCACTTGTTACTTGCCTCAAACGAATCTCTTCAGAAATTTTGTTTCTGCCCAGTGTAGAAGATGTACCCATGCTTCGGCTTCCTTGGTCTTTAATATTTGAGCTCGAATACTTTGACTTCAAATTCCAAGCAAAATTGTTCAATGACCAGAAAAATTGTTTCCTCGTTCTCCCTTGCAATTAAACTTTTGTTGTCATAAATCGCTCAAATATCATCATTTCTTTCTTCCCATTACTCTGAAAAACTCATAAATCCGATTCATTCGCTACAAAGACGAAATTTTTAATGAATGAATTGTGCACCTGCACCAAAACTGCTCGAATCGATGCAAACTTAACCACCCAACAACTAACTTTGCTCCCACTGCTTGAGATTATCCGATGTTACATTTCGTATTTCCTTGGTTTTTTGGTGTCGACAAGGCAACGTGTTCCCGTTGCAAAATAATTCGTAGTCCATCTACTTCGCATAAATCATTGTTCATCAAACAACCATTAAACTCCGGCGTTACGGTACAGTTTGCCGATGCTCAATACCCATCTCATTGAAACTTTTCCAATTCTGCATGGACGAACATTGTCCGTTGTCTGATCGAAAATTGCGCACCATGTGTCCGCTCTCTTCGTCCTTTAAAGTATATTTTCTTTATTTTTTTCCGAAAAATTCAGTTTGGCAATTAACATGAAAATGGTCATATTAAGCATGACTGGTTGCATGACTTCCATGAGTTTTGGCATACACGTTGCAACATTATCGCGCATGCCTTTGTGAAACTGTAGGACCGCTGTTACAAGTAAATACATAATGTTTGCCTTCAATGTCTGCTCATAAGGTACATATTTTGAAGCAGCCGAATCTCAATTTATTATTTGCAGCAATAGACGCTTTTTGCATGTCGTCGAAATTGCACGTCTTGCCATTGAATTATTCTGTTTCCAAGTCTTAATATTCAACGCATAATCTGAATGCGCAATCGTTCGTTTTTGTAACTTCCACTACGTGAAATTTCTTTTTTTAACCAAATTCCACCACCTAACAATTTTTCAATGTTCATCCGATCGCCTTCTATTTTAATTCGCTTCGAAATTTGTAGCGAACAAACGAAACATTCACGCTTACCGTTGTATTGCGAGTTCATCTTTCCACCCGATGAAGAAATCGTAATAAACACTATTCCTTTCTTCTATCTCTTACACTCTTCTTGCAATTAAATGAGACCAATATAAACTGCCTAATACATTCAGGTATAATAAGAATGTGACTAAATTGGTTTTAAAACAAAGACCTGGAGATGAAATACCATCTGATTAAATTTTTAGTAAGTATGTATCTATCTAGATTGTTTAGGGCAGATTGGTCCATTCCTCCAAACTTCAAGGAAGTAGGAAATTGTATGGACTCTTTCAAGTATCTAAGCATCAAGTTTAATGAAGGAAGTCACTCAATACTGGAAGCAATGAATGAAAGAATGATTTCCGGTTAGGGGTCAAAATGTACACAGGGCCCGCCATCTTTTATTTCGGTATGTAAACATTGAATAACTGTGACATTTGTCAACCGATTGACTTGATTAGCCATGTTTTTGAAACGTCAGTCCAGTAAAATTTTAATCATAAACCGCATTATACCGAAACAACGCGCTGAAATGGTGACGCTGTACATTGAAAATAATCGTTCAGTTGTCTTAATTTAACGTGCATATGGTCGAAAATATCGTGGCCAACAGGCACCGTCTGACAACACTATGCGTCGTTTGGTCAACATGCCGTTAATCAACAATCAAGACGTTCCAATGAACTGGTTGGAGCGGTCAGAGAGAGCGTTGTCCAGAACCCAAAAGTGTCGTATCGTCGCCGCGCTAGCTACCTCCAATGACTTCACCAACCACAACAACAACAACATAATGATGACAAATATTTATAATTTATATTATATTTTTTCAATCCAAATAATATTTAGAGTAGATAACAAAATGCAGAGTAATAAAGTTGCAATAAAGAAATATTAGACCTCTGCATTTTTCCAATCTTAAAATTTTGTTTTTCATAACAAAATTTTCAATCAAATCATTTCCCACGATAAATGATGCAACCCATACAGTTCCTCATGTTTAAATTTCACGAATAGTTCAACTGATTAATCGGTCTAGAAACACTTCAAAAGTTCAGCGCAAAAATCTACCTCCAAAATTCAACTATAGAAATTCCTAATGTCTCTATTCCTTAAAATTTCTCTAACATCACTACTCAAGTATTTTCAATAGAGCCTTGAACTAAACAAATTTTTAATATTTCCGTGGATGCTAAAATGATGAAATATACATTAAACCCATCAAAATTCAGGAAGGTTTAATCATCGCTGAAGGAATATACAACGCATATAATGGTTTATCTCCTATGGAAGTTATCAATTTCTCTAATCAATCTAAAGAATTTGTAATCGAACAACCATTACAAACCGAATCTCTAAATAATTATAAGGTCGAGTTAAATTATTCATTCTCTTCGGAAGAAAATATTGAAAATCCTATTTCTAATTTAACTAGAACCGATTACCTTTACGGTGTAGAAAAAAGGAAATTCTAAAGTTATGCAATGCATACAAAATATCTCTTCCAACAAGAAAAACAAAAATTGTCTTTTATAAATCAAGTAAAACATAAAATACAATTAAATAATGAAAAACCAATATTCGTAAAAAGTTATCACTATCCAGAAATTCGTTTACCAAACATTACGGAAATTTTAGATAAGCTTCGTAAGTGTATGTATTTCACAACATTAGACCTATAGCATCAGGTTTTCACCAAATCGAACTTGAACATAATGACATTCCCAAAACAGCATTCACTGTTGACTACGGTCATTACGAATACGTAAGAACGCCATTCGGTTTAAAAAATGCACCATCTACTTTTTAAAGTGTAGTGGACAATGTATTAAACGAACTTGAAGGCAGAATTTGTCTTCGCGATATGGATAATATTATTATCGTTTTTAGCACGTCTTCAAGAACACCTTCACTGCCTCAAACAAGTATTAGACACGTAAGTCAAGCAAATTTAAAAATACAGTTGGATAAATGCGAACTTTTTCATAGAGAAATAGCCTTCTTAGGACTTGTAATAAAAACCGACAGAGTCAAACCAAACCCAGATAAAATTAAAGCAATTCAAAATTTTCCTATTCCCAAAACTGAAAAACAAATAAGAAGTTTCCTTGGATTATAAGGGTTACTACAAAAAATTCATTAAGGACTTCGCTAATATTACAAAACCTTTAACAACTTGTCTTCGGAAAAACGAAAAGATAACTTTGAATGAAAATTACATCAACTGTTTTGAATATTGTAAACAATTATTAATAGAAGATGCAATACTTTATTATCCTGACTTCTCAAAACAATTTATCCTCATTACCGATGCTTCAAATGTAGCACTAGAGGCAGTACTAAGCCAAGGCGTAATAGGTCAAGATAAACCTATATGCTATGCTTCCCGTACCTTAACGGTAACTGAACAAAATTATTCAACCATTGATAAAGAATTACTTGCCATAGTTTGGGCATGTAAATTCTTCCGACCATACTTATTCGGACGAAAATTTCAGATCATAACGGATCATAAACTCCTCACATGGCTCTTTAGTTTAAAAGAACCTACCAGTTAATTGATACGTTGTCGTCTCAAATTAGACGAGTTTGATTACGAGATCAATTATAAAAAAAGGATCTAAAAACACTAATGCTAATGCATTATCCCGGGTTACCTTAGAAAACGAAATTAATACAAATTTGGGGGATGTAACACTATATTCTAGCGATTCCCAAAATGATATTGGAAACAATATCAATAATTTACGACGAGACTCAACACCTACAGCTGATTGTAGTATTAATGAATTTAATAATCAAGTTATATTAGAATTCGATTCCAAAAGAACACAACTGGATGTTCAATTTAAAATTCTTCATATGAAAAAAAACGATGAACAGTACATCACCGTGACTTCAATGACAATGTACTGAGACAAATATTCAAAGACTATATACGACCAAATACACTAATTGGACTGATGTGTAATTCAATAATTACCGAAAAAATAAATCGACCGTACAGACAAGAATTTAACAATAGTAACATAAAATTGGTAAAAAGCAATTTGTTATTAAAAGACATAGAGGACGAAATAGAACAAAAGCATTTAATTTTAAATTATAATCATCATCCAAATGATCATAGAGGTATTTGGGAAACAGTAACCCAATTAAAAATAACCATTTACTTCCCTATTATGAGGAACATAGTAAATGCAATTATAAATAAATACGAAGTTTGCCAGTCAATGAAATATAACAGAAATCATCAGAAAATTAAATTCGAAAAAACTGAAGACCCTTCTCGACCTTTCGAAATAGTACATATAGACATATATTCTATTAACAATAAAACTTACCTAACAATTTTAGTCAAATTTTCTAAAACCCAAGCATTACCTTTACCGAAACGGGACAATCAAGACGTAATAAAACAATTTCAAGTATACATATCTCATCACGGAATCCCAGAAAAATTAGTCACTGACAACGGAGTTGAATTCGTAGCATACATCTTTAATAAAATCAAACGTATATTACAGGTTGCTGATCCAATCAACAACATGACTGACAATAACTGATTAAGCCGACAATAATGGTGTATTATCAATCCAAACCGGAAAGGCAAGAGTAAGAGATTCATACTCCCGAATTCTCCATATAATAAATTTGGATAACTACGAGTACAACATAGTAAATATAGGAAAAACCATAAATTCCCTTAAAGAAAAGATACGAATTCAGAAAGAACCCTTTTTAGAGAACAATTAAAAATTACACGTAACAAATTTAAGAACCTTGCAGATAATTTCTATCTTTTAAACCCATTAAAACAAGAACAAAACGCGAACTTATTAACGGATTAAGAAACATAATTAAAGCAATTATAGGAAATTTAGATCAGGGCGATTATGAGGAAATAGGAAGAAATTTAGAAAGGATAAATCGCAACGAAGAATTATTAGAGAAACAAAAAAACAAGCAAATAAGGCTTAATCAAGGTATGATAGATAGATTTAATGAAATTCAAAAATTTGTCGGCGATGAAAATAAAAAGGTAGCATTTAACATTAGAACTTTAGAAAATATAACTCATAATTCGATAACATTAATGCAGGTCAATCAAAATTTAAACAGTATAAATAATAATATAGAAGTTATAAATGAACATATATTAAATGTAGAAGATGCAATAAGTTTATCAAAACAAGAAACAATTTCACGACACATACTCAGTAATCAAGAAATCAATATTATCAAAACTGAATTAATCAAATATAACGTAGAATTGTCCACATCCAAGCATATTTTAATAACTCCCAATTAATATATTCCATAAAAATACATACCTTTTATCCACAATTTTACGACCATTATAATCTATATCCATTACCTATAAATTATTCTTATACAATTGAAATTCCTTATCCCAACATAATACTAAGTGAACATAGCTATTATTTCTTGATGAACCAGTGCACTGACATAGAAGGAATCAAATATTGCCAAAATAAGGAAATTACGAAAATCACAAGCTGTCATCATTCAAAACATCCCAACAAAATGCTCGTTAATTCAAAGGGTAATCACAAAAGGTAAAGGAAATAACACCAGGAAATATTTACATACAATCAAAAAAAGAAGTAACTCTTCAAACAACATGCAGACAAAATCTCTATCAAAATCGTTCTGTTTAATGTTACGGAACACTATTTAACATCACTTCAATACGAATACAAGAAACTGTACAATAATTGCAACCATATAATGATATAAACATAACAAACATTTTTAAAGAAGTCAACATACGAGAACTTCGCGAAAAAACTATGCAAAATATAGGAGAAGATATTCATCACTATACAATAGAACATCTCACCAACATTACCATAATTATAAATTCTATATAATTATTATCGTAACCATTAGAATCGCAGTATACATAAACACAAGAAGAAAATGCTGTCAAAAGAATACAAATATCAATATCGAAGTAAAGGATCCAACAATTCCTGTCTACCAAAAACCGAAGCGGTTATGGTCGACTCTTAGAAGGGAGGAGTTACGTCCGATGACTTGAGCAACCACAACAACAACATAATGATGACAAATAATATTTATATTATATTTTTTCAATCTAAATAATATTTAGAGTAGATAACAAAATGCAGAATAATAAAGTTGCAATAAAGAAATATTGGATCTCTGCATTTTTCCAATCTCTTATTTTGTTTTCCATAACAAAATTTTCAATCAAATCTCATCGTATTTTGTTATATTTGCTTTGTATAATTTTAATATTAAGACCAAAATCAAAATTGTAACGACAGATTATTAGTAGGGTTGAAAGTGAACACATTAAATAAAACTATCTAAAAATAAATTAAAAGGTTTTATTCAAGTCTTTTAAATATTAAAATCCAATTTTCAAGGATGATTTGCAGTTGTTTCCGTATTTAAAGTGCAATTATCACAAAGAATATTGCCGACATATCGTCGACGTCGCATGGAATACGGTCAAACAGTCGCTCGAATGGTTGACACTGAACCTGGCGGCCTATTTGGGAAATCGATTCGAATTGCTTTTCGATTCGATTGATCAATTCGATTCGAACATGATTTGGTATTTGGGAATTCGATCGAAAATAAAAACTTACACTGTCAATTAAAGACTAGGTAAAATATTTTCAATCATTATACCTATAATAATAATTTAAATCTTGGTGATATTTTGACGTTTAATTGCAATTATATTTTTTGTTTGCTTTTTTCCAAATATCGGAGATCGAATTGGCGGCCCGTGATTGTTTAATCGTGCTCAAATTTCATCCCAGAGCCGCTCATTTGATACTTGTGCATCTGTTGTTTAAAGTTAGGCCTTTTGCGAAGTCCGCATGTTCTTCCATAAACGTGGCCAAAATGTCAAATTAGTTTCAGAGGCCCTATTTGCGAATCCGTTTCGAACGAACATTCGATTCGAACGATAAATTCGAATCGAATATGATTTGGTATTTGTGAATACGAACGTAAATAAAAATGTACACTGTAAATTAAACAGCAGGGAAATTTTAATTTATGGTTATAACTGTTCGAAAAATACCCGCCTTGGTCATGGAATTTTGACGTTTGACGACCAAAACAAAAATTTTATTTTTTTGCAAACAACACACATTAATGTCAATTTGATTTGTAATTAATATTTTCAATATTATAACATTAAATAAAAAATATTAAATCATAATAATAAAAAAAATATTTCGGAGTATTTTATTATGTTAAAAGTTTAAAATATATCAGCATTCTCAGCCGAGTTTTTTGCTTTTGTATTGTAATTTTCGTTTAGTGTATGTTTCAAATTGTCAATAGTAATTCCTAAATTTTTTTTAGATAATTTTTTTTCATTTAATAAAAATTATACTAAAATAATAAATAAATTTGTTTGAAACTTGCCTTAACAACTTACCAAAATATTTTACACCAATAAAATAACAGTACATATTAATTTATTATAGAGAATCGTAATTATTCTTTGGATTCGTCAATAAAATTATCAACGAAGAAAAATTCGTTCATGAACGAACAATTCTTGTTCGAAAACGGATTGCGCGATAAGGGTAATTTTCGTTCGTTTCATGATTATTCGTTTTCGTTTTTTACTTTGTGACATTCGATTAGATCAATACGTTTTCGAATTCACAAATACCGATCATTCGAAAACGTCTTTCGTTTATTCGAATTCGAATTCTCAAATAGGGACCCTAATTTATGGAAGCAAATTTTGCTGGTCCACGAGGTTTATTCCACACTCTTTGGCGGCGTTAATAAGCATAACTCCCGCATTTGTGGGACAGAGACTCCACACGAGATCCATGAAACGCCAATGCATGACCAAAAAGTGTCTGTTTGGCCCGGCGTTTGCGCCATAACCATCATTGAGCCATATTTTTTCAGAGAGAACGAAACAGTAAATGGAACAATGGAGATCGATATCAGTGATTGCTGGCACATTACGTCTGCCCGAAAATGCGTGAGAAAGGTCTTGACGGTTACTGGTTTCAACAAGTCGGTGCGACATGCCACACTGTAATTTGAACGATTCAGTTTCTGCAACGAAAATTACCCTGTACGTCTGATGTCAAAAAGGTGACATTGGCTGGCCACCCAGATTCGACCCCTACGCACTTCTTTTTGTTGGTTGAAAATAAAAGTGTACGCCAGCAAGCTTCAGACCATTAATGAGCTCAAGGCAAACATTCGTGCCGAAATCATCGCTATACCGTCCGAGATGGTCGAAAAGGTATAGAAAAACGCAGTAAAAATAGCACGGTTTGCTTTGGCCATTAAACGCGGTCATTTAATTGATGTTGTATTCAAAAGCTATAGTCCAAATAAATTGTAAAGGACCAAAATGAATAAAAATATACCGCATAATAGAAATCGGTTGTTTTTTTCTTCAAATGTATTTCAATGTTTACATACCGACCATAAAAGATGGCGCACCCGTTAGTTATATTGAATCGTGACAAAGAGAAAATTTATTAAAATTGCTAATGTTTTTGCATGACACTGAATGAGTACAAAATTGTATTTTACTCTCAATTAAACAAAACAGAGAGCATACAATTATTTTTTATATATTTTTTGGCGTTAATAGTTGTGAGTGTATAAATATAATTTTGTCATGAAAAAAACTTACGACTGAAGAACATGCATAACGCTACTCGCATACAACTTTACTGCAGTGGTGCATTCATACATGAGAGTTATAGACAGTTTTGATGGTGTTTTTTAAATAGGAAATTGGGGAATAGGAATAGGAATGGGAATAGGAAATTGGGGAAAGAGTTTACATATAAATTCTATTTAAATACATTTTTTCAAGCATACTAAGGTAAAAAGTCGATGATATTTTTTTTTTGTTAAAATAGAATAAAATTGGGAACAACTTTCGCTGAAAATTTCGCTATGGAACAATTTTTCCCAATTTACAACTAATCACATCAAACTTTTTTTTCTCAGTATGTCAGAAAACATTGATTTATAGACAAAAGCTATGTTAAATCTTTCCCCAGTTCCCTATTCCCAGGGAATTACCAGAATAGGGCTACTGGACTGAATAAACTTGTTCTATAGTTGAAAACATAGTAAACTGAGTAAGTATTTTTGCCAGTTGGAAATGTCGAAAATTTCATTACAAATAGTAAAATGAGAGGGTTCTTATACGATTTGTCGAAGATTAGTAAATTTATCAACATATCTTAAAATTGGATTTAAACCTTAGGGTAAAACACTCAATATAGTTTATTCTATTATTCTAAAAAAATCAATAAATGTAGTTGTAGCGTTTAGATGACCAAACTTAAACATATAACTAGAATAGTTTTCAAAGTCTATCGTAATCGTACATTTATTCCGGCCGAAATAAGAACTTTTATATTATCAGATTCAGATTTATTACATAATGATGCTCATATACATCCACATTAAAAAGCAATAAATAAACTTTAATTTGCTAACCCATGTCAAAAGTCTCGCTTGTATATTGCTACGCCAAGGGATCAAGTAGTCAAATTAGATGGAAAATTATTTTAAGTCCGCAGTAATTTTAGCCATAAATCGGAAAAGATAAAAATGAATGTAGACCGTCATTGCGACATAAAAATATATTGCAAAATATATCCAGTGACATAAATAATTTATTTAAATACGAATTTTTTTTATAACTCTACGACTGTTTCTTTTTTGTTTTCTTGGTCGATTTTATTACAGGCAAATCCTTTTTGCCGAACAGTCGATCAAAAATTGTATACATTAAAATCGTGAATAGGATAAATGCTACCAAAAAAGTACCGAATACGTCCCACATGAAATACTGGAAGAAATTTAATTGTCTAGCGTACGATTTTAGATGGTCAGCTCCTTTATGCCGAACGACATATTCGATCCAGTAAATGGCCTCGTCTAACGGATCGACCAAACTATCTTGGAATATAAATGATAATGCTTTGGCTTTTTGACGATACGTATCATTTGTGATTAACTCGTTTATTTTTTCACTCAAGCTGGACTCTGTGATTTTGTTTAAATCCAATCCTAATGCGTACCCAGCGATATACCCTTTTTGCAAATTTTTTCGTTGATCACCGTAAAATGGTGTGATCAGTAATGGGACGCCGTGATATAGAGATTCTTGTAGTCCAAACATACCACCATGCGAAATGAACAGTTTGACATTTGGATGGGCTAGAATCTCTTTTTGTGGCAACCAAGTCTTAATCATTATGTTAGATGGTAAACCTTCAAAATTTGAGTCCCATTTCCATAAAATGCGTTGTTTCAATTTCATAAAAGTTCGGACTAATATTTCGATTGTCGCTTTTGGTGCTTTCGACGGTACTATAAACGAACCCCAGCTAAAGTAAATGACCCCATGCTCGGCTTCATCTAAAAATTTTTTAATATCTGCTGGTAATGGTTTTAATTTTTTACGAAGCGATAATCCACCAATATCTATCATTCCCGGTAATTTTGGACGCGGATGATCGAATGCAAGATGAGTATTTGCCATAATTACAGCTTTTGAATCATCAATTTCTTCAACGGTAGGTAATTTTTGTCCACCTCGTTCTAAGTGGTCGAATGCCTCGCGAGCAATTTTATTTTGTTGCGGCAAATAAAATGTAGCACGAACTATTAAATCAAAAAGGGACAGCAGCATATTCTGAATACGCTCCACAAATGTCATCCGATCGGTGAACACACTAAAATGATGCGGTACAAACGAGTACGGTGAACGTAATCCCATCGAATGATCCTCATAATCGGAATATCCAATAGAATTGATCGAAATGAGCGGTGCACGATATTTGTGTGCAAACATTAGAAAACTTTCTTGGAAAAATTGTTCCGATATTACCAAATCAAACTCGTGACTTTCATCCATTATAAAATCCCGTACCGGTTTTGATTGCAAACTGTATCGGCTTATCATTAAACTGAAGCCCCAAACACGAAAATGATTTTTTATTATGGATTGGTCGTGCTCTTCAAAAATTTGTTCGGGCGGCACTGTACAAAACGAAAAACAGAATTGATTAGTATTTTTTTTTTTTTTATTAGCAAAATAATCGTAGACCGAACGGGTCATTGTACTTACATAGCGCTTCAAAATTAAACGGTGGATCAATTAAAATTTCTGTGTAATTTTTCACATTTGGTTTAGCGTCCAATGAGATTCCAGTGACACACGTGATATGATGACCACGTTCTAATAGGCCATGGATTATAGTGTCAAACATTAAAAAATGACTTTTTCCTGGAAATGGTGTTAACAACAATATTTTGTAACCATGCACAGCGCTCAAAATTCCCAATGTTAGAAAACCTACGCATATTGACCAATTTAATATCTATTTAGAGAAATAAAAAGTCAAACACATTAATTAAGATCACGTAAACTGAATGCCAAGTCGTTCATCGTCTAATCACCATTTTGTATTAAAATTATTATTTTCTTATAATGTGCCACATAAATTTTTATTTAGGTGGAGACATTTACACAAATCTTAGATTATGACGAATACAAAAAATGCACAAAATTGAATGAAACTTCTCCGGTTTTTAATTGCTAATCACAGAAACTATAAATTAAATCACAGAACACGAAACTAACTAATTCACGATACGCGTTATTACGATGTTATCAATAATAAATGTAAATGTTTTGACTTTTATGCTACGAATGGCGAACGTAAATAAGAATTGCTTCTTGTTTATGTTTTGAGAGAGAACAAGCGACTCAACTTTGAAATAAGACGAAACACTACAGAGAGTACCGATTTTGTAAGTGTGTTTATCTTGTGCTTTATTTAGTGTATGTGATGTATTAATTTAATTGTAGCCGAATGTTGACTGTAAAATATAATTTATATACAGTGATAAAATTACAGATGACATACGGCTAACGTTGATTGTTTGTCACAAATCTAGGGTCGATTATGTAGCCATTATGATTTCGACTTTTGACGCAAAATTATTTCGACATGTTTTCTGAAAAGTTCAACCATCATTGAATAAAACATCTGACATAAACCGAGAATTCCAAACCCCTAAATGAATCTCATAGCCTTTGTCCAGTTGAAATCAATCTTTAAAACCAAAATGTGAAAAATGACATTCCAGCCACAACGTATTCTTCATAAGCCAGCCATTCAATAATTACAACAACTTCTACAAAACAAGCAAGCAAATCAGCAACTTTATCCTAAATACCTGCCTGTTCAACAAAAAAAATCCAAATGCTAACCCAAAAACACCAATTCGGATCCAAAATACTTTCAACAAACGGCCTCCAGTCCTCAATAAGTGAAACCACCGCCATCAACAAACCCCTCGGCGCAAAACGAAAGAATCACTCTACAGTATCTCATATTGTAAACTAAACATCCATCCACAACCATCCTCATCAGGTACCGCAATTTCAGCGAACACATGATCGCGATGACACAAAAGTACTAACCACAAAGCTAAGTGAAAAAGAGACCAACCAAATGGCTTCAAACATGACTCTAATGCTCCACCACCACTTCAAGCACAATCCAACAAAAATAGTATTTGAATTTTTTACAAATGAATTACAAATTTGTTAGAAAATTTTTAACAGGTCCCGTCCCGTTATGCTACAGTTCGTGTGTGGGCTAGCATTAGACAATAATACACTTTTCGTATTTTTGTTAATATTTATTGTATCGTACTGGGGGCGATACTAGAAGTTTTTACAAAATAAACTACAATATATTGGAATAGTTCAAACCTGAAAATTTTCCCCGAAGGAATGAAGCTCTTAATTACCCAGCTCTAACTACCCCCAATTAAGATGAAACAGCTAATTGAGTGCGTGAAATGGTTACACTTGAAAATATTGCAATTCATTCACAAAAAATCGATCATAATGCATCGAACTTCTCTCCTATGCAAGTAATATGCAGCCCTGCAATTATTACAACAGCCCACACCAACAAAATTTGATCATAATCGTAATGCATCGAATTACCTACTTACACAGGACTTTTGAAGGAAGCTCGATCAATTTTGATCAATTGTGAGGGTAGGCTAGGTTGTTGTAATAAATTCAAGGCTATCTATTTCCAATTGCTGTGTACCTATTTCATCTTCATTGAGGGTAGAGAGATCTGAGTAATTGAGAGCGTGGTGGGATAAAAATACGGTATTTAAATAATTTCACCCCTTAGGGGTAGTTTTTTGTGAGTTGAGCTATACCACGGTATTGTCATTAATTTGTAAAAAAAAATACAGTACCAGGTACCACCTCCAGTACGAATCAACAAACATTAACTGAAATGCCAAAAGCATCGTTTAACAAAAAGTATGGTCTTAGAAGAATTGGTGGGTAGGTTCGCCACTGCGCATAGAAGCCATAACAGAGTTTCCCCAACCCGCAAGTCAATTAAATCGATTCAGAAATTCGTTGGGATGGAGAACTTTTACCATCGGTTTATTCTACAATTAGCTGAATTTCTTCAACCGATTCACGCGCAGTTTAGCACTATTATCAAAGAAACCCAAAACAGCCAATAATTTCGATTGGCCTGATGAAGGCATAAACTCATTTATTAACGTTAAACGAGCGTTTTCAATCTTCGAAGACGGAACGCAGTCCACGTCAAAGCCAACATTTAGATTAGATATCCGAATTTAAAACGGATATTCCCCACATTTCAGACAAACATAATGTGGTCGCAGACACTTTGCCACGCTCGAGCGGCCCACAAGAGGCCTCCATCAGCGAAATTCCAAATATTCATAAAATATCAGAATTACAACCTACGGACGAAGAATTAAAAACCCTGATAAATAGAAATATTTCAGAAAATAAATTAATTAAAAATTAACTAATCAATTAATGGCAACGAACTCTATTGTGAAATATCCACAGATAATCAACGAGTTTACATTCCTCAATCATTACGACGTGTAGTTCTTGAAAAATTACACACATACACATGGATATAGTTGGTCCGTTATCACGATCGAATAATATGACGACTGCAGCAATTGCGAACACGTTTGCCGAGCAATACGTATCAAGATTCAATGTCCCTCTGCAATACAAAAATGCTGGACTCGCAAAGAATCCGCACCACACCATGCCATCCTCAGACGAATGGTATGGTAAAGCATTTTCACAAAACACTAAAAATTTCACTTGAATCCCGAGGAAACACTAATTACACTGTGCTAGTTGAAAAATGTGACAAGCTGGGTACCCGGGGGGTAAACCCAATTCGACTACGCTGAGTTCAATGATGCTAGTCCCATTTTACAGTTAGTCCCCATTTTTGAAATATTGCATTCGACATGTTTTGGCCCTGAGTCAAAATATACCCTCATTTTCACGTTGATAGCTCTTGAACCATTAAGATTTTTGTTATACTTTCTTCAGCAAAGTTGTTGCGCAAGTCAAGACCAACAATTTTTCCGAACATAGCAAGACCGAAAAACCACATCAATCTTTTTTTGCTTTTCATTTCGAAGAAAAACACTGTTTTTAACATTTTTAATCATTTTGTTGAACTTAAATCGAGTAGAATTGATCGAATAAACATCGCATCGACAAATATAGATACAATAGAAACTATTTAAAAGAAAGCTAAATCGATTCAGTTGATTTTATGGTGATTTTTCCTAAAAAAAAAATCCTAAAAAATTAACATTTTTCTTCTCTTTGACAAAACAATGGCGTGCCGTTGCGATAGTAGATAAAAATCCTGGATTTTTCCATCCCATCGTTTTAACCAATTACATCACGTAAATTATCACTTTGAACGGCAGTCCAAACGAGTGACGTAAGCACCTACTGTGCTGGAAATCGAACTCGTATATATACAGTAGTGGGAAAAAAATTGGGCAAACGTATTTTATTGCAAATTGGAGTCTTTTTTGCTAAAATTACAAAACTTTTGAACGCAATTGGCTTATTATTTCATTTTAAATACATGTATGACGTAATTTGTTGAAAAAAAATGTACCTGCAATTTAGGGGAGAAACCCTGAAAAATGCCAAAATATTCAAAATACGGTGATTGGAGTTAAAGTAATGGAATAAATTAAACACTTACTTTTTAATTTTTTTTTTTGTTTTTTATTGATTTATAGAAGTTCTATCTTTAATATTAATATTTTGGTGGACTGCCTTTTGTTTTTATTACACCGGTACAACCCCGCAACTGATGTGCAAAAAAATTGGTCAAGCAATTATTTTATTTTAAGCCGATCGTTCTTGGCCGACATTAGCGTGCAAATGTTTTATTGCCTGTAATTTATTTTTTGAGCATAAATAGTGCATATTTTGTCAGATTAAGTTATTCAGTAAATGAACCTAGTCAAATAAAGAATAAAGTGCAATTTTAGTTTAAAAAAAATGGGAAAAGTTAGTGAGCAGTGTAAAAGCAGTATGTTGGTTTGGGCGCGTGAAAATTTAACCACGCGTAAAATATCAAAAAGATTAAATATTCCTAAAACTACTGTCGCGTGGAATATTAAAAAATTGCGAGAGATGGGCAGTACACAAAGAAAGAAAGGCTCTGGAAGGCCCAGAAAGACAACGCCAGTGGAAGATCCTTTCATAATATTACAATGTCGTCGGAACCGTTTTAAAACTTCATCGGACATACGACGGGATGTTGAGCGAGCAACAGGAAAAGAAATTTCAGCCAGCTTAGTGAAAAAAAGACTTGTTAAAGCTGGTTCGAGAGCACACCAGTCCAGAAGTCTGAGTTCACATTACTAGTGAAAAAACAACATTTTCTATGGGCCCAGGAGCATGTTTCTTGGGCTTCAGAGAAGTGGAATGATATAATTTTCCCCAATGAATCAAAATTCAAGCTGTATGTTGGAAACAGAAAAATTCTCGTACGAAAAAAACCCAGCGAGAGGCTTGGCAACGAATGCCTTTTAAGAGTTTCACCAAAAAATGAAGGAGTTATGGTCTGGAGATGCTTTTGTGGAAATGACCGGTCGATTGTGCTTCCTTAGTTCCAACATTACAGCAGCTGTTC
Source organism: Nephrotoma appendiculata (assembly GCA_947310385.1). NCBI lineage: Eukaryota > Metazoa > Arthropoda > Insecta > Diptera > Tipulidae > Nephrotoma > Nephrotoma appendiculata. The sequence goes on along the minus strand of OX371223.1, from coordinate 246,677,441 downwards.
ATCTGCAGGTCCTACACAACGAATTTGAGCCTTCTATGTTAAAGCTTTTTGGCGAGACTTGCAAATTTATTTTTCAACAGGACAAATTTACGTGCCATACCGCCAACGATTTGCGTTATTAAATTTGAACTGTAGATGGAAAAATTGGCTTTCAGATAAACATAAATAATTTGTTAAAAACTTGTTTTTTTTCTTATCTTTTCATTTAAAGGTAAAAAAGTAGTTCGAAGAAAGAAGTATCGATGTGTTGAGCTGGCCCCCGTATAGTCCAGACTTAAATCCCATTGAAAATATTTGGTCTATAATGATGCTAGAAGTAGCAAGATTGCGCCCAGAATCGATTCAATATTTAAAAAGTTTGTTGATGACGATTTGGGAATCCATACCTCCTACGACTTTGAAAAATTTATCAAATTCAATGAATCGGAGGTGTATCGCTGTAATAAGAGCAAATGGCGGTGCACCAAAATATTAATACTAAAGATAGAACTTCTATAAATCAATAAAAAACAAAAAAAAAATTAAAAAGTAAGTGTTTAATTTATTCCATTACTTTAACTCCAATCACCGTATTTTGAATATTTTGGCATTTTTCAGGGTTTCTCCCCTAAATTGCAGGTACATTTTTTTCAACAAATTACATCATACATGTATTTAAAATGAAATAATAAGCCAATTGCGTTCAAAAGTTTTGTAATTTAGCAAAAAAGACTCCAATTTGCAATAAAATACGTTTGCCCAATTTTTTTCCCACTACTGTATATATACGAGTTCGATTTCCAGCACAGTAGGTGCTTACGTCACTCGTTTGGACTGCCGTTCAAAGTGATAATTTACGTGATGTAATTGGTTAAAACGATGGGATGGAAAAATCCAGGATTTTTATCCACTATCGCAACGGCACGCCATTGTTTTGTCAAAGAGAAGAAAAATGTTAATTTTTTAGGATTTTTTTTTTAGGAAAAATCACCATAAAATCAACTGAATCGATTTAGCTTTCTTTTAAATAGTTTCTATTGTATCTATATTTGTCAATGCGATGTTTATTCGATCGATTCTACTCGATTTAAATTTAACAAAATGATTAAAAATGATAAAAACAGTGTTTTTCGTCGAAATGAAAAGCAAAAAAAAATTAGATGTTGTTTTTCGGTCTTGCTATGTTCGGCAAAGTTGTTGGTTTTGACCTGCGCCACAACTTTGCTGAAGAAAGTATAACGAAAATCTTAATGGTTCAAGAGGCTATCAACGTGAAAATGAAGCTATATTTGGACTCAGAGCCAAAACATGTCGAATGCGATATCTCAAAAATGGGGACTAACTGTAAAATGGGACTAGCACCGTTGAATTCAGCATACTCGAATTAGGTTTGCCCCGCTTGCCGCGAAAAAAAAGTTTGCAATTCAAGCACAGTGTTATTGGTGCTCTGAGTTACCAATAATTTTGCTGGGCTTCAGAGCATGTGTAAGAGGACTTTATATTTAGTAGTCCAGCGGACTTAGTGTATGGCCAAAGCCTCAGAAAATTCAGTATATAGAATATATTTTTTAACTGTAATTAGTTAGTAAAAATCTTTGGTCGGGTCAAAACCCCAAAATTAACATTTTGAAATATAATTTTAAATTATTATTAGAAACTTTATAAAAATTATAATTTTTGGAACAATAATAAAATTAAATTAAAAATTAACATTAAATTTAAATTTTGAGTTTTAAATTTAATTTTTTAATAGTTTAACCCGAATCGGTTTTCTCTTACTGGCAACAGTAGGAGAACAAATGTTGCTATAGTGATAGTAACTGAAACAAACCGGCAAATATTATAAGCAGGTGATTTTAAAGTAGACTTAGAAAGCGATGCAGCACTCATCGTCCGTTCAAGAGAAGCTTCATTTGGAAAATGGATCATGTAGATATAGCTGAAGGATTTCTCAGTGATCATCGTTGTATCATGTTCGAAGTTGATATCGCCTTTACATGGTGGCATAATCAGCCTAGGACACAGCTTAATGATTGGAGTTTTGATAGTTCAGAAAACGGATGTCTACGCTCCGTAACTCATCGGCACATATTATAGCAACTAACACTACAATGTCAGCGGACCTATTGCAGGAGTGATGAATGCATGTAATGAAGTATTGCAGCTCCACGGCTATAAAAACAGAAAAGCCGTATACTGGTAAATGCAGAGATTGCAGAACTCCAAAAAGCTTGCACTGGCTAAGATAACCCTAAGAAAAGCGATTGGGCGCTCTAAAGCAACCAGCATGCTAGAATAGCATGATAATGCAGCGGTAAAATGCATTTCCGTATGACTCAGTAGACATAGGCTAGAGCTGACCTCAAAAGATGAGTTCTCACGAATCCAGAATTCTTCTAATCAGTGTAAATTCCAGGATAAATGTTATCAATATTCTAAGATGTCATCAAACGGCTTTATGTTAAAAATGTTAGCATTTACAAAAAAAAAACAGATTTAAAATATTTTAATAAATTTAAAAAATTAAACCAACACCGTCCAAGGTATTGAAGAATGTCGTAAAGTTAGGTAGCTGAAGCACCTTATTACTCAGAACTACCGACGTGGCACTGTCTGCAGTACCAGTTTTGTTATATAATCATGTGGCATATCGCTTGAAAGGTTTTGGAAAAGTTACAATTTTATTATCCTCGGTTTAGTTTAAAAATCCACCTTATAGCGCTGCTCATGTTTTTTCGCCAACTTTCTACAGCGAAAATCGAATTTATTTCGAACTCGCGCTTCTTATAACGAGTGGTGGGTATGGTAACATTTGAAATGTGCTTCTGAAGAAATAGTCATCATTTTTCTACAATTAGTAGCTGATCTATTTAATGTGGTGTTGCAAAGTGGTGTACACCCCAGTTGTCTTAACCTCTTGCGCTATCAATTAGTTAGAAAAAATGTGTAAACATCCACTCTTTATTCATCCCAGAATTCTTTGTGGAATTATTGTTTACGAAGCAAGTCGGAGCAAATTAAAACCTCTCCAAATCATGCAAAACAAAAGTGTGAAAGCTATTTTGAAGCTGCGATCCGCTCGAAACGCGACTCCTATAAACTCAAGTTTTTTTTTCTTCCTATAGGGAGCGAGGCGTTCACCTGATGTAATCCAATCATATAAATACTCCCACAAATATCGGTTTTTAAATTCCTATAAAGAGAAATTAAATTTCCATTTTCCAGAATGTACATTGCAAAGCGACCGGAGCCGACCCGCCTGATATAACCCGATCCTAAACTCCCGCTCTTCTATCAATTTTTAAATTCTTGTAAACTAAAATTAAATTTCCCCTATATGTAATAAAACTGAAATAAAATAATTGAAATAACTAGAATTTTTTTTATTTTTATAAAAGCCGGGTTTTGGGGGTCTTAAGTTATAAAATGATTTAAAATAATCTGAAAAGCGTTTGTGTTTCGAAAAAAGAAAATATTTTTTCGCATTTGGGTTAATTGTCATTTAAGACCATTTGGGCCATTTAGGGTCACTTGGGATCATTGAAAACTACTTGAGGTCATTTTCGGATATTTTCATGGCCACATTCGTATTCAACACACTAAAATACCTTATTATACCGATTTTCAGAATTTTTGGAGGTAGGACCTATTCGGAAGAAAACCGAGAGAAATTTTTACGTCCTATTGACGAACTCATATTCTTAAGATAAAAAAGGTTTAATTAAATCTATATATGTGTATATAAATTTAATGTAAAAAATGTATGTGCGCGCATCAGTTGAGAATGGCTGAACCGATTTGGCTCAATCTTTTTTTATTGTGTTCGCAATTGCCGGGAGGAGATGGTTCTTACGAAAGAAAATTTTGAAAAAATCAACCGGAAAAGTCGAAAACTCCGAAAAATCGATTAAAAATCTTTTTTATATGAGTTTTGTATGTACATTTTTATGAGACAGGTGGTGCAATGGTTAAAGCTTCGGTGCTTGAGCTAGGAGGTACTGGATTCGAACCTCACCGGAGGCTGCAATTAGTATTTTGTTTTTATCCAATCTATTTGTTTAATCTATTTATTTTTTCTATCTAAAAATCCACTGGAAAAGTGGGAAAATTCGGAATATCGAAAAATGACGTTTTTCAATTGAGAACGGCTGAACCGATTTGGTTGTTTTTTTTGTTGTGTTCGCAATTGCCAGGAGATGGTTCTGACGAAAGAAAATTTTTGAAAAATCCACTGAAAAAATCGGAAAATTCGGAAAATCGAAAAATGATGTTTTTCAGTTGTGAACGGCTGAACCGATTTAGCTCAATCTTTTTTGTTGTGTTCGCAATTGCTAGGAAATCGTTCTTACGAAAGAAAATTTTGGAAAATCCAACAGAAAAATAGGAAAATTCGGAAAATCGAAAAATTATGTTTGTCAGTTAAGAACGGCTAAACAGCCGATTTGGCTCAATCTTTTTTTGTTGTACTCGCAATTATCAGGAGATGGTTCTTACGAAAGAAAATTTTGGGAAAATCCACCGGAAAGGTCGGAAGTTTCGGAAAATCGAAGAATGATGTTGACTATGAAATTTTCCAATCAAATTGGCGATGATTTGACTAATCATGACAGGGGACCTGAAATCGCCCATGGTCATTTTCGTTTGTGCAAACAGAAATTTGAGTATTAATTCACTGTTTTATGATATTTGAATTGTGTGCATTGAAACCATAAACGGTACCATTATTATAATCATATGAAGTTGGGGATTACGGGATTGAGATTGATTCGATACGTAAGTTCATTTTTGTGGATTAATGATTTCAAAGTAAATGAGTCAAATGAATCTTTGTAAAGTTTAAAAATTGATTTTTGATTAAAATGCCGGGTATCAGACGATCGAACCTAGGACGAAGAAACCGTAATTTACAAAGAGTACACGATGTCCGTGCGAGAATGAAATGCAAGAGCAACGCGAAGAATTAAATGAACAGATACGTGATCATATCGGACAAGTTCGCGCTGCACAAGCATCAGCTCAGGTTCAACAAAACGTAACTTGACGAAGAAGTGCGGTGAACATCGACTTGAATCGCGCTGCTCTACAATCGGCCACAAAGATCTTCACTGCCTTGATATTCGAGCATTGTCAGCCGTGTACTAACATTGTCAAGCATTAAAGTTCCAGGCAGGATTGCCAGGGCTATGCTGTGCCGAAGGCAAAGTCAAATTGCCGTTTTTGACTTTGCCACCGGAGCAATTGCGTACTTATCTCTATGGAGATACAACGCTATCCAGACTTTTTCTCGCACATACACAACAGTACAATCAGTGCTTTAACATTGGAATCGATGTTGTTGTTCGTCATCCCGGCTACAATCACACCTATAAGGTAATGGTATCACTGCGTGTTCATCATTTCGATAATGTTGAACGATTGTATACTATTCAAAATTGCTCTCTATTTTATAGATTCAAGAGAAAGCTTATCATCGAAGCGGAGCGTTGATGCCACCAGCGAATGAAGAACCCAAGTTCCTTCCAATTTACTTCGTTGGAAATTCCGAATTTGAATAAAGTTGTCGTCTTGCATTTTTCAATACGTAAAAACGAGAGATAATCCAATAATTTAAATGTCTTCTGCATGAACACAATGCGCTGCTTCATTTGTTTAAAACTGCTTTAGAGACAGTGTCTTTCGATGATCAAAAAATAATCATCAGAGCAGACAAAAGACCAACCAGAGGCCATGCACGTCAGTACAATACTCCCACTATCGACGAAGTCGCAGTTGTGATTATTGGCGAAAATGTGGAATCACGTTATTGCAAGAATGCAAAATCATCATCTGGGACGAGTGCACAATGGCACATAAACGATCATTGGAAGCGTTCAATGGAACGATGAAGGATTTACAAAGTGACCCAAGGTGTTTTGGTGGAGCGATGATTCTGCTGGCCAGCGACTTTCGTCAAAAGCTACCTGTCATTCCGAGATCAACAGCTGCAGACTCAACGCATGTCTGAAATCGACGAGGATGTGGGGCTATGCGAGGAAGTTGCAGTTGACCACTGCTGATTTTTCCAAACAACTGTTGGCGCTTGGCAATGGTCAAATTCCTGTTCATGTTTCGACCGGATTGATTTCGTTTCCCTTGAATTTTTACATGTTTAAGACGTCGAAGAGAGAGCTTACCACGAAAGTCTTTCCGGACATCCGCCGAATTTATATGAATCACGATTGGCTCAGCGAACGATTGATTTTGGCAGAAAAGAACAAGGACAGTCTGAATTACTTGATTCAAAACAAAATCGCTGGGAAAATGCATTGTCACAAATCCGTTGACTGTGTGACCAATCAAGAAGAGACAACCAACTATCCGACTGAGTTTTTGAATGAATGCGTTTGATTTGCCTGAAATACCACCGCATTACTTGATGCTGAAGGTCGGATTTGTGATAATTGTGCTGTGCAATCTGAACCATCCGAGATTGTGTAATGCGACGCGATTGGCTGGGAAGAAACTGATGAACAACGTGATTCAAGCGACGATCATCAAGGGCAAATTCAAAGGAGAGGATGTTCTAACTTCAAGAATTCCTCTGATTCAAACTAACATTCTGTTGGACTTCAAGCGATATTAGCTCCCCGTTTGTTTTGCGTTCGCTATGACGATTTACTAACCGCAAGGTCAATTGTTGGAAGTGTGCGAAATAAATCTCGAATTTCGTATTAGATTTAATTTTACTCGAATAAAATACATTGAATTTTTTTGAATTCCAACTGACTCTAATTCATTTCCACACTGCGAGAAAGATCCAAAAAACAACTCAATTTTCGATAAATGCTTGAGTTAATCGACATTTCATTCACTTGTGGATAGTTTTGTTTATTTCTAGACCCACTATTTAGATATTCACTCTGTGTGTCCTGATCTCGTTTCGCACTGGTTCTAAAGGTTTTACTACCTTTATTGATCTTTGATATTCACACACTAAATAATTTTCACAACTTTTGAAACTTTATACAACTTGCAAATGCTTTATTTGTAAAAATGAACATATAAATTAAATTAATCCAATTTACATTAAACTCAATATTGACTTGTGCTTTTTAGTTTTTTCTTAATAATAATGGAAAAAATAAAAAAACATAATATTTTTGTTATTCGCGCAACCTACGATGGTAGACCGGGTTTATTTTTCTCTTCCATAATTTTAGAGAGTTCATTAAATTTTTACAACTGACAACTAAATTTGATGGTCATATTTGTAAATATCGCCACACACTTTTCAATTACATTAGTGTTGAATTTGATGGAAAAGTGAATGGAATACTCAACTCCAACGTCTATTGAGAACCAGTGTTGTGCCTGTTTTTTACGTTACGTAATATACTCGGTTTTTTACATGTAAAATACGTATTTTACACATAACAATTTTTTACAAAATGTAAAATACAAAAACTATTCGTAACTAATTCAAAATTACTTATAGTTCATAATCTCAATTCTTACGTATCTATATAAACAAAATTGGATATAGGTATGATGTAAAATGAGAATTGATCTTTAAATAATTGAATTGAATTGAATTTATTTATAATTCTTCTAATTTATTAATTATAATTAAAAGTAAAATATTTGTAGAAAAATATAAATAAAATTATTTTTTTTTCAAAGAAAATATGGTTTGTTTCTCAGCTACTAACTTATTTTTTAGAATAGAAAAACAACCCAGTATGCAATTTTTCCACTGTGTGGAAAAAACTGCTCAAATTTCGTACTAAATTCCATACTACAAAATATCAAAGACACAAAAATATCGTTTTTGGAGAAAAAATAATTGTCTTTCTCTTTCTGTTTCGCGGTAATATTATTTTCGTTTTATAAGTTTCGATTGTATCTTTTATTTTCTCAGATTCTTCTGACAAGTCGACGTGCACGGTTGCACTACATAATTAGATTTTTTTCTTTAGAGTGTTGTGTTTCATTATAATGTTTTTCTATTTGTAAAAGTAAATAGTTTTAAATTTAAGTATAAAATAATAATTATTAACTTATTTAGTGATCGCGATGTACAAATTTGGACTAAAAAGGTAATAGAAATCTGTCTCACAATGGCGTCGTCGCGAAATACATTTACGTTGTAAATTTTCAGTGCAATTTTTTTCAAGATCGGTTGTGCTTGTTGGGATGTACAATTGGATGCACGTATGGTGAACAAGCAAGACGTATGGTGAACGTGGTGAACGTGCTTAAAATTTAATTTATAAAATTTGTGTTATAAAATTTAATTGTATATTTTTGTGCTAATAAAAAATTAATATTTATAAATGCAAAATTTTGTTTTATTTCGAATAAGAATTATTATTTATTCCAATTGGAAAATATATACAAACACGTGCCTTTTGTTTTTGTATTTTTTTTTTCTCTTTTTAGTTGGGATTCACACCGACACCGGAATTTTTGTGACAATTTTTCTTTGGCGGGGAGTACGAATTTCCGTGTGCTACACATGGTTCTTTCCATAGAAGTAGTGTGGTTTTAGAACGCGAATGTAAATGGAATTCCGTCGGCATTGCATATTGCGAAAATCCACAACACTATGGAATTGAAGTGTAAAACGATTAATCATCAAACTCATTCAATATTAATGCTATAACGTTTTAATGTTATCGGTTACAAAATATGTTTAGATGATTACGAGAAATCATTACCATCTTTCGACAAGATTATTTAACTTGACACAGACAGAGACATCTGTAGTGCAATTTGTTCTCTATCGATTATTGCTTAAAATAAGAATTACATTGCTTAAAACAAACAACTTCATACTGCTCTAATATTGTAGCAAAACGAAATAAAAAAATTATTACGCTATGTGACGTGGGAGAAAAAATCCAAAAATTTAGGTGTCATTTGTTATTGTCAAATGTCAACACAAAAAAATAAAAATCGAAATAGTAATATCGATTAATATTACGGAGTTTTCAGATAGGTTTGCACGAATTTCTTTAAGACAGCTATCGTAGTTAATCCCTAAGTCTGTTTGATAGAGAACAAATTGCACTACAGATGTCTCTGTCTGTGTTAAGTTAAATAATCTTGTCAAAAGATGGTAATGATTTCTCGTAATCATCTAAACAATTTTTGTAACAGATAACATTAAAATGTTATAGCATTAATATTCTTAATTTAATGTTGTGAAATGCTGGTCACGTTAATATTTGAAAATTTTAATGTTTTTTGTAATAAAACACTCCATCCAGCTTCTGTTTAAAAAAAAAAAATAAAACAAAAAACAAATTGTTTAAAAAATTAAAACAGAAGCTGGATGGAGTGTTTTATTACAAAAACATTAAAATTTTCCAATATAGCATTAATATTGAATGAGTTTGATGATTAATCGTTTTACACTTCAATCCCATAGTGTTGTGGATTTTGTTTTTCTATTCTAAAAAATAAGTTAGTAGCTGAGAAACAAACCATATTTTCTTTGAAAAAAAAACTAATTTTATTTATATTTTTCTACAAATATTCTACTTTTAATTATAATTAATAAATTAGAAGTAATATAAATAAATTCAAAAATTTCAAATCCATTTCTCATTTTACATCATATATCCAAATTGTTTTTCATATACGTAAGAATTGATGTTTTTGAATTAGTTACGAATATTTTACGCAGTGGTCCTCGCAATAATTGCATTTGCGAAGGGTATATTTAGATAACGACTTCTGTAGTTATGTTTATGTCGTATTTTATATTAATTTAACTTAGCATCTTTTATTAATATAGTTTTTATCGAATAAAATTAAATGTATTAATATGATACAAATTTACTTTTCGTATATTAAGGTTTGCGACTTTACTAAGGTTTTTTAAATACGCGTTTGATTTTATACAATATTATACGTTTTATACAGTAATTTAAGTATATAACCATTTTTTACGTAAAAAATGTATAAAACAGTTTTTTACATACAATTGCACAACACTGTTGAGAACCGAGTTGAGTTATTTGATTTTTTCTCTCATCAAAATAAATTTTCGAGTAGGACAAAATTATTTGTAGAATTTGCATGGACGAAGAAGAGGAAAAGGCTTTAGATAACTTCCTATGCTTGTGTCCGGCACTATCATACAGAAGGCATAGATATTTGGGCATGTACGTATGGCCATCGTTTCAGATCGCACTGACTGTGAAGTGCGAGATATTTTGCGCTATGTACGTAGCTCCGAATGGTTTTGAACAGGGGTAAAAGGGAAATAGGTTCCTGTGTTATCACAACGGGCCACTACTCTTCTAAGTGCGCGGAAGCAGCCACTTCAACCTACCCTTGGCCTATATGGTGGATGTGATTTTTCGGTTTCGATATGTTCGGCAAAGTTATTGGTCTTGACCTGCGCAACAACTTTGCTGAAGAAAGCATAACGAAAATCTTAATGGTTCAAGAGCTATCAACGTGAAAATGGGGTTATATTTTGACTCAGAGCCAAAACATATCGAAAGCGATATCTCAAAAATGGAGACTAACTTTAAAATGGGACTAGTACCATTGAACTCAGCGTACTCGAATTAGGTTTACCTTTTGGGTACCCAGCTTGTCACATTTTTCAACTAGCACAGTGAATCAAAAAATAAATTGTTTTATCAATGAGCAGCACACCATTAATCAAACTGATGAAATCTTTAACGTCATCAGCGATTTTAATTATCATCAGGGATTTACCATAACTATTACCAAAATTACATAGTAAAATTATTTTATTACAATATATTATTTAGAGCCAAATAAGTTTATATATTTTAGTAGTTTACCTTAGTAGAAAAATGGCAATGTTGTCTCGTTTTCCCTCCAAATATCATTTTATTCTTTAGGAAATTAAGTTGACGTGACAGCGCTGAAAGGCACGAAGGAACAATACATTAAAGAAATTCTTAAACTCGTATTGTTAGGTACAAAACACAGTAAACAAGTTAGCGACAAAAATATTAACTCATTTATTAATGAATGACCCATTTACTCACTCGCGGTCCTCCACTTATAGATATAGGATTTTCTTACTTTGTATCCAGATTCCGGAAATATTTTCGTACAGTTTGATCGGTTCTTTAGCAACATAGCTTCAATAATGGATACCTAAATTGTAGAATCACTTTCAAAGAAGTTGTTTAAGTAGTGCTCTTATGTGTAACAAATTATAGTACAGGTTTCATTGAGGTAGGCTTATTTGGTCGATGCAGGTTTAGAACACTTGTTTAAGAGTATAAGCAACAAAAAATGTTTCAGATAATAAGAGTAACAAATTTCATTTTTCAAAAAATTTATGATTTTGTTCGTTTAATTTTAGAGGCTGGAACACGTGTGATTGCATGCGCAAATAAATCCAACGACAAAAAAAAACTTTGAATAATCATCAGTACATGAAATTCATAATAAAAGATTATCAAAACTCGTTTTTGAAACTCTTGCCAACAGCACAGGATATCGATAAATTTATTGAAGTTCAAACAAATCTTAAATCTAAGATTCAACCATTTTTATTTGTAGTCGGCGTAAACATAAGATATACAGTGAAAATCAGTATTTCGTATACAGTCTGGTATTTATCCAACAATTTTTCTACAAAATAGACCAAACACGTCGATACATTCCCTCCCGATGGTAAGTTTATTAATAAATAAGCTAAAACATAATATTAACTCTAATAAAATTATGTTATGTGACCACTCGTAAGAAGGGGGTTATAGCATCTTGACTGGGTTTATACTATCCCAGTATGCAATTATTCCACTGTGTGGAAAAAACTGCTCAAATGTCGTACAAAATTCCGTACTACAAAATATCAAATACACAAAAATATTGATTTTGGAGAAAAATAATTGTTTTTCTCTTTCTATTTCGCGGTAATATTATTTTCGTTTTATAAGTTTCGATTGTATCTTTTATTTTCAGTTTCTTCTGACAAGTCGACGTGCACGGTTGCACTACATAATTAAATTTTTTTTCTTTAAAGTGTTGTGTTTCATTATAATGTTTTCTATTTGTTAAAGTAATTAGTTTTAAATTTAAGTATAAAATAATAATTATTAAGTTATTTAGTGATCGCGATGTACAAATTTGGACTAAACAGGTAATAGAAATCTGTCTCACAATGGCGTCGTCGCGAAATACATTTACGTTGTAAGTTTTCAATGCATTTTTTTCTTTTCAAGATCGGTTGTGCTTGTTGGGATGTTCAATTGGATGGGCGTATGGTGAACAAACAAGACGTATGGTGAACGTGCTTAAAATTTAATTTATAAAATTTAATTGTGTATTTTTGTGCTAGTAAAAAATTAATATTTATTTTATTATAAATGGAAAATTTTGTTTTATTTCAAATAAGAATTATTATTTATTCCAATAGGAAAATATATACAAACACGTGCTTTTTGTTTCTGTGGTTTTTTTTCTCTTTTTAGTTGGGATTCACACCGACACCGGAATTTTTGTGACACTTTTCTTTGGCGGGGAGTACGAATTTCCGCGTGATACACATGGTTCTTTCCATAGAAGCAGTGTGGTTTTAGAACGCGAATCTAAATGGAATTCCGTCGGCATTGCATATTGGGATGTCATTATAAACTTAATAATCTAGTCCAGAATTAATTGCTATAATCTCTGACCCGACATCTTGTAATATCTGTTTATAAATTTATCTTTCTTTTTGGATTCGGGATCTGTACGAGTAAGGTCAGCATTTTATTACATTTATTTTATTTTTTTTCTATATTGTTAAATCATAAACTAATAAAAAAATCGAATCATAAAATTATTATTAAAATATTTTGCGTTGCATACAAAATACTCTCGGTATTCTTTTTGTATACAAGAGCAATTCTTTTCCTTCTTATATTGTAATGAATAATAAAACAATAAAATATTAAAAACCTTTTGTAATTAAAATTAATGATGTTCAATAATTTTGTTTGATTGTGATAATTTTGTTCTGATTGTGCGATAAATTCGAGGGACAATGAAATAAATATATAAAGGTGTTGTGTTTTAATTGTGATTGAAAACTTGTGCTACATTTTCCATTCCGCACGTAACAAATTGGTGGCAGCGGAGGGATCCCGCGGTCGAAAAACGCCAAAGGGTCTCTTCCAAATTAAAACATTTGTGGTTGTGCAAAAAAAAAATGAAACTAGAAAATAGTAATTTTGGAATGAAAATAAAATGTGAACCATGTTTTTCTATGTTACACACAAGATAAACTTTTACATATTTCATTGTTAGTAATCGAATTTTAATATTTTTGCATCGAAATTATTGAAGGTCAAATATCTATTTTAATTTTAATTTCTATAAAATTTTTTTTTATGAAATCTTTTGTGTCAATAAAAGTTGAACTAAAATTTTCAAATTACATATTTAAATTATGCTGACCTGCAAATACTCGATACTTTAAATGAATCCCAAGTACCATTTTACATGGCTGGATGTCGATTCTTCCAATAATTGAGTCATTACAACAATCAACTTAAGTGACCGTAAAAAAAAGTACCAGCCTCTTGAACCAGCTGTATGCATACGTACGGATTAAATGGACAAAAAAAAAAATTCAACTTTAAATCAACAATTTACGACAAATTACATGACGGCTTATAATCACATGGGAAGATCCAGCAGCAGTACATCAAAGACCTATCATCCACATATAACATTATAAGGATTTATTTAATTACTTTTGGGACAACACCATCTGGAACGAGACTACATATTCAACACTTCGTATAGAGACTACCAACACCATCGCATCAACATACAATTTTTGTAAAGGTTAGTGAAATTTTAATTTATAATTCAAATGTTAGCTTTGCGCGTGTAAATTTCCCCCAGTTTTGCAAAATTTCATATGACTGAAACTACGCGCGTACGGTTAAGATCGGATGCGGAGAAAAAAAATTTCCCTAACATAAACTTGAATAGTAATTTTCAAGAAAATCCAAAATCCGAAACGGTAGTCATTGGTTGTGAAATAGAATCCTCCGAAAAGTCCAGTGATCCGACACACTCTGATACTGCAAGTATTTCTTCCGATAGTACTGTCGAAAGTTGTTCTTCAAATCTTAACGAACAATTCGACAACATGCCATTTAAACTAGAAATTGCACTAAAATTGATTCCTTCTTTTGACGGTGACTCCTCCAAGCTCCAACATTTCCTTGCTTGTTGTAACTCTGTTCACCAAACAGTCACCGAAAAGGACGTTTCTGTATTTCTAGATTTACTAAAATCGAAAATAATTGACATTGCCTTTGAGCAAACCTTTAAGTATAATGAATATACGTCTTGGGATGAGTTACAAAACGATTTAAAAAACGAATTCTCAGAACTATATTCAAGTGAACATTTACAGTTAGAACTCGTAAACATTGCACAAAAACGAGATGAATGTGTCAAAGATTACGCTCGTCGAGTTCAGGAAATCCTCTCCAAATTAAACGAGGCTTGCATAAGAGTTGAAGGCATCAAAGCAGCCAACATCATAAAAAGTATAAATTCTAAAACTGCCTTGCGCGCGTTTCAAGAAGGCCTCCACGACAATATACGCCTAATTGTCAAGGCATGTCGATTCCAAGACTTCAAAGAGTCATTAGCTAAAGCTTGCGAGGAAGAATTAGCTTTGAAACTAAATAAACAAAAAAACAATTCGCAAACTCCTCCTAAACAGTTGGTTAAGTGTCAACTATGTTGTAAAATGGGTCATACTGCGTCTTCTTGTTATCTCAGAAATCCTCGACAACATAATAACTATCAAACTAGTTACCCTAATTTTTCTACTCAAACAGGTACACAACAACCTGGCCCTTCGAACACGGTACAAGTTAGAAACTTTAATACTCCATTTAGAGGTCAAACAGTTCCTCCAAACTCACAAAACCAAAGAGCCAAATCTGTCATTATTTGTGCCTATTGTAAGTGTCCAGGTCATCGCATTAATTATTGTTTCAAACGAAAAAGGGCAAATGCTAACAAGTATAATGCCGACACCAACGACGAATCGGAAAACTCTCGGGAACTCAACAAGAACGACACGACTTGCCGAGTTCATCAAATTTAGATACGTGTCGTGATCAAAATAAATATATATTATCACCATTAAATACATCCAGTTCCACCGTTAAATCGATATTAATAACTAATTCAATCGCAGATAAAAAATATGTAAAATTAAACCTTGATTAAAAAGGACTTTCGTTGAACCCAATACAATTTGCTATCCTGATTTAAAATGCTCTCTAAAAGGCATCTCCGATAAATTCATTCAAACTTTAGCCGTGTGCGATGTAAAACTTAATTTATCTGAGTCATTTCAAATCTCTCATCGATTTCACATAGTTACAGACGATTTCCCGATAGCATGTTGTGGTATTTTAGGTAAAGATTTTCTATCTAAATTTAAGTGTCATATAGATTTTGAGAACCACCTTATAAAAATTCCGCATGAGACAGGCACCTGTTCTATAAATTTATGCCCGGCTCCGTCAAATTTTGTGGCACCTAGATCTGAAAAATTAATTCAGTTTTCATCTTGTTGCACAGAAAACGCAGAATATTTGTGCTCTTCAAAAGAATTAATGCCCGGCGTTTTTATCGGCAATTCTTTAATTAAAAACGAAAATAATTTATTCTGTATAAGCATTTTAAATACTACGAACGAGCCATATGAATGTTCTAATTTTTCTCTAAGTCTATATCCATTAGAAAACTATAACGTTTACCAAATTGAATCGCAGAATCATTACTTAGAGAATCGACTAGAAAATTTAGAAAATTCCATCAACCATGATCACTTGAATTCGGAAGAAAAAGCGTCCATTTTAACTATGTCGCGAATACAATGACATTTTTCTTCTGCCAGGTGACAAGTTAACGGTTACTGATACTACTACCCACAAAATTCCGACTCATCCAAATAATAGTCCCATCAACGTTCGTCCATATCGGTTACCCCAATCGCAAAGAAATGAGATTGATTTGCAAATCTCTAAAATGCTCGAAAATGATGTAATTGAGCCTAGCAAATCTCCTTGGAATTTTCCCCTTCTAGTGGTTCCAAAAAAATCAAATACGGATGAGAAAAAATGGCGCATCGTGGTCGATTATCGAAAATTGAACGATATCATGATAGGCGACAGTTTTCCTCTACCGAATATTACTGATATTTTGGATCAACTCGGAAAAAGTTCATACATCAGTACTATTGATCTAGCTGACGGCTATCACCAGGTACCATTAGATGAGACAGATCGAAATAAAACCGCATTTAGTACACCTTTTGGACACTACCATTTTAGAAGAATGCCATTTGGTTTGAAGGGTGCCCCGGCGACCTTTCAACGCCTAATGAATTGTGTACTAAGTGGTCTCAATGGTATCAAATGTTTTGTTTACCTCGACGATGTAGTTGTCTACGGCTGTAATCTAATTGACCATAATAATAAAATAAAGGAAATCTTCGATTGCTTTCGTCTACATAATTTGAAAGTTAATCCCACTAAATGTCAGTTCCTCTGCAAAGAGATAACCTATCTAGGACATGTTATAACCCCTGAAGGAGTTAAACCTGATATGTATGTGAAGTTGGCCCAAATGTCAGCCCAAAAAAACGCAGTGGCAACACGAAAACTATAATTTCTGTCACATATGAACTGTCAGCCCAAAAAAATCGTATGTCACGACATTTTAATGATGTCAGCCCAAAAAATAGAAATATTTTTCGTTATAGATTTTTGAATTCAGCCCAATTTTTTTTTCACAACAGTAACAATCATGACAGTTATATCGGATACACGCAGCCCAAAATTCAAATTTTTATAGTTAAAGGAACCATGTGATCGTGTATAATAAATGTAAAACAGCCAAGAAGCAATTCTTATTATTTTCAATTGGTTAACGAAAATATTATTTTTAAGGAAGAATAATATGTGACCTCGAGTTTTAAAGACGGATATACGCCAAAATTATCGAGTTTTAAAGATGGATATACGCCAAAATTTTCGATTTTTTGAATTTAAAGGGAATTTTTTTCCTTTTGTTTACTATCTTCGAAATATGTAAACTTCTATTAAGAAAGTAGGAGTTTCTGGATTTTTTCAAAACTATGACGTGAATCAGCCTTTGTTAATAAAAGCATCATATACAAATACGACTGGTCAATCCGTTCATTTAGTTTCATTTTAATAAGCATATAGTACTTATACACCTACATAATGAGAACGACCGAAATTCGGCCGCTTTACGAACAACCATAATATTTAATGGAAGTTGAGATTTTCGGTGTTGGTCATCGGTCTTATTATGATTTTCGGACAGATCTGGTTCTAGCCTTTACAAGTAAGAAGTTTCAGGAGGCTGTGGTGGGGTCCTCATACCAAGAATGGCCTATATTCGGCTGCTTTACGAACAACTATATTATTGAGTGGAATGTAGAGGAAGTCTGTGAACCGTAATTGGTAGCTACTCTTAATTAAAACTTTCTCGATTTTTATAGTTTTTCCCAAATATTTCAAAAAATCATTATAAACAAAATTATTCTAATTATAATTTGCTATGAAATCAGTCTAAAATTTAAGCGAAGATGTTTTTCAGACAGATTGATTGATCGGTCTTAAACTTTGTCAGTCTTTTCCAAAATTTGGCTAAAACGGTGTTCTAGGAGTAGACACCTTTGTGACTGTTTTTTAACTTTTGCAATGTTGAAAGGTAAACAATTTACGAAAGCCAACTAATAACTATAAGATTCTAATAAATTTATAGATTAAGTGTTCCAGAAGAGTAGTCAAAGAGTAGGAATGAAGATTTTTGACCTAACAAAAGCTTGTACTAAAATTTTAGTAAGTTTTATTTCTCACCTTAGAAATCATTAAATATTATGGTTATTCGTAAAGCGGCCGAATATAGGCCATTCTTGGTATAAGGACCCCTCCACAGCCTCCTGAAACTTCTTACTCGTAAAGGCTAGAACCAGATCTGTCCGAAAATCATAATAAGACCGATGACCAACACCGAAAATCTCAACTTCCATTAAATATTATGATTGTTCGTAAAGCGGCCGAATATAGGCCATTCTTGGTATGAGGACCCCACCACAGCCTCCTGAAACTTCTTACTCGTAAAGGCTAGAACCAGATCTGTCCGAAAATCATAATAAGACCGATGACCAACACCGAAAATCTTAACTTCCATTAAATATTATGATTGTTCGTAAAGCGGCTGAATATAGGCCATTCTTGTTATGAGGGCCCCACCACAGCCTCCTGAAACTTCTTACTTGTAAAGGCTAGAACCAGATCTGTCCGAAAATCATAATAAGACCGATGACCAACACCGAAAATCTCAACTTTCATTAAATATTATGGTTATTCGTAAAGCGGCCGAATATAGGCCATTCTTTGTATGAGGACCCCACCACAGCCTCCTGAAACTTCTTACTCGTAAAGGCTAGAACCAGATCTGTCCGAAAATCATAATAAGACCGATGACCAACACCGAAAATCTCAACTTCCATTAAATATTATGATTGTTCGTAAAGCGGCCGAATATAGGCCATTCTTGGTATGAGGACCCCACCACAGCCTCCTGAAACTTCTTACTTGTAAAGGCTAGAACCAGATCTGTCCGAAAATCATAACAAGACCGATGACCAACACCGAAAATCTCAACTTCCATTAAATATTATGGTTATTCGTAAAGCGGCCGAATATAGGCCATTCTTGGTATGAGGACCCCACCACAGCCTCCTGAAACTTCTTACTCGTAAAGGCTAGAACCAGATCTGTCTGAAAATCATAATAAGACCGATGACCAACACCGAAAATCTCAACTTCCATTAAATATTATGATTGTTCGTAAAGCGGCTGAGTATAGGCCATTCTTGGTATGAGGACCCCACCACAGCCTCCTGAAACTTCTTACTCGTAAAGGCTAGAACCAGATCTGTCCGAAAATCATAATAAGACCGATGACCAACACCGAAAATCTCAACTTCCATTAAATATTATGGTTATTCGTAAAGCGGCCGAATATAGGCCATTCTTGGTATGAGGACCCCACCACAGCCTCCTGAAACTTCTTACTCGTAAAGGCTAGAACCAGATCTGACCGAAAATCATAATAAGACCGATGACCAACACCGAAAATCTCAACTTTCATTAAATATTATGGTTATTCGTAAAGCGGCCGAATATAGGCCATTCTTGGTATGAGGACCCCACCACAGCCTCCTGAAACTTCTTACTCGTAAAGGCTAGAACCAGATCTGTCTGAAAATCATAATAAGACCGATGACCAACACCGAAAATCTCAACTTCCATTAAATATTATGATTGTTCGTAAAGCGGCTGAGTATAGGCCATTCTTGGTATGAGGACCCCACCACAGCCTCCTGAAACTTCTTACTTGTAAAGGCTAGAACCAGATATGTCCGAAAATCATAATAAGACCGATGACCAACACCAAAAATCTCAACTTTCATTAAATATTATGGTTATTCGTAAAGCGGCCGAATATAGGCCATTCTTGGTATGAGGACCCCACCACAGCCTCCTGAAACTTCTTACTCGTAAAGGCTAGAACCAGATCTGACCGAAAATCATAATAAGACCGATGACCAACACCGAAAATCTCAACTTTCATTAAATATTATGGTTATTCGTAAAGCGGCCGAATATAGGCCATTCTTGGTATGAGGACCCCACCACAGCCTCCTGAAACTTCTTACTCGTAAAGGCTAGAACCAGATCTGTCCGAAAATCATAATAAGACCGATGACCAACACCGAAAATCTCAACTTCCATTAAATATTATGATTGTTCGTAAAGCGGCCGAATATAGGCCATTCTTGGTATGAGGACCCCACCACAGCCTCCTGAAACTTCTTACTCGTAAAGGCTAGAACCAGATCTGTCTGAAAATCATAATAAGACCGATGACCAACACCGAAAATCTCAACTTTCATTAAATATTATAGTTGTTCGTAAAAGCGCCCGAATATGGTGATTCTCAATATGAAGGTGTGTAAGAATTATATGCATATTAAAATGAAACCGATTGACTAATCGTATATGAGGCGTTTACTAACAAAGACCGACATACGTCATAGATTTTTAGTTAAGGAAAATTTCGAAAACCTCGATTTTTTTAATAGAAGTTTACATATTTTGATAGTTAGTAAACAAAAGGAGAAGTTCAATTTTAATTCGAAAAACGATAATTTTGGTGTATTTCAGACTTTGAAACTTGAAGCCACGTATTATTGTTCTTTAAAAATAATATTTTCATGAACCAATTAAAAATAATAAGAATAGCTTCTTGGCTGTTTTATAGATTTCAACAAGTTATAAAAAAATTGTGGTTACTTCAAAATTCTATAACGACAAACATTTTTGTTTTTTGGGCTGATATCAATAAAATGTCGTGATATACGATTTTTTTGGGCTGACAGTTCTTACGTGATAGCAACTATAGTTTTTATGTTAAAAAATCATTTTCATTTAAAGCATGAACATGTTTGATTTAAATGTGATTATTTTTTATTTTATTATTATTATAATTTTATAAATTTAAAATACAATTATATTATTTATATTCATTTCATTCAAATTCATATTTAATCTTTGAATTTATGTGATGTTCAATGCTTCTTCAGTTTTTTGTCATGATAGTTATCAAAATAGATGACGGTATTGCCAGCGGCAAAAAATATAATTTTTTGGGCCAGAATTTTGGGCCAACTTCACAAACGTAACCTGATCCTAACAAAATAACCGCCGTTACAAACTACCCCACTCCCAAAACTACTCGTGAAGTAAAATCGTTTCTAGGTTTCGCTGGCTACTATCGCCGTTTTATATCACATTTTTCCGACATTGCGAAACCCTTAACTCAGCTTTTAAAAAAAGACGTTGTCTTCAAGTGGGATGCCTTTTGCGAAGAAAACTTTAATAAATTAAAGAAAACGCTATGCTCTCCACCAATACTAATTCGACCAGATTACACAAAAAAATTTACGGTTACCTGTGATGCTAGTGATGTTGCCATAGGTTCTGTATTATCACAAGAAGTAGAGGATATGGATATGCCAATTGCCTTTTCCAGCCGAGTTTTGAATAAAGCAGAAAGAAATTATTCCGCGATTGAAAAGGAACTTCTTTCTGTGGTTTGGGCTGTTAATCACTTTCGACCATATCTTTATGGAAGAGAATTTATTGTGGTTACTGATCATAAACCATTGATTTGGCTATGTAGTTTAACGAATCCTTCTTCAAAACTCACTCGTTGGCGCATTAAATTAGACGAATACCAATTTAAAATCGTACATAAAGCTGGTAAACTTAATACTAATGCTGATTGCTTGAGTCGAATCCGATTAGAACCAACCGATGAAAATACTAACGTCAACGTACTAACTAGAGCGCAAAAATTACGTCAAACTTCTATTAACGATGAAGGTCACTTGTCAGAGAACGAAAAGTCTACCTCTAACGAAGATATCGTTGAATTGACAGACCAATCTGAAATAGAAACTGTAATTGACGAATTTCATAATAGTGCCTCAGGAGGTCATCAAGGAATTTATCGAACTTATAATAGGTTACGTAAATTCTATAGTTTCCCAAATATGCTAAGTCAAATTACTAAAATGATAAAAAATTGTAAATCTTGTCAACTGAATAAATCAGGTCTACCTAATAAAATGCCCATGAAAATTACTGATACGTCATCGCGCCCGTTTGAAAAGCTGTTTCTGGATATCGTTGGTCCTTTGAATTCATCCTACTCAGATAATAAATTTTTGTTAACCATGCAAGATGATTTAACTAAATTTTCACTAGCCGTGCCTATTCCAAATCAAGAGACTGAGACAGTTGCTCAAGCGTTCGTCGAAAATTTTGTCTGTGTTTTTGGTATACCAACTTCCATTCTCACTGACCAAGGCTCTAATTTCATGAGTGAATTATTTAAAAGAATCGCCAAACTGTTTAAAATAAAGAAACTAAATACAACAGCATATCATCCGCAGTCTAATGGATCCTTGGAAAGATCGCATAGAAGTCTTGTGGACTATCTTCGAAATTTTAGCAATAAGCACCCACTAAATTGGGATTTATGGGTTCCTTTTGCTACGTTTAGTTATAATACTACTCCACATTCGTCCACCAAATTTATGCCATTTGAACTAGTTTTCGGTTGTAAACCACAAATTCCTAGTTCCCTTACTCATTCTCGAGATATCGTTTATAACTATGACGACTATTATTATGATCTTAGATCCAAATTGCAACAATCTTTTGAAACTGCTAAACAAAACTTAATTGAATCTAAATAGAAATCTAAAACCTACTACGACAAAAACTCTAAGGCCGTTACATACAACATCGGAGACTTGGTTTGTTTGAAAAACGAAGCTAGACAATCTAAACTGTCACAATATTGGCTAGGTCCCTACGAAGTTCAACAAATAATTTCACCCGAAAATACATCAATTAAAATAGGAAACTCACTTAAAATTGTTCACAACAACCGATTAAAACCTTTTCGTGAATCCACGTAATTCATATTTAACCTTCTAATTGATATAAACAAAACGAAAGCAACAAAAAAAATTTTTATTGTATGAAATTTTGTAAATCTTATTATTAATAAATATTTTAGTTTTAAAAATAAATACTATTCTGAAATTATTTAATAAAGCAACATTAATTGAATTATATTTCAAAATTTCATAGCCTAAATAAATTAGCTCATAAGTTCTTTCTGAACCCGTTCAGACTTAAGATTGCATCTTAAGACTACGGAGGGAGGTGTTATGTGACCACTCGTAAGAAGGGGGTTATAGCATCTTGACTGGGTTTATACTATGTCATTATAAACTTAATAATCTAGTCCAGAATTAATTGCTATAATCTCTGACCCGACATCTTGTAATATCTGTTTATAAATTTATCTTTCTTTTTGGATTCGGGATCTGTACGAGTAAGGTCAGCATTTTATTACATTTATTTTATTTTTTTTCTATATTGTTAAATCATAAACTAATAAAAAAATCGAATCATAAAATTATTATTAAAATATTTTGCGTTGCATACAAAATACTCTCGGTATTCTTTTTGTATACAAGAGCAATTCTTTTCCTTCTTATATTGTAATGATTAATAAAACAATAAAATATTAAAAACCTTTTGTAATTAAAATAAATGATGTTCAATAATTTTGTTTGATTGTGATAATTTTGTTCTGATTGTGCGATAAATTCGAGGGACAATGAAATAAATATATAAAGGTGTTGTGTTTTAATTGTGATTGAAAACTGGTGCTACATTTTCCATTCCGCACGTAACAATTAATTAATAATCGATGTAATTTTTCGTTATTTAAATTTAATTTTATATTGGGTTTTATTTTAAATTATTTAATTGAATCAATAATTCTTATTTTGATAATGAAAAGAATTTAAACATTTGTTTGAAGAACCTAGGTCAAGAAATTAATTTTTAATTTTTCTATTTTTTTTTTAAATAGAAAATTGTTGGTAATGTAATAAAAAAATCAATATTTTTAATTATTAATGTTTTATTTTCAATCATTCATTCCTTGAAAAAATGAAACATAGATATGGCAGTGGACAAAATTCTTATAATAGTTTAAAATTATAATTAATTAATTTAAATAATTAAGTTTATTAAATTTCTTTAAACGTAATTTTTAAATTTGAATTTTTGACTTATAGATGGCTAATGTGTAAGAATTTCAACAATCAGTTTCAAACAGATGAGATTATTGATTTGAAAAAATCAGTCTTCTCATCAGGTCGCGACGCCTAATGTATTATTACATTGAAATATTGTCTATATATATAGAACAATACCCTGTAGTTGTATGTCTATGTACTACTAGCGAAACCAAAGTAAAAACGAAATTTTTAATTCCAAAGTGAAATAATTACATTAATTAAATTTCATTAAACACTAAATTTAAACTGAAGTAATTTTTTATTTATATAACGAACGCTTCATTAAAATTAATAATAATAATATTCTTTAAAATAAAGCAAAGTTAATGTAATCTTATATTCAGTCCCTTGAAAATTCATATATTTATTCCATATCGCACCATATCTCGTTTTGAAATATCGCGTTATGATAATTCGCATTTTAAGATATCGCGATTCAAATGGGACCCCTCGAACCTCCCTTTACGTTTTTCATCATTGGATGTATATGAAATTGAATCCAAAGGAATTTTGCCATTGTGTGCGTTAGATGATTGTCAAGTTTCATTATACATATCGATTATCCCAAGACAAAACATGATAACTCGAGAATTTTACTTTTTCGGGAAACTAGTTTTACTAAAACGTTCCGTATCTTTGTTGATTTCTTATTAATTAAGCCAAAACGTGGTATGTTTATGTTAAATGTAATAATTGATTACAGGAAGTTTTAAAAAGTAACTTTACCCCCATTTTGGGGCATCTATTTCAGTTACAATTATTTAAATTTTTTCAAATCAGATTAAGTAATTTGGTCTTTGCAGTGTATCTCTAGCTACAATGTTTTAAATAAAAGCAATTCTGTTTTAAGTATGTGGTAACATTAATTACCATTATTCAGTATGTAAATATTTTCCGTAAATTCAACATAATAAAAAGGTACAATGAAATGGTCTATATTGTAACTATTCCTCATTCTAAATGTTTTACCAACACCCAAATTAAAAATAATGAACACGCTCCCTCCCAATTCTCAAACACATACAGACACGATGGAAATGGGATCCGCTCGAAACGCGATATTTTAAAATGCGATATTTCAAAACGCGATATGGTACAAAACGCGATATGGTACAAAACGCGATATGGTACAAAACGCGATATTTCAAGACGCTATATTGCAAAATGCGATATGATACAGAATGTGCGTTGCGAAGTGACGGGAACGCAGATACTGATCCTATATACTCTCACTCCTATCGATTTTTAAATTCCTATAAAATGAAATTGAATTTCCCCTTCACCCGCCTGATATAACGATACCATATCGCGTTTTGTACCATATCACGTTTTGAATTATCGCGTTTTGAAATATCAAGTTTTGATAATTCGCATCTTAAAATGTTGTATTTCAAATGGGACCTGATGAAACTAACCCGAAATCAAACAAAATTTAAATATGTTCATTATTTTAATACTAAGCGTTATTACTCGTCTTCGGACTCCGACTGATACTCATCGTTTTGTCTTTCACTTCCGATATGCTTTAAATTACGATAAAATTCCTGATATACAAATGTGGCCAAATTATTATCACATTTAGATATTTGGAAGATTTTTGCTTTAAAAAATTAATTTTTCAAATAAAAGTTAACATTTTTTATGATAACTATATTTATTAATCTTGAACATTCCTCTAGCATTTTTAATAATTTTATCCTACGGGGAATTTCACTTATTGCATTTTTGGCTTTGGTGAGTAGATCGGCGTCATTTTCCTAGACTTCTTTCATCACTTCGATCAATTCTGAATGGGTGCGCGGGCATTTTTCTGCTACTTTTTCTTTAAGAATATCCCAGATATTTTCGATGGGATTCATATCTGGCCTATTCATTGGCCAAACAAGGATTTGGATGCAATTAGTTCTTAAATATTTGGTGGCTTTTTTGCCGTATGGCATGGAGCTTTGTCATGTATAAAAACTCCGTCCCCATTGAATTTATCATTCATAGTCGGTGCCAGTTGTGATTGCATAACAGTTAAATATTGATTCGCGTTCAATATTCCGTTTACTACATAAAGGTGTGAAGAGTCTTTTGATGATATTGCTGGCCAAACCATGACTTTAACTGGTTATTTGATCTGCTGCTGGACAGAGGAAGGTAAATATTCTTCTCCTTTTGATCTAAGAACAGTCCAGGACATTGTTAGTGTCAAAGTCAGCGTCTCGTCACTGAAAACAACCTAATCAAGAAATAGAAAAAGATAAAGTTGCATTTATTGAAAAGTGTAACTGTAAAATATTATTAAAAGAAGGACTTTTATTGTTTGTACCTTTTCCTAGCCCTCTCGAAACCATGTAAAATGTCCATTTGGTCGTCTTGCACATATCAAAAATTGAAAAAGTCTCGTCTCACTGTTCTCTCCAATATTTCCGCCTCAACGTTACGCATTGTACCCCTCAGAGACATACTGGATAACGTTCGATCTTCTTTAGCATTCCGCATTAAAAATCTGTCCTGCCTGGCTGTCCTTTTAGGATTGCCACCACATTTTCCTCTTCTTCTGGGACTTGCTGAAGACTGAGATGTTAATTTTTGCGAAAATTTGCTGACGAATGATTGGCTCACTCCTGTTTTCTGTGCTATTTGCGCATGCGTATACTGCCTACTTCCAAATACGTCGAAATTTTGGCTCTGGGTGCAGCACTGATGTCCTTTGCTTTACCCATAATGAATTTCACTAACACTACAAAAACAACTTCCACTTTCACTTTTCAAAGTCACAAACGAGACTGAAATTCTTCAGTAAAATACTAATTATTTAATACTATCTAGTCATAAAATCAAAACAATTCGGAGGTCAAAGTACTCGTAATTAACAGGACAATAAATACTCGGAATTCATATTTTGTCGAAAGGGTTCACAGGTATTAATGACTCATAAAAAGTGTATTTTCTGGGTATATTAAATTTGTATTGCACGAATTCCTTGGATATCTACCATAATGACGTGCCAACTATACAATAGGTTGCAGTTCGGCCTTTGAAAATCACACTACCATGAATTTCGTATGAGGTAATTTGGCCACATCTGTACATTTGGTATTATATTCATACTGCAGAGACTTATAAGGTCGTTATATTTATCATCTGATATAAGTAAATTTGCCTCATACTTAGTGGGAAGTATATCAGGAGGATCGACCATTTTCTTTTGTCTTCCTCTTTTCTTTTTACTAGAATTCGGCCTGGTTGTATAAAGATATATTGACTTTGATTCATCACACCAATCGCATCGGTATTCCATTTTATTAGGTTCATTCGCGTTGAATGAAATATATTTCACTTTTGATATCATAAATTTCTCATTATCTGCATTTTAAGCCAATTGGTTTGTTTGGCAAATGAACTTATATCGACAAAAAAATATCCGAAAAATTCATTTCTTTACCATTGGGAAGGAACATACATTATTTTTCTTTTGCTATTCCGTTCTATAGCCGCATGCATCGAATCACCTTCATTTCAAGAAAACGATGGCAGATCGTTACGTTGTAAGTTTTACTTGCCCAGTTATAGAAAAGTAAATAAATTTTTATATCGATTTTGAGCAGCGCAATTGTCTGACCAAAAAATAATTTTTTGTATACCTGTTAATTTTAAAATGTTGTGATGATGATTGTTATGTAATGTTCTAAAGATAATGATTTTTTAAAAATCTTAATTATTATTAAACAAATGATTATTATATTTACCCTGATTGCATTTTATTTCTATAAATTTTTTAACGCAACTTATAACTTCTGTTGATCCTTTACCCCCACGAGTGTCATCCCAAGTAAAGCAGTAGCCATCCTGCGATCTAATGTCAAAAATTGAGAAGTTATAAACATTTAATTTTCGTTTATAATATAATATGCTTGCTTCTCCTTGAGGAGTGTGTATTTTTTGGAAATTCATAACAGCACACACCAATTTTTTAGAGTTTTCGATGGCATTCTTTTTGTCATCATTTATTATTTGACAGGATTTTTCTATGTTATAAATATGGAAATTAAAGGATTCGTATTTATCAGATTTCTCTGTTTCACTTAGACTTTTAAAGATAAAACATCTGTCGCATTGTTCTTTTTTAGGTATGTAAAATCCAATATTAAAATGGTTGGTGAATACGTAACTATATTGTCTTTCACTTGAAATATTTTGAATATCATGATTGTGTTGTACCACTGAACATAAAGTTTATACATCTTACTAATATTTAATCCACCCTCAATAAAAGATTTCGCTGTATTTTTCCTTTCTTAGTGAGATTCTACAAAAAGGAATTGATTTATATGTTCTTTGATTTTTTCTATCTTCGTTTGCGACTCTTCATTAATTCTATTTCTTCGTCCTCTTTGGTCAACCTGTATGAACCCACCACCATTAATACATTTTTTGCAAGTGGTTTCTATAGTTTGGTGTGATATTCCAAACGTGTTTTTAAACGTTTATAAACATACTCGTATTTCATTAACATCATCATTCTGTAAAAAGTATTTGCGGCTATATTTTCTCCTACTGTCGTTTGAAACTGTTCGTGTTTTTGGGTCGGTTATTTTGATGAATTTAATGAGGTTTTCCCACTGTCTTGTTAGAGAAGCCATATTATAATAGTTTTTAAACATGTTGAATCTTTCATCAAAAGAAATTTTGGTTTCACATTTAAAATGCATTTTTCTGAACATCCTTTACCCATTGATTTCGCTAAATTTAATCTTCCTCTATACAATCGGTATATTGCTGGCCGTATTGTCTGTTGGTTTTTTTACGTTTTAATTCCATTTCTGGGGGAAAGATTTTCTTTTTCTTCCAATATTGTTTTTAAAGGTTTTTTTCCTCGAAACTTTTTGCTTATGGAGCTGTCCTGATAGCTTCGAAAAATCAGTACTTATCGTATCTAATTCAGGATCATAGTCGTCGGAAGTCGCACAGTACTCAAAAGGATCTAACAATTATTTATTTAAAAAACAAGTTGAATTAAGATAGCACAATTAAGACCTACCACAATCGCTTGAAGTTTCTCGTTGATTGTCCATTTTCGTATCTTTACGTATATCAATATTAAGCAATACATTCACTTCATCCGAATTAGATAAATTACTGAAAATTAACGTGAAATTTTATTGTTAATTTAAAACAAAGTTCAAAATAATTTATGGTAACTTTGTTAGATAATTTGTTAACCTATTTCACTGTTGACTGAAATATGGTATATAGTATATCAGATACACTTTTCAAATTTTCATAAACTTCGATAATAAAAACGGTATTCAAACTAATGTAATAATTATTTTCTTTAAATCATTGTAACTCGAGACAGTTACAATAGTTTGATTAAACATTTAATTAACAATTTGGTTATAAATATTGTATATGTTAATACCATTCCATTTAAAAAAGTTAAGAGATATCCAAATCATCTATTATATTAATACGCTTAATTTTTTCAAACTCAACGCTAAAATGACCCCTAAACATGATCCGATCCGTTTAAATTTTTCAGGGTAGGTCGACATAAATATAGCGGTGTGCCTTTGCTAGAAAAATCGGAAAAATTCCACCGGGAAGTACTTGAAACGGGTACCTCAGGTGTTTTCAGCAAAATTTTGTCACGACGCCAGAATGCCATGATAAAATATGTTTATATTGAATTTATGATCATGTGTATTACACCGTGACAGTGACAAAATTTATTAAAACTGCCGATGTTTTTGTGATAACACACTGTGATGACAAAATGAGTAGAAAATTTGTAATTGAATCTCAATTAAACAAAACAGAGAACATAAAATGATTTTACATACATTTTGGTGTTAATAGTTGTTAGGTCGTGTTTCAATTGGTTTAAATGCCGCATAAAAAGTTAAAAAGTTAAAAATTTATTCGTGGTAAATATTTTTTAACTTTTTAACTTTTTATCTGTTTCAATTGGTTAAAATTTTGAAAATAACATGGTTGCTTATTTTATGTGTAATTATGAACGTATATAGCAAATTTAAATAAGAAAATATGTAAAATAAATACTATTTAAATATATATTAATTAATTATGGTTAGTTTACATCTAAATCATTACGATTTTTCTCAAAATTTGTACATACATGACAAATTTCTGTTTACAAACAAATATTTTTGTCAGCCAAATGTTTTCCACATAAAAATTTTATCAGCTCTTGAAGCAGATAAAAAGTTTGACATTTTTATTCACCACAATTTTTAACTTTTTAACTTTTTATGCGGTATTTAAACCAATTGAAACACGCTCTTAGGTCGTGTTTCAATTGGTTTAAATGCCGCATAAAAAGTTAAAAAGTTAAAAAAAAATTCGTGGTAATTTCTTTTTAACTTTTTAACTTTTTATCTGTTTCAATTGGTTAAAATTTTGACAATAATATGGTTGCTTATTTTATGTGTAATTATGAACGTATATAGCAAATTTAAATATGAAAATATTTAAAATAAATACTATTTAAATGTATATTAGTTAATTATGGTTAGTTTACATCTAAATCATTACGATTTTCCTCAAAATTTGTACTTGACAAATTTCTGGTTACAAACAAATATTTTTGTTAGCCAAATGTTTTCTATATAAAAATTTTATCAGCTCTTGAAGCGGATAAAAAGTTTGACATTTTTATTCACCACAATTTTTAACTTTTTAACTTTTTATGCGGTATTTAAACCAATTGAAACACGCTCTTAGTGTAAAAATACAATTTTGTCATGACACTCTATCTGTTTAAGATTTAAAAATTAAATCGCGATATCAAACTATATTTTTATGGAGTCGAAAATGCATGATAGATCTTATGCCGTGATGCGTCTTTCTGTCCACCTACCGAATCAACAAATAATTACATTCGGAGCAGGTAATGAAGTAGAAGTGTTGCTTGCAGCACAAACTGGCCGAACGAAACTTGAGTCATGGTTTTAGCTCAACTTCAATGACCAAAACGCACGTTATTTCCAATATACTGAAATTCCCCACCATTACGTTTACGTACGCGGGAAATGGCAACTTCGCCAAAGAGGTGGAGAGAAGGTTGTTGCACGTATGTATACAGTAAGCTTGAGAGATGAAGAGCGTTTCTTTCTGCCGCTGCTTTTGCTACATATTCGAGATTCCACCAGCTTTGAATTTGTACGAACATTCAATGGTTTTATTTAGAAAACCTTCAAAGAAGCTAGAGCTGCACGGGGTCTGGTAAACGATGATGAATGGGATCACTGTTTAACAGAAACAACAGTCTTTCAAATGCCAAGACAGCTTCAAGAGACTTTTGCTTATATTTGTTGCTTTTGTCAACCTTCAAAACCTCTTGATGTCTGGATGAAGTATGCAGACATCATGACTCTTGATTACAGCCGACACCATATTGAAAATGTAGCAAAAACTTTGGCTCTCCATGGTATCAACATAAATCTTATTCAGCACGGACTTTTCTGCGCTATGATCGGCCTCCTTCGAGAAGTCCCGTAGAAGAGCAAGTCTTCGATACAGTTCGAGAAGCAAGCAGTATTAATAGTTCAACTGCAAAACGAAAAGCAGTTGGATGCATTTCGTAAAACAACTGCTGCAGTGGATAATGAAAATGTCTCCTGCCGAAGTTGAGATTTGAATATTTGGTTTGGGCGCGTAAAAGTGGTCATGTGATCCCAAGCGCGCGCTTCCCGTTTGGGATTTGAATATTTGATTTGAGCGCATAAGTGGTCATGTATCCCGAGCGCGCGCTTCCCGTTTGCGATATCACTATTTGACTTGGCACGTAAGTCATACTGTGTGCATTTGAGCGCGAGCTTACGTTTAAGATTTTAAAATTAATCGCGTATATGAATTTACTTTATTTTGATAAAAGTGAATCAAATTTACAGCTTAAAAAATCTTTTTAATCATTTCTTAACCAAAAATTCAACAAAATATATTCACGTGGCTGATTATTCAGTCACAGGTCAGCTAGTTGTATGTTAAATACCATGTTTTATTATGGACAAATTAATTTTTTGTGCACTATGGTAACATTTAAAATGTTTATAACTCGTTTCAAAAAGAAATATTTTCCGAGATATTTGGACAGTTGGTAGAGGTGCAAAGGAACCATCCATTACAATAATATGTTTTAAATGATGGTAATTCGAGTTACCATGTTTTGTCTTGGGATGATCGATATATGTACAGGACATTAAATATTTCTTCTACCTTGTCTAACTTAGAATTTAGTGTGTAGTAACCATAAATAGCTCGGAGAGGATCCTTGTGTCTAAAAGACAGAGGTCCCAGGATGAGCTTGAAGCAGAAGGCAGTAAGCGGGCCAAAGTGCAAGCAGACATGACGTCGGGTGCTCCTAAGGAGCAGAAACAATTATTCAGTGAAATCCTGAAGGAGCACGTGCTGGTGCTAGCCGTCATTGACAAAGGTCAGGAAGATGGGAGCATCACGTCGGAAAAGTGGAGGGTAGTGTATAATGCACTGAACTCCATTTTCTTGAGGATCCTTAGAGAAAATCCGGGATCCCCCCCGTCCTGCAGAGATGCGGGATGGCCACAAGGGCGCGTTAAGCTAACTGCGTGCTCAGACCAGAGATCGGTCGATCTCTATAAAAGAGCAGTGACCGAGGTAGGCGAGGTTTGGCCGGGCGCGAGGCTGGAAGCAGTCAGCAGAGGGGAAATCCCGAGCAGGCCGCGAGCACGCGTCTGGTTACCAACCGAGCCGGATAAGCCAGAGGAGGTCATTGAGATTATCCGGGCCAGTAATCCCGATCTTCCAACGGAAGGATGAAGGATTGTGAAGCAGGAGGAGGCTAAGGTGGGCTTTAGATTGGCAATCATGCTGATCAATAAGGAATCCTTGGTTTCCCTTGCTAGATCTAAGGGAGTAATCAACTTCGGTTTCGGGTCGATCACTCTTAAAGTTTATAGGAAAGATGAGGTCGATAAGGGCGCGGAAGACCAGCCTGGGGGCGACGTAGAACGGACCCGGCAGGAAACGGTCAAGCGGGCTGAGGCCGACCAGAATAGCCGTTCCGATATTTTGAACGAAGTGAAGTTGGTGATGGGAGGCAGCCTCTTCTCTCTGAAGTCCGATGTGGGCAACCCGTCGAACACACGACGAGAGGGGGTTTGCGACCAAACCAACGAGCCAAATGACACTATCCTGATGCAGGAAGTGCATGAAGTGGTGAGTAAGGTAGATTACAATGGTTAGCATTGTACAAATAAACCTGCACCACACGAAGGCTGCCTCGGCAGCTCTCGTGCTCAGACTGACTAAGTCAGATGAGGACTTGGTGTTAATCCAAGAACCTTGGATTAATAATAACAGGATCTGTGGCCTCGGAATGAAAGGGTATAAATTATTATACTCAAGCAACTCTGAAAAGATCAGATCGTGTATCTTAGCGAAAAATAATTTGAATATTTTTCTTCTTCCACAATTTAGTAGCGGGGACGTTACGGCGGTGAGCGCTGAGGTAGGCTGTGAAAAACTATGGCTAGTCTCAGCCTACATGGATCGCGAGAAGGAGGTTCCACCGGACAACCTGGGGGAACTGATCCGGGAAGCAGGTCAGAAAAAGGTAGGTGTGATACTTGGATGTGATGCAAACGCGCATCACACAATCTGGGGAAGCACAGACATTAATGAAAGGGGTGAGTTATTTTTTGATTACTTATTAAATACTAACCTTGTAGTTTGCAATATTGGGTGTGAACCAACATTCATTGTTAGAAATCGACAGGAGGTTCTAGATGTAACCTGTGCGTCAGAAACAATTTTTGATATGATCAGTGGGTGGAGAGTGGCGAAAGAGCACTCATTCTCTGATCACCGATATATTACATATAACCTCAACATCAAACCTGTTGCCCGGAAAGCCTTCAGGAATCCCAGAAGGACAAACTGGAACAAATATGGGGAGGTGTTGAAGGAATTATTGCCGCTGGAGGTTCCTGGACTTCCGGCGACAGTAGAGGAATTAGATGGCATGGTTGATATTGTCACAAAGGCATGCAATCTTTCATTTAATGCTGCGTGCCCCCTAATAAAGGCTAGGGGCAGGCAGAAACCGATATGGTGGACCACGGGGTTGGGAACCTATCGGAGAGCGTGTAGGACAGCCTTTAATAAGGCTAAGAACACCAGGGAAAATCGATATTGGGATTCCTATAAGGAAGACCTGAGAACATACAAAAAAGAGTTGAGGAGGGCACAAAGGGGGTCTTGGAGACTCTTCTGTTGTAGAATGGAGGAGGTCTCCGAGACTTCTAGCCTAAGGAAAATTCTATCTACTAACCCAACCAGTCCTAGTTACTTAATTAGGCCGGACGGGTTATGGACAGCTTCAAGTGCGGAATCATTGGAGCTTCTCATTGAGACCCATTTTCTGGGAAGCATTGATGACTCGATGGAGCCTGGAGCTCATCGAGGAACACCTTTAACGAATGTGGATGGCATCGTGGACAGGAAACGAATCCTGTGGGCACTGAACGGTTTTAAGCCTTATAAATCGGCGGGCCCGGATCGGATTATACCAGCAGAGATCCAAAGGAACTCTGCGGTCATCCTCCCCTGGCTGGAGGTTATCTTCAGGGGATGTCTGCAATTGGTCTATATTCCCAGGAAATGGACGGAGGTCAGAGTGGTTTTTATCCCGAAATCGGGAAAAAGCTCACAGGCTTATCCAAAGGACCTGAGGCCTATAACTCTATCATCCTTTCTGTTGAAAACCTTGGAAAGATTGATAGACGTACTTATTCGAACAAAAGTTGATCCGAGGAATTGGGCAATGTCTCAGCATGCGTACTGTAAGGGAAAGTCGGTGGACACAGCTCTGCACGATCTAGTACGCATGATTGAGAAGACAATTTACTCGCAAGAGTTCTGTATGGTAGCATTTCTCGACATTGAGGGTGCCTTTAATAATGTAAAAACGGAGGCGATCATGGAAGGATTGTCATTTTTGAAGGTGGATTATCCTATAAGTAGGTTGATAAATCAGATGCTGGTAAGCAGGATTATTATCTCGGAACTAGGAGAGTCCACCATTAGAAGGCGGGTGGTTAGAGGAACTCCGCAGGGAGGAGTGATGTCCCCCTTTCTTTGGAGTGCAGTGGTGAATGGATTGCTGTTGGAACTGGAGAAAGAGGGGATGGGGGTTGTAGCGTATGCAGATGATGTAGCGATAGCTGTCTCAGGCAAATATCTGGATACGATTAGGGATGTTATGCAGAATGCACTCCTGATCGTTACGAAATGGGCCGGCAAATGCGGATTAGGGATCAAACCGTCCAAGACAGAGCTGGTACTATTTACTAAGAAATATAAAATTCCGGTAGTTAGCCCTCCTACTGTGAACGGCATTAGACTGGCTTTTGCTGACAGAGCGAGATTTTTGGGCATAATCTTGGACAGTAAGCTCAGCTGGAAGCCTAACATTGTAGAAAGGGTGAATAAGGCTAATGTAGCCATTTACTCGTGCAGAAACGCAATAGGGAAGAAATGGGGTTTGAAACCAGAGCTGGTACACTGGCTCTATACCGCAGTGGTAAGGCCTGTGCTGATGTACGGGGTGGGCGTGTGGTGGCCAGCTCTGGAAAAGGTAACCTACATAAGGATGTTGGAGAAGGTGCAAAGAACGGCCTGTATGCTTATAAGCGGGGCGCTTAGGACAACACCTACACGCGCTTTAGAGGTTATGTTCCACCTTATTCCAATCGAATTTTTTGGTAAGCAGATGGCAGCCAATGTGGCTACAAGGCTCTCGGCTGTCTCTCAGTGGAAGTGTCTTCAGGTGGAACACTCGACAATAGTTAGATCACTAAGGGAAGAACTGGTGAATCTAGATTATATTAAACCAACGTTGTGCTTTGATATAGGTTTCCGGATCATCTGTCCTTCTAGGGAATCCTGGAGGAATGGATCAATACGGGAAAACGAGGCACTGACATTTTTCACGGACGGCTCTAAGCTAGACGGCAAAGTAGGAGCTGGAGTCTTCTGTGAGAAGCTCAATGTTAATATTTCTGTTCGTCTCCCTGACTACTGCAGCGTGTACCAGGCTGAAGTGGTGGCGATAGGGGAAGTCGTGACATGGTTGAAGCATAACGTGGTATCTGTTAGGGATATCGCGATTTATGTGGACAGTCAAGCGGCACTCAGGTCACTAGAGGCGGTTTCTCTGAAGTCACGGGTGGCGCTGGATTGCCGCTCATCTCTTAATGAGATGAGCGAGTATTTCAGTATCCAGATGATCTGGGTCCCTGGTCACTCGGACGTCACGGGAAACTGCAGGGCAGACGAACTAGCTAGGCACGGTACGACTCTCCAGATGCAACCGGAAAGGGCAGGTCTGGGGAGGCCTATAGCAGCGCTCAAATTGACGCTCAGTAAAAAGGCAATCGCCTTAACAGATGAGAGGTGGACCAACACTCTCACGTGCAGGGTAGCAAAACAGGTTTGGCCAAAACTGGACCTGCGGCGCTCCAAGGCACTTGTATCCCTGGGAAAACGAGATTTAGGATTGGTCGTAGGGATACTAACAGGACACTGCCTTTTTGGGGAACATGCGAAAAGGCTGGGTCTAGAGACGAATGACTTTTGTAGAAGTTGTATGGACGAAGAGGAGGAAGAGACGCTAGTTCACTTCCTATGCTCATGTCCGGCACTATCATACAAAAGACGTAAGTACTTGGGTGTGTACAACATGGACAGCCTTTCTGAACTCGCGGACTGTAGGGTGCGAGATATTTTACGCTACATCAGTAGCTCTGGTTGGTTTCAGCGAGAGTAAGGGGAGATTGGATCCTGTGGTATCACAATGGGCCATTATTGGCCTAAGTGTGCGATAGCAGCCACTCTAACCTAACCTAACCTAACCTAACCATAAATATGAAACCAGATTTGCTAATAACATATCAGGTGAATCTATTACAAACGAATTTGGACTCAGGTCAATCCGATTTTCTGGTCCTTCAATTTACAATAAATTACCCGAATCATTGAAAACCGTAATAAATATTCATCAATTCAAAATCAATTAAAGCTCTACTATAGACAATTGGTAAATAATTACATTTCTTAAATGTTATAACATCGATATGCTTATCACTGACGCATGATCAGAAATATGATTATTATTATTATAATATTAATTTCCCTTTAAAGGACAGAAAATCCATTGGGGAATTAACATTGTAAATTATTTAATATTATTTTATTGTAATTTTTATTGTAACAATGTTGGTTCATGTTTTTAAATAAAAAAAAAACAGTTCATTTTAGCCCTTTCTTTCGATTTATAAGAATTTATGGAATCACATAATTTAATGTGACTAATCTATTAAGAAATTACCCCACATTATTTAATAGCTCGTTAAATTGTTGATATTTAAACTCGTACGTAGGTAAAGATGTGGGAAATTGATATAAACAAAAAACAACAATTTGGTTTCACACAAACGATAAATAAAAATCCAATTTTATTAAACCCACCTCCCGCGTATATATGAACGTTCCCAAACAAAAAAGATAAATTTCGAGAAGTCGTCAAAAATGAACCTTGATGTTATCATAAAATAACAAAACATGTTGACATTTGTTCATCCTATACCTAATATGCACTTCACTGTTATCATAAAATATTCGTTTCATCCGAGATCGTGTATCTATCAGGATATGCTCTTTAAATTACAAATAAGGATATTTATCTGAAATAAGTATATAGATTGAAGAAAATCTGAATGGGAAAAGAAGTGGGAAAATCGTTTTGGACGAATATGTGGGTTGTCTCGAAATATTTAAACAAAAAACATTTTCATATATTATACATAATGTACATAAATAAATCATTTGGAAAATTGTCGTGAAAATCTTGCTAATATCAAGCGAAGACAGCAAGCACGTATAATGTCTCCGTTTAGATGTCTTGAAATGAAATGTTTAACAAAATCCCGGGAATTTTTTATACATACATTTATTTATATTATTTTTGTATTATTCGTATGTGCTGAATTGTCAAATCTGAATAGAATAGCAACGACAATGTTGAGAAAATCAGCTGATTCGGTTTAATATAAAAGAAAACCGAAACAACTTTGGCCTCCCCTTTTGTACATACTATATATTCATTTCAGATCTATTTTATATCGGATTATAGCTCTTGTCATCGAGATATTTACACGCCCTAAATAAAATATTAAAATAAATTCAAGTTCAGTAAACACTGTAAAAGTTTAGTTTTTACCTAATTTTGCCAAACGCACATATTAATTTCCGCTTACGATGATTAAAATTTAATGGAATGCCACCCACCACGATGAATAATTTACGATTAATTCATTTTGAAAAATGGCATACAATTCATCATAATAATAGAAGAAAAATTAAAATTTACATTTTCCACACCAAAAAGTAGGAAAATCTTTTATCATTTTATGTGTGTACTGTCTGCGAGAAAATGAGAACACTAAAAATATATAAAACTAGTAACACAACGATATAATGTAACATGTATATATCTATCTACGTAAATATGTATGTATCAATATATTTACACCACCTGATTCTATTTTTAGTATCACCACCAAGTATTCTTTTGTATCTTCTATCCTTGTAAATGAAAATCCATGTCGTCTCCGTTACAGGCACCACACAAATATTTAAAAATAATATATTCAATTCGCATACAAATTATGTAATTTTATGTTTTGCTATTCACGAGCCCCACACACTATTACACATATTTATATAAAGGATTCAATCCTTTTTTACGGAACTTTTTTTAAAAGACAAATATTTGATTATAAACTTTACAAGGAGGCAAACAACAACAAAACACTTTGCACTATTTTTTTACTTCACATATTCCAAACAAACATCATACAATAATTTTTATTATCCTTGACAGTTAATAAGTCCTTTTTTCTATAAATTCTCATTTTCCTATATATTTTACTCCTTTTTTTGGGAAAAAAAACAACCTCAAACCCGTTTCCTATTTAGGCTTTAGCTATTTTTTCAAAGGAAAACCGAA
This sequence comes from Nephrotoma appendiculata, assembly GCA_947310385.1. Lineage (NCBI taxonomy): Eukaryota > Metazoa > Arthropoda > Insecta > Diptera > Tipulidae > Nephrotoma > Nephrotoma appendiculata. The sequence goes on along the minus strand of OX371223.1, from coordinate 246,638,640 downwards.
CACAAAAATAACGAAACAAAAAACACTTTGCACACACTAACAAACACAATCCACTTTCTCAATTTAAGACAAAATTAAATAACTGATACAAAAAATGTATTGGAAATTGGGAAAACTATTTATACACACTCATTTGTTTCTTATTTTAACCCAAACACAACACACACGGTAAAGTGGAAAACCGAAAAGTAACCAAAAAAAAACAGTAAAAAGGTACAAAATAAAAAGTTTCCCAATTTTTCTTAAATTTTTCCTTTTCACTATATACTTTGTTTAATTGTAACTGTCTTGTTGCAAAATTAAAATCACGAGTAAATATATAGTTGGTTCCGTGTATTGCCGTGGACCATTTTAAACTGAGTTGAAAAACTACAGATGAAAATTCATTTTCCTTTATTTTGATTCATATTTTCCTTTTTTTCGTTCGAGCATATCGTTTTCCTCTCGCCTTATGAGAAAAGCGAGCAAAAAGTATGTAACTCTGAAATCGGGAGAGCGGTCTTATTTGAAAAAAAAACAGCAAAATTGGGGAGAAAAAGAAATACAGGCTCTAATTCTGTGCTTTATACTATTTTTACTGTTATAAAAATAATGTACAGTTGGCGGTAAAAGATATTGTGCGGAAAAATATGTTTTGAGCTGGGGTGTCAGGATATTTTCAAATTATATTTTTAGATCGTACAATACATTAATTAGATCCGGGATAATTCAATTGGGAGCTAAAATTGTTGGAAATGTTTTTGCTTCACGACATTTTGAATTAAAATGATTCGATATCAAAATGAAAACTATTAATATTCACGTCCTTAAAGCTAGCAGAACCCATACAGCAGAACATTACAAGAGAGTAGAGATAATTGTAGGCTAATTAAATGTTCCATCTCTTCCAACTAAAACGATGGGTTCTGCTAGCTTTAGAAACAGTTAGGTTAGGTTAGGTTAGAGTGGCTGCTATCGCACACTTAGGCCATTAATGGCCCATTGTGATACCACAGGATCCAATCTCCCCTTACTCCCGCTGAAACCAACCAGAGCTACTGATGTAGCGTAAAATATCTCGCACCCTACAGTCCGCGAGTTCAGAAAGGCTGTCCATGTTGTACACACCCAAGTACTTACGTCTTTTGTATGATAGTGCCGGACATGAGCATAGGAAGTGAACTAGCGTCTCTTCCTCCTCTTCGTCCATACAACTTCTACAAAAGTCATTCGTCTCTAGACCCAGCCTCCTCGCATGTTCCCCAAAAAGGCAGTGTCCTGTTAGTATCCCTACGACCAATCCTAAATCTCGTTTTCCCAGGGATACAAGTGCCTTGGAGCGCCGCAGGTCCAGTTTTGGCCAAACCTGTTTTGCTACCCTGCACGTGAGAGTGTTGGTCCACCTCTCATCTGTTAAGGCGATTGCCTTTTTACTGAGCGTCAATTTGAGCGCTGCTATAGGCCTCCCCAGACCTGCCCTTTCCGGTTGCATCTGGAGAGTCGTACCGTGCCTAGCTAGTTCGTCTGCCCTGCAGTTTCCCGTGACGTCCGAGTGACCAGGGACCCAGATCATCTGGATACTGAAATACTCGCTCATCTCATTAAGAGATGAGCGGCAATCCAGCGCCACCCGTGACTTCAGAGAAACCGCCTCTAGTGACCTGAGTGCCGCTTGACTGTCCACATAAATCGCGATATCCCTAACAGATACCACGTTATGCTTCAACCATGTCACGACTTCCCCTATCGCCACCACTTCAGCCTGGTACACGCTGCAGTAGTCAGGGAGACGAACAGAAATATTAACATTGAGCTTCTCACAGAAGACTCCAGCTCCTACTTTGCCGTCTAGCTTAGAGCCGTCCGTGAAAAATGTCAGTGCCTCGTTTTCCCGTATTGATCCATTCCTCCAGGATTCCCTAGAAGGACAGATGATCCGGAAACCTATATCAAAGCACAACGTTGGTTTAATATAATCTAGATTCACCAGTTCTTCCCTTAGTGATCTAACTATTGTCGAGTGTCCCACCTGAAGACACTTCCACTGAGAGACAGCCGAGAGCCTTGTAGCCACATTGGCTGCCATCTGCTTACCAAAAAATTCGATTGGAATAAGGTGGAACATAACCTCTAAAGCGCGTGTAGGTGTTGTCCTAAGCGCCCCGCTTATAAGCATACAGGCCGTTCTTTGCACCTTCTCCAACATCCTTATGTAGGTTACCTTTTCCAGAGCTGGCCACCACACGCCCACCCCGTACATCAGCACAGGCCTTACCACTGCGGTATAGAGCCAGTGTACCAGCTCTGGTTTCAAACCCCATTTCTTCCCTATTGCGTTTCTACACGAGTAAATGGCTACATTAGCCTTATTCACCCTTTCTACAATGTTAGGCTTCCAGCTGAGCTTACTGTCCAAGATTATGCCCAAAAATCTCGCTCTGTCAGCAAAAGCCAGTCTAATGCCGTTCACAGTAGGAGGGCTAACTACCGGAATTTTATATTTCTTAGTAAATAGTACCAGCTCTGTCTTGGACGGGTTGATCCCTAATCCGCATTTGCCGGCCCATTTCGTAACGATCAGGAGTGCATTCTGCATAACATCCCTAATCGTATCCAGATATTTGCCTGAGACAGCTATCGCTACATCATCTGCATACGCTACAACCCCCATCCCCTCTTTCTCCAGTTCCAACAGCAATCCATTCACCACTGCACTCCAAAGAAAGGGGGACATCACTCCTCCCTGCGGAGTTCCTCTAACCACCCGCCTTCTAATGGTGGACTCTCCTAGTTCCGAGATAATAATCCTGCTTACCAGCATCTGATTTATCAACCTACTTATAGGATAATCCACCTTCAAAAATGACAATCCTTCCATGATCGCCTCCGTTTTTACATTATTAAAGGCACCCTCAATGTCGAGAAATGCTACCATACAGAACTCTTGCGAGTAAATTGTCTTCTCAATCATGCGTACTAGATCGTGCAGAGCTGTGTCCACCGACTTTCCCTTACAGTACGCATGCTGAGACATTGCCCAATTCCTCGGATCAACTTTTGTTCGAATAAGTACGTCTATCAATCTTTCCAAGGTTTTCAACAGAAAGGATGATAGAGTTATAGGCCTCAGGTCCTTTGGATAAGCCTGTGAGCTTTTTCCCGATTTCGGGATAAAAACCACTCTGACCTCCGTCCATTTCCTGGGAATATAGACCAATTGCAGACATCCCCTGAAGATAACCTCCAGCCAGGGGAGGATGACCGCAGAGTTCCTTTGGATCTCTGCTGGTATAATCCGATCCAGGCCCGCCGATTTATAAGGCTTAAAACCGTTCAGTGCCCACAGGATTCGTTTCCTGTCCACGATGCCATCCACATTCGTTAAAGGTGTTCCTCGATGAGCTCCAGGCTCCATCGAGTCATCAATGCTTCCCGGAAAATGGGTCTCAATGAGAAGCTCCAATGATTCCGCACTTGAAGCTGTCCATAACCCGTCCGGCCTAATTAAGTAACTAGGACTGGTTGGGTTAGTAGATAGAATTTTCCTTAGGCGAGAAGTCTCGGAGACCTCCTCCATTCTACAACAGAAGAGTCTCCAAGACCCCCTTTGTGCCCTCCTCAACTCTTTTTTGTATGTTCTCAGGTCTTCCTTATAGGAATCCCAATCTCGATTTTCCCTGGTGTTCTTAGCCTTATTAAAGGCTGTCCTACACGCTCTCCGATAGGTTCCCAACCCCGTGGTCCACCATATCGGTTTCTGCCTGCCCCTAGCCTTTATTAGGGGGCACGCAGCATTAAATGAAAGATTGCATGCCTTTGTGACAATATCAACCATGCCATCTAATTCCTCTACTGTCGCCGGAAGTCCAGGAACCTCCAGCGGCAATAATTCCTTCAACACCTCCCCATATTTGTTCCAGTTTGTCCTTCTGGGATTCCTGAAGGCTTTCCGGGCAACAGGTTTGATGTTGAGGTTATATGTAATATATCGGTGATCAGAGAATGAGTGCTCTTTCGCCACTCTCCACCCACTGATCATATCAAAAATTGTTTCTGACGCACAGGTTACATCTAGAACCTCCTGTCGATTTCTAACAATGAATGTTGGTTCACACCCAATATTGCAAACTACAAGGTTAGTATTTAATAAGTAATCAAAAAATAACTCACCCCTTTCATTAATGTCTGTGCTTCCCCAGATTGTGTGATGCGCGTTTGCATCACATCCAAGTATCACACCTACCTTTTTCTGACCTGCTTCCCGGATCAGTTCCCCCAGGTTGTCCGGTGGAACCTCCTTCTCGCGATCCATGTAGGCTGAGGCTAGCCATAGTTTTTCACAGCCTACCTCAGCGCTCACCGCCGTAACGTCCCCGCTACTAAATTGTGGAAGAAGAAAAATATTCAAATTATTTTTCGCTAAGATACACGATCTGATCTTTTCAGAGTTGCTTGAGTATAATAATTTATACCCTTTCATTCCGAGGCCACAGATCCTGTTATTATTAATCCAAGGTTCTTGGATTAACACCAAGTCCTCATCTGACTTAGTCAGTCTGAGCACGAGGGCTGCCGAGGCAGCCTTCGTGTGGTGCAGGTTTATTTGTACAATGCTAACCATTGTAATCTACCTTACTCACCACTTCATGCACTTCCTGCATCAGGATAGTGTCATTTGGCTCGTTGGTTTGGTCGCAAACCCCCTCTCGTCGTGTGTTCGACGGGTTGCCCACATCGGACTTCAGAGAGAGGAGGCTGCCTCCCATCACCAACTTCACTTCGTCCGAAATATCGGAACGGCTATTCTGGTCGGCCTCAGCCCGCTTGACCGTTTCCTGCCGGGTCCGTTCTACGTCGCCCCCAGGCTGGTCTTCCGCGCCCTTATCGACCTCGTCTTTCCTATAAACTTTAAGAGTGATCGACCCGAAACCGAAGTTGATTACTCCCTTAGATCTAGCAAGGGAAACCAAGGATTCCTTATTGATCAGCATGATTGCCAATCTAAAGCCCACCTTAGCCTCCTCCTGCTTCACAATCCTCCATCCTTCCGTTGGAAGATCGGGATTACTGGCCCGGATAATCTCAATGACCTCCTCTGGCTTATCCGGCTCGGTTGGTAACCAGACGCGTGCTCGCGGCCTGCTCGGGATTTCCCCTCTGCTGACTGCTTCCAGCCTCGCGCCCGGCCACACCTCGCCTACCTCGGTCACTGCTCTTTTATAGAGATCGACCGATCTCTGGTCTGAGCACGCAGTTAGCTTAACGCGCCCTTGGTGCCATCCCGCATCTCTGCAGGACGGGGGGGATCCCGGATTTTCTCTAAGGATCCTCAAGAAAATGGAGTTTAGTGCATTATACACTACCCTCCACTTTTCCGACGTGATGCTCCCATCTTCCTGACCTTTGTCAATGACGGCTAGCACCAGCACGTGCTCCTTCAGGATTTCACTGAATAATTTCAGTTTCTGCTCCTTAGGAGCACCCGACGTCATGTCTGCTTGCACTTTGGCCCGCTTACTGTCTTCTGCTTCAAGCTCATCCTGGGACCTCTGTCTTTTAGACATAAGGATCCTCTCCGAGCTATCGCAGCCGACAGTTTTCTTAGCCCATGCTACAGATTCCTTTTGCGCAACTGTAAGCTGCCCCTCAGGGGTCGCAGCCAGTTTCTCCAGTACTCTAAATGCCGACCGTCTTTCTCTGTACCGTCGTTTTGATGGAGGGATCTCTCTCGGTCCCCCACTGTTCTGTTTGGCAGTTCCGCTTCCACCTGGCTTCGATGTCATGGTGTTGCTTACCCTTGCCTCAGTTGAGGGAGCCCCACCTTGTTGGTTAGAGTTACTCCCCTCTATAGTACTTCCCGGTTTTTGGTGGGTACCGGTCCCCTTATTTTTATTATTTTTTAAATCTTCCATATATTCCCACGAGTATCGGAGAAATACGTCCACCTGCGCAGAGATCCGTATACGCAGGTAAGGCTAAATACAACTGGAGGTTGCCAGGTATCCAGAGGGCTCCGTTCACGACTGGGCTTTGTTAAATGGGCCCCCAGTCTAGTCGATCATCAGCACGGGTCGCATAACACCTTAATCCAGCCCATTGGCTCACCGAGTACCCCGCCTTCCACGCCCCCGCCCCCCAACATCCACTCACTCATTCACCCATCTATATGGATATCCCAAACAAATAGGACCCATTTCATTCAGGGGATTACCGTTTATAGGGTTCCCTACTCACTACCTGAAGGCTCGAGAGCGCAGGGAGACGTGACGCTCAGTTCACCGTGGTTGTGGTCGATGGTTTTATGGCGCCATCAATTCGCCTTTCCCTACTGGGTATCATAGGCACTCAGAATTTAGTGAACAGAGGTTAACCACTCCCCCGTTCTCTGAGACTCTCCTTCCAGCAGAGCTGCGGTTGGGGACGGCTTATTTAATTCACCGCTAACCTACCTATCGATAGGCCGTTCACAATCCACCACCTGTGACCCCCCCGATAGCTGCAGCTCGCCACGGGTTAGAAACAGTTAGCCGAACAAAAAACGATTTAAAAACAATTGGAAAATTAAAGGTTAATTTTAGGCTATAATTAAATGCCCTATTATAATTTTTTTATTCTGCAAGTTCTAGGAAAATCATTAGGCTTTGTCACTTAAAAGCTAGCAAATTCAAATCAAAAATCGAATCAACACCGAAATTACAATATAGTATAACGCAAAACAATATTAATTGACATAGACATAATTTAGCCTCATTGTCACCTAATCAGCTGATCAATGACAAAATTTTGGGCTCCACTCGTTCTTGGCCAAATTCAGGTCGTTTAATTTAAAACTAGCCGTAGCCAAATCGAAAATCGGACTAAAACTGAAACGAGCCTTTAGTTATTTGTATGTTGATTGATCTTGTAATGCATTACAATTTCGGTTGGCACGATTTTCGATTTAGCTTCTGCTAGTTTTAATTAAATGACCTGATGTTTGGTGAAGAATGAGTGAAATGTTTATATTGGGTTATTTAGTTGGGCCATAATAAGTTAAAATTATTTGTGTACTATATCAATTTATAATGACCAAATTGCACTGTAATTAAAGCTTTAGCGTTTGGATCAGAAGGTACCGGGTTCGTATACTGATAGTGGTATAGGGGATGCAAAAGGGAATTTTCATTATTAGATTAGAATCTGTGATATAAATGAATATAACTGTGATCCTTGTCGGAGTGCAGAACTCATGGGCTGACACATCTTCCATGCCAGTAATAGCAATGCAATTTGCAGATGGTTCTACGTAAATCGGACCTTTTGCGGTACCTTCTGAATTTGGCTACTCCGTAAGGTGGGACATTAAAAGTGAACCGCGAAAGTGTTGGGAGTCCTTCGGTCCCAGAACAGATTGCTTAGTTATTAAAAAAAGGGTAAATTTATTTTGTTTTGCCTTATACACTGCGCGAAACAAAAACTAGAATTTTTAGGAAAATAACCTATTTTCAAACGATTGTATCTTGGTGAAATGTCGGTTTAAAATTTTTTTGTTTACTTTTTTAAATGTAGGAAATTTAATATACTTTTCGATGCTTGGGTCCGCTTATTATTATTTTAGTTTATATGTTTTTTTTTTGAGTCAAACAAAAATGTTTTAACGAGAAAAAAATCCCAAACTTTACGACTGCCAATAAGCTTTCCTGATGTTTCATTCCAAATAATAATCAATTTCAATAGCTATTGAAATTGAAGTACGACAAGTCGCTCTTGAGTTATTGCAGTTTTAGCAGAGCCTCCTAAATATAAGAGCCGTAATATTAGTCCATTTTTTTCATGTGCTTTCCATAGAGGGGAGCTTTTTGTACTTTTTCATACCAACCAGTGTATTTTAGTATTTTTTAGAAGCTTTTTTGTTTATAAAAACATAAATTCTTTGTTTGAATTTTCAATGTGAATAGTTAATTCAATATTCAGGAAAAGCATATTTTAATATTGAGTCATTATATGTTGAGTTTAAGGAATCAAAGTCGGTTCTACCCGACTTCGTGTAGTTGGGCAGTTACTCACACTCAGAGACACCCGAAACCATCGGGCATCGTCGCAAACAACCGAAACTGACAACCCTCCTATGCATCTTAACGAAAATGGATAAAACATAAACGTATGTACTAAGGAATCCAATTACCCGACTAGGGAATCCAATTACCCGAATTTTGGCTACCCGACTTTCGGTTCCGTTGTTTTACCATTACCCCACCGGTTGCTACAAACATACGTTTTTATTTTTTTCCATTTTCGTTAAGATGCATAGGAGGGTTGTCGGTTTCAGTTGTTTGCACCATTTCCCGAAGGTTTCGGGTGTCTCTTCGGGGTGAGTAATTGCCCAACTACACGAAATCGGGTAGAACCGATTTGGATTCCCTATTTGAGTTAACGCAAAAACATTTAAATTAGTCTAACACAATTTTTTTTTTTGTAGAAACAAGAATTTGTTTATGTGTATATGTACAGAAAATTAGAAATTAGTATAGAGTGTTCCATAAAAAAGTTCAGCATTATATTTCCAAAACAAACGTTCGTTAAAAAAGGCTTTTGAAGTAGCAATGTAATATGGGGATTTTTGAGTTTTGGGTTCTATTTCAACATTGTTGATGACAAACTTCGAAAACTGTTTTTTCGTTACTTGTTAAAAATTTGATTTTTCATCGCAACAAATTCGCAGCCTATATTGTTTCATCCTGTAGTATAAACAAAACAGAGCTTCGCCAAATAAAAATATTGTAATTTGATAAATCTTTTCGCAATAACTAAACCAGTTAAAAGATGTCGCTTAGTATAAATTTAAAAACCAATAGCGACAAAAAATTTAATATTTCACCAATTTATTATTTACGATCCCAGAAAACGTACACGAACGATGCTATAAAAATGAAAAATGAAATATGCATAGCCTTTCAAGACCAGTAGATCTGCATAATCTATTGAACCAGCCGGGGATTACTACAAAGCATACGAACTGTCTTTCATACACCTTAGCCGAGGGCCTTTGGCATCAAAAATCCTCAATAAATCCTTGTATTAACAAATTAACGGCAGGTGCCGTTCGCCGATATGAACGTCGTGGAAAATAATAAATTTACCGGCGGCAATGGTAAAATATTTCGAATATTTTTGCAACTGAGCCTACATTTCGTTGGATTAATGCTCATACGAGATACATGCAACTATAAATATTATTTGTGTCTACTCGTATGAGCCAATTATAAAGAAATATACAAACAGCTTTTAAGAGTCGATTACATGATACTTTAACCGATGTACATCAATCCTTACTGCACAAATAGACTATACGAAGGTAGAAGATACTCTTATAGACTTAGTTACACGAGTTCGTGTACATTGTACAAATTCCCGCCTGGATTGGATCGAAATAAAAAAAAAAAAATTTGGAAAAATTGTGACATTTTTCTATTATTGTTTTATAGCGCGCAGCAACCTATTTTATGACGAAAAGTTTTATTTACGCCAACCGAATAATAAATAAAATTCATAATTGTTTTGAGTTTTATTAATTATGATAAATTATTGTATTAAAGATTTCGCGCTTAATTTACAATAATAATGACCCTTATTGTGGTTGTCGTGTCGATCGACAAACGACACGACTTTGTCTTGTCGTGTCGATTTTTATTTTGTATTGCGTAACTATCACGAATCGACTATTGAGTATTGCCAGGTTAACGTTGAAAAAATTCATGCTATTGTGAACTTCTCGATTAACTTAGCAATCGTGACTACAGTCTTCCCCCGAATATAACGCCTAGGCATCCATTTCGAAAATGTATGTAATAATACATATTTTAAAATTTAATGTATAATCTTTAGATGATGTAGCAGTCTATTGAATTATGGTGATACCCATTGTACATTAAGATTTAAAAAATAAAATTTTAAAATATGAATTATTACCTAATTTTCGAAATGGATTCCTAGGCGTTATATTCGGGGGAAGACTGTAGTTGTTTTGATATATTTTGTCAAAAATGCTGTCAGCCGCCTGTCAGAAAAGCTGAATTTCTTTATATTTAGGTATTTTGTCCAAATTTAGGATCTAAATAGTTGTCTAAAATTAGAAAATAGACAAACAGTGTGTAAATATTTATTTACCACAAAAAGAATGTTAATATAAATTCCTATAGTCAAACATGTAACAAATTTCGGTGATCAAACATGTAATACATTTAGCTATGTGGTTGTAGAAATTTAATTTTTTTTTGTTCAATTCCGGTAAATTTATGCGGGTTTTATCAAATTTAAAATATTCAATAAATAATTATTAAAACTAAAATCATTTTACTTATGTTAAACTATTTTTCGTATTAAAAACGGCTCACAATACTTGCGAGTCGCGAGCAAAAATGTCATCGACAAAAATATGGCGATTTTACGACAAACGTCGATTAATAACGACAACAGTAATACCGATTTTGGTTGTCGATATGATATCGACACAATAACGACAACCGCAATAGGGGCCAATGGTTTATTTTCGTAAATAGTTACATATTTAATTATTTTACGCTTTTCTGTAATTTCAAGTAAATTTATTACAGAGACATCTGTAAACGGATTTTCAAATTACAGAAAGTTCGGTTTTGTAATCGGATAAAATAGAAGTTTTTTACGTTTTGTTCTGTTTTGTAATAAATTAATTAATTAATATTAATTAAGAAAATCATGACACCGTTGATTTTTTGTATACAAAAATTATTTTCGTAAATAGATTTTGATGTAAAAATTTTATTGTTACGGTGACACCTAGAATAGAATAGAATAAGTTAATTTCATAAATTGTCAATTACATTTATAATTTATACTCAACATTTAGGCGTATTTCTATACTAACATATTTGCTGCGCATTTAGGATTATTCTAGAAACAAATATTTTGGTATATAAAGGCGCGCGTTGACGTGGAATGCTGAGTATTATTTTAAACGTGATACAGTGAAGGTTAAATAGAAAGATTATTAAACTGATTATTAAAGCGATTATTAAAGTGATAATTAAAAAGTGTGTTATAATTATAATAATTAATTGTGAATTTTGTGTTGTATAATAAATTGTGTTGTGTAAATAAATTGTGTGAGTTCAAATTTGAATCAGTGTATTTATTCACAATCCAGTGATTCGAACCTTGAGTGACAAGGCAAAATCGTAACAATTGGTGACAGCGGTGGGATTGTGAATAATAAGGAAAATGATTCTCTACGAATTAAAGCTTGCGCAATTAAAGGAGCAACTGAAGCAGCGAGGTTTGGCCAGTGAAGGCACAAAAGCTAGTTTGGTGGAGCGACTACGTGAGGCCATGGAGAAGGAAGGTTTAAATCCAGACAAGTATGATTTCGAGGAGGAAAAAACGGACGAGATCAGTGTGGACCAGCAAGAAAAGGACGTGCAAACGGTGCTCGGAACAACACAAACCCATCTGGAAGTTTCGATTTATCGCAGTTGATGGCTGCTATGAATATGATGGGACAACAGTTGACGCAACAAGGGGTGGACATTAAACATCAAATGAAACAGCAGATGTTACAAGTGGAGCAACAAGGGGCAGACATTAAATAATCGAACCAGGAAATGAAACAGCAGATGTTACAGATGGAGCAACAAGGGGCAGACATTAAAAACCAAATAGAAGATGGCCAAAAGAAAATGGACGAGAGGTTTCTGGAGTTATCTTCTACACTACACGGTAAAGTGGAAAAACTGCAAACAGAAGTACACGCAGAAATTCAAAATGTTAAAGGGACGGTTCAACAAAAATTTGAATCGGTAAAACAAGATTTTCAACGTCTTGAGAAGGAGCTCCAAGATGTCAAGGCGAATGGAACGACACATCAAGTGATCCAGACGGTTAATGCAGTTAAGATAAAACCACCAACATTTGATGGAACAACATCCTTAAGTATTTTTAAGTTCCAGTTCGAAACGGCGATTAAGCAAAATCAGTGGACTGAAGAACAATGTGTTGCAGCGTTAATTGTGGCTCTTAAAGGCGAAGCGGCAGAAACATTACAAATCATTCCCGAGCAGGAACGGAACGTTTACATGGGAATTATGAAGACGTTAGATCGAAAATACGGAAGTGACCACAAACGAGAAATCTATCGCATGGAATTGAAGGGTCGATACCTAAGAGGAGGAGAATCGCTACAGGAATTTTCATCGGCAATTGAGCGGCCCGCGCATTTAGCCCATTCAAATATGTCGGCCGATTACATGGAGCGAACTAAAATAGATGCATTCATTGACGGTATTCGAGATCCTGAGACGCGCAGAGCTGTGATGTTGTCACCTAAGGCAACTTTCACGGAAAACATCGCTTGTGCGTTAACAAACGAAATATAACTGTCAAGGTAAATTAAATAAATATTAAAGAAAATTAAAAATTTTCAATTAACCGTGCGATTCTGACGTATAGTCACAGATGTCTTAACTACAATATTTCTCCTAAGTAGGCATTTTCTCTTACGTAAGACTATTTGGCGATTCTACACGTACTCATAATTAATAGATTCTCTTAAAAAACCTCTTAGGTAGGACTACTCAAATATGTGGTAATACGCATCATAACTTTGACGTTTACTAGCAAATTGTGTTTCTGTTTCGTGAAATATATTTTATAAAAAATAAAAAACTAAACATAATAAAAAGTTTAAATAATAAAAAAATCTGGTAAGTTTATTTTTTTAAATAATTAAAATTTATTTTTAATATTTTAGCAAAGTCTTTTATTATTAGGTATGCAAAATTATTATTATTTTGAATTAATCATTATAATGTGTTTCGTTTTTTCTAGTGTATTTTGTTAAAATGGATTTATTATTACAACTTTTAACGCTTTTACTCAGCGAGGAATACAGGTGGGTTTCTTTTTAATTGACATGGTATTACATTAGTATATAATCCGAGTACATATTATGTGTTTCCTTAGACAAAATCGTAAACAATATCTCCGATATTTACGGGATACAACAAACCCGTTCGACGTTGAAGAAAATATTTTTCGTGAATTTTTTCGCCTTCCAAAACAATTAGCTGTGGAGTTAATCGTGAAATTGGAGCAGCAAAATGCGGAGACGTCGGATATCCCATTTGCATTACGGGTTATTATTATTTTAAATTTATAATTTTCCCGATTAAACTAACCTTATAAATTAATGTGTAGGTTTTGTCAACTTTGCATTTTATGGGTCATGGGTCCTACCAAAGAAGTGTATCATCTAATTATCTGCTTCCGATGAGTCAGCCAACTATATCACGGAATATCACACATATTTGCCAATTAATGGTATCTAATATGGCAAATCTTATTAAATTTTGTGAGGCAGAGGAAGAAAAGAACGCTGTTAAAGAAGGGTAAACATATTTGAATAACACATTATTTAGCTAAAATATTAACAAATAATCATTAAAGGTTTTACACGAAGTTTGGAATTAAAGGTGTGATTGGAGCTATCGACTGCACCCACGTTGGTATTGTATCTCCGCCGATACTAGATCCAGTACGACCAGCAAGGCTTTATCTGAACAGGAAGGGGTATTATAGCATTAATGTAGAAGCGGTACCATTAAAACACAAACAAGTTGAGAAAGTAATCTAAATCATATATCTTCTAATTTTATTGTAGATTGTAGATTCAAATCTTAAGTTTCTTGCGGTCAATGCAAAATATCCAGGCAGTGTACATGATTCAGCAATATGGACAACAACGCCGGCTAGAATTCATCTTATTAGACAACACAATAGCCGTAAATTCAATTGGTTGCTTGGAGACAGTGGATATCCATTGGAACCCTGGTTGTTAACACCATATTTTCACCCAGCTAGTAGACGAGAAGAAAAATTCAACAAAATTCACATTAAAGCACGAAACACTGTTGAACGTGCTTTCGGTGTTTTAAAAAATCGGTTTAGATGTTTAAATAAATGCCGCACACTGCATTATGCCCCGGAAAAAGCTTCAATTATTATATACAGTTGTATAATTCTGCATAATATGCTTTTAGAATTTGGGATCATTGACGAATTACAAGATGAAACTGTAATATATGATGAAGAAGAATATGAATTAGAACACGAACATAGAGTCGGCACAAATTATTTAAATGAGGGTCGACGGCTGCGAAACGAGTACACCAATACATTATAGTATAGTAAATACACTATTTACATAAGGAAATGATTTTGACATTAAAAGAATAATAAATTATATGTTATAACAAAAACTATGTTTTTATTTATTATTAAATTCATTATATAATATAATAGCTATATCGCAGCATTTCAGTCTTAGGTATGTTTGTTTATTTGCATCTTGATTATTAATTTCACTTTTTAGTTGCTTCGGATTGTTTGGCTAGACGTACATCGCTTCCGCAATCCTACTCAGTGAGTCAGCATTCTGTTTATCGATCACCAGTCGTCGTTCCGCCATTTCCATTTTCTTCTTACCACGTTCTTCTGCCAATCTTCCAATTTTATTAATGCATTCCGAAATGGCAGATGAGGTATTAGTATACTGCCTTTTGCATGGTCTATGCATCTCAGTTATTAAAGGCTCCGCGATACGGCTGGACTGGTTGTCTATCTCGGGATGGGTCGACTCATGCAAACCACATTCCACAACAGTAATTATCCCCACAGCGCTCGTTTGGCTTGTGTTCTAAAATTGAATATGATTAGTTCTTAGTCATAAAAAGTATTAAAAAAATATATGTATGTTACTTTAAATCCCATAATAGGTACCACATTATCACCATGAATGGTGATTACTCCAAATAAATTTAGGGCTCGTTCTTCAAAGGCAGACATAGAATTCATTGATGGTTCGCCTCCGCCAGTTAATAAAATGTCTTCCCTAATTTTGCGGGCTCTGGACTTTAATTGGTATTTCCAGTGAGTAAGGGACTGCAAATTACAAAAAATTCTATGTAAAACTTTAAAACTATCGTTTTCAAATCAAGAATATCTTACCGTTTTCCACTCTTTTGCATTTTTCACTGGCCCTTTCAACGAATTTAATTTTCTAGCCAAATCTTCCCACTTCTCCTCTAAATATTTCGTGTTCTCTGGAGTATTCTTTCCGGCCTTGAATTGGCTGTGTTCTTCTAAAAAACATAAATATGCCTCAAGCTGTTCTGTTGTTGTCCGGGAAGAACGTATTTATTTTATATTTTCCATCTAAATTATATATTTTTTTATAAACAATTATCAGAAAATGCTTGAATTTATAAGATATACTTACGTTAAAACACGATTTTTATTTTAATTTCAATTTACGTGCGTAATTTTTAGCCCGAATTTTAAATATACGCGGAAAATTAAAAATCAATCACAAAAAATTAAACTGACAGGTCTCCACATTTCATACATAATATTTGGAGAGTTTTTAAGAGAAAATTTAAGCCTACTGCAATCAGAATACCAATTAAGAGATTCTATTTAAAAAAACTTCTTACCAAAATGTCTCTTAGCTAAGATACTCTTAACTGTATTATGGTCAGAATCGCACGGTAAGTTTTTATTTTTATTTCATTATCACGTTGTGCGAACTGTAAACTAAACTCGTATACAAATCGAGTTTGTTGTGTTATTGGCCACTTCAAAAATTCAGAGTTCACAGACTTGGCAAATGTGATGAGTGACGATACCTCTTTATTTAGTTCTGTCTCTATTTCACTTCGGTTTTCTTTTAAACTAATTAAGGCTTCTTGTAATAAATTTTCCAAACCATTGTCGCTATTACTGACACTTAGTCGCTTCCTCTTGTTTGTACGCTGCGGTTGTGTTAATAGTGTTCGCCTGTAAGCTTGAATGTCTAGCTGTCGGTTTTGTTACAGAATTTTCGAGTTGCTGTGTGTCTGTAATGAGTGACACGCTACCCATGCTTGATAGTTCCCTAATTTGTTCACTGATTGCAATGGTTTTGATATCGTCCTGTATGTCGAAATTATATATATATCACTAAATGGTATGTGTACTTCAACATTTTCTAATGTGTCGAAACTACATGTTGTTTGCCGGAGATGTAGTCCGAATATGAAAGCTGCTTTCCGTTGGCCTACAAATGAAATATTTAATTAGTAAGTATATAAAATACTTTAATTATGGGGTCGAATTATTAAAAACTTATTCTGTATTTCAAGTGTAAAATTTCTCAAAATTAACCATGATATAGGTGTTCCAAATCGATAAATTTAAAATAAACACATACTGGTTTTTGAAACATCATTTCTATAAGACTAAAATAAGGGCGCTCCTTCAAAAGTTAACTCAATTTTAGAATCAAAAAAAAAATCTATTTTGCTTGCCAAATCCCGTTTTTTATTTTCTTTTTCATTTTTCTGTTTTTTTGTTTCTAGAATTTTTGGAATTGGGCCTGCTCAATTGAATTTGACCATTTCACAATCAATAATTGTAAAATTTAATTTTCAAAATTGGAATTATATAAATACGTTCTTTTAATAAAATATATTTTTGGTCGTCCTGAAAAGAACGTTTGGGTTTTTGACGTCATTAATAGATTCTATATAATCCGCTCCTACGTGCGGCACGCAGTGCGACATGTTTGCTGATCCCGGCTCCTACGTCCCCCGAAGTTCAAATCTAAAGCCCCTCGGAGGGCTAAGCGGGGGGGAGCGCAGCGACCTCCCGCGTGCCCGTGAGAGTTATCGAAGCCGTTAGCCTCTACAATTATTGCATTTCAAAATGTTGTGCATTTCAAAACCTTGTCGAATGATTGACAATAATGTGTGTTAATAATACATAATTAACAAAAACTAACTAATACAACTATAGCAAAAAAATAATCTCTAAACAAACAAAAAACACCACCATAAAAAAGAAGAGAAAACAATTTCCTTTACTTCATAAACAAACTCAAAAAAAAAATACGAAAACAATGTAACGTATGCTAATGATAATAAAACAAAGTTTGGCAAGCAAAATAGAATTTTTTTTTTGTTTTTGAAATTGAGTTAACTTTTGAAGGAGCGCCAAAATAAGAATACCTGTCGATTCGATTAAACTATATCAATCCAATCGATATTAGGAAATATTTTCAAATATTTTACTGGATTGTTATAAGCTAACCCAAGTTATAAGATGTGTATACTTACTCTACGATCACTTGGTCTCTTAAAAAATCCAGTTCGCGCACCAGCCAAGAATCTTTTGTAATCTTTCCACCAGCACAACTGCTTTTATAGCAGGTTGTATTTGCCGTACATATCTTGCACGAACTAATTTCCAAATTCTTATGCATTCAGTTGCGGTAATATTTAAATGCTCAGCTATCTCGTTCCACATTACTCGCTTCAGAGGGTTGTTTTTATAGCTGTAGTGGCCGATTTTATACAAAAATTCCCTAACTTCTTTTCGCACCTCTTCAATTATTTTCGTTTCAATATCTCTATTCATTCTCTATAAAAAAGTATTTAATTTGTACGTCAGCAATGTAATTAATATAGTGTTATATAGCACTATTATATACATTAATATTAGTACATACATATAAAATAACATATTCTATAGAATATAATATAGGAATTCACTTTTTTGAAAAACAAATACATAAATTCCAGAAGTAAAATATAAATTGAGACTGACCAGATATTTCTTCAAAATTATTATTTAAACACTAACTAATGTTATTTATAATAACTAACTAATGTTATTTACAAATTAATACGACTATATTTAAAAATAATAACACCATTAAATTTGTATGTCAAAGCTTTGAAAATTTTCACGAAACACGAAATGTCACAAATTAGCAAAAAATATTATACCCAACATGCAAAACAATTGCTCATAATTTTATTTCTATTTTTTTAAGTTTTATGCTTGCGGATAATATTGTTCAAAGATAAAATAAATTTAACTCGAGAGGGGAAATTTTTTATCATTTTCAATGATTTGGTTGGTTGAGATCGTGGATAAATAATTATCCGCATAATATCTGCATAAATGCGGCCGCCTTTAAAGAGCCCAGCTTAAATACTGAAAAACTAGAACTCAATCAAGTGTTTAGCGCGGCACGCAGTATAGTAGGTACGCTGGTGATCAATTTTTAGACGTGCGTTATATCTTAAAATTGAAAATATTGTAAAGATAGTTGTCGCATGCTACTATTATTAGACGCATATTTTGAGGCATTCACTGAACCTGCCGAGGAGGAAATTAACTATAATTTAAACGGAGATCAAGACAATTAAGGGATCAACTTGTCCAAACGTTCTTAAACTCAAGATAAAAAAACACATTATTATAATTTAAACATTGTAATTAATGTATTTAATTAATAAAACTAATAAGTTAAAATATTTCAATAATTCAGACTAATTCATGAGTTCATCCACTGCCATAGGTAATATAATATATAATAATAAATTAATTTTATTCGGAACTTGATTCTGATTTCGAGGGCGGTTTAAAGGGAATCCCTAAAAATTTGATAACCCCCCTAAAAAATTAAAAAAAACATGTGGATTCTTTTTTTGCCTTTTGCCTTGTGTAGGTCATTTTCTCATTTGAGAACCATCTCTCTGGTAGTTTGGTGCAAATTGGCGGCTACTACCTGATTTTCTTCATGAGGAGAGGGAAATCCATGAGGTGAGATGTCAGATGATGAAATGTTCAATTCACCATCCCCAGTAAGGGATTTGTTGGGGTTGCGAATGTGAGCACCTCGCTGGCTATGTCATCCTAACGGTGGATTAATAGTATGGTGGCCAGATCCATATTGGTGCATTTTTTCAAAATATTGCCAATTTGCAGCAGTCAATTCCCAATTTTCGGTTTGTATACCCGTATGGAGGATTCTTCAACTCCTGCAATATAACAAACCCTAAATAGTTATAAAAATGAAACAAGTAATAGTTTCCTTACTTTATATATGTTTTATATAAATTGTTCCATTTAGATCTTAATTGACCTGGGGTTAATTCCAATAAATTAGCAGTTTTTCAGATGATTCTGAAATATTTATAGGATAAAAGAAATGTTGGTTTACATTTAAGTAAGAAGATAAGCTTACGACCAATTTTCGTTCCGCCGATAAATTTTTTGGGTAAATAGATCCTCGTGGTGAATCCTGGCATCTATTAGCCGAAAAGTTTCTTCCTCACTCACTGAAACAATTATTATTTATTATTAAATATATTTATTACAATTATTTGTATTTATACTTACTCCGTCTATAGCGCGATTGATCAGCCATTTTTTTCTATAACAATTTTTTCCGTTTATTGAGTGAGACCTAAGTTGAACCACTATAAACCTACCTCTCCGAAATTGAACCTAGGTTGAAACCTCCAGTGTAAAAAATTATTTTAGAACTGTCGAAATTATAACGCATAGCTGCTGTAATAATTTTGTTGCATTCAGCACAACGTCAAAATTATTACAAAAAATTAAATTATAACAGTATTCGGACAGGTCCTAATAAACATTTCTCGGGATGTTAAAATAATCAGAATTTTTAAAATCTAAAATGAACTCCTTCCGCAATTTGGAAACATTTAAATTTTTACAAAGCACCACAGCATATCGTAAACCAAATTATAGCCATTATCGTGATTTTTGAGAATGCTAATTTTTGTAACTGTTTTACAGTTTGAGATAAATACGTCATATATAAACCAATTTACTTTATAAAGCGCGATAGAATGAAATTATTTTGTTTAATTCAAAGCCAACATTTATTAAATTTGGGATATTTGTTTTAATGCGCGACTGACTCCATATTATTTACACTACAATCCATCAAGTTCGATGTACCCCAACTTCTATTCTACGTTTTGTATTCCATGTTCGACAAATAATGTAATAAATTATGGTATCGATTATCGCCTAGCTGTTGTTTTTAAAGGATTACCAAAAAAATAAAATATCTAATCAATCATCGGCAGCACATACAAAAAAAGTCAAAAACACAATACGCGAAAATAAATCGAATTAGAATTGGAAACCGTATGTTACCAATGTGGTAGGAGTGAAGACCACGCCTAAACGCGTCGCACTCTTTAACACATAGAATAGAAAAACTAATTTAAAATTGTCCAATAATTTGTAAATTTATGAATGGAAAATACATCAAGCACCAAATAACGAGACATTAACGATTACAGATATACATAATTTACCATAAAAACTTTTTTATTTCAAATTTTTATTAAGATTGTGTTTTTGAAGTTTGAGGATACAAATATCAATTAAAGGAAGATTTTGTTTTTATTCATTTTTACATATGTAATCAAATTTCCGCACCACAGACGAGGGCAAATCAAAAAGTCTTGCAATATCATATGAAAAAAAAGAGTGAGAGAGACAGCAATATTTTTATTTTTCGACATAATCTCCTTTAAGGTTTATACATTTGTCACATCGATCAATTAACTTACCTAAACCCTCTAAAAAAAAAGATTTCTTTTGCTCCATAAAATATTCATTTACAACAGACTGTACTTCATAGTCACTGGAAAATTTCCGGCCCCTTAGTGTTTTTTTCAAATTGGGAAAGAGAAGTAGTCACTGGGTGCCAAGTCTAGACTGTACGGTGGATGCGGAATTTCCACGAAGCCGCAGTCCTTTAATGCAGCTTGAGCAATATTAGCCTTGCGCACTGGTGTATTGTCGTGAAGAAGCAAGATTTTTTTCCTAACTTTCCTTGGCCGTTTTTCCCGGATCGCTTTTTTCAATTTTCGCAAAACCTCTGCGTAATATATGCCTGTGATTGTGGTTTTCGGTGGCATATAATCGATTATCAAAATTCCTTCAGCATCCCAAAAAATTGTTGCCAAAACCTTACCAGCAGACGGTTGAGTTTTGAATTTCTTTGGTGGTGGTTCACTACGTTTAATCCATTGCATCGATTCTTGTTTGGATTCCAGATCCCAGTGATGAAGCCATGTTTCATCGCCTGTTATTATGTTACCCAAGAAATTTTCTGGATCTGCTTTGTACATATCTAAAATCGCCTTTGAAGTTTAAACACGCATTTTTTTTTGTTCAGCATTCAACAAACGGGGAACCCATCGCGCACTTACTTTCGACATGTGAAGGTGGTCATGTAATATAGTATATGTGGTACCGTATGAAAGAGAAAGTCTCCACGCTAACCGCGGAACAGAAATACGCCGGTCCTCCAATACAATAGAATCAGCCAAAATTACGTTTTCATGGCTAATAGCATCTGCTGGCCGACCCGAGCGGTTATCGTCTTATAATGACTCCCAACCACTTTTGAATAATTTTACCCACTTTGTTACTGTGGCATATGATGGTGCAGATTCGCCGTAAACTTTTGATATATAGTTGAATATATAAATTGCATTTCGTCCATCTTTATAGAAAAATTTAGTAACGGCGCGATATTCAATTTCATTCATTTTAAGAAAAATTCAAAACACATGTTACTAAATTGACAAAAACAAACGAACCGTAAAATTTACATCGAAATGTTCTTCTAGAAGTTTCATCGTGACAAAAAATGGTTTTGAAAAATATATTGTTGTCTCACTCACTCGTTTTTTTCATATGATATTGCAAGACTTTTTGATATACCCTCGTAACTATATACTCGTATGTAACAAATACCTACAAAAAGATTACATATTGCACACACACAGACGAGAACAAAATCATAAAAAAAAATAATTCTATTATAATTCAAATCACAAATTAAACTTTTTTCTTATACCTACCCGAAGAAATAAAATTATAAGAGAAAAATTGGAAGCAAAGAAGAAGGGAAATATTAATTAAATTTATTTTCATAAAAATTTCTCATGCGAAGTAAAAATATAAATATCTGTACTTACATAAATATTTTCCATTTCTCAATCTGTATACAAGGGTGTTCCGTATCTGTTCCGTATTGGAAAACACAATTTAAGATCCACTATTTTTCCGATCATACCACCAATATGTCAAAATCATAATTTTTTGAAGTAAAACTTCTTTAGACACGCTTGACTTGGGGACTAAAGCTAGAAACAGAACAAGAGCGACGACGACGAGGATCGACGACGAGCGTCGACGCATAAATAAAAAATATCGCCCGATATCGCTGTAGCTAACAGAACAAAAGCGGCAGCGTATGGCGATCAAAAAACAATCAAATTGCATAACCTTCTATGTTTTTGACACATGACGTTGTGGCGTTAGGCTACTAAATTGAAAAAAATGGTTAATAATATGACGATTAAATGATACCAACCATGATTATACATATATAAAAAACAGTTGGCAACATTGTTTCGCCGGCGATGAAAATAGAAATAGACTCTAAAATTTTTTTCAACGAAAAAATCGTCATCGCCTGCGTCGATGGTTGTGTTTATTTTGCATAATTTTGGTGTTTTGTAATATGAGAGGCGATTTCGCTGGCCGCCTTCGCTCTTGTTGTGTTTTGAGCTTAAGCTGATGAATGTGTAACGAAAATTGGTGATCAAACGAGGCGAACAAAACAAACGCAAAACGAAATCATTTTCTTTTAGTATCAGGTTGTGCCATGACAATTCATAAATCACAAAGTGGAACATTAGTTGATACCATATTACATGTATGTATGTATTTATGCATGAGAACAATCGTGATCGTTAAACAGTTAAAATAAAAAGTGCTCTTAAAAATAAAATTAATAAAATTCAATAGTGGTAATTACAAGTGAAGTTTGAATTACATATTGGTTTTTTTTACCAGGACAAATGCACAAAACAAAACTTTTTGTTCCAAATCATGGAATGTCGTACCAATTATGAAAGGTTATTTAATTTTGAATAATAATCCGTTTAAATTGGGCCGAAACAACGTTCAGTTTTCGTATAATTGTCTATGGGCTCAACATAACACTTAAAATTTAGACAGTTGTTTACACAAAAATCTATTGCCTGCAAACCATTTATTTCTCCCTTGTGTAAGGCAGTTCAATACATCCTCGAATTTATAATCCTGCTTGAGCATCCGTATAAAAATGTATCGGAAATAACTCCTAGTGCTGAAGTCAATATAAAACCTATGTTAGTTAATTTTTTTTGTGCATTTGTCCTGGTAAAAAAAACCGATTATTCAATCGACGATTACACGAAAACTGGACGTTGTTTCGGCCCAATTTAAACGGATTATTATTCAAAATTATATAACCTTTCATAATTAGTACGACATTCCATGATTTGGAACAAAAAAATTTTTTTGTGCATTTGTCCTGGTAAAAAAAAAACCAATTATTCAATCGACGATTACACGAAAACTGGATGTTGTTTCGGCCCAATTTAAACGGATTATTATTCAAAATTAAATAACCTTTCATAATTGGTACGACATTCCATGATTTGGAACAAAAAAATTTTTTGTGTGTTTGTCCTGGTAAAAAAAACCGAATATTCAATCGACGATTAAACGAAAACTGGACGTTGTTTCGGCCCAATTTAAACGGATTATTATTCAAAATTATATAACCTTTCATAATTGGTACGACATTCCATGATTTGGAACAAAAAAAATTTTTGTGTGTTTGTCCTGGTAAAAAAAACCGATTATTCAATGGACGATTAAACGAAAACTGGACGTTGTTTCGGCCCAATTTAAACGGATTATTATTCAAAATTATATAACCTTTCATAATTGGTACAACATTCCATAATTTGGAACAAAAAAAAAATTTTGTGTATTTGTCCTGGTAAAAAAAACAAATTATTTAATCGACGATTACACGAAAACTGGACGTTGCTTCGGCCCAATTTAAATGGATTATTATTCAAAATTATATAACCTTTCATAATTGGTACAACATTCCATGATTTGGAACAAAAAAAATTTTTTGTGCATTTGTCCTGGTAAAAAAACCAAATTATTCAATCGACGATTACACGAAAACTGGACGTTGTTTCGGCTCAATTTAAACGGATTATTATTCAAAATTAAATAACTTTTCATAATTGGTACAATATTTCAGCACTTCCATACCAAGAGACTTCTTTCTCCTATTGAGCATGGATTTTATCCTGGTAGGTCCACCGTGTCTAACTTGTCCTCTTTTTGTGGTCATTGATTTGACAGTCTAAACTAGAAGCAGCAACTTGACGTTGTCTTTACCGACTTCGCCAACGCTTTAGATGTGATTGATCACTCTATTCTTATTAGCAAGTTTGGAGAGTCTCGATTGTCATTTCATTCCCATCGACTGGTTGCGTTCTTACCTCTCAGATCGCTGACAATTTGTTAGGATTCTGGATTCTTTCTCCCCATTATTTCGGGCGCCATCCGGCGTGCCTCGGGGTAATTATATCGGCCCATTGTTATTTTCATTATTTATTAACGACGTTGTAAAATGTTTTAAGTTTTTCCAAATGCCTCCTCTTCGCGGATGACACGAAGATTTTCGCCTGCGCCTCTAGCGTGATAGCCTGCAAATTGTTACAAGATGACTTAGACCGCTTCTGCAGTTAGTCAATTAACAACTTACTCCCTTTCAGTGTTGTGCCTTATTGTCTACACCACGTAGATAATTAATATTCTACAAGTGTAGACAATGTATGTAGAAAATAAAGAAAATGGCGTCGACAATGTAGAGAATGTAGACAATGTCGAAAATTATTATTTCTGTTAGCAATTATTAAAATTCACATTGAAACTCACATTGAAAAATGTGTACATGATAAAAATCGGTTTTAAATAGGGCCTATGTTGGGAGGATTAAATGATGCGCGAGAGGTGCAGGAACTTATCGCATGTTCGTGAAAGTTAGGTTGGCCGATAAACTTTCATGGTAATTTGCCATACACTACTGAACAATTCACTACAGATTTGACTAACCAATTTCGGGCGTCCCTATTGAAAGGTCCTTTACAATGTTTGCCATGCAATAAAATGATAAATCAAAAAAAAAATCGAGACAAAAACTGACCATACGAGTACAAGTTCCTCGGGTTCATATAATAAATGTCAAAATATGACCGAAGACTCACTTGATATTTTAAGCAATCTTTTTTCTCTTTATCTACAATTTAGGAGGACAGGGATTCTACTGGGCTGGACCATCAAATGCTGTATTGTTCTATTGCTTTGATTTCCACCCACGCATTTACGAGTTGTTTTGCTTCTGCTAGCATCGTCCGTTTTCATGTTAGAGCTGGTCGACGACTTCCCTTCTCTCTGCTGGGTCCCATTTCAGAAGACCTGCTTGTCATTTAATTCTGCGACTTTCTCAATGTGAGCCAGTGTTTCATCTCAAGGAGATCAATATTTGTTGTTTTGTTGGGCCATCAGTATTCTTCTAAGGCATTTATTTACAAATACATGTAGCGTATTCGATCGTATGTGTACGCTTTCAGGTTTCGCAACCGTACAGCAACACTGTTTTCACATACGAATTAAACATTCTTTGTTTAGTGTTTGCGGGATAGGATAGATGTGTTCCAGACTTTGTTTAACATGTTCAACCTTATTCTAGCTTTGTTGATGTGTTACTTTATAACTTCATCTGTGCCATCCGTTTTCACTAAAGTACACAACCAACTTATACGATTTCATTGGTGTGTTTAGCCTCATCATATAGTTTTTCTGATATTTATTTTAAGGGCAACTTCTCTTGCTAGATCTGATTGATGTCAGTGATGAATTCCGTTCATCAGACTGCTCAATGAAGATTCGTTTTGTTTTAATATAACATTGGGACAAATTCGCCCTGGTCTGAAGCCAGCTTGTTCCTTTCTTAATTTTGGATTAACTATAGAGGATGACAATTGCTATAATATCTGTATGGTTATGTTGAAGAGGGATATATATCGTGCCAATTTATACAACCGCTTAGGTCACCATATTTTGATCCAGGGGGTTTGCGTCTGAATTCTTAGTACCCGACTTGAGTGCGTTGATAGCTGTTTCGGTATAGGTTTCTTAGATTTTTTTCCACGATTGGCTTACACTAATGGCTGCTTCTTTAATGGCTTCACAGAATGTGTTTCTTAGTGCCCAGCATCTTTTAATCTGTAGATGTTTAGTTTTTTCCGACTTTTTACTGGTTTAATTTTGAATTATGGTATTTTCTGTGGTGGTCACTGTAAATGTCTGCGCCACTCACTCGTTGCCCTTTACGCACAGAGTCTAAATTGCTTGTTTACCCATCTCCTTCTCCGTCTTATTTTGACCATTATCTTATATGTCCTTGCTTTTGTGGCTTGTATGTTCACAAAACTCATCCTTGGTGGTTCTATCTACGTCTTTTGTTGGATCGTATCAATATTAAATGTTGTGTTTGCATTTTGAATGGAATCCAGTTACGATGCTATGATTATTCGGCAGATTTCTATTCCATTAATGCGCTTTCTTTGCATTAGCTGTTGTTAATATGTGTGCCCACGCCGTATTAATCGCGTACAGCGAATAATGTTAAGAAATATCGTTTGTCTTTATTTCGCCACTGTTTTATCTCACTGCACTATGGCCGCGCATCCCGTTTCTGGGTTTTCTCTAATTGTAGCTAAGCCTTCATGTTTTTGTTAGAGTTTTGATGTTTCAATTTTCGATTCATGTTCGTGTACGATAACCGAGTGTCGGATCGGATATTTAGCATTATTTATTCTAGTATTGGCCTCTGTAATCATTTTGAATACGAATCAATAAATGATTGACCCATTAGGATTCAATGCCAGCTTTTCCAGGTGTTCTACGTAAGGTTTACTGGCCAGGAGATGGGGGAGGGTAGAAGGTTTCATTCCATTGCATTATTCACTTTTTTCTATTATGTTTCCAAGCGGTCACTCATAACCTTGTATAATAATCCAAGCAATGGTTGCTTGACTTGGGTGATGAAGTTGTGGTTGTTTTATCTAACTCTGCCACTCGCCCGCAATTTCAAGAAAGATTACTCCTGTGAAAATGAACCGCGAAACCCAAACGTCGATTGATAATCAATTGGTATATCTCGGGTATTTGTTTTTGTAAAATTTGTTTTTTTTGTAACACATTGACGCACAATTTCTAAATGTGTGTGTTAATCAGGAACACATTTGATAACTTTTGTAATTGCAATATTTCGTCGCGGAAAGGAAGGATTTGTTGAGAATTGAGAAATATGTCGAGACATTCCTAAAAAAAACAAAAGGTGTTTGCGCGAACGTGTTAAAAATACGAAAAAGTTGTATGACTGCTATAGCAGTTATTTGCGCGAACGTGTTAATTCGCCACAGAAATATTACTTACACTAATACAAAACTGTATATTATACTTCTTATACGTAAACGAAAACGTCATCTTTCGTCTGTCGGATTTTGAACAAAATCGACCCCCTCGGAACAACATCCAATACATATAACCATATGAGTTTCATACAATAACGCATGTTTTTTACGTCTTGAAAAGGTCGAACTTTGTGCCTACCTATATTACGATTTGCGGACAACATTGATTTTTTGAGAATCACATCGAATACTTATCTAAGCTTACGGTGAGCAAGCTCTTAGTAAATCACAATGCTATAAGTGGTTTAATAAATTTACAAGTGGTGATTTTGACGTGAAAAACGAAGAACGTGGACCACCAACAAAGTTTGTAGACAGTGAATTGCAAGCATTGTTGGATGAAAATTATGCAAACATAAAAACAACTCGAGGATCAATTGAATGTGTCACGAAAAGCCATCTCCAAATGTATATAATAACCATGAGAATGATCCAAAAGCTGGAAAAATCTGTTTCGCATAAACTGAATGAAAGGCAACAGGAAAATAGAAAAACCAATTGCAAAGTTTGCTCGCCAGATACAAAAGAAAGTCATTTCTCCATCGAGTTGTGACTGGCGATGAAAAATGGATCTATTTTGAGAATCCACAGCGTAAACGTCTTGGGTTGATCCAGGACAACCATCGACTACGACTGTGAGGCCAAATCGCTTCGGACATAAGAGACAATGATCTGTATTTGGTGGGATCTAGAAGAGTGTGATTTGTTTTGAGCTGCTAAAAACCTGGTGAAACCGTAAATACTGAACGCAACCAACGACAAATGATCAATTTGAATCGATCTTTGCGTAGAAAACGACCAGAATATGACAAAAATCTAACACAAAGTGATTTTGTTTCATGATTGTTTGTTTGGAAGCACTTAGTTGGCAAACACTTTCACATACGGCTTACTTGCCAGACTTAGCTTCGTCCGATCATCACTTATTTGCATCGATGGGGCATGGACTTGCTGAGAAGCACTTCACTTCCTACGAAAATGGCTCGATAATTGGTTTGTCTCAAAAGAAGAGCAGTTTTTTATAACTAATAATGGGCAATACTTTGAATAAAATACTCTTAATCATTATCATACGATGATCGAGTACATTTTACTAAAAAATTCCGGGTTCATATTTACTCACCTGGTAAATATCGAAACTTTATCTTTCTTATTACACTTTTCAATACGATATTCGGTTATAAATCAATTTTTTAATTATATTCTAAAGAACATTTTGTAAACTTTGGCGACCCCTGGCAAACTTCTTACGGACCCCCAGGGGGCCGCGGCCCCCCTGTTAAGAATCACTGCTTTAAATGACAAACCCATTTTATTGTGTTATGGGGTTGTTGTTTATTACAAGCGAAGGTTACTCTTCAAAAATCTATGATCAACTCCCGAATATTTTGTATTTTTTCTTTTCTACCTTTCGCTTATTGATTTATGATCGGTTATCAACTAAAATATTTAAAAATTTAGTCTTATCACTTTAGAGACGGAGGTCTCAATAGGGAAACTGGTTTTATTAATTATGTTCCACCTACAGTTTGTAAAAAAAAAATCCGGACATATTTTCCACAAAACTGAAGTATATGGTACGAAATTATTTCGTTACATCGATTTTGGTTCCATTTTTGATTTGGTTTCTGCTACTTTGTTTTTATATGGACTCTGCCAACTTTTTCTGAAGCTAGCAGAATCTGTCGTTTTTGGGAAGGAGCCTACAAGTTTTTAATAGAGCATTTAATACTATTATTAGCCTATAATTATTCATAGTGTCTTGTAATGTTCTGGATGGATTCTGCTAGCTTTATGGCCGTGAAATAATTCCCATTCAAATCGTACTCTAATCGATTGTAGTCGCTCTTAATTTGTTTTTGGCGTCGAGCGATTTCAATATATTTGCCGTTCCAAGTACATGAGCAGTTAATATTTGATTTGAATAAAAATATGTGGAGCCTGGTTGAATGAAAGCGGCTGAGGAAAGCGTCATCAGCAGATACATATATTGATAAAGAAATAGTTATATTTATATCCTTCCTTTTTGTCAAACTAACGTATTAGCAACAGTTGCCTATAGTGAAAGTAAGGATATAGAAAACTTGAACTTGCTACTTAAAAAACTGGATCATATGCTCACGCAAAACAAATCAAAACAAATACTTCGCTAAATAAATGATTATGCAAAGCAAGAAAATAGATGCGTTTCCAGTTCAACTGTAACCGATAAAACTCCATAAATAATTTAAATACTTTTCAAGACCAAATAAATCAATACATACACATAAAATACAATACGAAAGAATAAAATTATTTTAAATGATCCCTCTATTTAAATAAATGAGCTTTTTTACAACAAAACTTAAAACTTTTTTTCCGTTACCATATTTTATGTGAGAAAAATAACAACTTGAACCATATTTTATTACTACGATGCCCGTTTTCTATACTGCATATAATACTAGTATTTTGTCGCCGTGGTCTTCTTCTTCTTCGTTTTCTTTTCGTTTTCTTAACATTTCTAAGCACAATTAAAAATTAATCCTTATATACCCATATCCATACTCGTAAAAACCAAAATACGTTTAACCGGAACGTTGGTTCGGAAATCAATAATTTCGATCAGAACTTTATAAAAGCCAACGGAAATTTAAAATTTCTTTTACAATCGTTTATCATTTTCACTTGTAAAGTCGAATATTTGTCGAAGTTATTATTATTTCGAAAAGCCTTTGCCGGATTCGATTCTGTGTTCTTTTTATGGATACTTATATAGTGAAAAGCTTTTTGTAATTATTGTCGTAATTAAATTAAACTGTTGTTAAAAAAGTTTTTGTGAAAATAAAAGTTTTGTGATCCACTTATTGTATTAAAATTTAAAAAACAAGATGCAAAAAATTAAAAAATTGTTGTTTTCAATTTTAAAGTAATTGAAACTAAAGTTTATAACAAAAAACTGGTAGAATAAAGCATTAACCGAATATAAAAAATAAAGTTTGTGATAAAATTTATACGAGTTTATTAAAATAATATAAAAGCACATCAAGACACGCAAATTTAGAAAGAAGTTTGTAAAAGTTTTGTGAGGAAAAAGTAGTTAAGGTAAAATATATAAGATATGTTAAGGTGGAACTAAGAAATGTTGAATTGCAATATTTTACTCGTAAACTAGTGAATATTATTTAGGTACTTTATTTAAAAAATAAGTGGCTTTTAACAAATGTTCGCTATATTCTGCTAAAACTTGTGTAAAACAAGATTGTGATTTACACACATTTTTCTAGATAAAACCCATCACATGCAACAATTTAGACAAATATCCCGTAAGAAAAAGGCACGATTTAAAAATTTTAAGTCGTAATAGACTACGTATAGATGACAAATCTACAATTTTTCTATTAATTATTCAGATTGGAAATTTTCCAGATGGCACCATTTTTATTTTATTTTACAATATTGAGAGCATTATAATTTTATGAAACAAGTTGTATTCGTTAATAATAAATTAAGGGGTGTTGATTTCCGAGAGAATCCCTAAATTATTCACCGAATATTTGACTAACAAGGACTAGGACAAAATTTATTGAATTGTATTGGTACATCAAAGTTGTTCACTGGTCATCTGTCCTTTTCTTTTAACTTACAAAAACTCGGAAATCGCAATTTCGGGTCGCACAACACGTCGTGTTAAATATTTTCGTTAAAGTCATCGATTTTTTAGATTTTTATATCACTGTTTTGATTTGTCCTACGTTTGATAAAAGTGAGAATGGCATTCGCTCATGTTTTCAATGAAAGTAACCTCCAAGTTCATCAGATGAAGAAGTACACCGTTTATCTTATAGTCTGATGTAATAGAGTTGGCTTTTCGATGAAATGATATAGACTTGACCTTTTCAATGTTTCCAACTCACAATCGATCGCTCAGTGGATTTTTACGTCATCTCCGAACATCAGGATTTTGGAACGCAATAATGAAGATTAAGAAAATCCATGGGTCAATGTTAGAGCCTTGCGGTACACTAGGAGTTGCTTTATTGTAATCGTTTATCTCCTATTTCAATATTTTGGATGTGATTACTCAAATAAGATTTAAAACAGGCTACGAACTGGCTAGAAAATTCGGACTTGAAAATGTGTTTCAAAATTTTGTAGTGGCTGACTGAAATACTTGTTTGTATTTCACAATCTTTTTAATAGAATAGCTGGCAAATTCAATGAGATACTGATTTTTCGGCCATAGAACTATGTTGGTGTTGCGACATATGCCGCGGAAGCACTGCTTTGGATAATTTTCATATTACCAGTTCAAATAACAGGCAGAACAGATCTAGATGTAATACCTATGTAGCAAGGAACAATATTTCTATGTCCAGTTTTGAAAAGGCGTCGTTCTAGTTATTCTCCAATTTTGTGGTAAAGTTACCAATTTTAATGACTGTGTAACATTGGCCTAAAAACAAACTAATAAATTAATGAAATGACAAAGAAAGACAGGCCGCTGTTGACATAAAAAGAAATCGCTGTGAACAAAAAAAAGGATTTTAAGCCATAACACTCCCGGTGCATGCGGTTGAGGTTTATAATATTTGGTCGTGGGTGTTTGTTTTATTAATCACAGCTATGTTATGGCAATGGGAAAACATAATTGATATAGAAGCACTTACCTAATCCACTCAACTCACCTACCTCATGGCCACAAATGTAAATTTAGGAACTCATTTGATATTTATTTAGGGTGTATTTTTTAATTCAACCCATAAGATTTCCTCCACCGCCTTGACGTTGTGTAGCATAAACACGACGTTTGTTTACCTTTTCTGGCTCCGAATAATAAAATTTGCGACCCCAAGATCCGTCTAACGATACCGAAGATTCGTCAGTAAACAAAACGTTTCTCCAAAATTCGGGGAGCTTGTTCATTTGCTGCTTTGCGAACAACAGCCGTTTTATTTTATTTTGTTTAGAAATATAAAACTTTTTGGTGCATGTATAGGCATTTACCCCAGCTTCTTTTAAACGACGAGAAATTGTGGAATGG
The DNA here is from genome assembly GCA_947310385.1 of Nephrotoma appendiculata. Classification (NCBI taxonomy): domain Eukaryota; kingdom Metazoa; phylum Arthropoda; class Insecta; order Diptera; family Tipulidae; genus Nephrotoma; species Nephrotoma appendiculata. The sequence continues at coordinate 246,606,351 of OX371223.1, read as the reverse complement.
TGTATTTGGAGTTTTTTGTTATCCTTTAAAGTTTTAGCGAGACCTCGTTGACTTAAATGTGCATTTGTAAGCATACATCGAGTGATGTAAGCATTTTCTCTGGCATTAGTTATTCTTGGTCGTTGGCCTACTCTGATATTTTGCACCGTTCCGCAAATATTTTGCTTCCGAATTTGATACCAAATGGTATTTTTATGGCACTTGTACTTTTTCGCCAGTTCTTCGGCTGAGATTCCCAAATTATATTCTGCCGCAATTGCAGATCGGATTTCAATACTCAGTTTGCGGGTTTTTGGCATATTGTCACGATTTTTAATGCTTACAACACAATGAAACTTGCAAAACTATTTGAAAACGTGTATTTTTGAAAAACCAATGCTGAAACAGTTATTTCAATGCACCATTTGTTGATTTTTTTTTAAATTTTGCTAACACAAATACTTTTGCAACAGTAATTTGTAACACAATTGCTTTTGCAACAGAGTAAATTCGATTTTTATACGTAAATCCTGATAATTTTTTTATAAATTGTATGCCAAATGAAACGTAATTTAATAATTAATTACATTGTGATAAAAAATTAAAAAAAAAAAATTACATGAGTTTTATAATCTAGGAAACACAACAGAAATAATTTTTTCATGAGCACAAATATTAATGCAACACATATTATATATACATAAACATTACCTTGATAATCGTAGCTGATGAAAGCGCTTCCAAGACATTATTGTACAGGGTGGGCCAAATAAGACCTACCAATGTAAAACACGTGTAACTCTTGTAATAATAGTTTTTTTTAAATAATTTTTTTTATATATTAAACACATTTCATGGAAATTTAGGGGGACTATGTATGAAATGTGATATCAGACAAATGTCCACCATTTTGCTCGATACAAACATAGGTTTTTTTTAGCGCGTTATCCATAACACCACGTAATGTTTCTGGTTGCAGGCTCAGTATTTCGTCTCGAATATTCTGCTTTAGCTATCTAATTATCTGTGGCTTATTGACATACACTTTCTCTTTTAAATATCCCCATAAAAAAAAGTCGGACGCAGTTAAATCTGGCGAACGAAGCGGCCAAGGGAAATCAGAATTTTTTGAAATCAAACGTATAGCGTATTGCAGTCGTTGTTGGTGGTCTTGCGGAAGCAGAGTTTGTACAATTTGAATTTTGTATGGATGCATCTTAAGATTTAACTTTAAAATTTTCCGCAATGTCGTTCGGGAAATGCCCAACTGGCCGGAACGACGACGAGTTGAGACAGATTGATCATTTGCAACACTCTGCCGCACAGCTTCCACGTTGTCTTTCGGTAGGAATATATCGATGGCGACCTCTTCCAGGACAGTCGGCCACTGAACCGCGTTCCTCAAAACGGCTGATCAAATTCCTTATCTTGAAGGCTGTGGGAGCTAATCTTGAATTAAAATGTTGAGGATACTTTCGCTGCGCCATAACTATTGATCTTCGACAAGAATAAAAAAATTCGATAATTTTAACACGTTGTTCTGTACTGTATCTATCCATTATAAATTTCCAAGAACTCAATTATAACCTGCAAAGAAAAAAGCACAATTAAATTAGAAAACAAAAAAATTATTCGGGTTTTACATTGGTAGGTCTTATTTGGCCCACCCTGTACAAGAAAATATTTACCTAAAAATTAATAATAAAATTGGCAATTCATCTAAATCTAACTAACTACAAAAATAATTTAATTCAATTCAATTAACTTTAAGCTCACAGAAATAAAAAAAAAATTGTTGAATCTAAATTGAAAGTAAAGCTTTCAACATCAAAAAAAATTTAATTAAAAGTTGGTTGAAATTAATAAGTCGAACAAAATGCGAACGACGACTTATTAAAATTACAACTCAATAAGAATAGCATAGAAAAGCAACAAAAAAAAATTAACATAACATTAGCTATCCTTAGCACAAAATACGTCAGCTGATATGACGACACACTTTCTGATCATATAATAATCATAAACTGTTGACCGTAAATGTAGAATACCAGAACATCGAGTTGTTTTTGTATCGGCATTTATACTTATTTATAATCATCCAAAATGCATGTGAATTGATATCTTACAAACGATGAACCAAATCTGTTCACTTTGATCACTCGTAATTTGAATTCGATAATTACTGCCTTGTCGAATGCTAACTATATAAATGATCGGAGGCTGTTAGCTACTTAAAATTTCAACGTCGCGACGATCGTACTGTATTGTATGACAAATATCAAATCGAGTGTTATCATGGATCTACCATGTGGTAGATTTTTTTCCGAAACGATATTTCCTTGTTTCGCTCAACCTGACTGGTAAAATAAAAAGCCATTCAGCACATGGATTCTGTTGCCTTTTTACAATTCAACTTGAATTTTACCGAAACGTCATTGTAGTGGTGTGCATATTAGTATACGTGTTTTTTTTGTTGTGTTTTTGACGTCATTTAAGAACACAAAATAATATGTTAGGTAAATAGTTTGTGAATTTATTAAATTTCACCATACCATTTAAATTAATAAATTGTTCCATACAATTCCTAGTAAATAAATCTAAAAGTAAATTCATTATCATTAAAAAATTATTTTGATACATTCAAAAGTAAAAATTGATTGATTGATTGATTGATTAGAATGTACGGCCAAGTCTAAGCAAGGATCCCGGATACGCCGGGCCAACTGTACACCCCGTTTACATATAACAAGATGGAGGGATAGGAAAGGTTGTTAGGTATGATAGACTTGACCCGGTTACAGACACCTAAGTAGTCAATAGTTACTAAAGTACAAGACGGCACAATTATTTTTGTTTTTCGGGATATAAATAATCAGCAATCAACATCCTAAAAGTAATTGATTAATTAGTAAATGTGCTGAAATAAAATTTCATTATTATGAGTGATTAAACTTTATTTAATACCATTTCCTCCGCCATCCCCTCCCCAACAAAACAAAAAAAAAATTAAAAAATGAAGCATTCATTGTTAATCTATGAGAGTCAATTAACATTCATATCAATTTACAACACGACGCCGGGCCCGCCACACACCTTTATTATAGCATCTTAAAAAAATTGATAATCAATAATGTTGGCATCTTAATGGTAAATTTCCTGAAATAAAATGTCATTATTATGCGTTAGAGATTCCTTATTTTGTACGATATAATTAAATAATCTTGAATAGAATAAATGTAATGTAATGATTATTATAACTAAATTAATTATAATTTGATTATCGTAAAACAAATAAAATAAAATAAATTGGATCCAAATATTGTAGTATCAAACGAATGGATCCCCTCTTCAACCTTACCATCCCTAATAAACAAATATGTTTATTAATAAAAATAAAAATGATGAAATGAACAAAGACATCTGGTTTCAAAAATAGCTAATCTGGAGGTAATATATAAATAATATACCTAAACAAATTAACACATTACAATTTAGTCCCAAGAATTAAATAAAACTATTAAGCTAATCTTAAGGAATCTGTAAGATGACAGAATTAGTAATAAGTATAGCTATTGGAAAATAATTTAATTAAAGAAGTGCCATGATAGTATGCTAGAAAAAAAAATGTTTAAATAAAAATTACATATAAATTCTTCCCCAATTACCTATTCTCGGGGAATTACCAGAATAGTGCCAGGCTGCAGAAATGCCGAGTTTTGGAAAAATAAGATTAGTTTATCAAAACTCGTTATTTTCGGAAAATTTATAAATTTCTGTACTTATTTTGTTCAAATTTAAGCTACAATCTTTGTGTTCAACCAGAGCCTCCTTAATATAAGAGCCGTAACATTCCGCCATTTTTTTCCATGAGCTTTCCATAGAGGGGAAGCTTTTTGTTCTTTTTCATACCAATCAGTGTATTTTTATATTTTTTAGATGCTTTTTTGCATATAAAAACATTAATGCTTCATTTCAATTTTTAATTTGAATGGTTAGTTCAATATTCAGGAAAAGCATATTTTAAAATTGAGTCATATTATGTCGAATTAACGCAAAAATATTTAAATTAGTCTACCACAAAAATTTTTTTTTATTGTAGAAATAAGAATTTGTTTATATGTGTATGTAAGAAATTAATATAGAGTGTTCCATCAAAAATTGCAGCATTTCTTTCCCAAAACAAACGTTGGTTAAAAAATGCTTTTTGAGTAGCTATGTAATATGGGGGTTATTGTGTTCTGGATTCTATTACAACATTGTTGATGAACAAACTTCGAAAACTGTTTTTTCGTTATTTGTTAAAAATTTCATCGCATCAAATTCGCAGGCTATACTGTTTCATCCTGTAGTAAAAATAAACCGGAGCTTCATAAAATAACAACATTATAATATGGAGCTTTTCGCAATTAATAAACCAATCAAAAGATGTCGCTGAGTATAAATTAATGCTAAATATTAAAACCTAAATGTTTGTTAACTAAAATTTAACAATTTATTATGTATACTGCCTGATTCAATAGATTATTGAAATCTCCTGGAACTGAAAATAACCGAAAACGAGCGAATTGAAATAAGAAAAGAAAAAATTTGGAAAAAATGTGACATTTTTCTATTATTGTTTTTCAGCGCGCAGCAACTACGATGATAAATATTTTACGATGAAAAGCTTTATTTATGCCAACCGTTTTATAAATAAAAATTAAAATTGTTTTGAGTTTTATTAATTATGTTAAATTATTATATTAAAGATTTCGCGCTTAACTTACAATAATAATGGTTTATTTTCGTAAATAGTTAATTAATTAGTTTACACTTTTCTGTAATTTCAAGTAAATTTATTACAGAGACATCTGTAAACGAATTTTCAAATTACAGAAATCTCGGTTTTGCAATCGAATAAAATTGAAGTTTTTTACGTTTTGTTCTGTTTTGTAATAATATTTAATTAAAAAAACCATGACAACGTTGATTTTTTGTATACAAAAATCATTTTCGTAAATAGATTTTGATGTAAAAATTTTATTATATGAATAATATTATTGTTTCTACATGGTGATTCATAAAATTTCGTTTCAGCTCACGTTTTCTCTTTAATTTTGTTATAAATGGAGAATGTTTAGATTGCTATTAAGTGCATCGTTTATCTCAAAACTTCTGAGGTGCATGTGACCAGAATTTACCAAATAAGTTACATTTTTATAAAACTAAATTTTAAATTGGATGTAAGAGGAATCCGCGGCACCACCCTTTATTATTTTACTTTATAAACCTACACAACTAAAGCGTCTATTCCATGGAAAAATTTTACTGACTGTATTTTTTTACTGCAAAAACGAAAACAAAAAAATACTGAAAATTACATAAGAGTGACAAAGAAAACAAATATCTTTTATTTCATTTTTATAGCAAAATTTATGGTTTAATTTTGACCGTTACATTTTGACATAACCTAAAATTTTCATAAAAGTTGTAATTTCGTTTCGTTCGTTTCAAACAAAAAAAATTGTAATCGCCATTAATTTTATAATTAATTTATAATTTTTATTAATATCACCATGGATTTGGAAGATTTGGATTATTTAGATCCACTAAACATAATGAATTTAAGAAATGTGGAAAATAAGTCCAAAAAGAAACGTAAATGTTGGGTACGCCCTTATTATTTAGAGCGGGATCGAACCGGGGGATACAATTGTATTTTTAACGAGTTGCGGCAAGATCCAAAATTATTTTTTAATTATACCCGCATGAGTGTCAACGAATTTGACGAGTTACTGGCGATGGTTGAGCCCCTGATTTCGAAAGAAACTGTGGTTAGAATACCCTTGAACCCTTGTTTAAGATTGGCAGTGACATTGAGGTATGTACACATATAGTATACCTAACAGAAAATAAGGATCGAATATTTTGTTAAAATGTATAATTAATTCTGTATGAACCTTTAATACGTTACAGATATCTTGCTACGGGTGAATCACAAACCAGTTTGGCGATCACATATAAGTGTTCTCAAACCAGTGTCCACCGAATTGTGACGGAAACGACAAAGGCCATCACAACAGTTTTGAAAAGTCGAGTATTCCCTAAAATAAATAAGGATTATTTCAAAACTGTTGCATCCGGATTTGAAGACCGATGGAACTTTCCAAACTGCATCGGAGCCATTGATGGAAAGCATGTTTTAATTCAGGTGAGACAATTTTTGATTTCCAAAATTATTTTGTTAATTTATATTTTACTTTAGGCACCAAGTAATTCGGGCTCCGAATTTTTTAACTACAAGAAATCTTTTTCCATTGTCCTTATGGCAATCAGCGACCATGATTACAATTTTATAATGTGTAATGTTGGTGCTGCTGGTCGTCAGAGTGATGGAGGAATTTTTCGAGAAACGCTGTTTGGAAAGCACTTTTATAATAAAACGCTTCCGTAAGTATAGCGTTGATTTTGAAAATAGTAGACTTCACTTTAATTTTTTAAATATTTCTAGTATTCCTGAACCGAGAAACGTCACAGATAATTTTACAGCGCCATATGTTTTTGTAGCAGATGATGCTTTTGCATTGGAGCAAAACATGCTGAAACCGTATGCAACTACGCCATTAAAAAAGCAAAAAGTTTTCAATTATCGGCTAAGCCGGGCTCGCCGCATCATTGAAAATTGCTTTGGGATTCTTTGCTCTAAATGGCGTATATTTAGAGCCCCAATCATTGCGGATTTAGCATTGGCCGAGAGCATCATCCAGTCTTGTGTTTCCCTGCATAACTGGCTACGACAAAAAAGCACCAACTATATTACTCCAGATCTGCTAGATCGAGAAATTGGTGGGGTATTAGTACCAGGTAAATCTTTCAATTCGTAAAGACAAAAATATTGCAATTTACAATCGTAACATTTTAATTATTTTATAATAAAGGTTCATGGAATAGCATCGATAGCAACTGTTTGCCTCTTAAAAAGTTGAATAGAAATTCAACAAACGCAGCCAAAATAACTCGCGACCAGTTTGCCGATTATTTTTCTGGAGACGGACGGGTAGAATGGCAGGACTCACGGATATAAGAAGACAATCACGTGTCACAGCTTAAACTAAAAGATAAGTATCGTTTCATATTTTTAATGATATTTTCCAGATTTTAAGTATGTATTTTTTGTTGTTTTTCTAGGGGATGTTCACAAGAGCCACACTAATTTAAACGGTTTTATATTGAATTTTTATTGTTTTTACTCGTATATTGAATTTTTATTATATATTACAATTTTTTTCGAAAATATTTTACATATTATAAGGTTTTTATGCCTAACGGAGAGTTCATTTTTAATTTGAATTTTGTTATGAGTCTCCGTATGTGCTTTTCCTTATAATTAGCATAAATAAATAAATCATAAAATTAAATATTTCAATTAGGTAGTTTTATTGTACTGGATTAAAAATACCGGAAAATCCATCAAGCCTAAATCTCAAGCCCATTTAAATACACTTCATTTTGGGTGTCCGAGGAGCCATGTCACAATCTATCCATTATTCAGCCATAAACGATACAGAACACTATCTATACATTGCACGCTTCAATTCAACTTGAATTAACACAGAGACACAAGTAATAAAAATATACACATGCAAAAGTCAGTTCGAAGCCCGAGCGAGCCACATAAATAAATTGATGCAACAGTTTGGTTTTGATTTCATATTTTATTTACTACAAGGAAAAGCACTTATTGAAGATTTTTAACTAAATTCAATTTAAATAAACCTCAATTAGGCATAAAAACCTTATACATACCATATCACAACCAAAAACTATATATTAAATATAATAATAATATAATAAAATAAAATAAATAATCTGAAAATATAATTAAACAAAATAATTCATTCATGAGCGCTCCTCTCAACCGTGGACGACGATTTCCTGAAAAACAAAAAATAGCTAAAAAATCTGTCATTTTAATATATATATATGGAACAATACTCATCTATCGTTTCCCATCATTCTGCTTTATTATAGCATCAGACAAAACTTTTAATATATCTTGCTGTGCTAAAAGCCTTGGCAAAATTTCCAGTTCTTCTAAATAGGGCTTCATTGACATCAGGAATCCGTCGATCGCGTTGGGTTGGGTTGGACCAATATTCGAAGGGGCCGTTGATGCTGCCGTTCTATTTTCCAGCAAATCCACGTATCGATGCTGTAATTCCAGTGTCCGTTCCTGTACGTTTTGTCCTTAAAATAATTATACCAATAAATACATTAATAAATAGTAAATGTTATATACTCGTATGCATAAGTACAATCAGTGAAGCGTAAAAAAAAATTCATTGCACCTTAACACTAGAAGTTTGAAGTAATTTCATGAGGAGCAAAGCCCCCTTACTAGCACAAAAATATTTTTTTCGTATCACCTAAATATATATACATATATAATATATATACTTACTTTTCCGACTATTAGGGGTTATAGATCCGCTCTCCTCAGATTGCCGCCCGCTGACCAAATCTTCACTACAATCAATATCGCCGCATACATCTGTAGATCTAAGCAAAGGATGAAATAAAAATTAGTTACAAAGATAAAAGCTGGTAATATAACCGATTATCCAAATTAAGAACCACAGTTACAAGAAAAACCCAATATTTTTAAAATGCAGTTGTTTAATTTGGGTATTCGTAAAAATATAAAAGAATTAAAGATACCTACCTTCTCGGTTCACCCACATCATCCAAAAATGACAAAATTTTGGCAAATTTATATTCTTTGCTACCTGCAGCGGCACCACTAGGTAGTCTTTTCCTCGATCGAACATATGAGGCTTTTATATTCTCCCAATATTTTTTTACCCGTAAAACATTAGTTTCGGTATTCTCCAGATCTGTTTAGATTTTTTAAATTTTTACCGAAATTTTTACAATAATTAAATTTAATCAATTTAGATTTAGAAAATATGCTTACTTGAGTCACTTGTAACCTCTGTCCATAGATTTCTTTTCAATACCCGATTTCTGAAATTTTTATCCTGGATGTTCCACAGTGGTGGTCTGGATCGTACAGCATCGACGATCGATTCTGAAAATTGTTAAATTAAATCATATATCAACTGCAAAAATATTTTTAAAATTAAGATTTAAGTTAATTTTGCCTGGGCATGGGAAATACAGTGGCATATCATTAAATACGACCTTGCTTCCACTTTCCCGCACCAAACCTGATGAACCACCACCTAAAAGTACTTTATCTGGCACTCTCATAATAAACCGATGCCCTCACGGACATTCGTATTCGTTTCCTACAAATATTTTTAGGCTACATACTGCATTGGTATTTGCTAACACATTATTTGGGGTTTTACTTGATAGTTTTTTACAGTTTCTGGTTTTCTTGTACGAAGCCGCCCATTCTGCGGCATGTTCCAATCTAACTAGTACGTCCCATGGTAGCAGGCAATTAGCTCCAGTTATAAATCCGCTTTGTACATGTTCCGGCAGGCCAGTGTTATGGTTGTATACTAAGCTTGGGCCAATACAAACTAGTGACCAGCTCGGGAATAATAGTAGCAATCCAACTGGTGTTAAGGAATGAACCATGCCTGCTAATTATTCAGTTGTCGACGCTTGTCGTATCATGCTCTTTTCTTTATTCAGATCTATATCGCCCACCTTTATAACGACTTCATTGATCGAATCGCCATCATCCTCATTGTTATTCTTCGTTTGGGTATCTTATCCGCTGGATTGAGACCTTTATCCAAATTATCTAAACAATGCAGATACGAATAGGACAAAGTATTTCGATTGGAATTACCACCCTGCGGCGAGGTTTGTGAAATTACATAATCGGAATTTGAATGTTCCCAGTTCATCATTGCTGCTAGTTTGTCACTATAGATACTGAGGCTGCACGAAAGTCATTTACTGATGGTTGAAATATTGGGAAGGTTATTTTCTCGAGTTCAGCACAGGTAACACAATTCCTATTCATAATCTGATAAAAATTGTAGTTTGCGTCTTTGACGGTATATAGGTCATCACGATGTCCATTGCTTTTTAAACAATTCCAGCTGGAAACAAAAACGATCGTTGACATCATGTTTAGGAAGTATACAAGGATTTCCCCGTAAGCTGAGAAATTCGCATAGCTGTTTCCTCGTTTTCCATAAATTGTCGTATGCAAATCGTAATTGTTTCTCACACTCGATTAGCACATAGGCCCCCGAGCAAATTTGTTTAGTACATAGACCGCCTCGTGCAGATTTTGATTATGCACATTACTGTTGTAATGATGTGGTACAAGTTCATTATAGGTGGACTGGGCTCGTTCTAATCCATATTCACTACACTCAAGGAAGAATTTTTCATCAGTATCAGTCATCTTATCAAAATTTTCAAGATAAGCTGTATAATCGGAATCGCTTGCTTCAAAGCTTGGATTGTTTGAATTTTCTTTTACATTCGATTTCGCAAAATGACTTTTCCCCGAAATTGCGACATGCTGTCGTCAAATCCTACTTGAATTGCTTCATTGATATGATTCTTAATGAAGCTTAATATCGATCGTTCAGACTTACTACCGCCAACCAAATCATCCTCATTGGCGGTGGTTGTATTCCATGGGCAAGCGAATCCAAGACACGGATTAAATGATTCGATAAAGTCCTCTTTGCTGACTATCGGTTTCTCAACTAGTTTAGTAAAATTATTCATCGCATCCAGTAGATGATCGACCCGAATATCTTCGTCCATATTTATATAAACGAATCTCTTATTTCATGGAATTGAAAACAACGAAGCTGAACTGTTATTTGTGATGATGAATTCGTTTCGCAACATTTTGTAAATATCGTCCTCGAGTTCGAATTCAACTTTATTTGTGGTATCTGATGTTTTGTCGACACTATGAAGGCATTGCTCGAAATAGAACAAAAATCGAGGTGAACACATTCGTCCTTCTTTTCCCATAAATGATCCAATATTCGAGTTTCGTAAAAATGTTCCATGTCTTATCACACACAATTCACTAAAACGGCAATAGGACATCACGAAACAAATAAAAAACCGAAAATCACAACACTTCAATTCGAAGATGATCACTCAGTCATCGAAAACAATGAATATAATAAAATATAACACTAATCAAAATAACTTAAACTGTAATTTGAATTAGTTTCGTGGTTTCAATATGGAATATGCGACTGCAGTGTTCAACAACACTGTATAAATGGAAACCACGACGAGTCTACAGTGTAATAATTTGTTATATTTACCTGTATAGGGCTCAAGATCCATGATTTCTGGAGTGGCTGTGGGTTTCGTGAACGTGGATACCGGTATGGGTGATCTTGATTCCGAGTAACCGTCGCACTCATCCACATACCCGGTAATGTTTGTAATTTCTGCGGACGCTGAATATTCATCGTACTCTTCACCATAGCTGGCAAAAAAATTTTGTATCGGGGAATTGGCGCTGTCGTCCAGTTGCGATACTTGCCCAACCCGGATATTTTCCAATACGATAATTTTTTTACTCGGTGCTGTAATTATATAAATAGATTAATACAAAATTCTCACGTATCTAATAATTTTGTCGACACACAATAAAATATTTTGATGCTACATCCACCAAATAAAATAATGCTCAATCAAACTTACCGTAATTTTCCATACTAATTTATTATTATGAAGTTTAATATAAAATTATTTGTATTTTATAACAAATATTTATATTTTTTTTGTATATTTCAACACCTAAAAAAACGTTAAAAACACTAATATTCACTAAAGTAAACAAAACTCGAATTTTAGTTATCGAAATAAAAAAACAAACTGACATTTGACTATAAAAATGGCGAACGATTTATTTTGTGTGAGTGTGAAAAAAATTTCTTATCTTTACATACATTTTTTGTAGATGTGTTGACAATGCTGCCATAAAAAGTGCTAAAGTTTACATTTTTTTATAGCACGTTATGGCAGCACACTACCACAATGATAATTATTTTCTCAGTAAAATTTTACTGACAAAAATTTTTGTTTCGTACACAACCAGTAAATCTATATTTTTTTTCTCGCTTTTATTTTTGCAGTCAGTAAAATTTTCCCATGGAATAGACACTTAAACGGAAAGCTCATTTTTATAGAAAACTAATAAATTTATGCTCCGCTTTAGTTTAAATTTACCACATAAATACTACATTATGATGGCTGATTTTCAAATATGTGTTCTTTGAATAGTTTATTAAAAATATAAAATTAAAATTTAGATGATTTGTTTAATTTTTTATTCATAAATTCATGTTCAAAAATTTTCCAATTACCACGGTTTCTTATAGTAATTCAATAAAAGCTTCCCCTCTACTGAAAGCTCTCTTTTTAATATTACGGCTCTTCAAAATCATAGATGGCTCTGGTTCAACTCGTGGTTGAACAGTATAAAGTCATTTCCGGGTTTTCCTTACATCGCGCTAAAAATTAAATTTATAACTCAAAACTAATCGACACATATAGTAATTGTGCTAAAAATGCATTTGTGCATTTTGGATGAATATATTTTATTTTATCTATGTCGCGCTATAATGTGCTACATATTTTTTACTAGCGTTGCACTTTATGTGAATATAATTAAGTAAATTTTTGTTATTAGTATCACTGTAAATTGTTGTTAGTTTAATCTACGACAAAAATTGTATAAAACCAAGAATTTTTTCTAAATAAATTCATTCTGTTCAGTTTACTCAAACATTCCGTTTCATTCTTAGAGTATTTGAGACCTTACCCGTGGTAACCGCAAATACTCTTCAATAATTAAATCCAATAAATAACTGAATTCAACACTTTGTGTGTTAGTTTTTAATCGTTTATAAATATTATATCTTTTTCAAAATATTTGCAAAAAACGAAAACGCTGCGAGAATCACTGCGGTCTCCCAACGGAATGGAGAAAGCTTAAGTATGAAAATTTATCCCGATTAATCAATCCGTATGAACTGTGTAGGCACTGAATATTTGTTGAAAAACAGTTTGCTAAAACACGCCATTTCCGCTTAAACTTTGGAAAACTGGTTTGGTTCGATACCGATGCAATTAATTTACAGTATTTTAGTTCATTGTAGTTTTTCTAATAAACAATATACTTTTCAAAATATTTGCATTAACACAAAAAGCTTCTAGGGAACCTGTCACTTTTGATGGACCGATTTCGGTCAAATATCAATGAAACCTCTCAATTTATGTTAAAAGCTTAAGTATGAAGTTACATTCCGTTCAGCCAAACCAAATAGAATCTGTAGAGGTGGAATCTTAAGAAAACAGTTTTTGTCAAAAACCGTCATTTGATTTGTTGTAGAGAGGAACGGCACTGTGTGCGTCGAACGTTATATCGGCTGATAAGATCCAACTCTTTGAGCTGGTTTTTCAGAAACCAGTATTCTCAAATGTCATGACTTGACTATCTCAGCTTGGGCTTGGTCGTTTTGCTACCAATTTGCTTCATCATTTATCACGTTTTTAATTTCACCATTGTTTGCCAAGGTTTTTTATGAGAAAAATGGAACGGTTTAATAAAAAAAAAAAAAACATCACGCTCTGAATAAAAGAAAACATTAGTGCCACGCAGTTCCGACCAGAAAATTATTTTAGTGGATTTTTGTTTCCAAAAAGGTGTCATAAAGGACTGGTGTTTCTACAAAAACGACCCGGGGATGGTTTCATACATTCAAAAGTAAAAATAAATTTTGTTTATGCATTTGTTCGCCTGCCTTCTATCATTTCCATATTTCTACTAACTATACAAATAACAAATAAACACGATAATAAAAAAAAATATGAATTATGAAATATGAAAATTAATTTTATTTAAGTTTTATCTAGATATAAATGAAAAATTCACAAAAAAAAATGAAATCGAATCTAATTTTCTTATCATCTGTCATTTTTTCCTTTGCTCGCGAGCAGAGGAAATGTATTGTTTCTCTACCGATAAAATCTTTTATAAAATCGGGTCAACATTTTGGCGAAATTTTATGTGGATTTAACACACACACAATGATACAAAATGACAGCACACAATATTAAAAGTGTACATTATACACTGTATACGTATACAAAATTCAACTTGAATTGAATTTGAAAAGGCAACAGAATCCATACCCAGATATTAATTAAATGTACACTGGGTATTATATCCCTTTTTCAACCAAGAAAACAAAAAAATTGGCTCAGTTTTAGTCCAACCCACACAAATGTGTGAGTCAAAAACCACAGTATGTAATGGCGTTGTTGATAAAAAATTTCGCTTTATTTGTAGTAAAACCAACATAATTGTGTATAACGATATAGTGTTTTTTTCGGACGAAAATAAGTTAAAAAGGAATACACAAATGTGTAAGTTGGTTCAAAAAACATACAAAACTAAATTTTTGAAATGGTACTTTTGCCCTACCCACACAATTGTGTTAGTAAATCACTAAAGGGATATAAAGTTGTACATTTAACCAAAGTTATGCTTCGTAATTCCACTATACACAATTAATCACTGCGGTTGCCTTACGATCTTTAAATACTGTAAATATTTTTCGTTTGGTGTTTTGTAACACCTTTACATTTCACTATCGCTTCAAATTAGCCTTGCGATTTATTTATGATTTATGAATATGCACTTGCATAGTCACTCTAGCAAACCGTCTCAATAAAAAAAACTTTAACTATACTTTTATTATTTTAGTTTCACGTTTTGTTCTAGAACCTTTGTGTTTATCTTCTAACTTGGGTATTCATCGACTGACCAAAATCATACCACCCAAAAAAAACAGAAAAATATTGAACGGTTTAATAAAAATAATAATAATTGGCATGAGCTCTTTCGCGCTCAAAATGGTTACAACGGTAAGAATTTCGAGCTACTATAATAAAGTCCTCGAATATTGCGGTACTTGGTATTTTAGCTATATACTTGTAACATACTTTTGAAATTTAGCCATATCAATCGAGGGACACGTGACATAGTACATTCGCATCACAGCTTAGTAATATTAGGCGACTATCTTTAATTGCGTATGTTACAACTGAATTGCCAAATATTCAAAACTTTTCAAATATGAAGAAGGAATACCATCAGGACTACATCCTTTTCCGAATCCTACCAGTGCTCACTTAATGTCTTCTGGCTCGATGTGTGAAGTAGCGTACTATATTCACAACCGGTTAGATCAAATTGGAAAACTTAGCAATCGTATTTGTTATAATCTGTGGATCACAAATCTTTTGATCTTTAAATCTCATCCAGGCTGGGTAAAAATCAGTTTCGCGTTTGTTTTAAAAAATTTACAAAAGTGTTCGGGATCGCCTTTTATTACCACGCTTATATTAGCTCACTCTGTGTGTCTGTTTGTATCGTCAAATTTTGTAATCAATTTTTCAACAACTTTCGATAGTCCAGTTGAGCTGAAATTTTGCATGCAGACTTAACTCCAATGACAATACAAGATTCTAACATTTTTGGACATAAAAAAAAAAATCTTCCTTACTTGTATCAAGGTATATTTATCAAAACTTTTTAAAAAACCACCTTTGTTTTTTCAAAGCCTTTGTCAAAAATTGACAGGAAAGAAGCCATTTAATAATGAGGCATTCGCAGAAATGGTGAGACATCTGTGAGACGCGAATAACTGACAAAAAAAACACGTATTGACAAAGACTTATAAAAGTTGGCTATAATAAAAAACAATCATATGACATAGTGATCTCGGATCGCACTCTAAAAGGTAAGATCCAAAGATAGATATACCATCTATCTTTTTGCAACTTCCTGACAAATGTTAACATAGTCGAAAAATTAATTGCAAATTTCGATGACTAAAAAGTAGAAAATAAAATATATTTAAAAAAAAACTTTTTAAAAAAACACGTTTATATTTAAAGGCTCTAAAAACTAGATTTAAGGCTTTGAAAAGTAGAAAATAAATTTTTCTTCCTTACTCCTACCAAGGTATATTTATAACAAGTAGAAATTTAAAATTAATATGACTAAAAATATAAGCGTGGGGCGCTCCTTCTGAATGTATATACTATCTCTCAATATATCATTTTTACGTTAATACTGAAATGCTCCAGCAAAAAATCTATTCTCAGGATACATCAGAATAGACTGTTTCATTAGTGTTACTAAAGGACTTTACTAAGACTTCACATCGTGTGTCTAGTCGTGCGTCTAGTAGTCTTAAATTACTAATGCCGTACAGGAGCGCCCCACGCTTATATTTTTAGTCATATTAATTTTAAATTTCTACTTGTTATAAATATACCTTGATAGAAGTAAGGAAGACAAATTTTATTTTCTACTTTTCAAAGCCTTAAATCTACTTTTTTTAGAGCCTTTTTGGCGTGGTTTTTTAAAAAGTTTTTTTTTAAACATATTTTATTTTATCCTTTAGATTGCGAATATAGCTTTTCTAAAAAATAATTCAAAATTTTGGTTATACTATTGGCACTATTTTGGTTTTCCCTGGGAATAGGGAATTGGGAAAAATATTTTCATAGCATTTTTATCTAAATTATATTTTTGTTGCCTATAACTGTTGGAATTAGTTTGGTGTAAATATTTTCGAAACAAAGTTGATTGGGAAACTTTTGTTCCACAAAATTTTCATAGAGAAAAATAATTCCCAATATATCTTTGTTTCAAAAATATGTACATCAAACTAATTCCAACAGTAGGCCAGAAAAATATAATTAAGACAAAAATGCTATGAAAATATTTTTCCCAATTCCCTATTTTCATGGAAAACCAGAATAGCGCCACTGGGAGCGTATTCTTGAAATCGGTGGATATTTCCGCATGCGGATTATAATTTGCTTTCAAATTCTTTTTATTATTCGCAGTTTTGCGCCGGCTACTTTAATCGTTTTTTCAAATTTGATTGCAAGTTTTCTATTATTTATTTCACTTCACTAAAAAAGAACATAGGTGGAAATTTCCGATTAGGCAAATTATTGCGGATTTTTTCCCTTAGTTTCAATTGGTTTAAATACCGCATAAAAAGTTAAAAATTGAGGTGAATAAAAATGTCATACTTTTGAAGTGCTGCAATAGCTGATAAAATTTTTGTGTGGAAAACATTTGGCTGACAAAAATATTTGTTTGTAAACAGAAATTTGTCATGCAGAAATTTTGAGAAAAATCGTAATGATTTAGATGTAAAGTGACCATAATTAACTAATATACAAATATTAAATATTATTTATTTTACATATTTACATATTTAAATTTGCTATATACCAAGGTTCATAATTACACATAAAATAAGCAACCATATTATTGTCAAAATATTAACCAATTGAAACAGATTTTAAAAAAAGTTTAAAAAAATACCACGAAATGTTTTTCAACTTTTAAAAACATTAAAATGTTTTTTTATTTTTATTTAAATCGATTTTTTACAGAACTTATCGTCTTTTAAAATTGGTGTACTTAGGTTAGAAATAGCACATATCAATTGTTATAATATTATCTACATAATTAAGTATATATAATGCGACCTTGTTAGACAACAATCTGACATATGCGCCTTTCCACGTGAACTAAGTCGATCGCCATCAACGTCAGATTTAGTTCTCTCGTTATGTATAGAAATTGCGGATGAATCATTTCAATCCCCGCTTCTGCTAGCTCATTACAGAGCTTGAATAAATTAGCAGTTTGCACTGTAGCATTTAACATGATTTGAAGCGTATTGGAAAAGAAAATTAATTGGAAAAAATAAAGATACTAGAAAATTCTCGTAAAGGCAAAAAAAAATTAAAAAGAAAACAAAAGAAAATTACCGTCCACACCATGCTTGCTAGAGATTTGACCTACTCAGGGACTCAAGCGGTTGTTGCGCGGGTAAGCGTCAGGGAGTGGGGTGGGGTTAAGAGTGTGAGTAGGCCAGGTTTAACCTCTATAAACTAAGAAATGCTAATTACCTTTGTACATACCGACCTTGACAATCACCCTAACTCATCCTCGATGCTTTCTCAAATTTATCTCATTTTAAATTTTTGAAATGAGAACGCACAAAAAATTTTTAATTTTTGAAACCAAAAACGACAAATTATTTATTAAAACTAAAAACAAGATATCCATGAATATTGAGTAATAAATAGTGAAATTTGAACCTAACTAGCTAATCCTAAATCCCTACCCGACTTAAATAAATTTACCCGACAGATTAAGAAATTAACAACTTTCACTAAATTCTCCTAATTTATAAAAAAAACAAATATAATTAAATTTGTAGATCAAATAATTTAAGAATTTTAATAAATTTAATTTTAAGAACCCGATGATAATGTAAATTTCTTAAGGTTTTGTTGAATGACGACGATGTTGCGTGATGATGATGATGAGTTCGACCCTTAGAAAATGTTGATTGATGAGATTAATGAATTTATGAATGAATTAAATTGGCTCATTTATGGTATTATAATTTTTTTGGTTTAATTATGTATATTTGTTTTTTACTAAATATTTTATCGTATATACGTTAACGACTTTTCTTATTATTACTGCAATACAAATTGTATTGCCTTGGACATTATTTCATACACAATCCCTTAGTATTATCATAATCGATTAATAAAGCATTTTATTATTGCGTGTGAGATCACTTCATGTAACTCATTCTTGATTCCTTTTGACTGTCTGATCGGGGAATACGTTACACACAATTAATAATAATTTTTGAGTAAAAATCAAATGTTTCGAATTTACATCTCGATATTAAAACAAAAACTGATCAGCTCCCAAAAATGTTTCAATCTTTTTCTAAAAAAAAAAAAATCGCGCCGAAAGTCTCAATTTTGTTAAGTCCCTTGTATCTGCTGTATCGAACACTCGATATTTTTTCTTCAAAATTGATCGACCTGAATTATTGATCGATCGATATTTTTACTTTCCGATCATTCTCAATTAATGATTCGAAATTTCGAACAACACAATATCCTAGTCAACATTTAAGGATTGTAAATGATATTTTCGTTTTTAAATGAAACGTCATTTAGGCGATTCGTATACAAAGAAACAATTCAAATGGATAACTTAAAAAACTTGTAGCGATGCCATTCGGAATCGTTACAGCACGTTAGATAAATTGCTTTTAATGCTAAAGGTTGTAAAAACAATTATGTACCTTAAGGCAAAACCGATGTTAGCACTTTCAGAAAGCCGTATCATAGTACAACAATCGACTATAGTGTTTAATAATTCTATGGTTGGTATTCCTGTCATTGAATTCAATTCTTGGTTTGTTTTAATTTGGAATGGTAAGTACTAAGTAGTTACATTGAATATCCTCAGTTACTTGTATGCCTTTATGGAATGTCTTAAGGTATGCTGCACTCCAATAGATCTCTGTTGTCTAAGGCTCTGTATAAACGGTGGAACCTAAGTCCATATGTTTATCATCTATGTTCATTTCAGTCTTCCTTCTCTAGAATCCATTGACCACTAAAAATTAAGTATGGGTGCGATATAATTACAAATTTGACTTAATATTATAATAAATCTACACATACCACAGTTTAAAAATATTTCTTTATCTTAGTCGATTATATCTGTGTAGGTTGAAAGCAAAACGTGATCTTCTCCATCAAACGTCATTTTGAGAAAAATTAAAAAAACCTCATATTTATTAAGGAAACAAAAAATGATATATTCCACAATTTTTATTAATTGATTACGATAAAATAACATTATTAAAATATGTGCTATAACATTTAAATATAATTAATACAAGATGTAATCAATTTAAAATTGGATAAGGATGGTTTTACAATGCACAAATGGATAAGGTATTTTTTGCTATGAATCGATCTGAATAAGGTATATTTTGGTGTAATTAAAACTGAACACATTAATTTTATTTTCTGTAATTAAAGTTTATTTTTAAAAATATTAAAATAATAATAAATAAATTACTTCATTAATATCTCTTTTTGATATTGTAACTAAAAAGTAGACTAAAATAAAATTATAGCTTCTCCATTTATTATTATAATAGTTGTTAATAATTGTTATAAAATAATTGTTTAAATGCCGAGTTGGATCTCCTCTTCTACCGCTTCTCAATTTTCCTCTTCTACCTCTTCTACCATCAGTTCCGCTAACTCAGTTGACTGTAGAATATTTTTATAAAATTGTAGTTCCTCATTTAACAGCCAATTTTCCCCAAAGTGTTTTTGCAATAAAACGGTTACATCTTTAATCTTTTCAGCTTTTACTGCTACGTTAGGAAGAAGTACACTTACTACAGTATTTTGTATTTTTGTCCTTTCTTAAAAACAGATCCCCATGTCCAGATCGGATTTGTAAGCCACCTCTCCACGAATGATTGTTGATTGGTTTGGTAGTCGTCTAATCAGAAACCGCTTAAACATAAAGCAACATAAGCATTAAACTTAAAACGCCACTGCCCAGGCGATTTAATTGTATCAGATGCAGCCTTCTTCCAATTTCTGACTAAGCATTCTGGATAACCAATATGAACAATAGTACCAGTATCTTTATATAATTCCCAATATTCTTCCGGCTGAGTTATTGTTTCTCTGCGTTTTATTATTTTCCCTAATTGAGCAAAAACTCTGTCCGGTGGTATAAATGAATGTCCGGGTACAGGAAACACAATTTCGATCTCATCAATGTGATTCGGAGCTTTGAGTGTCATCCAATATAAGCACATAGTTATCATCGCGCTATTTTTATTCTGTGCGCCACAGCCATCACATATAAACCTATTTTTCTGGATTTTAGGGTTGAAATTAGTACTTTGCAGTCGATGGTGTACCGCTTATGCTACTTCATTTGACCCTTTTGGACGATGGTTTTCGGTCCAAATGTACAGAAATACATTATCTTTCTGTACCTTTGACCGTGACGACCCTTGTACGATTCCTAAATTAAACAGATACAATTGTGTGCTGTAATACGCTGCCTGATCAGCGACTTTCAGTAGCAACATATTTTTCTGGCAGTCGAAAGAAAATGTTTCCATATGTTCGCCTTCCTCCCTAGCCAAACTGTAGAAGGCGTTTGCCCTTAACTTATGCACTCGCGACGTCGTAATTAAAACTACCTGTCGATCTGTTTCGTGTTTAAGCTGTTCCTTAAGAGTTAGACAAGTGCTGCAAACATTGCAAAATGGTGCTTTAAAACCTATATTAAAGCTTATATTAAATATATGGCGGAAGTAGCTTCGCTTTACTTCCATCGCTGGAAAAGCGATGGTGAACAACTTATAAAGCGTATTAATAGAGAGTTCACTCGACAGGTATTGTCGTTCTGCGATAAGAGATCGACAGTAGTGTTTCTCTAGAACCTGGAACAAAACACAATTATCAACAGAGTAGTAATAAATAACATGTAATAGATAATAAGTACCTGAAACCGTTTGACGAAACCGATTATTGCTTCACGTTTGGAATTAAATTTTGTTGATATGCGATCGCCCCCTACGTCTTTCTGTTGGTGCAGTTTTCTTCTCAAAATGTCTTCTAGTAACCCTTTTTATTCTTATTGTTGTTATTCCCCAAAATGCTCGCAAAAGTTTGTTGGCATATTCTAACAAGCTTGGAGTTGTTTTTCCTCATCAAATATTCCACGCTGAACTTTTAAGGTGGGCCACCTATACCTCGACGACGCTTTGGTATATTTATTTTAGTATGCAACAATATAAAACAATCTTGCGAGATTTTATCTTTGCATTTGTAAAATGAATCCGAAAAACTCAAAGCATCAACTCCTCTAATCGTTTTGCAACTAAAAATGGTACATTTATGTGAACACTATGGTAGTTTCGGTAAACTTTTGCGAGAATACCTAAAATTTACGAAATTTTATATGGATAGTAAAACAATTATAATTAAATTCGCTTACCGTTTTATTTTCTGTTGTTCCCGTTTCCAATTTTGTTTATTTAACAACAATTTTCTGGATTTTTCACCGCCCACTACATTTTTTGCTAAATTATCCATTTCTAAAGTCTTTTTTATAAAATGAGCATAACCAGACTCATTAAAATGTCGATGAATACTAATTACTAATGCCAACAGAAAAATATTAAGCAGGTGCACGTGCAGCAAAATCGCCTGATTTTGTTCTAATTGCACGGGTACAAAAATCACCTGATTTTGCTTTAACAGCACGTGCAGAAAAGTCATCTGATTTTGTTGTAACGGAATAAAAAGGGATAAGGTACGTTTTGCTTTATTACAACAAATATGTATATCGGATAAGGTGGTTTATGCTATAAATATTTTTTAACTGGATAAGGTTACCTTTTGCTGTAAACACTCAGATGGATAAGGTTAGTTTCTGATTCTAGTACCCGTTTTGTTGACGTTTTTAAACTGGATGAGATGAGTTTTGCAAGATTTGTTTCATGTTTACATGTGCCCCTTTTAATAACTAATCAAACAAAATCTATAAGTATTTTTTTTTGGAGGAAGAGCATGTTTTGCTTTCAACCTACACCTAGCCCAAAATGTTTTGGCCCACTTTTTTGCTACTGTCTATGTTGACCGCGGAGGATTCCTTGTTGGAAAAGCATAGCTTAATAGTCTAGACTTGGTACGTTTCCTTTGCAAAATAGGTACAATTATTTGTTTTTTTAAAGTGACGACTGCAAATTGAATAATATTTGGGGAAAGCTTTGTCCATTTTTAGAACAACTTTCCACTTCAGCTGGTCCTTCCGGTTGTTTAGAACATTAGATAGGATTTTCTGCAACCAAATAGATGGTTTTCTGTATGTTTTTCATTGTGAAACACTGAAATAACGCCCCCGACATCTCAGACTATAAATGTGAATCGTAGTTGTCAACCCACCATAAAAACTTATCAAAACGGTTCAATATTCAAGAATTTTAATACTAATGAAAGTGTAAACTAACATTTTATTCTAGATTAAAATATTTTCACCAATTATTGTAATATAAATTCAACATATTATGTAAAATATTTGTTTTGAAAATACTTATTAAAATTTTAATATGAGCTATCAAAGCTTCTGTACGAACTTGTATCTAAATAAAGTTTTACGCAGAATCCACTAGACGTCATGTTACCTATTGTCAATTTAATTTTGTTTTTGAAATAAATGCACACTAACTGTTTACCATAGTATGCCAGAAAAAAAATCGTCACAAAAATACTATCAAAATATTTTTCCAATTCCTTCTCCTATAGGAAAACAAGAATCGAACTGCTGGAAACGTAATTTGTGGTTTTCTTTATAATCCTTGTCCTATTTGTTTTTAAGACTAATGTTTGTCATCAGACGTGAATGATATTTGTTCGGTTTTTTCATAGACACGGAATGAAAACGTTTACATCTATGTCATTGCGGTTAAATTCGGCATTACAATTTATTTATTCAAAATATTGTTGTAAGTTATTCGAATTGGCGTTTTTGAAGTTGTAATATGATTTCCAGTCTTGGTAATTTTGGAACCTGTTATTCACGTTGGTTTCCAAATATTATTTCTGTGGCTTTGGATTAATAACGAAAGGTTCTGATGATTCATTTGTTATTAATAAAACTGTTTCATTACTAAAAAAAGAGTGAGTCCATTAGTACTCTCAAGGAGATGTGTTAACATGGCGTGTGTAGTGCGTGTGTACAGTTTACTTTGAAGGAAGAAGGAATGCAATTTTACTAACCAGAGTGTTTCATTTGTTTATTATTGTTAAATTGGACTATTACTCTTTCGGTATAATCGATGCAGTTGGATTATGGTAGCTAAAATAAGATACATATACTGTCGACACTAACTTTTCTAATTTTCATTGAAAAACTGCACAATGGTCGTCCCATTCAGCTTGAGTAATAGCAACATTTATATTGAAATTCCCGCTCATAATCATTGGCAAAAGATAATAGTCCCCTTGGAGAATTTTTGACAATCCTTTAGAATATGGAGCAGGGACAAAATGTATGAACTTCATTTTGTCTTCGACAGATTTATTCGGCGAGGTGAATACTACAGAAAGCTTCATATTCCCATTGAGAAGCTGAAGTTCAGCAGTGTATATATCATAAGTGGGTTGTGTTGTTACGCTCGTGCCAGTTGTTTGTCCAACGATGATTTCCTTATGCGAGGTGACTGTATAAGTTCTAATTGTATTTTTATATATTGCTACTCCGGCTGCGCACTGAACATCCCTCTTGAAATGAACGCAGAATTCAAAATTAGTAATATTAACATGCTCGTAATTGCGTAGCCAGATCTCAGAAAGCAAGAAAATTGAACATCCCTGCGTGACTGTATCAGTTAGGTCGCGGTGATGTGACCTGAGACTCTGGCAGTTCAATGTTAAATACCAGACGTCATTATTATCTCATACAAAATTCGCCATTACAACCTGAGCTATACTTAGCGGATTTGTAGTGAGGCGCGATAGCACATTTTGAAGAAGATTCATTGAGGTCCCATTTTTACATCCATGGTAAAAGACATGATCATCGATAGCCGACGTGATGAACAGTCCATCGAGACTCGTTACTCGTGATAAACCAATATCCACAAGTTGTTGACTGTGTCTTTATCATAAGAGTATATAGTGACTATCTCGTTATAGATACCACCCTGTAATGCATGAATTGTGATGGCACATGCTAGTACGACTGAAAAATGATTACGCTTAACATTAATTGTCCGATTGTTGTTTAGATTAACAGTTGAGCTTTTTTCTAGAAATGGGCACCAAACATCGGTCGATATTCGTTTTCTGCGCCCATCCAGTTTTAAGCTGCCTGGCGGCTCCATAGTCGTTTAACATTTTTTACTGTTGACGTTTTCATCGTTCTCGTTGTCCCGGTCAGGATGGCTGCAATCAATATACCTCAGACAGCCCATAGGTTCCTTCGCCAGTCCATCTGTTTCGTCAATATTTATTTTGAGAAAGTAAAGCCGACCTATGACAAGTGGTTCACTATGCTCATTTTATGAATCTTTTGACGGAATTGTTACTCCGGTAGCCCGTTGACCATCTCTCTTGGTCATTGCGCAGCCAGGTGTCGGAAAGCAATTGAATTGAGCGTCATGGCGTAACTGTGACCTGAGACTCTAGCAATTCAATGTTAAAAACGAGACAACATTATAACCCCATTTAGTAGAAGACGACCATTGAGAGCCAATGTGATGAACAGCTCCTAGAAACTCGCTACCCGTGATAAAGCAACATACACAAGTTGTTGACTTTGTTTTTAATCGTAAGAGCATAGAAAAAAAAGTTTAAAAGGTAAACTTTTTTTTTCTATGGTAAGAGTATGTACATAGTTTCGTAATCGTAATCCGTATTTCGTATCATAATTTTGGTTTTGGTTTTTCTGATCGATGGAAATGTCGATGGTTTCTATTTCATTTTTTAAATTAGTTTTTTGAAGTAAAACTTCTTTAGGCACGCTTGACTTGGGGACTAAGCTGGCAAATGCGTTACGAAAAGTGTAATCGAACGAGGCGAACGAAACAATAGACGCAAAACGAAATCATTTTCCTTTAGTATCAGGATGTGCCATGACAATTCATAAATCCCTAGGTGGAACATTAGTTGATACCATTTTATTTTAATCATTGGTTAAAAAAATGGGATGATAAGAAAATTGGAAAATTGGTAAATGGAAAATTGGAAAAATTGGAAAATTGGAAATGTCGAAATTTGCAAAATTGGAAAATTTGAAAATTTGTATATTGGAAAATTGGAAAATTTGAAAATTGGAAAACAGGTAAATGGAAAATTGGAAAATAGGAATATATGAAAATATGAAAATATGAAAATATGAAAATATGAAAATATGAAAATATGAAAATATGAAAATATGAAAATATGAAAATATGAAAATATGAAAATATGAAAATATGAAAATATGAAAATATGAAAATATGAAAATATGAAAATATGAAAATATGAAAATATGAAAATATGAAAATATGAAAATATGAAAATATGAAAATATGAAAATATGAAAATATGAAAATATGAAAATATGAAAATATGAAAATATGAAAATATGAAAATATGAAAATATGAAAATATGAAAATATGAAAATATGAAAATATGAAAATATGAAAATATGAAAATATGAAAATATGAAAATATGAAAATATGAAAATATGAAAATATGAAAATATGAAAATATGAAAATATGAAAATATGAAAATATGAAAATATGAAAATATGAAAATATGAAAATATGAAAATATGAAAATATGAAAATATGAAAATATGAAAATATGAAAATATGAAAATATGAAAATATGAAAATATGAAAATATGAAAATATGAAAATATGAAAATATGAAAATATGAAAATATGAAAATATGAAAATATGAAAATATGAAAATATGAAAATATGAAAATATGAAAATATGAAAATATGAAAATATGAAAATATGAAAATATGAAAATATGAAAATATGAAAATATGAAAATATGAAAATATGAAAATATGAAAATATGAAAATATGAAAATATGAAAATATGAAAATATGAAAATATGAAAATATGAAAATATGAAAATATGAAAATATGAAAATATGTAAATATGTAAATATGAAAATATGAAAATATGAAAATATGAAAATATGAAAATATGAAAATATGAAAATATGAAAATATGAAAATATGAAAATATGAAAATATGAAAATATGAAAATATGAAAATATGAAAATATGAAAATATGAAAATATGAAAATATGAAAATATGAAAATATGAAAATATGAAAATATGAAAATATGAAAATATGAAAATATGAAAATATGAAAATATGAAAATATGAAAATATGAAAATATGAAAATATGAAAATATGAAAATATGAAAATATGAAAATATGAAAATATGAAAATATGAAAATATGAAAATATGAAAATATGAAAATATGAAAATATGAAAATATGAAAATATGAAAATATGAAAATATGAAAATATGAAAATATGAAAATATGAAAATATGAAAATATGAAAATATGAAAATATGAAAATATGAAAATATGAAAATATGAAAATATGAAAATATGAAAATATGAAAATATGAAAATATGAAAATATGAAAATATGAAAATATGAAAATATGAAAATATGAAAATATGAAAATATGAAAATATGAAAATATGAAAATATGAAAATATGAAAATATGAAAATATGAAAATATGAAAATATGAAAATATGAAAATATGAAAATATGAAAATATTAAAATATTAAAATATGAAAATATGAAAATATGAAAATATGAAAATATGAAAATATGAAAATATGAAAATATGAAAATATGAAAATATGAAAATATGAAAATATGAAAATATGAAAATATGAAAATATGAAAATATGAAAATATGAAAATATGAAAATATGAAAATATGAAAATATGAAAATATGAAAATATGAAAATATGAAAATATGAAAATATGAAAATATGAAAATATGAAAATATGAAAATATGAAAATATGAAAATATGAAAATATGAAAATATGAAAATATGAAAATATGAAAATATGAAAATATGAAAATATGAAAATATGAAAATATGAAAATATGAAAATATGAAAATATGAAAATATGAAAATATGAAAATATGAAAATATGAAAATATGAAAATATGAAAATATGAAAATATGAAAATATGAAAATATGAAAATATGAAAATATGAAAATATGAAAATATGAAAATATGAAAATATGAAAATATGAAAATATGAAAATATGAAAATATGAAAATATGAAAATATGAAAATATGAAAATATGAAAATATGAAAATATGAAAATATGAAAATATGAAAATATGAAAATATGAAAATATGAAAATATGAAAATATGAAAATATGAAAATATGAAAATATGAAAATATGAAAATATGAAAATATGAAAATATGAAAATATGAAAATATGAAAATATGAAAATATGAAAATATGAAAATATGAAAATATGAAAATATGAAAATATGAAAATATGAAAATATGAAAATATGAAAATATGAAAATATGAAAATATGAAAATATGAAAATATGAAAATATGAAAATATGAAAATATGAAAATATGAAAATATGAAAATATGAAAATATGAAAATATGAAAATATGAAAATATGAAAATATGAAAATATGAAAATATGAAAATATGAAAATATGAAAATATGAAAATATGAAAATATGAAAATATGAAAATATGAAAATATGAAAATATGAAAATATGAAAATATGAAAATATGAAAATATGAAAATATGAAAATATGAAAATATGAAAATATGAAAATATGAAAATATGAAAATATGAAAATATGAAAATATGAAAATATGAAAATATGAAAATATGAAAATATGAAAATATGAAAATATGAAAATATGAAAATATGAAAATATGAAAATATGAAAATATGAAAATATGAAAATATGAAAATATGAAAATATGAAAATATGAAAATATGAAAATATGAAAATATGAAAATATGAAAATATGAAAATATGAAAATATGAAAATATGAAAATATGAAAATATGAAAATATGAAAATATGAAAATATGAAAATATGAAAATATGAAAATATGAAAATATGAAAATATGAAAATATGAAAATATGAAAATATGAAAATATGAAAATATGAAAATATGAAAATATGAAAATATGAAAATATAAAAATATGAAAATATGAAAATATGAAAATATGAAAATATGAAAATATGAAAATATGAAAATATGAAAATATGAAAATATGAAAATATGATGATATGAAAATATGAAAATTGGAAAATTGGTAAATTGGAAAACTGGTAAATTTGAAAATTGGAAAATTGAAAAATTGGAAAATTCGAAAATTGGAAAATTGGACAATTGGAAAATTGAAAAATTGAAAAATTGAAAAATTGAAAAATTGAAAAATTGAAAAATTGAAAAATTGAAAAATTGTAAAATTGAAAAATTGAAAAATTGAAAAATTGAAAAATTGAAAAATTGAAAAATTGCAAAATAGGAAAATAAAAAATATGAAAATAGGAAATTTTGAAAGTTGGTAAATTGGAAAATTGAAAAACAGGAAAATTGGAAAGTCATAATATAGACTTCTATGTCACTGACGGACTCACTCGAGAACGCTCAGGGTGACCAAAATTTTTTTTTTCTATATTATAACATCTATGTCACTCACTAACTTACTCACTCCAGAACGCACAAGGTGACCAAAAAAAATTCGTCCGTGTGATATATTTTATATATGTATTTTTTCTATATTATAGCTCCATTTGACACGAGGTATCACAGAACCCGATTCTTTCTTCGTTTCTTTCCCCGATTGCCTATGATACAGGTTTTAATGCGACTTAAACATATTTTCGATGAAACCACATGATGTACTGTGGTTATACATAAATGAAATAAAAAATATTTCAAGGCCATTTTTACTATGCGAAGAGATTTCAAAAATGTTTTTTTTGTCCATTTTGTGACACATACATACATAAACATTGTCTATTACGACTAGTTGGCCTTGAAAAAGTTACCAAGTTACAAGGTTACCTCTTGTGGCATCAGACATAAACGGCTAGGTGACACTCGAGAAAGCAAAGGGTGACCAATTTTTTTTCCAATATTATAATTTTTCTATATTATATTATAAATATTAAATATATATTAGAAGTTTTACTTCAGTAGTGTGGTCTAAAGCACACTTAATTTTTTTTTTGTTTTCCATACTATTATACATATACACTCATGCGAATAATTTTTCGGACAAGTTAATTTCTTGAAAACAAACTGTATTTTAACAATGACTGCTTGTCTTTTTATAATTTTTTATGATCAAACTTCACCGATGCCCTAATGCATATATCATAACCTAAATATTTTATGTTAAATTACTGTACTTTTACCGCTTATCGGTAGAAAATTGAATTCACCTACCAAAGAAAAGCGAAAAATTGTCCGGACAACATTATATTTCATACACTTATATACACGCAACAGAATTATTTTACAGTAGAATTATATGTTTAATATATTTGTAATTTAGAAATTTGTAATATTTCTCTCTGTATTAATATCTAGTGTGTAATTCATTATTATCCAGCACAGATGGTAGTCACGTGGCATAGAGTCCACCAAATTTCGTAAAAATCCAGTGTCAATGTTTTCCCATTCATACTCAATTACCGATTTTATTGAGTTTTTGTTGGTTATTCGGTGGTTACCTCGGTTTTATTTGTCCAAGTGGTTCCACAAATGCTCTATAGGATTGAGATCTGGTCTTTGTTACAGAATTTCCAGAACATGTGTGCCATAATTTAATAATATGTGCTTTTTGTTTTGCCCGAAAATTTTCTTTTGTCCGGAAAATTATTCGCATGGGTGTGTGTATATGCAAGCATGCCATGTATAGTACAAAATTGTTTTTATTGAGTTTGTTGCTTTTTTTTCAAACGAAGTAGGTACATACGTCATTTCCGTTCGTTTCATTTACAAGTTTACTCTGATACAAAAATTTTTGGTAGGCGCGAGTAAAGATCAAAAATAAGTCCGAGGTTCGATCTAGTAAATGTCTTGTCTCACTCACAGACTTGACTGAAATTTGTGTAAAATATGGTGTCGAAAAACAGATACTCGTTATTCGAATTCACGTTTACTGCGTTTGCCTATCTAATATTTGAAAGGTTGAAATATCCAGTTATTAAAATTATGTCTGATTGTCCGCCGCATTGGAAATGTACATACGATGATGTAGGCGAATTAGGTGAAATATATGCTACGTAAATTCGTTTGAATTTAAATATGTGGTTTAAATGTATGGTATTAGATTTTGGTGTTCCAATAACCATTTTTCGACAATCCCTTAAAACAATCATGTATTCGTCAATATAGACGGTGTTATATTTAATTTAGCAGATAAGACGCAATCGTGCAGTTATTGGTTTTACTTGTTTTCCAATGAAATGTTAGTGTCTACATCGAAATTCTACATTCATTTTAATGTCATGAATGCCGTGTTTGGTAGCACTATTTCAAAAATAATAATCAAAAAGTTTCAAGGATTCCGAAAATGATAATCGTAGGTTTCTTTAGAATGGCATATATTGGGATTTTGTGTATCGGCACTGTTTCTAACTTCTTCACATTTGGTACAATCCACCTGAGCTCGTTTGAACTGTGCTTCATCAAAAATGGGACATTTCATAAACATTTAACGTTTGACACTATAGACCTATTTTAACGTAGTGCTCTTCGATATTAGTAATTTATCCAACCGTTATATTCTTCTCTTTAACGGATACCAATTATTGTTCAATAAAAAGAATCTTTGAAACTAAAATTATTTAAATAACCAAACATCAAAATTTATTACAACAACCAAACCCATACACGTATGACTACTCCTAAGTATAATATCGTCACACCCATAATATAATTTCATATAATGATCATCCCCCTTTATGATTACCACAGAATATATTAAAATAGATCACACCCACATTCTCATCAGCGCCGCTCTCAAATTTGATTAAAAAACACAACACTCTAAAAAATCCTACCATCGAAAACAAAAACAGAATTTATTGTATAACCCAAACCCTACAAATTTAAGTTAGGGAAACCAATATCTCCAAGTAAACGAAATAAGTAATCTACAATTTATTACAATCCCTACATCCACAAATCGGGATATGTTGAATCGAATCAACACGATACGATCACTTGCAATGCCTTTTGCACTCGAATTAACCACCGAAAAGTTTACACAATACACCCCTCTGAATATTAGATATCGATGCCCATTATCTGTGCAGAGCGACCATACAATTCATAATAATGCATTTGCAGGGCAGTTGGGAACATGATCTGTAAAATCGAAGCCAACGTTATGGAAATCTCAAGTACTACGAAATTTTCGAATCAAATTGGCAATGATTTCACTAATCATGATGTGTACCTAAAAGCACCAAATGCTAACTGACAACATATGTTTCAGTACAGTAGGCTACGCGGTATGGTTACTATCCGCTTTAAATTGGTATGCCACAAATCGTTCTGACAATTTTTTTACTAGGAACTGGGCTTACTTAAAAATTATATAGATACCGGCGAGCAATACCTAAACTCTAAGATTCGAGAAATAATTCTAGATAAAACACTATTGTCGAAATTTCAATCTATAATCGGTTTTAATAATCGATATAATTAAATTACCAAACTTCACACGCATTTTGGCTAAGAAATCCCCAATACGCAACTGATTCTCTCATTACGAGAATTCCAGCATATCATTCTAATACTTTTTACTAGTAAACATAAGGACTAGGGCGTTTTGAAAATCAATCAATTGAATACAGCAACTCTCGTTATGAAATTCATTCACTTCATCATTGTGAAGGTTTGCGCTGGCAAGGACTAACATCAGAAACAAATGAAAATCATATTGATGTCAGTGATCAATATCTATATTCTTAAATATCAATAAAAAATTAAGATTATAAAATCAAGTAAGATTGAGATTTTTCAAAATGGATTCCTTCTTACATATGTAACTTTGAAACCTTAAGCCTGAAGGCTGTATTAAATATTGATGCAAGGTATACTCGATAAATTATTGTGGTAAGTGATACGCACCATAGTTTTCAGCGACAGTGGAACTTTACAAATGTTCATAACCCTAGATACACAGATCATACAGTATTGACATTCCAAAAATAACATAAATATTGGTACCGGAAATATTATTTTAAGTTCTAAATTATATGAGGAATTTATCATCGACCACTATTATTAAGCAAATTTTCAGTAAATTTGGGTTCGGTTGATGAAAGTCAGCATATTAAATTAATTAAAATTCACTCATCAGCCAGAAACATTGTTGAACTATAGGTGTCCTTAAATCACGTTTTCGCTGTTTGATTGGGACATGACAGCTCCATTGCAGTCCTGTGCAATACACAACAAGTGCAGATTTTATAATGTGGACCACAAATAAGAAGATGAAAAATATAGTGAAACTGAGAACGAAATCGAGGTGGACACATCAATGACGAACTCTGAATTGTTAACACAAGGTATGAAAGGGAGAGATAATATTGCGATTTTATGTATAAATTTAACAAATAAAGTAAAATTCAAAAATAATTTTTAATACAGATTTTTTATTTCATAACTTAAATCGGCTTAAACAAATAAAGTTCACTCTTTTTAAAAATAATTCATAACAATTCAAGTTTAACACATTTGACTATATAGTTAGTTCTTTTATATTAATTTTAAAAATTTTCAGTTAGCAGAACTGCTGTAGTCATCAACATTGATCCCAAATTTCCCTTTCTGCTGATTTCTTGAGGATTTAACTATTTAGTTTAAAATAGTATAGCAGTGATCTTATGCGCACGGTTGAAGTAAAACTTTCATTTGTGATTTAAAGTATAATAAAGGAATAACGGTTTTTGTCACGTGGTTGGAATCGACTGATACAAGATAATGATGTTGAAATTGTTTAGTGATTAACAGACATTTCAAATACTTGTCGGATGTGGACTATAGTAAATTAATAGGTGTAGCCAATTTGAATTAAGCTCTAAAACGATTGGGGAATAATGAAAATATAAAATTTTGCGAATTAAATGTAGCTGATTTCAATTGAAAAAGATTAATTCTAACCTATTTCTTACTAAGCTTTTATTACGAAAACAATTGGAATTCTTATTTTGATAGGATATTTCATTTCATTTTCCGGTAATCATCTTAAGTCATTTTCCGACTGACATCTTAATTTTCATCATTAGGGTCATCTCATCACAAACTGTTTATTAAATTGCTTCCTTATATCGGAAATTAGGTTAATACCCGAATCTGTAGCATCTTCCGATACATATAAATTTTAGGCTCTGAACTAATTCCTGATTGTACTACATATACTAATTTCTAAATATTAACTGATAACTAGTAATTTAATTTGTTTAGTCACTTACAATGAATAATATGTAATCTAGTATACAAGGTAACATTTAATATGTAATATGGAATCTGTAATATGTAAAGTAAATAATTAGTAACAAGCATTTTGGCTGTTTTCGAAACGAAATATTCATTTATAGAAACGTACTGACTCAAAAAAATACCCTCGCAAGGCCACTTATCGGAATAAGTAGGTCTCTCATCAATGTGTCTCGGCTAAAGGCATTTTTCGAATAGAGTGCCATAAAGTTGTACATCATAGATTTTTTTTTTGTTTTGTTATTTTTGATCAAATCAAAGTAATTTTGAACGGATTGGTTTACTTGTTTGTGACTCACGAGTAAAAGCCTGAACGACCAGCAATAAACCAATTCGGTAGATGAAAAATAAACTTTTCGATAAAATCGAGATAAAAAATTGTCTACCTAATTGTTTTATTTTCTTATTCAGATTCCATTTGTGCAGTTCCAGATTAAGTTGCTTTCGAAATACTGCATGTTTTCTTATATGAGCAATCCTGGGTGAGCTTTATCTTTTTCTTTTTTCTTTTATGAGAACCTAATAATGATATACACCTTAACCCTATAATCCCTTAAATTTAAAAGTTTCACATAGTTTAAAAATTGTCTATGCTCTATTTCGGTTCCTTCATCAGTTTTTCTTCTTATAACTGGAGAGCATTAGGTGCCAGAATAAATCATATTTGTTAAGTTGATATATTGGTATTGGACGGTTGTACTGGAAATTAGCTATTTTAATCCTAACACTTCATTAAACTAAAATTTAAAGTTTTCATTTTAAATTTCTTTAGAATATCCGTTTTTCACTAGAAAATTGTTGTTGCTGTCCGTTCAAGCATTTACACCTTTAGCCGTTTCAAAAACGTCCTTTGTAATGTGTAATTAGTAATTGGTGTATTACTTACTATTTACTCTTTACTATTTGCTTTTTACTCCTTACTCTCTACTTGTTACTTTTTAATCTTTACTATTTACACTTTACACTTTACTGATTACTTATTGTTATTACTCTTTGCTCTGTACATCTGTAAATCTAGACCTATTTTTTGATCATGTAAATTTAGCATGGGCATCTCAATTTTCATCATTTGGGGTCATCTCATTGCATGCTGTTCATAAAGTTGTTTCTCTTTCTCCAATTCCAACATGATCTAACCGGAGATTTTTTTTTTATATAACTAGTCAGTTACTTATGTTATCTTAACAAAGCTCAAGTTCGTTGTAAAATATTAAATTCTATTTATATTGTCAATAAATTACCTACGAGTGTTTAGCTACAAAACGCAATACATTATATTTGTTCATTCCCTATCTATCTTAGAGCACGATAGAGCCTAATAGTACTGTTCTTAGTAGTGAGAAGTGGTGCAGTTTATGCACTAATTACTGTACCTAAAGCTACTCTAGTGGTATCTCTTATCTACGAAATATCGAGATCTATGTATCTTTCTTTTTCTGGCAAATACAAATGGAAAGAAAATTTTGTGGAAATATGATTTTTTTAAGAAATGACGGTGTAGGTAATGCCATTATTACTAACCATGTAAAGCCCGCTATTACAACAGTAACAACGATTAAATGATACAAATACAATACAAATTAAATGAATAACACTATTTTACTAAATATTACATTATCTATCGCATAATAATATATCAACATTTAGTTTACATGTAAATTTTAAAGTTTTATAAACTTAATTATGAAAACTCATATATATCTTGGTATACCAATCAGGAAATAATTCTTGAAAACATATTTCACTTTTAAACTGGTCAAAGTATCACCAAAATACATATTAAATATTCTGCAGCAAAATAAATGACAACGCCTGCGCAAGTTATTCGACATTATAACGAGTTTTGTAGGCTCGAATGACCATAATGCCATACGAATATCTCAAACTTCCTCATTGAGGAAAACACGTTCCAATTATTTTATTGTAAAAGTGAGTTAAATTAACCAAATTATAAACTCATTAAGATTTGCATGTGAAAAAAATAAATTTAAAGTAAATATTCCAATTTGAAAGTACCATTTAAATAAAACAACATTAAAATTTGAACAAGGAAATACCTAACATTTAAAATACACGACTAACCGAAAATCATATTGTACCCGACGACTAACTCCAAAATTTTCTTATTTATATATGAAAAAATAAGGATAATATTTCTAAAAAAAAACACGTAAATCTTAGAGCACGAATGGCTATTACAATGTCAAAATCATGCATCATTATTCGTTAGTAACAATAAAATCAAGAGTTCATCGACCAAACATGTAGTATATTCCTTTGCTGATGAATCCACAATTACAGAATAAATAGAAACTATTATTTGGGGTTGCAAAAGAAGACGATTCTTGCATGATTTGTTAGCACCAAGGTCAAATTTAATAATTGTTAGATGTTCCGTCCACCAGCAATTGATATTATATTTTTTATATCATCATTGTGGGTAAATCAAAACCAGAGTCACACCCTGTTTTGATTATTGCACTTTTACACTAGACACTATTTGCTAGATAATTAACACTAGAAACCAGACACTTGACACTATATATTTGACACTAGATATTTGACACTCGATATTTGACACTCGATATTTGACACTAGAATTTGACACTTGACATAAGACACTAGATAGAATACACTAATACTAGATACTTAAAAAGTACTTGACATTGACACCAGACACTAGATACTAGGTTTTAGTACTAGCTTGGAATACGGGTCAGCCCATGAATTCTGTACTTGAAAAGGGGGTCGTAGTTGTGTTCATTTTCATAACAGATCGTAATCAGATGAAAATAAACCATTGCTTCTGCCCCTATCGGGATTGTAACCCGGTTCGGGTCGGTTCGCTAGACGCGAGACATAAAGCATAAGATACAAGACATAACACAACACAACACAAAACACATAGAACATTGAACAATCCTTATTAGACATTAAATATTTGACAATAGACACTAGATACTTCTTAACATTTGACACTTCACACTAGACTTTTAACACTTGACACTTGATACTAAACACTAGATACAATTCAATAAAACCAGACACTAGGTACCAACCAGATACTAGAAACTAGATTAACACTAGACAATAAACACTAAATACAAGATGCTACACCAGACACAAGTAACTAGAAACTGGATACTTCTAAAACACTTAAGACTCTAGATCTTAAAAGTAGAACTAGACACTTGAAGCTAGACACTTGAAACAAAATACGTGACACTTTACACTTACTCTAGAGATTTTAGATGCATTAACACTAGACATCTTTCACACTTTA
This sequence comes from Nephrotoma appendiculata, assembly GCA_947310385.1. Taxonomy (NCBI): domain Eukaryota; kingdom Metazoa; phylum Arthropoda; class Insecta; order Diptera; family Tipulidae; genus Nephrotoma; species Nephrotoma appendiculata. Next base: position 246,569,098 of record OX371223.1, on the reverse strand, counting down.
GACACTTTACACACTAGAAGCTAGACACTTGATTCTCTAAACACTAGATAACAGGTACTTTAGACACGAGAAACTGATTACTTAAAACATTTGAAACTAGACAGAATATCTAATAATTATATATGTATCTAATATAAATTAGACTCATTAGAATTTAGACACTAAACGCAATACACTAGACATTAGGCTCTAGATTCACTATACACTCGATTCAAGACGATAGGTACACTTGACACTAGATCTATAGACTTGTACTTGACACTAGATCTATAGACACTAGAAACAAGACACTAGATATTAGACACTAGAACTAACCAATGGCTGATGACACACGAGAGTTTTTTGTATTTTGGCATTTTTTTCTACCAATGTTTTGTTCTGCTTTCTCTTAAATAAAATTTTAACTAAAATGAGTCAAAAATGTCCCTTGAAATATTTTTTATTTCATTTATGTTTGAGTTGTGTGGTAGAACAGAAAATTTGTTTAAGTCGCAATTAAAACTTGTATCATAGGTAAACGGGGAAAGAAACGAAGAAAAATGCGGCATTTTTTTTACGTGTGGCATGGGCCAATTAACACAAGACACTAGACATAAGACCCACAAAATACGAGACAATAGATACTAGACATAATTCACAGGACTCTAGACCAGTGATTCTTAACAGGGGGCTGCGGTCCCCTGGGGGTCCGTAAGAAGTTTGCCGGGGGCCACTAAATTTTGCAAAATTTCCTTCATAATATAATAAAAAAAAGTGAAATAAGAAAGATAAAGTTTTCTTATTTACGGTGTGTAAATATGAAATCGGAATTTTTTTGTAAAAGGTACTCGTTCATTGTTGATAATGATTAAGAGTATTTTATTCAAAGTATTGCCCATTATTAGATATACATTTTTCCCATCTTTCTGGCAATGCGTGGCTGCCACGCAAAAAAAACTGTTCTTCTTTTGAGGCAAACAAGTTTCGAGCCAGTTTCGTACATTTTTATAGGAAGTAAAGTGCTTCTCAGTAAGCCCGTGCCCCATCGATGCAAACAAGTGATAATCGGACGGAGCCAAGTCTGACGAGTAAGCCGTATGTGAAAGTATTTCTCAATTAAGTGCGTCCAACGTTTTCATGGCCGGTTTTGCTTTGTGTGATGCTGCATTGTCATGAAACAATATCACTTTGTGTTAAATTTTATCATATTCTGATCGTTTTTCATGCAAAACTCGATTAAAATTGAAGATTTGTTTTTGGTAGCGTTCAGTATTTACGGTTTCACCAGGTTTTTAGCAACTCAAAATAAATCACACTCTTCTAGATCCCACCAAATACAGAGCATTGTCTTCCATCCTAAGCAATTTGGCCTTACAGTCGATGTCACGGGTTGTCCTGGATCAACCCATGACTTTCTTTTTTTATCTGGCGAGCAACATTTCGCAAGTGGTTTTTTTATTTTCCTGTTGCCTTTCATTCAGTTTATGCGGAACCAATTTTCCCAGCTTTTGGATTTTTTTCATGGATTTTATACATTCAATTGAGCCGTAGAGTTTTTTTTTGTGTTTGCGTCATTATCATCCAACAATGCTTGCAATTCACTGTCTACAAACTTGTTTTGTGGTCTTCCACGTTCTTCGTTACTCAGGTTAAGATCACCACTTTTGAATTTATTAAACCACTCATAGCATTGTGATTTACCAAGAGCATACTCACCGTAAGATTTGGCAAGCATTCGATATGACTCTGCAGCAGTTTTCTTCAAATAATAAAAAAAAATCAATGTTGTCCGCAAATCGTAATATGCAGGCACAAGTCTCGACGTTTCTGAGTAGTAAAACACATGCGTTATTGTATGAAATGTTATATGGTTATGAATTGGATGTTGTTGCGAGAGGGTCGATTTTGTTCAAAATTCGACAGACGAAATATAACGTTTTCGTATACGTATAATGCCGAATTTACATGCGACCAACATTTTTCTTCTGCAAAATGAAAAAGATATAACATTGACTTTTTGCACATGAGAGTCAAGAAAAGAAATAAACCCCTACAAAATTTTGCAGAAGATTTTTAAACCACTACACTGTAAACCACTATAAAATGTTGCCATAAAATATATTCGATCCGAGTATTTTTATGGCAACATTTTTAAAATCAACAAGAAAAAAAATTATTTCGCATTTATAAATGTTGAGGATTCATAATAAAAACTGACGCCATAGATAAAAATTTAAATTTCCCATTTGCATTCATTAAAAATAAATTAATAATGATCCTATAAAAAAAATTACGCCATTACTATATATGTTTATTTCTTTCTGGCACATTGAATATTTTTATATAGCGGATCCTTCTTATTTGCCTGCAAAAATTTGTAGAAGAAAACAATTTTCTACATGTAAATGCCCCATCCATAAGGAGGATAGTATACAGTTTTGTATTATTGTGAGTAATTTTTCTGTGGTTATATTTGTTTGTTTCCTGCGAATGTAAGCATCAAAAATTTTGAATCGGTAAAAATTGGTTCAGTTTATTGGTGCTTATGTCCTTTCGTTGTCTCACTTTTTTGACATCTCACCAAGCTTTTGAGTGGCGAGTCATACAACTTATTTAGGGCCATTACATGGTCAGTAATAATGTCATTACCAGTAATGTCATTACTTGCGTCATTACACTTTCTAGTTTTGGTACCATTACACGGTGATTCCTACACGTCAATATTATCGTCATTACTTAAGTTGTATTAATCGTTTTGTACACAAATTTCGTTCCACTCTATATACACAAAACTGTTTTTCAAGAGTTGCCGACCGCAAAAAAAAATATTGTCATCGGCCAAAAAATCTTTTCATCGAGTATACATAATATTGTGTATATCAAATTGTTGATAGAATATATTATATTAATATTTTACATATTAATATTTATGTTAAAATTATATGTTTGTGTCCGTTAGTTCGGGGGTTTACTGTACCTAAATAAATATTACATTATATTTTTCACTTATTGGTAACAAAAAAAAAAATATAATTTTAACAACCATTAATATATCAACATTTTGATATAATATGTATATTCGTTAAAAAAAAATACTCCAGCCGACGACAAATCCTTCCATTTGCCGTCTGCAATCCCGAAAAACAATTTTATATACATATTTTAATAGAGCAGAACTAAAGAAAAGTATGTAATGATGTACAAGAGTAATGACGAAAACCCTACACTATCATTAATAATGACAGTATTGACGTCAAACACTAGTAATGATGTCTTGAAATCTGGATTTACATCATTACTAAACATCATTCTTCAATAACGCACATTACATGATCATTATTAATGCCATTCCCAGCAAGTAATGACATTATTACTGACCATGTAATGGCCCTAATTCATTTTTTTAACACGTTCGCGCGAACAACTTTCATTTTTTATGGAATAACTCGACATATTTTTCAATTCTCAACAATACATTTTTTTTCCACGACGAAATATCATTGCAATTACAAAAGTTATCAAATATGTTCCTGAAAACAATTTTTTAACGTGGATATTTCAGTTTTTTTTTTCAATGCGATGTTGAATAAATGTTTTGTTTTCGCAGAAACACAGAATTGAGGAATATTTTAGAACAAAAATTAAATAAATTTAATTTTATTTAACCCTTTCGATCCTGTTGGGACACATATGCCCCGGTAGACGTTCTACCAGCTCTAAAATCAAAAATACCCATAAGAAATTATTGAAATTTGTCCCAGTTCGTAGTTTATGATCAATTTATCAATAAAAAGAAAAAAATAATGCAATATTTTTCTCTGTATCTATTCAGTCTTGCTCAAATCATAAAAGTGATTACATTGCATGTAGGGTTTTGTCAAAAATAGTGGTGAAAACTAAGTATATTTACTGCCAAAAGCTTCATAGAATATAATACTATCGTGTGTGGATATAAGAAAGAGTAGGTGTTATTACTTTATTTAATTGTGGTTTAAACGTGGTTTGTCGAAAGGTACATTGGCAGATGGCGCCATTTATTAGTAAATTTCGGTTTCGTATTTACACGCCTGGTAGTTTTTTTTATTTATTTCCTATTTCTACTTACATACAACTTTGTTAGTACAGAAGAAATATATGCAAATATGCTATCCGTATCACGAAATTTGAAGTAAGAAAGTTAAAATAGATAATGATATAATAAAATTATTTTTTATTTTTATTATAATATTATATAAAAAAATAAAGGAATAATAAAAAAAATAAATTTATTATAGATAATTAAACAAATATAAATTATTATTAAACTAGTAGAAGCGGACAATTGAAATTGTCCGACAAGCGCTCGATAAAATAGGAAAAATGCAACAGACGGACGGACAGAGGTGTAAAACCTCTGAAACAACTAAGGTGCTAATACAACAAATTAGCCCAATAGAATCTTAAGCAAATCAAAAAAAAATTACAGAAACTAGTTTTGAAATAACACTCTTTTTATTATAGATAAAAGTATGCCTAGAATAATAATTGAAAATTTAAAAAAAAGTAGACAGCCGCATCTGTGTGACCTCCATTTTTAGAAAAAGTTGAATATCTCGAAAACTACTTGACCTAGAGTTAAATGTGACCTTTTTAGAGTAGTATCTATCTGTGTGCAAATTTTGAGCTCTCTGATGTCTATAGTTTTTGCTGTGATAGTGCCAACAGACAGACGGCCTAAGTCTTTGTATAAGCTTGCTCGCAAGAGCGAGCGCTAAAAATGGGGACCACAAGAAAATTATGAATTATTTATGGGCCTCGAGTAAAAAAAGGTTAAGAACCACTGCTTGTATAAACTGGGAATTTTAGACACTTAAAACTATAGACTCTTCGTTTGAGATATTAGTTTTAGAAGTTGTATTTTTACATTGACACTTGGCACTCGACATTGACGATTGACACTTGAAGGTAGAAACTGGACACTTCACACTAGAAAATAGTCAAATGACACTTGAAGTGAAGATTTATTGAAGATAATAGACACTTGAAAATAAAAACTTCAAGCGAGACACAAGATTGGCGATTTTCATCGAATGTAGATAGCTTTGGTGTCTACGTCTGCAAGGGGGACGAGAATTGTCAAATTCATTGACAGTTTTAATCCCCCTTGCTTCATAGCAAACTACGATCTACATTTTTTTTTTCATCAGTTGTCAGCTACTTTGTTGCAAACCGCGAATAGAATTTGATACTAGGGGTCTATTTTTTAATTCAACCCGAGCAAGCAGGCTTACCCCGGGTAGTGTACACCGAGCAAAGGTTGTACTGGGTAAAATTATCCGATGCGTATAGAGTAAAAAATTGTTTTTTACTTTGCACACTCTTCGTACACTGACATTAATTTCAGTGTAAAATTTGAAGAACCGAGTAAGCTCGGTGTAAGCACAGTTCACAAATAAAAACGCAGTGTGCAGAGTAAAATTACTCAGGTTGAATAAAAAAACACAGAGTATTTTTTGACAGCGCACTGCTTGCTCAGGTTGAATTAAAAAATAGGCCCTAAACCAACTAGAGATATGGCACTTCACACTTTACACTTAACAGTTTACACTTGTCACTTGACATTTTATACACTTGTTACTTGACATTTTATACACTTCAAATATTTTAGACACTAGAAACTAGACACTTGATACTTTAGGCACTTGAAGCTAGACATGAGAAACTAGACATTTGACTCTAAAAACTAGACACTAGAATCTAGACTTTTTTTAATACTGTGCAATCACTTTTCGAAGCACTTCTAACTATTTCCCGAACTGCTATAAGTCGGGTTGCCATCTGCACATTGCATAGCTCGATGCTAGCCTATAATACTGACATAAAAGAGGGATCGACCCAATTCTACACTTCGACAAGGTGTCATATAGTTGTGCTCATTTTCAACACTGATCGAATTCTGATGATGAAAAATCCCTTTTGCATCTCGCCGCTATACGAGATTTGAACCCAGTTAGATCTAAGGAAGAAGGTTCTTAAGAAGTAGGTTTTTGATAATCATCATTTTACTGATAGAAAGTAGAAGTACTGCGCGTTCTTATTAGTGAGAAATGGTGCAGTTTATGCACTAATTACTGTACTAAAGCTACTCTAGTGGTATCTCTTCTAGGAGATATCTCTTTCTTTTTGTGGCAGATTCAAACGGAAACAACATTTTTTCTAACTTTAGAAACTAACTTTACTAATCGAATCTAACTTTACTAAAAATTACAATATTTATCGCATAATAATATATCAACATTTAGTTTACATGTAAATTTTGAAGTTTAATAGACTTAGCTAATTACGAGTATGAACTCATATATATATATTGGTATACCAATCAGGATATAATTCTTAAAAACATATTTCACGTTTAAACTGGTCAAAGTATCACCAAAGTACATATTAAATATTCTGCAACAAAATAAATGACAACGACCTGCGCAAGTTATTCGACATTATAACGAGTTTTGAAGGCTCGAATGACCACAATGCCATATGAATATCTCAAACTTCCTCATTGAGGAAAACACGTTCCAATTATTTTATTGTAAAAGTGAGTTAAAGTAACCAATTTATCAACTCATTAAAATTTACATGTGAAAAAAAAAATAAAAAAATTAATTAAATATTCCAATTTTAAAGTTACATTTAAATAAAAAATTTAAAATACAGAACTAATCGAAAATCATATTGTGCCCGACGACGACGACAACGGTGAATATTGTGCCCAAAATTTTCTTACATTAGCTGTCAGGGTAAAATAACGTACACGGGTTGTGTTAGGGTAAAATTTTCACATTACATGTACTTCAGAAAAAAAATCTTACCCGGAAAAGTTACCCAGTGTAACTTTAAAAAATCGTGATATTTTGTCGATTTTATAAAAAATTTACGCATATATATACTATATACAGGGTGGTCCAAAAGTCTGAAAACGGTGAATTTATTTCGCGCACGGGTGGAAAATCGGAATTCTGATACTGGGGTCTTTAGTAATTTCACCCGAGGAATCGAATGGGCCCATCAGATTTTGGACCCGATGGGGCCTTATACGACATATAACGCCCAACTTTGAAATTTCAAATGCAAACCCATCTTTTTTATTGCACATTCGGATTCAGCGGGAAATTTTACATTCGAATTGGTTAAAACCCGAATTCTGCTGGTACATTTAAAGACCTCATTTTTTCTCGACAATTACCACTCCTGACTGATTTTGTTTGTTGTTTGGACTTAAGAAGTCTCAACGCGATGTTTTCTTTCGCACTCACTAAGCAAAATGAATACAATAAGACTCAACGCACATGTGCCCATACCACACACGGGAAATATTTTAATGCGTGGTACTGGATTGATGTTATCAAATCCAATATTGAAATCAATACCGTCAATACAATGTTCCCTGGTCTGAATGATTCAGACGCCCCCGGATTTTTTAACAAAAAACGCTGAATTTTTCGGAAAAAATATCGTCCATTTTTGGGTCCTAAATGGACGAGAAATTTTTTGGTTTTAACCAATTCGGATGTAAAATTTCCCGTTGAATCCGAATCTGAATAAAAAATATGGGTTTACAGTTGAAATTTTAAAGTTGGGCCTCATATCTCGTATAAGGCCCAATCGGGCCTAAAATCTGATGGGCCCATTCGATTCCTCGGGTGAAATTACTAAAGACCCCAGTAGCAGAACTCCGATTTTCCACTCGTGCGCGAAATAAATTCATCTTTTCCAGACTTTTGGACCACACTGTATACAAAATTAAATGTCAGAACATAAATATCAAAACAAAGCCACCGCTACAAATGACATTAGACCACTGATCGCAAATGCGTGGCACGCGTGCCAAACTTGGCAAGTTTCATATTTCCGCTGGTACGCCACATTATTATTCATAAAAAAAGAAAAAAAGCCAAACAAAACCACAAATGAAAAATCCTCGACTTTCAAACCAATCTAGTTGTTATTGTAATTATGATGCTTGCATAACCAGTGAAATAGCTAAATATCGAAAGACAGTTGGTGACGTGGAAATTTTTAAAACCGCTCTTATAAACTGCGCAGAATCGATTGTCGCGAATTTTGATAACAAGGATAAAATACTTAAAGGGTCTTTACGCATACATCAATTAAGTGCAAATATGGTAAAGGACAGGATTTAAAAAATGAACGAAAATGTCAGTGATCAGTTAATATCTAATCTCCGTGCAGCTTAAGCGTTTGCGTTGACAGTTGATGAAAGTACTGTCATAAACTCCGATGCCAGGGAACATTACCAGAACGAACAAGAGGTGTTAATATTCTGGAAGTTATCAAAAAAGCATTCCATTCGAATGTCAGTATTGAAAAAAAATTTTCAATTTCTACTGATGGATGTCCAAGCATGACCGGCAAAGAGTGTGGATTTAATAGTTTGTTGGAAAAAGAAATAATTAATCCAGTAATGGCATTTCATAGTATGATCCATCTGGATGTTTTATGTGCAAAATATGGATTATTTTGCTAAAATTATAAATAATGTCGTTGCTAATGATTTATTGAAAAGACAATTTAAAATTAATGAAGGATATGAATGCACCATATGAAACCCTACTGTTGTCACGTTCGTTGGTTTATTCACTGTTTGTACCATTTCGGTTCGTGTTACAATCACCAAATTTTTATAGGTATTTCATGACAAACAAATGACTAAACTTTAAAATTTTGGTAGTCGTACCGCACTCCTAATTGGACCACAAGTTGCGGAGCACAACTTAAGCTATTAAGTTTTCGCTGCTTGAGGCTGACTTTAGACTTTGACCATAGACCTTCGACGTTAGAAATTAGACATAATATATAAAACATTACACATTTGAATTTAAACATTAGACAGTAAACATTAAACATTAGATATTAGACACTAAACGCAAGACACTAGATATTAGACTTTAGATATTAGGTATTTGTCCTTAGACATTAGACACTATACACTCGACTCTAGACGCTAGATACTAAACACTTGACACTAGATACTAGACACTAGAAGCAAGGTATTGGACCTTAGACACAAGAAACTAGACAATAGACATTAGATGCAAGACACTAGACAATATAAACTGGACAATTTAGACATTTAAAACTTTAGATCCTTTATTTGAGATATTCACGTCGATTATAGAACTCGCGGGATTTACTGCGGCGGGAGTCCAAACTCCATATAAAAAAAAATTAAAATCATGAATTTCGATCAAGGTTGCATGTAAAACTGGTTTTATTTTTACGCAAATCAAACAAAAACATTCGTTCGAAATCCGCAGCTAAAACATTACGAATGGTTTGCGAATCGTAAAAACAGAATTATATGAAAATAAACCTGTTTTTCAACGCAACTTTGATTCAAATTAATGATTTTAATTTTTTTTATATGGAGTTTGGACTCCCGCCGCAGTAAATCCGGCAAGTTCTATAATCGACGTGATTAGTTTTAGAAGTTGTATTTTTAGATTGATACTTGGTACTTGACATTGACGATTGATACTTGAAGGTAGAAACTGGTCACCTCACACTAGAAAATAGTCAAATGACACTTGACTCAAGACACTATAGACAATAGATACTTGAAACTAAACACTTCAAACTAGACACAAGATACTTAGAATTTCACACTAAACAAACTAGATATGTGGAACTTCACACTTTACACTTGACAGTTTACACTTGTCACTTGACACTTACACCAGACACTTGACACTAGACATTTTATATACTTCAGACTTTTTACACGCTAGATAAAAATAAGACACTTGATCCTTGAGGCACTTGAAGCAAGACACGAGAAATTTGACTTTAGAAAATATGCAATAGAATCTAATCACTAGAAACAAGAATCTAGAAAATAAATTTTTTTTTTATACTTTGCAATCAGTTTTCGAAGCACTCTTAATTATTTCGCGGGTCGCTTTTCACGTCCCCGCTATAGGTTCGGTAAACATTAGTACATTGCATAGCTCGATACCAGCCTATAATATTGGCATATAAGAGGGATTGGTCCATGCATTTTGCACTCAGACAAGATGTCATAGTTGTGCTCATTTTCAACACTGACCGAATTCTGATGATGAAAAATCGATTTAGCATCTCGCCGCTATACGGGATTTGAACCCAGTTAGATCTAAAGGATTAGGTTCCATCTCGAAAAAAATAAAAGAGTGGGTCGGCAGCTATATGTTATGGATGGGGGCAACATTCAGCAAATCATTGATGAACCAAAAAACATCGGTGCCGGCCTTTGGGGTCGTAATTCGTTGATCTTTTGGTCTTTGAGAAAGCTTTTTATCCATTTGCACCATGGACAATGTATACGAGTCGCATGCCACTAGTTTACAGATAAATAGAGAAGCTATGTGACTTCGAGCACAAAAACGCGTTGTTTTTCTTATGAAGGTCCCAAAACTCAAAAAATCACAATTTTGGATTTTTCGACATAGAAAGTGGTGTTATCTGATGTTGAGAAGCTAAATTATTAGTACTAAATCATATTTGCGTCTTTTAATCATCGTTTAGTACAAATTACTGATGGGAAGAATTGCTTTGTTCTATAGTGGTGAGAAGAAGTGTTTATGCGCTAATTACTGTTATAAAATTTCCGACATAGATAGTGGTGTGATCTGGCGACGAGAAGCTTCTACTACATGATTGCATTTTTGATGATAATCATCATTTTACTGATGGGAAGTAGAAGTGTTGCGCATTCTTATTAGTGAGAAATGGTGCAGTTGTACTCTAATGGTGTCTTTTCTAGGAGATATTTCATTCTTTTTGTGGCAGATTCCAATGGAAAAAAAAATTTGAAATATGATTTTTTTTATGAAATGATGATGACATTGTTACTGGCCGTGTAAAGTCCGCTATTACAACAGCAACAACGATGAATTGACAATATTTTCTCGCGTAAAATTATATTTTATATTTGTATTCGAACTTAACTTTAATAAAAATTGCATTATTTATCGCATAATAATATATCAACATTTAGTTTACATCTAAATTTTAAAGTTTAATAAACCTAATTATGAAAACTCATATATATCTGGTATACCAATCAGGAAATAATTCTTAAAAACATATTTCATGTTTAAACTGATCAAAGTATTACCACAGTACATATTAAATATTCTGCAACAAAATATATGGCAACGACCTGCGCAAGTTATTCGACATTATAACGAGTTTTGAAGGCTCGAATGACCATAATGCCATACGAATATCTCAAACTTTCTCATTGAGGAAAACACGTTCCAATTATTTTATTGTAAAAGGGAGTTTAAATAACCGATTTATTAACACATTAAGATTTGCATGTGAAAAAAATAAATACTTATAAAGTAAATACTCCAATTTAACATTTAAATAAACTATTGAATTACAACATTAAAATTCGAACAAGGAAATTCCTAACATTTAAAATACAGAACTAACCGAAAATCATATTTGTTCCCGACGACTAACTTCAAAATGTTCTTACTTATATTTGAAAAAAATAAGGATAATATTTCCAAAAGATAACACGTAAATATTGCACTGTTGTAGGATAGGATTAGGACCACAAAAATGAGAATAAATACTGATACATATATCTAATTAAAGATATACGAAAACCTAGATTATATTTCTTAAACATAGACCAGAATTTTTGCGTTAGTAAAGATTAGAACCTTGAAAAAATTAAAGTGAGGAGCTGTGATCGAAAAATAAACACTTTTAATTATAAATAATTAAAAGCACGGCAACTTGTATAAATGAGTATATTGTTTTGAAATTGAACATTGAGAAATTTCGGACAAGAAACAATAAAAACCAAACAATAACTATAGGGTCAATGGTTAATATTCAACACACCGCTCTCCAATTAAACATGAGAAAAGATTGTTTTAGAAAAATCGTTACAAAATTATAAGTTACGAATGTTAAATACACTTTCCCTTAGGCAAAATATAAATTTAAAAATTGTTCTAACAGTTTTTTTTTACTAGGAGCTGGGCCTACCTAACAATTGTATATTGATACAGGTGAGCAATACCTAAATGCTAAGCTTGAAAGGATATTCTAGATTAAACACTATTGTTGAAATTTCAATCAATAACCGGTTTCGATAACTGATACAATTAAATTACCAAACTACACACGAAAGGAATAATGATGACTCATTTTGGCTAAGAAATCCCAAAAACACAAAAGATTCTCTCATTACGAGAATCCTAGCATATCATTATAATACTTTATACTAGTAAAGATAAGCACGATGGCGTTTTGGAAATCAGTCAATTGAATATAGCAACTCTCGCTTTGAAATTTCCATACATCGTCGTGAAGATTTCCGCTGGCGAGCATTAACATCACAAATGCATGAAAATCATATTGATGTCAGTAATCAATATCATAATTCTTAATAATATCAATAAGAAATATAGATTACAAAAACCTTAAGATTTTTCAAAATCGAGTCCTTCTATAACATAACTTTGAAGCTTTAAACCTGAAGGCTGTATTAAAGATTGAGGCAAGATATACTCGCTATTGGTATTGTGATATGCGATACGCACCATAGTTTTCAACGACAGTGATTGACACTTTGCAAATGTTCATAATCCGATATAAACAGATCATATAGTATTGAAATTCCAAAAATAACATAAATATTGGGATCAAAAATACTTGAAATCTTATTGGTACCAATGATAGTATTCAAGTTCTAAATTATTACTATTCTTAAGAGATGGCCAGCAAATTTTCATTAATTTTGGGTTTGGTTAAATATGACAAGAAGTTCAGATGACAAGATGTAATCAAAAATAATAATATATAACCGATAACCGAAAAAAAAATTAATATTCATTAAGGCGAGGACCTTTTGAAAATCATGTCGACTGAAATATGAGTTATAAACAAAATTAAATAGCATTGGAAATGAAATACCGAAAAATAGTTGTATCTAAAAAATATTATGGAATGGCATCTTCAACTGATATCAAAATCGATAAGATCGTATTGCAGGCAATTAAAAACAATATACAATCCATATTTCGAAACAAATTTGGAAACATTTTTAGAACAAAATTGTCATCAGCAAATAAAATTAAATTGCAAAGATGTATTATTAAGAAATTCCACTAACCTCGAATTATGTGGTTTTTCGGATGCATTATCCAAAGCATACAGTGCTTATATTTGTTTGTAAACAATTTACAAATTAGTTGCAAGAGTTCTTCTTTTAAAAACATCCATCCATATTCAAATTAGGATTATGTGCATCAGTGTTGCTTTCCAATCTAATTCAAGTAATCAATCGATTAAACAATTGTTTTGTTCACAGATTCTAAAGTAGCTTTACCTTGAAGAACAACGCAACCTCTACACACACTAAACACTTGTATACCACTTAGAGTTACACACGAATTTACTGCAAAAACTACACTTGCCACTAAATTAAGAATTTTAACACTTCAATACAAAAAATTTTATGTAATGAAAATGATAGGCAACAAATAAAACAATAAAAGGCTTCACTGTCAAATAAAAATTTTCATACGTTATTTCTGCTTACTAGATTCACTTCATTTATCGAATAGTATACATACCTACTACGATTTAGATATAATTGTCGTAATAGCCACTCTCGTAAAGTAAATTTTCTAACATTCAGAAAGATATTCAATTCATTACAAACATTGATAGGAATAATTTAGAAGTTTCTAAATTCGTCTGTATTAATTAATTTATTTAAGATTTTTTCGGTTTTCCAGACAAAATATTATCTTTAATGGCATTTGCAATGTTTACGACTTTTTTAGTCATAGAAAACAACTTTTTGTGGTAGATATTTTGTGAATAAATGGCCTCTGTTTTGTATATGACTAAAAAGTCGTAAACATTATAAATGTCTTTAAAAATAATATTTTGCGTGAAAAACCGATTTTCTTTTAAATAAATTAATTAGAATATGTAATTCAAAATATAGCTTTTAAGCCAGAGTTCGAATGTTTATCACAAAAGAATCAATCAAACATTTAAAATAATCATTAGAGTAGTTAAAAGACTCTGAAACGTTTAAAAAACTCCGATTATATGTGTGACCTGAAACACCAGATTATTGTTATACATGATTCGTTCTAAGACTGTGGTCCAATTCGTGACTTATTTTGTGGTGACTGTCTTATTTGAAAGTTTACAATAAGTCTCCTGTCAAATGGACTTATTGGAAACTTGTTGGAACAATTTTGAATTATTTTGATGAGTTACTAGTTTAAGCCAGGAGGCTTATTGTAGACTTTCCAATAAGTCAGTATCCACAAAATAAGTCACGAATTAGACTGCAGTCTAATTTCAATAATGGAAAACATGGAAAACAATTATCTGAACAATTTTCCTCGAATGCAGAATGCGTTTTAAGTCAAAACCTGTTATAAATATCAGCATATTAAGGGTAATTCAATAAAAGAAAAATTACTCATAATAAACCATTCACAGGAACAGGAATTAAATTTTGTGGACTATTCATTTCCTTTTATTTTGTAACAAAAACTGGTCATTTGGAACTTGCATTAGATTTATAATCAGAATCCTTTATAGCTTACGATTAAATATTCCTAGCAAGAAGATGTTATTGCTGAATTATTTGGAGCGTTACTGCAATATACTGCTACAAAATTTGAAGGTTCTAACAATGGAATTCAAAAACTTTATCTACGGGTTTAAAACGAAAAAATTATGAAAAAACGTATAAATATTGTTCAAACAAACAAATCATTTGAAAATTTATTCCTCAATCAATGAAGACCCATTTCATAACGGAAGCGTTAAACATCTCTTTAACTTACCTATGAACAATTAAATATACCTAGAATTCAAATTGAAATAATAATACAGATAATTCCGTTGATCCCAGGTGACTTAAATACAGAGAATTGTATTTGCCAAACCCTATTTTTGCCAGAGCTGAACCACCAAAAGAAAACATTCACTGTATTCGTTTATGACATTCGCAACAAACATGACACACCAGTCTTGTAAGCAATTTTCTATTGACCATTTGCATAATTTACAATATAATGTAGCAAATGAAAAGAAATTAATCAAAATTTTAAACCTGGGGAAGTTATATTAGTTTTGCAATTTTCGTACGATTTAACCTCTGCTGGTGTATGATACGTTTCACAACATCTGATCCATCCGCTAACTGCAATCGTTCTAACTTTTTTTCCACAATTTTATTGCTTCTGCCAGAAAGTGTTTTTGTCATCTCAAACATAATGAACGGGGATTTCCAAATATTTCCACTGGTCTGCACATTGATCCTTTTGGTTGAGTTCAAACCAAGCTCTAAGTTTGATATTTCTTGAAGTGCACGATATTTAAGCGAAGGCACTGACACTGACGTAGAGCGGAACCACATACATTAAAGATTCATCGTAATTATTTTTTTCGTATACCGTAATTTTAACACAATCATGTCCTTTTTACACATATTTAAATAAATATTTCATACTGTTTACTGTAGCACATATTTCAACGTTGATATGTTACAAAAATTTTAGATATAGGTAAATGAGATATAGGCCGAAACAACCTATATTCCTCTTTCCTTTTCTATACTCGGAATATCCATTGACATTTTCCCAATGGCATTGTAGTTGATATTTCCTTTTAGGTCATTTTTCTCGAGCCTTGCATGTATTGTTTAGATCCAGATTTCCACATGGTGTATATGGATCATATTTCTAACAATGATTTCAAATAGATGAGCTGATAACTCATGGGCAGGAATTTCAGCTTTTACAATTTTGCCGATGTTTTCCGCTGTTCCAATGTGTTGTATGTGGTAATCGTCGCCTGTTGAAATTCTATTGCATGAATGATTGTTCCTCACAGTTCCAAAAAGAGATTTTTGCACTATGTCCGCCACCAAATTATTTAACTTTAGCTAAAAACCATAAAAACTGATCTAGATAAAAACTATAAAAAACTATAGCTATCAATGTTGGCTGAAGCTCCACTTTTGGGAGGCTCATGGTTTTCTATGATTTATTTCCATTTAGGATGACAGATGATAGAAAAACGGCTTCCAATTCTTTATAACAATTTCCATAGCATTCTGGTAATGTCGTTGCTTATTGCGGGGGCTTTTCCAAACTGCTACTATTAAGAGCATACGTCACGATTTATATTTCGGATCCATTGAAGATCGATTCTGCGCGAACAAAAGCATCAACTATGTACTACTGGGTTAAACGTCCTTCGTTCATAACTGACAAAACTTTTCTTTGATTGACAAACTATAAGAAAAATATACATTCATAGACACGAGGTATCAAATATGGGTCTTGTTTTATTTAAACCGACAAATTTTGTGTCCCATCCTTCATGGCTTGTTGAAAATAAAATCGGATATGTTATTGTAAGTACATATTTAAATAAAGATATCGAATGTCAATTAGTTTAAACTTTGGTTTGTCTGGCTGATCAACACTTAAATGCATCACAACGGCGGTTCTCCTCGCGGCCTTCGTTTCGTCGGCCTTTATTTCTTAAACTTCTCTATTCGACAGCTCAAAGGGTAAAAAAATATAATAAAACTCCCATCTAAAAACACGTCCCTTTGTGACGTTTATTAATAAGTGACACTGTCACTTGGCGCCACCACACTCTTCCCTTATTTAAAGCGTGCAGCGTGCATTTCCGAGGTAATTTTGTGCTAGTCTCCCAAATACCACATCTTTTTACATGAGACTCGATATCGTTGTCAATTCCGGGCCAGTAAACTTTGCTTCGCGTAAGCAACTTCAAACATGCTTTCCCTGGATGGCCCGAATGCAGTTCCTCGAGAAAAGCCTTGTGCAATTGCAATAGTATCATGACCCGCTCGTCATAAAAAATACACCCTTTAATCAATGAGAGCGGTGTTCGGAGTTGGAAATAGTCTGCCACCGCGTCATTTCATGTTGCCAGGACATTTTTAGCTTTTTGAACGCTTCATCACGAGCAGGAGTCCATTCGTACTTGACGTCCTCTCGCAGCAATTCATCCGAAGGCTCACGAAAGTCTTTCAACCCTTTGATGAATTTGCCATACCAATTAATAGCTCCCAACAAAGCACGCAGCATTGATATGTCAGCTGGGACTGGTAATTGTTGAATTACCTCCACTTTAGATTTATCCGGGCGTAACCCATCAGCGTCGATGACGTGGAACAAGAAGCAGATCAACTTCTCACCGAAAGAATATTTCACGAGCTTAAGGGTGAAACCGCAATCCTGAATGCGGTTGAGGACCTCAAATAGCTTCTGGCGATGGTCCTGCTCGACTTTTCCATCGACAATGATACCGTCGAGATATGCTGCAACTGTACACATACCCCCAAGCATTGTGTCCATTAGCTGTTGGAAAATGCTTCTTCACTTCGGACTGCAACCTATTGACTTGGAACAGCCCGACGTGTGTGTTGATCACCATGTTTAGCATCGTTATCGAGCTCCAATTGTAAGAAAGCATCATAAATGTAAATGTTGCTGAATACAGTGCATCCTGCAAACCTCGTTAAGATATCAGCCGATGTTGGCAATGGATACTGAATAGGTTCTAGTGCGGCATTGAGGCCCGTCGAATAATCGGCTGTAACGCGAGTTCCTCCGTTTTTTTTTCTTGACAACAGCAATAGCCGCAGCTGAGTTGGCATACTCTATTGGTTAAATAACTCCCAAAAACTGTAATCTCTGTAACTCATCCTGAATTGCTTGTGCGGTTGCATACGGTACATGCATCTGACGGCAGATAACAGAGTTCGCCCCTGATTTCAATTTAAGCGATACCTTCACTCTGTTACATAAACCCAGAGCATCATCAGCGAACACACATGGGAATTTCGTCCGGACCTCGTCTGTCAACGATAGCTCTCCATTTGCGTGAACCCTGTTGCACACTGCTGATAATGGGACGTCGAAAAGCCCCAATATTTCCATCCAATCGCTCTCCATCCAAACACATTCAGATCAGACTTTGCAACGTAGACCTGTCCGTTGGACTGCCCATTATGTCGAGGTAGTCACCAGTTGCGCTGATCGTCTGTTTTTTACACGGGGCCAAAACTGGCATTCCTAAAAGTTTCTCAGTTTGTTCGTTAGATGATCGTCCAATCTGAACCCGTATGGAGCTGTAGTGATACTCTGGGGTTATTGATGGACGGGATGACTGATCTTGCATGAACAAAAAACTCCGTCTTCCCTTATCGCTACCTCTTCGTGCCCATTTGGTCTTAACGCGAGCCGCTGTCCTTAAGTGGGCTGTCCCGATGGAAATGAATTTGACCGCACAACCAGTATGGGAATTTCGGTGCTTGATCCGTGCTGCAATTTGCTGCTGTTGTCTCGCAGATTTGTCGTTCTGGGTTCTGTTGCTTGTTTTATGGTTCCATTCTGACTGTTTCCGAATTTCCAGTACTTCCGATTTGACAGTTTCTAGACGGGTTACCATACCTTTGTCTCATATGAGGTTTCTTAGACGCTAAGCGATGTTAACTAGCTCCTGCAATTTCAATTTTTGCCCCATGTCGAATCCTGTTTCCGTGTATATTGTTAAATTTAGAAATATTTAGTTCATAATCGTTTTAATCATCACTTTTCAAAGTATCTGCAAAAGAATAAAAAGCTCTTATGAGGCGGGGGGAGAGGATTATGGGATAACTTAATTTATGGAAAAAGTTTCAGTATGAAATCTCACCCCGATAAGCCGATCTGTCTGGAACCAACAACATTAAGTCTGCACGACATCATACACGTACATGTTTAAAATTGATGAAGATTACTATACAAAAACATTTATTGTAAAAAAACGTCTGGTAACATTTTGGAAAATTGTTCTGGACCGGTATTGTTGCAAATTTAATTAAGCATCTTTTAGTTTGACCGATTTCGGTCAAATATCATAAGGATTTTCCATTTTCAAACTCAAAGTCGAAAGTTTTCATGATTACTTTACTTAAGAAGGAAAATAAACTGTATCGATTTTTTCTCGCATGCTCCTTATGTTTTGTAAGACGAAATTCACTTTAAAAACATCAGCCATTATTCAGTAAAATAATTAAACGTTTTAAATGTTCATAATTATTAATCAAAATGTGCTAAGGGCGCCTTACGTCTTAGAACTTCGGTCTGAAAATTGACAAATTCGAAAAATTCACTAAATTGGGAAATTGGAAATATCTCTTAATAAACGATCGTCACTGATTTTGCCCGAACTAGACCAGTTTTAACAGTTTTTCATGATAATGAATCGAAAAATTTAAACAGTTCTGAATTTTTTAAAATTTGGTAATATATATCTGTACTTAAAAGGAAAAGTCGCCTATGTGACTTTAGGCGATTTTTGCGATTAAATCATAAATAAGTATATTTGCCCACTAGATAGCTTGTATCAATTTTTCATGAAAATAGGTTAAAAAATAACAAAGTTATGAGATAATTAATTTTTGCTTAAATGACAACCAACACTATTTTCATTTGCAAGAATCGCTTATCTACAACTAAATTAATATACCAAAGTGCATTTCGTTACAAAATTTAGTTAAAATCATTTAAGCGATACTTACGAATCAAGGTGAAGAGTAAACAGAATAAAAAATTAAAACGCTATAATAGCTAAATATCAGTTAGGCTATTTTTACAATTTGTTTTCAAATTTTATTCTATTCTTAAAGAATTTTAAGCTGATTGTACGAAAAAAAAATCGTTTATACTAAGTGATAAAGTTCCATAAGTTCTTCTTCAAAAATAAATTTTGTTTGAAGCATATTCTTAAGTGAGTATAAGTGTTTTTTGCAAGTGGATTTAATAATTATTTTGTGTGTTTGGATACGTTTTAAAATATCGTAAACTGTTTTTTGAAGTGTATTTAGAAGGTTTAGGAATAAAAATGGCAAGCCGCGAAGATTATGAAATTGAAAAATCACAAAAAAAGCATAAACAAATTTCCGAACAAGGTAAAAAATATAATATATTACAAAATTTTCGAAAAGTTACAAAGAGCGCATTTTTTTTAGAATGCGTACCATCTATTCTCAACGTTTCAGATTTGCATGAGACTGAAGAACTTGGACAATACTATTTTAGATTTCGACGGAATTCAAACAAAATGGATTTAGAAAATAATGAAAAAAGTATTCAATTGGATGAAGATATATTTGAAGGTATTGATGATTCAGATGAGGACCCTGATTTTAATGTTCCGAATTCTAATAGTTCGAGCTCTTCTGGTGATTTGGAGAAAATTGCATCTTTAATAGAAAACAACATATCGGAAGATACTATGTTACTCGATGATTCATCTATTACACAAATCTCTTTACACCAGAATATGGGTCCAATGAACAAAATAGCTATTAAAACAAAAACTGGAAAAATCAAAATGAAGGAGTGTTTACCATTAACAGAGTGCAAAAAGCATTGCAAAGATAAAATAACCTACGAGCAACAACTTGTGATTTTTAATTACTATTGCCATTTATCATCCAATCAATCGAAAGCGTCATTCGTATCGCGGTTGATAGACATGCAACCAAAAAAGCGTACGGTTCTTCAAAGATCACTTTCTTCACCAAGTTATAGAACCCATTATAATTATTATAGCCTTTTGTTGAATGGCACAAAAATTAATGTTTGTCAGAAATGTTTCTTGAAAACTTTAGGAGAGACAGAGAGTTTCTTGAAAACAGTTTGCAAAAAAAATAGAATTTGCGGTGGGGCTGTTGAAGATCATCGTGGAAAAGGACCTTCAGCGAATAAATTATCTGAAGAAAAAATCAGCGAAGTTCAAAACCACATTAATCTATTTCCGTATTATGAAAGCTATTATACGCGACGGCGATCGCAAAAAAAATATTTGCAGATTAATTTAAATCTTTAAACAATGTATAGATTATATAGTTCATCACACTCAAATCCAGTATCTTTAACAAAATATAATGAAATTTTTAAAGGTAAAGCTACATTTTATTTTACTTTAAATTTAATAGTTTAATGCAACATAATATTTTTATTTAGGAATGGGACTTAAATTCAAAAAACCTAAAACAGACATTTGCTTCAAATGCGACAAATTTAAAATTCTTATTTCTACGGCTAAATCGGAAGATGAAAAAAATAATTTGATTTTTCAGCAGTCAAACCATCACAAAGAAGCCGATGATGCTTATAACATGAAGGAAGCTGACAAAAAGATTGCAAAAAATAATTTAAATAAGAAGGTATACGCTTTTGATCTAGAGCAATGCTTGCCAACGCCGTTACTTACCAGTAATGTTTCGTTTTACAAAAGACAATTGTGGACATTCAATTTGACTGTCCACAATTGTGCTTCAAATAGTCTGTTTTGCTACATGTGGCATGAGGCGTTGGCAAAACGCGGTGGGAACGAAATTGCATCGTGTATTTATCAGCATCTTCTATCAGAACCATCGAATGTAGACCAAGTAATATTTTATAGTGATGGGTGTGTGGGGCAGAATAAAATTTCCTTTATGTCTGTAATGTTTATGGTATTTGCATACATATTTTTCACATGAGTAGTTCTTTATAATATTAACATTTTTGATTTCAGATATTTTTGCAGTCCTCCACAAATATACAAATAAATTTCTATTAACAGGCCACACACATATGGAATGTGATGTGAACCATTCCATCATTGAGAGGAAAAAGAAGAGAACAAATCCTCAGATCAGTCATCCAGTGGAATGGTATCAATTCGTGCGACAAGCTAGCTCAACTCGTATATTCAAAGTCATTGAAATGAATCAGGATAAAATATTTAATTTTTCAAATATTATACAAACCAAATGTATGTGGCGCAATAGAAATGCTGATGGCGATCAATTTAAATGGGCAAATGTTAGATGGTGAAGATACAGTAAACAATTTGGATTAATCCAATATAAAAACTCTTTAGATGAAGATGAAACATTTAAAGAACTCAATATCCGAAAACGCCCTAGTGGAAAAATTGAAATTTTTTATACTAAAATAAACTTACGATTTCATAGAAATTTAATAATAATTTTTGTATAATTTTAGTAGGTTATGGCAATATAATTTTTGTATAATTTTAAAAATTAAACAGTAATTATACTTTCGCAAATTATCTAGTTAAAAGTATAATTTTTGCATATTGTGTTATAAAATTAATACCAATATCAGTGTATTTTAAGTATAATTTTAGTAGGATATGGCAATATAATTTTAGTATAATTTTTAAAATTAAACACAAATTATACTTTCGAACATTATCTTACTAAAAGTATAATTTTTATATATTTTGTGTTATAAAAATTATACCAATATATGTGCATTTAAGGTGTTAATTATGATAAAAAAACAACCAAATTTAGAATTTTTTAAGTATAATTTTAGTGGGTTATGGCAATATAATTTTAGTACAGTTTTTAAATTTAAACAAAAATTATACTTGAGATAGAATTAGAATACAATGAAAATATTCCATTCATTGTGACTGCCGATGTATGCGTATTATAATTTTAACCCTTCAATGCATGATTTTTTCTATTTTGTTGAAAAAATTCCACATTATAGTTTCTGCAATCCTTATTTATAATATCAAAATAAGAAATTCTAATTATTTGTAGTTTCCTCGGAAAATTGATTTTCGTGGTTGTATCATATATAATACGGCATGCATTTACGACTAAAAAACAAACATATTTTTTTTTTTTTTCAATTTCAAATTTAAATAACTAAAAATGTTACATAGTTTTTCACAGCCTAATTTAACAAAACTATTTAATAATAAAAATTAAAATAATAAAGGACATAACACCGGGTAACTTACACCGCTGTTTTTCAGATGTCCAGTTGAGAAAATGCGATACACTGGCCGACGTCTTTGCAGCTGTGTAACTTGCGTTGGGCTTTTTTCGTTTACGTTTGACTCTGCACAAACTTTCAGCAACTTGAATTCTAAAATTCATTAGAGCGAGATGTTCTTATCCTAAATCAGCAGCGATTCTTTTAAGTAACCATGAATTTACCACCGTGGATATTTCTTAAGATGGTTAATATTCGTATGCACCATTTCATGGAGCGTTTTTGTGGTGACCTATATATTCTTTAGAGCACGTTCGGTTGGTAACTTGCTTGAAGGTAGTCTGTCACGACGTACTGTGCCAATTGATTGAACACCAACTTTATTTAGTTCGATAATCGATGGTAAGCTCGTGTAATAATAACCGAAGTAATCGTGGTGGTTCACATTTGTTGGTACATTTCGTAGTAGTCGAATGACCAAATTTGATGAGCTCCCCAAATCTTTTTCTGATAAAATACGTTTATCATTTTCTTGCCCCGAAAATTGTTCAAAATTGTACGTAAATTTTCACTGAGAAGAAAAATTTGTAGCCCTATTTATGCGGCTTCATTTGCGTGTACTGTTTCAAATAACTTCCACCTTTAGTAAAGCACATCTGTTCATCAATAGATATATTTCGTCGATTGGAATCTTCTGAAAGTTTTTAATGAGAGTATCTATTACGGGTCGTATTTTGAACGGGATCGTGATTTGGATTTGTGTGCGGCATATTGTTCTCATTGCGATTGAAATGAGGAAACTGATGAATTTTTTTGAACTGCTTTTTCGTATTATATTGTTCCACTTCATGGGACCAGTATCAGCGCAAACTTGTTATTTGGTACATGAACGTAAAAATATATACCTCGAGAAATTTTTCCAAATCCTTCCCGTTTATTGAAAACGTACTTTTGATGTTAGTTTCCATTGCGTAGTTATTTGATTCTCTAACGCTATCATTATTTTAGTTAGAATAGAAAATTTCAAGAGGCGTTTGTAGTTCGAGAAGTTCTTGTGGTGATTCATCACCGTTAAATTTATATTTATCTGATGAAACATTCAAATGTTTTACTTTCCAAATAGTATTACTATACAACTTTTTTAATTCCTTAACCTCCCTTGTTTCACTTGTCACCTCAATTGCGTTGCCAATATCAGAATCTTGTAATTCAATCCCATTTTTATCACTTAGTAGTATCACAGGTATATTTTGAATGTCTAATGGTACATCGTCATCCATTTCAGATGGTGGTTCGATTCGGAAGTGGCCCTTTGTTGGATTTTAATTATAAAAATCATCGCCCTAACTGTCTTCTTTCTCATCAATGTCAATAGAATTACATAATAATAAACTCCTCGATTTCCATAGCATTTAAAAACTAGCGTTGATCAGTCATTTTTAACTACCAAAAATGTTGAATAAAATTTATTATTAAAGAAGAGTTCCACCTTTTCTTCAATTTATACGGTTGTATCATATTTGATACAACCAAGAATTGTGCCGTAATTGCATGATGTATCATATATGATACAACCCATGTTTTTCAATATTTACAATTATAATATAGACATATATATGTCAAAATGGTTGAAACACATAATATAATTACATATATTTAATAAAATATTTTTATTATGTGAAATAGTTTATAAATACCCTAGAAAAAGACGACCAAAAATCTACGTTGGTTGCGAAAAACTAATCACCACAGCAAGCGACACTCAACCGGCATTATTCTATAAAATTACGCGGGAAAACTAAGTTATGTGCTGGTATAGTTTTTCAAAATGTGTATAAGAAGATTCTTTTATAAAGCAAATAAGAAATGTTTATGTATACATGTACTTTTTTGTAATATGAAATGGTTGTATCATATATGATACAATATGCATGGAAGGGTTAAATCATTTTTCCATGTGATTGTTTGTATTCGCGGACATGCCACGTCATCAGTTCCTCTCCATTGATTATTTCACGCCATTGTTAATTCTAGTATTTTCAGTCAATTTTCAATCAGTGTGTAGTGAATACTTGATCCGATAGCATCGTTGCCTAATTAGAATAAATTTTGGACTCCGACTGGACTCGAACCGGCTACTTTTGCGTTAATAAAGACATAGCGGTGTACACCTTAACCACTGCACCACCAAAGCAATAACTATTTAGAGTTTAATTCTTAACAATATAAATCAATATATGTATTTAAATACACAATTAAACTTAAAATATACTTAATTTGGTTTATTTCATTTGGTGCAAACTACACCAGCACAAAAACATACAAAAGACCGTGAAATACGATTACTACTAAATATATTTTTTCAGTACGATAGTATTGATGCGCATCAGTGTTGCCAGTTCGTGGAAAATTTTACTTTTTGCGGGAATTTCATCTCTCGTACGGGATGAAAAGTGATGATTAAAATTATTTTTTTAAAATGTGTAATATACAATTTTCGATTCCAATAATTCGCTTAAAAGAATTTTTTAAATTTATGTTTAATGTTGACTAAATTTAAATATTTGTTAAAAATGATGTTAAATTAATATTTAAATTTGTATAAAATATTTAACCATAATTAAACTTTTAAACTGCCGTATTAAGTGTTTATCTCAAATATACTTAATTTAGTTTAAAATTTGAATTTAAGAGTTAATTTTAGGTTAAAATATTTTATGTATATTCATATTTAATTTTGACTAAATTTAAATATTTGTATATACAAAAATCATACCTAAATTTGTATAAAATATTTATCCATTATTAAACTAAAAAATTACCATATTAAGTATTTTTCCCAAATATACTTAATTTAGTTTAAAATATGAATTTAAGAGTTAATTTTAGGTTAAAATTAACACTTATATGTGTATAATATTTGAAATCATATTTTATGTATATTTATGTTTAATTTTGACTTAATTTAAATATTTGTATATACAAAATTCATACATAAATTTGTATAATTTTTGAGATGTATAATTTAAGTAGTATTTTGGTTTAGAAATGTATTAAACTTTAACCAATTTAAAGTATATTTTGTATTTAAATTAATCATTTATACAAAAATAAATTGATTTTGGTATTCCCAGTATAATTTTTTGGTATAAATATTTGATTTTTTCCACTAGGGCGAGGATTTACAAAGATCGATCATTCACATTTAACAAAATCTTATAATGGCCCAGTGGTAATAAATAAACAAAAGATAAAGGATCTTATTGATCAACTTCCATTAATAAATGAACTTTATTATGATTTTTATAAGAAATTAAAAGACAGCGATTCGCCTATGGTTGATCCAGATTTATCTGATGACACAGAATGCGAAGAGGAAGATATTGATTAGAATTAAAAAAAACTTGAATTGACTAATATTTCTTAATTATGGAACTATTAAATTTTTATTTTTATAAAAATGAATTAAAATACTTTAAGTTTTCTACTGATGTAATAAAAAATAGATAAAACTATTTAAAGGGACTTTAAGAGTTTTATTAATTTTATTTTTAAAAAGCAAAAATCGCTTAAAATCTTCTTTCTTGATTTCCCAGCTACTGAAATAAGAAATAAAGTATTTTTTTATAAATCTAAGTAGCATTTTACTTGCACTTTAAGACAGTCAACACGACAATAACTGTAATCCTCAGAATTTTATAAATAATGATTTTGAAACTTTAATCTTCATTTTTTCAAAACAACTAATGTGCAGATAAGCGATTTTTGCTTTTAAGTACAGATATATTTATATGAAGAAAAACTTTTCTGAAATTATAATGACCATTGCACCAACCCGAAAAATGCATATAAAGTCAAAATCGAAAATTTTCATTTAAAAATCCTTGACAAAAAACGACTTAAGAGAAATTTTCTGATTCTTCCTTAATTTCGTAAAATTGCATGCAATAACTAACTACCAGCGCCAAACCGGTGGATTTAAGAGTTACAGTTATTTATAAGACCCGTCAAACGATATGCTACACCAATTTAATAGAATAATGTAAAGTAATAGCGTGAGATTGGATGGTTTTTCTCGGTGGAGATAGAGATCCCAAAAGCTTCCAACCGAATGGGTTTTTTGGTATCTTTGTTCATGCCTGGCGAAGTTAAACAGATGTATGGTATGACATTCTTAATATAACATAATTTTACTTCAATTCATGTTTACCAGTTTTTTTGACCAACGCATTACTTCTTTTATTTCTATAATATCACTCTTTATTTTTAATTTCAGATGCAGGTGCAGGCGCACCCAAAGTACATCGGCTTGGTGGCCGATCTTCTGCCCAATATACGTATCATGCAAATTGTAGGCCATTTCTTTTTTAAATATTCCGATATTAACATGCTATTAAAACGGGGCTATGCCATCCTCAATTTACTTTTGCATCTATTTCAATATGGCGGCCTTCTCTTAAACATGATGCACGATGCTGATGAACCAAATGAATTAACAGCCAACACGATCACAACACTTTTTTTCGTACATTCGTTTACAAAGTATATTTACTGTGCGATAAATAATGGTAATTTCTATCGGACATTTGGCATCTGGAATCAGCCACATCAACATCCGCTATTTATTGAATCAAATGAACGATATCATAAAATCGCATTAAATAAAAATCGACGGTTACTCTATTTTGTAATGATGACGACAGTTGCCTCAATTGTTGGTGAGTAAATCATTATGTATATGAATTCATACACAAATTTTATCGATTAAACTAAACAATTACAGCTTGGATTACGCTTACTATGTTGGGCGATAGTGTCAAACACATGACCGATAGGGAAACGAATGAAACGTATCCGGTGGAAATTCCACGGCTAATGCTAAAATCATGGTATCCGTGGAACGCGATGGGCGGACCCATGTACCTTGTTACTTTCGTATTTCAGCTGTATTTCCTATTTTTCGCATTGTCTCAGGCCAATCTAGCTGATGTACTTTTCTGTTCCTGGTTGCAATTTGCCTGCGAACAATTACAACATTTAAAAAGTATCATGGGACCACTAATGGAACTCTCAGCTACGCTAGATACATTTCGACCAAATTCAGCTGCACTTTTTCGTGCGGCATCCGCTAATTCTAAGTCTGAATTAATCCTAAACGAAGGTAAGGAAAAGTTATCATTAATTTATTAAATCGAGACACAATAAAATTTATTTATAGAAACTGAATACAGTAATGGGTACGACATGAATGGCGTATACACCACAAAGGCTGATTGGGGTGCCCAATTTCGAGCACCATCAACCCTTCAAACATTCAATGGTAACGGGAATTCAAATCCTAATGGATTGACTAAAAAGCAGGAAATTGTCGTTCAGAGCGCCATCAAATATTGGGTCGAGCGGCATAAGCACGTAGTAAGGTAAGAGAATATAATTTCCGTAGTTTTTGCAACTAACAAAATATAGAGCCATATGTTTAGCATTTGTTACAACACAACTATAAAACTCGTAGCTGACGTGTATTTCTATATCTACCCAACTAATTTCCCACAGTAGTATCGTTAAATATAAATTTTCCATGTTTTATCCGACTCATCATCATACAAACATGGAGAATACCTCCTCGTTTTTTGCATAAATAAAGAATCAAGAAAGCAAAAAATAAAATACAATTAATGTGGTGGGGTGGTGTTTAGAAAAATTATTCCTCCCGTTGACTTTTGTTGTTTGTGCTGCATGTATATACAGATACATTTTAAAACTATACTAAACACGAACAACAACAACAATAAAAACGACAGAAAATGTTCCTTTTTAAATGAAAAATAATTTGAATTTTTATTTCGTTTGGGTTTGACTTATTGATTTTTGGGGGTTCTTTGTTTTAAGATTAAATGCTATTAGCATACTGTTGTTGTTGTGTCGTATTTGTACTGTGTTAAGTAGATGGGCACTGGAGAATCGGATGAAGGTAATTAAGAATTGTTTATTCATTTTAGTTTGTTTAATTTGTTGGATACTTATAGAAATCCGAAAGGTACTTTGCGGGTTGGTCATTTATATTCGATTAATTAGTAAATATAAAATAAATGACTTAAATATAAGTTTGGGGGCGCAATTAGCACAGAGAGAAAAGACGTAAACAACGCATAGCACGCATAGAAAAATATACAAAAACTGGCTGAAATTGAAACCCACTAGAGGATGTATGTGAAGTTATCCCACGATTCTATCCTAGAAAATAAAAAAAAAAAACATCTGGCAACACTAATCAATAAAAACTCCATTTGCTCTTGTGTGAAGTTAGCCCAGCCCAGGATTTGTTAAAACTGATTCGAAATACACAGTAATTGGTGAAGTTAGCCCAGCCCAGAATTTATTAAAAATCATGTTAAAAACAAAAATAAAATTCGTTACTTTTAAATTAAGAGAACTTTAGCCTGGTAAACGCTATGTCAATAGAACAAGTATTTGTACGAAATAAAATTACATTAGACTTGATAAAGGTACTTAGCACGTTAAAAGTATAAATTTGTCGGATTAGGATTATGTGGTTTTTAGTAAGAAAAAAATCGTTCCGTGGCTACTTTGTGAAATTGGGCCCTGGGCCAGATATATCCATACAAGTTGTATGTGAACCAACATTAAATTTAAATTGCGCACATTAAAAGTATAAATTTGTCGGATTAATGTTATGTGTTTTTGGGAGCCACGGAACGATTTTTTTCTAACTTTTCTAACAAAAAAACCAGGAGTGTAACTATCTTAAATCCACATAGCCTTAATTCAACAAATTTATACTTTTAATGTGCGCAATTTAAATTTAATTTTGGTTCACATACAACTTGTATGGATATATCTAGCCCAGGGCCCAATTTCACAAAGTTGCTACAGAACGATTTTTTTCTTACTTTTCTAAAAGTAAAGCATGATTGTGACGATTTCAGAACCACAAGACCTAATCCGACAAATTTATACTTTTAACGTGCTAAGTACCTTTATCAAGTCTAATGCAATTTTATTTCCAAACACATGTTCTATTGATATAACGCTTATAATTGGCTAAAATTCTCATAATTTAAAAGTAACGAATTTTATTTTTGTTTTTAACGTGATTTTTAATAAATTCTGGGCTGGGCTAACTTCACACAATAACAAATGGGGTTTTTATTGATTGGTGTTGCCTGATGATATTTTTTTATTTTCTAGGATAGAATCGTGGGATAACTTCACATACATCCAGCAGAGCTAGGACCTTTCTAGGACTCAATGTAATTACAAAGACTAGTTTTTCACTCGATCAATAATCTCTTATTTTATTCTCTTGATGTATAATCTACTCTCTTCATATTTTACTACTCGTATTACATGATATGTAAAAAAGTTTAATTATTTAAAAACATCTATAGGTTTTACACTTCAAATTCACGATTTTGCAAATGATATTAAACTTTTTTTAGTTCATTCACAACTTTTTACAAGTCAACAACAATTTTTTCAAATATTTTTAACTCAATGTTGAATTTGTTTGGTCTAATTCCAGAACTTCTTCCAAAATCCATTTAGGAATCCCATTTCCATCCAGCATACCCAATCCCATCATAACCGATTAAGAATTTTGAGCATTGAATTTTTGCAAAAATTTGCGAAAAATTTTATAACTTGAAATATTAAAAGTTGAATTTGTGTTAAAAATATTTGAATTTGCTCTACATTTAATTGAAGTTACTTTGAAAAAAACACGAATTTGCTTTGCAAAAAAATGAAGTTGATTTCAAAAAAATTGTAGTTGAATTGTAAAAAGTTGGAATGAACTAAAAAAAATTTAATATCATTTGCAAAAGAGTGAATTTGAAGTGCAAAGCCTATAACTTTTGGCTGTAATCGAGCGCTCACGAAAAACATAATTTTAGAGTATATCGCTAATCGATGATAGATGTCGTAATTCTTGGGAAGAAAATTATTAAAGTCCAAATAGTTTATAAACTTTAAATTGAGTTGTAAATGTCCTATTCAACCAAAACGGTGAAAATGGCTTAGTCCTATTCGCTTTTGCAAGTTTCCAGAACCACATATGGAACTTATATTTAAATCCCATTTTCGTGCAAACACAGTGTTGTCCCAATCGTTTAAGATCGGTTGAGAAATAGAATGGAACGAGGAAATGGGTTAGTTACACTCAAATTGTCAATTTTCCAAATCCGCATTCAACACTCAAATTGGAATTTTGTTTTCATTTTACAAACTGAGTTCTATCTGTAAGAGCTGAGCAACGCATAATTCGACTACCTGCTATATGACAAATGTAATCCATATCCTCTCTGCAATATTCATCATTAATTTGGCTTTACTCAGGGAACACCGCAAGGAAGAATTAAGATTAAATTTCATTCCCACCATGACTTCTGCAAAAATTCTGGTTTGTAGTGCTTGCTTTATTTTTTGTACGCGGATTCTTGAAAACCCATGTTGGTCATTATTCTATATAAAGCGTTCCCTAAATATTGGAAATGTGTTGATATTTTTCTAAAATCATTTTTTAAACTTTTTAATTTTATGAGCTAGTGCGGGCGTGAAGCTGCTTGTGGGGAATAAGCTGACATTGATGTCAGCACCATATCATGCCGTTTTCACAAGCATTTATGGCTTTCAAACGATAAGTGTTTGTGAAATGGAGCAAGCTATGATGGGTGCATGTCTTCCTAGTAGACCTTTGGGTAAAATCTACTTCTGGTGGTTAAAAGAACTCCACAGAACCTGTTATAAATACTCTAGATTATTATTAATGCCAAGAACCTGCTACCGACCAAGGGACAATAAGAAAGTCCTCGAAAAGCCCAAAAACTACACCTAAAGACTCTAGTGTGGGACAATAAAACGGCCACGGTAGACATCAAGGCTGCGAAAAGTTTGCCTCCAAACCTACCACCCTGAGTTATCTTAAATGACCGGATATAAATAACTCCGGGCCACATCTAGCGGAGAATCTTTAGAAAAACTAATGAAAATACATTCCTTACTTCGGCGTCACTAAGCGAAGGGCCATTTCCGTTTTCCTAGGAGGAAACTATTATGGCCAATTAGCGGTTTCAGCATCTGCTAGTATTATTACTCCGGACCTCTAGATTACCCTTAAAGAAAACCTTCAGCAAGTGGCTTGTGACTGGCTTAAGGGTTTCTTTAGAGCTAGTCTAGAATTTGTTACAATCTGGACACAAATACTCAATATAATTTGTAAACTTAAAATGGGCTCAAAAACCTAAGACCTATAAACTTATCTTTTCTATCAGAAAAGAAGATGTATACATAAGAAGTTCGTTAAAAAGAACAAATATGTCGAGAAAAAATCATCTCAAGACTACCAAAATTTCAAAATATCGAAAGTAAAACACGTCGATTTTTTGCTGCCAGGAAAAAGTTTATTTTCGATATTTTTCAGTTATAGATTAATTTTTCAAATACCTCTTTTTCGATCTCTTATGCCCTTCTATTAATGAAGTATACGCTAAGCCCTCTAACGTATCCCTCTTAACATTCTGCATAAAATGCTTACGAGCACAGCTTCAGTATCCTTCATAATATAGGCCCTAAAACTGTCTGCTGTAAACTCTCCCGTCACCATCTCCAAGGTGAGGTTTGGACTGATATTCCTACCAGAAAAATCTGAATGAGTGATAGTAACTACCTTTTTCACGGAAAAATCATAAATGACTGGGTAAGGATTGTGTCTCTGACTACAACAATGTCTTTCGAGCTGAACAGATCTGATCTCGATAAGAAAATTAAAGACCTTATTAAGTAATCGGATATTTCCATTTTAACGAACGTTTTAATGGTTGCTCCAATCCCTAAAATCACATTACCTTTTATAGCGGACAATTATCTATCTTATTTTAATGCGATTAACATGAGTAATTGTTTCGTATTAAGATCTGGCGGCCTGTTGTGATATAATCGGCTTATTATATAGAAAAAGTAAATATAAATAAATAAACAATGAAAAAATTTACCGTGGTCCGTTATCGAAAAATACAATTTCGGATTTGTTTCATAATAGGCCTTCAGGGGAAAATTTTGATTCTGTGAAAACATGAAAACGTTATTTTCTATTCACTAACGACCTAGTAAATTGGATTTTTTCTTGAATATAATTCAAAAAAATTTATTTTCTTTTTGAATTCCAGATAGTTTGCATCAAAATATCAATTTCCAGTAGTAAGTGGTGATTTTTTAAGCAAGATAGAACTTGAAATTGTAAAAAATAACACAAAAAATTAAATTGTAATCAAAATTTTTGTTTGTTTTCATTCGAAAGATCAATATATGGCATTAATGTTTGAAAACGATTTCGTGCACCGTGGTTGTTCTTGACGAAACGCATTCTGGACGTCTAACTTGGGCCACTTTTTCCACACGCCATCTATCCACAGTTCGACGAATGTAATGCTTGTGTATTAGTTGCTTGAATCGACGACTGATTTTCAAAATAAATTTTAATAATTTCGTAGCGTTGTTCAACCGTGAGTGACTGACTATTCATGACGATTTGCCAGAGTATATTTTTAAAAGTTATTTTTTAGTTTTATTTTTTACAGTTTCAAGTTCTATCGGGTAAATCTATTTAGAGCGATATAAACTTTTTGTTTTTAAAACCCTGAATAAACAAAACAAAAATAAAATTTAGGTGTGACCGAAAACATGGCTATTCCTTGATAAGAACTTTCCTCATTTCTTGTACCTGCTTTAAAAATTGGTTGAAGGCACAGAACATTCCAGAACTCAGGAAATAGACATATACGTATGGGCTCTAATTGTAAATGCAAGAATAAAATGTATGGAATAAAATGAAGGAATAAAATGTGTAAAGGAATTCATAAACTTTACACGCAATACTTAATAAGAATTGGAGGAACACCATCGTCACCGGCAGTCTTATTCACGTCAATTTGAAGCATGCAGTTAATAACTTCCTATGCCCTGAACCTAATAAAGTTGAATTCTGGTTAATATATGGAAGATTATAGTTAATATCGAAAGAACCGATCATGATGGGATTGGGTATGCTGGTTGGAAATGGGATTCTTATTTTGGAAGAAATTCTGTAATATGGCCACCTGGAACGGAACTTGATTAATTCTTAACGGATTATGATAGGATTGCGTATGCTGGATGGAAATGGGATTTTTAAGGTTTTTTGGAAGAAATTCTGGAATATGGCCACCTAGGACAGAACTCGGTCATTTCATAACCGATTATGATGAAATTGTACATTGTGAATGAAATTGATTAATGATTATTAAATAGTTTTTTGATAAGTTCTGGAATATGGTCATCTTGGGCTGAATTCGGTCCATTTTTAACCGATTATGATGGAATTGGATATGTGGGATTGAAATGGGATTCGAAAATGTTATGGGAAGAAGTTTTGCGAGAGGTTACCTCGAACCCAACCATTTTAAACCGATTATAGTGTCAACCACAATTTTTAATAATTCATTGTCAATTTTTTGTAAAGCAACCTCAATTTTTTGCAAAGCATATTTATGTATTTTCAAAGTAACTTCAATTAAACGTAAAGTAAATTGAAATATTTGAAAACAATTTCAAGTTTTAATATTTCAAGTTCGTATATTTTTACAATTCAAAATCAACTTTCTGCAAAACTAATGCAGAAGTGCACAGATCAGTGCTCTTCACAATAATCAATATGACAAGCACCAGGTTAACTAGATTATCCGTGAGCCGAAACATTTATTTAACAGATGACCCATATCTTAATAAAAATAAAAGCATATTTATTTGATTGTAAAATTTAAATATTTATTAATATGTAAACCAAATATTTCTAAATTCATTTCAAAGAGTGTTTTACAAGAATACTAGCGGCCCTTGCGATAATAAGTAGTATTTTTATGTTGCAAAATTTAAAAATATCAATTTTTGAATCCCATGTATTTGCAATGGCAAGTTTCTGAAACTTTGATCCGTCACAGCTCTGCTCAGGAAGAACCTATCGGTATAATTTCAACGGCTATGAACTTTTCTCACTGAACCCTAAAAGCATGCCAAATATCAAATTTCTACCTATTACCCTTCTCGAGTTGAAAAAAGCCACGGGACATACGATACGTAGTTTAAAAAAATCGATCTTTAAGGGGTTAATAAGATAATATAAAAAATAGTATAGCTAATGTAGCGGTTGTCTTGTAATACTTTCAACAGACGTATTAGAAAACGTATAAGAAAACCAATGTGTGTGAAGTATTTGCAAAAAGTTTTCGAATATCAGCTGTTTTATGAATAGCCGCATTGTCGATGTACTATCCAAGCGTTTTCGATATTGATCTCTCTCAGCTTGGAAAAAAGCTCCTCAATAAAATGCGCAAAAATTGTAGAATTAACAGTAGAATTTACTATGACTTTTTTCTAAACAATTTATTGACAATTTAGTGCGGCCATCAGCGATAAATTTCTGCCTCTAACCACTGGCACCGTCATATGAGCACTTGTGTTAACTCTTGATCGCGCTTTCGAAAACTGATTGCATATCTCCTTTGAAGATCCAGAGTTCTTTCATCATTTAGATGAACCACCTCAATTTGAGCCACTTTTAAGGTTATTCTAAGTTTACGTAATCCGTTTTGAATTGAAGAAATGCTAATGACTATGTCAGTCGATTCTCTCAATTTTTCTTTTATATTTTTTAAGGGTTGTCGATAGATTTTGCTCCACAATTTCCTCAATTTTATTTAAAATATTTTCATTAATTTTTGTTGGCAAAAGACACCACATTTTTTTGTAATGATTTCCTCGCCATCTCTCAAATATTTTTTTAATAATTGTATTAGCACTGTTTTCATTTATACTGGCTAGTTCCGCTCACTCTACAATTGATTTCTCCTCATTGTAAAACTAAACTAGTATTTTTTTTGACTCTAAACTTGTCCTTTTATAATGCTGACCGTGTCACGTTTGGCGAATTGCACGTGACTCGTGGTCCGCTGACTCTTGCGAATCACTCCTACCACTTTCATTTTCTGGATTTTCCTTTTTGTAAAATAAATAAACGGACGATTTTTTTTTCTCAAACTAAACTATTTCAAAACACTCAGATTAATGATTTATATTTCAAATTATCTATTTATATACTAATTCTTATTTCTTAGTCAAAATAAATTTTTTTTTTATTTCATAACTAAAACATTATATAATAAAACTACAAATCCAAAATAATGTACCCATAAACTACTAACTAACTTTAAGAATCCCATTTCGATCCAGCATACCTAATCCCATCAAAATCGATTAAGAATTGGGAGCACTAAATTTTTTTTGCAAAAAATTGGAAAAAATTTACGAACTTGAAATATTAAAACTTGAATTTGTGTTAAAAATATTTGAATTTGCTCTGCATTTAATTGAAGTTAGTTTGAAAAACACGAATTTGCTTTGCTAAAAATTGCCAATGAAATTTAAAAAATGGAGGTTGACTTGTAAAAAGTTGTGAATGAAATAAAAAAATTGAATATCATTTGCAAAATCATGAATTTAAAGTGTAAAACCATATATGATTACAATACAAAAATCAATTTAAGCTTTTGAACTCCAGTGGCCCTATTCTGGCTTTCCCTGGGAATAGGGAATTGGGAAAAATATTTTCATTGCATTTTGATCTAAATTGTGTTTTTCTGGCCTACTAAGAGAACTTGTTTGGTTTAATATTTTCGAAACAAAGTTAAATGGGAAAATATTTTTCCCTATAAAAATTTTGTGGAACAAAAGTTTCCAAATACACTTTGTTTTAAAAGTTTTTACACTAAACTTATTCCCGCAGTGGGCCAGAAAAATATAATTTTTACAAAAATGCTATGAAAATGTTTTTCCCAATTCCCTATTCTCAGGGAAAGCCAGAATAGGGCCACAAGCTATATCAAAATTTTTGTAGTAGTCTATGCCGTATAGTTTAAATTCCTAAACTGATTTTTGTTACTTTTTCACTTTCGCTCGGTGTATCATCGAACGGGTTTCGACTTAAGGCATCAGCTACTTGATTAACTCTCCCTTGTATAGTGGCTAACGCCTATAGCTCTATCGATGGATATTTTCATTCTTCTTTCGAACATTTCCGACTATAAAAACAAATTGGCTTATATTCCTTATTCTATTCTTGTTCTTAGTATAAAATCTCCCCTACCCCCACTGGGTTAGCATCAGTGTGTATCTCGACTTTTGCGTCTGGTTTATATAACGCTAATACCGGTTGTTCTGTCAACTTTCGTTTCATATTCTCAAATGACTTAATTTGCTCGTTACCCCACACAAATTTACAATCCTACTTCAATAAATCTGTGAGCGGTTTGACTATCACCGCGAAATTCTGCACAAACCGCCTAAAATAGCTGACCAACCCTATAAAACTTCTTACCTATCGAGCATCCGAGGGAACAGGGAAATTCCTGCACTATCTATTTTCCTTGACCCTGGTTCGATTTGTTTTGATGAACCTTCGAATCCCAAATAATCTTTCTTTTTGTAAAAGAAATGAAATTTACCCAAATTCAATGTTAATCCGGCATTCATGATTGAAATCAACACCATTTCCAATTATTCTAACCCTTCGTCGATAATAAATGAAATAATCACACCGTCTAAATATGCCATAGCGATATTATATCTCAGACTACCTAAAACATTATTTACTAGCAACTGAACAACGGCTGGGCTGTTACAGATCCCAAAGGGCATTCTTTTAAGTTGAATATGTTCGTCGGGTGTTACGAATGCTGTCTTTTCCCTGGAAGACTGCTCGACAGGCACCTGATAATATCCCCTTGCGAGATCCAACGTAGTGAAACATTCGTTACCCCTGCAATCGATCAATTCGATCATCGATAAGAGGTAATGGAATGTCGTCTTTTACCGTTCTACGATATAAGAAGCTGTTTTTAGATCACAAATTATTTCACTAACCTTATCCCTTTCTACCTCCACTAATCTAGACCGTCTGTAAACTATTTGAATCTCGTCATTTAAAATTATCTTCATGCTAGCTCTAGTGGTACATCCAACCTGAAAAATATTCGAAGCGATGGCATTTATATATATTTGTTCAATAATACCAATAACTTATCAACTGTTCGCTAGTTAATTCAGTGTTGATCTTTAGTGATGATCTCAGGATTATTTGCGTCTGCATTTTGTAGACGCTCATCGGTCGAACTTAATTCGATACTATTTACTTGTTGTTACGTAAATTCTTCACCTCTGGTAATTTTAGCGTTAGATGTAATTACCAAATCGTCCTCGGTCCAATTTAATATTGGTAATATCGCTTGACTCTATGCAGCTCACCACTTTCTCTAATTCCACCTTCAATACATAACTCCTTATCGGTTAGTTCCGCTACAACTTTAACATTGCCAACATAGTTAGGCAAACAAATCTTACCTTATCTCTTCACTTTTCTATCGATCAATTTTTCCCCATCACTCCCACTGAAGAACACCTTCAGACCACTTGAATCACTCAAAATTTGAATATGATCTTGCTCCGTAAACTGATGTCCAACCAACAATGGAATATTTTGCGCACTATCGGGCACCACGAATATTTCCACTTTGGCCTAGACTAGAATTTCGTCGATCGTCAGCATCAGACTTCCTTAACAAAGTCGCCCCACTTTCCATATCCACATGACAGTCAATTTCTTTACTGACACCAATAATGCACTTTTTGATATACTTCGCATACGTGTCGAATTTAAGATGATTTATCCTTTTATTTCCATTCACTTTCACGACACTTAAAGCAACGGAGGTCACTTATACTCCCGAAATCTTGTTCAGGTCCACGACTTCCACTTTTAACACTTGGATGTGGTTGAAATTTTCTGTGAATATACTCGCTTGCCTTTACCAACTCGCATAACAGTTCCGACAATTTATTATATCGTGTCAATGGTCCCAAATAGTCTCGGAAACGATCATTATTTAAATCGCACAATCCGCTCCATTATCTCGTCTTCATTCATTCGAGCTTTGTTGCACAAACTCAGTTTTTTGTAAAAATAATCCACCACGTTTTGATTAAACCGGTGCTTATGTGTCTGAGCGTCTAACGTCAGTTTAATTGATGACTTTAATACTGGAAAAGTATCTATTAACAACAATTTCCATTCGTTCCACGAAATATGTGAATTTTGAACGCTATCCTGCCGTAACTTGGCATTCCCTTTCAGCCTCATACTAATCATATAGTACCCCTAATTCTTCCATTTTATCCGTAAACTGGAACACATCGATATTACCATCCACAGGATCAAATTCCAGAAGAGTTTCTAATATATTCGGAAAGTATCTTGGTGTATGATCCATCACCGTTCGGTCACAACCCAACTTTTTGATCGGGGTTTTAGAATATACATGTCGTTTCTGTTCATACTATAACTTTTGGCCTCGTGGCGTTCAGCAGCACTACCATCCTCGCTCGCGTTACCTCGGAAGCCATGTTCACTCATTTCCGAACTGCTGCTTAAGCTCATACCGCTCCAGTTAACCCGCAAAACGTTTCTAATACACTCTGCTAATATCAACCCACGTGGTCACAACTGAACTACTTCGCACAAAAAAAAATGTGTAGTCGCGCGTATTTCACTTCAAAACCCGTCACAATTCTGTTCCGATCCAATTTCTGTCAATTGTTATACTTTTTTTAGTCAAATAAAACTCAGGATAAATATTTGTTGACCATATAAACTTTATTTTTAACACACGTTACGTTTTATAAAAACATCTGCTGTTGCCGGAGGAGGAAATTTATTTAGCTGATATTTTATGAAACTAGTAGAAAATTTATGAAATTTTTAAGCATATCAATAATTATCAGCAGAAATTTTTATGAAAAATCTATGAAACACAAGAGAATTAAATATATTCTAAAATATTTTGAAACGTAAAGAAATGAAATTACCATAATCATCGCTTGCAAATAGTTATAAGTCCAAACAAACACTAACTAATCGCTTGGCGTCCGTAGCACTTCATAAAGTTTCAAAGACATTTTAATGTTAAATATTATCAGTTTTTAAACATTGACCGTAAATTCAGTATAAAAATTTAAGCCCAGTGTAGTTACTGGGTAGCTTTTCAAACACTTTTGTTAAAAAAAGTGAAAACATTTCACATTAAAATTACTTTACAAAAGTACATGGAGTGCTACTGACCCAGGATTTTTTTTTTGGTTTGCGTTATTATGATTATGGTAATTTCTATATATTTTGAAAGTCCTTGTCCCTTGTATGTACGCAAATCATTTTATGAAGAAAAATTAACTTTATTGGTTTCAAATCGTTTAAACCAGAAAAAAATTTATTTTTGAGATAGTGATTCCTCTAGCGGTGAATTTCCAAAACACATTCTTCTGCTCCTTATACAGAATCATTTGCAGAATCACATCCTTATACAGATCCATTAAGGGAAACTATAGGTGATGGGCATTACAATTTTATTAATTTTGCCAATAATATTTTAACATGTAAGCGATCTTTGATCATTGACGTTTCATCTTACTAAGTTGATTTATTAAACGAGTTTTAATTTTACTGTACAAAATTTTAAAATAACATTATTTTATATTCCGGTCCATAATGACGTAACGCCTACAAAACTTGTATAAAATAAGCATACTTTAAATTTCACGGTTTAGGTCGTTGGCTCATTCGATGTGTGTACTATAAGTATATAAAACAATGACGTACAAGACGTATTTTCTACTATCGATCATCAGAAACGATTGACTTAATAAAATATAATTTTTGTATTGACATGCATTGAGAATTTTATTTACAGATTGGTTACTGCTGTTGGAGACGCATACGGTCCAGCACTTTTACTCCACATGTTAACATCGACCATTACACTAACTCTACTGGCGTATCAAGCTACTCGAATCAGCGGCTTAAATGCATTCTGTCTATCAGTTATGGGTTACTTGTGTTACACACTCGGCCAAGTATTTCTATTCTGTATATTTGGCAATCGGCTAATTGAAGAATCGTCATCGGTTATGGAGGCGGCATACTCGTGCAAATGGTATGATGGGTCAGAGGAGGCTAAAGCATTTGTACAAATTGTATGTCAACAGTGTCAAAAAGCATTAACAATATCAGGTGCTAAATTTTTCACCGTGTCGCTTGATCTTTTCGCATCGGTAAGTGTTTAATAACTTTGTTGTGCTTAAGTGTCACTCATAAAATATATTTTTTTATTTATGTCACCGTTTCAGGTACTTGGCGCTGTCGTAACATACTTCATGGTTTTGATTCAGCTCAATTAAATTGCAACACATGAAATATATTACGGTTACCTACAGAATAATAATAATAATATTACAATGTGTATTGTCTTTTTATATTAAAATATTTATTAATCGCATTATTTTTTATCTCTTTCTCTCGCTTTCGCTCTCTCAAATTTCTACAAAAAATTTATTTTGTAAACCACACAAAATATAACTTTATGAACTTAATTTGAAACGTCAAAAATAATTTTAGTTTTGTGGTTAGGTTCAAGATATCACATAAGCAAAATCTGTATGTTGGATTAAGACAACGGATTAGGAAATTTGTGGCATCTAGGGGTTATTTTGTAATCAAATTAAATAACATTATATTTATTTATTAATTTAGACACCAATACAAATGTATCCCAGTATTTTAAGTAACAAATAAATACAATAAAAACAATTTACAAGATATTGATAGAGATAAGATTAAAATAAATGTGTTTTAAATGTTTTACCTCCCCTACCCATATTTAATTCTATGCCACAACTGGTTGATGATTAATTTACAGGTAACGTTGATCGTGGATTGTGTGCTGCCATGGAAACCAGAGTAATTTGCTAAAGATTGGGACCCAATTAAATAACGGCGAATAATATTACCAACAAATTCAATCCTGTTGCGATTATAATTTAATGTTTTAATTCTTTGTCGTTATTTATAAATGCAAGACTTCATCATTGTAAAAATTGAAAAGCCCCCATTGCCGCTGCCATTTGCGAGACAAAATGTAGTATGCAATTTTATTCCGCATAGTAATTCGCCTGGGCTGTACAGGGCCGAATTTTTGTTAATAAACAGTTTTTTGACAAAAAACGGCATTTCCGTTTAAATTAAGGAAAACTGGTCTGAACTAATAATGATGCAAAATTAATTGAGAAACTTCTAGTTCTCTGTGGTTTTTCTCGAAGTAAACATATACTTTCCAAAATATTTGCAAAAAAACGAAAAAGTTCTTATAAAGCTGGCCACTTTCGGTGAACCGATTCCAGCCAAAATTCTTTAAAATCTCCCAATTTATAGTGTAAGCTTAAGTATGAAGTTTCGTCCTAATTAATCAAATCTGGGCTGTAAAGAACCAACAGACATTTAGTGAGCAAAACTTGAAGGCATTGCTGGCATTCCTTCTTACATTTGGTGCTCAGAGAAAAAAAACACACTGCAAGGTATGAAATCCACCTGACGAAAGAGATTATGCTTCGAAAGGAACAAGGTTAAATACGACCATGCCACTCTCAAGGAATGCGGCGAAAAGGCAGTAGAGTATTTCTGGTGCTGAACTACTAAAAAACCTATGACATAACAACATGGTAATTCTAGATTACCGGATTCTGTCAACGACAGAAACTATAATCTTGATGAAGGAGACTTTCAGATGTATTTTCCATAAAAGTTCTAATTATACCACGTGCCTCTGGTGAAACTTTGGCATTTTTTAACTGTAGAGTTTAAAAAGCATGCAATACACGAAAGATAGAACTCTCAATTGTTTTCAATATACAGTGCTTCCGTAGCATCTGTCTAAAGCCACTGCACTGGATTGTATCCAATTGGCTGATTTATCCAGCCCTTTTAGGAGCACAGTTTTTGATCCTGTTCTAATTTTAGAATCACCATAGATTTTCAAGGATCAAAGGAAGTACCCTCGAAACGATGTACTTTTGCATATTCGCAAAGGGATAAATTGTCGGAGGAGTAGTAGAAGAAATTGTGCTTGATTGGAATGGCAGGTGTTCAGATTATACAAAATGATTTAGAATAAATCATTTTAGAAGTGGTGGTTGACCTACAGTACAATTGGTAAATGCGTCTTCTTCAAGAGCAATGTGTTCGTGTAGGTAAAATCAAATTCTCCTTATAATACCCGGTCAATACCAAGACCTCTATATACCGTGTGGTCCACTTAAACTATTATCATTGATAAATAGCTCGAAAAACACCTGTACTACCTAAAATAGGTTAAGGAAAAAGTTGGCGTATAAAAGGGGACATAGTGTAGCAAAAACAAATTTCTAATATGTGTAATAATTTCTGGGGTGTCTATAAAATATTTGCTATATTTTAATTCGAAATGTTTAGTTTCACTACCCCGGGAAAAAGTAGGAATGATTCTAGCGTAAGGAGAAACCGAAAAAATGTCAAACATGCTTGTGAATTAATTAAACGCCGATAGTGAGAAGCAAGTATATAAATTGTCCTAAGACTAGTGGTTATTACCCCGGTTT
Source organism: Nephrotoma appendiculata (assembly GCA_947310385.1). NCBI lineage: Eukaryota > Metazoa > Arthropoda > Insecta > Diptera > Tipulidae > Nephrotoma > Nephrotoma appendiculata. The sequence goes on along the minus strand of OX371223.1, from coordinate 246,525,692 downwards.
ATCAGCAATAATAAGAATTTCATGCTCCTTAACGAAATCTGTGATAAAATCTATGACAAACAAATATCTTTATATATCCAATCTTTATACTATATTAAACTAAAGAAAGCTCTCACTATCGGAATTCTGTAGAGAAGAACGATCGGGCTTTTGCAAGAACAATTAAATGTATTAGATATCAGATTTCCCTGAAAAGTTAAAATAGAGCGTCCCTTTCTCCAATAACAAACCTGTCCATTCCTTTCCTTCTGCAGGATGGACTGCAATTTAATTAAAACAAATTTGTAGATATATTCGGAACATATTTGGTATTAGAGTACACTACACATTCGGGGAGGAAAGTAAAGGTGATTTTGCTGAAAATTTCCGGCGTATAAATTTGCCCTAAAACACCTATTGGATTACCCCTGGAGGTTAGCCTAGAATTTCGTCCCAGAAAAATAAAAATATATCATCCGATAATACTAAAATTGCAATGATATCCAAGCCCAGAATTTAAAATAGTAATTTCATTCAATCTCGGAATTTTATTCTAGCCCACAAATTGATGTCCAATTTTAAACATTAAAATAAAAATTAAAAATTATGTAAAAATTATAAAAGAGTAAATTAAATAAACTTAATTTATTTAATTAAAAATTATTTATTGAGCCAATAATAACTGAGCTTTCGAAGTATCATCGACATCATTTTCAAAGATAATGAAATTTTTTATATAAATTTCTCAAAAACAATTCTATACCTCGGAGGGATACGACACCATCTGAAAATAAAATTTTCAGAGGTATATGAATTTAGGTCCAGATACTACCTTTTGCCTCTAACGGAAACGGCACATGGTGTTATTTCAAACATGTGAACCGTAAGGACTTAAAAGATTACAGTCATATTCCATTAGAAAGAGAATTAAACACAATGTGAACAGTTCATTTTGTGAAAAAATGGGACATAGTGTTGTATTCTTCCGGGGAACAGAAATATAAAAAGCCTATACAGTAAATATAGGGTGTCATAATAACCGGTTCAGATTTGACATATCGGTTATTTTGGCTCTGGTAATGCTTGGTTCTTACTTTGGTAGAAACTCAGTACAATTATTATTTCTAGTTGACGAAATGAGTCGCTTAACGCTCCAACAAAAGTGGGAAATGTTGGAAATTTACTTCCACAACAAAGAAAATTGATTCGATTTCGCAAGAAAATGTTGTACAAAATTTGGTCAAAACACGAGTCTCACACACGGGCTACCTAGCCGACAATCTAACGCGTATCCATGCTCGTCGTGTTCGTTCAGCCGAAAACATAGACGCGTTTGCTGAAAATTTGCACCAACGACCGGGAACATCAATTCGTCATCGTGCAATGGAAATAAACATCAGCCGGTCGTCCATGCAACGAATTCTGCGTAATGATCTTGGTTTGTGACTTTATAAAGTTCAATTGGTCCAGCAATTGAAGACCCGTGACCATCCACTTCCGTATCGATTCGCTGTGGGCGTCTACGACAAACTCGAAATAGATGAAGATTTTGCTCAAAAAATCATCTTTTCGGACGAGGCGTAATTCCATCGCGGTGGGTTCGTAAACAAACAAAATTGTCGCATTGGGATTGGAAAATTCACAAGGATATGTAGAGAAGCCAATCCATCCATTGCGTGTTACTCTTTGGTTCGCCTTGGGGCGCACCGGCTTTATTGGGCGGTATTTCTTCGAAGATAAGGCTGGCGCGACCGTTACGGTCAACGAAATCAACTACCGCAACATATTAACATCTTTTTTGTGGCCATATCTTGAAGATATTAGTTTGGAGGACCTTTGATTCCAGCAAGATGGTGCGCCATGCCACACATCGGTGGCCGCATTATCCGTCAAATTGCAAGGAGCTGTGATTTGACACCTTTGGATTTTTATATGTGGGGTGCCGTGAAGGGCAAATACCAGTAGTAAATACCATGGTTAGGGGTGACACATTATAACGATACAATGGTTAACTCAAAACCATAGTTATGAAATCATTTGGAGGCATTTTTGTTATCCCAACGTCGAATACATCAAAAATGGAGATTCCGGACATTAAAAGCTTAGGAAGAAAATCTAGTTTCTTTTGAGTTTACTATTTGTCATTGGGATATTTGCTTGGCGGCAACAAATTTTTTCTGTTCTGTCAATACCAAAGTTCTTTCTGACAATTTGAAGTCAGTTAAATGTCAATCTTAATATTTTTTTTCAATGCTTACTCTTTTGCTGTTTAAAACTAAAGAAAGAAATAAAGAAATTAATATACCTCTAGACATTGTAATCAGTAGTATTTTTATGTTGCAAAATTTTTGAATCCCATGTATTTTCAATGGTAAGTTTTTGAAAATTTGATCAGCCACAGCTCAGCTTAGGAAGAACCTATCGGTGTAATTTCAACGGTTATGAACTTTTCTCACCGAACTCTAAAAGCATGTCAAATATCAACTTTCTACCTAGTACCCTTCTCGAGTGGAAAAAAGCTACAGTCATTTGTGCATTATTAATAAGATCGGTTTCACTACCGGCTGTATTGCGACCATGACCATATTTATGAATGTAGCGTCGCGCTCTGTGCTCAAATCGCACATCTCTTAAAGTTGTTCTGTTTCGCTTATAGACTTTGAGATGTGAATTCACGTTGCTCTATATGATAAATTTTTCATAATTTATTTATTTTGCTGAAGCAACAATCCATCGAATGATTTGGCCCCTTCTTAACGAATAGTTACATAACCATATTGTTGTACAGGGTTATCCAATTCGAGGTTGATAAAGTAGAAATCTGTATACCGACGTCTATCAAAGATAAACGTCAAGTACGCTGTCATTTATTTAGTTGACATTCTGCCATTTAAGAATATGGAGCATTTAACAATCGACCAACGCGTTAAAATTATTAAATCTGCTGATGCTGATTTTTCGAACAAAATTTTCTTCAGTGATGAAGCTCATTTTTCGCTTGGTGGATACGTTAATAAGCAAAACTGTAGAATTTGGGGCTCAGAAAATCCACAATTGATTGTAGAGAAGCCATTACACCCGGAAAAAGTCACTGTTTGGTGCGCATTGTGGTCTGGTGGTGTGATTGGGCCGTATTTTTTTGAGAACAACCATGGACGAACCGTTACCGTCAATTCTGAGCGCTATGGCCGCATGTTAACCGATTATTTTTTTACGAAAATCGAAGATTATGATCTTGACGATATGTGGTTCCAGCAGGATGGAGCAACCAGTCACGTAACACGAGCAAATCGAGATCTTTTGCAAGAGAAATTTCCTGGACGTTTGATTTCGCGATTGGCTGATGTCAATTGGCCTCCAAGATCCTGTGATTTAACGCCTTTGGATTTCTTTTTGTGGGGCTACGCGAAAGATCGTGTTTACGCAAACAATCCTCAAACTCTTGACGAATTGAAAACTAATATTCGTAAGGTAATGGCCGAGATACCGCCCGAAATGTGCCGAAAAGTCATTGAAAATTACCTCAAAAGAATCAAGGCCTGTAAGAAGTCCCATGGAGGACATTTGAATGATATCTTGTTTAACTAAAAATGGCAAGGATCAATCTGTAAAATGAAATAAAAATTATAATACATTCCGAATATTTTGTGTGTTTTTTTAAGTTTACTTTATCAAGCTTGAATTGGATAACCCTTTATTAATGTTTGATTAGTTCATTGAATCCTAGCCAAGTTTCCAGGGATGGTCTCGTTTCCTTCTATTTTAACTATTACTGTTATGCTATTCCCATGTCACCCAAATTTGTACTTACGGAAGAAGCGGTTGCTTGACGTAGATGGTGTAGCGGTTCTCGCATTACTTCTGTTCCTCCAGAGATAGGTTACATATTTCTCCTATAGCTCAGAGATTATTGTATGATTTGCCAAACGCATCCCAAAAATCACGTCCAAGTACTGAGACAACACTCTAAATGTAATACAAGCACTAATATATCCTAAGATATTTTCTTTCGATCCATAACGCGGTTTGAACGAAGAAGATCTTTAGCCCCATAACCCAAAACAGATATGCTAGCACTACTATCCAATAATCCCTTCATATGGATTCCATTGAACGTGATAATTTCATAGGATCTATTGCCTACGGGGAAGACGTATAAGCTATACACCGATTCTAAAATTATGGCTCGAAGTTTACAACGGAGTTTAAAATGGCGGATGGATCGTAGTTAGCGCTTACTAGATGGAATTAAGTTAGGTTTTTGAATTCCGGTAACAATATTATTTGATTAGTTTTGGCCGTCTTATTCTTGATCTCCAGTTTCCTCCTCTGTTGCAAACAGTGCAGTTTGCCTACATTACATCAACCAATCCACACCAAAAACAAAAAGTTTGCAAAAGACATCACAATTCTACCAAATTGTCGTAAGAAATTGCAGCTACTAAAGAAGGCCTGAATCGAGAAGTGCAATTTAAAATTAGCCATATAAATTGTGCCGTTTATTGTTTTTTGTACTTTAAGGCTTGTGAGATGCAACAAAATTTGCTCGTCCATCGCGCATCACTAAAGCATCCTTTTTGCAGTTTCTGTCCGTAATGTTTTTGTGGCTTCGAATTAGCACAATGATGGCAAGCAAAAAACCATAATTTCAAAATTGAAATGAATTTAACTTTAATTTAAATTTTAAATAAATTATAGAAAGATACAAAAGCATCTTTTCGACATTAAAGTAAAACATTCATGAAAATACTGAGCCGATCTGTAAGTGATTAGAGCTCGTATGAATTGTATGAATCTATCAGCAAGATGTACTTTCAGGTCACGCTGCAGGTTCTTTATCAAAATTTCGAATATTTTTTATTAGTTAAGGAGATACTCGTACGTAAGTAGCTGAAACTCGAATCCAATTTTTGTTTTCGGTGTGTTTTTTGCCGAAATCGGTTAACCGGAAGTGACAGATTTTTGTTTTTGAAAATATTAGTACATCATTTACGATAAAAACAACTAAAACTAAAAAATTTCAAGTAATTTTGCAACAATACCGGTCCAGATCAGTTTTAAATGTTGATTTTTTACAAAAAAAAAACTTTCATCGAAAAATTCAGTCTCTGTACGACCCAGATGGATTGATTTATCGGGATGACACTTCATAATAAAGCTTTTTCCATAAATTATAAGAAGATCACAATGATTTTTGTCCGTAATTGGCTCACCGAAAGTGGCAGATTAAAAATAAAAAGTTTGTCATTTTTTGCTGGAAATGACAAGTGAAAGTTTGATAAAAAAAAATATTTCACCAAAATTTGGCATCTGTAAAATTCCTGCGAATAAAAATTTGAATAATAAAAATTATTAAATAATTACGAAATTTGGTGGATATTTGTATAAGAAGTGGCAGCATTTTGATTATATGAAATAGTTTTTGTCAAAAGTTCTGTTAGTTTAATTATCCACGTTAGAAATTAAGTGTAGTGTATTCAAGATCTATGGTTATATACATTCATGGTAAAAGAAAGTTGGGTGTTGGCCACAATAAATTCGCCTCTTCACTTTTTTCTCAAAAATCGTCCATTTTCGCTCAAATTTTGGAAAACTTATGGTCCGATTTTAGTTTATAGGTGTTTTTCTCGTAAATGCTACAGTTTTCACAATATGGGCAATAAACTAAAATGCTTCTATGAAAGCTGAAACTTCCGGTGGGCCGATTTGTTACAAAAATCACTGGGATTTCCCAATTGATGAAAAAGGTTAAGTATGAAGTTTTATCGCGATCAGTCAATTCGTCTGTGCTATAGAGACGACACGGACACTTAGTCTGCATGACACCATATATACACAGCCACACACACGAGCACAGAGAGAACTTCTTGAAAACAAATTTTTTCGATTTCGTTGAAGTCAAAACTTTTTGTAATTATTATACTTTACTTTACTATGTAAAAAAGGTAAAATACAGCCTAACGATTGGCGCAATAACTCAGAGCGACACAAGACTAATCTTTACTGATAAAGAGAGAACTTTGGACACCGTTTGCACAGCAATTTTTAAATATTCTCTAGCAATTTACTCTAGCTATAATTGGTAAACCAGTTTCAAGGTATTCTGAAAGAGCGGTTAGACACCGAAACTCCAAGGTGTGCAGTATCGTAGAAGTTAGAGTAATTACAATACTTAGACTGTGTGCCTGAGAGCGATTTTTTCGACTAAATTGCCGACTAAACTAAATTAATGACTGATTCATATCATTCATTCAAAGGTGGCACTTGTATCTTTTAAATATGCTGTGCCTCTGATTGTAAACTAAATTGCAAACTAAACTTAATTTGTTATTTATTAACACCGATTTTTTATTATTTAAAATCAAGGGAATAGAAAAAATAAAACAAATATGGATATGGGAATCGCATTATTCATGAATGTGATTATAAATTACAATTGAAATTTAAGAATACGATTATTTCCTTTTAGACATTTTTACTCGAATATATTCGATAAAAAAATAATAAAAACAAGAAATGAAAATGACAACTAAATAGTCAAGCAACCTCAGCAGGAGTCTAAATGATAGAAACTGGTGGGTAATAGCATAACTACACATTAATTTAGTTTAGTCGGCAATTTAGACGAAAAAATCGCTCTCAGGCACACAGTCTAAATCATATAGGTGCGGTTCTAGTTTCGTAGAGCTCTAATCGTAGAGCTCTAGTACCTTCGGATGATATTGTAATCTATGTAGACAGTCGAGTCAAAACTGAATTCAAAATGCTCCAATACTTTAGTTTTCTTGCGAAGGTCAGATTTAAAAACGATCATAATGATTCTGACTAACCACTATTTTTTGGGGAACATGGAGAATGCCGGGACGGGACCCTAAAAGCTATGTGGATTTATAAACGATATGTAAGCTTGATATACTTCCCACTATTATATAGTTCTAAGTATTTTCTGTAGAGGGCGATAATTGCAAACCTAATTGCATGTTACAGATGCACTATTGCCCCTGTAGCGGTATGTTTACAATAACACTTTAATAAGTAATTAAGATAACGAATCAAAACGGTTTTGATAACAACTAAAATAATTACGATGTTTTACTCACAAACTATATTTTTTGAAATTTTTGCTGAACCGAGTCTAAGTGTGGTGAAGTCGCTGAAGTTAGCCCGAGCCCGAATTGATTGGTGTGTTTCTTAGCTAAAGTGTATTCAACCCGAAAAAATTGTAAATGCTATAAAAGTGTAGATTCATCCCGAACACAAAATGTATACATCTGTTTTACAACAAAAACAATGAAAATTTAAATATTCAAAAATGTTGTGTAGTAATTGAAAGAGAAAAATAGTATGTGCGATTTTTCGCTAATTCCGCCAAATGTTGTACATGTTAATGGTATAAATGATATATTCATAGAAGTTTTATATATTATTATATATTATATTATTTATTATATGTATATGTATATATATAATTCATACATACATATATATATATATAAATATATATATATATATATATATATATATATATAAATATACACATACATAAAACTTCTATTATTAATACATAATTATATATTCATTTATTAATATAGTGTTGATTAAGGGAACCGGTATTTTCTTAGATACATCGGCACATTAAATTAAGTAGCGCTAATACTAGAGACACATAGCACTATTGGCGTATATGGCTAGATAGGTCTTGGTTATACCAACAAATTAATGAACCTTCCATTTTAATATCATGAAGATAAAATATAATGATTTGCATTAACACTCAAGACAAGCACAATATTTTCGATGGCTTGGTACAGCGGCACATTAAATTCTGTGGCGCTAATACTAGAGATACATAGCACTATTGGCGTATATGGCTAGATAGGTCTTGGTTACACCAACAAATTAATGAACCTTCCATTTTAATATCATGAAGATAAAATATAATGATTTGCATTAACACTCAAGAGAAGCACAATATTTTCGATGGCTTGGTACAGCGGCACATTAAATTCTGTGGCGCTAATACTAGAGATACATAGCACTATTGGCGTATATGGCTAGATAGGTCTTGGTTACACCAACAAATTAATGAACCTTCCATTTTAATATCATGAAGATAAAATATAATAATTTGCATTAACACTCAAGAGAAGCACAATATTTTCGATGGCTTGGTACAGCGGCACATTAAATTCTGTGGCGCTAATACTAGAGATACATAGCACTATTGGCGTATATGGCTAGATAGGTCTTGGGTTCACCAACAAATTAATGAACCTTCCATTTTAATATCATGAAGATAAAATATAATAATTTGCATTAACACTCAAGAGAAGCACAATATTTTCGATGGCTTGGTACAGCGGCACATTAAATTCTGTGGCGCTAATACTAGAGATACATAGCACTATTGGCGTATATGGCTAGATAGGTCTTGGTTACACCAACAAATTAATGAACCTTCCATTTTAATATCATGAAGATAAAATATAATGATTTGCATTAACACTCAAGAGAAGCACAATATTTTCGATGGCTTGGTACAGCGGCACATTAAATTCTGTGGCGCTAATACTAGAGATACATAGCACTATTGGCGTATATGGCTAGATAGGTCTTGGTTACACCAACAAATTAGTGAACCTTTCATTTTAATATCATGAAGATAAAATATAATAATTTGCATTAACACTCAAGAGAAGCACAATATTTTCGATGGCTTGGTACAGCGGCACACTAAATTCTGTGGCGCTAATACTAGAGATACATAGCACTATTGGCGTATATGGCTAGATAGGTCTTGGTTACACCAACAAATTAGTGAACCTTTCATTTTAATATCATGAAGATAAAATATAATAATTTGCATTAACACTCAAGAGAAGCACAATATTTTCGATGGCTTGGTACAGCGGCACATTAAATTATGTGGCGCTTATACTAGAGATACATAGCACTATTGGCGTATATGGCTAGATAGGTCTTGGTTACACCAACAAATTAATGAACTTTCCATTTTAATATCATGAAGATAAAATATAATAATTTGCATTAACACTCAAGAGAAGCACAATATTTTCGATGGCTTGGTACAGCGGCACATTAAATTATTATATTTTATATATATATTAAATATATAATATTTTTATATTATATTTTATCTTCATGATATTAAAATGGAAGGTTCACTAATTTGTTGGTGTAACCAAGACCTATCTAGCCATATACGCCAATAGTGCTATGTGTCTCTAGTATTAGCGCTACTTAATTTAATGTGCCGATGTATCTAAGAAAATACCGGTTCCCTTAATCAACACTATATTAATAAATGAATATATAATTATGTATTAATAATAGAAGTTTTATGTATGTGTATATTTATATATATATATATATATATATATATATATATATATATATATATATATATATATATATATATATATATATATATATATATATATATATATATATATATATATATATATGTATGAATTATATATATACATATACATATAATAAATAATATAATATATAATAATATATAAAACTTCTATGAATTAATCATTTATACCATTAACATGTACAACATTTGGCGGAATTAGCGAAAAATCGCACATACTATTTTTCTCTTTCAATTACTACACAACATTTTTGAATATTTAAATTTTCATTGTTTTTGTTGTAAAACAGATGTATACATTTTGTGTTCGGGATGAATCTACACTTTTATAGCATTTACAATTTTTTCGGGTTGAATACACTTTAGCTAAGAAACACACCAATCAATTCGGGCTCGGGCTAACTTCAGCGACTTGTGTGGTGAATCTACAAAGTGATAATAAATATTTTGGTAGAATATGTTTTATCTGATTTTCAACAAAGCATTTACCTGCCACAACGCAAGTGAAGAAATTTTCTCCAATTAAGGTAAGCTTTATTAGTTATTAGAAATATTTTCATTCTAGCTAAGTTATTCATTGCGTATCTAATTAGTCGAGATCAAAAAATTATGTTTCTCTCTCTCTCTCTCTCTCTCTCTCTCTCTCTCTCTCTCTCTCTCTCTCTCTCTCTCTCTCTCTCTCTCTCTCTCTCTCTTTCTGGCACTATATCCCATAAAGAGATTAGGCCGCCTCAAATGAGGTTTTATAATCATATTTTCATTTCGGATAATGAGTGATTAATTCATTGATCCTGAAGAAAAGGAAAGAAAGAATTATGTTTGCAAGGATAAAATTATCTATTAATTTTCTATGAAATGTAAATATATACCACACAGGTGATTGGTACAACAGATACATAAATGATTTATTATCAGTGTATCTCACTCATTTTTAGACTGTAACATACAATAAAATGTTACGTGTATATTTAAAAAATTACTGGGCCGGAAACCAAAAATAAATCAAATATTTTTCGCGTTACCTGCTAATTAGTAATTAAAATCCAATAATTATTTCATTAAATCGTATACCGATCTCCTCATACATAACATACTCGTGTTCGTACGTACGTTTTATGATTAATTTAATATAATTTATTGTTTATTATAACATCGAAATTAGTATAATTGCCGTTATAACATAATAACAAACAGCAAAATAATGAATCACCATTAAGCAGTACTACATACTTGTACATGTACGAGATATTGTTAATTATATCGAAAAAGCACAGAAAGCTGAAAAATATCGTTAATTTTATTTCCAGAAAATTTACTCAACTGTTGCAAGCGGAATCACCATATAAACAGTGAAATTGGAATGAAGGGATATGAGGTACGAGTATAAAAAATATAACAAGCAGATAATTTTGTGTAAGCAAATTGCTTTCACTCTAATTACGTTTGCAGATTTGTGTTTCCGAATATTTTCGACACACTTTATGTGAAATCTTGACCTACACAATGTAACATTTAATTTTGAATTTTTATTTCTTTATTTCAACATACAGCTTAGATTTCGAGAATCCGAGTAGGTATGGTAACATAGAAGAGAATTCCATTATAGATTTTATATTAATACTCGATGCGCGATAACTTAACCCCTTGTATATGTCGGTAACAACCATCTCACCTAAAAAAATTGTGTTATTCGTCTGGGTGTTCAACAATCACGTAAATTACATTGCGTAATCTACTTCACCCACTCTTGATTTTGTCGCAACATACGAGTAAACGACAGACACTAATCAAAAAGAATTTTTTGTTCATACTCGAATGAGGTTACGTCGTCGTAAGTATAACCCAAACCATGTATCCCTCGTTTTGAAAAATGGGTAAAACAACCATTAGATAATGCTTCTAACGGTTGTTTTGGGTTGGACGCTTGTAAACTATTTTGCACAGTTTTATCTAAAGCCTTCCAAATCAAATTCGAAGATTATTCAAAAATTACTAATGATGTTAATATAATGTGAAACATGCCTAACCGTGTAAGGGAGATTGGTGGCAAGCACATAGCTACTCAATGTCTCCGAATAGTCATACAAATTTATTGTATTTTACGTTTCTATTTATGCAAATAAAAAACTAACACTCGAGATTACTTTTGATTTAATTCTTTTATTTCACCTTACATTTTATTTATCCAAGAGCAATACAGGAAGTGACTCACGTCATCATTATTGTAATTTTTTATAGAGGGAGGAGTGTTACCACAGTAACTAATATTTCCCCGATTACCCGATGTAATCTACTATAATCATAACAGTCGTCCCTATTTACAGAATACTTAACATTACAAAATTAGTATACGTTATTAATTTTTAAATTTAATTTATTAATAGGTTTCCGAATTCTGGTACACCTTCGCACTTCATAATTGCTTCCATTATTTTGTTTTAGTATTTTAGATTCATTTAACTGATTTCTTGCAAACTCAAATACTGATTCAATTGGTGGTTGATTTGTGGTTTCAATTTCATTGAAATCTGGTAAAGTATTTCATTTTTGAATTCTGACCCATTATCAATACTCCGTTTTAAATTTTGCGAACATTTTGATGAGTTTTGAATAACTTGGTCATTCAGTGCTAATTGATCTTTTTCATCCATCACTTTATTTCCTATTCCACTTGCTTGATCCGAATGTCTTTTCCAATTTTTACCATTGTCTAGTTTTATTTGATAATGTAATTTCCCTTTTTGTCTCTCTACATTACCGAATTTTCATTTCGTTTTACCCATGTAATTTCTAGCCAATGTTAGTTGCATTTTTAAAATTTTCATTCGATTCCATTAATGAAAATATCGAACGCATAGGATTGTTCAAAATTACATCAGCCCGAGAAATATGCGTTACTAGATGTGGTGTAATACGGTATTGTGTTAATATTTGAAGTAAATTAAATTGAAAATCTTTTTTATTTTGATTTAATGATCTTATCTTGTTTTTTTAATGTTTGCACATATCTTTCAACTTGACCGTTTGTTGCGGGTTGATGTGGTGCTTGTAACATTTGGAATGTTCCAGGTGGGTTGAATTATAGGTTGCGATGTCGCGGGTTAATCTATACACGCATGAAGGATTGTATCGAATGAGTCGAGACCAACTGACAGAAAAGAAACTGATTTAATTGCTATTCGATTTTAATTTGATTATGCACCAAAATGTCGTATAACCGAGGTCATAATTGGTTAATGGTATAATCAATTGTTTGAATGAAATGTTGTAGGTGGTGATGATGTAGTTCATTCTTCATTTTGATTTTGTTTGCTATTTCCCCACCTGTGGATGCATCGCATAAATATTATCTAATACAAGTTGTCATTCGGTGTTTCAACGTTAACTAATTTACTTATACAGTGCGGTAAAGTGTTATCAATATTTTATTCATCAAAGGTGATGTTAGATATATATTCAATAAAAAGTTCATGGACCGCGGATCCTAATAGTTTATAATGATTTAATTAAAACTCGTATTTACGATTAGGCTAATGTATATTTGCTGTAAATAATTTTGTTTCTTTATTCCAATAATTAATTAATGACTAATTTGAAATTCACTTTTTTATATTTAATTTTCTGGATTGTTTCATGCCCTCCATTTTGGTAATATTGGCTGTACCTATACTTCTGCTTGAATGGATACCATTATAATGGGATAAATTTATCAATAGCATGAGCTAGCACATTTTTCTGTTTGTAAAAAGGGGCATATCAAATTTTGAAGCATGATTTTGCCAATGGGGAGGGATTCGTGCAGGTGGCCAACAACACCGTGACCACGCACTAAAGAAGCTGTGAAGTTGTGATAATTACGTCATGTTTTTTTTCTACATTTTTTTTTATCGATTCAGAGTACATGGTACGGAATACGGATTGTAGGTAGTGTTCAAATTTGCCTTTTTGTTTGGTGTTAATTTCATTCCCCATTTGTTTCACAAAAGACTAAGATTCGTCAGTATGGACATCAACGCAGCACAACAAGATCTTTATGGTTAGTGACAAGGACTACGCCCAACCGACTTTACCTATCTGGTAAATGTACTGCAGGTCACAATTGTGAGAGCCATAGAAATATTCTGCTAACGGAAGGACAATTCAACCCTTTGTCCAAGCTTCCGTTACATGCTGTTCTCTTGTGAATGATTTCATTTACATCCATGAAATGCTCAAATTTTGGATTTACAAATTCAGAATCATGACTTCGGTAAACCAAAAGTAGCGAACAAATTTCGAAGTATTTCAATGGTGGTTTCCGTATTTATTTGTTTTAATATATAACAATATATAACAATTTCAGGCCATTTTTAATACGGATCGTTGTCTTGATAGAAGTGAAACGAATGTTTTATGCCTAATTTTTCAGCGCTTTGTTTTAAGTTTGCTTTTAAAATATTCAATGTTATTTTCTGTGGCACAAAAATCTTGATCTATTTTTGATTCAAAGTGGCTTCTTTGTTTACATTTTTTGCCTTTTTAGTTTTTGATGTTTTATCAAAAATAAAATCCAAAAAATTTGTTGGATTATTTTAACGTTTACTCACACATATTGTGATATTGTGTGGGTCAACGGCAAAAAAAAAATCCAACAAATTTTTTGGATTTTATTTTTGATCCAGAATCAAAAAATAAAAAGACAAAAAATCTAAACAAAGAAGCCATTTTGGATCAAAAATGGATCAAGATTTTTGTACCACAGAAAATAAGTATTGACGTTTATTCAATTGCAATTGCATTCAAATGTGCGAAAGGAAACAGAAAAACAAAACAAAACTTTTAAAAATTACCACTATTTGAGAAATTTTTGTTAAACAATAAACTTATAAAAATATTCATTTTTGTTCTTAATGTTAATTGATTTCTTAGAAATTTTTTACTAAACAGAATATTTTCAACGGTGGGCCAATTTCACTGTATGTATATATGTTAAAACCCCGAAATCGGTGAATGTCCGAATAAAAATTGGAAAAACTTTTTTATTGCTTGGAAAAAAAATTGGAAAAATGGAATTTGGAATAGTAGGAACTAACAGCTTTACTAATTCTCATGGGCTCGTGGGGCTAATTTGGCCATTCATGAAGCTTAGTTCTCTAAGGGGAATAAATAAAACTACGAGGATATTGGGGGGTTGATCGACAAACATTTCGTAACGATTGGACTTCTGGAGAACCGGTTTTTAATCGTGTAAACGAATTTAAAAAAATTAAAATTTCGGACATTTACCGATTTCGGAATTTAACAATAATATATACATTCGTGGTAAAAGAGAATCGGGTGTTGACTACAACATTTTCACCCCTTAATTTTTTCTAAAAAATTTATATGGAATTTTACTATCTTGCTTGTGGCGAATTTTGCTATCTTGCTTGTGGCGCACGAAAATATAATAGATAAATTACTTGTAATCGTGGAATGCATTTCTGTTTTCTGAGATAATTCTTTTTAATCAAACCCGTGAAATGTTCAAAACTTGTGGCTAGTTTTCTTTTGAGAAAGCTCAAATTTTGAACAGACTTCAACTGACCTCACTAGATGCACAGCATTAGCTTCTTGCTATGAATATTCGGTTTGACGCCTGAAGTAGATGTATGACCAGGCTTACTCCACGATTTTCAGAGCTTTGGCTTATCGTAGTGGATCCACTTTTGGTCTCCCGTCACGATTCGATGGAAAAAAACTCTACCAATTTTGTCATTGGAGCAGTAGTTTGCGCGTGAAAACACGGCGAAGGGCGTCTCTTGGCTTGAGCTCATATGGGGAACCCAATTTTTTTTAGCACCATATACCCATGGTCTTGAGACGATTGTGAATCAATCACTTGTTGAATCTTGATCCAATAATGAATCCTACTGAGCGTCTTCAAACTGTAATAGTATCTTCTAGCGTTCTTTGTCACTGGTGTCACTGGTTAATACTATAGTTAAGCCATCTTTTGTAAATCCCTCAAAACTTATTTGTACCCTCAATATATCGCTTTAAGTTGAGTACAACCACTTGACAGAAGCGTCAGGTTAATATGAAGGAACAACCGTAATCAGAAATCACTTAAGGAAATGGAACAATTACGCCAATTACAATTCTGGCAGCTAATGAAAGGGGGTAAATAAAACCATGCATATTTAAACCTGTAACTTGTTAATTTTTTGTTTATTAAAGGTTTTCATTAAACGAAATATTTTAAATTTATGTATGCTCAACAAATTTCGCATATCTACTGGTTGCGGTCTCCCCAACCATAATAATTTATCTAAATTTTTAAATATTACATAAATGTGGTATCCAAAAAGAAATTTGAAGGGCATGTTTGCATGACAATAATCATAATAGTGTTAATAAAACATCTCATATGGAAAAAAGAGTAGAGCTGTATATAGTATTGGGTTTGTGAATTAATTTTCAGACTTCTTTAAAAAAAAGAAATGTTTAATAAAAGATAAATACAGTATAATTTATCAAATATATTCGCCATCGTTAGCTATGACTTCCTGTCATCTCCTCTGAAGTTTGTGGATTCCTCGTTTGAAGAAGCCTTCAACTTTCCCAGCTATCCAACCATCGATCCAATTTCGCACTTCTCTGGCGTTTCGAAAGCGTACGTCAGTACGATCACCTGTAACCGTTTCATTTAGATTTAACAGCTCATAATATACCACACCTTTTTGGTCCCACCAAATACCCAGCATAATCGTATCGCAATGAATATCTTGTTTTGGCTGCGATGGTCCTGTTTGGCCTAGATCGACGTAAGCTGCTTTACGTTTGGAGTTGTCGTAATAGACCCAATTTTCATCGCCAGTAACAATTCGATGCAAAAAACTATGTTGTAAGCATGTACTCAGCAAGATTTTTTTTGCATGTTTCATTTCGTGCTCTCAATTGATTTTCGGACAGTTGATGTGGGACCCATCTTCCTAGCTTTCGAATCTTTCCCATTGCGTGCAAACGATGAGAAATGGTTGATCGGTCAATGTTTAACTGCATTGCAAGTTAGTTTTGCGTTTGTCATGCATTTTCATCCAATAATGTTTGTAATTCGGCATCTTCAAACTTATTTGGCTGACCTAGCCGTTCTTTGTCTGTCAAGTCAAAACCACCACTTTGGAATCGATGAAACCAACTGAAACAGCTTGCTCTCGATGGAACTTGATTACCATAAGTATCAGAAAGCAATCGGTGAGCTTCAGCAGCAGTGTTTTTGGAATCAAAAAAGAAAAGAAGAATCCCTCGGAAAAACAACTTATTACGATCCATTTTAAATCGATTACAAAAAAATGACGTAATATGAAAAATAACACTTTCTGCTCTGAATTAGATTGACAATTGTAACAGCTACAAAATGCAATTGGAATTGCTTGTCAAATTATACGCAATCTCACGTAGCGACATCTAAATGTCGAGTCTAAGAACTAATTCACACATCTTATGTATGTTGTACATGATATTATCATGTCACTGAACTCCATTGTGTGAGATCAAATTTTAAATATTCTATTAATTTTGTGTTTTCAGCAAAATAGTAAAAA
This sequence comes from Nephrotoma appendiculata, assembly GCA_947310385.1. NCBI lineage: Eukaryota > Metazoa > Arthropoda > Insecta > Diptera > Tipulidae > Nephrotoma > Nephrotoma appendiculata. The sequence goes on along the minus strand of OX371223.1, from coordinate 246,508,748 downwards.
GTCTTTAATATAAATTTAAATATGCGATATCATCACAAATATTTATCTGTCTTGAAACCTCAACCCCAATCTTATTCTTCGGCAACGCAGCTACTCTGAGGAAAAATATAGACTTTTTATTTTATCTTCTTACCGATAATATTTAGATATGTTCACTTTTGTTGTTCATTTACAAGAACAGTCAGGTTATTAACTATTTTGTTTTTACCAAATGTCAAACCTGATTATTTAGCCGGTTTTACTGTATTATTCAAACAAAACTCAAACAGATTTTGCCTTTCCACGCAAAACTGCGTCACTAAAAGTGCGACACTAGCCTATGTATGTGTAAAATTATTGTTATTTAAATTGATGTTTGAGCGAAACGGATAGGAAAAGAACAAAATTACAAAATCTAGTAGGTATTGAAACAAAATGAATTCTCAACTTTTACTCATGCGCCCAATATGCAATGACGACGGAATTCCGTTTACATTCGAGTGCAAAAACCACACACTTTCTATGGAAAGAACTATGAAAAATACACAGAAATCCATACTACTCGCAAAGAAAACTGTCACAAAAGATCCAGTGTGGGTGTGAATACCGTTTAAAAAGAAAAAAAATAAAATTATAATGAAGATGTCCGAAATTCGAGTTTATTCCATATATTTTTCCATAATCATGGCCGCAGAAAATCAAAAAATGTTAGTAAAAATTCTAGTCCATGAATTTTCCCCAAATTGTCAATATAGTCTCAGTATGACCTATAAGCTATTAGAAAAACAACCGAAAGTATTTATTACTGGTGGAAGAAATGGTGGAAAGACGGAATATTGTTAAATTTCAAGATTGTATATACCGAGTTCCTTTGCTTCAGAGATCAATTAATTTGCCATTTTAAGGATCACTTTTAATATTTTATTCCGCTGAGATATTTTATTTAGTGAAAAAAGTGGTACATAATGAATGAAAAATTTCCGCTGGTAATTACATATCAAAATTAATTCTCTTTAGTGATAGTGCTGCTACTTGCGGCGAGTAGCGTAATCTGGGTTCTGCTGGCCTTAGAATAAATGATCTGTAATCTGATCAGAAATGGTTGGAACCCAAAATTGTTTAATGGGGCATTTGATTAGCCAATAGTGTGCCTAAAATTATTTGTTTATCAATATATCTTGATTTATGTTCTAATTTCGGTTTTGATCCGATTTTCGATTTGGGTTCTGGCAGCTTTGAAATGATAAAGCCTTTTCCATTTTCTAGATCGAGCAGAATAAAAAAATTTAAATAGGGCATTTAATTAGCCTAAAGTTAACCTTTAATTCTCCAATTGTTTTTAAATCAGTTTTTGATATGAGTTCTGCTAACTTTTTCTAAAGCTAGCAGAACCCGCGTTATAGTAGAAAGTATCCATACTATTTTGTAATGTTCTGCTGTATGAGTTCTGCTAGCTTAAGGGACGTGTTTTTTGACAAAAATCGTCATTTCCGCCTAAATTTTAAAAAGATGTGGGCCGATATTGTTCCAAAAAATAATTTGAAATGTTTTTGCTAATAGTCATAAACCTCGTAATTGACATATGTTTCAAAATATTTGCAAAAAACGAGAAAACCCTTATAGAATCTTTCACTTAAATGAATAATATGTTAATTCTGCAAATTGCTCAAAATTATTATACTTTATTTTTCTACACAAAAGAAAGTACAAAGTGTTTTATTAACTTTAAAGTTTAAACAAATTAAACTTTGCTCGAGAATCGCCTTTGCTGTTGTTTTGTTCGATTCTGCTGTTGGCAGTTCGAGTCTACTGTACTGTTGTACGAGAGTTGTTGTGATAGAAATTTGATAATGTAGCTGGGCCTAATGAAGAAAAACTAGAAAAACGTCGGCTCACCACGTTTTTCTAATTTTTCTTAGTGGTACATTACAATACCATTATAACCGGTGTGAAGATTCTAACGTTAATTAAAAATGTAGCGTACGCAACAAATATTCTGCAGCGTATGCAACTTATCTATGCAGTGTATGCAACTTATTTAACATGTAAATAATTTATAAGAAAAACCACAAAAACTAACATTAAATTAATAATTTCGAATTAAAAACAAACGAAAAATATATGTACAAATGTAGGGTTATCCAATTCGAGGTTGATAAAGTAGAAATCTGTATACCGACATCTGTCAAAGATAAACGTCAAGTACGCTGTCATTTATTTAGTTGACATTCTGCCATTTAAGAATATGGAGCATTTAACAATCGACCAACGCGTTAAAATTATTAAATCTTATTATAAAAATAGTGATTCTGTCGTATCCACATTTCGCGCTTTACGAGCAGATTATGGTCGTCATAATCGTCCTACAAAGCAAACCATATTGAATACAGTGAATAAATTTGAACAAACTGGATCTGTTACTGATATTGTAAGGTCTGTGCATCATCAAAACATTCGCAATGCTGAAAATATCGCTTCTGTAGCTGAAAGTGTGGAAGAAGATCCAAATTTGTGAATTCCTCGTCGAGCTAAACATTTAGGCCTATCTTATGGCTCATTATGGCGCATTTTGCATCTGGATTTGCATCTTCATCCGTATAAAGTCCATTTGACACAAGAGCTAAAGCCTGCTGACCATGGACAACGAAGAACATACGCAAATTGGGTGTTGGAAAAACAGGCCGTCGATGCTGATTTTTCGAACAAAATTTTCTTCAGTGATGAAGCTCATTTTTCGCTTGGTGGATACGTTAATAAGCAAAACTGTAGAATTTTGGGCTCAGAAAATCCACAATTGATTGTAGAGAAGCCATTACACCCGGAAAAAGTCACTGTTTGGTGCGCATTGTGGTCTGGTGGTGTGATTGGGCCGTATTTTTTTGAGAACAACCATGGACGAACCGTTACCGTCAATTCTGAGCGCTATGGCCGCATGTTAACCGATTATTTTTTTACGAAAATGGAAGATTATGATCTTGACGATATGTGGTTCCAGCAGGATCGAGCAACCAGTCACGTAACACGAGCAAATCGAGATCTTTTGCAAGAGAAATTTCCTGGACGTTTGATTTCGCGATTGGCTGATGTCAATTGGCCTCCAAGATCCTGTGATTTAACGCCTTTGGATTTCTTTTTGTGGGGCTACGCGAAAGATCGTGTTTACGCAAACAATCCTCAAACTCTTGACGAATTGAAAACTAATATTCGTAAGGTAATGGCCAAGATACCGCCCGAAATGTGCCGAAAAGTCATTGAAAATTACCTCAAAAGAATCAAGGCCTGTAAGAAGTCCAGTGGAGGACATTTGAATGATATCTTGTTTAACTAAAAATGGCAAGGATCAATCTGTAAAATGAAATAATAATTACAATACATTCCGAATATTTTGTGTGTTTTTTTTTAAGTTTACTTTATCAACCTCGAATTGGATAACCCTGTATGTATTAAAGTTTTCAAAGTTTTATCATACACTAATATTTGCCAATTGAGGTTAAACACATAATTAGCACTCCACCCTAGAGTTTTTGCAATATAGCCATTATTATTATCGAATAGTAGATATACGAGCCTATTTAAATTTGTATAGCCCGTACATATAAAAAGGGTTGTGCTCTTCTGACAAAATTTTATATTTTGATAAAAAAATTATATGAAAGCTGTACCTACACTCCCAATTAACACTCCATCCTAGAGCTTTTGCAATATAATCACTACTATTATCAAATAGTAGACATTCGAGCCTAATTAAATTTGTACATACAAAAAGGATTGGGCTTCTCTGAAAAAATTTCATATTTTGGTAAAAAAATTATATGGAAGCTGTACCTACACTCCCAATTAACGCTCCATCCTAGCGTTTTCGCAATATAGCCACTATACAAGCCACTATACAGTGCCACTATACACTATAGCCACTATTCAAACTTAAATAGACTCGTATGTCTAAGAATAGGCTCGTATGTCTACTATTCGATAATAATAATGGCTATATTGTGAAAACTCTAGGATGGAGTGTTAATTGGGAGTGTAGGTACAGCTTCCAAATAATTTTTTTATCAAAATATAAAATTTTGTCAGAAGAGCCCAACCCTTTTTATATGTACGGGCTATACAAATTTGAATAGGCTCGAATGTCTACTATGTATTTGAAAATACTAGTGGCTATATTGCGAAAACTCTAGGATGGAGTGTTAATTATGTGTTTAACCTCAATTGGTAAATATTAGTGTATGATAAAACTTTGAAAACTTTAATACATATTTGTACATATATTTTTCGTTTGTTTTTAATTCGAAATTATTAATTTAATGTTAGTTTTTGTGGTTTTTCTTATAAATTATTTACATATTAAATAAGTTGCATACACTGCATAGATAAGTTCCATACGCTGCAAAATATTTGTTGCGTACGCTACACTTTTAATTAACGTTAGAAACTTCACACCGGTACCATTATATTCGTATTGTACCGTTAGTTGTACCGTAGTGTAGTTAGCACAACGTTCTGCATGCAAAAGTGGATTGTCCATAATTTTGCATTCAAAAGATTTGCTCTGCAAATTATTCAAACTTTAGGCCACAATTCTAGACACAGAAGGAGAGGAACCGCAAATTTCTGAATTCAGTTATGAATACCAGTCAGGAATATCCAGTGCGCTACGCAAAGGTTAAGCAGCACCACGTGAAGAATCAATAACAGGCATCAAGGAACCACTTAATTACACCATGTAGCAACCGATAAATATAGTCCAATATGCTAAAGTCAATATTTCTACGTTTTCTGGCAATACAACGGCGTTCCAAAGTTACGTTGATCTATTCAACACTATGGTGGTCATAATATGGCACAGTCACAAAGATTTCAATTGTTGATGCGATGTTTGTCTGGTAAAGCTGCTGCTCCGATACGTCATCTTCCAATTACTGAGGCAAATCTTGCAGAATTCGTGGCTTTTTAAAAATCGATTTAAATCATCGTTTTTCACACCATACGACAAATGAAGTGCTTTGAAGACTAAACACAGTTGAAAAAATAAGTCCTATGTAATGCAAATTGCATTAATAATACACAAGTTGCATTATATCAGATATCAATGCTAATTGTATTAATTTTTAATGTATAGTTTACATTAAACTTTAACGGAATATTTTGTTAAAATTGATACAAGTTATAATAAAATTTTTAGCACATTGCATAAAAGAATAATCAAAACATCCATTTGAAAGCATCATTTTTTGTCGTAAGTGGCATTAAAATTGTATTGTCTAGTACTTTAAACAGTAAAACATAAGCACACTACATTAGAAATTCTCAAATAATTGTATTAACACTTACTATATATTAATTTGTATTAAAATTAAAAGTATAACGCAAATTTTACAGATTCCCGTTTTTTCCTTCCAACTCGATTGACGTTAATCAATCTACGTCCTTCTCCTTACTTACACAGCAAATATATGAAAAACATTTTAAGCTTATATTAAAAGTACACACAATGACTTAGCGAATTATTATAAATTCGCTAAAAAAATATTTAGCCCCAGATTATATAGACATTTTCTTTCGACACACTACTGCAGTAATTTTAGACGCAACCGTATCATAACTATTTTTAATGCATGCTTTGCATCAGAATCACAAAGTACAAAAAAGAGTTGAGGAAGGCACAAAGGGGGTCTTGGAGACTCTTCTGTTGTAGAATGGAAGAGGTCTCTGAGACTTCTCGCCTTAGGAAAATTCTAGCTACTAACCCAACCAGTCCTAGTTATTTAATTAGACCAGACGGGTCATGGACAACTTCAAGTGCGGAATCATTGGAGCTAATCATTGAGACCCATTTTCCGGGAAGCTTTGAAGACTCGACAGAGCCTGGAGCTAATCGAGTAACACCTTCAATAGAGAGGGCATCGCGGATAAGGAGCGAATCCATTGGGCGCTGAACGGGTTTAGACCTTATAAGTCGGCGGGCCCGGATTGGATTATACCAGCAGAGATCCAGAGGAACTCAGCAGTCATCCTCCCCTGGCTGGAAGGTATCTTCATGGGATGCCTGAAACTGGTATATATTCCTAAAAAATGGACGGAGGTCAGAGTGGTCTTTATCCCAAAATCGGGAAAAAGCTCGAATGCCTATCCAAAGGATCTGAGGCCTATAACTCTATCATCCTTTCTGTTGATAACCTTGGAAAGGTTGGTAGATATAGGTATTCGATCAAAAATTGAGCCCAGGAGTTGGGCAATGTCGCAGCATGCGTACTGTAAGGGAAAATCGGTGGACACAGCTCTGCACGATCTAGTACGCATGATTGAGAGGTCAATTTACTCGCAAGAGTTCTGTATGGTAGCATTTCTCGACATTGAGGGTGCCTTTAATAATGTTAAAACGGAGGCGATCATGGAAGGATTGCTATTTTTGAACGTGGACTATCCCATATGTACTCGGCGAATCTAGATTATATTAAACCAACGTTGTGCTTCGATAAAGTTTTCCGGACCATCTGTCCTTCGAGAGAATCCTGGAGAACAGATCAATACTGGAAAACGAGGCACTGCAATTTTTCACGGACGGTTCTAAGCTAGACGGCAAAGTAGGAGCCGGAGTCTTCTGTGAGAAGCTTAATGTTAATATTTCCGTTCGTCTCCCTGACTACTGCAGCGTGTACCAGGCTGAAGTGGTGGCGATAGGCGAAGTCGGGACAATGGTTGAAGCATAACGTGGTATCCGTTAGGGATATCGCGATTTATGTGGACAGTCAGGCGGCGGTCAGATCGCTAGAGGCGGTTTGTCTGAAGTCACAGGTGGCGCTGGATTGTCGATCATCTCTTAAGGAGATGAGCGAGTATTTCAGTATCCAGATAATCTGGGTCCCTGGTCACTCGGTCATCACGGGAAACTGCAGGGCGGACGAGCTAGCTAGGTACGGTACGACTCTCCAGATGCAACCGGAAAGGGCAGGTCTGGGGAGGCCTATAGCAGCGCTTAGATCGGCGCTCAGTAAAAATGCAATCGCCTTTTCAAATGATAGGTGGACCAACACCCTCACGTGCAGGGTAGCAAAACTGGTTTGGCCAAAACTGGACTTGCGGCGCTCCAAAGCGCTAGAATCCCTGGGAAAACGAGAGTTAGGATTGGTCTTAGGGATACTGACAGGACACTGCCTTTTTGGGGAACATGCAAGAAGACTGGGTCTACAGACGAATGACTTTTGTAGAAGTTGTTTAGACGAAGAGGAGGAAGAGACGCTAGATCACTTCCTATGCTCGTGTCCGGCACTATCATACAGAAGGCATAAGTATTTAGGTGTGTACGGTATGGACAGCCTTTCGGAACTCGCGGGCTGTGGAATACCAGATATTTTACGCTACATAAGTAGCTCTGAATGGTTTCAGCAGGAGTAAAGGGGATATAGGATCCTGTGGTATCACAATGAGCCAATACTGGCCTAAGTGTGCGATAGCAGCCACTCTAACCTAACCTAACCTAACCTTTGCATCAGAATATGATACACGTAGGTATCGTACAAGCCTCGATGCAAGGGTTGCATCATAAATCGCAGCAAAATTTTTAAGTGTGAATGCATTTGGCACCAACGCGGTTGCTCGAGACTGAAGGATCAACTACCTGTTAGCCGAAAATATTTATTTTATATATTGTTACGAATTCTACTCTACACAAGGATATCACGATCGGTTATCCAGTGCTAAAGTACATACCATCGAGTTCTAACCCAGTAACAGATTAATATTTTAATGAGAGATTATTATTCTGAACATCAACGATGTTATCGGATCAAGTATTCCTCCAATACTAATACTTATTGGGAATTAGATTTTAGAATAGCATTCCAAGTGAAGGGGGAATGTGGAGGCAATGAAAGCAATCGTAAACGGCGTTGATAATCATCATGGAAAGTACTAGAATAAAGAACGGCGTTAATCATCGAGATAGGGGAATTGATGAAGTACGAACGATTGATGACGAACATAATTTACAATTGCAAAGCGCATACATCGCCAGATGCAATCAAAAGAATAATCTCAAGCAGAAAGAGACGAGTAAACAGGGTGTCCCAGAATCGGACGATCAAACGAAGCAGGATGACATTGAAGCTCATTTCTAATAAAAACAGCCAAGTAAAGTTTTCCCGAATTGTTGATGGTACAAAAGTTATTCCATTTTTAGTGTTTTTAGTGAAATCGAATGCGCGCACTCACCAAAATATAAATTTTACCCAAGTTATTTTGTTTAACTTTCTTTTCTAATGCGATCCCAAAAAGTGTACCTGTCCAATAAAATCATTTTTATAAGCTGTATTGTCTTCTGTCAAATAAAAATAATAATTTTGTAAAGTCTTTTTGTTTCCCAAAAATGTTTGTTGATGTTCAAGTGACGCCAGCGGGAAAACAATGTACTACAGAAAGTTGAGCTACTATCAGAAAAATATGCAATACTAACGCAGATTTTAAAATTGTATATATATATATATATATATATATATATATATATATATATATATATATATATATATATATATATATATATATATATCTATATATCTATTTATGAGTTTGTAATTTGATATTTCCTGATGCTTGAAATGCTGAAACTGACACTAAAAACTGTCGATTAAATGTATTACTTCACTGTTATTTTCATCAATCATATTATCTGGAGCATTTTCTAGCCACAGTAATATATGTGCATGTGGACTTCCGCGATGCTGGAATTCAATACGCGTAAAGTATTCAGCAACTCTGTAGCGACCGAAAGGACTACATTTGTTGGATTGTAATATTGTGAGCAATACATTAACCAATTTATTGAAGATGATGTCGCAAGTCACAGCATCTTCATTGACAAGTGTGCTTTTTTCAATGAAACTTAGTTCCGACGCAACACGCTCTGAAATGTCCGCTCCATTGTTCGCCAATTTATACAACAACTGTATCAGATCCGTCCATCCTATTTCATTTGCGCTAAGTGTCATGAAAGCGGTTGGTCTGCCTTTCTGTCGAATAATCGCGAAAAGATCTTTTTTTCTTTGTGCCCAATACCAAGTTGAATTTGGTATTGAACGTAGGAAAGCAAGATTCGATTCAATACAACTGTTGATGTACTCTTCTGATTGGATTTGTTCTCTTGTTATGTTGGTATTAGGACCAATATGCTTAAATGCCACAGTCAAACAGTCTCGAATCCGCAGTCTCATAATCTTCACAGCGATATACAACAAATGGTACGGAGTAATTGCTCGACGGTCAGTACGACGCAATTCACTGGAAGCTATCATGAATGGTGTAGCTCTAATGTTTTCTTTAAATACTCTAAATTGTCCCAAATAAATAGTTGGAAATGACAATTCTTCCGCGTGTTCATCAAATAATAAACTACGAGGAATATTGTATTCTGCAGGTGCGATTCTTAAATATTTTTCGTCGTTCCACAGAAGAGTATGTTGCTGAGCTGTAAGACTCTCCTCGATGAGAATATCTTCACTGACTTCATCTATGTTACCTATTTGTTGAGTTTCTTCATCATTATCACTGAGGAATCCACGATTAATTGTGATATTGTAGTAAGTATAAAGGGGCGTGTTTACCAAATATTGTAACCATGTCTTAATATTTTTCTTATTAATTAATCCTTGTAAATAGCTCGACTTGTGAATTCGCTTCCTTTTGATATGAACGTAGACGCAATGATCATCGCTGATATCTCTTGGAAGTTGATTCACCATTGTATTTACAGATATTGGCACATTGATAATCTGACCGTATATACCAAATTGCCCATGAACATGCCGTAGTCTTCGTATCTGCATAAATGGGAGACGAGGAGAAATTAATATTTCCGAAACTAAGTCAAGTTTCGGCAATTGTGCAGGAATTTTTGGATATTTAAATCCATTGTACGTTGACAATATTGGAATATTTTGCTTGTCAAGAGCAACTTTACAAGTCGAACAAATCATTGCATCGTTAATGTTGTTGATATTCTGGAAAGTATAAAATTTATATTTGTTAATTTCTTCATAGTGATAAAGTATGTGTGTATTTCGATATTATTTCAAAATAATATTATTATTTCTTACCACTATTTTCTTCAACAGATCTTCATAATTGTCAGATGCCTTTTTCAAGTCATTTTTAAACCACAATCTATTGCAGACTGTACATGAATAACCAAATGGATTTTTCCGGAATTTTCGATCGAAATTTTCATGAGCCTCTTTATGTTTTGTAATGTAGTCGTACTTCAAAGTCAAAGTTGAATCATAGAGGTCTGATTGTTCTTCATTATTTTCCGACGGATTATTACTATGAACAGAGAAAGATATATATTTAAACATAAAATATGAGCCTAAAATTTCTCTATCAACAACAAAACATATATAATTGCAATAATAATTACGATTCGATGTTGATATTATCATTTCTTCTCCCACGATATGCTCGCGTACGTTTTGATATTTCAATTTGTTGCTGTGATTGTGAATTCCCTCTTCTAGTTAGCTCTGCGAATATGCCGTTTATTGTTGATGGAGCATCCCTTTGATTTACTTCTGATGATGATGTGCTGACTATAGCATCTAAATCTTGATCACTATTTTCTTTGCTCTAAGTAAGAAAATACAAATAAGAATTTTACGAGCCTTCAATGGCATAAGTTTTATAAATAAAAATAAATTAATATTTACAATTTTTTTCTCTCCCGGTATTCTCGCATGCGTTGAGCTGCAGTTTTTGCCTGGTTTTTTGATGACTCACTAACGCCTTTTTGTTTCTCTCTGCATCGCCGTGTGGCTTCTGCAGTCTTTGCTCTTTGTTCTATTGTCCTTATTTCAGAGGTTCCAGGTACTTGATTGTCTCCTGATGGACCAGAATTTCGAATATCTTCTGTAGCAATTTCAACTATTGCATCTGACTCCTGTTGTTGCTTACTTTGTTGTTTAAGCAGTGCTTTTCGTTCCCTGAATTCTCGACCACGTTCTACAGAAGTTTTTGGCGCTTTATTCAACCTATAATTTCATCATTTTAGTTTGGAAAATTTAGTAAATTAATAATAAAATAAAATTAATAAATAATTAATTTACCTAACTTCAATAATTTGTCTCGGTTTTTGTACATGATCTATAGTGGGATTTTCATCTTCAACTTCCATTTGATTATTGTTATGTTCAATCACGATGTCACCAATTATTTGTAGTAGTGAACCTCTACAATTAATAATAAAATTATTTTATTATTTACGTACTAATTAAATTTTATGTTTAAAGTTTATGTTTACGCTGCATATGACGCTACGACGCCAGCAACTAGTATGAGATACGCACTCACCTTCGTGATTCATTATCAGTTGATTGGGTCTCACTAGGTTTAAAATCTTGCCTTGAATATGTTGTCACACACTTTTTATGCACAATTTCCGTTCCTAATTTCTTTTTAGTTGATTGTCCTGGAGCATCGGTTTCATTTTCAGAATCTGTGTCCCTTCCTGCCATAATTTGTTTTTATTCACCCGATAATTCACAAAATATGAACTTCAAAATGAATTTCCAATTTTATTCCCTAAACACTTTCACTAAACATTCAATCCACTAAACACTTTTATTGCACTTCACGTTGAATATTCAACAAAATATTAATTTATAATTGTTCAAGAATGAAATGCAATTACGAAAAATAAATGACACATTTCATTTTAAATAAACAACACACAAATGACAACTTCATTTAATGTTCCACCTTGGGATTTATGACTTCTTATGGCACATCCTGATACTAAAGGAAAATGATTTCGTTTTGCGTTTATTGTTTGTAATTATTCATAACAATGGTAGATGTTCATTTGTCTTTCGTTCGCCTCGTTCGATTACATTTTTCGTAACGCATTTGCCAGCTTAGTTCCCAAGTCAAGCGTGCCTAAAGAAGTTTTACTTCAAAAAAAATGGTAACGCCCAAGCTGCAGCAGCAGAATACCAGAGACGATATCCAAATCGGGAACGCTTTACGGAATACAGAGTATTTCAAAGCGCACATAAAACGTACAGTGAAGACAAAGTCCCTGGTCATCCGAGAAGAGATGGAACAGCCCGTCAACTTGATATAGACAAAGATAGAGTAATAGGAATGGTGATAGATGACCCATCTATACGTGTTCCTTGTTTATCAAGACCTTCGGGAGTTTCACGGTCCACGTTGCATCGTAATTTAAAGAGAAATCGGCTGCACCCTTCCCAATTGGAACGTTACAAGACCTTTTACCTGCTGACCATGAACATAGGGTGCAGTTTTATCAACATCATTTTATGCACTGACGAAACATGTTTTAATAGGGAGAGGATTTTCAATACTCAATTCTCTTAGACGTATCACGACGTAACTATGGATCATCCTGGTTATTAGATTTTAAAATCAAAACTTACAAAATAATTTTGTGCAAAATCTCCATGAAATTTTTTTAAATATTAGTTGGCTGCATTAGTTTAATTTTTATTTTATTTATTTGTCACATAAAAGTTTCAAGAACGACTTTATTGAACTATTACTTTGTAAATTTCGATTTAATGATGTAGTAACCAAGAAGATGAGTAGTCACATCACTTGAAGTGAATAGGGGTGTAAATATACATAATAGGGGTGTAAATATACATAATATGCACTATTAGACCCACGAAAATCGAAAAGTAGTGCGACATGGTCGGTTTCAACACCAATTTGTAGTGAACATGTGGGTAGGAACAGTCGACCGAAAATTGATTGGCCAATTTGAACCGTTAGACTAACGGGGAACCAATCTAATCTATGAATTATTTGATGACGTGTCAAGACAAACTCGTTGAAATATGTGGCTGCAGCATGATGGAAACAACAGTTCAACGCAAACTATCCAAGCGGTTGGATTGGAATAGTAGAGTTTATAGCATGGCCACCACGGCCTGCTGATCTAAATCCTTTAAACTTTTGTCTATGGGGTTATAATAAAGAGCTGGTTTATGAAAGAGTAAACGAGACCGAGCAGGAGCTGCAGCGACCTATAATCAAAGCGTCAAATATTATTAAAAATAACGAACGTGCGTTTCTACGGATTAAGCAAAATTTTATACGGCGATAGGGATTATATATTTTGGGAAATAGTGGACACTTGAAACACATTAAAATATTTCAAAATAATAAAAAAAAAAAATATTTTATTCATTTTGTTTAATTTCTGACAAAGCATCTATTTTAGAACTCGAAATTTTGTTAAGTGCATTTTTTAATTAACACGGCTTACTTTGTGAAAAAAATTGATACAAAACATTTTGTTGTCCCGGTGTGATAATATTTTAAAATGTGCGTTAGTGTCGCATATTTTTCTGATAGTGGGTCATCTTTCTGTATTACATTGTTTTCCTGGTAGTGTCACCTAAATATCAAAAAACATTTTTGGAAAACAAAAACAACAAAACCATTGTTTTTATTTGACAGAAGATAAAACAACTTATAAAAATGATTTTATTGGAAAGGCACACTTTTCGAGATGAACAATCAAAAGCAAAGCAATGTAAGTAAGCAATTTTTAAATGCATGAGGCGAAACTCTTGATTTTTTTAATCCCAGTTACTGTTCTGGGCCCGAACTAGGCTTAAAGCGATCAAATGGACATATGAGTGTTACTGGTATTGCTAATACATCATCTGGCAGATCTCCAGGTATAGTCATAATTCACATGAAATCAAGACTACAAAACCATAATGATAAAATGATCGTCAACGCACTGGTTATTCCAAAACTAACAGGTAGACTATGTGTGAGTTGTTGAACCAGAGGTGGGTATCTACTAGGCAGCGGATCCGAAGTGCTATCATATAGACTAACAACCTTATTACCCAAAGCAAAAAATGTGAGACAAAAATGGGGGAAGTGCTGACACTCGAAGCCCATGAAATCCAAACTCACCGTGCATCCCTATTGAAATAGATTACGCGTTGTGGCGATCCTGGTAGGTAGAAGAGAATTGAACGGATGTGTACTGATTCCAATGTGTAATTGTAGAAAACACCAAAAAAAACTACTGTGGTGCTCGTTATAATTATAATGTTATTTATTTAATTCACAAAATTATTTGTATTGAAAAAAAGTGATGAAGCTGCTCTGCGGTCAAAAGGTAAGTGAACGAGAAATGTAAGTTTCAACAGCTTGAGCTTATCAGCATAGGAAAAAGCGGTAATCTACATTCAAATAAATATGCTGAATACTTGTGCTGATAATTATTAATTAAACTATTCAAACATAGAGCGCTATCTTACAATATCAAACTGCCGATAAACAATTTGCTACATTATCTACATTCATGATGACAATTCTAAATGTCAACACAACAGCTGATTTCATTCAACATTTTTGGGTAAGTAAAATTGATTTAACAAAATTCATAAACAAATTCATAATAACTAATTTACAATTTCAATTATTATAGGTATACATATTAAGAAGTACATCTACGGCGTTATATTATACTACAAATATGGCTAAATGCCAAGTGTCACAAGGAATTCAACTTCAAATAACATAAGTATCTAACATTAATTACAATTCATTTTGCTTACTTATTACAACATATTAATCAATATTCTTCTTTTCAGCTTCTGATCCTGAACAAGAATGGCGATCCCAAACAAACTGAGACCAACGCAGAAGAATCAATCTATATGAAGTACTCTTCTGAAGATGGACTATTCACCGCACGACTGCCATCCCAGTCCGATCAAACCAAACTTCCACTAACTACCGTATAGTCATTTATCAGTCACGTGCATTGTTACATAGCAAACTTGTTATACAGCAGATTTGATCACATTAGAAAGATAGGAGGTCCGGTCGATCACCTATTTAGTATTCAAGCTTCGTCAAAAACTGATTAGAACCCCTCACTCAACGACCTCCCCAGTTCAAAGCTAGAACGTTATAAGATTTAAATGTATACTAGAATCTGTGGAATTTATGAAAAGCAAAAAACCTGAAAATGTCAGATATATGTAAGTTCAGCGTTAGGCCGACGAAGTTAAAACATGTAATCCAAGATGGACCAACACAAATTATAAAATCTAGTTGTCACGATCCATTACTTCTCTTATTAAAGTTGGTTCGAGCCACAAAAGGTCTCGCACCCAATGCGGCACCACGGTGCAAAAAAACTGTTTCATCACTTTGACACCTTGTTCTACGTAAAACAGGTAATTAATATGGTTTTAGATTTACTCTACTAGTAATTAAAACATTCAAAGATCATATTATAGAATAATGAACTATTGCAGAATTTTAATTAAATAATCGTACGAGTTACGACATTCACCAAATTTATAAAACAGCATGCATTATTATTTTCATATTAATATATAAAATTGGTAATTGACGCGATATACTCAATTTAATCTGAGCACAATATCATTAGTATTTCACAAATTACAAACAACTTGCTTAATTCCAATTAAACCGTAGCAGAACAGAGATTTTACTTTCAATTTTTCGGTTTCGTTTTTCTTTTTTTTTTTTTGTTGTTAAACTTCTACATGCTTGATTCACATATGAAATAGTATGTTACTTTCCTTTTATATCGTATACTGATACGTATGTAAGAAGATAAATTAAAACTCACACAATTATTGGTATGGGGCTTACCACTTATGACACACCACAAAAGACACTCGAACAAGTAGAATAATTTATTGTACCCGCGTGTAGTAAAATAAATAAATTTTGTCTGTGGACTTTGTGATGTAAGCAAAAATGATTGTTGCTTACGTCTTTGTCTTGTGCTTTTGTCTAATTTAATTTTTAATGTTGTTATTGTGATTGATGTAACATTCCCAATCATATAGAAAAATTATGAGTTACATTTTATGTATTGGCGAGAAAACAAACTAAAGCGAATCTATAATGAACTTGTAGTAAATAATTTTATAAATAACTGACCTTAGATGCTTGGACTTTGATACTTCTAGTGTTGGTATATCGTCAACATCGAAAATACAAAATATTAGTCGTATGGTTCAGTATTAGAAATTTATTCTATCGGACGATGAGAATATAAACTTTTGATTAATTGGTAATAAAAAATGTAATTAGTTTAAAAAAGTAAAAAACAATAATTTACTTGGTTTGTTGGGATGAAGATTGTGAGCAAAGTCTTCAAGATCTTAGTAAATTTATAAGGTTAACATAACGTAATCTACACATCTCACTTAAAGCAGTTCTACTAAACGAAATGTTACGAATGCCTCTAAATTTGATTAATTAACTAATTTCTCAAAGTTCCCAAATATTCACTTTAATCTAAAAAAACAGGTAAATCAAGAAATGCCAGGATATTTGAGAAGTCTGAGTTTGAGTAATAAAATAGTATCTTTATGACCAAATCCATATTTATTTTTCCAAACTATTTTATTTCAATTGGAAACACTTATTCCAATGAGTTTCTAATAGCTCGATCCCTTTTTTATAGTAGTCGATGTTTAATTCCTCAAAATAGACATTAATAAAGTGGCGCGAGCTGTCGAAACAAATACCATCTTTATTTGAGTAAAATCTTCGGCCAGCTAGAGACCTCTCTAAGCTTCGGAACAGATAATAATCGTATAGGGTACCAAATATGAAGAACACGAGGCAATGGAGTAAAAACAAAAACTAACCTTCAAAGAAATAAAAAGACTTATTATTTTTAATTCGGTCTGTAAGATCAAGTTATTAAAATTCTGATAAACAATGACAAATGTCTACCGGGCTCAAATCAAGTTTTCTTAACGTTAGTATGATGATGATAATTTCGAAAATGCAAAAAGTGATAGGGACACACAAATCAGAACTTCGGGATGAAAATTGGAAAACTCGGTGTACGGAAAAGTTGGTAGCACAACTCGCTAAAATATACTCTCAATATACGATTATTGCAATTCAACTAAACCTATAGCGAAACAGGTACCATTCCGCTCGGGTACCAAGGAATCAGGAATAATACTTGGGAGCTGAAACTTCAATGAGAAGATGCAGCACGAGAAATCAAGAATGATAAAGAGTGGCCGTAGCTGAAAACATCGCCAAGGCAGCAGAATAAGCTACAGCGACTCGAATCATATGCGCAACTACATAAATGCGTACGAAGTTAACTGGAAAATTCACCAACGTACCATCAATAAACGATGTATCTAGTCCAATCTTAACAACAGATGAAACACAATTGAAGAGATGGAACAACTTAATCAGTCTATAATGAATGGGATTCAGTATTTCTTCGTGAACTTCGAACTTGCATTCGACACAATACAGAGGAACGCAATATGAAAGGCTCTTTATGAAATACGAAGAAGATGAAAGATAAGGATTAAAAGCTTCCGGAAGTTTTTGGAAAGAAAACACATTAAAATAAAATTAATAATCAAAAATTGTATTTATTTGTGACGTAAGTTCGGTTTATGACATTTAATGTTTGAAAATATTTTCTTTTAAATGTTGTCCGCAACTGGTTCTTAGATGATCCATTCTATGGGTCCAATTTTCGAGAATTCTTTAAAGCTGCACCATCGACGTTTACGCGCTGTCCTTCCGCATTTTTAAAAGGTACGGTCCGATGATACCACCTACCCCCTATACCGCACCAAACAGTGAATTTTTCAGAATGCATTGGACGCTCTTGAATCTCTTCTGGCTATTTATCAGCCCTAATACGATATTTTTGTTTGTTCACGTATCCATTCAGCCAAAAATGAGCTCCATCGCTGAACACAAATTTTTGATGAAAAACGGATCAATTTGGAGCTGTTCCAATGCGCATAAACCAAATCGATGGCGCAAAGGAAGGTCAAACGGCTTCAATTCTTGAACAAGCTGTATTGTGAAAGCGTTTAAATCAAGATCTCTCTTCAAAATACGCCACAATGTGCCATATGAGAGAACCAGAGCTTGAGAACAGAGACGAATTGATTGATTACGGTCATCACGTACACTTTCAGCTACAGCAGCAATATCCACGTTAGATCGACTTGTACGCACTCTAGTCACTTGATGAATATCCAATAATGAAAAAGTGGTTCGAAATTTATTGATTGTTTCGCGAATAGTGCGTACAGTTGGGCTATTATGAACACCATAAAATGGTCGAAGAGCATGAAAACAATTGTTCACTGAATATTGATTTTTGATATAAAATGTCCTCAATTTGTAAACGTTGTTCTCGCTCGCGTAAGTCTATTCATGGCGAAATCTCAAGGAATACTGAACACAAATGTCATATGAACATGATTAGTCCCAATGACTAATGAATTCACACATTAGTCCCAATGACAATCCTAATTGGAAAAGTACCTCCTATTGGATCACTCTTCAGTATTAGATAAGAAAGCATATATTGGTTGTACAGTGAAATCCGGTGGAACAGATGAAGATCTAAAGAAACGGATCAACAAAGTCAGAAAAACGTCATGTGTAACAATAAGTCTGAAACACATCGGTCCAATCGCGCAAACACCAAGCTAATCATTATCAATCCAGTTGTCAAATCAATGTTGCTGTATGGTTGCTGGAAGACACATAATATGAACAATAAGCTACAGGAAGTCGCCGAATGACATATCAAGAAAGTCTCTTGAATGGAGCCCGCAAGGGAAAATAAAAGTCGGACAAAGTTGTAACAAGTAAATTGTGGATAAAATGAGGAAAAATATGTAATTGTTCAAAACCTTTTCAATGATATGCGAAACGGTGGATTTGTGAACTAAAGAGCATTTATGATATATCACATGTTCGATTAATAAGGACTCACACAAGTTATAACTGCTCCCAGCTCCACAATGCTAGTTCTGAATACTATTATTTAAGATCTTACTATCATCAAAAATAGTTGAATTTAAGATCTTACTATCATCAAAAATATTGTATAATCTAGGACCTTTCGCACGATACACCGAATAAAGTATGTTATTAGGTGTTCTTTTTGGTTGATTTCATATGCCTAGAGATTCAGAAAACTCCTCAATTCACCGAATTAAAAATTAAAAAACAAGAAAAGCAAAATCACGCCACATATTTCCGCGGATCGTCAGCATGCCTCACTTTCGTCTGTTAATTGTATCATTATGAAAAGACCGAAAATGTAAATTGTGTGGAACGAATCCTGGAAACTCTGGCACGTACCCATCTACAAAGTGTAATAGATGAAAGCAGTCTAATTTCAAGAAAAGTCGCCACATGTCTATGCAGATTGTCAGGGTGAACAATTTCGGCCCGTTCATTCTTCATAATGACAACGCGAGTCCGTAAATTAAATAAAAATAAGCAACATGACTATGCGGATCATCAAGGTGCCTCATCTTGGTACGTTCATTTCATGATAATTATAGTGAAAAAGACCGAAATTGGAAAGTCAGGGGTGCGAATTCTGGAGATTTTGGCACATAGCCACCTACAAAGCATAATAGATGACAGCAATCCAATTTCGAGAAAATACGCCATATGTACCATTATGGCCCGTTCATTTTTCGTAATTAAATATAACAAAAAGGCGGTAAATGGCAAAAATTATGATAAAAGTAAAGAACCAAAGTAAGGCAATCTAACGATCTGCATTGTGGCGTATTTTTCCAAAGTTGAACAAATTTCAAATTTTGCACTATGATATTGGCTATGTGCCAAAATCCCCAGAATTCGCTCAGAATTGCTTCAGATATGTGGCGTAATTTTTCAAAATTGAATTGATTTCATCTATTGCACTATGTAGGTGCCTGTGGGCCAAAATCTCCAGGATTCTTTCCATAGAATTTTCATTTACTGAGTTTTAAATTACAGTTATGAAAACTGACCGTGTCAAAATGAGACACTTTTATGATATTCATAGAATTGTGGCGTTTTCTCGAAATTGGACAACTTTCACATTGGCACTATCTAAGTGGCAACGTGCAAAATTTCGAGGAAACGCTCCACAGAAGTTCTATTTACGAAATTTTGCGGTATACCTATGAAAAAATAATGTTGACTGAATTGCTTTCCTCTATTCTACTATGTATAGGTGGCTATATGCCAAAATCTTCAGGAATAGTTCCACAGAACTTTCAGTTTCAGACTTTTTCGTTATAAACATGAAAAATGAACGGGACGAAATTGGGCACCCTTATACGACCCGCATAGAATTGTTTCCTATTTTTTCGAAATTGGACATTTTGATTTATTGCATTATGTAGGCGGCTGTGTGTCAAAATATCCTGGATTTTGACAAAATTTTCATTTACGGATTTTTTAATTATAATTATGATTAAATGAACATACCAAGATGAGGTATCCTGAAGATCTTTCATTGACATGTGGCGTTGGACAACTTTCACCTTTTGTACTATATAGGTGGCTATGTGCCAAATGCTCCCGGATTCGGTTGGCTGGAATTACGATTTCTGACATATGCATTAATTATGAAAAGAGAATAGACCGAAGAAGGGTAACCTGACGATACGCAACGCCATGGGCCGTATTTTTCGAAATTGGACAGCTTTCTATTGCACTGATTAGGAAGTAAAACATTTATTATTTGGCCTATCGTTTTTTATTTCATAAATTTTTATTTCATTTGATCTGGTATACCATCTTACTTATAGAGTATTTTTGGTTTAAATAATTATATTAAATATATGGATAATATGACTTATTAAAATATTTTAAATTTGAAATATTCGATTAGTACGATGATAATGATTGTTTGTTGTTTAATTCGATACTTTATACCAAAACACTTTTAAAGATTTGGATTTCAAATCAGTTTTCGTCCGTTGCAGCTAATAACACTAATAAACTATTTATTGTAAAGAATTTCTGTCATTGTACTCGTTGATTACCTTTATCATAGCAAAATGCATTTTCATAATCATTTTCTGTATTAAGACTGCTTAGGTTGAGTAAGGCAGGCTTTCACACGATTTAATAAACTACCTGATATTCATTATTCCTTTCGCTTGCATTGAGTACAAATGATAAAATCTTGACGTTTGTGAATTTTCTGTTTTAATTGTCGGGCAGAAAGTTTGTACAGCAAAATACAAAATTATTAAAAGTTGAATTAATAAAAAAATTGCTATCGCGCTTGTGGCGTGTTCAAATATTGGTGACAAGAAGCGTAAAATTAATGTCTTTTATTATTGTCATTTACTTGGGAAGTCATATGTTTATGGAAGTGAAATTTTTAACAAAACAATTATTTATTATTTTAATATTATATTATTATTAAATAAACATTTATTAAATATCATTATATCGTTAAAATTTAATTATTTATTATTAAAATACATTTATTAATTATTTTATTTTAAAAAATACAATGTATTTTTAACCAACCACCCTACAATGCTACACACGATCTGATTTGTATAGGCAGTTGGATGACGATCGGATGGATTTTCCACCTGACATCACCCGACAGAAAATTTGTCAGTATACAACAAACCTAAACACGAATTTAGTTTACATCAGATCTGATCAAATTAGCCCGCCTGACCAAATCAAATCGTATGTACAAGTATTTTAAAAAGTGTTTTTAACATATTTTGGAGCGGACAATTTTAACTCTTTAATACGAGTAGTTTGAAGTAAAAATACGTAGATTACAAAATAATCGCTCCGGTCAAAAAAAAATTAAACTTTGACCTAAAAAAGATACAAAATCTAAAACCGATCGATTATTTCTATTTAAGCTTTAAAAACAGAAATAGTTGTTTTGGTTTATGGAACATAAAATGTAATACAATTTCTATAGTTTTCAGCAGACATCTAACTACCAAAATGGAAAACTACAATAATGTAACACTCGTAAACACAGCGAAAATAACATTCACAAAAAATTGTTTACCGTAATATGAATCATGATTTCGCTGAACAGTTTTGCAATAAATTTTTATTTCGAAAAATTGTAAAAAAAAAACTGAAAGAAAATAAATAATAAAAACCAAAACCAGTGGCAGAAGAATAGAAAAATATTTTTAATAACTTTTAATAAATTCATGTATTTAAAGTAAAATGTAAACTAACTTGTATAGTAAAGCATGTATTAAACTTATCACTTGTTCCACATGACTTATGCATAAATCGAAAGTTTTTAAAACAAATGTGTAATTAGAACATACAAAATTTAATAGCCATTTCAATTTTTATTGCATTGTATTGTGACGACGCGATTCATATTTTTATTTCTCTACTAGCTGACCCGTCGAACTTCGTACCGCCTCAAAATCAATAAATGTTGTTTAAAGTTATTATAGCTTAATTAAATTGAGTTTTTTATTAAGATAAAATGAATTTCTCTCTCTCTCTCTCTCTCTCTCTCTCTCTCTCTGGCACTATATCCCATCAAGAGATTTGTCCGCCTCAAATGAGGTTTCATAATCATATTTTCATTTCGGATAATGAGTGATTAATTCATTGATCCTAAACCAGCCGTGCAATTTTTTCCTTGTCACTACCGGGAATCGAACCCGAGACCTTCGGGGCTGATAAAATGAATCTCTCTCTCTCTGGCACTATACATCCCATCAAGGGATTTGGCCGCCTCAAATGAGGTTTCATAATCATACTTTCATTTCGGATAATGAGTGATTAATTCATTGATCCTAAACCAGCCGTGAAATTTTTCCTTGTCACCACCAGGAATCGAACCCGGGACCTCCGGTCGCTGGAACAAGCATGCTAACCACTTTGCCACCGGGGCGGCATGATAAAATGAATACTCCAAATTAATTAAAGTCGATCAAAATGAAATATATTTTAATTACATTGAAATGAATGTAATTCACGTGGCAGCAAGGCTTTCGTTTTATTGAATTGATCCGAAATGATTCGCGTAGCATTGTTGCACTAATTTCTTTTAAACTATTTGCTGGGTGGGTTGCAATAGGGTCGATTCCCTTCATTGTAGCACCTTGTGATATACGACATTTTTTGTTTTATTGTCAGGTGCGAGAACGAACAAAGCGGATGGTTTGCCGACACGTGAACATGCTATGTACAATTGGCCGTGAGAGAAACATTCATTTTCTAGATTCAGGCCACAAACACTCAAGTATGGACCTTGTGATTTGTTGATCGTCATGGCGAATGCAAGACGAATCGGAAAATGAATTTGTTTAAACTCGAATGGCATATCGGTTGGGATCATCAGAATTCTCGGAATGAGAACTTTGAGATTTCTCAAAATAAAACGCGTTCCGTTATATAGTTTTGGTTGATTCAGGTTTCGTAGCATGATGATTACCGGCAACACACCAACTTTCAGTTGTAAATTATGCGGGGGCAAGCCAGCCAGATCCAATGAGTTTAAAGATTCAGTTGGACAGTTGGTTGATTCGTCTTTGTTTGTCACACAGTCGATAGATTTGAAGGAATGAAGTGGACCGACGATTAGATTTTGAATTGTGAAATTTAAGTGATCCCCATTTTTGTTCTTTGCCGCAGGAATTACTCGTTCACTCACCCAATTGTGATTTTTGTGGTTAGTAATATTGTTCGGGAACACTTTGTTGATGAGCTCGTCCTTCGTTGAGACAAAATTGCAAAAGTTCTGAGGAAACGAAATCAATCTGTTCGATTCGTCGACCGGAACACGGCCATTACCGATAGTCAGCAATTGCTTCGTCATCGTTGTATCTGTCATTTTTCGTTAAACTGCGTATACGTTTACGCAAAAAAACAAAATATTTTTTGGTTGTTTGGGGCTATTTACAGAAAATGAACTCGCAGTTTAAATTTTTACGTTTACATAGAATAAAATATCTCTGTTAGGTTGTCTCTGGTTTAACAATGCAACTAGCATGTTTGTCGTCAGCTGAAGTTTCATCACATAGCACCACGCAGAGTCGATGATTTGAGGCAAGCGTTTATTTCATCGACAGCGGTCAATCTTGGAATCACTGGTATTTTTTGATGGAAATCGCCGGACAGTTGAATTATTCCGCCTCCAAAACATCTTGAGTAATTGCGTAGATCTTTCATAGTTCGATTGAATGCTTCAAATGCGCATTTGTGCGCATTTGTACATTCATTATCGATGATGCTTTTACTTGATATCAAAACTTTCGCCATTGTTAAGTGTTTCGCAATGTTGCAAGTAACGTTTTCACCCGATTGAAGGTCTAACGACAATTTGAACGCTGAGCAACTGCTACAGCAATATCGGATCTTGCACGAACAGTGGCTAAAATCAATGACATGACGAATGCCTTCCCAGTTCCACTGGGCGCATCGAAGAAAAATAATCCACCATTTCCATCATGAATTATATAGCTCAGTAAAATAAAAAGATTGGATAAAAAAAATAAAATACTAATTTGCATGCAGCCTCCAGTCGGATTCGAATCAAGTACCTTACGGGCCAAGCGCCGAAGCTTTACAAACTACACATACAAAATTCATATAAAAAAAGGTTTTTATTAGATTTTTGGGGTTTTCCTTTTAAGTTTTTCCGACTTTTCTTTTTTTCCTAAACCACCACTGTATTGAGATGAACAAAATTATAAAAAACAAAATGTACAAAATGAATGAGAAAATGAATTTACTTGATAAATTTTTGTTGTTGTTGAATTTTTCCAATGTTTTAATAGTTATTATGTTATTCGGAACGGAGTCAAATCCAACAAAACAAAAATCATAAAAATCGGTCCAACCGTTCTTCAGTTATAAATGGTGTAACTAACACGACTTTGTTTTATATATATAGATTTCTAATTAACTGAGCTATTTACATTAAAAATGGATTAGTTCATTGTGTCAACTAGCGATATTCGAGTGATACGCTGGGCGCTCAGGAGGTAAACCTAATTCGAGTACGCTGAATTCAATGGTGCTAGTCCCATTTTTGTGATATCGCTTTCGACATGTTATGGCTCTGAGTCAAAAATGTATCATAGAGACTCATTTTCCCATTGATAGCGCTTGAACCATAAAGATTATCGTTTTTTTTTCAGCAAAGTGGTTGCGCAAGTCAAGACAAACAACTATGCCGAACATATCAAACCCGAGAAACCACATTCAACATAAATGTGTGATTTACTAAGGCCAAATTTAGGTTAGGTTAGGTTGTAGCGGCTGCTTCCTCACACTTCGAGCAAAACGACGAGGACGACTTACGCAAAAAATCGAGACAACTCATTTTCGCAGGTTTCTTTTGAATTTAAT
This sequence comes from Nephrotoma appendiculata, assembly GCA_947310385.1. NCBI lineage: Eukaryota > Metazoa > Arthropoda > Insecta > Diptera > Tipulidae > Nephrotoma > Nephrotoma appendiculata. The sequence continues at coordinate 246,483,587 of OX371223.1, read as the reverse complement.
GTAAAAACATTAAGATGGTTCTGCATGAACCTGAACAAATTGTAGTCCGATGGCACAAGGTCAGGACTATATGGTGGGTGCATCAAAACTTCCCTACCAAGCTCTAGCGTGGTCTAGCGTTATCATGATGGAACGCAACAGCCTTTCTACTGATCAATTCTGGATGTTTTAACTGAATTGCTTGTCTTAAAAGCGAAAGTTGTTGACAGTAAAGATTAAAATCAATCGTTGGCCCAGTGGCAACACCTTATGTTGCACGATTCCTTTCCAATTCCACCAAACACACAACATTACCTTACTTGGCGTCAATCCTGACTTTGATATCGTTTGGTGTCAAATCCTTAACTTCGTTTCGTCCATGATCTTTTTCGCACAACGTTGTCGTAACTTATCCACTTTTCATCACCAGTAATCATTCGCTTTAAAAATGGCTCGATTTCGTTCCGTTTCAGCAGCGTTTCGCAGATATAAATCTGGACCATTAAATTTTTAACTGTAAATTCATGACGTACCCAAACGTCAAGCTTTTTTTGTATCCAGTCATTTTCAAACGGTTTAAAACTGTTTTTTGACCAATATGTAGTCCTTCATTCATCCATACGTTCGAAATTAATGCGTTGCCTCTTTACCCCATTTACAATTTAGTGGAATAGGAGTTTTAAGGAATATTTATCCGCTATTCCTTAAAACTCGAAACCCCCGAATAATTACACTGTGCTTGAATTTCAAACTTTTTTTGTGACAAGTTGGGCACCTGGCGGGTAAATTTATTTCGAGTATGCTGAATTCAACGGTGCTAGTCCCATTTCAAAGTTAGTCCCCATTTTTGAGATATCGCTTTCGACATGTTTTGGCTCTGAGTCAAAATATACCCCCATTTTCACATTGATAGCTCTTGAACCATTAAGATTTTCATTATGCTTTCTTCAGCAAAGTTGTTGTACAAGTCAAGACCAGCATCCTAAAAAATTTACAGTTTTCTTCTTTTTGACAAAACAATGGGATGCCGCTGCGAGAGTGGATAAAAATCCGAGATTTTTCGTTCCCATCGTTTTAACCAATTACATCAAGTAAATTATACAACAGATACGCCACTTTTCATACATAATACTTGAAAATAATTGAAAAATAATCTGGGATAGAAAAATCCGAGATTTTTATCCGTCGTATGGTTCCATGATTGAATGACGCAGTGACATTTGATGGTTGATATATTGATGCAGACGTTTCTTTGGTTTCAGCAGATTTAAATGTTGGTGGTAAATATTCTTCAGTTGGGTTTGATCATTCCAGAACAGGAATTTCAACTGAATGCGGCAGCGGTAGTTGAGCATTTGTCGTTGTAGTGTACTTCAAAGAACCATCCATATCATCGGGATACCAAATGACAATGCAAATGACTCCAGTGTTTTGCCATCTATGCAGATGAAAAATACATGCCGTACAGACAAAAGACGGCATCCAATTTACACCACTAATAACATTTTGTGAAAAATATAGCCGATATAAATCAGCGGTTTTATCACTTATTTTGCGGCGATTGCTAATAAATATAAATTTTCCATACACATAACAAAATCACTTGAGGTTAAAACACCTATCCATGTTATTTATTTCACCAGTGCTGGGATGTTCTAACATCACAGTGTATATAGTATGGCCAGCCTTTCCGATCTCACTGACTGTGAAGTGCGAGATATTTTGCGCTACGTACGTAGCTCCGAATGATTTTGAACAGGGGTAAAGGGGAAATAGCCACGGAAGTAGCCACTTCAACCTAACCTTGGCCTAAGTAAAACACACATATATGGTGGATGTGGTTTTTCGGTTTTGATATGTTCAGCAAAGTTGTTGGTCTTGACTTGCGCAACAACTTTGCTGAAACAAGCATAATGAAAATCTTAATGGTTCAAGAGCTATCAACGTGAAAATGGGGGTATATTTTGACTCAGAGCCAAAACATGTCGAAAGCGATATCTCAAAAATGGGGACTAACTTTAAAATGGGACTAGCACCATTGAACTCAGCATACTCGAACTAGGTTTACCCCCTGGGTGCCCAGCTTGTCACATTTTTCAACTAGCATAGTGTTATTGTGCAAAAACACGTTAATTTTGGATAAAACGAATAAGGTAGAAAGTGAAATTTAGGAAAATAAAACATTTATAGCACTATCCCAAGAATGGAATGTTTCACTGACTTCAAAAGTAAGTAGGCTTAAGTAGAAAATTTTGGTTGGTACTCAAAAAAACAATACAACGTGTTCAATGAAATTTTGGATGAAATACCCCAAAACACGTCCAATTTTAAAAAATGTGCAAAATTTCTGGTCTGATAAACATTTTCAAATTGTCTGAATACATAATTGGAGTTAAAACTAAGCTATTTACTTTTCGAGTAATATTTCAGTAGAGTCCCTAGTTCAAATTTATTTTTGAACATGGAATGGTGGTCGTAAATGCTAGAGTAAACAGAAGTTAATACAACATTGATGAAACAAAAATTATTGCGTACATACTTAGCAATTTCTAAAGTAAATTAGTTACAAAACTAGTTTTAGATCATAGGTAATAGTTAGGTTTCGGTCATTGTTGGGATACACAAATGTTCAAACAAATATTACATACCAAGAATTTTTCTAAAATGATTTTTAAAATATTTGTCAACGGGATTTAATATTACAAAACTTCTTCATATCATCTTTCTGATGTAACGTTTTATTAAATGAAACCTTAACCTAAGTTAAACTTGGGAATATCGTGCGATCACTAATTTTTTTAATTAACTATTGTTCATATTCCAAGTTAATTTCGAAAATAGTATATTTCCTTATGAAGTAGCGTAGTATAAAAATAGTAATAATTATTAAAACAAATATGAATGTACAAATAAATTTTAAAAAGCTTCACACAAAAAAAAATCTGTTTAAAGAACTAATTGCTACTCCATTTTCAAGCTTCCACAGCGGCTTCAGAGTGCATATAATAGTGATGACTTCGAAAAACAAATATTTTTTTGCATTATGCCCAATTTTAATTTATTGTATGATACCTGTTTTGCATGAAAATATGTCAAAAAAACATTGGTAATAAAAACAGAATTCTGCGTTATGCAACTCTCGCCGAGTTTTTATCAAATATCAGAGCGTGAATTTAACAAATTTATCTTTGGCCCATTACTCAATAAAACTAGACTAGTGCCATTCATACCTATTTTCTGAAGATTGATACTTTTTTGTAAGGTTTTAAATAATTTGAACAAGTTTTTTGAAGTTCTCAATTTCGATTCGTACTTTGGTTGCCATCTAGGTAATAGTGTTGGTGAAGCCAATCCGATAAAATTAGTTTGTAATTTGTCCATTCCACTAACTTGGACTTCCAAGAAACACCAGGGGAGGAGCAAGCACGATCACAAGCTAATGCAACAGCGAAACTATGCAACGTAAGCGAGCGACTCAGTGCAAACACAAGCTTGACGATAAACAAATGAAGAAGCGCAACGTTTGCGACACGAATTTTGGTAGAAATTGCCTTTTAGAGAAGGGCTCTCCAGCCCTTCTCTAAACTTGAACGCAAACGGTCAGCTAACAAAAAGTTTAGCATTGCTGTCAAGTTTGCATTGCTGTCAGAAGGGCAAAGTCAAACTACAGCTTTCTTATCCCGATTTTTTTCGGTCGCTCTTATCTGACCTTACGTTTGCATCTATGGGATATAAAATTATAGACTCGAAAACTTACCACACAACATAAAGCTTATCTTTTAGTACGTGATAATGAAGCTAAAGCACAGCAAGAAGCTGCCAGTGCAAATGAAGTGGTTCCATTTGTCAATATGGTTTAACACTGTGAAAGACTATCATGCGACATTCGCATCTATCCGCGAAATCCGGTTGGTCCAGATTATTGGTTTGTTTACATAAACAATTTAGGCCCTCTTCTGGATCCAATAACTTATATGCTCCTCCTCCAGTACGGATACCTTGTATGGCAGCCAAAATGGACGTGTGATACATATTAAGGAACACAAATGAATCAGATTCGGACAAACATGATCATGTTCCAGTTCAAAACAGCCTGCACATCGATTCGTCAAACTATTTGCAACTAAATTATGAGAGTTTTCAAGTTGATGCAGCAAGAAGACGTTTTACTCGCAGCATCCACCGGTCGGACTATGCCTATATCATGGTACCAATTCAACAAAAACTCGCCGTATCTCTACGCTGAGATTCCACACCACTTTGTATACATTCAAGGTGAAGAGCACGCCACCGATGAAGAACAAAGCTTCTTGCTAGCATGTACTCTGTTAGCCCGACAGATAAAGAATAACAAATGCCAAACCAATTCTGATAGACATTCACTTACATTTGCTACTTCCCTATATCTTATCAGTCTACGCAATTCTATACCAGATTTGCCTAACTAAACGACAAGCAAATCGATGCATTTGGAAAAGGTATCAGTGCAGTATGAACCGATATGGGTGGTATTTGTGCGAGGTCATGGCAAACGTTGTTCATCCGTTTGCCTGTACAGGAATTGCTGGAACGTTGCTATAAAAGGTGGCCGAACAGTTCACAGTGGACTTAAACTGCCTATGCCAATTCTTAATACACCAGATTTTGAAATGTTTCAGTGAGGTCTTTCGACAAACGCGCCTATTATGTCAAGATGAACTCGCACTAACGTGCTCAAAAGTTGCATCAAGTTGCAAAAGTTCACCTCACTAAGTTAACACTGACGATAAACATGCGCCGCGAAGGGCAGGAGCAACACAACGAATGGCTTCTTCAAATCGGCATAGATGAGCATTCAACCGGAAAGTCTCGATCGAATCAGTTTTCGGCAGTAAGATTAATCTTTTGACCGCGATGAGCTACGAATTGATCACAGGACAGACTAAAGTTTACTAAAGTGCGAACTCAATCATTTCTGAAAATCCAAATGACACACAAAATTATCCGGTTAAAGCCTGACGTCTTCATAATGATGCTGTGCAATCTGGATCCGAATAAAGGATTGTGCAATGGATCACCATCAATCGAAATGAAGAAAAGTTTTCTGCAAAATTTCATCACTGCAGAAATCGTCTCCGAATGCTCTAGTGGGGAGTACTTTTTCATTCTGCAAATAAATTTTCAACCGAGGGATGCACTTCTGTCGTTTGTTTTGAAGCGAAGACAATTTCTTATAATCTCAGCTTACGCAATCATCATTAACAAAGCGTAGGGATACACGTTCAAAAGTGTTGGCATCTACATTGTACAGGCTCACATCACGGAAAGTTCACAACAAAGACATTTGCTTGGTGATGATCGACAATTCACACGCGTCACAGTTTATAAGGAAGTCATTCAAAAGCTGCCGGAATAGGAGTAAAGCAATAATTGCGAAAAAGGAAATCTTTTTATTTCAAAAATCGTTTCAGGATCCTTTACACAATGTTTTCAGGATTAAAAAAGTCCGGCCGAAGGCATGATACGTGCAGTTCGGCACAGTTAATGTAGGTAGACAAACTACGATTGATTTTGCAATTTATATCAACTCCAGCGAATCTGAAATACGAAATTTAAACAAGCAATATCTGCTGCGAAGCCGCCAATGTTGGGTTCTGCGGAGGGGCGCGTAGTAAATATTAACAAACTTGACGTTCTTACAGGTGTAAACACCTCTCATTTTGTAATTCAATAATTGATTATCCACCTTGAATCTTTAATTATTAGTTTCATAAATAAAACAATCAATTGTTAAACATACAATAAAATCCTAATAATGATATCACTCATAAGAAAGTTTCTAAGGAATATGTGAGAATCGATGATCATTTGATATTGATTGATTTTTGTTTAGTGATTATCTTTAAAGGCAGACAAGGTAACTTGTATTTATCACTTTTATGTTAATTAATAAATTTTACTAACAATAATAGTTCAGTTTTGGTTTGGTTTAGCGAAGTAAAATATTTGTAATGACATTACATTTACTTTTGGCGTGCCTAAAACTTTTAAGTTAAAACAATTCCATATGCGGGTATTACGCAACCTAATTTTGTTCAGTCATCTAAAGTGTATGAGATCTTAGCAAAATTATAGACGCTTACTCTTTGCTTTCTGTACTGTTTGCTTAATGCTTACGATTTCGGTTAACCAAGCAATTCTCAATTTCGCAAGAGCTTTTAATTGTAGAATCATCTTGAATATTAAAATAGTTTTCAAGGCTATATACTTACCTACTACAAAACTCGAATATGTATTCTTAAAGTTGGCAAAACTTAATCAAATTATATTTCTATAGAATTTCGGTTCCTGCTGATTTTTATGAAATATTAGTTTGGCTGGCCCAAGTCAAATATCCCACTCCGTTAAAAACGTAAGACTTCAAAGTAAAAATTCTGTACTAATGATTTTAATTTTTCTTATTGTAAAGTAAAATAATATTCCATTGAAGAACTTTACACACACTCAAAAAATAATTGATCTGCTATGCAAATTTACATCATTTTTGAAGCAAGTTTTCCATCATAGCAAAAGCGTAACAGTTTGCATTAAAATATGAAGCAAATTGGATTTAAATCGCCTGGGGTACGTTGAAACTGTTAACTGTATCGATGTAGGGTTCAGAGGCCGAATTTTAGCTGAAAACAGTGTTTGTCGTCATTTCGCATCAGCCATCAACATCAGTTGCATAAATGAATATTCATGCCAAAAAAGTGTTTCTGTGTATCTGATGGAATTGGAAAGGAGTCATTTACTACGAGTAAAGTGATGCTCTGGATCAAAAAAGACCATTTACGTACCATGAAGGCTGAAGGTGCTATTGCTGCAATCAACACATTAACTCACATTCTTTATAGGCTGGGAAGTTTTACAGCATGCGGCGTATTCTCCAGACTTGGCTCCCTCTGATTATCACCTTATCAGATCGATATCATTATATTTGAAAGACCAGCGGCTGACCAAAGTTGAAGATCCCATAAGGTAACATAATATAGCAAATATGATAAATAGTTAGCTTTTCTGAAAGCTAAGAGTCTGAACTATCGTTTCATCAAAATATATTTACTGACGTAGGCTATTATTAAGAATGAAGTAGAACAGAAACAAAAAAAATTCTTAAAAAAATAAAATTTTCGTAGTAGCAAATATGGTAGTAGTCATTGTGGTTACCAGCTGTTTTATTCTAAACGAAAATTGTAAATTTTTGGAATTTTGATTGTATATAATAATATTTAGTGTTTGAGTTAATAAAATTAATATTTAATATAATGTGTTTAGTTTTAGTTCAATTATTGTATACATATAAGCGTTGGACATTAGTCTTATGACGATCAGTTGTATTGATTGATTCCAATATTTATGTACATAGTTTTTAGACAATAATATATAACCCTTTTGTGAGTGACAAGGTACCCGGGAACCTTTTGCACTTTTAAACATCTAGCTTTGTATGTTGCAGTCATAATAAAAAGTTTTAATTCTAAGAGAAGTTCTAGTTCAATTGATAGATTACGATCAATTGATAGATAACGAATTAGAGTAACAAGGGGTTACCTTTATATATTTTACACTATATTTGAAACAAATAGTATGCAAATATTTTATAGTTTTGTGTTATATGTCAATGTATTCCATTGTTTGTATTTCTGTTTATTTATTTAATTTAATTTATGTTTATATTTTTATTTATTTCAAAAAAACTAACCTACATTTTTTATTACGATCGATAATTTTTTTCACTGATGTGACACGTTGGATTATTTACGTTTTTTTACAGAATATTCTTCGAAAACTGACATGTTGCAGCTGATTCAAAATTGTTTTTAATTTATGTAATTTTAGCAAAATCCGTTATACATTACATAATTGCAAAAAAAAATTTAAAAAATTAGTTTCCAGAAAAATTGCATGTAAGGTACCCCCCCGGGTACCTATAAGTCACTCAAATTAAGATATTTTTTATTCACTCACATGAGGGTTAAGTGTGGTAACAATATATATTTGTATTTAGTGTTTTTATTATTAATTTTTTATTAACATGTTGACAAATAAAAATAAATAATGAAATGTGGTAAATGCTATTTGAGTGTTAGTGTTGTTTGTGACAAAAATTTCTACCTTAGTTCTGCTGCTGTTGATCGTGCATATCATTGGCAAAATTTCAAATGTGAAAACATTCTATGGTTTTGTGAATGTTGTAAAGATTTTTAAAAATATTTATTTAAAAGCCAAGGACAATTTTGATCAGCATCAATTTTACCAAAACTTGGTGGATGAAATAGAATTTAATATACTTCTCATTGAGAGTGTTTTGAAGCTGCTTGACGTTAAAGATAAGCTTGTTCCTGAAGCTATTTTCCATGCTAAGCCGATCGCTACTTGGCCAACTGATGTGTCGACTGATTTAATGAAGAACAATTTTCGTAATACATTTGGAGATTGATTTTACAACTTTATCGGCAATCGACACTGGATGTTCACAAATATATGCTGAAGTGCGAATGTACAGAAGTTCTACTTACGTTATTCCTGTTAGACTTTGACTAAATACGGCACCATATGAAAATCCTGCTCTTTTGCTATACCTTGTCTACCTTCGTGCACATCTTGTGTTACTTCTGCAGGGGTTAGCATATATCTAATTGATGTTGCCGTATCTTCTAATACGAATTTGTTAGAAAAGCCATTTTCCGAATTGACTGAATCCAACCCATCTTCCACAGTTACGAGGTTGAAAAACTCGTCTTTGCCTTTGGATGGGACTAAGTGCTATAGTGAAAATTTTGGCATTAAAACGATTATGCCAATGCTTTGGTTACAAATATCGAAATTCAATATACCGATACAAGTGAAAATGATATTTTTTGATGGTGAAAACATGTATGGATACTAACAATTGTAATGTATTTAAATTGGTGTCTAAAGGAAGAGATCTTGATTCCTTACAATATGCATGTTTTGGGTTTATCTGCTGAATTACGTGATAAGACTCTTGATCATAATATTTGGCAAATTGGAGTAATTATTCGGGAATTTAATAATGTAAATTTTCGAACAATAGATAGAGTAATAGATTAAAAAAAATTTCATGTAACATATGTAGTGGTGCAGCTGTTCCAAGTGACAATCTGCAGGTAAATATTTGTTCATGTTTACAGTTCCGCCAACCGGACAAGTGGTGCAGTGGTTAAAGCTACGGCACTTGAACCGGGAGGCACTGGGTTTGAATCCCATCAGAGGCTGGATGCAAATCGAATTTTTCACATCAATTACAATCGGTGATGTTAATAAACACAACTAAGACCCTCTGATGGAAATTCAGCAGAATTCAGCGCCAACCCACCGTCCATGTCAATGTACAGGTTGACATGGAGCTTCCAATGTGCAGGTGGTATACTGTAGTTGTGTGAGTATCACAATGGGCCCAAAATTTTCTAAGTGTTAACCACTGAAACCTACAGTTCCGCCACTTAAATGTTCGTAGTCTAGTAAAATATTTTGATGATGTTACAATTTTATTAAATAAGTACAATTTTGACTTCCTTGCGTTAACAGAAACTCTTCTAAGCTGTACAATTTTAAACAAGTCACTTCGTATTAATAATTATAATATTATCCGTTTTGACAGAATTAACACTACGCGATGGGGTGGAGTTGCCATTTATTATCGATCGGCATTAAAAACCAAATAAATATTCTGCGGTGCCTGTCGTAAAGTGGAAATTTAAGCATATGAAGTTATCCCAGTTTTTCATCCCAGGAATTTTTTTTATTATTGAAGTAAAACTTCTTTAGGCACGCTTGACTTGGGGACTAAGGTGGCAAATGCGTTACGAAAAGTGTAATCGAACGAGGCGAACGAAACAATAGACGCAAAACGAAATCATTTTCCTTTAGTATCAGGATGTGCCATGACAATTCATAAATCCCTAGGTGGAACATTAGTTGATATCATTTTATTTTAATCATTGGTTAAAAAAATGGGATAATAAGAAAATAGGAAAATTGGAAAATTGGTAAATGGAAAATTGGAAAAATTGGAAAAATTGGAAAATTGGAAATTTCGAAATTTGAAAAATTGAAAAATTTGAAAATTTGTAAATTGGAAAATTGGAAAATTTTAAAATTGGAAAATTAGAAAATTGGAAAACAGGTAAATGGAAAATTGGAAAATAGGAGTATATGAAAATATGAAAATATGAAAATATGAAAATATGAAAATATGAAAATATGAAAATATGAAAATATGAAAATATGAAAATATGAAAATATGAAAATATGAAAATATGAAAATATGAAAATATGAAAATATGAAAATATGAAAATATGAAAATATGAAAATATGAAAATATGAAAATATGAAAATATGAAAATATGAAAATATGAAAATATGAAAATATAAAAATATGAAAATATGAAAATATGAAAATACGAAAATATGAAAATATGAAAATATGAAAATATGAAAATATGAAAATATGAAAATATGAAAATATGAAAATATGAAAATATGAAAATATGAAAATATGAAAATATGAAAGTATGAAAATATGAAAATATGAAAATATGAAAATATGAAAATATGAAAATATGAAAATATGAAAATATGAAAATATGAAAATATGAAAATATGAAAATATGAAAATATGAAAATATGAAAATATGAAAATATGAAAATATGAAAATATGAAAATATGAAAATATGAAAATATGAAAATATGAAAATATGAAAATATGAAAATATGAAAATATGAAAATATGAAAATATGAAAATATGAAAATATGAAAATATGAAAATATGAAAATATGAAAATATGAAAATATGAAAATATGAAAATATGAAAATATGAAAATATGAAAATATGAAAATATGAAAATATGAAAATATGAAAATATGAAGATATGAAAATATGAAAATATGAAAATATGAAAATATGAAAATATGAAAATATGAAAATATGAAAATATGAAAATATGAAAATATGAAAATATGAAAATATGAAAATATGAAAATATGAAAATATGAAAATATGAAAATATGAAAATATGAAAATATGAAAATATGAAAATATGAAAATTTGAAAATATGAAAATATGAAAATATGAAAATATGAAAATATGAAAATATGAAAATATGAAAATATGAAAATATGAAAATATGAAAATATGAAAATATGAAAATATGAAAATATGAAAATATGAAAATATGAAAATATGAAAATATGAAAATATGAAAATATGAAAATATGAAAATATGAAAATATGAAAATATGAAAATATGAAAATATGAAAATATGAAAATATGAAAATATGAAAATATGAAAATATGAAAATATGAAAATATGAAAATATGAAAATATGAAAATATGACAATATGAAAATATGAAAATATGAAAATATGAAAATATGAAAATATGAAAATATGAAAATATGATGATATGAAAATATGATGATATGAAAATATGAAAATTGGAAAATTGGTAAATTGAAAAATTGAAAAATTGAAAAATTGAAAAATTGAAAAATTGAAAAATTGAAAAATTGCAAAATTGCAAAATAGGAAAATAAAAAATATGAAAATAGGAAATTTTGAAAGTTGGTAAATTGGAAAATTGGAAAATTGAAAAACAGGAAAATTTGAAAGTCATAATATAGACTTCTATGTCACTGACTGACTCGAGAACGCACAGGGTGACCAAAAATTTTTTTTTTCTATATTATAACATCTATGTCACTCACTAACTTACTCACTCCAGATCGCACAGGGTGACCAAAAAAATTCGTCCGTGTGATATATTTTATATATGTATTTTTTCTATATTATAGCTCCATTTTACACGAGGTATAACAGAAACCGATTCTTTCTTCGTTTCTTTCCCCGATTGCCTATGATACAGGTTTTAATGCGACTTAAACATATTTTCGATGAAACCACATGATGTACTGTGGTTATACATAAATGAAATAAAAAATATTTCAAGGCCATTTTTACTATGCGAAGAGATTTCAAAAATGGTTTTTTTGTCCATTTTGTGACACATACATAAACATTGTCTATTACGACTAGTTGGCCTTGAAAAAGTTACCAAGTTACAAGGTTACCTCTTGTGGCATCAGACATAAACGGCTAGGTGACACTCGAGAACGCAAAGGGTGACCAATTTTTTTCCCAATATTATAATTTTTCTATATTATATTATAAATATTAAATATATATTAGAAGTTTTACTTCAGTAGTGTGGTCTAAAGCACATTTAATTTTTATTTACACGAAACTATTATATTCCATCCCAGTTTTTTCTTTTTATACCTCTATAAGACGACACAACAACAAATATTCCATCCCAGTTTTTTTTCGTTTATTTGTAAAATAAATTTTGTTTATAAAAAATATTATAAAAATTTTGTTTGTGCCAGCCGTATGTTAGGATTGGCACAATCTTCCTTCCACAATCTTCAGATCATTTCCTTTCTTTAGGTTGGGGTGGTATCTATTTTTATAATGACATCAACGATATCGTTCATGAATTTAATTCATATGTGTTACAGTTAGATTCTACTTGTATACGTCGGAAACGAAGTATTAAAAAATGTCCTACCGCTTCTTGGTTAAATGTAAAGATTTTAGACTTAATGGAGCGTAGAGATTTGGCTCACAAAAAAGATAAAAGCTCTAAATTAGTGATTTATTTGGAATCTTTTCAAAAATAAAACTAACGCATTCATCAATCAAGCGAAAAATAAGTTTTATTTTGGGAATATGCATAATTCTCAATCAACATGGATCAACATAAAATTGCTTGGTATTTCATATTCGGCTTCTGAACAAATTATTACTTTTTCTGCATATGACATATTAGACTGTATAAGCAATTTTAATGAATCTTTAGGTGTTTTGGCTTTACCGAATTCTGATTTTTGTAGTTCAAATGTTATACATTTACATTTGATTGCGTTGATGAGCTTATGGTACTGAATGACATTAAAGCTATTAAATCAGATTTAATGACATATGATATGGTTGACTTCAAAATATTAAAATTATTTATTGATTTTTTTGCCACATATCACATTCATCGTTAATCAGTGTTTAACAAAATTAGTATTTCCTAATTTATGGAAAGTGGCTTAAATTATTCCTCTTCCTAAGAAGGATAATATTTCCACTGTTTCTGACATTCGTCCGATAAGTATTTTGCCAGCCCTTTCTCAATTTTTAGAAAAAATTATGAAAATATAAATGCTTGAGCACCCTAATTGTTTTGATTTTCCTTGTAAATTCCAATCGGGATTCAAATTTGGTCATAGTACTAAAACCGCAATTATTCATACAGTTAATGATATTTCTGCTATTATGGATAAACGAAGCTGATTTGTGATTTCAGTACAATTGGACTTCCCTAGGGCTTTTGACTGTATTAATCAAGTTCTGTCAATCAAGATGTATTACAAGTTCTCTCATTCTGCTATTTTATTGCTACAATCAAATTTCAATAATCGCAAACTATTTGTAAAACATGGTGATGATATTTCCACCAAACGCGATGTTTTCCTCAAGAATCAATTTTAGGTCCTTTACTTTTTTATATTAACGATCTACCGTGGCATATTTTAAATCGTAATTATCATTTTTATGCTGATGATTTGCAATTGTATTTTGGCGGAAACTTATCGAATATAGATAAATTTGTGAGATATCTGAATTATAATCTTAACAGTGTTTTGCTATTGTCCAAAAATAATGCACTTACCATTAATCCAACTAAAAGTAAAGCATTATTTATCTCGAAAATTAGCTACCATAGTATTATACCTGTACCCTTTTTAAACAATGATATTATTTTATTTGTTCCAAATGTTAATAATCTTGGATTAATCGAGTTTTCAAAGTTGACATAAAATGATCATGTAAGTTCGTTGTGTCAGCGAGTTAATTATAGTTTATACTCGCTAAGGTTAATAAAAAAAAATTGTTCAGTTGACTTACGGATGTGCTTGGTGAAAAGTTTGAATATACCAATTTTTTCATATTGTGATGCGATATTTTCAACTTGTGATAGTACATCAAAACGTTTACTTCAGGTTATTTATAAGAATTATGTACGTTATGTTCATGATCTAAAGAACTTTTATCACGTTTTTGAAGTTAAACATTCGGTTGTGACTTGTTTCAGTTTTATCATTATAGGACTGCTCTATTTATTAATTCTAATAATGTGTACACAGGTACTGATACAATTGAGGTGGCGCTGGAAAAAAAGGAAGTATGTTCAGCAATATTCTTAGACGTAGCCCAAGCATTTGATAAGGTTTGGCACCGAGAATTTAACCCAACACTCTAGAATTTAAGCTCCAACGCGATTTGCCAAAACAACATTTTGAATTGCTATAAAGTCTTACATCAATGACCGTTACTTCAGGGCGAGACAGAAACGGGAATACTCTAAACTGAAGAAAATATTGGCAGGAGTTCCACAAGGAAGTGTTCTAGGCACCGTATTATGCCTCCTGTATACAAATGATCTACCAAACATAGAATAAACTAGAATAGGAACGTTTGCTGATGACACAAGCTGTTATGACCACCGATGCTAGTATTTTGAGTCCATAAGAAAACTACAAAATGCTGTTTATATATTAAATAACTGGACAAAACAATGGAGAATAACACTTAATGAATCGAAATCAACACATATCAACTTTACAAATATAGGACATTAGAATATATTCCGATTAGTCTGAATTCACAACAAATTCCATATTCGAATAATGCTAAGTACCTCGGCAAGACGCAAGACTCTAAACTCAGGTGGAAAGCGCATGTTAAAAAGAAAAGGCAAGAACTGAATTTAAAATTCAGAAAAATGCACTGGCTTATTGGAATATACACTGTTATATAAACAATATCCTTAAACCTATCTGGACGTATGGCATCCAGCTTTGGGGCTGCGCAAAGACAACTTCAGTGAAAATCATTCAAACATTTCAAAACAAAGTACTACGTATAGCATTGTGAATGCTCCTTGATAAATTAGAAATGACAATCTCCATCGAAACTTAAACATGGAATACGTCAGCGAGGAAATACAAAAATTTGCAAGGAGTCATGTACTGCGACTGCAGCTGCATAACATCGAGGAGCTGCGGAACCTAGAAGATCGCGCCAATGGACCAAAGCGCCTAAAAAGAACCTAGCATTTAGAATTAGTGGTTCTTTGAGCCGCTTAAATCAAAGGACTGGCAGATCTAGGATGAACAGATAGGTCTCATCCCACAAGAATGGACTACTTAACTAATAAAAAGTTACTATATAATCCATAAGATTAACTGTAATATTATACAGAAAGAGAGATTTCTTAAAAAAAAATACGTACAAAAAATACAGAACTAATAATTCGAGTTTAGCAAATGTGACTGTCACTTGGAACAGTTTAGCATCTACAGTAAAAAATATAACCTAAAAGTTATATTTGATTTAATAATGGATGAATAATTTTAATATTTTTTTGTTATTGTTAGATTGCACACATATTTGTAAATATTGCGTATCAAAACTCCACAATGCATCGAAACTTTCGTGCGCAAGAACAAAAACACAAGCGATATTGCGTAACGTTCTTTTTCCATTGACAATTAATAACATTAAAGAAGAAATCAAAAACGGTGGCATAAGAAACATTGGGATCTGTACAGATGGCAGCATCCATGGCTCAACAAAGGTGTTCTCTATACTGATCCAATATTTCAGCTGTACAACTGGATTAACCTGTAAACTTTTTAAAAAGAATTCCGTGACGAACGAGAAGGCTGAAACTATTAAAATTTTAACTGTGGATGTTTTACAAAATTTTAACTTGGAAACAAAATGTGTAGCTTTCGGTGGCGATAACTGCATTACCAATTTTGGTGGACTTAAGCGCGAGGGTGAGAATAATGTGTACAGGCTTTTGAAAAATTGTCCGAATTTAAAAAATATTGTTGGAATCGGATGTCCAGCACACATTTAAAATAATTGCATTAAACTGAACCGACCTATGGCCAGTCGATATAGAATCGAATTTTGGGTAAATTATTATCACATTTTTCAATTTTTACAGTTCGCGTGGAAAAACTTAAAGAATTTTGCGATTTCGTTGAAATTTACCAGAAAATTCTTCTTAGTTTATCAAAGACTCGGTGGTTGTCACTTTTTCCAGCAATTGAAAAGTTTTTAAAATTATACGAACCTCTTAAATCTTATTTTTTCTCAATATCCCAGCCACCAGTAATGCTTTAAAAAATTTTCGAAAATCCTTTAAATCCTTTGCTTATTTATATTTTTTGCACTCTTTGTTGAATGTATTCCAAATAAATATTAAAAAAATGGAAAGAGAGAAAAATTCGTTGATTGCAATTACATATAAATATTTTAGAATCGGTTAAAAACGCGCTTGAGGAACGAATTAATACTAATTTTTTGCCTATATTGGTTTTTAATATCTTACGAAAACAAATATAATTTGCCTAACGAGTGTCTCACGTTTAAGAAAAATGTGCTTCAAATTTATAAAAACTCATTAGAATACTTAAAGCTATGGCCTAAACAATTCTCAAATTTTTATTCCTTCAAATGGATAGAATTAAACAACGAACCAGAATGAGCAGAAATATCGAAGAGCGTCGAATATTTAATTGAAAAAATACATATAAGTATTAACGATTCTTTGCTTATAATGCAATTCAAAAATTTAAAAATATTTTTAAAGGAGGCTATAAAAGATAAATTATTGGTTGAGAAACTCTCACACGAAAAGTGGTTGCAATTTTTTGCTACTGTTCCAAATGAGGAACAAAATTCCGAGTTTTTAAAAATTTGCCAGTAATTTTTCAATTCCTGGTCACAACGCAAATGTAGAGCGAATTTTTAGTATGATGAACAGTCAATGGACAGATGAGCGTAATAGACTTGATCTGGAGACTGCGGAAATTGTTTTGGCTGTAAAATTCAATTTTAAAAATATTTCTTGTGCTGAGTTTCGTCCACTCATTCAAACAAACAGACAAACTCTTCAAGCAGTACGGTCGTCTGAGAAATATGCAATCAATAGACAATAATTAATCGATAAATATATGAATTCGTGTTGTTACATTATTATTTTACGTTAATATTACATTGAAATACAAGAAGTCTGTAAATGTACAATTGTGTTACTAGTTATATATTATATTATATATACAATAAAGAATATAGTATATTTTGAAATACAAAACATGTCCTCCTTTTTTGCAGTCTGTCCTCTTTTTTAAAGATATTTTCCTCTTTTTGGTGTTAGTATTTATTGAGTGAAATTTGGATTCACACTTATGAATTGTCTTCATATAATTTAAATGGTTATACGTGCAGGTGGTGTTGCCGTCTTTTTTGATTCGAATTTAGATTGCTCAGTTAGTGCCCATAACTTACCATCAGCCGATATCATAAAGGTTGGGTGGAGATTTTCTTCTGATTTATATGTCTTTTTATGCATCTATCGGCTTCAATCTACAGCTGTGAGTGTCTTTGTTAGTGAAGTTGGGCAGTATCAGGTCAAAAAACCTGTTTGTTTTTGGAGACATTAACATTGATATTCTTGGATTTCCAAGCAACAGCATTGATTATCTAAACCTTATGTCCTGTTTTGGGCTTGAGTCATTGATTGATACTCCCACGCGGGTTACTGCTTCTTCTTCAACGTATATTGACCACTTTTTTGCTAGACTTAGGTCTAATGATCTTTCAGGTATAATAATATCGGCTGTGGACTTAAAAATTTCTGACCACCACTTGGTTGAGATACGGTTTAAGGCTTCTCAGATATTGTTACCAAAGTCTAATTTGAACCAAAATTCCACGAGAAGTAGAAAGAAACTCAATCTGTTGTTGTTATATAAAAGGTTGGATCATATGGACTGGGGGCTCATTTTTAACATCGACAATCCATTGCTAGCTCTTGAGGTGTTTTTGGATAATATTTTAACTATCTTGGAACGCTGCAGCCTTGGATCTCCTTTGACCTTGCGCGACGTATTTTTAAAAGGGATAAACTGCGGTCCAAGTTGAATAAGCGTCCTGATAATGCAGTACTTCATGATAGCTATAACAGAATGTGCATCATAATTAATGTAGATATCATAAAAGAAAAGGAAACCTATTATTCTAAGCGTTTTCCCGCTAACCGCGGTGATGTAAAAAAACTGGATTTTAGTGAACGAGATTCTAACTAGTAAACCTAAAACTTCATAGTCAAACCTATATTAACACAGAACAGAGAACTTCTTACGAGTGATCTTGAAATTGGCAATGAGTTTAATTGTTACTTTTCTAGTGTTGCTAAAGATTTAGGTGCTAAATTTGACTCTAGCAACACGTCATCTAGTTTATATTTGCCTTTTGAATTCGGTCCGACAACGTTTTTTATGACCCCAGTATCTAGTTATGAAGTTTTTTCAATTATTTGTGCTTTAGAATCTAAATCCCAATTGAATACATTGGCCTGCACAAACAGCAACTATAATTCCCCTTTTCAAGAATGGTAATCGCCTTGATAAAGGTAATTATAGACCTATTGCCTTGCAGCCAGTAATCCTAAAAGTTCTTGAAAAGGCAGTTAAAAATAAGGTTTCCAGTTTTTTAGATCAAACGTGTGTGCTGAGTATCCATCAACATGGTTTTCGTCATGGTATGAGTACCGAATCGGTCTTGTTAGAGTTCTTAAATACAATCAACATTGGTTTAAATAAAGGTAATAGTTGCGGTGCTTTATTTATTGATATGGTTGATCACAAGCTTCTGCTATCTATTATGTATGATATAAGGTTTAGGAGAGTGGCAAATAAGTGGTTAGCATCATATTTAGATGGTAGATCGATGAGAGTTAAGATAAATGATAAATTAAGCGATCCGAAATTTTAGACGTTGGTGTTCCCCAGGGTTCAGTATTAGGCCCTCTGCTGTTTCTCATTTATACAAACTCCGTATTTAAACTGAATCTTCATGGTTATTCTACCGGGTTTGCTGATGACATAGCTCTGGCTTTCTGTGGGAATTCTCCCAGTAACGTTATTTCGATGATCAATTCAAAGTTTTACTCTCATGGTTCGACAAGCATCGCCTGATCTTAAGCCGGAAAACTAAATTCATGTTGTTTAAATTGTCTGGTAGCTTTAATATGTCTATTTTGCCGCGGGTGACTAATCACAACAGGTATGAATGTGAGTCCATTGGTTGCCACTCTGAGTGCTTTGATATCGAACAAGTTGACTCGTTTAAATATCTTGATGTTCACTTGGACACTTGCCTTAATTGGAAAACGCATGTTAATTCTGTCAACCAGTATCTGTCATCAACTGCTAGAATTGTCTACCTTCTAGTTATGGCTAAATTGGAATATGGATTTTCATGCTGGGGTGGTTGTTATGCTGCTACTTTGTATCCTTTATATGTTCTACAGAAAATGATTTTAAGAATATATCGAAAGAAACCAAGAACTGAACCATCTTGGAATTTATTATTTACGACGAATATATTGCCGTTGAAACATTTGTATGTGTATAAGGTATTGAGAGTTTTTTTTAATCGAAGTGGTCAACAAATAATGAGAAGCGATTTTCGTTACAATTTTCGCGGTAACCATCAATTTCTTTGTAAGATCCCAAGATTCTTCAATGACCACTTCCGACGGTCTATTCTGGTCGCTGCACCAACCTTTTTTAATGCGTTACCAATTTATATTAGGAAGTACATTCTTTTGAAGTAGTTTTTAAATAAAGTTAAACAATGGCTATTTGAAACGGTTGATATCTCCTTTTTATTCAGGGTTATTACATAAAACTTGTTGTATTTAGTCACATATTATGAAGTTGAAATTTAGTGAAATAATTTTTATGTATTACGCAAATTTGCTTCTGCCATTTTTTCGGCACAAATTTTGTTATATTTTTTGAATAAATAAATAAAATGTATGGTCACCCTAGACTTGGGGGATTAAAGTGCGAAGTGATGAATGTAACCTCACCTTCGTTTTGATCAAGGATGATGATCGTTTTGATCAAGGATTTGATCCAACGGTACCTTTCGTATCAGTTACTTTAGAGACACATACCTTAAATTATTTTAAATTATACCGAAAATGACTAATTTTAATAAACAAAAATTATTTCAATAAAACCAGTGTATCAATTTTGTAGGCAAAATGACAGCGCGATTTGGCGAGATGCACATTCTATTTGTCATTTTTTGAATTGGTAGGTACCAAATAAATGAACCCGATTGAATCTGTTTAATTTTTTGATACTGACGTCTACTCACTTCTTCTATTCGCATGCTTGTTTAAAGGATTTTTTGTTTTAATATTATTTTATATAGATTTGTTTTAATTATCATAACATATTTAATTTGTTTTATTATAATGTTTTATGTTTATGATTTAATATTTAAATGTGTTAAATATTTTCGATTTAATTCAAAAATAAGAAATTTATTCAAACTAGTTCTAAAATTGTGAAATGTTTATGCATAGAAATGTCAATTAAAAAAAAATCAAAAGAAAAATCATGCGCATGCGTCTCGCTACTACTACAAACAAGATGTTCAATACTCTATTTTTCCGGTTTGCTCACCTCGCTTCAATATACGGAATAAAACTTCATGCTTAAGCTCTTCTCATTAATTGGCAAATCCTTGGGAAATTTGGTGAAAATATGGTTACCGCACTGAAAAAAATAGCGCGGAGATATTTACACATTTTGCTGTGTAAACCCAAATTTGCAATTATTACCAATAATGCCTCAATTAAGTACGAGCCTTGTAAAATTTGCACTGTAATATTTACAGTGCATTTTTAAATATTAAAATTATTGCTGAGCACCGTCTGATGACAAATTAAATTAATGATATTACAATGCTGCTAAGTAAATTTTAGCTGCGCAATTTGAATATATCATTTTCAATGCAAACATATTAAAAATGAAAAAAAATTGTCTTTTCCGTTGAGAATAAATTACATAGTGTTTTTAAAATGTTCAAATACTTTTCAAAATTTACTTTGCACTTTGTAAAACAATTTTTGCGGGGAGATTATAACCAATCAAATCATTTATTCTACCCGACTTTGCATTTTGTTCTCCAAATTTTATTTAAAATTTCAAACAAAAATTAGTCTTAAAGTGAATTTAAAGCAGTACACAAATTGCGACAAAAATGCCAGTTCGTCTAAGTTTCCAGATTTATTGCGAAAAATGGTAATTATTTAAAAATAAAATAAATAAAATAAAATAAAATATAAATTATATTTTTTTTATCCTTCATTTGCAGTTTTCTTCGCTTCACAGAAATGACCGCTATAACCTTCAGCATTAAACCATAGAAGTGCTGAAACGATATATGGTAAACCCAAATTAAATTTACAATTCTTTATGTAGCTTTACTTATATTTGTTGCTTTCTTGTTTTAATTTCAGAATTTTATAAAGCAACTTAAGAGGACGGGACCAACTCAGTTCCACATTAAATGGTTACTCATCTGAGGAGAATTTAATTATTAGCAACATTACAACAATTCAATATCATTTAATGCTGTCTGTATAAAGTAAAAATATGTTTGATAAAAATTCACACGTAAGTTTATTGTCGATCCACAGATGTAATTAATTATCATCTTTATTTTAAGAAAAATTGATGGCATTTTGTGGTGAATAAAAAAGATTAATTATAAAGAATATGTTTCATTAAAATTGGTTTTTAATATGTTAAATATTAAATTCTGTCTCCTTCAATCTAGAAGTTTCGAGTGTTTTCTTCTGTGCAGAGTAAATATTAATGCGCTGCAATTTTATCAATCCGCAAATTTGAAAATGCATTGTAAACGATTATCCTCTTTGCAATCATTATTTACCATGCGCTCTGTAAAGAATTTCTAAATTATTTTACAAACTGCAGAGTAAATATATCAAAGCAATAACAAATATTGCTTATCCACCGTGAAATAAAAATAATAAAATTTACTCAGCAAGTTGTAATAATTGATTTGCTAAAATCGCAGTAAATACAAAGCGCTTGTGTGGCTGAATTTTTAATCATTTTTCATTAAATATTACTCCGCTTTTTTGTGAATATCACCGATTATTTTTTTCAGTGCGCAAGTGTCATCTTCCATGATAACCTCAGTTCAGCATTTACAAAAAAACGACAAAGCATTAAAAGATTCAAATAAATTTAAAGATTAAATTTTCAACAAGAATTGATCTTGTTTTCTGAAATTTAAGCAAATAATGCTTTTCGATTACACAAGAAGGTTTCACCAAAATTCCTATAAGTGCGGGTGTTTGCCACAGAAAGTAAAAATGGTTTATGAATTATCTATACTCCAAATACAGCAATTTTGTTTGTTGACAGCCATTTAACCAAACATAAGCCTCATAGTTGGGTAAAATTGTATGAGTAAAATGATGATGATGAAACAATCTGGTGTTCGGCCTATTCACCGAATGTAAAAAACACACATACTTTCACGAGTTGGATCTTATATTTCCTAGCGTAATAACGAATCAACTTATTAGAATCTCGTCTCTTCTACGCTCCACAGCAACAAACTAGTTTTTCAGGCGTGGTCCAAAAATGATCCATGATTATAGTAAATAACTTGTTCGAATGGACAATTTGGTCACATTTAAAATGAATTTTTAAATAAATTTACACATTTGCAAGTGTTGTGTCATTTGCAAACCGACCACAAATCATCAATTAAATTGGATGTTGCAGGCAACCTTTGAACAATATTTGCGTCAGATTCATGAGCGGGATATTTTGTGTACATTACAAATCTGTCAACAACTTTCCAAGTTTTTGAAAAAATTGAGGCCGAAATGCTTTGAAATCAGAATAATCTAACTTACCGTTTTAGGAATTAAAACAATTTTCAGTCCGAAAACCAGTGACGCTTTAAAAGGCTTTAGTAAGTGTTCCCTAATTCAGCTTTCTATTATGAAAAGGAGAATAGACTCCAACGCAGGATTTCGTGAGTGGTGCCTACGTTCGAAGCCAACTCAAATTGATATTTCAACTCCCGACTTTTTCTTTTGGGAAATAATTTTTCTGAAAATAATTTCCTAGTACATTTCTTTAATTATTAATTCTATTTATTATTAGCAGATTTCATAGACATTAAATAAAAACTATTAAATAGTATAAAATGTATCCACTTGTGGTACTACAAATTATGAATCACACTTTTATATATCCATTCTAATGTATCTGTGAACTTGACCTGATATTACCGCAATCTAACTTTTATTTATTATTTCCAAAACGCGGCAAGCTACCGTAATAGTAAAATTAGATATTTGAATTAACTTTCAAAAAGAGTACATGCACGAATCTTAAACGATCAATCAACAAAAAGAAGAAACAACGTTTGTTTGTATAATCGATCGGACCGTATCAGTTAATTAATTTGTACAAAAATATAACAACTCGTAATGAAATAAAAATAAAATAAAACCAATTTTCACATTCAACATGTTATTACTTTTTCCAATAATTAAATTTTTAATACTTCTTGTTAATATTTTTCCAGTGTAACGGAAACGAAGCATGATCGGTATCTATCTACGGAACGATAAACCAATTTTTAAAGAAATAATAATTTCTTACAAAACGATCTTACATATTTTTTACATCTTTATTTTTTTTTATACCACGACACGATATAATAAAATGTAGTGAGCACGAGAATACCACCACAGTCCACAATGAATGATCTTTAAAGAAATGAGAAATATGAAAAATTATAAGTTGTCTCTCCCAATAATACGAATCAAGACTTAAGAGCTCATTTCTCTATGAAAGTTTTATAGTTTTACAGCGATCGTGCGCACAAAGTGTATAAAGCTAAGTCAAATTGCGAATTATATTTCAGTTATAGTTGAACCTTCAGCTTGGGTGTAGTTCCGTGCGCATCTAACAAGCCAAAGTTAAATATTTATAATTAGTTAATAATAGTTTAATAGTGACAGCTATAACCGATTTGGATATATAATATTAATAATTATTTATTATTGTGATTTAGTTTAATTGTTCTTGACGTAATTAATAATCAATAAATCAAGGTAAGATCATGGTGTGTGTGTGACATCAAAATTAATATTTGTGAAAGGTATAGAGAAAAGAATATTGGATAAAACCGAAGGAAGAGATTTGTAAACGGTAAACTTGTTTTATAGTTGGGCATAGAAAAGTGAAGTGGTCTAAAATTCTTATATAACACGTGTACTATTCTTGGAGACGTGATCATGTTTTTTTAATAATACCATTTATCGATCATTATTCGTAATGCGAATAAAAAATTATAATGAATGTAATTTACCGTGAATTACGCGGTTATGTGATTTTGTGTTGTAAAAAGTGATGTTAACATTAAACATAAAAATTTACAATCATACGTAAAACTTTCATTTTGGAAAATTAGATCTGTTTGTAACGGTCTTATACAAAAAAAAGTAGGCAGCATGGAGTAAAAGTAAAAAAATTATTAAACCGTAGCAATCGTGGTATCGATCGTGAACAACTGAAATTCTTTCTATTTTACACTAATTAAAATTTATTACGTGAGTCAAAATGTAATAATTAATAATTTGATATGGTCGATTTTGTTTTTTCTTGTTAATCATCATGATTTGCATTAATAATAATGACCAAATTATATGCCTAGAAAATATCATATACGCTATTGTAACTTTAAATTGCAACACATATTAAACACAAAATTAAATAAAGGTAGATAATATTTATTTACCTTCAACATTCGTTGCATACAAATGTTCCATTTTAACGAGACGCAACTTCTCTCGGATAAAAGAAATCTTTCAGCATTGAAAATGAAAGATAAAAACAAGATTCGAACGATGTCCAAATATATTAAAAAAAAAATTACAAATGGATTTTTTGTCGTAATTGGCATTGGCTCCATTGTGCGGTGTGACTGATATATATTGGATTGGCCCAATTATTTTGAAATTGTTTGGTTTGCATAATTTTCATGTTGCTTATTGTGTTAAGTTAAACGATAAACGTTTTTATTATCTGTTATCTAATATGTGTACACATATATATGCGAGGGTGTGTGCAAGTTGCGAGCGCCTAAATTTGAAAATCTCATAATTTAGAAATTTATGATTTTGAATTTTACGACTTCCGTATAAAAAGCAAAAATCAATTTGTAATTTGCAATCGTATTACATATATAGTTTATAACTTCATCAATCAATATTGAAAATAAAGGGAGTTGCAACCTTGGGAGAAACAATTTCAACGCCCTATTTCTGTATACGTTAATCCAGGTTTAGTTGAAATATTTTCATATTTTGAGCAAATAATAATCTTGGTCGTACCAATATAGTAAGAAAAATAAACTGAAATATGAGCTATAATTGGGCTCATACATTTTTTGTTTTTCTTTATTTATGAAATTTGTCGAATGAATTTGTCAGTTTTTCGTCTTAAATAATTTAAACACAATTGTTTAAAAAGTGTTTGTTAAGAGAAAAGATTTGTGTACAATAAGCAGTATAAAGATGTGAGAAATATATGTATGTGAAATTATTTTATAATTCCACCAACGGCCTCGCAAACTAGCCAGATATTGAAAGGAACAAACAAAACATATGACAGCTGTAGACGAATTAATTGAGATAATCTCATGTCTGACTGTATTTAAGTTGGTAAAAAAATCCAACTTTATAATCACGCTTCGTGAAGACTGCTAAAACGATACAAAAGTGTTATTCGATACGAAAAATAAATTGGTATTTCTGAAAACGAACGTACGCGATATTTAGTTTTGTTACGTTGGTAAAAGGGAAATATTTGCATAATGGTTCTACCTTTAATAAAATTATACAACTTGTTCAAAATAATAGACGTCAAAAAGAGCCGTTTTGTTTTCGTTTATTATTCAAATAGTCTTGCAAAAATTTAGAATTAAAGAATCGGTGACGTTAAATTTTGAAAATTTTGTTGCTGAAAACAAAAATAAATACAAATATAATAATGATTATAATATTACATTGAAAAAATTACATTGAAATTATGAAATACAATGTTAAACAACTATTATATTATAATAGTTGTTGGACATTGTATTTCATAATTTCAATGTAATTTTTTTGTCAAGCATTGTGAATTTTGAAATTCTCGGGTCTGTAGAATTCCATTAATTTATGAATCTAATCCTCCTTATTGATGCGTGTACTGTATGTTCTAAATTGCACGCGAGGAAATAGTACATTAGTGGGCGCATTTTTTTAAAACTAGAATTTTTTTGAACATGTTTTAGGTTACTCAAACCTGTAAAAATTATAAAAATTAGAAAAGTAATTTATAAAAAATGATGGGGGGGCAAGTTAAAGTTTGGGGGGTAGGTTTTTTCTAATGTACATATTCGTAAGTACTAATCAAACCCAAGATTGTCAATTTCAAAAAATAAAACATAATAATTAGCGATTCAAATCAAAAGCGAAAATTATATTACCAACTTAAAATTATAATAATTCATTTATATAAGGAACATTTTCATAATATCATATCACTTTTTATGGAATAGCAAAAAGCAATTTCTATCTCTAATTAAGCAAAGGTACATAGTACATTTGGGACAAAACACATGCGTACGTAATCCGCATCCCTGGTATTTGCATCTCGTAGCCTCATTGTATTGGGTGAATTCAGGAAAATGATCGATGCATCCATATCTGGAGTCGAAAATCGGGCATACTTGAAATCGAGTTCAATGTTAGTGATGTCGGATAGTGGACGACCTCTTTTTTGGTATTTAGAATAAACTACATACACGAAATGACAGAATTTTATAATGAAGGAGAATAAATTAACAGAACTCTAAGGAGCCCCCACCAAATTCCCACTTATCCACAAAAAATACATTGAAATAATGAACAGAGGTTCCTATTTCTGAATACGAATACGAACAAAAATTGGACGAATTCGTTTGATTGGTGATTTTGAATACGAAGTCGTGCAATTGTAAATAATTTCGCACCTAAAAATTTCCCTCATCTGTCAAAACGAATTTGAAAAATATTTATACGTTCAAGAACGAATTTTTGTTCAATGTGTATTTAGTTAACCCTTTTACAAGCGTACATCAACTTTCCGGAGCGGTAGTTTTTGCAGTTTCGGTTTCGTAGCTCTATTTTTCAATTCTACGAAAAAACAAAACTAAAAGTACAAATATTATATCATAATTAAATAAACTTTGAAGGTGTGCGCCACGTTAAGTTTGTTATCAAAAATTCCATAGTTTAAGTTAATTTTTAATCTAGTGAAGGTGTAATATATAATATATTCTGTGCTTTGAGTTACGTTTATTGGCTTAGTGAAAATTAATTATGTTTTCGCAAATAAATCTGCAATACATCTCCAAGTACTGTTCATAGTAAGTATAAAGTTACCTAATGAACAAAATTTGTCGCTTATTATTGATGACTCGTTGAAGAAACTCCGGTACAGTATTTTAACAAATATTTTAAAGAGCAGTTGATTCAAATTATGGTAAAGTTTACGAACATAATATATGGACATCACAACAGCCCAGCATCCAAATTGGCAGATTTGGATGAGATGAAACAATTCATCGGCATTGGTACATTTACCGGATGTACCAAATCCACCCAGATTCATATGTATCATAGCAGTTTAATCAAAATTGAACAGGTAATGAGAGCTATGACGAGAAATAGGTTTTGGCAATTATGACGACGCCCTTACCAGTATTGCCTCACTTTTTGGATTTTGCCATCTGTGCAAGCTAGATTGAGTACAAATATTGTAAGCAAAACCAACCCAACAAAGAGATTATGGCCCTATAGTAGTTCAGGCTACATGCCGGATAATTCCTTATGAATTCATTGTCTAATAAAATACCAGGAAAATAATGGCACGTGTTATCGAATAAATTATAATTTGGCTTCCAGCTGAGTTCGTGTGCTGTATGGATTTCTTGATGGGCATGATAGAGCACGTCCAGTAAGCCTTTTTGCCAATCCTGAAGACTCTGTCTTCGTATGTTCTATATAATCTTGCACATAAAATATTTCCAGCCGCAAACAATAGTTGGTTGACCTTTAACATGAGCCTGTTGTTAATTTTTTCACAATGGGACTCATGTTTTTCACCCTGTCGTTATGTGAGGAATTCCAAGATGTCCACTAACATAAGGTCTACTGAGCCTCCAAAATCTCGTTTTACTTGTTTGCAATCCTTGTTGCTTTCGAATAATAGCTCGTCTTCTGCTATGAAATACTTGTATTGCCATAGTTGCTGTAGAATGACAATAGAATTTAAATTGGGCAGCTCCCTACAAGTTTCTCTTGTCTATGTAGTTGTTGTCTTGGAGCTCAGTTTGCTCTGACAAAATAAGTTCCATAATCGGACCAAGTATCGGTATATAGTCCCCTCTTAGAAATGAATCGTTTTGAGGCAGCAATGAAAAATCCATTGAAAGAACGCTTATTATTTCAATATGGATTGCCATGCGTGTTGTGTCCTTCCTTTGGTTGTTCAAATAACTTCCACCATAAATTATTATCAGTGACAGCTAAAGGGGTTGTTCCATGTGATGCTATGTCTGCAGGATTTTCATTTGGTTTTATACGTGATACCATATAGTTGTTGGTAGAATACACCACTGCAGCATATGGTTGATTGGAAGCGTCTCAAAAATTATGTAATCCAATGTTAGCGAAAATGGGTAGTTTATCCAACAACAAATTTTAACCTGGTCAAAATGTGGCAGTTTTAATTTGTAGTTTAGCCGTCTTGCCTTTGACTAGTATTTTTGACGATTGTTATTTAACGTAGCAGCCCATTGTTTACCGATTGTTGTTGACTGCAAGCTTCTTTGCACAAGCTTTAATTCACTTCGATATATTCTTGCTCTGCTCGGATTAACCCCATGTACTTCAGGTCGATGTATTTCCGAATGAACTGTAGATGATTGCACCTCAATTTTTCTTGAAATAATTCATGAGTTTTTATTTCCTCCTCGATGAGATTACTTTCTTATAGAATATTTGTCATTCTCAATTAATAATGGTAATTGTTCTTGAATTGCCTTTGCTATCACCATGGTTGCTGGCGTTTGAAATAGTCTTTGTTCTTTAATGTGGGAGCTTTAATTGTTGTTGATTGTATTTAAATGTATACTTCGGCATGTCGAACGGTTATTGTATGTGAGCAGGGTCGGTTTGCGGCGGAGTTGAAATGTTGGTGCTGAGGTCACAAGCTTAGTTGGCGTATCATTGGCCTAGTTAGCTTGTGGTCCGGCTCGAAGGACCAATGAAAAATGGTCTGAATTTGTTGTATGATTATATGGATTACCACTAGTAAGGTCCAAATAACCAGAGAACTATAATACGGTTGAAAATAGATTTAATTCTGCTTTATTTTTATTTAAAAGGTTTGATTGATACAGAAAATTTCTTCTATCTAAACAATTTATATGAAATATACAAATAAAGATGTAAATCATTAATCTTTACTGTATCGGTGTTGGGTGTCTGGAGATATTTCAGATTGAGTATTCTGCATGTTGTAACTCACTTGTTAAGAATGTGCCTTAACCCTGTTGAGCTTGTCTCCTTTCAATTATTTAATACTGTACAACGACCTCCCACACAATGATGAATTAATGACTTGCACTTCTTTTAACGCGAACATGAGACAATCAATTCAGAAATACTTGAAAACAATGAAATCAACATTAATATTTATTCAAGCAAAGTCCAAAATGTACTTGGTCGTTTGCTTTGGAATATGGAGGACCAAGTCTAAGCTGCTCTTTATTTGCTCAAACATCGGAAGTAAAATTCATGTAAAATTATATCATACAACAGAGAAATAATTATGTATCTTACTCCCTAGGGACTATCTACTTTCGTCCCTAGGGAGTAAAATACATATCTAATATCTCTACGGTTACTAGATATGTATTTAATTATAAAAATCGAAAAATCGTTTTTTTTAAACGAATTTTTAATGAAAACTCGATAGCAATATTTCTCGTTAAAAATATAATATTTTTACTAAAATTGAAATTGTAAAAATAATTTCGTTTGCAAATCGTGTGTAAACGTCGATTATTGCTTTTGTTCAGCTATCGCCCTTGGGCTTCACTCTCAAGCTGTAGTTTCTTCACTGTAGCAAGAATCTGCGATTCTAAATAATATTAGTGGTGTTAAAATACCCTATTGAAAGATTCCAAACAACGTTAAAAATACCATTTCATTTTTGACGGAATTTCCCAATCATCAATATTCTTATAATATTTTGAGCAACTCAATACGCGATGCATATGTGATGTTCTAACTCATTTCATCTTCGCATTTTCATCCGGAATGCTACATTTGAGCAAGCAAATTATCATCTATTTTGGAAATTCAAAATCTATTTATTTAGCCTAACAGCATCTTAAGCAGATTGAAAGTATGAACGCCCTCCAAATTTTCATACCGTCTATGGTTTGGAGCAGGATTCATTTTAATTGTTTTATTAATCATATTAATCATTGTATCATTTTAATTGTTTTATTAATTTTGCTTAAAATATTTAAAATCTAACCGCATTCAAACTGAAATACTAAACTTACATTTGTTTTAGACATTTATTAAATGTTCGTGTAGAGATAACGGTGAGATATACAAGGTGAGCCTAATTCAATGGTACCACGACGAATACAGTCTACGTTACAGCGGATTGGTGCAGTGAAACAAAAAAATCATAAAAATAAATTATGAATTATGATTCACCTTATTTTTGAGAACACCATTGAACATAACTAACAAATGCGAATGCTCAATGTCGGATATCGATTATTATTGCTATTACAAACAGAGAAAAATTTGTTGATTGTTAATCCTCTTCTAAATTTTAGTATCTATATTTAAATATATATTAAATTGAAACTATTTATTTTAACGCGCGTACGTTATCAGTACATAAAATATAACCAGATTATATACATATTGTATTTTGTTCAAAAACTGAGACTTGAGAGTTGGGAGTTTTGCTGCTGTTTCACTAACCTACTAGATGCACAAAATTAATATTATTGTTAATTGTAGCAGTGCCTTCTATAGTACTTACCTGTGACAACATTCATTTTTTGCTGATGATGTCAATGTAAGTCAGCTACTATAGACGGCAGCACAATTAAGTAAAAATAATACACCTTGCCTCCTTATTACGACGGCAATAAATTTCACAAACTTAACAAAAATTCAATCATTATATAATAAATTAATAAATTATGAACAATTTAAGTGTAATAGATTTTCTTAATTCATAAATTGAATTTTTCGTATCATATTCAAGAAGTTAGTGAGAATTTAAAGAAATGCGCCTATTTAGATAACGTAATTCGAAGTTTTAGTGTAGTCCACAAAAAAAATATAAATACAACCGTGAGAGCGCAGTGAATATTATATGATCATTTTGTTTATATTTTGTGTATTATTTTTAGTGTCACGCAATTAATAGAAGATGTACAACGCATTTTTTCTGTATTTTACATAACATTTGTACTTTTTTTGCTATTTATATTTAATCTACATACCAATTACAACAATTTCGAATTGGATAGTATTACGAAACGACTTATGTTGGATAAAAATAACAAAAAAATGCCAAAATCTAAGATAAAACTGTACATTGTAATTTGCGGAAAGCACGATCGAAAGTTACCAGAGAACGATTTTGTAACTAAGTGTGTAATATACATAAATATGTATGCATAATTTGCATACATATAGATGGAACTGAGGGATTACCAAATTGTTCCAGTCGCCGAATTAATATTCTGTCGATACGAATCTGCAGCAATCGGTAACTTTTTAAAATATTTTAAAATTGAAATTGAACGCGCAAAACCGAAAGTACTTTTATCTAATTTTTTATATCTGTTTGGTCGTGGTTCGTTTTAAATATTATTTTAAAGGAATTTAATACGATTTCCATATAACATCGTTTTATATAGTAATAAAAATGCTAGCACCGTTGGTGTGTTGCTCTCATTTTGCTGCGATTATCTTTTGGCAAATATGTAAAATCAAAAGTTCCCAAATTTCTACAGAAAGAGAATTTATTTTTTATGATTTTAGATTCTATAGATTTATTGAAAATAGATCCCGATTTAAAAATGAACTGTTCTAGTCTAACTTTAACTAGTTCTTGTAGATGATAGAAAATAATGTGGCCGGTTCTCAATACGAGTACTTCGAGACCGTTACTAACAAAACTTATTATGATGAGTCGTACGATTTTAAGGAGGAAAGTAAATACCACGAGTTGCACTATTACAAGCGTTAATATTCAATATTGCAAAATACATTTTAGAACAGGGCAGCATTTACCTACAGTACTTTTTTAAATCGCATCGGGTTTCGAACGCAAATGTTAGAAATTAGTTCAACTTATTAAAAAATAACCTAATCAACGAGGCTAGTTTTATAGATGCCGTTCGGGGAAAATTCAGTTTAATTAAAAAGGCTGCAAACATGTCACCACACTTGCAATCTCGTAAATAATAGAGATGATAGACAAGGTGGTGGTATAGCTTTATTTATCAGAAATGATTTAAACTATAGGGTGACTGCTGTTGATGAGGGATTACTTGATTTTCAATTCGTACTAGTTGAACTAAAAAATTTGAATACAAAAGTGTGTGCTGTGTACAGGCCTCCAGCTTCTGATGTCACCAAATTTTTAGACCATATTGAAAACGTATTGAAAGTTGATAGCAATTTTGACACTATAATGGTAGGGGATATTAATATTCCAATTAATAAAAAAAATAATAATATTTGTAAAGATTACTGCAACTTACTGAGTAATTTGGACTTAGCTGTAACTAATTCTAATGAAACTCGTAGTTCTAGTGGTAATATATTAGATCATGTTATTAGTAGTTCTATCAATATTAGTGGGGTAATTAATCAGACAATTTATTCAACGATCAGCGATCACAACATAGTTTTTTCCAAATTTAGATATAAGGATAAATATGTGGTCAAACAACTTCAAACGAAAATAATTAATTATAATATGATAAACGGATTGTTTTCAACATATTTATCTGAAATCCATGTGAGTAAGGCAGATCACAACACTATTTTTCGTCTAATTATTGATAAGTATCAAGAATTATCAAATAAATTCACGCGAGTAGTTAATGTTGATGCTAAGATAAAATCCACTAATATTGTCCGTAGAGAATAATCTATTGAAGAGAATAAAAAAATATACGAGTAGAAACAATATAGATAATCGAATCAAAAGAATGTTAGAGAATAAATTAAACAGCTTAAGTAAAAAAATCTGCAAAGCAAAATATTGGGCTAAGAAAAAGTATTATCATGGAATGTTCAACGACATCACTAGCCCAAGGGATTTATGGAAAAACATTAATTTACTATTTGGTAGATCGAATTCTTCGAATAATAGTTTACAAATTTGTGTTAATGATTTAGTTTATTCAAATCCGAGGGACGTAGTGAATAAGTTTAATCAATACTTCTCTGAATGTGGTTATCCCTTATTAGATTCACTTATCAGCGACAGGCAGTTTAATAAATTTAATACTATTAATAGCATTGTAAGTTCTATTTATCTTAATCCCACTTTCCCGGCTGAAATATTTAACTTAATTACTGAACTTGATAGCGGTAAAGGTTATGGGTATGATAACATTTCTGTTGACATAGTTAAGAAAAACAGTAATATTTTTAGCTATATCTTGGCTGAGGTTTTTAATACTGTTATATCTTCAGGAATTTATCCTGATTGCTTGAAGGTGGCTAAGGTGATTCCTGTCTTTAAAAGTGGCAATAAACTAGACCTCAACAACTATAGGCCTATTTCTATGCTATCTGTATTTGTTAAATTATTAGAGAAAATCTTAAACAGAAGAATAATTGACTATCTTACAAAACATGATTTCTTCTATAGATATCAATATGGTTTTCGTAGTGTTGTCGGTACAGAAATAGCAATAATAGAAACAGTCGATATGATCAATGAAATATTAAATAAATAGTCGTATATGGGTGCACTATTTCTCGACTTACGAAAAGCTTTTGCTTGCATTGACCATGAGATCTTGGACTGAGTAAATTGTATAGCTATGGCTTTAGAGGTACGGTTTTTAACTTGCTTAAGAGTTATCTGGTTGATCGATATCAATATGTGTTCATTAACGGAATATCTTGTGAACTTAAAAGAGTTGTGACAGGAGTACCACATGGCAGTGTACTTGGTCCCACTCTATTTCTAATTTTTATTAATGATTTATGTAATTTAAAATTAAAGGGTAGAATTCGCCTTTTTGCAGATGACACATCTCTGTTTTATAATATTTGAAACCTTAACGATCTCCAGGATATTATTCAGACTGATTTGATAATTTTAAACGAGTATTTCACTAGTAATATGCTTATATTAAATTTAAGTAAAACAAAATTTATGATATATCGGTCTCCTTACAAACAAGTTAATACTGATATTGTAATTAATATTATGAATAATAATATAGAAATGGTAGAAAGCTACAGGTATTTAGGATTAATATTAGATTCGAAACTAACGTGGCAAGATCATATAGAACATCTATGTTGCAAAGTAGCTCCGCTCGTAGTGTACATGCGAGAGTTAGCTTATTATATTCCAACTTCAATTTTACGTAAAATTTACTTTGATTTCATCCATTCGCGCCTTGCATGTGGGATTAGTGTGTATGGATGGGATGGCTGCCAAGTCTCGGTTGTGTAAGGTTCAAACTCAGTAAAATAAAACTTTGAAAGCTGTATATAAGTTACCGTACTTATTTTCTACTGTAGAACTATATTCCAACATAGCGAATGATACTCTGCCATTACTAGCACTGAATAATCTTTGTATAGTAACTTATGTTCATAAAATGGTAATTAGCGTGAGCCTCATACACAATCGGGAATTTAAAACTCCCATCCACACATACCAAACTTGTTATTCTCATAATCTATGTACAGCAAGTTTCAACAATGAATACGGCAAGAAAATGATATCTTATATTGGTCCTTTTAAGTATAATATAGCTGCGTTTTTTTGAAAACAATCGAGTAGAGTTCGCGATAGCTATTTTTCAAATTTGTCCAATTTAAAATTTAAAATTTAATTTTTTTTAAATTAAATAATTTAGATTTAATAGGAACCTATGTATAACCAAAAAAATCCATCATAAAAGTGATATGGTTTTCTTGTAATATCGTTGTTCTGTATAGTTCTGTATAATAACGGAGTAGTTCAGAACTATACAGAACAACGATATTACAAAAAAACCATACAACCATACAACAAAAACCAAACCCCTTGAAAGGACATTAAATCCACTGGGGAACTGAAGCTCATTAGATAGTAAATTGTATGTAATTTATATATAGTTTTATTATTGTTATTAAAATTTGATGTATTATGTATACGTGAATCTATAGCTGCGTTTTTTTGAAAAACAGTCGGGTTGTGTTCGCGATAGCTTTTTTCAAATTTGTCCAATTTAAAAATAGAAATTTAATATTTTATAAATTTAAAAAGCTAGATTTAATGGTCATCTAAGTATAACATAAACAATCCATTATACAAGTTCTGTAGTGTTCTTGTAATATCGTTGCTCTGTATAGTTCTACACTACTCCGATTTTATGGAGAGTTATACAGAACAACGATGTTACACGAAAACCATTCAACTTTTAGAATGGATTTTTTCTGCTATACTTAGATTGCCGTTAAATCTAGCTTTCTTATTTTAAAAACATTATTCGTAAATTGGACAAATTTTGAAAAAGCTATCGCGAACACAACCCGACTGTTTTTCAAAAAAACGCAGCTTATGTATGAATGAAATAAAGAAGATAATAAAAAAAAAATATAAAAAAAAACATTTTAATCATAAATAAGTCACCAAAGGAACGCCAAAAAAAATTAAATGACGAGAAAGATCCAAATGATCTTATAATTTAAACACCAAAATCAAAATACAGTACAATATTGGCGTTGAGTAATTATAGTATTTAACTCCACAAAAAAAAAATCTGTCGGAATGGCAGCAATAAATGTATATAGATACGATGACGGGACAAAATTTTCAAGTGCAAGCTTCCGGATTTCAGAATAGTGACTTGAAATAATTGTTGTTTCCCGTCACTCATCTTCAAATTACTCATTTGCCGCCAGAAGAGAATCATACTGTATTCCATATTGCAAAAATAGCAATCACTGGGTTCTGGTCTATATTAATTTAGAAGAAAAGGTCATAACCATTTATGATCCGTTATATTCGGGTAAAAAGGAAACAGATTTAGTTAGTAAAGCTCAAAATTTTGCCGATGAATTGAGAAATGGCCAAAATCTGTCGAAACTTAAATTTCGGGCAAACCAAAGTACAGTTTTTCTCTTCAAAGGGATAACTTTACCTGTGAGGCCCACTCGTTATTTATGCAACGGAAATGGAATCAGCAAATAAGTATCGGTTGGAGATTCATTCTTAACAACTTATTTTGGAGAAATCTGAAAGCGTTTACACGGTTGCATTCTGTATTTCAGTTGTCAGTCCGCGTTTAATCTATTTTGTTTTTATTATTGAATTATTTGACAAATTTCCGGCCCGTGTGCACAATGAAATGTGAAAATTTTGTTTCAATTTTCAAATTTCAAGCTGACTGCACGAGTGCGAGTGAAAATTTATAATTTTTGATCTCCACGCTAAACCTATAAAAACGCTTGAAACTATTTCTCCATTATTCTTTTCCATATAAAAATACCCCTGCGAGTTAAAATATTTTTATCTTTGCACTACTTAGTCCGCAAACGACCAACCTCCAGATATAAAAAACTTTGCTTTAAAATAAAATGGGCAAGCGTTTTGCCATTTTATGACAAGTATTTGTCATTTTATTTTTTGTTTGGCTTGTGTTCGCAAATCTTTATAAATTAAAGAGAATCAAAATAATTTGCTTTAGAAATCTTATTTATTGACTGTACTGTAAAATTTTTAACGCACAGTCGAAATTTTTTCAGAATATCCCGTCTGGGCGGCATTTGCGTTTCTAATATTTGCGATTTATACTCATAATTGTGGGTATCTACAAAAAGGTTTCCTTCAAAAATCGGTGCGTTTAATAGATTTGCTTCTTCATGTTTCTGTTATTTAACTCGCGAAAGAAAGATATGAGTAGCTTCTGTGCCAAATGAATTACATTTTCAATACAGACCCATGTTAATTGTTCAAATCCATCTTTCATGTCAACGACATATTCACTGCCCCTACTATCTCCAGTTTTGTTAATAAAATTCATCGTATCATCCATAATAATCGATATGTACTGATACAGGTTTTCCAATCATGTTAACATTTTTTTATCACACATTAACTTTTATACGTACGGAATTGAATTTGATTGCTAGGACGATAAAATCCGATTAAAATTATCTAGATTTCTGGATGTATTATTACCAATGATTTGCCAAGACCCTGTTGTGCATCGTTTGTAAAACGTGTTTGAAACATTAGAGATTGGTTCGCTCGATCTCTGTTGTCATAATGGAATTCCGAAACTCTTGATGTAAGTGTTCAAAATTGTTTCAAAACATTCCAATAGATTTCAGGATTACCGTGGGGAGGAGGGAAGGGAGGCGATATAAATGCCCGCATTGGTATCAAAAAATCTTTCGATGGTAACAAAAACACAATGAAAACTATTTTAATCGCATGAAGGAAACGTCAAATAATGTAGAAGAATTTAAATGAGCATAAACTATTAGTTAATAACTTCAGACTGTGAGTGCGGCTAAAATCTCACAGTCGTACGGTAGCCTTCAATGAAACAAAATGAAATAAAAAACATTCTTGACAGATAACTACTAGCTCTTTTTAACTGATATTGTGCCGTCTCTTTCGCACATTGTTCATTCGAATAAAAACATAAAGTTAATCCTACTTGATGGAAAAAATGCCGAACAAAAAATAACGTCATTTTGACGATTATAGATTGGTTTAAAATAAATATGTAACGACAGATTATCGGAACGAATACAACCGTGAAAGCGCCTTGACACTTTGAATGTTCATTGTTTAACATGTTTTAACGACATAAAGCGATAAGAGATATTTCGAGAATGCAATTCAAAAGAAAAATCTAAATAATTTTTGTTTCAGATATATTTGCTGGCTGAAAAATTGTACAACATCTTCAATTTTACTAATTCAATTTTGGATTGTTCACAGTGGCGAGTTTCGGATATGTTTACATTTTTTGAAGTATTAACAGCCTACTTATATCATTAAGAAGAAATTGAAGTTTCTTCTAATCTACAAAATCAACTTTTAACTCCCACAGTAAATGTGTCTAGATGAATGAATTCATCATTTTTATGAAGTTAGAATATTCTCAATTGATGGTTTTTGACCAGCTGATATTTTACTACGAAAAAAATGTTAGTGCCACAACAGTTGGTGACATGACATTCCCAAATGGAGCCAATAAGTGATTTGGTTGTACTTTCTTTTCAAAAAACGGATGCAAATATAATTGGTGAAAAGCCTCGAAGTCCATATCAAATTAGTTTAGTCAGTTAATAACAAGATTTATAAGTTTTACAAACATTGAATGCCCTTGTAAAATCATTTCAAAATATAACACACAAAATATAATCTCTACTTTGCACAATACACATGATTGAAATTTGTATTACAATAAAAATAATTGTTTTTTCGCTTAAAGCATAAGGACTTCCTTGACAATAACAACATCAAAATCCAAAAAGGATGTTGAAATAAATTATTTTCTGCTAACCCTCCAGCGTCCAATACAAAAGCATACAAAGACAAAAAAAAATGAAAAATCCATCTGAAAATTGAATTTTATTTTCTTTCCAATTATTTTTCTTGTACACGTATATTTGTAAAAGACAACGAATACAACAATCAGTAAACATTCGTGAAGTAGCGATTAAAAGTATACAAGCAAAATATATACTTGCTTTCGTTTTCGTCTAAAAGCAGTATAGCGTACATTTTGTACAAAGCAGCAGAAGCACAAGAAAAATTATAATCTTTCATAACATTTATTTTCAGTTACAACAACACGATCAAGAGATATAATATACTTAAAAATTATCTCCGGTATGTTCCAAGGTCGGTCGCCTCTCTGTATACACTCATACTCAACATTTTG
Source organism: Nephrotoma appendiculata (assembly GCA_947310385.1). NCBI lineage: Eukaryota > Metazoa > Arthropoda > Insecta > Diptera > Tipulidae > Nephrotoma > Nephrotoma appendiculata. The sequence goes on along the minus strand of OX371223.1, from coordinate 246,444,304 downwards.
TCTTTTAAAAATTGAAAATTACATAATTTTATTTTTGTACAGAATTTCGTAAAAAAAATCGTTTCAATATTGTCTTACGTAGTGCTGTATATATCAAAATTTTATTTCCATCCGTCTTGTCTGCGCAAATATATAAAAATACACATAGGAAGGGCATACAAAAGAAAAATTTGTGAGCGAAGAACTGTAATAGGTAATTCACAAAGCTCAGTGTAAACATATACGTAAACCGTATGACGACGAGATTTCCAAGAAAACTGGTTTAATTTGAGTGACTAGGGTACAAAGTCATGATCGTAAACTATTTGATTTGGTATACACTGAGTAATTTTGTGTATTCAGACAAATTTTAAAACAAAAGTTAGTGTTTAAAATGTTGCATGCTTAAATATTATTTAATGATATAGTTTCAAATCAAACTCTGTACATCAATTTATTGAGAACGGGTTTCTTGTTTTCCATTTTATTCGAAAGTTCATTCAAGATTTCTGTGTAATTGGGTAAAAAATCGTACGAGTACCAAATAAAATCTTGGTCAAGGGCAGTGGTGATAGTTATTGTTACGCAACGTAAAATGCAATATGTAAATGTCATTTACAAGGAATTTCGAATGTTATAGTGCTTGGAGTTTTGCGGTATACGAAAAAAATTGTAATAGGACGTACGTTCTCGATTTTCTACTGCACATAAGATTGCGAATTATAATTTTTTTGAAATTCTTTATATTATTCGAATTTTTCGCCGGCTACTTTGACCGTTTTTTTTTTCAAATTTGCTTGTAAGCCTTCTATTATTTATTTCACTACTAAACAAAAATCGGTGAAAATTTCCGACTGGGTAAATCAATGCGGATTTGTTCCCCCAAACATTAGAAAACTTGCAAGCAAATTTGAAAAATATTGGAAATATTCACCGATTTCAAGAATAGCGGCCCAGTTAAGAGATGGCAGTGCATCTGCCCCAGAACTGGTTGCAACGATTAAAAACGATCAATCAAACAATAGGATTCAGATAACCTTCGTGGCCGGCACTTCGTTATATGTATGTGTGTTTTGTTATCGCAGGTTAATTAATATGAATTTATGCAAAAAAAAGAAATCTGAAATAAGACGAAAAATGATTTAGTGCCTTCATAGTGTATAAAAGATTTTTTTTTAAAGTTGTTACGAGATAATAAAATCATAAAGCAAACCTTGATACGGGGTTAAATACCTAATAAAACTCAGTGAAATTGCAATGACAAAGTTGCTGTTTATTAATAACACTTCCAATTAAAATCTGTTGAATACTGTTCAAATAGAATCGTTCTGTAGCATTGGATATAGTTTTTCTTTGTTGCCAAATGATATTGCAACAGAGAAATAAAATGCAAAATTTAATGAAATTCCTTTGAATTAAAAAAATTAACTTCGTCATAATAGTTGCTTTCCAATCGACCACCGCAAGAACTTATAAGCACTTAAGGTTTTGACTTTGCTAAATTAACTATTCACAACTGTTCTATTTTTTTATTGTGACTAGTTGAAAGCAGTTACGATAAATTTATCCACTAGGTGATTGTGCGTAGTATTTTTCTGTCAAAAATATAATTGAATGTCATATGTGAAGCGCTAATAAAATGCCGGTATTATTTTTTTAAACAAATAAACTACACATATTTTGTACGTTATGTTTTGCTTTTGTCATTTTTTGTGCTTTCCAAACGACATTTTACCCAAAACACATTTTTTGCACTTACAAGTACTTGCGGTGGGCGATTGGAAAGCAACTAATGTCACAATATACAGTGACTCAATTTTTTGATCGCACCCTCAAGGATCGCTCTAAAAGTAGGTTATCGTTAATAAATGCAAAGGATTTGTTTTATCAGATATCACATTCTTAATATCTTTTTATGTAACTTATAGCCTTCTTAATAACTGCTTGGATTCTGTGAGGCATACTAGAAATTAGCCTGAAGCAATGATCTCGTGTGATTGTGGATCATTACATATTCACGTTGTTTCATAAATCTTCCAGGTTCTCTGCATAAGTTTCATATTCTGTCAAACCATTTTGAAGATGTTCCCAAGATGTCCCAAAGCTGTTCAATTGGATTGAGGTCCAATGATTGCAGTGGCTGATCCAACAGACTATAATTATTGTCAGAAAACCATTTCAATGTGGCGTGTTGTCAACTTGTAATCTATTACGGAGATAACATTGCTGTTTTTTGCGTTCTTGACAAGCAAGAAAATGATATTATAAACTCAATTTTCTCATTTTTGTTTCTTTAATTTACGTTAGTCGCGATAAAGTTGCTTTTAGTGGTTAGGTGATTGTCTAATTATCCAAGGGGCCAAATAAATTTATATTTTGATAAACTAGAGACATCTTCAATTAAAAAAGATTATTAGCTTTGCATGCCATCACTTATTGACTTATGGCCTATCAACCATGACAGTATACAATTTTGGTATTTTCTTTATATTTTTCGATTTTTAAACATCGTGAACGTCGAAATGTACCAACTGAGATTAAAAATTTGAAGTGGGTGAGTGTAGGTTTTGTTAGGTTAGGTTAGAGTGGCTGCTATCAAACACTTAAGCCAATAATCGCCCATTGTGATACCATAGGATCCAATTTCCCCTTACTCCCGCTGAAACCAACCAGAGCTACTGATGTAGCGTAAAATATCTCGCACCCCACAGTCCGCGAGTTCAGAAAGGCTGTCCATGTCGTACACACCCAAGTACTTATGTCTTTTGTATGATAGTGCCGGACACGAGCATAGGAAATGATCTAACGTCTCTTCCTCCTCTTCATCCATACAACTTCTACAAAAGTTATTCGTCTCTAGACCCAGCCTACTCGCATGTTCCCCAAAAGGGCTGTGTCCTGTCAGTATCCCTACGACCAATCCTAAATCTCGTTTTCCCAGAGATACAAGTACCTTGGAGCGCCGCAGATCCAGTTTTGGCCAAACCTGTTTTGCTACCCTGAGAGTGTTGGTCCACCTCTCATCTGTCAAGGCGATTGCCTTTTTACTGAGCTCTGATTTGAGCGCTGCTATAGGCCTCCCAAGACCTCCCCTTTCCGGCTGCATCTGGAGAGTCGTACCGTACCTAGCTAGTTCGTCTGCCCTGCAGTTTCCCGTGACGTCCGAGTGCGCAGGACCCAGATTATCTGGATACTGAAATACTCGCTCATCTCGTTAAGAGATGATCGGCAATCCAGCGCCACCCGTGACTTCAGAAAAACTGCTTTTAGTGACCTGAGTGCCACTTGACTGTCCACATAAATCGCGATATTCCTAACGGATACCACGTTATGCTTCAACCATGTCACGACTTCCCCTATCGCCACCACTTCAGCCTGGTACACGCTGCAGTAGTCAGGGAGACGAACAGAAATATTCACATTGAGCTTCTCACAGAAAACTCGGCTCCTACCTTGCCGTCTAGCTTAGAGACGTCTGTGAAAAATTTTAATGCCTCGTTTTCCATCGAAGCACAACGTTGTTTAATATAATCTAGATTCACCAGTTCTTCCCTTATAGCGAGTTCATACGAAGGATAAAAATCTCGGATTTTTCTATCCCATCGTTTAAACCAATTACATCACGTAAATTATACAACAGACACGCCTCTTTTCATACAAAAAAGTTGAAAAAATTAAACAAAAATCTGGGATAGAAAAATCCGAGATTTTTATCCGTCGTATGAACCGGCAGTTAGTGATCTAACTATCGTCGAGTGTCCCGCCTGAAGACACTTCCATTGAGAGACAGCCGAGAGCCTTGTAGCTACTTTGCTGCCATCTGCTTACCAAAAAATTCGATTGGAATAAGGTGGAAGGAGGTGGAACAATTGAGGTGGAACAATTGTTCCTTTGGATCTCTGCTGGTATAATCCGATCCGGGCCCACCGATTTATAAGGCTTAAAACCGTTCAGCAGCCACAGGATTCGTTTCCTGTCTACGATGCCATCCAAATCTGTTAAAGGTATTCCTCGATGAGCTCCAGGCTCCATCGAGTCATCAATGCTTCCCGGAAAATGGGTCTCAATGAGAAGCTTCAACGATTCCGCACTTGAAGCTGGCCATGGGTTAGTAGATAGAATTTGCCTAAGGCGAGAAGTCTCAGAGACCTCCTCCATTCTACAACAGAAGAGTCTCCAAGACCCCTTTGTGCCCTCCTCAACCCTGTTTTTTGTATTTTCTCAGGTCTTCCTTATAGGAATCCCGATTTACCCTTGTGTTCTTTGCCTTATTAAAGGCTGTCCTACACGCTCTCCGATAGATTCCCAACTCCGTGGTCCACCATGTCGGTTTCTGCCTGCCCCTAAGTTTTATCAGGGGACACGCCGCATTAAATGGCAGATTGCATGCCTTTGTGACAATATCAACCATGCCATCTAATTCCTCTACTGTCGCAGGAAGTCCAGGAACCTCCAGCGGCAATATTTCCTTCAACACCTCCTCATATTTGTTCCAGTTTGTCCTTCTGGGATTCCTGAAGGCTTTCCGGGCAACAGGTTTGATGTTGAGGTTATATGTAATATATCAGTGATCAGAGAATGAGTGCTCCTTCGCCACTCTCCATCCACTGATCATATCAAAAATTGTTTTTGACGCAAAGGTCACATCTAGAACCTCCTATCAATTTTTAACAATGAATGTTGGTTCACACCCAATATTGCAAACTACAAGGTTAGTATTTAATAAGTAATCAAAAAATAACTCACCCCTTTCGTTAATGTCATTGCTTCCCCAGATTTTGTGATGCGCGTTTGCATCACATTCAAGTATCACACCTACTTTTTTCTGACTTGCTTCCCGGATCAGTTCCCCCAGGTTATCCGGTGGAACCTCCTTCTCGCGATCCATATAGGCTGAGGCTAGCCATAGTTTTTCACAGCCTACCTCAGCGCTCACCGCTGTAACGTCCCCGCTACTAAATTGTGGAAGAAGAAAAATATTCAAATTATTTTTCGCTAAGATACGCGATCTGATCTTTTCATAGTTGCTTGAGTACAATAATTTATACCCTTTCATTCTGAGTCCACAGATCCTGTTATTGTTAATCCAAGGTTCTTGGATTAACACCAAGTCCTCATCTGACTTCAGTCTGAGTACGAGAGCTGCCGAGGCAGCCTTCGTGTAATGTAGGTTTATTTGTACAATGCTAACCATTGTAATCTACCTTACTCACCACTTCATGCACTCCCTGCATCAGGATAGTGTCATCTGGCTCGTTGGTTTGGTCGCCAACCCCCTTTCATCGTGTGTCCGACGGGTTGTCTGCATCGGACTTCAAAGAGTGGAAGCTACCTCCCATCACCAACTTCTCTTCGTCCGAAATATCGGAACGGCTACTCTGGTCGTCTTCAGCCCGCTTGACCGTTTCCTGCCGGGTCCGTTCGCCGTCGCCCCCAGGCTGGTCTTCCGCACCATTATCGACCTCGTCTTTCCTATAAACTTTAAGAATAATCGACCCAAACCGAAGTTGATCACTACCTTAGATTTGGCAAGGGAAGCCAAGGATTCTTTATTGATCAGCATGTTTGCCCTTTAGATTGGCCCCCTTAGCCTCCTCCTGCTTCACAATCCTCCATCCTTCCGTTGGAAGATCGGGATTACTGGCCCGGATAATCTCAATGATCTCCTCTGGGTTATCCGGCTCGGGTGGTAACCAGACGCGTGCCCTTGGCCTGCTCGGGATTTCCCCTCTGCTGACCGCTTCATGCCTCGCGCCCGGCCACACCTCGCCTACCTCGCTCGGCCACTGCCCTTTTATAGAGATCGACCGATCTCTGATCCGAGCACGCAGTTAGCTCAACGCGCCCTTGGTGCCATCCCGCATCTCTGCAGAATTTGGGGGATCCCGGATTTTCTCTCAGGATCCGCAGAAAAATGGAGTTTAGTGCATTAAACACTACTCTCCACTTCTCTGACGTGATGCTCTCATCTTCCTGATTTCTGTCAGTGACGGCTAGCACCAACACGTGATCCTTTAGGATCTCACTGAATAGCTTCAGTTTTTGATCCCTAGGAGCACCCGACGTCTTTTCTGCTTGCACCTTGGCTCGCTTACTGTCGCCCGTTTCCAGCTTTTCCTGGGACCTCTGTCTTTTAGACACAAGGACCCTCTCCGAGCTATCGCAACCGACAGTTTTCTAAGCCCATGCTACAGATTCCTTCTGCGCAACTGTAAGCTGCCTCTAAGGGGTCACAGCCAGTTTCTCCAGAATTCTAAACGTCGACCGTCTCACTCTGTACCGTCGCTTTGCTGGGGGGGATCTCTCTCGATCCCCCGCTCTTCTGTTTGTCGGTTCCACTTCCTCCTGGCTTCGGTGCCATGGTGTTGCTTACCCCTGCCTCAGGTGAGAGAGCCCCACCTTTCTGGTTTGAGTTACTCCCCTCTATAGTACTTTCCGGTTTTTGGTGGGTACCGGTCCCGTATGAGTGTATATGTGAACACAATTTGTATAGTACATACAATCGAACTTTATATTTTTTTTTGTTTGGCCAAATGCCGATAGATGTCAAAAAAATATACATGGTTTGAATGTTTTAAACATTTTTATAGAAATTGTGACGAATTAGTTCGCACCAGTCATCCATAGATGGCACAATAAAAACCTCGCACAAATAAACATTGTGTAAACAAATAAATAAAAAAAAAATCACTCTTCAGAATACTTCTAATCAGCGATTGATAAATCTGAACTAATTTTATTGCAGTTTAGAAATAAATATCAGGTAAATTTTGGTATTTAAATATTAGAGGCATTTATACTGGAACTGAACTACTTAATACTGGAATGAACCAATCACCAATCAAGTTAGTCGTGAATTTAAAGTAAAACTATGTAAGGCAAACAGTGTACGTTTTAAATAACCGTTTAAGGCCGTGCACCTCCCGCCGATATAGTTATGTCCCTAAACCTGGCATTTTTTTTTTATTTTATGTTTGTTTTCTATTGATATGGTTTTTATTGTGGTTGTTCCGTACACTAATAAACAATCGTAGAAATCGAGAGTTAACGAGTCAAAAATTCAAAACAAATGTTTAATTTAACCTTAGTTCGTACCACTTAATAATAGATTGCGTGATACACAATACATTAAAATTTTACTCTAATTGGCTATTTTAATTTGAGTCTAGATTAATTAAAAATTGATCACGCAATTTAAAATTCAAAATAGGCGCAAGTACGTTTTATGGAAGCATAGTAGCAACTGATCACTAGCACAAACCAATGGCAATTTAGTTTTGTCAGTAATTTACCCAAAAAAATCTGTGTGAGACACACTATATAAGCTATTTGAGAATATATTTTAAAGAATAACTTATATTAATTAAAATCTCCGGAAACAGTCGACGTTGTCTAAGAGTAGTCGACGTTGTCGACGTGATCACGTAAAAATTAGTAAATGAAACGTAAACTATACCATCTCTGGTTTGAGGTTATTACATTACATGCAGATCCCTTCAGTCTTAATATTTTTCAACTTTTCTAAGTTATGCTAGTTTGCGGTCCTAAATGTTGCTGATCAACATTTTCCAATATTTCATTGTGCTATACGATTTTTATGGAGTATTGGCATAGACGCTTTAAATTTAAGACACAAGAACCCAAAATAACGAGGAGTTTAATTAAAAGCAACTGATCAAACTATTTGTAATTTTGTCCCGATGAATAACAAATTGTGTGGCTATCATCCAGAAGGACGAATATTTCATAATGATATCCATCTGTTTCATTATCTTATGGTTTCATTGTTCATTATACATTGTCTGGCCAGAACAACACAAGAATTTATTTTCAGATACTTGCTTAAAAACTTGTTTTGTGATATCATCCTTCAAAATTTAAGGAATTCTATCAGAAGTTACTACCAATTTTCGCTTTGATTCTCAACTTGTTATAATAACAGTCCTTTATTTAAGGCGCAAACGAGTAAGGCAATTAGATTATGCCCTAATGAATAACCGTAAATTAAAAGATTACGTAAGGTCTTACGTGTCAACTAACATCGAAATTTATAAAAATACAATTGCTTTGTGATTTTTATTTGATTAGAAGGTTTCAATTTTGCGCGCCATACTTCAAACTTTACAGTAAAACCAAAATATTGTATTTTCGACACATTACGTTTAATCTGCATATATCGATATTTTCCCATATTTGTATTGTTGAACCGTTAAAAGTATGAAGATAAGCACAATAATTTAAAAAAAAAATAAACCTTCAAAATCTTCAAAGTTGAACCGTTTGGCAAATCGCACATACTCAGGTCGGAAGTCTGTTGTCTAAAAAGTGGTCAAGCTAAGCTGCTAAAATTTCTAAAACGCCTAACAGTACAAAACAAAACAATAAAAATTAAGTCTGGTATTTGAACAAAATTTGCATAATTTAAAATTTGAATAATCCGTAGGTCAAAAACCAGTTAAGATACTTGTACCTCGTAGACTCGTATGCTAAGAGAACTATCAAATTGTTGTGAATAAATTTTGTGTGACTATACCTTGATTTACATTTTTATAACGAATTATTTTTTATTTTTATTTTCAGATGATTCTAGTACAGCCACAAGGTGAAATGAGCCGCAAAATTCGTGAAGAATTACGCGAGCCAGACGCAGATGCTATCGATCGTGATGTAGCCCAAATTCGAGAATGGCTCGAAAGACAACCACATTTACCTAAAGATATGGGTATGTTAGATTAGTGACTAGAGTCTACAAATTTTACAAATTTTTAAGCAAAACTTGTTTCGACGACAATCATTCTCGAATTCCATTCATAAATTTTATTTCATTCCTAATAAATTTAGAAGTTTATGTTAATATAACCAAAACAAGAAGAGACTAACCGTGCGCAATCAAAAACATGGTTTTTTCATGGAAAATAAAATTTCCTTTCGAGAGTAACTTAAACGAAAAATATGTTTGGGTTTTCAACATAAAATAAACAATAAACAGGAAATAACATTTTTTTTTGTATATAGATAGAATTGGAACAGGAAACGATAATTTGTCAAAAAAAAAAGTTTAGTCGACCTAAGAGAAATATTTATTTTCTTGTTATTATATTCTATCAGAAAAGCTCTATCAGATGAACTTTGACCACTCGTAATTTTTTTTTTATTGAAAATGTATTCCTAATTGCTTCTGGTATAAATTAGTCACAAAAAATGTTTGCACATAGCTTTTTTAAATTGATTTAACGAGTTTAATATAAAACTAGCTGACCTGTGACTGAATAATCAGTCACGTGAATACATTTTGTTGAATTTTTGGTTAAGAAATGATCAAGAAGATTTTTTAAGATGTAAATTTGATGCACTTTTATCAAAAATAAAGTAAATTCATATACGTGGTTAATTTTTAAATCTTAAACGGCAAGCACGTGCTCAAATGTACACAGTATGACTTACGTGTCAAGTCAAATATTCATATCTCAAACAGGAAGCGCGCGTTCGGGATCACATGATCACTTACGCACCCAAACTAAATATTAAAATCTCAAAAGGGAAAAGCACACAATTGCTGAGGCAAACTATAATCTAAATATTTCATAAGAAATGTACAAAAGGATAATAAAATAGTAGTAGAAGGTAGATAATAAAATAGTAAAATACATTACAATTTACATGCACAGAATCTCTTCAAAAAATACATTCTTTGTTGTGATGCGCCCATTCCGATCAGCTGATTGATCGCTTGTCTCAGCGATAAACACTTTGAGTCCGTCAAATGAGCGGCTTCGTGAAAAGGCCACATACATCTGATCATTCGAAAATAGGGGTCCCGGCAAGTACACTACCTTCTTCAAGCTTTAACCCTGACTCTTGTTGATGGTTATAGCGAACGCGAGCTGAACCAGAAATTGAAGGCGAGACATTTTAAATGAGAAGATGCCTTCCAAGGGTGAGAGCTTAATGCGTGGGATGAGAACGCGCTCGCCTTTTGAGAAACCAGTCAGCACCTCACATTCCAGAATGTAGCGGTTTATTTTTGCGACACGCATGCTTGTTTCATTGATTCAACCCTTGCTAGTGTTTACCTTTAGTGGGATGGCATGGCGCGGTAATCCCGACCCTTCAATTTTATTGAGAAACTCAACGGGTAGGCGGAGTTTCTCATGCATGTCGTCACTCTCAAGTTTATCAGCACCATGTTTCACTTCTTGTTCGTCGGGCAGAAGGTCAAGCACCTACTGATTGGCAAGCGCGCCATCATCCATATTGGGTGCAAGGATGGTGCGCTCCTCGATAGTTCCCTCGGCTGGTGATGTGTTGTTGCCACCATATACGAAATCGATCACACTTTGAGGATGTCTGCCGAAAGTGTGATCGAGTCGGTTCGAGCATTGCCGTTTCCAACAGAAAGCAAATATTGCGCAAACTCGTCCTCACCTTCATCGACGCGCATGTTCTTGGTGAGTGTAAACTTATTTACCAATTTCCAAAGCGGGTTATACTTGATGGTCGATTCGCAAGTTTGCGCGCGTCCCGCCTTCAGGTAGTCACCACACATGAGGATGATTTTCCCAGCTAATGGAACACGCACTACCCGTCTATGATTGTGAGCTCTGCTCCTGGCATGATTAACTTTATTAATTTAAATCGCGCGTTAACCATTAAGCAACTTTGAAATTGATTCGCGCGCCGACAGTGTTGCAATTTCGAATCTGAATCGCATACCAACTGTTTTACAACTTTGAATTTGAATCGCGCGCCACTAATTTGAACAAAAATATTTGCTTTTTGGTCATCCCATAAAATTCTCTCTTTGCAAGATTTCACGCGCACAAAAACTTGGAAATTTTCTGAAACCACCTGAGGTACCCATTTCGGTTACTTTCCGGTGGAATTTTTCCGAATTTTCTAGCCCACGCACAGCGCAATATTTATGTCGACCTACCCTGAAAAAATCTAACGGATCGGATGATCGGATCATGTTTAGGGGTCATTTTAGGGTTGAGTATGAAAAAATTAAGAATATTAATATAATAGATAGATAGAAGATAGATAGAAGCTGACCTTCGACTGAATAATCACGTGAATATATTTTATTGAATTTTTGGTTAAGAAATAGTTCAGAAGATTTTTAAAATGTAAATTTGATACACTTTTATCAAAAATAAAGTAAATTCATATACGCGGTTAATTTTTAAATCTTAAATAGATAGAGTGTCATGACAAAATTTTATTTTTACACTAACAACTATTAACACCAAAATGTATGTAAAATCATTTTATGTTCTCTGTTTTGTTTAATTGAGATTCAATTACAAATTTTCTACTCATTTTGTCATTACAGTGTGTCATCACAAAAATATCGGCAATTTTAATAAATTTTGTCATTGTCACGGTGTAATGCGCATGATCATAGATTCAATATAAACATATTTTGTCATGGCATTCTGGCGTCGTGACAAAATTTTTGCTGAAAACACCTGAGGTGCCCGTTTGAGGTACTTCCCGGTGGAATTTTTCCGATTTTTCTAGCAAAGGCACACCGCTATATTTATGTCGACCTACCTTGAAAAATCTAAACGGATCGGATCATGTTTAGGGGTCATTTTTGCGTTGAGTTTGAAAAAATTAAGCGTATTAATATAATAGATGGAACGCCTTGATGGTGTATAAAGTTGTGGGCCTTGATTTTGTGTGTTACATTTGTATTTTTCCCATTTCGCCGGCAGTAAACTATTAAACTAGTTTGCGTATGCTTACCTTGACAGTGTAAAGAAATTGTCTGGTTTATGTTTTCTAGACAGTTGTCTGAAACAAATCAAAATATATTGTTATCTTTTACTCGAGTTGGCGTAAGATTATGTAACTATAAACACGAGGAATACTATGTGTGTCACAACACTATTAATTTCTAATTAGTGTACGGTTTAACGACGAAATACTAATAGACCATAAAACTTGATTTATCAATTATTTGCATTATAACATCTACGGCCGATTTAATTCGAAACTAATTTTATAAGTGTGAAACCCAATTATTTCGCTTGAAATAGTATATGTTACAGATGCAGAGGTGTGGTATTAGACGTTTGCAGGTCTTTGATTTGTATTAATTTCTATTGATTTGTATTACTTTTAATTTCAGTTTAATATTAATAAACCGAGTTGAGCCGGTATAGGTTAAATTGGATGTCTCAAGTCAGTAAAACTGAAAACAACGGTCAGCAACAGCTTCAGTTGTACAGTATATGGACTATTTCCGTTAGGGTTTGTTGATCAACGGAAGTTTGATAAAATGTCTTGAAAAATAGAACTATGCAATATTCTTTATTTAACAATTTAACAATATCAGTGTGTTTGCTCGCAGGTAGGCTAGCTTTACAAAAAAACATCATCAAAACAAAACTAAAAGTTCCGAGGCTTTGATGTTCAGTACCTGCAAGAATGGTTCAAAAAGAGTAGAATTCAGATTAGTATCTTCTCGCCGCGTAGTACAAATTAATTTGAAATACATATAAAGCCCTTTAGAATGTGGAGTATCACCGTTTATTTACAACTTCTAAACTACCGTTATTCTATCGAAATGCATCGAACCGAAAAAGTGATAGTCACAACATGTCGGCGCTGGTTTATAGGAGATTCCCGGAAAAATTCAGAAATCTGTACTCTTGATTTAAAGTACACTTGGCTGTCCTAAACACCCTAAACTTTTTTGACAAAAAAAAACCTGTTTTAAAATTAGATGGGATCTATACTACTTAGCATGTCACTTCACAGCTGGCTTATAGGAGATTTTCGGAAAAATTCAGTAGGCCAAGCCTAGTTTGATTGTCCTAAACACCCTTAATGCTCAATTTAGAAAGCACCTAGAAGCATCTCACTTCAAGACACTTGGCTGAACCCCAAATTTGTTTATTTATGTATTTAAATTAATTTTTATATAATTTTTACACTATTCGCCGCAGGCACTTGGCGAACACACTTACACTTAATAAACACATTTTATTAAACACTTGTTTTTTTATTAGATTAGATTATTAGATTTAGATACCTTAGAATCTTAGGAAATTCGAAAATCCATATTCCTTAATCAAGATATCCTTAACGAACAGAGAGAAATCCTTTTCTCACCAATTACGGATCCTGTCCTGTTCTATTCTCACGTTCGTAATAATATGACAAATACGTCGGGTAATTATAATGTACTTCAGTATACCTAGAATTTTGTTACTCAACTGATGACTATTCGCTTACCTTCTTTACTCCACCCCCTTTTCTATTATTAATTTTCCGTTTAAACAACCGTTGGCTGGGACGATCAATAATTTAATTTTTATTGTCTATCTTTTGTCTCTCCTCTTTTTTTGTTCTTTTTCTATTATAAATAACAAAAAATTTTACTTGTACAAATCAGTAAGAAAATCAGTAATTTACAAAAAAAAAAATAAAAAAAACATAAATAAAAATATTTATTCCCCCATTGCATCTACAACGGTTCGCATGCGGTGACATTATTAAGGTTTTAACAGACTTGGGGGATCGCACCCCACTCCGCATCCAACGCAATCTTCAGGTCACTGATGTTAAATGGTACTAGATTTCTAGAAAACAAAATCTGTTTTTCCTCAAGCGATATGCCACCCCATACCATGCACGAACCGCCGCCATACGAGACTGTTTCAGTAAAACAGCACTGCGAAAATTTCTCTCCTGAAAGCCGGTAGACCCATCCTCTTCTATCACTACCACGGAGGAGACATATTTTGCAATCGTCAGTGAATAGAATGACCAGCCGAGACAGCAAATTAACTCATGTTTAGCTGACGAGCGACTTCTCGTTGATTGCGTCCTACTTGCAATGAAGCAACAACTTGTGCGGCTTTTTCTGGAATAGTATCCTTGATTTTGAGGAAGAAACGAATGAAACTAGTAGAGATTTGTTCAGGCCAACGTCTAATAAGTAATTGATGGCAAATATCGGCCAACGGGGTATTACACAGAAAAGGCAATCACGCCAATTGTGTTCACTGAAACATCGCATATTGCTACGAACGCTTTAATTTAAAAAGTACTGTATAGATTATAATGATAAAGCTGTCTTTGTAAAGATAAAATATTAAGCTGTCAAAAAAAATATTTTACGAAAATCGGTTAAGCTATGTTAAAAAATACGCCTTTTTGTACGCGCGGAGGCTTGAGACGATTTAGTTGATCGCGAGTGTAGCTTACTAAATTTTGCTTATTGTTATTTACATAAATGAATTTATCTCGTAGCAAAATCATTATTAGAGTCTACATTAGTGTCTCTCATACTAAACAGCATAAATTTGGTTTTAGGACTAAGGATCATAGAATGCAAATTAAACCATTTTCTCAAAGTATATAAATCATATTGCATGGACTCCTCTAAATCTTCCCAGGAAACAAAAGCATATAAGAAAGAGCAGTTGATCTGCAAATGCTACAGGCCTCCGTTGAATTCTAAATTAAACAGAGAGTTGATGTAAATGATAATTAAAATAGGTCCCAGCACCGACCCCTGCGGCACACCATTTAAAACTTCTAAATAATCACTATAAGTTTTATTGATTTTCACGCGTTGCTTTCTGACACTTAAATACGACTTAAACCATTCTAACTCCATACCGCTAGATCCAGCATAATATAGCTTACTAAGCAACAATTCATGGTCTACTGTATCGAATTGGTAATGTCAATGAATAGAGCACTACATTTTTAATTATTGTTTAAGCCATTGTAAATATCGGATAAAAATTTGAGAAACGACGCTCTGAAACCGAATTGAACATTGTTAAAAAAAAATTGTCTGCAATTTGGGAGATAAATTGGGAGATTGGTTTTATTTTTAGATAATTGGGCCGAGATGAGACCACCGGAAATAGCAGCTGTCATTGAAGCTTTTTTGTTTTTTGCAACTATTTTAATAAGTATAACATTTACGAAAAATCGATTGTAAATTAAATATCTAACAAAATTAGTTCAGATTATATTTTAAATGTTAGCAGAAATGACAAGTTATAAATATCAATACAATTAATTTAGGTCAAACTTTGGACAAACTTCTCGCATGTGCCCACGAACGTGAAGTTTATCCTAAAATTGTTCGATTAATTAAACTCTCTTTTAATGAACTGCCAAATTTGTAATTATTGTACAACACATAAACAAATTGGAAAAACCGGCATATTGCAGAAATCGTTAATTATCATTTCCAATTCAGCGACAAATACTTTGCAAAAAATGAAAAAGTCCCTATGAAAAAATCGTCGATTTCGACCAAAAACCGCTGGAACCTCCAAGTTTTGACTTGAAGATTAACTCGAAGTTTCACTTCGGACCAGTCAATTATTCTGGAGTTAGAGGGGCCTGAAACATTTAACCGACCCAATGAACGTAAACATTGCTCTTGTGGGTCACGGAGAGAGAATTGTTGTTCAAATGAAAATGGTGTTCCAATTGATTCCAAAATTCAGAGTAGCAAGGCATTAAGACACCACCAGATGAATTATCACTTAAAGTCTCGATCACATTTAACATTAATATATAGCACAAACTGCAAGCTACTAAATCTATACTCGTAATCTGCACGTAAGTTATTACTCAAAATGAAATATGTCCGTAAAAGGTCATAGAATTTTTCTATATGTTGAACACACAATAGAAATGGTCTGTCAATAAGGACGCTCCATTTACAAATGGAAATAAAACAAGTTGTGTGTGAGATATCCACTCAATTTAATTTGATAAAATATTTTATAGTATTAAGTATGAAATACATATAACGTCGTTCAAATGTCCGCCGCGGCTTTGCTTGGTGCGGCCCGTATTCGGGAGGTTCAATTTTAGATGACTTTTTCGTATAAATCTGGCCGAATTTAGCCAATGGCAGTTTAAGTCTAAATGCGTTAAATGACTCGATCTCGGTATCTGGTTCACATTATCGTCGAGCGAGATAACCATGCCTAAAAATCGCTCAGAATATCCATCATAGCATGCACTGTGTCGCAGTGTGCAAAACCAAATCCTGACGTAAAAATCTCAAAGTTAAAATCGCAGAAAGAACAAGTTCTTGTGAACGACGAGAAATTGACTGCCTCTGTTTCGGTGGCGTTCTGGTGTTGGCTGATCATTTATCGAACCGGTTTGCTCGGATTTGGTCATCAAACGTCGAATAGTCTCGACTCTACAGGACAGTTGTGACCAGGGTAAAAATCATTTAATTCACGAATTCGTGATCTTATAACGGGTCAGATAATAAAAGAGTTACCGGAGAAAGCGTTGAGGAAACTAGTGAATATAATTAATGCAGCATTTCGATTTAGATATGTACCAAGACAATCGAAAGTTGCAGAAATAATTATGACACTTAAGCCGAACGAACCTCCGAATGATAAAGCTTCATACAGTCCAATTCTCTGCTACCAATATTATCGAAACTATTTGGAAAGGTTCTTCTTAAAAAATTAAAACCAATTATCGAAGAAAGGAATCTTATTATCCCCTCACAACAGTTTGGATTTAGGGAAAAACATTCAACGATAGAACAAATACATCGCATTACTGACGTAATCGAGAAATCACTAGAAAGCAAACAAATATGCTCAACTATATTCCTTGATGTAGCGCAGGCATTCGACAAATTATGGCACCAGGGGTTGGAATTCAAACTTTATCGAGATCTTCCGAAACAATTTTTTCAAATTTTAGAATCATACATATCAGAGAGACACTTCCGAGTAAAGTATGAGAATGAATACTCCCAACTAAAAAGAATAACAGCAGGAGTACCACAAGGGAATGTTCTTGGGCCAATCCTTTATCTCATATATACTAGAGATATACCAACTACAGAAGTAACAATGGCGACTTTTGCCGATGATACGACAATACTTGCAACAGCAAAGAACATCAATGACTCCACTACTAAATTACAGACGGCTACTAACCATATATGTAATTGGACAAAGAAATGGCGAATCAACTTAAATGAAGCAAAATCAAGCCAGGTGAACTTTATAAATCTAAAAGTTAATCATAAACCAATAATGATAAACTCGATAGTAGTACCGCATGTAAACACTGCTAAATATCTTGGCATGACTTTAGATGCTAAACTTAAATGGAAGGAACACGGAACACATAAAAAAGAAGAGAGAAGAACTAAACATAAAATTTAGAGAAATGCATTGGCTCTTAGGGAGACAATCTGAACTAGCGATCCATAACAAACTGCTGCTATACAAACAACTCCTGTAACCTGTATGGACATATAGTAGCCAACTCTAGAGTTGTGCCAAGAAGACAAATATCAGAATCATACGAACAGTTCAAAATAAAATTCTGCGATGTATTGTTAGTGTACCGTGGTACATTCGAAACGACAAAATCCATCGAGATCTAAAGATCAAGCTTGTCGCGGATAAAATTAAGCATCATGCAACAAAACACCTACAACGTCTGCACCAGCATGAAAATCTGGTCATAAGCTGTATGCTGACTACCACACCAATAAGACGAATGCAAAGGACCAAACCACTAGACTTAATGCGACCAGGAGGTCAGTAGACTTACTGTGGCGAAAAATCTGAGGAGGAGTTACACGAAACTGGCGATAATCACTTGATTACGCCGACTAATCAAAATACTTTATTATGCAATGTAAATTACTAAATGGGTACAACACTCAGTGGTAGTATAAAAAAAAATTAATTCGCAGGACGCTTTTCAAACGGAGCATTGATTTTGAAAATAAAATTTGATGATTTGTACACGTACATACACTACAGAACAATAAATTTGACAGATGTTGCTTTAACAACATGGCTGCTATAACCTAACAAATTTCGAGCATCCCCTATTGAAAGACCCTTTATAAAGTTCCACGTATCTAATGATATACGTCAAGGAACCTATAAGCGCTTTTCAATAAAAACGGTTTTATTCGTTCAAAATCAGTAAGGCCCATCAGGGATTTTCACACAAAAATTTTAAAAATTACGGTTGTAAAGTTTGTCCAACTAAAAATCCCATGTACATTAGTAATTACACTGTTAAACCAAAAAATTTTCAGAAATCACTACATTATAAAAGAAAGAGACGAAATTAAGCCATAAGCCCCCCAAACATTATTTACTATGTAAATATTTAAATTTGAAAAAAGGTACTCAACATGAAAACATGAAAAGTTAACAAAAGTCCAATTAAACCCAATTGTTAAATACTTATGAATTCTTATAAGAATACAAAGTACCGACCAAATGGCACAGTGGTTAAAGCTTTGGCGTTTGGATCGGGAGGTACCGGGTTCGAATCCCGATAGGGGCAGGATGCAAAGTGAAATTTCATCAACAGATTTCGATCTGTGGTGAAATGTAACACATCTATGACCCCCTGTCGGTGTGCAAAACCCATGGGCCGACCCATCTTCCATGCTGGTATAGGCTGGCATGGAGCTTGCAATGTGCAGATGGTCTTAAATCGGTCCTATAGCCGTACGTCCTCGAGTTGGCCGCAAGGCGTAAAGTAAGGACGTTAAAAAAGCATAACCGCGGAAGAGCAGGGTGAGCCTTGAGCCCCAAAACAATAAACAATAAACAATAAAAAAAAAAAAAAAAAAAAAAAAAAAAAAGAATACAAAGTGTAACTCAGAACAGGTGCTAAATTGCTTTAGTGGATTTCATTGATATAAATAATGAAGAAATTAAATCGTAAAGTCATTCGACAAATTCCACTACGTTGAAGTAATAGCCTTAGGTACAGTTAAGCACCCTTTCCAAACGAAAAGTAGTGATATTAGCCTGCTTGATCTGATCCGGTTCAGTTCATGTTTCATGAAACAAAATTTAACATCATTCTCTAAACCAAAATTTGGATCAGGTTTTCCATATAAAATTTGAACTGATCCGGATCAATGGGTGTCATGATTCAAATCGATTTTATTGGCTTGAGTAATTTTGGTATAGATAAATTCTGGATATCGTAGAGTTTGTTGGAAAATTCCACTATATGTAAATGTGAGCTATAGATTGATATAATCAAATGAGCAAGGAGCCATTTCCATAAGGAAGCGATATTTATCATTTATCGTTCTCGTAAATTTAATCGGTTTTATTGGTTTGAGTATTTTTAATGATAAATTCTGGATATCGGCTCATTTAATTGTTTTCTACCTAAAGCTAGCATTTCCGAAATTTTCCGACAAACTTTACGATATTCAAAACTAATCTATTCAAACCAACAAAAATGATTGGATTTATGAGTACGAAATAGGATATCTCTCCCCTCTAGTTGGAAATGAAACGCTTGACTCATGTGTTTGTGTTAGCCTAAGACTAACATTTTCACATAGTGGAATGTTCCGACAAACTCTACATTATCCAGAATTTATCCTAATAATTTTTAACAAATAAAATCGATTTTATTTGCGAGAACGAAAAAATATACCTCTCCTCTCGTTTTAAAAATGGTTCTTCATTGATTTGGTTATGTCGCCTTTCGGCTGATATTTCCACATAGTGGGTATTTCAGACAAACCCTATGGTATCCAGAACTTACTTGACAAATTTTTCTTAAACCAGTAAAACCGTCTTGATTTACCAGAATTGAAAAGGAGCTCATTTTATTGTATTACATTACACGCATTTTTGGTAAACTTTATTATTCCTGGAATTTATTTAAACTAAAATTACTTTTACCGAGCGAATTAACTTAATAGGTAGTTTTAGAATACGAATAATTACGGGCGTGAAGTTTTTAACAAATATATCAATGTTTAGTGATACACTGTTAACCTAATTTCTTATAAGAAATTTGAGTGGAAATTTTTGAAAAAAAATTGTTGGAAACGTTTGAAGGATTGTTATAATATGCCATCAAGTCTATAAAATAGTTTCAAGTGATAAAAGCTCTATAGACCCGTATGCCATATATATAACGACCCTCAATTTTAAAATAAATATGTTTTAGATGCAGATTTCTGCTGTTTGAATAGTTTATATTTCAAATAATACCATAAGCGTTACGAGAATTCTGCTAAATCGTCATCAGGAGGTTACAATAATTCTATGTACTAAGTAATAAACTGCCCATTTGTCATGTCCCAGCGGTCTCCCCAATTTTCAATTTTTTATTTAATTTGTATGGCATACCGATTTCATCTGCTTGAGTAGTTTATACATATGTCGACTACGCTTATGAAGATCACAAGGATTCTTTAAACAGGTGAAATCGGTGTGCCACCCAAATTGATATACAGACAGTTTATAACTTAGTACATAGAACTATTTTAATCTCCTGATGACATTTTAGGAGAATCCCTGTGATCCTCATAATCTTAGTCGACATATAAACTACTCAAGCAGATGAAAACGGTATGCAGTACAAATTAAATAAAAAATTGAAAATTGGGAAAACTGCAGAGAATTGGCAAATAGACAGTTTAAGACTATCGCTTTTGTCTTGGTTGTCACATCTTAGAATAATCCTTCGTACCTTTTTGTGAATAGTCAAAATTTAAATTAGTTAAACTGTTGTAATCTGAAGATAATGGAAGTTACTAGTTGTTAGAAGAATCCATGTCATTACATGAAGTAAGAAATTACTTATTGTAATAAATTTTGTCTTACGACGATTTTTTTAGTATTATTTTTAATTGTTTTTAAAAAATTTAGTTTTCAATATTACATTTATAAAACATTTCAATTTGAAAAATATTGGAAATGGATAATTGTTTAGAACGGGATAGCACTTCTCATCCCTTTCTGATTTTATATATCTGTCTCATTAAAAAAATTATGTTTTACAGTGTAACACTAATGCACAAAAGAAGTTTAATAATCCAATTGGAATCATATACGTATACTTGTTAATTTTGTGTTAGAAACTCACTGCCGTGTATAAATACATTCTTCATATAAGATATTTTAAGAGTGAATTTACAAATACTTCTTTATTTTTTGTTATTTTCCAAGAAACCAACGGTAGGTTGCTCATGGAAAGCGCAGTTATTGGAAAAATTGTAGTTTGAAATTCGGTCACATTTTGTAATCGAACCTGAATAATAAGGCGAATAAGACGACATATTGCAAAAACGTAAACTCAGCTCTACTCAAAATTACATACAATTCATAATAACCGAAACAAAAAAAATTTGCGACAGTAAATTTTACCCGTTCAAAATCAGTAAAGCAACCCATCAGGAATTTTCACAAAAAATTTAAAGAATTTTTTGTTGAATTTCCTATATCAGAAGTGGTAGCTTCCTTAGGATCTGTTTCAATTTTTGCAATGAAGATTAAATTTTTTACAAGTTTTGACCTTGTTGGTTTTCTAAAATTTAAGGAGGAATAATGATTTTTGATAATGAATGCTTATGCATCTCCGAAATATTTGTAATTTGGTAGGATTTGTGGACAATACCATTATTAGTTTAACACTGTTAACAATCACCCCCCCCCCCCCCCCCATGGCAAAGTGGTCAGCATGCTTGCTCCACCGACCGGAGGTCCCGTGTTCGAATCCCGGTGGTGGCAAGGAAAAAATTTCACGGCTGGTTTAGGATCATTGAATTAACCACTCATTATCCGAAATTAAAATATGATTATGAAACGTCACTTGAGGCGAATCCCTTGATGGGATATAGTGCCAGAAAGAAGGAGAGAGAGAGAGTTAACAATGTACACTTGCGTAAAGTTTCAAAATTTGCGAACTATTTCAGACAAGTGAAAGTAAAAGAAACAGAAATCCGATAAACAAATATTTCGATTCAATTTTTTCGATTTTATTGAAATTGCATGCTCACCCATGTTTGTGAGAAGAATTCCTTCTTGACAAACATCGTTGTTCCCGTTCTGTATTTTGCGGTGTTGTTGATTTTTATACTCATAGTAAACCATATCTAGTAACAATTTCTTTCACACTACTTTAAAATCAAAGCACAAATAGTGGTCAAAATTAAGGCAACACCATGTAAATGCGTGCTGGTCACGTACATGAAATAACACCTTTGAACCGTTCTCCCACTACTATACTACGGTAACATTGTAAAACACTTTCCTTGACTAAATTACACAATCATTACTGTAGGTTTATCGTTTCCGTTATGCACATTTCGATCTCTTTTATTACTTTGGCATAATTCAAGGTAATTCGCTTGTTAATGTTATGTACGGTAATGCAATATTTTCCGCATTTGGTTAATTAGTATACCTAATGTTACCGATAACTTACATTTCTATATACCTTATGCTTAAACCTAATAACGTGTATAGGTTGTTATATAGAACTAATTAATGTATGTAAATTATGGCAAACATCATGGCCACATATCGTACTGACCCAACCTCTATATTTTAAACTAATCCAAATTATACTAATAAATCAAACAAAGCCGATAAACACACGCATAAAATAAACATCGACAACCCAGCACACACCTAAACCATAAAATACTTGCGAAATAAAATTTTCACGCTGAGATTTCCAAAACATAACAACAACAACTAAAATTCTTTTATGTGCCACACTCCAAAATTACATTTAATTCCTGGTTATTGTTCTTTCATAGCCATTTGAACACGACGATGAAATGATACACAACAACAACACTGCGTATACAACAGGACATTGAATACGTGATAAGAATTTTATTTAACGATTGAATAAAAAATTCATGCGATGATTTGTTTCAATTTTCATTTTCAATTTTTTTTTTTTTGTTTTGTATTTTTTCCAGATGATGGTAGAATTAGAACATTCTTACGTGGTTGTAAATTCAGTTTGGAAAAAGTTAAACGGAAATTGGATATGTATTACACGATGCGAAATGCAATTCCAGAATTTTTCACCGATCGTGACATAACACGACCTGAACTATCCAAAATTTTAGATGTCGCGTAAGTAGACATTCGGCACTGTTAAATACGAATTTATATTTATTGTTAAATTTAATTACAGACAAATGTGTACCTTGCCTGGGCTAACACCAAACGGTCGACGTGTCACTCTTTTACGGGCTGACGATAAAAATATTCCGTTCCAGACGTCCGATGTACCAAATGGAATGAAAATCATGTTCATGTTAGGTGATATCCGGTTATACGAGGAACTAGTCGGTGTCGGTGGTGATGTGGTTGTGCTAGACGCAGCAGTAGCTACACCACAACACTTTGCCAAATTTACACCAAACTGGGTTAAGAAATTTTTGGTATGCACTCAAGAAGCGTATCCCGTTAAACTAAAGGAGATTCATGTGATTCACGTATCACCGTTCATCGACACAATCGTTAATTTTGTCAAACCATTTTTGAAGGAAAAAATTCGGGAACGTATCTATTTCCATGCCGATGTGACTGGACTTTATAAATATGTACCAAAATCGATGTTACCAACGGAATACGGTGGCGATCAAGGCAGTATAAAAGACATGAATGAGCAATGGCGGAAAACCCTCATTAAATATGGGCCGTGGTTCAAGGAGCAAGAGAATTCGAAGGCGAATGAATCGCTTCGGCCGGGCTCTCCGAAAACATCGGACGATCTGTTCGGAATGGATGGTACATTTAGAAAATTAACAATTGATTAAGGATTTTATTTTTAATTTGCCTATAATTTGCATATCCAATATTTTATATTTAATTTGTTTGGTAATTGTTTGTTCATAAGAGTCACAAAACATTAGGCCCAGTTGCTTATAATATTCCCCATAAGTTTCATTTTTTATAAACCATATTCATTATACCTCCTCGTAGGTAAGAAAATATAAACACCAAAAAATCAACTAACCATTTTCGATTATAAGCACTCGTATTAGCACATTTTTATAAAATATTTTTTATAATTTAAATAAATTTAAATTTTGCTTTTTTATTGGCGAAGTTTTATTGAGGATGGATGGCGGATACCAAACACTACAGTCGTGAAATGTTTCTTATAAAAACGACACCTTCTAATAAGGGAAACACCGTTGAGAAAATTATTTATTCTTCCGGCTGCTTTACTAAATGAGGATCGTATTGAGAATGGATGGAGTACAGTCCTATAAATTTAAATCACCAAATACTCTACAACAATGAGAATGGAACCGTGTTACAAACAGAAAACATTTAACACATCGCAGCGATATTTTATAGGACCGAACGATATTACTGAGGAGTTCAAATGGTCTAGGTGCTCGAGGTGCAAAGCTTAGCATAAGATCTAAGAAACCGAAGTCAACGGTTCACATATATCAAGCTGATCAAGTTTAGAAATTATAGTTTTAAGGAAACATTGGATTTACTCGTTCTTAGGATTTACCAGAGAGAAGGGATGGCAAAAATTGAGGAATGGTCCAAAACCTTCTATAGACTAATTAAAAATGATATAAAAAAACTCTGGTTCTCGCTCGGCATGTTAATAAAATATTTCAGAGGCTTCGCACTCGTGGCGCATCGTATTGCATTTCCTGCTTCGCTTTCGCCCGGTCAACTTAGGTAGACTGCAGTTCCTAAAACCTCAGATAACCGAGTTCTAGCATTAAAGCTATATGTAAGGCGTGGCCCCCTTAAGGATCCGAAAAAGGACAACGACTAGGTTACCATGAAGGTAAATTGTGAAGAAATTTTCAGGTATACCGTTTCTTATCTTGTAATCAAATCCTAAAGCATTTACCTCACGTTGACATTACATCCTCTTGATACAACTTTTATTTGGCAAGGGGCGTATTTTGGGGATAATTTTTTTGGTATAGATAATTAAATCTACAGCCATAATAGTCCCAAAATCTCTTAACTTTTCACCATTATCTTTAAGTTTCTGGCCTCAACATGAAGAGGCAGCACTCGGCAACAAAAGTGGGCAGTGTGTTTAAGCATGCGTTGAAAGGTACTCACTGAAATATCAACCATTTTGGACGCGCACTCTGCACAATCATTTACCACCGTGAATTTTTTTTACAGTTGGATTTAAAAGTGGCCGTACGAGCTTTGGTGCCACTGACGATAACATCGCTCAAGTTCTCCAAATAGAGCTATACAACCGTCATGTTAAAATTGGAGAAATAGAACAGGCTATGAATATGTCTAAAGAACGTGTTTGTCACAATATATTGAATTAAGATTTAGACACAAGAAAGCTGTCCGCGCATTGGGTGCCGCATTTAGACGCAATATATCAGAGTATTGGTGCCGGCTAATTATTGCTAATGAAAGTTGGATATATCATTATACACCAGAGTCCAAAATACAGACAAAACAGTGAACAAGAGAGAATCGGCTGCAAAAAAGGCAAAGGCTGTTCATTCGGCTTTGAAAGTGATGGTGATTTCTGGGACCATCATGGAGTTATTTTTATCAATTATCTTCAAAACATATTATACAGGAGCATACTACGAATCATTACTTGACAAGCTGAAGACAGAAATTGTGGAAAAACGGCCACATTTGCAGAAAAAAAAAATCTTGCTCTAAAAATATAAAGCGCCGCCTCAAAGCTCAGCGGTTGCCATGTGGTTGCCATGGTGAAAATCCACGAATAAAGCTAAGCTAATAATTGCGCTCAGAAGACATAGGTAGGTTTTTATCGAATGCGGAGCCCATCACCTTCGTAAACAACGCAACAAAAGTGGGGAACTGTTGTTTTAGGCCGAGGTTGCAGCCAAAACCTGCTACCGAAGTTGCTACCACGGGAAGGGGAACCCATGTCTGATAGAATCGTGGTTCAAAACACCCGTATGGTTGGTTTCGGCTTTTCGAGAAATAGCTTTTAACCGCCTTCTCAAGTGGTGCATTTTAAATAATTCAGTTACCTAAGAAATATTTTAATTCAAAAAATTTAAATGAATATTAAAATGAGTGTACTACGAAATCCTGGTTTTCAAAATCCCGGTTTTCAAAACCCAGGTTTTTTAAAATCTCGGCTTTCGAAATCCCGGTTTTCAAAATCCCGATTTTCTTTCCTTCTAGTTCTAAAATCTTCATATGATATGATATGATTGTTGCAACGCGGGGCAGCGGTTAAGTTGGTAGCCTATAACGCATACTTTTGTTATGCGTCCATACAAAATGTTCTCACATTCCTCTATATATCGCAACAACTGAATTACTTGAGCACATGCATACTACCACTACTGAATTCGATTATCACCTAGCTATATAGAACAATGAGGTACATATAAGACACGATTCGGTAACCGAACTGACTAGGAATCCTGAACCTGCGAGGGTCTCTAAAACTACAGGATTAGGAAATATTAAAGGTTCTAACTTTAAAGGACTAGTTGAGCGAACTGTCGTTTACAACATATAATTCGGAGTTTTGCTATAAACCTGCCATCACCAATTCAAATTTCCCTTAATTAAATTTTGGAATTTGTTATTATGAATAGTTACATTCTCATCCCTTCAACCCATCTTAAAGATGAGGAGGGGTATATGTGATGGAAACACTTGCATCTTGTCTGCTTTTCTGATTATTAAATTAAGATTTTATTGTCAATTAGAAGTTATTACGGCTTCAAAGATCTTCTGATAAACCTCGATAACTCTAAATGGCTGAACAAATTAGGATAAAAATATAAAAAATATAGTAATTTATTACTCGAACGCTGAATACCTGTATGAAGGAATAATATTTAAAATTAGTCAATCTCCGAAACCAAGCTGTGGAAGGAATCATTTTTATGAATAATATTAGTAAAATGTACCAAGAAAAATGTGTCACGTTTATCCAGGAGTACTTACTCGCTCTTCTAGAGTAAAAAAACCAAACAAACTGCAACACATAAAGTTATTTCGAATCAATCCCAATAGCCGGCACGAATCCTCTCTATGTGAGACCCCTACCATCCACCAAGCGATACGAACTACATATGTACAAGCTGACAGAACTACACACGTGTATTGTGTTGCACAGGCATGCAGAAGAAAACAATAAAATAATGAAACAAACCTTTTGTCCCTTATTATATATGCATTCCGCCGTTTCACACTGTACTTCTTTGAAACATCTTCATCTTCGTCTCTTTCCTTCTAGTTCTAAAGTCTTGATTTAAAAAAAAAAAAATTTTTTTAAATTCGGGCCGGCCGGACTAATAATATTTTAACATCAAAATAAATTATCTTGTTCAAAAATTTACTAGAAAAAATCGAGGCTGCGAAGTCAGAGGCGGGAGTCAATTTCATGGAGTATATACAATACATATACAAATATTTTGTTAATGCAACATTTTGAAACGCAATAATTGTAGAGGCTGACGGCTTTGATAATTCTCTCGTGCACGCGAGAGTTCGCTGCGCTTATTTTCCCCGCTTAGCCCTCCGAAGAGCTTTAGATTTCAACTTCGGGGAACGTAGAAGCCGAGATGAGCAATACAATCTATTACTGACACCTACTAAAAAGAAAAATAATTGCATCATTTTGTTATGCAAGATTTTATGGACCCACAAAATGTCCTAGTTCCATAGTTCTATAGCGATGGCCATATTTCAGAACTTCATAAACAATTATTTTAGAAATCATCATCGCACTTGAAGAATTTCAACAAATTCGGTTTAGAAATAGCCTAGTTCCCTCTCTATTGACCGCTTTATCGATAAATCATTTTAGAATCCCATTTCCATCGCACGTATCGAATTTCAACAAAATCTGTTAAGTAATAGCCAAATTCCTACACTATTAGCCAATTTCTAGAACTTTATCGCAAACTTGTTTTTGAATTTTGTCAAAAAATCATTTAAAAATTCTATTTAATTTAATTATTTATTATTTAATCCCACATGTCAAATTTTAAAAATTCAAACCTGGATTTCCTAAAAATCGGGGTTTTATTTTATACAAAACCGGGATTTTCAAAACCAGGATTTTAAAAACCCGGATTTTGAAAACCGGGATTTATAAAAAAAACGGGATTTTGAAACCCAGAATTTCGTTGTACACCCTATTGAAATAAATGAAAAATCATGTTAAAAAAAGAAAAAACATTATTTGTCACAGCTTAGGTAAGACGCGAAACCTAATCTTAAACATTATCTTTCACATTATTTTTAAAATATGACTTACAAAAAACAAATATCATCGTTCGAGTGGCCTCCTATTCTGTTCCACTTGGAAATTAAAACTCCTGCCGCCGAAAATGACCACTCCGACTCTACACTTGTCGATAGAATTACAATTACTATAAGTCACACGCGAATGAAGGTTTTAGGTTTATATAAAAATCAGTAAACGAGTAGTCTGAATGTTTTCTGGGGTGGGATGTTTTACCATCACTATTTGCGACTTTCAACTTAGTTTATGTCTCATTTTTCACGTGTAAAGTGGCAACCTGTTTCACTTCCAATCCAAAATCACGCATTTTCTAATATGTTCTAGCTTGCTCGAGTACAACGTCACTTTATTTTTTTTTTCTATGATTTCTAAGACTACTAGATTAATCGACCCTATTTATCATCAAATAGTTTTTTCGAGATACGTTTATCGAAATGTAGAAAAGAGAGAAAAATCAAAATTATATCAAGAGTTTGAAATCGCGGTATAAAACATACAATTGTTTACACGAAATAGAATGTTAATTGATTCCTGAAAATTGAGACATAAACTAAGTTGAAAGTCGAAAAAGTGTTGGTACGCAATCCCAACCCTGATTAAAGAAAAAAATACTCGTATAATGTCAAATTTGTTAAAAATAACGGGGAAGCACAGTTGTTTTGTAAATATTTTTTAAAGAGAATATAATATCAGGTTCCTATATAGGAGAATATAAATATAAGGAATAAACTAAAATTGTTAATGGCCAGCGGTCAATTAATCAATTTAAAAGAATTATTAAAATATATTTATACTTTTATGAAATCCAGGGATTCGCTAAAAAAATCCCGGGATTTAAATATGAGCCAGAATCCCGAGACCGGGGGCTCCGACCATTATCCTGCTGGAATATGCAATTTTCGTGATCAATACCATCAACGTAACTAAATAGAACATCTTCCAAAAGATCTATGTACATATGGGAGTTAGTTCGGGTCGTTTTGAAGCAGATGGGAAGCTTTGCGTAGTAAGAAAAGGCTCCCCATATCAGTACGCTCTCTCCACCAAAGTTACGTTTCGACCTCTTTCAAATTATGCCTGTAGCAACTGTAGCAGTCAAGACCATCGAGGTTAAACTTTTCTCGTCAGAAAAAAATCACCATCCGCCAATCTGTGGTTCACGACATGTATTTACGAGCAAATGTGAGGCGGCTCTTCTTATGCACGGCAGTTAAACGCGGTTTACTTCTCAATTTACTCCATTTAATGTTTGGTGAACTTCTCAAAATACGGGTAATGTGTTGAGCCGTCACAGGAAGGTCCAATTTCTCCTTTATCTCTTTGCATGACAGCCAATTTCGAGTAGCCTCATGTCGGATTTGACCAGTTTGACGTGCTGAGATCTTGGTTCGGCCTTTTGTTGGAGCTTTTACACCATAGTTTGGGTCTTTTTTAAAAAAATTGCGGATGAGGCTTTCAGATCGCACAATTTTTCTTGCAGTTTGCCGGTTGGAATATCCTTCTTCCTTATATATTTTTATCGATAACTGCTCCGCGTCAGTTAAACAATTTCCTTTAGGTATTGCTAAAAAACATTCCTTAAAATAGCTTTTTTAACAAAATAGCAAATTACTCTATGTAATTACCTTTGAATATGTATGAAAAAATTAGAAATAAATTAAAACTTAAATAAAAAAATCACTTTTCACGTACTGCGTTTAAACGAATGTCTCTACAAATACTGACTGCTAGAAGATTTTTGTTTTATTTTGTATATTTCGCCATACTGTTATTTTGTTTTTAGTGCAGGCAAGTTCCCGTTAGACGAACAATAAACTATAATAAAAACAAAATTGATCGAGAAAGAACAGCGACGAGATAAATGGTTAAAGGGGAAAAAATTAGTGCGTTTATACGAATGTCTATCACTGTATTTTTGTTTAATTTATTCAATTAGTTCCACGGTTTATGATGAGTAACCTATTGGTTGTATATGTAAAAGAAAGTAAAAGGTATAAAATCTATCTACGTTAAATTTCTTAATTTATTTATTTTTATGAATTTTAACATATTGCCCCTTCGAAAAAAAGTATAATTATTTAATTTAATTACAAACTATGGTTATTTACATAAACATTTGAAACAAAAAAAAATTGTTTCTGGCCAGTAGCCTAATTTTCTAAAAAGCAAGATAATGTGTAAACGTGAAAACCATAGTAAGCTTTTCGACTTTACACAAATTAGTAAACGATGAGAATTTTATAAAGAGTATTCATGAACTCCTTGGCCCATAAAAATGAGCCCATCAAAAATGTTTATAGTCCGATTACGTTTTTTTTATATTACATAACACTTTACTTTCAGTAAGGTGTAAAGCATGCTTTGATACGGAAGGCCAGGTGTTGCGATGAAGTTGTAACAAATAGGTGATCCTTGTCACCATAATTTGTTGTCGACTCGTTTTGATGGCGGAATACCTCAAGTGACAAAATTCGATAGATTTCAAAATTTTCGTTTCGATTGAGGTGTTTACCTTCTAAAATTTTAAACATTTGATTCGCAATAAATGTTTTGCATTTTCTATGATACTCTGAGAGTCAAACTAATAGGATGTTAGAATCGGTATTCGTCGAGATGCCTCTAGAAATGAAATATGTCTTCTTTTGGATTTTAAGTTAGGCTAAGTGTTTTAATTCTAAATGATGTATAACATCAAATTTCATGGGTTTGGTTTTTTGGTATTCCAGCGGTAAGCAATTTACAAGATCGTCCTCTTTACATTTTGATATAGTTTACTCTTCTTTTACTCTACTCATTAAGCAAATCATTCATATAGAGTTCTTCACTTAGTACATGAGCAGCTAATAGTAAATCACTTTCGTGGTCAACACCGTTTATTGGACAGATTGATCTGCGAGAAATGAAGCTAGAGTGCTTCTATATGTGATCGTACATAAACGGTAGTGAGAGATGGTATTATAAGTCATAGGAAATTGCTAGAGTGAGCTTCCTAAATTTGAGTAATACTTTGACGAGATTTAGTTGAAGTTAAGAACCTTTTAACAGGCTGTCATTTAAATACTGACAAGAACTTCTTTGAGCTTTCGAACACCATAATTTGATAGTCATGTTTGACACTTTCATGGCCGCGTGTTGAGGCAGGTATTATTTGAAATTTTTTTGGATGTTGATCACAGATTCTGGAACCTTTTTCACGCGGAAATGAGGGACTGTATTTCCGAATCGTAATCAAATAATATATCTCCCGGTCGGATCACGAATGTGATTTTCAGAAAAGATAGTTTCGGGTCGTTTATCTTCTGAGGATAGTTGTGGCAAGATATTGATATCCTCCAATTGCCAACATTATTCGAGGGTTATATGTAGATCAGAATGATGGCACAGAAGGTTATTATTGATAGAGTCCGTTTCTTCGCCCTTCTGCATCTCGTAGAACTGTCCACATAGTGCCCAACCAAATATTGTAAGCTGGGCGATTGGATGGTTTTTGGTATTAATACGGTTGCTGCATAATATGTTAAATATGCATTCTTCTGCCCCAATTAGGATATCGATTTGGCTTGGATGGTTGAATTCCGGATCTGCTAGTTCAAGATTTTGGATGTAGATCCATTTCCTGATTTTGACTATCCTTCATGGTACATTAGACGTAAGTTTGTTGAGGATTAAAACCGTAACGGTATTTATGCTTTCTACATAATCAAAACCGATGTTGAGAATATTGTTTGGCTTTGACCACGTGGGAGTATAAGTTGATGTATCGATTGTGATATTAGTGGAAGTAACTAGTATTTTATAGAATAGAAGCGTGTCTATGAATCATTGCGTGTTGCGGCTGAGCACAAATAAAACATTTATAGCTAAAGGACCAATCTGTTTCCTTATGATCACTGCCTTACGATCTTATTGATAGTAATAAATTTCTTTCTTCCCTTATTATAAACAGCTTAGAACCAGAAACATCTATGAAGTAAGTGTCTAGATTTACACGGTAATAAATGGTGACGGTTCAGATATTTTTTGCGTTTGGGTTTGTTTTGTTTGGCATGCTTCTAAAATGTTAAACTTCTTCGCTAGAAACTTCAGAAGATTATTAAATGTTGGGTAATCATCATCGTCTGTCTTTTCCGCCATGCAATAGGCGGGTTTCATTTTTCCCATTTTTTCTAGTAATAGATATATCAACCAAACGTCTCTGGTCGTTGTCTTCTTACCGATTGCTTTTAAACCTCGAATTACCTAATCCGCGTTTTGATTTAATATACTCTCAGCGCTTTACCCCCTGATCCATAAACTTTTTTATTAGGGATAGTACAAGAGATTTTAGGATTTCTGTACCTCTACTTAACTTTTCCCAAGCAGTAGGATAATTTGCTTCGGTTACTGGAATATTCACGACGAGTTTTTGCGCTGGACCTTTGAAAGAACTCATCAAGCTCAACATTTCAACCTATCAAAAACGATCGAGCTGAAAAAATGTAAACAGGAGCTAAGGACCCCTTCCCATTAGTTTCTGGTACTCGAAATCACCTAGTCAGCTTTATCAAAGCATTTAAGGTTAATTTCCAATGACCCAATTCTTCACAAAACAAACTTAACAAGGAACTATTGCAACCAATTCTTGCCAATCGAACACCCCTTTCAGCAATTGTCATCCAATTCATTTGAGCTGGTAATGAAATATGTAAATTAAGTAAGGGATCTGTGCCCCAAAAACGTTTTTTCGATAACAGGGCCCACGAAAATTTTCTAGAAATTTTGCTCTAAATCGTTTGAGCTACAAAAAATAAAAATGGTAAATTTGGGTTCCACTCTAGGACTCCCTTAATGAATTTTCCGTAACCGTTTCTGTTATTTTTATGGAAATCGTTCAAGCCGTTTCTGGAACCTACAGTAATATATTAGATAAGTAAATTACAAAAATTTAGGTTAGATAGATAGATAGATAGATGAACTAATAGTTTTTCCAGACTTCGGCAGTAACGGCACGTGTTATTTCAAAGTTAGATACCGCTCTTCTCAAATTATTCGCTATGACACTTTTACAAACAAAAGAGTAAATTATGTGCAGAATAAAGATGAACCACGAAGTCACAATGACCTCAACAAAAAACACAACGTGCATACAATACCAAGACTTTTTACTTGGTGGATGAACGACGTTCAAGAGAACGTACCCATACGTGCTTTGTTTCATTTTGCTGCGGATCAAATTCAGGGATTTCAGGGAATAATGGTTGAGCCGACATTTCCATTTATCAGATTAACGCCAACGGAGGAAGTAAAAACTATCAAAATTTTGGTTTATCTAGTTACCAATTCTATGAAGTGGTGTGAAATATTTTCAAAAATTAGGAGAGCTAATCAAAGAGCTAATTATTATTTTAATGAGTAAATTATAAATCAATCTAAGGATTAAGGTAAGAATTAGAGGAATGTCAAAAAATTTAATTATTAATATTTTAAGTTTGGTGTTGAATGAGCTTGAATGTTATATGCTGACTAATAGTCTGGGCAGACTGTGTATTAGTAAATACTTTATCAAAACTCAACTGTACTCTAAGAAATGAGATTCACTTCAGTACTTAGATTTTTGTCGAAAAATTAGACTGCCAAAATTGAGAGTTGCGTATACATACGAGGTGTATAATATTAGATTTTATCGGTGTGTTCGATTATTTATTTTCTATGTATTAATTTTTGTCTCAATTTATAAATGACCAAAAAGCACCCAATCGGGCGAAATCGGTCCATTATTTTGCTGCTTGGGTTGTTTATATTCTCATTTATACGACATTCTCCCTTGCTATTGAGTAGTGGAAATAAGAAAAGTGATTACTAGTTTTAATCGTCCTGTAAAAAAAGATTACTACACATTTATGGTAAGTTTTTAATTGAAATTAAATTAATTGATTTAGATTATACTTTAAGTGAATATGTTTATGAACGGTGGCCCAATGGAAAAGTGTAACTATTTATTTTTATCAATTGCTATATGAAATTATTATTTAATAAAATTAATTTACTAGACATGGCTTGATTTAAAAAAAAAAAATTAAAGAAAAAATTAAATAAATTGCGAGTAGCCCGAAATGCAACTGGCGGAGGTGAAACTCCAGAAGCGCTCGATTTGAATCCCGAAGAAGTACGAATAACCGAAATTTGCGGGATTGAAAATTTGGATGGCGTTCAACATATTAGTGAACTGGGACGGTACGATGCAGAGGTAAATACATAGCATCATCTAATTTATTTTTAGGAGTCTGAATTAAATAATTCAGAAGCAAACGAGAGCGTGTCGAATGTGTTAACGCCTCCAAGGCAGATCCTACCGTATATTTCACTTGAAATAGAGGCAATGCCGGACATAACTATCGGTTTTGACTCGAATTCTTTCAATCTTTCTGAGCCATCGGAGCCACCACTAATTGAACAAAGGCCATCATTATCGCTATCGACACAACCATCGATGCCTCAATCGCCATCTGCCCATGCAGTGCCAAGACCACGAGGGCCAACCAATACTGCTCTAGCAGCCAGACGTCGACGAGCCCGAATTAATGACATTCTGCCATCTCGTTCACAACGACGTCGTGAAAATGATCCTAGAAGTGTAAGTACTTAATTTATACGAATGAATGTGTTTTCTTTATTTTATTTTATTTGATAGGAAAGCGTTGCCGTTACGTCAGTGATGCGCGCCATACACCTTCAAGAGCGTAGTGTCACTTTGCTGGAGAAAATTTTTGATGAGCTTGTCGCCCAACGTCGTGAAAGACAAATGTCATAATGAATATTATTAATTATTCAAATACACATAACATAAATGTTAAGTTATGTGTGAATAATTTGAAAATGTTATATTGAAATTTTTGAATTTGAAAGTAGTTAATATATGAATGTGATAAGACTGAATAACAAAAACTATATTTATGTATGAAGTGATTTTTTATTCATTTGAGAATTAAATGGAATTATTTATTTAGTATTTTATTGTTTATACATATATTTTAAATATTAATGTTTCTTTCAATCATATAGTTTGTCAAAAAATTTCTACTTATCTCGCCGGAATAAGAATCTGCTTCTATATTAAATGATGGAATAATTCCGTCATCTAACTCTATTCCATCAATAGGGTAATTATTATTGATCAATAGGTTATGTAGTACAGCACATAAATGAATAATTTGTGCTGTTTTTTCATGGTCATAATGAAGATGTCCGGAGGCCATTTTGAGGCATCTAAATCTAGATTTTAACAGACCAAAACAACGCTCCACACCGCTTCGAATTATGGCGTGTTTTTTGTTGAATTGTCGTTGCGCATCTGTAAGCGGCTGATATCTGAAAGGTACCATCATAAATGACTTCAAAGCATAACCACTATCACCTGTAAAAAGTTTAGAATGTTTTAGGTAGTATATCAAAATATATATATAAATATCATCATTTTAAAATATGTTGATTAAATTAATTAACTACCAAAAAGCCAAGTGTGATTATCTAGAAAGTTTAATTGCTGTAAAACTGGCTGGATAATGCTTCCTTGCCAAATGTGGGAATCATGTGTTGACCCAAGATACCTAGCATTTAGACTTAGAATTTGTAAATTCAAATCGCATATCTGTAATTAACAAATATTACTCATTATGGATTCTAAAGAAAATTTTAATTATTACTTACTACTTGTACGTTGATAGAGTGGAAATTTTTCCGATTAACGTACGCATATTCATCCTTTTTATTTATTTTGGCGATAGCTACATGGGTACAATCTATTAGCCCAACTATACCAGGCACACCGAACTTGTCCATAAACTCTTCTTTTTTTGTTAAAGCTTCACTTATTGTAGCTGGAAAATTTATATATCTTCTCACTAATTTAGATCCTATAATTTTAGTAATTCGTCTTATGCTGAGAGAAATTTTTGATTGGCTCATTGTTGCGAAAGCATGCATTCTCACACGCCTCTGATGACTTCCACTAGCCATAAAATTTAATGAGGCCAACACCTCCAAATGAAGCGGTATACGTAATGCATTCTCGGTATCATCAACGAACTCATTAATTTCACTTATTAATTCGTGGACCATGTTTTTCGGCAATCTATAGTTATCTATACAACTTTAAAATACGATTTTAATTTATTTTTCTGCCATATGACATGTTTATATTGTAATTCGAAAATTGAATTATGTGTATCAATTACTACATCACTTACCATCGCTCAGATATATTAAATAGATCCATGACATCCCTTCAATATTCGTTGTATCTCCTTGTTTTAACTTTTCGATCATAATAAATAAAAGAAACAATTCCATTCATTATAAATTTATTGTGACGTTCATTATATTTTGTAAAGGCACATGCGTCTAATACAAACAAAGTTACCACTACTAAAGACTAGCGGTTATTTTATTTCCATGTCTCATTTCTCGACAAAAATCTAGGTACAGTTCGACACACTAGGAAAAAGTCGAGAATTTACTAGCGTGTTTTAAAAGGGACCTTGATTGCATTTTTCTAAATCTCTTCTGTAAAGCGGACATTTTCCAAATGCTAACAAAATTGTTTGTTTAGAGAATCTGATACACAAAATTAAAGTAAAACCTTCTGTAGAACTAAGACGATCTCTATATCTAACATCTATTAATAGATGTGTCTAATTTTCATAAACCAAAATGTACCTGATGTCTAGTTCTAAACTGCAAACTTAGTGTAGACTTACCAACTGCTGATTGATATACTTTGGAGAATGAAATTTTAATTTATGTAACAGATTTTTAACTAAATACCAGTCGCGGTTTGCTTTGTGCCATCTATAAACGACGGGTGTTATTTATTTATTTATTTATTTAAAGAAATCTATTTTGTTATATACATGTATGATTTCACATTATTTTCAATTATAGTTTGAACAGAAATTATATTAAAACAACAAAAAACTTTAAAACAGAAAAAAAAAATATAAACCAAATTTTGGTTTAAACAATTAAAAATTTAAAAAATACTCTAAGGATATTTTTAAAGTTGTCCTTAGATAAATTGAAGTCAAATATGTCGTCGATTAAGTTGAAAGATTTAGACATCCTATTAATGGGGTTGTTTGTTCCATAGTTAGTAGAATGGTGTTCAAGTGCTAAGAATTCATGGTTTCGAAATGTTCTGCATGGCACGTGAATTGATATGTTTTCCAAGGTGTAAGCTGAATCAACGTGACCAAGCAAAACATTACCAATAAAAGCCGCGCCCAAGAGAAGTCGTCTATTTTCAAGCGTGCATATTGTGTAATCCGTGCATCTTGTTGTGTATGGAGGTAAGCGAGCCACATTTTCAGGGAATGGTAAGTTGTGTTATCCAACCATCAATTTATTTAGTCAGCCGGATATTTAGACAAAAAATTAGTGAAACATAATTTAAAAAATAACCGAAAAAATGTGCATAGCATTTAAAACATATCCAAACAACTTACAATCAAAAGTTTATTGAGGTTATAGTAAGTGTTTATTATACGAACGAAAGGTGCATTGCTACATACTTTGTATTTAACGGTGTATAAAATTTGAAAATCGTCCTTGACAGTTGCCTTAGTGTTCACCAATATTTTTAAGCAACGTGTAATACGAAAATGATGCCGTGAAGACCGAACGAAACGTTTTCGCGAGCCACATTTTCAGGGAATGGTAAGTTGTGTTATCCAACCATCAATTTATTTAGTCAGCCGGATATTTAGACAAAAAATTAGTGAAACATAATTTAAAAAATAAACAAAAAAAATGTGCATAGCATTTAAAATATATCCAAACAACTTACAATCAAAAGTTTATTGAGGTTATAGTAAGTGTTTATTATACGAACGAAAGGTGCATTGCTACATATCTTTGTATTTAACGGTGTATAAAATTTGAAAATCGTCCTTGACAGTTGCCTTAGTGTTCACCAATATTTTTAAGCAACGTGTAATACGAACGAAAGGTGCATTGCTACATATCTTTGTATTTAACGGTGTATAAAATTTGAAAATCGTCCTTGACAGTTGCCTTAGTGTTCACCAATATTTTTAAGCAACGTGTAATACGAAAATGATGCCGTGAAGACCGAACGAAACGTTTCAATATTCAAGGTAAAAAATTTCCCTCCGGTCAAACGAATTGGCCGCTTTGCACACGACATCATAATTACTAAAGTGCGACGAAACGAACCATTACACAAATACCAGGGTGATCGTCTGACTGCATCGGTTATGCGCAAACTTTGTCGCGACACCAGTTCCCCGAAATAACAAAACAGAAGTAATTCGTTTGTTACTAGCGATAGATACTCCAATAGATTTACAAGCTGCATGTTGATCTCAGTTGTCTTGATGGAATTAAATAAATCAAAATCAGTAAAATTACGGAAGTATTGTTGTTTAATACTTACCCGGCTAACAATAAAAGTCAAGAAGCAAAGTAAAAACGATATTTGAAATAGTTTCACAAAGGCAAAAGCACAGTACGTTTCCTCAATATTCTGTATCATTCTCTTAATAATTTGATGATGACGTATGCTGTCTACTACCGCAATGTGTAACTCATCCCGATACTCCAATAAGTATTTATCTTTGGCTTTAAGATTTAGTTTCCTTTAAATAATAAAACACTGATTATTTTTTTAAATTCATTAAAAACACATATTCTATATAGGGCGATTTTTGAATCACTCTGTATTTGTCTTTACCGTATTGGTGAGTTATTATCTCGTGATCGGTCGACTATTAGGTTATCTATATCCTCAACTTCTGCTGAACTTTTAATAATTTCGAGGTCTTCTAAATCTTCGATGCCATTTTCGTATTGACTTTGCTCCTCTGATGATGGATTAAAGGAATCTTGCAAAAGCCTGAAATTACAGGTACGTACATTAACTGTATTTTAACCTGTGACATTTAATACTTAAGCGCTCCAAAATTCCCATTCAAAACCATCGCTGTACTTCGTAAATTTTTTAAACTGCAAAACAACAAATCAAATTGACCCGAAACGATTATCACGGCACTCATGAATATCCCACCAGAAATTCCAAATGAAGTGCCTACTTGTATTTGTCCCAACACTTGGAGCACATATAAAACTTCGTAGCGAGGCGATATTGTAGTA
Organism: Nephrotoma appendiculata; assembly: GCA_947310385.1. Taxonomy (NCBI): domain Eukaryota; kingdom Metazoa; phylum Arthropoda; class Insecta; order Diptera; family Tipulidae; genus Nephrotoma; species Nephrotoma appendiculata. Next base: position 246,405,148 of record OX371223.1, on the reverse strand, counting down.
TCGAATGGGTACTGCAAATCCAACGGTAATATTTTTTGGCTCGTCAACAGTGGCGTCACCGACCAGTGTATTGTGCCCACTAAACAAATGCCCACCCAAAATCTAGTTTTTCGGTACATGGACAGATATGATGATTGAATCGTTAGATACGTAAGCCCGTATGCAGAACGAGTACGCACATTGCCACATAAATATTCGATAAGTTGACGAATACTTTTGTGTCGCAACTGAAAATACATCATTATGAAATACGTATACCCATAAACCATGGTTGACATAAGGACACCAGAAAAATCATCCAGTGTGCCGCCATTTTTTAATCGACTGGTTAGTGTCACAATGTGTAGAACGAAGAGATGAATCGATATACACTGCCATAACGCTTGCGATGCGTATGTCGTCCATTTCTCGATGGTTTTATTTTGCCATACATCCATCGGCCATAAACCAACTCCTCGCATGCAACGAATGTGCCATTGGAAGTAGGCTTTAAGCAAAATAACTCTTTGTACGTTTTTATCTTTCACAATAAATTTTAAACCCATCATAGGTAAACCAAGTAAAATAATTTGATATTCGCACCGCTCTACTTCCTCTCGCAAGTTTAAATTTAAGTGTTAAAATTTCGTTTGAAGCTTTATTTATATACGCATTTGATACGCTTGTATCGTGCAGACACCCTAATAAATTAGAAAAGTTTGTTTATTGTTTACAACTTATAAAATATGTAAAACGAAAGTTTTAACTCTTTAACTCAAATTATATCGCTTCTCCACCCGTTTTTTACACCAATTAAAGACAAAAACTTTAAGCAGTACAATCACACACATACGCGTTTAACTTTAGAAAACTATCAATCATAACTAGGACGGTTTAATCTGCTTGGTAAGGGGATGAAGTGGAAAGTTTGCAACGTATAAGGAATTTCAATACGACATCTGACTTACATAAAAACTTTATTGCACACACAGTATAATAAATAAGAATTTCAAAAAAAGAAAACCAACAATGGTCAAGCTTTTTTAAAAATTTAACCTTTATTGCAAACACAGCAAAGCTGCCACTTCTGGTACACAGATGTCCACCATATTTCGCATAGCATTCCCAAATTATAAAAAAAGCTTTAGTATGAAGTATTTTTTCGGAATAGTCAATATCTCTCTGGTCTGTATAGATGTCGAACGTATGATTCCAACCCACAGATTCGAATTAGAATTTTTCTTGTTATCTCATACTTTCATTTAATAAGAAGTGCGCTTACCACTGCTGCGGGGGGGGGGGGGGGGTTGGTCAAACTTTTCAGTTAATAAAACTTTATAATTTTAATTATAAATGAAAACAGGCAGGTTATTGGTTTTTTACTTCGTGCTAATTTAATTTATCAAATTTTCTTCGTTATATACAAAAATTATACTTAAATTACAACAACAAATATTTAGTTGCTGAGCTTGCGTTGTTATGGTAATTGCATGAAGGGATTTTTGTTTAATTTAAACTGATCGCCTAATTTATTGTACGTCTGTGTGGTTTAAATCGGCAAACATAACCTTGGGTGTCAAAACAGCATGCGATGATGTTGTATCTTCGAATATGGGGGCAGTAGGCTTAATATGTATTTTATTTGCTTTTGGCATACTCCTGGGAGTGAAAGTTACTTCTGGAACAGGAACATTTGTTACAGAATTAATGCAAAGCTGACTTTCAACCTCCCCACTTTTGGTGACCGGTTAACTAATTCATCAGCATCCTTTGGGACAAAAAAGAATCACAAGATTATAAGGTTGCGTTTAATTATTCGATTCAAGTCCCTTCTACAAGAAAGAAGGGTGCAAAATATCCAGAGTTACTTACGAGGTGGCTCTGATATTTTGGGAACCATATGTGTGAATATGTGCCCAAAATCCAAATTTTCGATGGTTGTCAGCTTTACTAATGAGATCGCCATGGAGACTGCACATTGCGTTTTTATTTGTGAATTTCGCTTATACTGAGCAAACTCGGTTCTTTAAATTTTACTCTGAACAGAATGCCAGTGTACGAAAAGTATGCAAAGTAAAAAACAAATTATTACTCTATGCACACTGAATTATTTGGCACTGCACAATCTGTACTCGGTGTACAATACCAGGGCAAGCCTGCCTGCTCGGGTTTAATTAAAAAAGAGACCCATAATTGAACATCAGAGTAACTGCTCGATTAACTACAGATTAACTACAGATCGCTTTCGCGCCACGTTTACTCTTAATGATAATACGCATCCAATAAGATCCCATATGGCGTACACAGACCAGGTGCTGGCAACTGTAGTGCGTAGTGTTGAAGAGAATCAAAATAAAACGATATATCGTGAAAAATAGTTGTGACTTGGTTCAACATCTTTATGGCGGATTTTGTGTAAGGATCTTGATTTATATGCTTACAACATTCAACTTGTGCATGAATTAAAACCATACGACTACCGTGCGCCGCCAATTAGGTATATGGGCCGCGAAGCCAATATTAACATCGATGCAAATTTTCCATACAGAACTTTCTTCAGCGATGAAGCTCATTTTTGGTTGAAAGCTATGTCAAAAATGGAATTATCGCATTTTGAGTGAAGATAATCTATGAGTCATTGTTAGAAAACCATTCCAACCATAAAAGTTAACGTTTGGTGTGCTTTAAGAGCCTAAGGAATCATCGGACCGTATGTGTTCAAACATGTTACAGTCAACGAAGTATAGTATAGAAACAGTATACCAGTGTAGAAAGATGCGATTACTAATTTTTTTATGCTTCAATTGGATGTTATTGACATTACAGACATATGGGTCCAACAAGACGGGGTCACATGTCAACAGCGCAATGATGATCGATTATTATCGAGAAATGGGCCTGTCAACTACCCGTTGTCTATGCTCATAAGCCAGATACTATTGAATAATTGGAAGCTGCCGAAATACAATCATAATGCTGGAAACACATGGACAGAATTCTGAAAGCAGAAAAATTAGAATACACACGTTTATATGGTGTGAAATACTTGTATTCTGCTTTGCGATCAGAATTCTGACCCATGTCTCTATTTCAAATTTTTCTGTCTCGCAGTAGGCTGCGCTTCGTAGAAGAAAACAAATCAAACAATCGCAACTATGTTCATTCGATTTTTACTTAAGTTTTTTTATATTTTGACGTATTACCATTGAGACTAAGGAAAGTATAGAAAACGCTACCAGTGGAAAAAAATGAAGCTTGCTTCAGATGCACCCGAGACACTTTTTCCATTTTTAAATTAATAATTTTAATATTAATTGTAGATAAATTTATAGTTTTTATATTTTAATACAATATACAAATAATATTAAACTTTCTAACATCACTTTTTATAGATAATTCATAAAAAAGCAAGACTAAACTCTTTTTCGTAGTAATAAGTTTTTCCGCGAGAGCACAGGGGTACAAGTCTCAATTGAGTTATCAATCAAAGTGAAGGAAAATATTATAGAGCAATAAAACAAAAAATGCAATAAATTCTGCTTGCCAAAAAAACGCGCATGTAGTTTACTTGAAATTCTGATGGCAGCGCTGCCGGCAGAAAATCTGCTCATATGGATACATAAAGCATAAATGCTGCGAAAATTGGACCTCCATATTACGCCTTGTTCGTGCCAGCAATATAATGGCATAAAATTATCTTTCAAATAAAGTCAAGCGTTTTATTTAAATTCAAAGTTTACTTCGGAATGAAACACCCTTTATTAAATTTATAAAAATTTACATGAAAATTTTATTATTCACGACGCAAGAAAAAGACTGATTTGATAAAAAAGCTATGAAATTTTTTCTCCAAATTATCTAATCTCGTTGAATTACCAGAATAGTGCTACTTAGAAGAAGTCCTATTTCCTCTATTCCAGGTTCTTTCAAAGTTGGAAATTCTAACATTGTCCAATTCAAAAAATGAATCGAAAAACCGATGTTTCAGCGTAGTTCAACTGAGTTTTTAACATGAATCCATCGCTATACGCCAGAATCAAAACAACGGACAAAATAATAAGTAGAAACTGGTTCAAGTGTTCCAAAGAGAGCCAAAGTTGTTGCGTCAGCTGGTAAGGTTATGGGCACTGTTTTGGGATGAACAATGAATAATATTCATCAACTGTCGTGAGAAGGTATACTGTCAAATTCAATATGAAACCAGAAGTAGTACCCATGAATATACTCCTCGAAAAGCACAATAACAGCGAAATATAGTAGCGACACAAGCCTTAAAGTGAGCACTAAACGTAATGTACATATGACACAAACCGATTGTTATATTTTTCTGTAAAACGGAAAAGGGATGGTCAAGTAAGAAAATTAAAAATAAGGCTAAAATGCCGATTTGAAACGTTCACCGAAAAGAATGCGGAACAGAGTTAAACTGTAAATGCATATATTCAAGCATAGGCTAATCGAAGATACAGGCCACCTCCAATCTACTTGCGTGAAACCAATACACACAAGGTAGTGCAAGAACTCAAATCGAGCGTGCTAACGAATGGAAAAACATTTCACGATACAAATTTACTTCGAGCCAAATACACGAAGTAAAGATTCAAACATATGAGGTAAACGACTATAGCGAACTTATTAATTATTACGAAGCTCACAACAGAAACTATTATAAATACCGATTGATGTCTTCAAAGGGTCTTTTTATAGTTATTAAATGCATCGGTGTCCAAGTTGAACTAACCGAAACGGAGGCCACGCTGTTTGAAGATAGATTTTAGATACAGAATGTATATAGGATCATGTACCGTTTGAAGAAAGTGGAAGTGGAAGGGAAGGCAATTTGTATGTGAATATGAGTTTTGAATGTGTTCGTTTCAGTCAACGTGATGTGATCATGACATAGATAGATCGAAGGGAATGAACGAGCCAATACGTTAGCTAGATAGGGTGCATTGAACGACATGGTTCAGGAGTACGGAAGGAAAAATGTTAGAGATGTACTTCGAACGCTTCAGATGAATCTGTGGAGAAAATGGGAGAGTGGATTTAACGCGAGGGAAGTCTAACGAAGGGAACAAAGTAGTACTCTACACTTCATGGTGCTCATTTGATAAATACTTTCTCTTTCTATAAGGTGGTCAAAGGAGATACGCGAATGTTGCGAATGTTTGTGTGAATCAGGCTGATCCGTTTAAATTGGAAGGAATATTTGTGGAAATGTCATATGAGTGAGGACAAAGATTATGAGTAGTGTGGAAGTGCTTAGAATGTTGAATATCTGTTATTCGCCTTAACTACGTAGGTCTAGGTACGTTCTAAAGTCGTAGCGTGTGTGGGCCAGTCTGCAGACTCATTTGACAGTCTGCAAATCAAGTCGACAAAAATTAAAAAAAAATGATATTTGGAGGTGGAGTCTATAATCTAGTCGCTGTGTGTGTGGAATAGTCTGACAGACTTTGATGCTTTTTGTGAAAAATATCACAGAACGAAACAGAGGTTATGTCATCTGTCATAAAGTCGAGTCTGGGCAATCAGTTAACATTTTTAGTGTATAATTGTAACACGAACATTTTTAAAACTTTTGAAATTAAGTTTGATATTGATCGAAAAGGAAAAAATCAGTGGAGTGGTCAACGTTTTAGACATTGATAACCGCGCAACTTTTTCAATTTTATAAAATTACAAAAACAAGCACCCAAAACGCTAGAAAACATAAAAAATAAAACAAATAATATTAAATCGCAATATCCACATGAATTAAGACCAGTGAACGAAAGTATGAAGTCAGGTTGTGAACTCGACCATATTTATGAACCGTCAATTTAGATGAATTACTACATTTTTTAAAGGACGACATGCCACGTATAACAGCAGCGAAAATCAGTCTAGATGACGAATCATATGATTTAAACGAACTGGATACTACAACACGAAGATATTCACGTCTGAAGAAACAAAATATATCGCAAGAATGGTCCGAATTTCTGCAAAAAGCAGTGGAGCATTTACAATCTATGAATTCTCAAAAAGAATCTGACGGTGCAGAGGCATATGTGAAGTCTTGGGCGTGCTCTTTCCAAAAATTATCTGCTGAACAAAAAAGTTAAGCGAAAAAGGCTATTGAAGAAATATAAATTTTCAGACAATTGGAAAAATTAACAATAAATTATGTTTCACTTTCGCCGCCATGTTCCAATCCAACAACCATTTTTTCTTAACGCAGCTCTACACTCATTCTCACAACATCTTTTACAAGATCGAGACCCGCCTCCACCTCAAGACCAAACATCTCCCATATTTTTGAACTGCCAAATGGTATGATTGCTGTGCCAGTGCCACCACAAGCGAGCTCAACTGATCAAATACAATATTAAAATATCTCGGACATACGATGATGAAAATGATTAAATAAATAATTAAATGAAATTGGTAAATATGTTCAAACTAATAAAAAAGTGAATCACAGACATGAAACGTTTATTTAATAAATAAACAATAATTCACAAAAATCATTTCGGATTTTTTTTGCTTGGGTGGAAGCATTTCGTGACGTATAGCTTCAAGTAGATGAGAGATTGGCTTGATGAATTTTCTAAATTTGTATACAGAGTCCCTCGGCGATTTCTTAGAAATTTCGTAAAAATACAGGAAAACGTGATGCCATTATTCAAAATCTGTTTAGCCAGCCTTTATTTAATTTATTGTAAAATTTTGATTGCAGTTACACTCCTCTGTCAGAAATTTTACCATTAGTACCAAAATCTGCTTACAGAAACTCAGAGTTGGCGGCATTCAGTACTGCAAGTAACAAAACACTGAAAGCCTTTTTATAATAAAAATAAAAAGAACCAGAATGTGGTGGCTTTTTTTTATGGATATATTTGCCTACACAATGAGGAAAACCAAAACCATTCTCGAATTTAGAATCAACTTCTTTCCATCCTTCGCTTAATATCGTCTTCTACAAAGATATTCATTTGAAAATTGTCAAGCCACCTAGTAACTAACCAAAAGTTATTTTTTGCCTTTATAAATTTATTTAAGGCACTTATAATCTCGCCTCACACGTTTCGATAACAATTTTCCCAATAGATTGGGCCGAAACTGCCATGGAAAACTTCAAATATTCAAAAGAATTACTCGTTGCTGAAAATGCAACGTAATACCAAGCCTAACTTTGGTCCAGTTGTATAACTGAGTCGTAGTGTGTATGGGCTGAATCTGTAATAGATAGCAAAGGTGTATATAGCGACTTCAGGTTTACTCAGTAAAAAATTTAAATTATGTAAGAAATTTGTAAACTTGATGTGTCAAGTTACCAAGCATGGCTCTTTTTTATGTAGGAGTCAAGAATAATAAAAAAAAAACTTCTTCTGTATAACGCAATGATTTAAGCAATTTGGTCGTATAGGTGTCAATACATATTATATATCATTATTAAGCAATTTGAATGAAAAAATTAAGAAAAAACGGTCATATTTAAAGAATAAAAAAGTTCATTTCCATCTTGACATGCACCACCACAATCAAAACACAGCAAAAATTGGTAGAAATGGGCTCTGAATTGCTTCCCAATTCACCAGAACTACATGATGTAGCCCCTTGTGACTTTTCCTATTTCCAAACATGAAGAAATTGCTCGGCTGAAAGAGATTTGGGACAATTCATGAAATAATAGATGAAACGAATGCTTATTTTGAGAAATTTGATAAATCGTATTTTAAAGAAGGCGTAATGAAATTGGAAAAATGTTGGAACAAGCGTATCGAGCTAAACGGAAATGTTGAAAATAAAGTGAATTTTATTTAAAATAAAAATATGTTTACTGTTTCATTCTAAAGACTTATCAATCCACCCTGTTTTGTTAAGTAAATTTTCTACTCCATTTTAGAGTTTCAAATTTTCGGGGAAGATATTTTTTGTTTCCCAAGTTCGGTATATTATCAGGTAAAGCAAATCAAATGCGTTTTTCACCTAAAACTTTTGTATGAGACCTCTCTGTTCCTCTCTGTTGGGTGCACTGCGGGTAGTACATGCAAGATGAAATATGCCGTGACCTGCGTGCTCCTTTGGTTTTGTAAAAAACATTAAATTTTTTCATTTAAAGCTACAGAATCGAAATTGACGGGGGCCCAAAGTTTTAATAGCGACAGAGAGCCTTTAATTATTCACGCACGACACTATATCATACTTTAATTTAAATTTGGTTTTGGTTCGATTTTTGATTTCGGTTCAGCTTTCTTTAAATGACTTTTAATCCACTTTGCGTTGTTAAGAACCAGTGGGGTCAAATTTTTTTTAATATCGCCTTTATTTTGATTTTTAATTGATTGTAGGTCAATACAGTGCCTTCTATAGTACTGGCCTGTGACAACATTCATTTTTTGCTGATGACGACAACGTAAATCGACAACCAGATGTCAGCATAATTAAGTAAAAATAATACACTTTGCCTCCTTATTACGATGGCAATAAATTTCACAAACTTAACAAATAAAAATCTGAATTATTATACAATAAATTAATAATTTATGAACAATTTTAGTGTAATTGATTTTCTTAATTCATAAATTGAATTTTTTCGATCCACATTCAAGAAGTTAATGAGAATTTAAAGAAATGCGCCTATTTAGATAACGTAATACAAAGTTCTAGTGTATTCCACCAATGCCTCCTAAACTACAGGCCGGATACACCAAATGATGACGACACGCTATGTCTACATTGTTGTTGCTTTCTCTAGTTGTTTTGTTAGTGTAAATATCTAAATATTATTAATGCGCAGTCTCAATTTAGACATAAATTGACGTCATGTGCAAAAAATGAGAGTAGTAAGAGGCCTGTAGTTTAGGAGGCATTGATTCCACTACAAAAATATAAATAAAACCGTGAGAGCAGAGAATATTATGTGATCATTTTGTTTCTATTTTGTCATTTCATTTTTGTATTTTATTGTCATTTTCATTTAGTGTCACATAATTAGTCGAAGCCGTACGGTACGATGCATTTTTTCTGTATTTTACATGATATCCGTACTTCTTTTCCTATTTTTGTTGAATCTACGTACCAATTACAACAATTTTGAATTAGATGATATTACAAATCGACTTAGGTTGGATAAAAATGACAAAAAAATGCCAAAATCTAAAATAAAAATGTACATGCATTACTAGAAAAATTAAAAAATGAATATCCTTCGGCTTCAACAGTTTGTTTGAAACTAAACAAAACAAATTAACAAAATTACAAAACAACTGGAGTGGAGAGAGAAGTAATATTTTTATTGGCCCATGCAATGCCTCCTAAACTACACCGCATACACCAAATGATGACGACACGCTATGTCTACATTGTTGTTGCTTTCTCTAGTTGTTTTGTTAGTGTAAATATCTAAATATTATTAATGCGCAGTCTCAATTTAGACATAAATTGACGTCATGTGCAAAAAATGAGAGTAGTAAGAGGCCTGTAGTTTAGGAGGCATTGGCCCATGCCACACGTAAAAAAAATGCCGCATTTTCTTCGTTTCTTTCCCCGTTTACCTATGATACAAGTTTTAATTGCGACTTAAACAAATTTTCTGTTCAACCACACAACTCAAACATAAATGAAATAAAAAATATTTCAAGGACATTTTTGACTCATTTTAGTTAAAATTTTATTTAAGAGAGAGCAGAACAAAACATTGGTAGAAAAAAAATGCCAAAATACAAAAAATGCTCGTGTGGCATGGGACATTGTTTTGTAATTTTGTATGACGAAATTTATTTTGGTTTTATGAGAACGAGGCGGAGCCAAAAACTAGAAAAAACTGGAAAACGGAAATAAAAAATGAATAACCTTCTACTTCGATGTAATAATTGCAACTAAAAATATTTTGTGATGTGATTTTCCTTTTTAAAATTTATCTGCCATCTAGTTGAACCATCGACTTAGTGTGTCGTCATCAGTTGGTGTAAACGGCCAGTAGTTTAGAAGGCATTGGTCAATAGATCTTGTTTTCCGTTATTAAAGGGATTTCCGACCCGTTTTTTTTATCAAAATTCAGTAAAACAAAAAAAAATTTAATGAGGCCTAAAGTTAGCCTTTAATTTTCAATTTGCTTCAAGTATTTTGTCATTAGGGATCGGTACCAAATTGCCGGAATGGAGCCTTAATTGTTTAACAGAGTATTTAATTAGTCTACGCAGTTATCCTACAATTCTCAATGTTCAATTCTCTTGTAATGTTCAGGGTTTATGGACATGCCAATTGTACACTGGTCGCGAACCTGTTAATTTATTTTGAGATATTGCGGTCACATTGCAATTTTCTATAATATTCAAATAAAATTCGAATCGATCTAATTTAAAATAAATAATGTACAAAAATATTCGTTCGTCAATATTCTGATTGTGATAGGGTTACAAAATTATTCGAAACAATTTAAGTTAAAGAGTTGAAAAACTTTTTAAATATTTCATTAAGTTTGAAAAAAAATTCAAAACTTTTTTATAAAAGATTGAGGTGTGCTATTATATTATATGTATATTCCGCTGTATATAAATAAAAGTTCCAACAGATATTTCAACACTTAAATCCAAACTTTTGTAAATTGTGTGGGAAAGGTGCGCTCGCGATAAAACGATTATTTTCATTTTGCCAGAAATGGGGCTAAAATTTATCGTAAAAGACAACAACATTAAAACTGTTATGTTGAATAAAGCGTATTTCAAGCATCATATTATATGCTTGCAAACCGTGGGTTTGTGGCCGCTGGACATATGGCAAAATAAAACTTTAGTGAAATGGACGACATTCGCTTGGTATACGTTATGGCAGTTCGTATCGATTCATATCACTCTTTTACACATTGTAACGCTTACAAATCGATTAAAGAAAGGTGGAACTTTGGACGATTTTTCTGGCGTGCTTATGTCAACCATTATTTATGGATTTACGTACTTCATCACAATGTATTTTCAATTGAGACACAAACGTATTCGTGCGCTTATCAAATATTTATGTGACAATGTGCGAATTCGTTCAGCGTACGGGATTACGTATCTAACGATCGAACCATCGTACCAATGCATGTATCAAAAAACTAGATTTTGGCTGGTCGTATGCATTTTGGGAACACTGCACTGGTCGGTAACACCAATTTTAACGAGTCAAAAAATATTACCGTTGGATTTGGAGTACCCGTTTGATACGGCAATTTCACCCCGGTATGAATTTTTATATTTGTTCCAAGTGTTGGGACAAATTCAGGTGGGCCTAGCCTTTGGAATATCCAGTGGTCTATTTATGAGCGCAGTGATAATTGTTTCAGGACAATTTGATTTACTGTTTTGCAGTTTAAAGAATTTACGAAATACAGCGATACTTTTGAATGAAGACTATGAAACGCTAAAGTACGTATGTCACATTACAGTTTAGTACAATTCCAAAGGGGATTCATCTTTTTCAGAATTTTACAAGATTTATATAACCCGGTATCGGAAGAACAAAGTCAATACGAACATGGAGCCGAAAATTTTGAAAACCTGGAAATAATTAGAAGGTCAAAGGACAAAGATGTAATGGTTGATCGATCACGAGAGGCTAATTCACCGATAAGGTAAATATATATTTTAATTGCTTTTTACAATAATTCTATTTAATTGTGAACCTTTTTGAAAGGAAACTAAATATTAAACCAAAGGACAACTATTTATTGAAATACAGCGACGAATCGCATATTGCATTGGTAGACTGCATCCGTCACCATCAGATTATTAATAAAATGATACGGATGACTGAAGATACGTACTGTCCATTTGCATTTGTCAAATTATTTCAAATATCATTTCTAATCTGTTTTCTAACATTTATTGTTAGTAAGGTAAGTAGTATCGTAATGATATCGATTATTTTACGGACATGATACGTTTATTTCAAAGACACCCGAGATCAACATGCAACTCGTTAATTTATTGGAATATCTGTCACTAACATCATCCGAATTGCTCCTATTCTGCTATTTTGGTCAATTAATGTCCCGCCAAAGTGTCCGCATTACCGATGCGATAATGAGATCGTCCTGGTACTTGTGCACTGGTTCACTTCGACGCAGCTTAGTTATTATGATGTCGTGCTCAAAAGATCCAATCCGTTTGACTGGAGGGAAATTTTACACGTTGAATATTGAAACGTTGTATTCTGTGTTTACGACATCGTTTTCATATTACACGTTACTGAAGAATATTGGAGAACATTGAATTTTAAATGTCCTTTTGTTATCGTAAATTTTAAATTTACTAAAATTTTTTTGGTAATATCTTAATAAAATTGTAAGCACTATTAACTAAATAAGGTGGTTTGAGTTATAGGAACGTTACCAAGGCAGAAAGAGACTGGAGGGCTGTACAATCAACAATAAAAATGTTGCAAGCACAGAATATATAAGATAAATTAGAGTGATCTAATATTGTCAGTATCCGAGGGTACTACATCTGAATAATACATCTGAAACCGTCCGTTTCCTTGTGAAGTTAGTCCAGATTCTAATGAAGCATTTTTTATTCTAGGCCAGAATAAGATTTCAAATTTTAAATATTAAAAAAATTTAAAATTTTGTAAAAAAATTAACAAAAGATCAAATTAAAAAAACCTATTATGTTTGGTAAATCATTTAGGGGCCTAGTTTTGGGTTCATGTTACACGCTGCTTTAAATACTTGTATGTCAAATGATGCGTTAAATTGTTGCGTTGACGTAAAATGTTATACAGAACAACCCCGATTTAACGGATTAATTGGGGAGTCCTTTAAATCCGATTGTCAGTTAAATCCGAATGTTTTTAAATTTATCGATCGAATTTAATCTAGGCCGGAACTCAGGCATTTCTTAGCCGATTTCGGATTGCGTATGCTGGATGGAAGTGGGATTCTTATGTGACTTTGGAAAGGATTTCTGGAATATGGCCACAGGGGATGAAACTCGATCAATTCTTAACTAATTATGATGAGATTGGTTATGTTCGCTTTAAGTGGGATTCTTAAATAGTGTTTAGAAGAGGTCCTGGAGTATGGCCATGTTAGTTCAGCCTCTACTTGAACTAGAATATTCTTTCCTTTTATTCTGAGCGGACCACTGGTGAGGGCTAATACCAGAATAAACTTAGTAAAGGAATGTGAGTAAGGTTTCTGAGTACTAACTTTTTTATTAATTGAAAATCTACTTATATACAAAATTTTTATAACTAAAATTGCAATGAGCGCATTTTTATTACACGTATTATAACAATTGTATTTTGTGTATTTTGTGTTATATATAAGTGCCAATGTAGCACAAAAATGTGTTAATGTACATTTATCGATTTTAATATAGAGATTTCTGTACACTTTTGTTTTATGTGTTTAAACAACCTGGGGCGCCCTAGAAGTTCTTGGGGCTGGAATGGGAGATGCCGTTGGTAAAGCTCCACGACATCCCGGGTGCCTCTTTTTCTGTCTGTTCTTGAAATATTTAATGGGAATTGCAATTGCAATGATTATTCCGCTCCAAAATAAAATATGAGTTAATACGTAGTGGTGAACATGATGTGTATTATTCCTTTCGTAAATATATTGATTTTCCTTCAGTAGTTTTATGTCGTGCTCTAGCTTGCTGGTATCCACAGTTAAGTTAATATAATCTTCCTCCGCCCGATGAGTATAGTTGCTTCTTATCGTTCGCCAATTCGGAGTTGAACTTAGCTTGCTCGAGTTGTTGTGCCTTACGGAAACGAGCGTATTTATTTCTCCTTTTATCTCACTATTAACTTTATCGGCAGCAATTGTTTGTTTCTTCGACGACGATAAATAGCCATTGATTTGTGTCATGTAACTTTATCCAGTGATTGGTTGCATTCATTTTTTTATGTTACATAATCCTTGTAGATTAGTGGTATGACGAAGAATCGCCATTTCACAAGCATGTTCCGTAGATGCTGCATTGTAAACTTGTGACCCCTTGCACAGGAAATGTTTAAATTTTACCTCTTGACAATCATTTAATTTCTCTTTGGTAAATTATGCGAAGTGTTCTCGATGTTCATCCACAGCAATATAATTTACTCTTGTTTCAATATATGCTTGGTACTTGTTGTAATAGATATTTGGAAATGGAATAACCGAGAAGAGTGTGCAGCCCCATGAATATATTAATGGAATATAGTTGCTCGTATTATTAGGTTGTCCTGAGTTATTCGTGTTTTTAATTTCATGGTTTTTGTAAATGTGCTCTAAATTGTCGGGTGTGTGATCATTAAGCACCGTTATTGACGGGGGTAGATACTTTCTTATCTTAGATAGTTCTTGGTCTAGTTGCGATGGCGTCAGCATTGTGGGATGTAAGACGTTTTACTGAGCATTATGCACTAAGTCCAACAAACTTTCCTGTGTTTCTTTGATGTTATTTAATATTAGCATTATTTCGAGAGTTGTTGTAAATATTGCTCGTACCTTTTCCTTAATGGAAACATATTCCTTCAGAAGATCTATTTCTATTTGCAGTCGGTTCTGATTTTCCCTGAAATTGTTTAACGACAACAATGTCAGGTTCGTGTTATGTTTGAATAACTTGATGGTGTTATCAATGATGCTGGTTTGATTGCTAAGAAGATCTAATAGATGCCGCTCGTTTTCATCAATCGTCTCAAAATGGTTTTCATATTGATTTGCTTCCCGTTGAGTTAGTATTCCGAATATATCTCCAAGCAGGATCCCAGTAGTATCTCCAATTCCTCTCTTTTGGTGCAGTCTCTCCTTATTACTGGAATTGTTGAATGTGTACCTTGTCAGCTGCATTGGTGAGGTGTGCTCGTGAAATAATCATTACAAACATAATGGCCTTAATTAACGCCACAAACCTCATTGGTGTCGCTTTCCTTACTGATTGCGTTCTATTGTTTATTAAGTTGTTCGTAACAGAACTCAATCCACAGTGGTTGGCTTTCATGCATCTTGTCGCACTTTTGGCCGTTGTTATATTTTCTTCCCTATCAAATTGATTCTCGTTTGGTTGTGCTTGTGGTGCAGAATACATGGTGTAATCGATTGGCAAAGGGCACAAATTTCTTATCGAGTGTTTTGTAATACCATTCTTATGTTTTACTGATATCACTCTGACGTTACCATCATCACCTGGATGAACCTCCACCACCTTTCCCATTGGCCATGTACTGGGATAACCTTTTTTGTTCTTTATTAGTACAATTTGATCCTTGGCAATATTGGGTTGCACTTGCTTCCATTTGTATCGTTGTTGAAGTGAGTTCAAATAATCCGTGTGACAGTGCTTCCAGAAATGTTGCTTCAGTTGTTGTAGAAACTCCCATAATGATAATCGATTTTGCTTTATTTCGCTATAAATGTCTTCTGGCACCGTTAGCAATGATCTTCCAATTAGAAAGTGTGCG
Organism: Nephrotoma appendiculata; assembly: GCA_947310385.1. Lineage (NCBI taxonomy): Eukaryota > Metazoa > Arthropoda > Insecta > Diptera > Tipulidae > Nephrotoma > Nephrotoma appendiculata. The sequence continues at coordinate 246,389,746 of OX371223.1, read as the reverse complement.
TGTGTCAAAATTAAATGTGTGCTTTCACTCGAAATTATAGAGAGAGGCCGCGAGTTCATGCATGCCTCTATTTGACTACATAGCGTTGATAATTCCTCAAATGTTAAATGTGTATCGCCTATAACTCTTTTCAGGTGATATTTTGCCGATTTCACTCCCGCTTCCCACAAACCACCAAAATGTGGTGTTTCAGGCGGTATAAAATGAAAATTTGTACCTTGGTACGCCGTTTCTTCTGTTAGTTGGGCTTCGAGTAGTTTATTGAATAGCCCATTTATTTTTCGGTTGGCTCCAACGAAGGTTGTACTGTTATCTGAATAGATGTGGGTACACACTCCTCTTCGTAATGAGAATCGAAGGTATGCGGGAATAAATGCTTCCGTTGTTTGGTCGCTAACAATGTCAATATGGCAGGTTTTTGTCGTAAAACACACAAAGATGACTATATACCCCTTGTATGTTTGTTTTGACCTACCTTTCGATGTTTTAATAGAGATAGGGCGCGCATAGTCTACTCCAGCAATCTCAAATAACATTGACGCCGTTACTCGTTCTCGAGGTAGTGGCGCCATTAACTGATGGTTTGAATTTTTTCTGTATCGACAGCATGGTACACATTTGTGAATTACATATCTTATTGCTGATCTTGCGCTTGTAATCCAATACCTTAGTCGTAAGAATGTGACAAGTAAAGTTGTTCCTCCATGTAGGGTAATACGATGAGCATCCTTGATTATCAGGATGGTTAATTGGCTATTCTTCGGCAAGATGATTGGATGTCCCTGATCATATGGGACTAATGACTTTTCGATTCTGCCGCCAACTCGCAGTATGTTTTTATCATTGAAGGATTCAATGATAATAACTTACTGCCTTTGTGCAACTGTTCTCCTGTTTGCAATCGTTTGATTTCTTCATTGAATTCCTTATTTTGCGTCATCTTAATAGCGATTTCATTTGCTTTTTTAAATTCAGCAGCATTGATCTCCACTGTTCTTGGTATTTTTAAGTTTTTGCATTTGTCAATGAACCTCAGCGAATAAGCTATATAACTCTAATTAATTTTCTATATTCCGATATTCTCGAAAATAACTGTAGAAATGGGTGCTCTATTTTCATGTTTACATGTTTTGCATGTTTTGCTTAGCTGTTCACCTTTTTCCATGTTTTGCTTAGCTGTTCACCTAGTTTGCCTCTTAATAATCAGCTTAGATTTTAATACTAATACAGATTTTCCCGCTTGCTAATTTTCTTTAATTTCACAGGTTAAGCAGTTCGATATCCATGTTTATAATCACTGGAATTATACTCAAAAAACTAATAATAATACAGATAGAGACTCCCCGCGCGCGGTTGGGAGGGGTAATAGGTCGTTGGGAATTATTATTATTATTATTATTATTATTATTATTATTATTATTATTATTATTATTATTATTATTATTATTATTATTATTATTATTATTATTATTTAATGATATTATCTGTTTCAACTCCGTTTTCGTGTCAGACATAATATCTTAAGGCCATCTTCCTTTATTTAAGCGTAAGAATGTTGGTCCATTCCACCAAAGTTCGCAACCTTTAAGTCACCTCGGTGTAATTCCTCTTGAGGCGATGTCGGCAGGGTTTTCTTCAGATGGTACATGACGCCATACAGCTTGAGGAAGCAGTTTTCTCATTGCACACACGCTATTTGACACCCATGGTTTATAGTTATTTACATTGCCCTTAATCCAACTTAACGCAATCGTTGAATCTGTCCAACAATACACTTTTGCATCGGCATATTGTGTTGACTCACGAATATGGTTTACTAGCTTCACTAGTAGTAAAGTTGCATTGACTTCAAGCATTGGGATAGTAATTTTATTCGGTATGGGTGTAACTTTGGTTTTGGCTATTATTAGACTTGTTTTAACCTTCTCATCAATAACTCGGTAATAAACTACCACAGGCAATGCCCTCTCAGATGCATCCGCAAAACCATGAACTTCAACCCTTTTGCTTTTAATTGTGTTCACCCATCTTGGTATGACGATGGAATCAATGTTGTTCAATTCGTCTTTATATTTTGCCCATCGTTTATCGATTTCTGTGGGCACCTTGTCATCCCAACCAATTCCACTTATCCAGACATCTTGCATTAACAGCTTGCTGCTGATTGTAATTGGAGAAAGACAGCCCATTGTGTCAAAAATCTTTGATGAATCCAACAGCACTGCTCTTTCAGTTGAGATGCTTGTAGTAGAAAGCTGTAAACGTTGCGTGTTGAATTGAAAGTTGTCATCTCCTGGATTGTATAAAATTCCCAACGTTTTAATTATGTCGTTCAATTTAATGGTGATTGTGCCATGGCTTTGTATTTCTTTTGGAATTTCGGCAAGGATTGTTGCATCGTTCGAAGTCCATTTCCGTAGCAAGAATCCTCCTCTGGCCATTATGCAGGTTAATTCATTATAAGCATGGAGAACATCTGCTTTTGTGTCAACTCCAGTTAACATATCGTCTACGTAAAAGTCTTCCTTCAATATTTTAGAAGCAACGGGGTAGTTTTCAGCTTTATCTTGCGCTACTTTTTGCATTGTTCTTATTGCGAGAAAACTAGCTGCCTTGGTTCCATAGGTAACTGTTTTTAAGACAAAATCTTGTATTGCAAGATTCGAATATTCTCTCGAAACAATTCTCTGGTAGTTTTGCTGCTTTTCATTTATCCAAACTTGTCTAAACATTTTCTCCACGTCTGCCGCTATAACATATCTATGTTTTCTCCATCTTAGAATTAATTTACCCAAGTCATCTTGAATTTTTGGGCCGTTTAACATTATATCATTTAAACTTAAACCGTTTGTTGTTTTAGCTGACGCATCAAATACGACCCTCAGTTTGGTGGTGCTGCTATCCTCATTTACTACGCCATGATGTGGGATATAGTAGATTTTGCTGGATTCATTCTTGTGACCCGTGGATGGTTGGTTCACTGGTGCCATATGTTTTAATTTCAGGTATTCTCTCATGAATTCTACATATCTTTGTTTAAAGTTTACGTCTCTAGAGAACCGTCTTTCCAATTAAATTAGTCTGGCAATGGCCGTTTTTCGTGATTCTCCTGGCGTCGGAACGTTTTCTTCCAAGGGTAAGTTTACAATATACCTGCCATTGGAATCACGTCGAACGGTTTTTACAAAATGTTCGTCAGCTCTCTCCTCTTCTTCCGTTCGTGTTGTTCCATCAGCTATGCCCTCGTTTTCTATGAGTAACTGTAGTTGTTCACTGATCGCTTTTGTTGACACCAAGCTAGTTTTAGTTGCTTGATAAGCTGATCTCAAGCATCCGATTATTATCCAACCAAGCTCGGTCTCTTGCGCCATGGGTTCTCGTTCATTCCCCTTTATTATGTTGTTCAACACAATTGCTGGATAATAGTCAGCTCCTATTATGTCGATTTGATTTGGTTCATTAAATTTTGGATCTGCCAACTTTATGTTTTGTAGATGCTTAAATTCGTTTGTGTTAAATTTAGCTTCTGGCAGGTGATGCGTCAGCTGATCGAACACCATTGCTTCCATTCGAACCGAAAACTTATTGTCAAATCTTGGAGCTACATCGAATTCTATTATGTGTTTACAAACTTCTGCTTTGACTCCACCCATTCCTGATATGGCAATATTTGTTTTCTTTTTCCTTACGTTGAGTAAATTTGCAGCACCTTTTGTGATGAAAGTACCTTGCGAACCCGAGTCGATCAAGGCCCGCCAAGTTCTTGGTTCTTGGTTATCCCTATGTGCTGTAATTAATGCCGTACCAAGCAGAGTTTGAAGTGTCTCTTCATTGTTTGAATTATGAGAGAGCATGTTCAACTTAGTTGGGTTGTTAACGTTATGAATGAGTGTGTTATGGTTCCCATTGCAAACGTTACATTTCTCGCCACTTTTGCAAGTTATAGTGTTATGTTTCTCAAAGCAAATTCTACATAACGTTAGGAGTTGGATAAGCTGTGTTCTTTCGTGTACGCTTAATGCTTTGAACTTCGCACATTGACTTAGCTTATAATTTCCATCGCAGTGTCGACAATTAGTTCTTATAGTATTCTCCTTATTGACGTGTAAGTTCTTAACAATTTTATGCTGCGTTGCACGTACTTCATAAGGTTTGTTGTTTGTGGTAAATTTTTTATGTGTTTCAAGTGAGAGGAACCGTTCTTCCAAAAATCGGAGAAAATCTTTGAGATCCTCGACCTTTCTGGGATCCTTTAACTGCATTTCATACAGTTTGCTGGTTTCGCTATCAACCTTCTTTAGAAACATATGCGTTATGAATAAGTCCCAGATAGATGTATCGAATCCTAATCCTTTTAATGCATTACGAACTTCCTTTGTTGTATCATGCAGTTCTTTTACGGCTTCACCTGATTCTTGGGATAGCTTAGGTAACCGTAAAAAAATGTCTAACTGCTTTTGAGCAAGTAGCCTTTTATTTTCGTACCTATCATTTAGCAGCTGCCATGCTATGTTGTAGTTGTCGTTTGATATCTCCAGGTTACTTATTATTTTTGCCGCAAAGCCACCAATACATGTTTTTAAATACGAAATTTTAACTGCGTTCGGTATTTGTTTATTTTCGTGCACAATTTGGCAATACAAATTTCGGAAATTTGACCATTTCGAATAGTCACCATAGAACTTTGGTAACTCTAATTTTGGTAGTCTCATATTGCAATGCATACCTTGATCTTGATGAAATGATGTATTGATTTTAGCTTCATCTTTCATGCCTGCTAAAACTTCCTGTATTCTATGCGTTACATCTTTATATGCTTTTCTTGCCTTTGTGTAGTAATCGAAGGTGAAGTAATTTGATTTCCCAATTGCCTCATTTTTAATAGATTTCACGCAAATCTCGTTATGAAGGTTTGTGGTTTTATCCATTAAAATACGCAACTCCTCGTACGTGCTTTCCAGTGTGGCCTTTGGTGAATGTTCTTCTAGCAATTCTTCAGCACTTGCTATCTCGCTATTCATTCTTCGGATTCTTGTTATTTGCAGGTCTAGGATTTAATCTTCTTTAGGAACCTCAGGTTGTCGTTCTCCGGATGAGGATTGTTGATCATTCTCCTTCTGCCATGATGTATGCGGTTTTTTTGTTGGAAATGTAGGTGTCAGTGGTGGATTTTCATTTAATTTTCCACGAAATTCATTGATGTATTGCTTATAACTTTCGGCTACATTTTCTCTCAAATTCAGATACGGATGGTTGTCTTGCAATTTTGCTATATTTGGCTTTAAGTCTTCATCTGTTTTAACGAATTTGTTATACAGTTCTTTTATTTGTGTAATGTTTTTTTCTAAATATGTTTTGGTTTTCCTTTCCGAACCATCTTTTTTATAATTTATCCAGAGCCCCTTTATCTGTTCTGCAATTTCTGCTTGGTTTTGGAATTCTTCCATTTTAAGAGAATTCTTTTTGACACTTTAACAATCATTCACTGTGATCACTTTCAATTATTACGTCTGTTTTTATGGCGTGAAATCTGTTTTTAAGATGTCGTGTACATACGCTCGCGGCTGTTCTTTATGCATTTTCGTTCACTTTTTTCTTTGAATGGTTTGTTCTAACACGTTACTTTTTTAAGCTCGAAGGACCATGTTAGTCCAGCCTCTGCTTGAACTAGAATATTCTTTCCTTTTATTCTGAGCGGACCACTGGTGAGGGCTAATACCAGAATAAACTTAGTAAAGGAATGTGAGTAAGGTTTCTGAGTACTAACTTTTTTATTAATTGAAAATCTACTTATATACAAAATTTTTATACCTAAAATTGCAATGAGCGCATTTTTATTACACGTATTATATCAATTGTATTTTGTGTATTTTGTGTTATATATAAGTGCCAATGTAGCACAAAAATGTGTTAATGCACATTTATAGATTTTAATATAAAAATTTCTGTACACTTTTGTTTTATGTGTTTAAACAGGCCACCTGGGACGGAACTCGATGAATTCTTAACCGATCACATTCCCAAAATTCACGAACTCTGCAAGGAACTGCAGTGTTTGGATAACCTTCGACTACTTGCAATTAGCGATAACATTTGTGATTTTTAATTTTTGTCATTTGCGGTTCATTTAGAGATTGAACCTCGTTGGTTTTTTAATTTGATCTTTTGTTATTTTTTTACAAAAATTTAATTTTTTTTAATATATAAAATTTGAAATCTTATTCTGGCCTAGAATAAAAATTGCTGTATTAAAATCTGGACTAACTTCGCAAGGAAACGGTTTCAGATGTATTGAAACCGTTTCTTTTTTAGAACGCGGTGAGTCGATTCTAGATCCCTCGGATACTGACAATCTTAGATCCGATCATACAAGCAATCCGATCATAATCGGTTCATCCCTCGGGGCCATATGCCAGAATTTCATCCCGAAATCATTTAAGAATCCCATTTCCTGCACCCAGCATACCTAATCCCATTACAGTCGGTTAAGAATTGGACCCATCCCACTTCCATCCAACATATCCAATCCCAACATAATCGGCTAGATTAGGTTAGGTTAGGCCATTAAAGTGGCTATGCTATCGCACACTTAAGCCGATAGTGGCCTATTGTGATACCACAGGATCCAATCTCTCCTTACTCCCACTGAAACCATCCGGAGCTACATATATAGCGTAGAATATTTCGCACTCCACAGTTCGCGAGTTCAGAAAGGCTGTCCATATCGTACACACTCAAGTACTTATGTCTTTTGTATGCCAGTGCTGGACACGAGCATAGGAAGTGATCTAAAGTCTCTTCCTCCTCTTCGTCCATACAACTTCTATAAAAGTCATTCGTCTCTAGACCCAGCCTTCTTGCATGTTCTCCAAAAAGGCAGTGTCCTGTCAGTATCCCTACGACTAATCCTAAATCTCGTTTTCCCAGGGATACTATTGCCTTGGAGTGCCGCAGGTCCAGTTTTGGCCAAATCTGTTTTGCTACCCTGCACGTGAGAGTGTTGGTCCGCCTCTCATCTGTCAAGGCGATTGCCTTTTTACTGAGTGCTGATTTGAGCGCTGCCTTCCAGACCTGCCCTTTGAGGCCTTCCAGACCTGCCCTTTCCGGTTGCATCTGGAGAGTCGTACTGTACCTAGCTAGTTCGTCTGCCTTGCAGTTTCCCGTGACGTCCGAGGGCCCAGGGACTCAAATTATCTGGATACTGAAATACTCGCTCATCTCATTAAGAGATGATCGGTAATCCAACGCCATCCGTGACTTCAGAGAAACCGCCTCTAGTGACCTGAGTGCCGCTTAACTATCCACATAAATCACGATAACCCCCACGGATACCACGTTATGCTTCAACCAAGTCACGACTTCCCCTATCGTCACCATTTAAGCCTGTTTACAGTAGTCAGGGAGACGAACGGAAATATTAACATTGAGCTTCTCACAGAAAACTCCGGCTCCTACTTTGCTGTCTAGCTTTAGAGCCGTCCGTGAAAAATTTCAGTGCCTCGTTTTCTAGTATTGATCCGTTCCTCCAGGATTCCCTCGAAGGACAGATGATCCGAAAACCTTTATCGAAGCACAACGTTGGTTTAATATAATCTAGATTCGCCAGTTCTTCCCTTATTGATCTAACTATCGTCGAGTGTCCCTCCTGAAGACACTTAGGTTACCTTAGGTTACCTTTTCCAGATCTGGCCACCACACGCCCACCACGTACATAAGCACAGGCCTTACCATTGCGGTATAGAACCAGTGTATCAGCTCTGGTTTCAAACCCCCTCTCTTACCTATGGTGTTCCTACACGAGTAAATGGCTACATTAGCCTTATTCACTTTTTCTACAATGTTTTGCTTCCAGCTGAGCTTACTGTCCAAGATTATGCCCAGAAATCTTGCTCTGTCAGCAAAAGCCAGTGTAATGCCGTTCATGGTAGGAGGGCTACTACCGAAATTTTGTATTTCTTAGTAAATAGTACCAGCTCTGTCTTGGACGGGTTGATCCCTAATCCGCATTTACCGGCCCATTTCGTAACGATCATGAGTTCATTATGCATAACACCCCTAATCGTATCCAGATATTTGCCTGAGTCAGCTTTTGCTACATCATCTGCATACGCTACAACCTCCATCCCCTCTTTCTCCAGTTCCGAGAGCAATCCATTCACCACTGCACTCCAAAGAAAAGGGACACACTCCTCCCTCCGGTCCTCTAACCACCCGTCTTCTAATGGTGGACTCCCCCAGTTCCAAGGTAATAATCCTGCTTACCAGCATCTGATTTATCAACCTATTTATAGGATGATCCACCTTCAAAAATGACAATCTTTCCATGATCGCTCCGTTTTTACATTATTAAAGGCACCCTCAATGTCAAGAAATGCTACCATACAATACTCTTGCGAGTAAATTGACTTCTCCTCCACCGACTTTCCCTTACAGTACGCATGCCGCGACATTCCCCAATTCCTTGGCTCAACTTTTGTTTGAATAAGTACGTCTATTAATCTTTCCAAGGTTTTCAACAGAAAGGATGATAGAGTTATAGGCCTCAGGTCCTTTGGATAAGCCGGTGAGCTCTTTCCCGATGTTGGGATAAAAATTACTCTGACCTCCGTCCATTTCCTGGGAGTATAGACCAGTTGCAGACATCCCCTGAAGATAACCTCCAGCCAGGGGAGGATAACTGCATAGTTTCTTTGGATCTCTGCTGGTATAATCCGATCCGGGCCCGCCGATTTATAAGGCTTAAACCCGTTAAGCGCCCAGAGGATTCGTTCCCTGTCCAGGATGCCATCCAGATCCGTTAAATACGTTTCTCGATGAGCTCCAGGCTCCATTGAGCCACCAATGGTTCCCGGAAAATGGGTCTCAATGAGAAGCTCCAATGATTCCGCACTTGAAGCTGTCCATGACCCGTCCGGCCTAACTAGGACTGTTTGGGTTAGTAGATAAAATTTTCCTAAGGCGAGAAGTCTCAGAGACCGTTCATTCTACAACAGAAGATTCTCCAAGACCCACTTTGGGCCCTCCTCAACTCTTTTTGCATTTTTTCAGGTTTTCCCTATAGGAATCCCAATCCCGATTTACCCTTGTATTCTTAGCCTTATTAAATACTGTTCTACACACTATCCGATAGGTACCCTACTCCGTGGTTCACCATGTCGGTTTCTGACTGCCCCTAGTATTTATCAGGGGACAAGCAGCATTAAATGAAAGATTACATGTCTTTGTGACAATATCAACCATGCCATCTCATTCCTCTACTGTCGACGGAAGTCCAGGAACCTCCAGCGGCAATATTTAATCCAACACCTCCTCATATTTGTTCCAGTTTGTTCTTCTGGGATTTCTGAAGGCTTTCCGGGCAACAGGTTTGATGTTGAGGTTATATGTAATATATCGGTGATCAGAGAATGAGTGCTCCTTCGCCACTCTCCACCCACTGATCATATCAAAAATTGTTTCCGACGCAAGTGTTACATCTAGAACCTCCTGTCGATTTTTAACAATGAATGTTGGTTCACAACCAATATTGCAAACTACAAGGTTAGTGTTTAATAAGTAATCAAAAAATAACTCACCCCTCTCGTTAATGTCTGTGCTTCCCCAGATTGTGTGATACGCGTTTGCATCACATCCAAGTATCACACCTACCTTTTTCTGACCTACTACCCGGATTAGTTCCCCCAGGTTATCCGGTGGAACCTCTTTCTCGCGATCCATATAGGCTGCGGCTAGCCATATTTTTTCACAGCCTACCTCAGCGCTCACCACTGTAACGTCCCCGGAACTAATTTGTGGAAGAATTAGTAGCGGGGACGTTACCTCGCGCCCGGCCACACTTCGCTTACCTCGGCCACTGCTCTTTTATAGAAATCGAGCGATCTCTGGTCCGAGCACGCAGTTAGCTTAACGCGCCCTTGGTGCCATCCCGCATTTCTGCGGGATCCCGGATTTTCTCTCAGGATCCTCAAGAATATGGAGTTTAGTGCATTATACACTACCCTCCACTTCTCCGACGTGATGCTCCCATCTTCCTGACCTTTGTCAATGACGGCTAGCACCAATACGTGTTCCTTCAGGATTTCACTGAATAATTTCAGTTTCTGCTCTTTAGGAGCACCCGACGTCATGTCTGCTTGCACTTTGGCCCGCTTACTGCCGCCTGCTTCAAGCTCATTCTGGGACCTCCGTCTTTTAGACACAAGGACCTTCTACGAGCTATCGCAGCTGACAGTTTTCTTAGCCCATGCTACAGATTCCTTCTATCCAGGGGCTCCATTCACGACTAGGCTTTGTTAAATTGGCCCCCAGTCTAGCCGATCATCAGCATGGGTCGCATAATACCTTAATCCAGCCTATTGGCTCACCGAGCACCCCCAACCACGCCCCCGCCCCCTCCCACATTCACTCACTCAATCACCCATCTATATGGATATCCCAAACAAATGGGACCCATTTCATTCATTGGATTACCGTATATACGGTTCCCCACTCACTACCAGGAGGCTCGAGAGCGCAAGGAGACGTGATGCTCAGTTCACCGTGGTTGTGGTCGATAGTTTTATGGCGCCATCAGTTTGCCTTTCCCTACTGGGTATCAGAGGCACTCAGAATTTGGTGAACAGAGGTTAAACACTCCCCCGTTCTATGAGACTCTACTTCCAGCACAGCTGCGGTTGGGGGCGGCTTATTTAATTCACCGCTAACCTACCTATCGATATGCCGTTAACTATCCACCACCTGTGACAAACCTGATTGAATTCACGTCACAAACATTAAATACGATGGAGGCAGGGAGAGAGGTTGATGTTATCTTTACCGATTTTAGCAGGGCGTTTGACAGGATTTCTCATGAAGTCATTTTGTTCAAGCTTAAGGCTCTTGGCTTTAATCCCCAAATTCTCCGTTGGGTGGACTCTTATCTCAAAGGCCGTATTACTGTTCAGGTCATCAGTATCAACTCATATCTCAGCAACATCTGGTGTGCCCCAAGGCAGTTATCTGATGGGGCCAATTTTTTTCATTCTGTCAATCAATGACGTTGAATGTTTAATTAAAAATTCATCGATATCTATATACGCGGATGACATGAAGATTTACGAACAGATTTCAAACACAACGGATAAGAGCCTATTACAATGTGACCTCAATAACTTCTCCACTTGGAACGTGGGTAAATGTCAAACAATCATCTACTCTCGAAAACGTGCACCTGCTCGCGATTTGGGGGTCATTTGCGACAGTGAATTGAATTTTAGACATGTCATCGATCGTATTATCAACGAAACCAATTCTGCGCTCAAGCGTTGGTCGAAAGAATTCGACGGTTCTTATAATACTAAGGCTCTCTATTCAAGATTCGTTCGTTCCCTTCTCGAGTATGCTGTATTATACTCAAAAGAATAGAATTATACTCAAAAGAGTAGAATTATACTCAAAAAAATAATAATAATACACTTGGAGACTCGCCACGCGCGGGTGAGAGGGGTAATAAGTCGTTTGGATAATAATAATAATTATTATTATTATATACGGTTGCCAGTCTCTAGCTAATTCGTTAGGGTGTGATTTCAGTTTCAATTAATATTTTAGACTGCATGTTTTAATTGTCTCTTTAACAGTTTTGATTCTTAGGTCTCTATGGATGTTGCTGTTTCGAATATACCATGATGCATTTGTATTGCTACGAAGTATCTTTGCATGCATGTTCAGGATGACGTCGGCAGCAACATCACCTAAATTAAAAAACAAAACACAAAGAATCATCAAACAACAACAAAGTAAAATTTTAACACTTATCTGATGATACCAGCTGATCCGCATTTCCGTAACATATATCTTTGTAGTATACTCATCTAAAAGGAAAAAATAGAATTAAATATGTATAAATAGTTAATATCAATTAAATTGAGAATTTGTATTATATAACTTACCTTTAAAAATTCAATAATTTTGACATCTTGTTTTGACATCTGTAAAAACAACGAGAGTAAAAAGAAGTGATGGAGCATTGTTAAATATTGTACTAAAGATTCAGGGATACTATTCAAACGCAGATGGCACTTGTCATCATGATAAAATTAGTTAGTTAAAGCATATGTTACTAGATGACACTTTGTACTTTTTATTTTCTAAAAAATCAATAAGTTGTAAAAAGAAAATTCCAGATCATTCGATTTTATACAACAGTGAACAAAAGAACACAAAATTACAAAATAAATTGTGAACAAAAATAAATTGTGATAAAAACTTAAAATACAGTCCATTAATTGAAAAGGAGGAACCTGAGGTAGTCATTGACTTGTAGTGTGTTAATTTCATTGGGAATTTTACCGCGATCGATACGAGTTAACACACATCACATTTTCAAACCCCTCAGCTGGCTCAACATTGGTCCTTCGAGCCGGATCTCGAAAAAACAAGTGAAAACGCTTATTGTAAAACACGTGTTCAGTGAAGTGAGTGAGATAGTGTTTTCATAAGGAAGCGAGGAGAATTATAAGGTGCAAAATAAAATGGCCGAAGCTAGAGCAGTAAGACGATTGGTGAAAAATCTCGAAGATATCAAGACAAGGGCTTCGACATACAATGAAGCCACAGAATTAAGCGAGATACGAGCTGCACAAGCCCTTCTAGTTGATCAATGGAACCAATTCCAATATGTCGAGGATAAGCTAAAAGGAAAATTTGACGATGCAAATACAGATTCTGTGGAAAAGATTGAAAGTCTCCATTTTGATTTGATGCGAAAGTTGTTCAAATGGGAAAAGGCTTGTGAAGAAAACAATAAGAAAGCAGACAAAACTATGGATGAGTTGGTTTTGAACCAAACTAATTTTTTGCACGAGATTTCCGCAATAAATAAACGCGATGGTGAAGTACGGTTACCCAGAGTAAATATACCAACATTCAGCGGAACATATTCAGAATTTCCATCATTTCGCGATCTTTTCGAGACTTCAATCCACAACAATGCAAATATGTCAAAGGTACACAAGTTGCAGTATCTGAAAGGATTGATCAAGGGAGAAGCGTTTTCTTTAATTAAACATTTAAGCGTCACGGAGGCGAATTATGACGAAGCTTGGGAAAAAATCAAGATGAGGTATAACAAACCTAAACACATAATCCATTCATTGTTGAAGCAAGTTATGGAGCAACCGAATATGCAACAATGTTGCTCGAAATCACTGAGACAACTGGCAGATGTGTCAGATGAAGCCATTCGTGGTTTAAGGGTGCTTGGGGAGAAGGCCGAAGGACGTGATCCATGGCTTATTTATATTTTAGCCAATAAATTGGACAGCGAATCGAAAGAAGCTTGGGCGCATGAAACGGCTGAAAACGACTTTCCATCACTAGCTGATTTTTTCAAATTTATCAACAAAAGAAGTGACGCACTGGAAAATCTCAGTTCGATGTCGAAAACCAGGTCCAATCCATCCAAAAGGGTTACATCAATGACAGCTCAAGTTCCATCATCATGTCCACTTTGTGCAGGTGACCACTATCTAGGAAGGTGTGAAGATTACCTGAAAAAATCTGTGTCGGAACGAAAAATTATCGTAGCGGAAAATAAATTATGTTTCAACTGCTTGGGGTCAACTCATCACGCCAGCATCTGCAAATCCAAGTATAACTGTGTAAAATGTAGACGACGACACCATGTCACCTTACATTTAGACTCGCCAGAAAAGGAGAATAAAGAAGAACAAGTGGAAACAACTACTTTAAACGTCATGATGCAACCAACCACACGTCACACTAGAGCTATCTTACCGACTGTCATCGTCACTATGGTGGATAGAGAAGGAAATTCTCAGAAATGTCGAGCATTACTAGATTCCGGATCTCAATCCTCCTTTGTATCCGAGGATTGTGTCCAACGGCTGCATTTGCAAAGGAAGAAAGCCAATGTAAACATAACTGGCATCACGACGGGTACGATCCAATCGAGAGGAAAATGTGCGTTAATATTGGGTTCATTGTGTGACTCACGATTGCAGATTACCATAGATGCCTTGGTCATAAACAAACTTCCTTCTAAAATACCAGGATACCATATAAACAAAGGAGACATCCCCCATATTGAAGGTATACAATTAGCGGATCCAGGTTTCAACAAGGCAGCTAGTATTGACATCCTGATCGGCGCCGATAAATTCTTCGAAATCCTCGAAAACGAACGAAGAAGAATAGGGTCAACGGTATTCCAGAAGACAGTTTTCGGATGGGTCGTGTCTGGTCAATACAGCTACTCGAAGAGTAAAAATTCATCGCCAGAGGCAGATCTTACGGTAATCATGGATGCACAACCTAGTTTTTCTACTCTGACATTCCACGCACAGTTAGATGTAGATATCGACAATACTCTGCGTCTATTTTGGGAGATGGAGGAAGGACCGCGAATAACCAAAACAACACCAGAAGAAGAGAAGTGCGAGGTATTTTATAATAATACGCTTCAGCGAAGTGAAGATGGTCGATACGTGGTAAAATTACCATTTCGGGACCCGGCAATTAAACTGGGTAATTCTGTGATTGTTGCGACCACTAGATTACTAGCATTAGAACGTAAATTGGCGAAGGATGAAAATTTGCGACAAAAATATATTGATCAGATGCGAGAATACATCGAGATGGGACACATGGTAGAAATACCCCCTAATCAAGTAAAGGTGAGCGATGAGAGATCGTTTTATTTACCTCACCACGCGGTAATAAAAGAAGCTAGTGAAACCACAAAGGTAAGAGTGGTATTCGACGGATCAAGTAAGAGCACAAACGGAAATTCCCTAAACGACAGTTTGATGGTCGGAGCGACTATCCAACCGAAACTATGGGTCACATTGATGCGTTTTAGATGTCACAGAACTGCCATCACAGCAGATATAGAACGAATGTACCGACAAGTAATCGTATCCCCGGAAGATACAAATTATCAAAGGCTGCTTTGGCGTGAGAAAGCAGAAGAAAAAATCCGATATTACAAACTAACCAGAGTAACATTCGGACTAGCATGCTCTGCCTATTTGGCGATTCGGACTCTACAACAATTAGCACGTGACAACGGAGATGAGGATGTATTACAACACGTGATAAACGATTTTTATGTCGACGATTTGTTGACTGGTGCAGAGACTGAAGAGGAGGCTGTTGAACTCAAACGGCGATTAACTACGGTATTATTACAAGGGGGTTTTGCATTGAGGAAATGGAAATCGAACAGACCGAGACTAAATGAAGAAGCAAATAATCCAAAAATTATGAGAGTGGGCGGCGACGTGATTCCTACCATCACAGTACTTGGGCTTCATTGGTATGCTGTAGAAGACGTGTTTACGTTCCGAATTAGTGCTGAACTTGAAGGGCCGATCACCAAAAGAAAAATAATATCCGAAGCCTCGAGAGTGTTCGATCCTTTGGGGTTTGTATCACCCTCAATAATTTTGTTGAAAATATTGTTTCAAAAACTTTGGTTGTTGAAACTCGGTTGGGATGATCCGCTTCCGGCGTCATACGAAAACGAATATAGACGAGTGAGGGAAGAATTCCAATACTTCGAAAAGATAAAAGTTCCCCGATTCACCAACCACTATGCTGCTGTTGAAATACATGGGTTTGCAGACGCCAGTGAAAGGGCTTATAGTGCAGTGATATATAGCAAATGTATTAATGAAGATGGAGAAATCGTCGTAAACTTGTTGACGGCTAAAACAAAGGTTACGCCTATCAAGAAGACTACACTTCCTAAGCTGGAATTATGCGCAGCTCATTTGTTAGCGAAATTAATGCACTCAGTCAAAGAAATAATGAAACCAGATACCAAATATTACGCATGGACCGACTCCACTATTGTTCTCGCTTGGCTTTCCACGTATCCAGCGAGATGGAAAACGTTTGTAGCAAACCGGACCGGCGAAATCTTAGATAAATTTCCAAGGCTACATTGGGCGCATGTGAGATCGGCAGACAATCCAGCTGATCACGGTTCGAGAGGCGTGTATCCACTTCAGCTAGTAAATCTAAACCAATGGTGGCATGGACCCGAGTGGTTAAAACGATCCAACACATATAAATCTGACATAACAGACACATGTAAAATAGCGGATCAAATAAAGGTAAATAAAGAACGCAGTAAAACACAGTTGTCGGAGGAGGTTTTCAACGTGATTATCGACGACGACGTCGACGACTGGTTGAGTGTTCTCTTCAAGAGGAAGTCTAGATTGAATAAAATAATACGGGTCGTAGCATATGTTAGACGCTACCTATATAATTTGAGGTGCAGAGATCCAAGGAGCAGAAAAATCAGTGAGCTGATTGCCACAGAAATAGAAGACGCCAGAATACATTGCATTATATGGGCACAGAACAATACATTTGAAAAAGATATAGTGAGCTTAAGAAATACTAGCATGGTGAAATGTGATTCGAGATTGGTTTCTTTAGCTCCTTTCATTGACGAAGCAAAGGTATTACGCGTAGGGGGCCGACTGTACAATGCTGATTGTGAATATGACAGTAAACATCAGGTTATATTGAATGCTGATCATGTGTTTACAGAGCGAGTGATATGGGAAACACATTACAATAATCTGCATGCTGGTCCAACGTTGACAAATCAGATATTAAGACAGAGGTATTGGATTGTTAACGGACGCGCCAAGGTTCGCTCCATATTGAGGGGCTGCGTTGTTTGTGTAAAACACGCACATAAAACAAGCAAACAATTGATGGGTAGTCTCCCCACTGAACGTGTAACTCCAACTTACCCATTCACCAACTGTGGAATCGACTTCGCGGGTCCACTTAATTTCGCATCCAAGAAAGGTAGAGGTGGTACGAATCCTGTTAAGGGTTATTTATGTATTTTTGTATGCCTGTCAGTGAAGGCAATACATATCGAAGCAGTGAGCGATTTAACCAGCGAGGCATTTTTGGCCTCCCTCAAACGCTTTGTAGCTAGACGAGGAGTACCAAGGAGAATATACACCGACAACGGTTCTAATTTCGTTGGCGCTAAGAGAATTTTGAAAGATGCATGGGAATTGATACAAAATATTAACGAGAATTATCTCATTTCAGAATTTTTTAGCAGCAAAAATATAGAGTGGCATTTCATACCCCCATCTGCACCCCATATCGGCGGATTGTGGGAATCTGCCGTCAAGTCGGTTAAGACACATTTGCTCAAATCTGTCAATAACATAAATTTGACCTTTGAGGAGATGACCACTCTTCTGTGCCAGATCGAGAATATTTTGAATTCACGGCCACTGTACACTACATCGCAAGACGACAATTATGAGGCCCTGACACCGGCGCATTTTTTGATTGGAACCTCTACTGGAGCTCTCATTGAAACACCCATTACGGCGAAGACAGATTCTTCATTAACGCGATGGCAAAGAATACAAGCTAGATTACAATTGTTTTGGAAGAAATATTCCAGAGATTATTTAAATACGTTACAGCAGCGTCACAAGTGGCAAAAACCTGGAGAAAATCTAAAAATAAACGACATCGTGCTGATAAGAGAAGACAATGTCCCAGTATGTAAATGGCCATTGGGTCGAATAATCGAAGTACATCCAGGAAACGACAGCATTGTGAGGGTGGTGACTATCAAAACAAAAAACATCAATTTAAAACGTCCAGTAGTAAAGCTCTGCAAGCTACCTGTTGTTTGACGTAGAGAACGTCAAAGGCGGGGAGTATGTTCAGGATGACGTCGGCAGCAACATCACCTAAATTAAAAAACAAAACACAAAGAATCATCAAACAACAACAAAGTAAAATTTTAACACTTATCTGATGATACCAGCTGATCCGCATTTCCGTAACATATATCTTTGTAGTATACTCATCTAAAAGGAAAAAATAGAATTAAATATGTATAAATAGTTAATATCAATTAAATTGAGAATTTGTATTATATAACTTACCTTTAAAAATTCAATAATTTTGACATCTTGTTTTGACATCTGTAAAAACAACGAGAGTAAAAAGAAGTGATGGAGCATTGTTAAATATTGTACTAAAGATTCAGGGATACTATTCAAACGCAGATGGCACTTGTCATCATGATAAAATTAGTTAGTTAAAGCATATGTTACTAGATGACACTTTGTACTTTTTATTTTCTAAAAAATCAATAAGTTGTAAAAAGAAAATTCCAGATCATTCGATTTTATACAACAGTGAACAAAAGAACACAAAATTACAAAATAAATTGTGAACAAAAATAAATTGTGATAAAAACTTAAAATACAGTCCATTAATTGAAAAGGAGGAACCTGAGGTAGTCATTGACTTGTAGTGTGTTAATTTCATTGGGAATTTTACCGCGATCGATACGAGTTAACACACATCACATTTTCAAACCCCTCAGCTGGCTTTGTACGATATCTATATTCGATGCACTAGTTGAGCTCCATAGTTGGATACCATATGTCCATATCGCTTTGTACAGTAGAACCTTGCAGTCAAGAGAGTTTTGATTTTCTTCCGATCATCCAGTACATTTTTGCGTTTTGTTTGTTTCAATATGCTTTATTCATGTCAATCTTCTATCGAGATGAAGACCGAGATATTTGACGTTTGTATGTTGAGGAATATTGTTTAATTTTACTGCCGGAAATGTATGTTTATTCAGTGTGCATGTTACATATGTTGATTTTTTTGTGTTTTCAATTATTGGTAAGACGCTGTGAATAACAAATATGGCACAGGTCACAATACACTATCTTGCGGTTCTTCTACCTTTACACCGGTTAAATCAATAGTAGCCGTATTTTGTTTTATCTTTAACAACCTTAGGGCTAAGCAGTTTTCAAGAATTGCATGAAATTTGTCTAGGTACAACAGTTTTAATTTTGTAATTTAATCCTTCATGCCATACTTTGTCGAAAGCTTGTGCAAGGAAAGCTTAATTGTATTTAAAATTCTATGTACCTGTTCTATTACGCCGTCCAAATTGGTGATCTGGTATAATGCGACCTTTAGATAATATAGGTATTAGTTCTTGTAGTAGCATCTTTTCAAAAAGCTTTGAAATTATCGGAAATAGACTTATTGGAATGTACGACGAGACTTGGGTTTCGTCTTTACCTGGCTTAGGAATTTTTCGGGAAAGTATTCACATCTCATAATCGCGTTAAAAATATTTGTTATAAATTTTATGCATCTATCTGGTAATTCTTTGATCATTTTTCCAGTTATTAGATTATGGCCTGGCGCTTTCTTTGGATTTATACGGTTTTTGATAACCGTTTTAACGCATTTCCATTTAAATTTTCCTGGGTTTCTGTTCGACTCGTTTCTGGTAAACTGTGGTAGTCCGCAGTCATTATTTTGTTCGTTTGGGGTGAACACTTTTTGTAGATGGCTAGAGAAAGCGATAGCTATTTCTAAGTCATTTCTGGCCCAGTGATCATCTTGTTTCCTTAACGGTGGGTTCGATAGCTGTGGCTTTTTAAATTTCTTGCTGCCTTCCATAGTGAGTAATCTGTTTTTTTCTGTTTCTGTGAGCTCACTTAGGTAATTCTGTATTCCTAAATTTTGTTCTTTCCCTATTGTTTCTCTCTGAGTTTTAATAGCTCTATTTAATTTCCATTTATGCAAGGGCATTGGTGAAGCTGCTATAGCCACTGAATTGCCGATAACTTTTGAACGTTACTTGAAAGCCTTATATTTTTTCTGAAATTTTGTTCTCCGGAGTAGCTTTTTTACAGCCATTTCCATCATTTGTCTTTAGTTTTCTATCGCGGCATCAATGCCTTCTGGTGTGCGAAGTGGAACATCCAGATGACTGGAGAGGTGGTTCACTTTTTAATGCTTGGATACTTAGTTTTATTATTATTGGTGAGTGATCTGATGATGAATCATAACAGACAACGACTTGAGCATTGGTGTGTGCTGTTTATTACACAGAAAACTATTAAACCGGGAATTTTTTTTTCTAGTGGCCCTATTCTGGCTTTCCCTGGGAATAGGGAATTGGGAAAAATATTTTCATAGCATTTTTGTCTAAATTGTATTTTTCTGGCCTACTGAAAGAATAAGTTTAGTGCAAAAATTTTCAAAACCAAGTGAATTGGGAAACTTTTGTTCCACAAAATTTTTATAGGGGAAAAATATTTTCCCATTTAACTTTGTTTCGAAAATATTAGCACTAAACATGTACCCTCAGTAGGCCAGAAAAATACAATTTAGACAAAAATGCTATGAAAATATTTTTCCCAATTCCCTATTCCCAGGGAAAGCCAGAATAGGGCCACGTAGGCCAATAAGTGGAATGTCCAGATGATAAATAATCTAGGTTTTTCTCGTTTTTTGATTGGTAGAGTTGCTTGCCCTTGGATGACGTCAACCTCGAACCCCATTGCACATGTTTAGCGTTGTAATCACCCCCTGCTAGAAATTTGATTCTCAAATGATTAAAGTAATCGATAAATTGCTGTTTTTTAATCGTGTTTCGGTGGACAGTAGACAGCCGATATTACAAATTTTCCAGACCATTCTTCCAAACTGATAGTTGTAGCTTGGATGAGAACTTTAGCATATTTCTGGAACTCGCAGTGCTTTATTCTTCTTTTTATTAAGACTGCAGTGCCGCCATGTGCTTTTCCATCCGTATGTTTGGTGTCATAAACGGAATAGCCTGTATTAAAAAAATTTTGTCTTATGAAGTGTGTTTGAGATATTAACATGATGTCTATATTTTGTTCGATAAGAAAGGTTGGCCAATACTAAAAATTTTAGGGGAAAGTTGACCAATACTACAAATTTTAGAAATCCAACGGTCGAAATCGTTTGGCCGACTGTTATCCCCAACGATTTATTTATTTCACAAAAAATCGTTTCGTAGGGATGACCAATCGAAACCAAGTAGTGACAAATCCTCAACGAGTTATGAAGAACCTAAAAATTGAATTGATTTTTTCTTATGTCTTCCACTTTAGATACAATTCTTTGAGAAAAGAAATATTTTTGTTTAAATGGTATATTCCAAATGGATTGGCTATTTAATTTTGGAAAATGAATTAATACAATTTTGAATTTGCTTTTTCGCAATCAGAAATGACCCATTGATGATCTAACGTCAAAATGTGTTGACCAGTCTAACGAATACCTAACGAAATTTGATAAAAACGGTATGATTTTCTTGCAATGAGGTGCTACCCGGGAAGTTTTTTGTTTGGAAATTTTCATTATTTATTTACCTCTCTCTCTCTCTCTCTCTCTCTCTCTCTCTCACAAGCTTTCACATCCCATAAAAGGATTTTGCCGCCTTCACTATAGTCCACCATCCATCACGATCCATCGCTCTCGTTCTCTAGTTTCGACATCCGGTTCGATGTCTTCACGCCAGCGCAGTCGGGGTCTTCCTCTACGACGCACTCCGACTAGTTGTTGATTGAACACTTTGTTAATCATCCATTGTTATGGGGACCTTGCAACGTAGCCGAGCCATCTAACTCGATTGGATTTGAAGAATCCGATAATATCGCTTCCTCCGAGGAGTTGCTTTATTTCGTGGTTCATACGAATCCGATATTCGTTGTACGCAACTTTAGTTCTGCCAAAGATAGAACGGATGACCTTCTTCTCTCTGACCTTCGCTTCCGAAAGCTGATACTATAGGTGTTTAGATTGCAATAATTTTGGTTGGGCGTAGACAATTCGTTGCCTTTCAATTGATCCGAGGTATTTAAAGTTTTCGAAGCGTTCAAGATTATAATCGCCAATTTTGAGATTTGCCATCAAGCTGCTCTTGGGTGTTGCGTGAAGTTTCAATGTTACTTTTCCTCACTACGTATTCAAGCGCCAAATTGAACAGCACAGGTGCGAGTGCATCTACTTGTCGAACACCAGATGTTATTTCAAAAGAGTCTGATACAGTTCCTTCAATTACGATTCCACATACAGATCCAGACGTTGTTATTTTACACAGACAAACGAGTTTCTCGGGAATACCAAGGTATATGAGCGCATCCATAAGTTCTCGCGGTTTATACTGTCAATCGCCTGACGGAAGTTTATATATAGTTCGACGTATGGTTATGTTGTACTTCCAACATTTTTGAGAGATTTCATTGAGACCGGCTGCCATTCCATTTTTCAATATACTAATAGCCTTATTAGATAAAGACCTCTTCACCTGGAGGAGCTATTGCTTTCATGGGCGTTACTTTGTTATTTAGATTTAGCAGTTTTTGGAAGTAGGTTTGCCATACTGAGAGAACGTCAGCCACGTTTGTTCCCAATTCTTCATCCGTGTATTTGATGGCCGTACTTCTTCGGAGGAAGTCTTTAGTGTACACTCCTGGCGTTAGCAAAACAGTTCCGTGAATTTCCTTGTTCCACTTGGAAGCTGATCTTTTCGATGCATAATTTCATATGATTGCGTTTCTTTTGTCGAACGTATTTACCCGTGTTGCGAGCCAACCATTTTTCAGGAAGCTTTGGTTTATTTTTGATGATCAGGTGGCATATCAAACCAATCATTGCGGGACTTTTAAGGTCTTCTTCCGACAGTATTTTGCGCCGTGGCGATTATAGCGTGCCACATGCTCCTGCAGTGATGCTTAGTTTTTTAGAGCATCGATATTCCATCGAATGGTTTTTGTGCTTGTTTATTGAACGTAGATGACAGTTTGCTCTTATATATTTGAATAGGGCAGCACATGACCGCTGAACATGTCCGCAGCTCTGTAAGATCTATCGTCGGATATGCTGGTGGCGCGTTTCTTAGACACCATGATGCGATCTATTTGGTTTTCAGCTCTTCCATCATTCGACCTCCAAGTTACTTTGTGGATTCTCTTATGTGGAAAAAACGTACTTGATACAACTAAGTTGTACATTATTGCCAGGTCGGTGACATGTTGGTCACTGTTGTTCCTTGTTAGGTGCAGGCTGCTAGGACAGATGTGCGATGTATTTTCAGCACTGACCGAATTTTGCATTAAAGTAACCCACGATGATTTTAGTGTCGTGCTCAACAAAGAATAGATCTTTTCCGATAGCGGAAATCGATGATATGATGCTTCATGTGCCGATGAAGTAGGAAGCCAACTCCAAATAGTCCTCCATTCAGATGGCCGTTTTAATAAAGAGTGTAACCATTGGTGGTGTCATGGATCCCACTCCCAGACCATCTAAGCTCTTGTAGTGCAAGTATGTCTGATGTGTAACTCATTGATTGGTTCGAAAGGTTCTGGAGATCTCCAGATCTTAAGAGACTAAGCACGTTCCACGTTTTCATTTGTTTTAACGTTGCCCGTGTACAATTTCCGAGGTCAAGTTTGTGATGAATCCGTAATGGCAATCCAAAGCCTTTTATTAGGGTTCATAATTTAATTGTTTTTATCAAGGAAGGTTGTTGGCCTGTTCCTCAACCCACTTTTTACGTGTATGGGTTATGTACTGGTGAGAATCTTAAGGGTTCCATTCCTACCTTGAAGACATTTATATAGCAAGCCACTTGCTAGGAGACAGACGCTCTCATCAGCCACTATTATTATTATTGAAGGATTCGTGAATATTAACAGTCATGCTCATCTCCACTACACCACCTAATCAATTTAGAATTACCTATAGAGAGCACCGCGAGGAGTTATGAGTCTAGGACTTCACCCATCCCCCCCCCCCCCCCCAGCGAAACAACAAAAAAGTAAAGCTAACTACAAAAAATCCAAGCATCCATCGGGTTTACTTTAATATGACGATACATTTTTTCAATGTCAGCAACAAGCATAATTTTGGATCGGACTTGAAATATATCGTTTAAGGCAACCGATGACGTCGTGTTACTAAAAACGACGAAAAAACTGAGCTTTGTAGTGCTACTGGTTGATTTCGTGACAGCATGTTGTGGTATAAAATATTTTAAATCATCAACGGTTGGAATCATCAACCATGGAATAAGGCACACATGAGCTAATGCGACGTTCTCACTCATGAACCTCTTGTTATCCTTAACAAAAACTATGGGATGCAACAAATCGTTTATCTATATTGCTTGCAGTCCGGGCGTGCAGTTTGCAAAAAGCTACCTAAATGTTCTTTTGAAAAAATTTAAAAGGAAGTCTCGACGTAAATCTACCACTTGTGCATCCTTCGTTTCAATGTAATGCGATCCGTAATAATTTTCGGAAGGATTTGGTGGGATTTGCTACCGAATTTGGTAGTTTCTTTGAATCTAAAGTTAAATTACTTGCAATCAACCGCCCAAATTTCGAAATTTGTAACAGTATGAAGCCTTTCAATTATTTTCTTTTTGAACTTAATGGCTGGATCATCCAATTCTGAAAGCTTAAGAAAGCTTGCCGAATTTGGCGCCGTAGAAGTGCTACTAAATTTCTGATTTTTGGTATGATGGTGGTCTTAATAGTAGAATATTTTTTTTTCTCGTGAAATAATTGCCATATCGGTTTTACACTTCGTTGTTCCAGAAGATGGTGACGCTAGGCATGTATGGTGAAACTAAGCCGAGAAAGTCATCCCAGAAAAAATAGAATCGGCTTAGAAATGGCTTGAAATTTGTATAATCGGTAACGGACATGATGAAAAGTGGTTATTACCAGGTTTGGTCTCCGGAACTTACGGTTTTTCCGAATCATGAGTAAAACAGTTGATATATTGGCCCAAACACCTGTGAACCACATATCTACGTGTTCTTTACTGACCTTACAAATTTCAACATAATGCTATCGTTGTGATTGGCACCACAAGCTCATATAAGATGGCACATATTGGTTTGAGCCAATACATTTGACAGGGAGTTGCCTTAATAACTTCTGGAAATAAAGAGATAAAATAAAATCATATTCAAAAATATTTTTTTTAAACAGCACTACCATCCAAAATATAAAAAAAAAAATTAAACACTACTTCCGATCCCATACATAAAATTTTTGTAATTTGACGCATTTTGAACCTTAAACTTGCATCGCTTTTAATGAGTGTAATTCCAAAAAAAGTAATTTACTTAAAAACCTCCAAAACGAGCAACTCAGACTGCAACTTCAATGGTGGTTTTAATATACGTACTATGGATAAGGTTGATGATTTAATGCTGACTTGATGAATTTTTCACGCTACGAAAACCTCGTCAAGACAGCGAGAGTTAAAACCATCAAAATGAGAGATGCTGTGCGCGATTCAAATGGAGGCTTATTTCATTTTTCATCTTGAGAAAACTACTCAAAAACTCCAAGACTGAGTAATAACTGCACATCTAAACACTGCGAAACTCAAACTGATATCGACATCAAATCAAAATACAAAAAATCAATTATCTCCTCATTTAAATTTAAACTTATGTTAACAAGAAGCATAAGTAACAACCACCATGAAGATTATGTATTTAAACGGATATGAGTTTGTTAAAGATATCCCATAAAACATCGAAAAAATGAGCCTTTCATAATTACCTTGGATGTTAGACACCTTGTCAACAAGCTTTTGTCAGTGTTGGATTATGTTACTACGTTGAATTATAGGTGATTCCTCGAAGTTTTCATATGGAAACTGTACGGATTTTCCATCTACATCTCCGACTTTTCACAAGGTGTTTTCTGCAGAATCCAGCTATAAAAATTCGATCATGGAAATGATGTTTTACATGAAAGACTCAAACAGCCTAATAAAAAGCTACTTAAAGGATCATTACATTAAGAACATAAATCTACTGCCTTTCTATGCTTCTTCCTTACGACAATTAAACATAATTATATTTGACAACGCTACCAAACAATATCTTGAACCGACCACAAAACATCAGTTTGGCTTCGATGAGAATAATCTGGTGCAACTGTATGAAGACACAAACACATTTATTACCCCAAACAGATACATTTTTTGTTCATCGGGTACGGTAATTATGTTAGATCATCAAACTTACACCTCATTAAACAATATCTATCTTAAAACAAACATAAAGATGCCGGACATTACAAATATTCAAGGTGTACCTGGGTATGGTAAATCAACATGGATTATAAACAACCATATAATCTTCTCACTGATCTTGTTCTAAGTGCTACAAAAGAAGGACTTGCTGATATTAAATAAAAAGTAACATCTCGTTGCGAGCACAAAAATACTAACTTTAATAACATCAAATTAAACTACAAAACGATTGCCTCATACCTAATAAATGGTAACCGGACCTACGATACAGTTTTTATTGATGAGTACATGATAGTGCATGCTGGATATATAGGAGTTGTGGTTATCAAAAGTAAATGTTGTAAAATATATCTTCTGGGTGATAAAAACCAAATACCATATATTGACAGATTACATCGCATGTCAATATGAAATTTTCAGATGCAAGTGCTTTCGTAACAAAGACTGAATACTTGAATGTAACGTATCGATGCCCAGCTGATGTTACTTCTGCTCTCAAAGAATACTACCCTAACATCACTAGTATGAACACAGTGGAAACTTCCGCCGAATTTATAAATCTGCCACCAACGTTATCATCATTACCTGTGTTAGAGAACGCTTTCTATCTAACTTTTACCAGAGCTGATAAACAATTAATCTCTCAGCTTAAGATACCAGAAACCAGTAAAGTCTTGACGATCCATGAAGCACAACGTTTAACCCCGGAAGTGTGCAATTTACTATCAAAACGTAAACAAAATGGCATCAAAAGCATCTAAACTCTACAACTTCGTTTTAATATCAAACTACCTTATTTATGTAATTTGTGAAACTTCATTAAAACCCGACATAAGGAGCAGCGAATTTTTTGGCCACGACTACGTTGTTTATAGATGCGATCGGTCTCCTGAAACTACAGTTCAAAAAAATCGGGTGGTGGCGTACTGATAGCAGTACATTTTAAACTCTGGAATGCTCCAGTAACTTTAGCCCCATCGAGAGTCGAACAGATCGGTGTAAAAATCAAAATCAACCAAACCAATCTCATTATCTACGCAGCATATATACCACCTCAATCAAATAGTGATCATTATGCAACTTGCGCATTGATGCGATTGATGAAGTTATTAATACAACAAACTCGTCAGATTTAGTTCTTGTGCTTGGTGATTTTAATCTTCCAAATATAACTTGGAACTTGGACCCAGAACTAAACTGTATTTTACCTTGCAATATAACAACAGATGCGGAATCTTTATTTGTGGACGCCATGCTTGGTTATTATTTGAACCAAATAAACACAATTGCTAATAATCGTGATAGATTATTGGATCTTGTCTTCAGCAACGACATTGACACCTTTAACATTTCTGAATCCCTATTACCTTTTGGCATAAATGATGTCAACCACAAATCTTTGGATATTGAATTTGACTTAACTAAAATGGCGAGATCAGAGCACCTACAACCAATCAAATACAACTTTAAAAAAACTAACCGTGTGGGGCTACAAAGTTACCTTGAATCCGTCAACTGGCAAATAACTCTCAATTCCAATGATATAAATGAAAATGTGGACAAATTTAATGACATCATGCTTCAAGGCTTCGAACTGTATGTACCTATGTGCTGTAAACCACAAAATGCTCACCCTCATTGGTTTGATGATAGACTAGTTAACTTAAAAAATCGGAAGTCGAAAGCGTATGCCAAAATGTTGAAAAGCGGGCTAGAAGCGGACAAAATTACGTTTCTACAACATAGTAAGGAATTTGAAATTTATTTCAAATCAAAATACAGGTCGTATCAAATTCAAGACAAAATCAAAGTAAATCCAAAACAATTTTGGAAATACTTTAAGAATAAACGCGAAATTAAAGGATACCCTGCTAATATGACGTACAACTTGCCTGCTCTTCAAACGCCAAAAATATAGCTAACATGTTCTCGTCGTTTTTTCAATCAGTCTATAGACCAAGCGTCACTAGTGGATTGTACGAAAAACGCAGCAACAACAACACATCAATAACTTCTCCTATTATTTTTGAGTATAACATTTTATCGGCTTTAAGGGGGTTTGGAGATGGTTGCGGTCTTGACGATATACTCTCTTCTATTCTGAAGGAGTACGCTGAAATTTTAACAACTCCATTATGTTATCTATTCAATCATTCCTTAAGCACCAGCGTGTTTCTCGAAAAATGGAAAATTTCAAAAATTACTCCAATTTTCAAATCGGGTAAACGTGATGATGTCTCATGCTACGGAAGATATCAACTACATCATCAATTCCGAAATTATTTGAGTTAGTATTATGCTACAGCTTTAAATCCACAATTGCACGTCATATATCAATAAACCAGCATGGGTTTATGCCTGGCCGACTCACATCGACTAATCTGGTTGAATTTACCAGTAAACCAGTAAAAATTATTGAATGAAACTAAATAAATAAATAAAATAAATAAATAAATAAACTAATTAACGAGATAGAAAAACACCGTCAAGTTGACGTAGCGTATACGAATTTTAGTAAAGCATTTTATTTTATCTGTCATCATAAAGCACTCCAGAGTTTATTCAATTTTGGGTTCTCTCTCGATTACATAAATTGGTTTAAATCATATCTATCAAACCGGCGACAATTTGTAATAATGGGAAATGAGAAATCAAACGTTATTAAAGTTACATCTGGTGTTCCCCAAGGATCATAGCTTGGGCCTTGGATTTTATTGTTTTCATAGACCGAATAACCGAGATAATCAAAAATTCAGACGTGCTCATATTTGCAGATGATTTGGAAATTTTTCGTACTATTAATGGATTGTTAGATACGGAGAAACTTCAAGAAGACTTAGATAGATTAAGTGAGTGGTGTGATCGAAAATCACCATACTTAAATATTACGAAGTGCAAAATCATGTCCTTCCATCGTAAACGAAATCCAATAATTACTTCATACAAAGTCAACAACGAAGTACTGCAAAGAGTCAATGAGGTTATAGACTTAGGTGTTACATTTGTTGAAAACGCCAGTTTCAATAAGCATATTGAAAATTGTATTGCGAAAGCGAATGCCATGTTCGGATTTGTTAAAACATGGATGGACAAGTTAATTTAAGGATATTCAAACCTTATGTTCACTCGATTTCGCTTATGTTTGATCTCAACTGGAATACGCTGTAACGGTCTGGAATCCATACTATGTTGTGCACATTAACAGAATTGAAAGCATTCAAAAGAAGTTCCTGATTTTTTTGTTAAAGAAAAGTGGCTGGGATTACGATCACAACTTACCATTCCATGAAAATGTGACTCGCTTACCTCCATACACAACAAGATGCACGGATTATAAAATATGCACGCTTGAAAATAGGCGACTTCTCTTGGGCGCGGCTTTTATTGGTAACGTTTTGCTTGGTCACGTTGATTCAGCTTACATCTTGGAAAACATATCAATTCACGTGCCATGCAGAACATTTCGAAACCATGAATTTTTAGCACTTGAACACCATTGTACTAAGTATGGAGAAAACAACCCCATTAATAGGAAGTTTAAATCATTCAACAAAATCGACGACCTATTTGACTTCAATTTATCAAAGGACAACTTTAAAAATATCCTGAAGGACTATTTTTTAAATTTTTAATTGTTTAAACCAAAATTTGGTTTATATTTATTTTTCTGTTTTAAAGTTTTTTGTTGTTTTAATATAATTTTTGTTAAACTACTGTACATAATCTGAAATCATTCATGTATATTACAAAAAAGATTTCTTTAAATAAATATAAATAAAATTTACTTCAAATTCAGTTATAATTCGATATTGTAGATCAGCAGTGTAAATCGGCGTTTTTTGCTAGATAATTTCCCCTAAACACACTTGAAATTCTTTTTATTGTACTAAGACACAAACCTTATTTTAAGGACATTTGACATGTTTTGAAGTATCATACTTTCAAACCAATTATGATGTTATAAATCAGAAATTGACATGCTCAGATTAGTACAAAGAGGCTTTTTATCAATTATTTCATACAAATCGCTGTATTTTATTAAAAGTGGACTTTAGTACCTTACATATTTTTTGAGAATGAGCAATTCGAGTAATGCATGCTGGGCGGACTAAAAAATGGCGACAATAATCTTTTATAAGGAGATGTCGATAATCGGAATTCCAGATTCATGAACATCAACAAGGCGTTTTTGAGGTTATCTGCAGAATCTCGTATAAATAGTTTACTACTGTAAAAATCGATTTTAGTACTGATTTTTCGGTTAATAGTTTTGAACAATATAATTGATTGATACCCACCCACTAAAGCACACGGCCGTATCTCAACTTATACAACGCGAGTGATTTAATTGGCTAGCTGCTGTTAGTCTTGACCAGGCGATATAATTTATTTAACCGACCATTAAAAACATAAGATTTGCAGATAAATTCCAACAAGTCCCATTTAAATAAATTTTAGAAGAAAAACGGGGGACACGGTGAACACGAAGAAAAAACAAATCATATAAAACACAATCATTTCAAAATGAAAACTTTCAAATTTTATTCAAGAAAAAAATTCATAAAGTAAATTTGGACAATTTTACAATTTTTTTCTTTTTCATTTTTGTTTTTTTTTTTTTAATTTTATAATTTTTTTAAACTTATTTTTTTGATATTTTTATATTTTTTTTTTAAATTAATTTTTATGTTTTTTATATATTTTAAATTATTGATAATTATCTGGTTTTTCGTAGTAATTTATATTTTTTGTTGTTTCATTTTAACTATTTTTTTTTATTAAATATATAAAGTAGTAGTAAATGTGTTTTTAAATTTAGATTTTCTTTCTGTAATCTTAGTTTTATACTATGTTTCATGAAAATAAAATATTAAATAAAAAAAATTATTCTTTTTTTTAAATATATTATTCATTATATACTGTAAAATTAATAATAAATAAAAAAGATTGTTCTCGGTTTCTAAAAAAAAAAAATCGAAAGATGTATTTATATGTAGATAGTGTTTTCTATTTATTATCGGTTTTTTGTAATTTTTTATCCCAAAAAGATATGAAAAATAAAAATAATATGAACCTATTTTCTTGTTTGTTTGTAGTTTAATTTATTGTTTATTTTATTATTTATATTTTAAATTACATTTATCATTTTTTAAAATATTGAGGTAGTTTCTTTTTTTTAATTAAAAAAAAAAGTTTTTTTTTTATTTAATTTATATATTTATTATTTTTTAAATGGATTTTTTTAGTTAAATTTTTAAAAATAGAAAATCGAAATATAATATAAATATTGT
This sequence comes from Nephrotoma appendiculata, assembly GCA_947310385.1. Taxonomy (NCBI): domain Eukaryota; kingdom Metazoa; phylum Arthropoda; class Insecta; order Diptera; family Tipulidae; genus Nephrotoma; species Nephrotoma appendiculata. Next base: position 246,358,538 of record OX371223.1, on the reverse strand, counting down.
ATATAAATTATTTTTTTGTAGTTTTTTTAATATTTTTTTTTTATTTTTATCAATTAAAAACTTATATAAAAAAAAAGAAATAAGAAATGATGTGAATTTTTTTAGGTTTATTTATGAATAAAAAAAATAAAAATAATAAAATAAATTAGGATGCTTTTTATCCACTGTTAGCGTTGGTCCTGTTATAACAAATAGTCTAGGCATGAATATAAACTATTATCACACAGGCAGCCAATAAACTCTTTGTTATAACAGGACCAACCGAAAAAATATATATATTTTCTATTTTCCTATGTACATTCATTTCTTGGATCTCATTATTATTTAAAATATTTTTTAAATGTTAATTTTATAATTAAATTAATTAAGAAATTATGCTGCTATTATTTTTTTTCATTATTTACGTTTTTTTTTCTATATAATATTTAACTCAAAAAAAGAATCTATATAAAATGGTGTTTTAATATTTAGTTTAGAAAAAAAATATATATATATATATATTTATATAATTATTTATAATATATATAAAAAATAAAAATAATAAAAAAATAAAATAATCGCAACCTTTTTACAATGTAATTCAGTCTCCTATTGAAAGTCACGATATTTTATTCTTTATGTGTATATTATTTATTAAAATTAAAAAAATAATTAAATAATAATCATAAAAATAATAAAACAAAATAATCTGACCATATAATAATATGAAATTTTTAATTTTATGTTTTATTTGAAAATAATTAACCGTCAGATATTTATTCGTTTTGTTTTTTATTCTATTAAATAATATAACTATTATAACTAATTAATAACCATATGGATAATTTAGCGCAGTAACTATATATTTATATATTTTTTATATATGTATATATATTTTTCAAATTAATTAAAAAATTTAAAGAAAAATTAAAAACAAAAAAAAAATAATAATTAGTTTTTGTTTATATAAGTTACCAGAAATATATAATTGTTATACATAATAAATTTTTGTTTTTAGTTTCAAATACAAGAATGAGATGCAATTATGAGTGTTTATTTATTTAATTTTTTGGAAAAAAAACAATTTCTAGATAACTTTTTTTGTTTTAATTTTAATTTATAATTCTTAATATTTATTATTTCTTAATTAAATGTTCATTTTTAAAATATTTTTTTACGAAAAAAAAAAACGAAAACCAAAAAAATTTAGAGGTATTCTTTTATAATTTTATTTTTATATAAATATATTATTTTAAATGAAAAAATTATTTTTATTAAATTTATATTGAGAGAAATAATATGTTTTTGTTTAATTTAATTTTAAAATGTTAGTTTATTAATTTCTTTTATTTATTTATATGATTTTTGATAGATGATGGAAAATGTTTTGTTAATTTTGAAATGCAATTTTTTATAAATGCATTGGTATAATTAAATCGTAAAATTGTTAATTAATATATAATAATAATGATAATAGCTCCCGGTGCTTTTAAATACGGAGGTTGCCTATTATATACAATCATCCATCCATTTTCCATCACCATGCATTTATTTTTTTTTTGTTTGTTATTATTTTATTATAACGTTCGAATTGTTTAAAATTCTGTCCGATTATTTTTTTAGTTTTTTGCCAATTATTATATTTCTTAAGTAAAAATATTATTTTAATTAAATGGACATTTATAGTAGTATTTCATATTATATTTATTTATTTATTTGTTGTTTACTGCAAATTAATAAAAATTTGTTTGTTACTTTTATTGAGATAGCTTAAAATTTCAATGGCAGTACATATTTTATGATTTGATTTAATTAGTCATACATATTTTGTTTATAAGTTTATTTGCTTCATTTGTTTGTTTTTTTTTATTTATTTGTTGAATTGTTCGTTGAGAGAGTAATTATTTGACGGAATTTTTTTTTATAAATTAAAATAATTTCCATAATTCTTTTTAAATTGGTTGTTTTGTGTGTATTTGCTTGTTTTTCAATCAATGTCGAAAAGCCTAACTATAATTATTTTTTTGTAATTAATTTTCTTTTTTTCGTTTTATTTATTGTGGGGAGTAGAATTTTTTGTTTTTCTTCATTTTTAGTGGTTAAAAATATTTTTTCATTATGTTTAAATAATACAATCGAGAAAATATAATTTAAAAAAAAAAATGTTAGATTTTTTATTTTTTAATGATTGTAGATTTTTTAATTAATAATTTTTTTTATTATTACTTTTTGTTTTTAAATATATTTTTTTTTTCTTGTTTAAATAATTTATATTTGTACTTTTATGTTTGTACGACGAAGTATTTATATTATTTTTTTAAAATATTCATTTATTAATTTCATTTGGTTTTTTTGTACCACTCTTTTATTAAAAAAATTTTAAATTTTAAAAATTTGTTTTACTTTTTTTGGGATAAAAACGTTGTTATATTGGTTTATTTGTTTTATTATTAACATTTTTTTATGTTTTTAGCTAGTATGATAGTGATTTCTTGTTGATTAAAATTTTTATTTAATTCGTATGGCGGAATAATTTATTATTTAAAACTAACTTTGGTTTTACGCTGCCTTTGTTGTAATTTCATCTGTAATTTTTTAAATATTTTTTTTAAGATTCAAATTTTTATTAAATTTTTTTTTATTTATATTTTTTTTGTTTCACTGAATCGAAAACAATATTATTTTTATTATATATGTATATATTGACTTGTAACGACACCACGGGAAAATCTGTTGTGAAATCAATCGAAAAAATTAAATTTAAATTTAAACTCAAAAATAAATTCTGAAACTGAAACTAAATAAAATAAACTAAAAATATTTAAATTTTTAAATTTTTTTTTTTATAAATTTTATATAAATTTTTTTTAATAATAAAATTTTTAATTTTAACAATAATTATACGAAAAATATATTATTGCTTCAGTCTTAAAATTTTTTTTTATTTAAATATATAATATAATATATATGTATATATATAAATATAATTTCTTTTTTAATAAATCGAAAAAGTTTTTTATCTCTTATATAATAATAAAATGTTATCAATTCAGATGAAATTTTTTTTTAATTCTCTTTAATTTTAAATAAAAATTACAACAAAATTAAAAACGATTTAAAATCGATTTTACTTTTGTAAAAATTTATTTTTTTTAAGACTAACGTTTTGTAAACATTTTATTTTTAAATTTTGTAAAATTTTACATTTAATGCCATATTATCACACTAACTTTGTTTTTAGTTTTTTTTTAATTTTTTTTAACTTTATTCGTCTTGGCACAATTAATAATAACGTTTTATTAAATTTTAATAATATTCAACGATATTATAGCCTCTAAAAACTTTTGTTTTAGTTAAAATTGTTAAAATAGCTAAAATATCATTTTTACGCCATTAAATAAATATAAATAATTTTTTTTTCTTGTTTTGTGTAGACCAAAAAATAAAAAAAAATATTTATTTAGGCCAAAAGATGGTAGAGTAAAATTTATTTAATGATCCAAAAAGAAGTAATCTTCTCCATACCAAAATATTAAATTTTTTATTTTCTTTTAAATATATAATTAAATTTATTATTAAAAATCTAACGAAAAAAATAATTTTTTTTATTATTTACCCCCGACAATATTTTATCAAAAATACACTTTCTCTAAGTAAAGTAGATACTATTCGATTTATACAAGTTTTTAATTTTTTTTTTAAAGATGTTCATTTCTTACATAATTTGACATTTATTTGAGATTTTTGTTGTTTTTATTCGCCATTGAGTTTGTCTTTTAATAATAATAATATATATATAATATTTTTAATTTTTCCCCTTTACTTATTTTTAATTATATGTAATTTTTGTTTTTTTTTCTTTGTATGTCTCCTCTTAAATACCGAGATAATAATACGTATATGTATATACATATATATATGTTATAAACAAAAATCTCTACATACAATATTTTTTATGATTCATTTGTTGCCTTAATTTGCCTTAATATTTAAATTAATTAATTTTTATTCATCATTTCTGTAATTTTATTTATATTTTAGATAATCGTATATTAATAAAATAAACAAATATGCAATGAGAAAAATATAAATCAAAAATTAAAATGTAAATTATTAAATTAACAAATATGCAATGAGAAAAATATAAATCAAAAATTAAAATGTAAATTATTAAATTAAATCAAACCATCAAAACAAAAAATTATAATATTGTGCGAACAATTATATTATTTAAAACAGTAAAACGGAAAATTGATATAATTAATTTTTTGTTTTAAATTTAATTATAAAGCATATTTATTTACATTATAGTAACTTTTGTGTTGATAAAGTTTATAATATATTATTAATATTTAATAAATTTTAATGCCGAAATTTTTTTTGTTTTATTTTAAAAATGATGAATATAATAAGATTTTAAGAATTTTGTTTAAAAACGACATAAGACCATTTTATTATAAATTGTTTTTAATTGGTGTGTAGTAATGTGAAATTATTATTTCATTATATACTTTAGATTGTATATAGTATTGAAGGGCGCGTCCGCACCAAGTATGATTATTTGGTCGCCACACACCCTTGATATTATTTTCATGAACAATATTCAAATAAAAATTGGTGTTTTGCGATCATTCAATTATCAATAATAAAACAAAATTAAATAATTATTATTTGAGTATGTTCATAAAAAATAGTTTTGAAATTTATAAAAATAATAATAAAAACAGTTTATTGACTATAAATATATATCATAAAAAAAAATTAATAATAATAAAAAGTTATAACATCTATCTAGTTTTTTAATCAATTGATATATATATATAATAATATAATTTATAATAATGAATTATTATTTTTTAATAAATAACGGCAGGTTTTTTTTATTTTATTTAAATATTTAGTTTACAGTTTTGTGCTGTTTCCATATTTTTTTTTTAATTAATAGAGTAAAAAATAATAATAATAATAATAATAATAACTATTGTAACTATTTTGATTTTACTGCAAGGTACCGGTTTATTTTGTATTTTTTTTTTATTTAGTTTTTAATAATTTACTATTTCATCTGGTTTGTAGGTAATATGTATGTATAAAAAAAATTAAATAACAACATTAATAATAATGCACATTTGATATTTGGTTCTATTGTATATTGATTATTGTGTAACTTTTTGTTTTTAATAATTATGTTTCTATTTTCAAAATTAGGTTTTTTTGTGAGATATATTAATTTTATTTGGAATGTATAGTAATATAATTAAAATAGTAATAATAAATATAAAAAAAAACTATTGCATACTATTTATAAAAATTAATTGTAATAATAATAATAAAATTTTTGGTCTAACGAAATAATAATAATTATAAACAAAGAAATAATTAAACAAAAAATATTATTATTTGACTAGTCTATTGTGTTATTTATATTTTTATTTGTCTTAAAATTAAAATATGAATAATAATTAAAAATAAAACAAACAAAAATTAATTCTCTCGCAAAAAAACCTAGTCTTAAAAATAAATATTTTTTATTTAATAAATTAATAAAACAGAAAAAATGTATATATAAAAATAATAATAAGTCTATTGGATTTGTGGATTTTTAATTTTTGTTTTTTTTTAGTTTTATTTATAAATATGGTTATTTGTTATTTAAATATATATATATTTATATATATATATATATATATATATATATATATATATATATAATGTAATAAAATAATAATAATAATTAATTATATGGGGTTATTATTATTTATTTTTAATCATTATTATTTATTTTTAATGCACTTGCAATGAGGTATTCATTTTCTTCCGAACCTTAGAATTTTTTAATGCCAAAAGATTTTATTTTTTAAGTTTTGTTTATTCGTTTTTTGAAATTTTTAATTTTTATCAAGTATCGCCAAAAGTAATAATTTTGATGTATTTTTTTATTTTATTTATATTTTTATTTTATCCTATTTTAATTAAATGGAAAGAAAATTAAGAAACAAAAAAAACAAGTTATAAAAAAACAATAAGGCATATTTTTGGTTAGTTTTTTTCTTTAATTAATTAGAGTAAAAATATAAACTTAAAAAAAATAATAAAAATACGACACTTCATCTATCTTCAATTATTATTATTATCTTTCTTTATTTTTTAATTAATTATTATTTAAACATTTTTATTTTTATTATTTGAGCACCGTTCTAAGGCAATCGATTGAAAAGAATCAACTAACTGCATTTTTTTCATCATCTTCAGATTTAAATATTATTTTTAAATAAATATTAATTAATTAATAATGTTATAATACAAAATTTATATAAAAAAAAATCAATCGAAAAAAATATAGAAAAAAACATTGAAAATATGATTTTGTTTCTATTTCAAGTTTATGTATAATATAATTTCGGCATTTTTTTATATGTAAATTTAAATAAAAATGTATTATTTTAAGTATTTGTTTTATTTACAATTTGTTTGTTTAGTGTTTAAATATTTATTTATTTAAAAAAATGTGTTTGTCAATTCTCATTTCTATTTTTACTTTTTTATTTTACTTCCTGCAATTTTTGATTTCTTTATTTATTTAATTTATTTATTATTATATACAATTGGGAATGTAACTACTATTATTATTATAAATTAAAAATAAAAATGAATTCATTTTTATTTTTTTTTTTTTTGTTAATTTCGTTGGAAAAAGAGGAGCGTCCCAAAATATTTTGCATCAAATTAATCTCGATATTTTAAATTTAATTTATTTTTATGTTTTTTAAATAATTTTTCATTCAAATAAAGGTAATAATTAAATTAATTATAATAATAATAATAATTCATTTTTTATATTTATTCGAGTTTTTTTATGGAAAAATTTCAAATTATATAATTTATAAATACGATTAGGATAAAAAAGGGAAAAAATTAAAATAAAAAAAAGTTGGAAAAAGGATTTAAATTATTCTTTTTAGTTTTGTTTTTTTTGGGGGAAAAACACAAAAAATAACAAGTTTCAATTCAGGTAAATTATTTTTGTGTTTTTGTTTTTGATGTTGTTGTTGTTGTTGTTGATGTTTAATTCAAAAATTTGCGGGGGCGAGGTTACTGAGTACTTGATGTTTGTTGAGTTGATGATACGCCTGGTGGTTGTTCTTTGGGACTCTTTTGTTGTTTTTTACTTATGGGTGGTGGATTCGTTGACATCATCATAGCACGAATTCGTCTTTGTGCCGACTAAGGAAGAAAAATAAAAAAAATCGGTGAGAGAAACAAAAACAAAATTTATAGGAACTTTTTATAGTTAAATTTTAACATCTTCATGATAACGTAAACCAACAAATCTTCATAAAATAAATTTACTTCGGCAATTTTATTTGTTTTTATACGAATTTAAGTTTGATTGGTATTACAATTCGTCAATATCAAATAAAAAATATTTTATAAATTTCTACTCGCGAAGAAATCACATATTATAAAATTAATAAAAATGTGGGTTCACCATAATATTTTCCCAACTATAAAACGATTTTAGTGTGCGAGAAATATTTCTCTTTCATATACTTTTTATGTAAATTATTGAAACGTTGCTATAAAAAATACTCTAGTTAGTATTTTTTACATTTTATTATGGCAACCCACTACTATATGTAAAGCGATTTTGTCAGTAAAATTTTACTGAATTTGTTTATGTTTCATTCATGTATATGGCGATATTATATTTTTATCTCGCTCTTTTTTACTGAAAAAATATGTTTCATAAACTGCTATAAAAATGTAAGTTAAAGTATAAAAATACATACTCTAATTTACATTTTTTATAGCAGTATTATGCCAGTACATTAAGTATAAAATTTTACTGTCAACATTTTTTGTTTTGTACACAACCAGTATAATATATAATTTTTTCTCGCTTTTATTTTTACTGACAGCAGATTTTTCCCATCGAATAGAGCCATTATTCTCAATTGTCGACCAAAATCAGTACACTGATAGCAGGGGCGAGATTATGAAGTCCAGCCGGTAAAATCAATTATTTCAAAATATATTTAAATGGGCAAATAAATAAACAAATACAAAAAATTTCGAAAAAATGATCAATTGCCCTAGATATTTACTAAATCATACCCATAGTACACAATGCTTGATTTCCATTACGAAAAAATTTATCTCAGTAAAAAATACTGAGAAAAAGAACAGAGAAAGGTAATATTAAATCTACAATACTACTTATTGAGACTGATGTACTTTGCATTTATTCATCCCAGAATTCTTTATGGAATTGTTGTTTATGGAACGGCAAGTCGGAGCAGGTTAAAACCTCTTCAAATCATGCAAAACAAAAGTGTGAAAGCTTTCTTGAAGCTCCCTTTTCGAGTATCATCATTGTATTTATATGAAATTGAATCCAAAGGAATTGCGCTGTATGATTACCAAGTTTCACTGTATATGTACAGGACATTAAATGTTTCTTCTACCTTATCTAATTTAGAATTTAGTAATAGTAATCATAAATATGGAACCAGATTTGCTAATAACATATCATGCGGATCTATTACAAACGAATTTGGACGCAGATCAATCCGATTTTCCGGTCCCCAAATTTACAACAAATTGCCTGAATCATTGAAAACCGTAATGAATATTCATCAATTCAAGAAACAATTAAAGATCTATTATAGAGAATTGTTAAATAATTACATTTTGTAAATTGTATAACTTGGAAATGCATATATGTATCTGACACATGTATGAGAAATATGTTTATTATAATGTTAATTTCCCTTTAAAGGACAGTAAATCCATTGGGGAATTGACATTATAATTTTATTGTAATATTATTTTATTGTAAATAAAAAAAAAAAAAAAAAAAAAAAAAAAATAGAGAGAAAGAGAAACTTCGACTTGTTTATTTTTTTTATAGCAAACTTTTATGGTTAAACAATTGACAACCTAACTAAAAAATTTCATAATTTTTTAAATTATATTATATTATTTCTTATTATTTAATTTGAATCGATGATTTTAATTTTTGAAGAATGATAAAATCAAACCATAAATGAACTATAATCAAAACAAGTTTGGTAGTGTGGGAGAATTTTGTTCATATTGCAACACAATATTTATGTAGATGTGTTGGAATGTTGCCATAAAAAGTACTCCATTGAGTATTTTTTCCAAATTTTTATGGCAGTATACTACCACTAATACAATAATTTTGTCAGTAAAATTTTACTGGATAAAATTTTTGATTCTCTCTGACAAATCGATAAGTTGGCCTCGCTTTTTTTACTGAGAAAATCTTTTTTGCAGTGGAAATCGCGCTTAATATAGGTAACATATTAGCTACCCGAATTAAGAAAAGTTGAATTAAGAAAAGTGTTTTTTTCTGAATTTAAATAAATGTTTTTAATTCATTATGTAAATGATTTAAGAAACATTGATAAACATGAAATAATAAAAGTTAATTCCAAACGTTTCGTTTTTGGTGGTTTTTTCGGTTTACCGATGAGGAGATCTCGACGGAGATCTCGACGGAGTTGCACGAAAAATAGTCTAGTCTGATCCAAAATAAAAATATTTTTAATTTCACAGTTGTGAGTTAAAGACATTAAAGTGTCCCGGAAATTGTTTACGACATTCATATCAACTAATGCGCGTTCTCCATTTAAGGAAGCAAAATTAAGTTTGTAGCGTTCGTTAAATTGTTGCATCCATTTGATGCTCCAAAATCTGTCAATTCTAATAATTCAGCCATTTTCAACGCTTTAAATTACAAAAGTGTGCCATAAATAGGTAAATTTTTTGAACGAGCGAGCCATCATTATCCATCGAATTACTTTTTCGGCGACAATTCAGTTTTTTGTGAAGGGCTCGCTTTCTTTTCAATGCACCGAGTTTTTCAACTGCCTCCTTAATACTCAACTTGTTTGCCAGAATTTTTCACTTAATTTTCGTTGTGGCAAATGTTCACTCTCTGCAGTTTCGATTTAGTGTAATTTGTCTGTTAAATTCAATTCGTTGTACTTTTTGTGTTTTCGCATTATTCTAATAAAGCCGAAACAACGAGATATGTTTATCTGGTACACATCACTATATAAGCAAATTCACGAATGTACTTATATTTTTTTTGGTCCATTAATGGGTGATGAATGTCAAAAAGATAATTAATAAATGGTCCATTAGTTCTATTTGGAAATGGTCTCATTACAGAGGTATGTCTATTCTAGAAACGATTTTTACTGCACGAATAGTGGTCCGATTTGGAATTGGTTCGATTAGAAAGTGGTCCAATTAGGAGGTTTAACTGTATGTAAGTTGGTAACGCCCCAACGTCATATGCCAAAAACATAAAACATGAACAATTTTCATAATTTTAAAATTTTTATTATCCGTGTATGCTCTTTTAGAATCCATTTTGACACAATCAGTTTTGCTCTGGCAAAGTCCGCTTAGCTTACAACAACAATTGCATTGTATAATACCAACGGCGGTTTAATGCCACAACATTTTTAGTTTTTATGAAAATAAAACCATTTTATAGTAAGTGTTCACCGCATGTATTTATATTTAAAACTACCGGAAAAATAAAACCAAAAGCCAACAGCTTTGAGGTATTAAAGTAAAACCCGCTTAGTTTTACCAAAGCAAAACAGCTATAGATAAAATATGTCGCCATTATGTTATTTGTGGTTATTTTTAATTTATTCGTCAACGCTCGTCGACAAAAACGGCAACGACGAGCATCGACGAATCAATAAAAAATATCGCTGTAGCTAATAGAACAAGAGCATCAGCGTATGGCGATAAAAAACAATCTCAAACGACATAAGTACAATGAATTCTATAATTTAGCATACTCGAATAATAAAAATTTTAAAATTATAAAAATTGTTTATCTATTAGTGATATTCATTTGCCAATTTACAAAACAATGCTATGTATTCATTGCCAATTTATAATTCATTGACTTCCTACAGAGTTGATGGTATTGAAATTCCAATTCTATTTAGTTACTGTGCTTATCACTAGAGTTTTCCAAATTAATATTTTTGTTCTAAATATTTCCATCTAGTATACTTTCTACAAAATGGCAAGCGTTTTGTATTGATTTTTTACATTAGATATTTTTAATAATACATACTTATATGGAATACTAAATAATGTTAAGTTTTCTACAAAATAATAATTGTGGCATAGGGTATTGATTATAATGGACTCATACAAAAAACAAATCACAAATTTCAAACACTACCAACTTTCAAAAACAAATCACGAGAATTCATTAGTTGCTTCTTTTGACCAAAAATTGAATTGAATACTAATTTCAATTCCTTGGTCAAATGACATGCCACTTTTATGTTTTTGCTACTTGGGGCTTTCCCAATTTATATATATAAAAAACAGTTGGCAACATTGTTTCGCCGGCGATAAAAATAGAAATAGACTCTAACACCCCGATTCAGAAGCACAATCACTGACTGAAAAATGGTCTTACGCAAGACTTTTTTTGAGATAAAATGCCAACTAAGACTATACGCAATATATGAAAAGTATCACAATTAAGACAAAACTCAAAACAAAGTCAAATGTCTTTCCTAAGACCATTTTTCAGTCAGTGGCTGTGCTTCAGAATCGAGGTGTAAATTTATTTCACCAAAAAAATCGTCGTCGCCAGGTTCGATGGTTGTGTCACGACAGGCGATTTCGCTCGTTGCCTTCGTTCATGTTCTGTTTTGAGCTATAAATGAAAGTTTAGCGGCAAAAATATATTCGACACTATTTCATTATCGCGTAATTTTTGGCGGAAATGTGCTATCGGTAGAAATTGAATTTCGAATTTTTTTTAACAGATTAGGCATTGCTATTATTGCAAGAGATATTGCATTTATGCGTCACCCCATATCCACCCCTTATTAACCTTATCCTAAGGTTTAATTTAAGAGATTTAATCGAGTATGTTTGATTTTTTTCCAAGCATGACTGGATATTAATGATGATAGTAACTTGACTATGTAGATGGAAAAATATTTCAGGATTTAATGACAATGTGGCATAATTTAAAATCATGGCGTCATCAACCGAGAAAAATCTTACTTTTGTTGAGGAGTAAGCTGGTAGGCGCAGCAAAAATTTTATCATCGTTCCAGAAAATAAAGAAATAAATCAAGTGTCCCTTTACAATCTAAATGTAAGGCGACTCCGAACTAAAAGCCGCAATGTACAGGGTGTTCCAAAATTTACGCAAAATTTGAAACAAATTGAAAATTAATTAATTAAGTGTTTGCTATCAAAACAAGAAAACAGTTTGATAGAAGACAGTTTAGAGTTAGTAAACATGCAGCACTACACGAACGAACAACGCGCTTTTATTGTTGAACAATATTTCAAAAATGACGAAAATTTGTCTGATATAGTTCGTAAATTTCGTATAAAATATGGTCGGAATATTGATTTAACTTCGTCATCTGTGAACAGAGTAATTAGAAAATTCAAAAAGATTGGAGACGCTAAACACACTGGCGGTCCAATAGCAAGCCGTTCAAATGATAATATCGAAGCAGTGCGTAAGAGTGTTGGTGAAAGTCCACACACATCGACTCGCCGTCGTGAAAAAGAATTGCAAATCTCAAGAAGCTCCCTACAGCGTATAACCATTAAAGATCTGCGACACAAGCAATATCGCGATATGATAACATAGTTGTTTCTGTCTAAATTGGATGATACTGATGTGGACGACATGTGGTTTCAACAAAACGATTTCGACAATCCAATCACTGCATGAGACACTTGCTCGCCGTGTACTCTCTCGTTTCGGTGATCGGAATTGGCACCTTAGATCATGTGATTTAACACCATTAGAATTCTTTCTATGGGGTTATTTGCAGTCACAGGTCTATGTCGACAAGCCCACATGCACCCGTGCAAAATGGCCATGGAAAATTTCGACAAATGAGTGCGTATGTGCCATCAAACCCGTGAAGGTAATTTGCCCGATGTGCTATTCCATATACAGAACCCTATCCTATGTACTTGAGGTTTCATTAAAAAAATAAAATTGAAAAAACTTTGTTTTCTATTTAATTCAACTTTTGCATACATTTTGGGACACCCTTTATAAATTAAATTTCAGGCACTTTCCTTCGGATTTTTATTTTATTTACTTTGGCTGCGGGCCAATAGTCGGGTAAAAGTCAATTTTAAGTTAATTTTTCGGTAAATTCATTTATTTTTCAAAAACTCTATGGCAAACTGATCGAAAAATCTGTTGTAAATCCGATTTTTACCATAGTAAACCATTTACCCGACTATTGGCCCACAGCCATTACAGCTTTTTTTTTTGTACGGATGGAATATTGGATACTACTAGGGAATTCTATTGGACTCTAAATCTTGTCTGTTATGTGGATTTGGCAACAAAAATTTAATTTTTAGGACCAACTTAAATTAATGAACTTGAAATTTTTTAAATTGTATCAGACTGTGATAACGGAAAACCCACAGTTAATTCTTTAGATATTTAACAAAATTGGCGGTAAAATTAAAGAATTTACCGGTAATTTCTTAATCACATTTTTCCCAAAAACCTGGCATTGGATGCCCTAGATACAACAAATTACATCCTTCGACGTGTTCTGACAGCAGTACAAGCTAACTACGATAGTACAGTTTTATGCCTTTTGTAATATAGTACGTAAACATAGTCTTTAAAGGCATCCGCATATTCCCCTTGAGACGTACTAGTTAAAAATTGATGCTGTGGATTTTTTGTCGGATACTATGAAAATTCAAAACAATCTTAGCGTTGGTGACTTTAATCTTCCTGATCTAGTAAACGATTTACCTTAAGTTTGGCACACAGCTAAGCAATACATTTTTAGAGTGCTAGAGACTGAAACCTCACGAGATAATAAGAACTTCGATCTGGAAATTGACAAACCCGAAAAACTCACTGTAAATTGAGAAACATCGTAAATTTCCAGTAATAGGTAATTGGTCACAAAATGACTCAGAAAATCATTGATTTTAAAAATTATTCCAGTTTTACAACTTTTTCATGATACAGAATGATTCGAAAAACTAAAACATTTCTGTTTGAAATTTGTGAAGAAAAACTTTTCTGAGAATATAATCACCATAGTCACCACATTTTTAGAGTGCTAGAGACTGAAACCTCACGAGATAATAAGAACTTCGATCTGGAAATTGACAAACCCGAAAAACTCACTGTAAATTGAGAAACATCGCAAATTTCCAGTAATAGGTAATTGGTCACAAAATGACTCAGAAAATCATTGATTTTAAAAATTATTCCAGTTTTACAACTTTTTCATGATACAGAATGATTCGAAAAACTAAAACATTTCTGTTTGAAATTTGTGAAGAAAAACTTTTCTGAGAATATAATCACCATAGCACCAACGCAGAAAACTCACATAAATCGGAAATTTCCATTCAAAATACTTGAAAAAACGATATTTTTGTCGCAAACCACGCATTCACGCCACATCATTAACCCATTTACCTATTCACCTACCTCACACAACTACAGTATACCACCAACACATTGCAAGCTCCATGTCAACCCGTACATTGACATTGACGGTGGGTCGGCGCTGAATTCTGCACTCCATCAGAGGGTTTTAGTTGTGTTTATTAACATCATCGATGGTAATCGATGCTGAAAATTCGATTTGCATCTACATAGCCTCTGATGGGATTCGCACCCAGTACCTCCCGGTCCAAGTGCCAAAACTTTGACTACTGCACCACTTGTCCGATGCCAGAAATATAATTTGGAGTACTATTCAGCTAAATTTATGTATTCTTCAAGATCTTTTCACTGATAAGTGTGACATCTTATATTTCTAAATATTAAAAATCAACAATTAGCTACCAGCGCCAAAACGGTCGATTTGTGAACGTAGGCTGCGGGCCAATAGTCGAGTAAAAGTCAAAATTTTAAGTAAATTTTTCGGTAAATTCAATTATTTTTCGCAAACCCTATGGCACACTGATCGAAAATTCTGTCCTAAAACCGGTTTTTACCGTAGTAAACGATTTACCTTAAATTTGGCACACAGCCTTAGCGTGCGTACCAATCCAAGGGTAAATCGTTTACAACCGTAAAAATCGATTTTAGTAAAGATTTTTCGATCAGTTTACCATAGTTTTTCAAAAATAATTGAATTTACCGAAAAATTTGCTTAAAATTAACTTTTACCATTGGATTGGTACGCAGCCTATATAATGCACACACCCTCAACACATGTTTGTCTATAACAACAATTCTCCGTTGTAATGTTTAATTTACTTATAATTACAGTTTTTTATACGATGCTGCTTGAAATTCCAAATGACGTGAATTAACGTCATCCGTCTTCAACGGCTGAAAAATACAAAATGTGAATTCACGTCACCCGTCTTCAGTGTGTTAAATATAATTGCTATATTTCGCGCTACTAACAGAAAAAAAGATATATGACACATAACATGACATATAGTGTCTTAGCTAAACGAAAACTCCATTTTGTCGAATGCCGTCTGCGCGCCGTTATTAACATTGATGAACTATATAACAACGAACTTAAATTTAATTACTTAAATTAAAAATAATTTATTATTTTATTTATTAAATAGATTTAGGATTAAACAATATTTTTTGAACTGTTTTTGATTGCCTTGATTTGATATGCAACAAAAATTTTATATCCAAGACATTCACCTATGTTACATCATAATGGAAATTGCGCAAACAACATTTAAGCAAAGACACTTTTCGCATAGAGGCGTTTATGTCTTTTCGTAAAAACGAGTAAATTTTTTGGGACCATTTAATTTTTATTTTTATTTGAAGTCAGTTCGAACCAAGTTGATTTATAAAATTAATTTAACATACCTGCACACTAAAGAACGGCCCAATAATATGAACACTTGTCTCTTCGTCAGCTGGTGGTGCTGTACCATGTTCCGGTAGTTTTATTATACTACCAGTAACTCGTTGCAATTCTCTTACATTTTGTCCACCCTTACCAATTATTCGTCCAACCTTTGTAAGCGGCACAGGAAAAAAAGAATTCAAAATTAAATCTAATACATTCTAATTATTTACAAACTACCTGTGAACTTGCGACCATGATTTCAACGGTGAGCCGCACATCATCCGTACCCGACACAAAACCCTCTTCTCGCATCTTCTCAAAAATCAGGAACTGCGCCTTCCATTGCGCCTCCGGACTACCAACAATTGTAACTTTGCGTTCAGTTTGCTGTTCTGGTGGTTTATCCGCTTCTAGCGGTGCTATTTTAACTGACGCCCCCGAAAATCGTATTATATTTCGAATATGTGAACCTTTAGTACCGATTATAGCACCAACCGCATTATTTGGAATATATAAATATGTGGTCTCTTGAGCATCTGTATGACTAGCAGCAGCACCTCCAGCAGTTGGAGGTTGGTACATTGAATATCCAGGCCCTGGATACATACCAGGTCCTGCGCGTCCTGGGAAACCCATACCATTTCCTGTTGACATCATTGCCATTGGATGTAAACCTGGGAACATTATACTTTGTGGTGCCATCGCTTGTAAATCGTTTTCATAACTTTGCCGTAACTTCGAACTAATTTGACTTTCGGCTTTTGACATATTATCAATAGCACCTTTTACGGTAATTATACGTTCCAAATTAAAACTGTTTATATCATTTATTGAACTAACAGTAATTTTTGTTTCCGTTTCTTGCATTATTCGTTTTATTGTATTACCATTTTTACCAATAATACGTCCGATTAAATTATTGTGTGCGAGAATTTTTAAGCAAATTTCACTGTAAATCATAAAAAGCCGATGTTAGTAGAGCTACCTAATACAAAATTCCGAAATATTTTTTAAAACGCTTACCCTTTATTCGTATTGTTTGCCTCCTGTTGCATTACTTCCAATATTCGTTTACATGCGTTTGTACAATTTTCTGGATTACCATAAATCGTTATCGCTTTCTCCAACGAGCCGACATTATCTTTGCGGTGGACATCAACACGAGCTCTACTTTGTTGTGTTATTTGTCGTATTGTACTACCTTGCCGCCCAATTATGGCACCAACCATATCGCTTTGCACCAGCAAACGCAATGGAAAATCAGTTTGACGTCCTGGCCCTGGCATGTTCGAGTATTGATTACGACTTCTAGTGTTACGTTTTTGTTTTTCAAGGGGTTCCACGTGCAATTTACTTCCTTCAAATTCTACACCGTTCAAACCATTCGCAGCCCTAACAATTACACAAAATAATACACATTTCAACATTTCATTTCATTCAAATATAAAAAAAAAAAAACTTACCGTTGCGCTTGATCAGGATTCTCAAATGTTATGTGGACGGTTTGTGTAGTTGGATCTTTACTCGTAACAGCGTCACAGTGTTCAACTTTACCATATGGTTTTAGTAGAGGTTCGATGTCATCGAAATGAGCATGCAATGGTATACCACTAATAACTATTTTGGATGATGGGCTGCAATGATACAAAGTGATACAAATATAAATTAGTCCATTTTGAAATGACAATAAGCGGTTTCACGTTATTAATAAAAAATTGAAAGCTGTCATTATTCTATTATTTATTTTCATCTCGAATTCCAAATGAATTTAGCGAAATTGTGACAAAATAGGAAAAATTAAAAAAAAATTTGGCCTACTCGTCTCGGACAACATTTAGCTATTCAATATTATTTCAAGGTATACGAAATAAGGATAATTATCATAAAATTACAATGCAATGACCTTCATAGGTTAGAGTTGATTGACGTGTATGTTGCAACTGCTCCAATATATTACGAACACAATATTGAACGGGATTTATGTGAGGGCAGCATATCTCAGCGGTACCATAAAAGCTGGGAAGAACGAGCGGGAACACGATCGCATCCAGAATTATGGTTTTAATGTTAATCCGGGTGTGCTTTTAACCGATTATTGGACAAGGTCATCACAACAAAAACACCATCACGCCATCTCATTCGTATTCCATTACCGGATTATTAAATAAACATGGTCATGATAATAACGCAACCCTCGCGATCCCAGCATCGAACTTATGCAGCAGAGGATGTGCTGATAAGGTTACATAAATTTTGTGAACCTTCGATGTCAAATAAAACAAAGGTATACCCATATTAGACGGCATTCAGGTATCCGTCCATGTTCTATGATAGGAGCCGGCTGTGTGCATACCTGGCAATATGTATAAAATGCTGTGTTCAGACAGCGGAGAAGCAAGTTTATGGTGCCGGAATTCGTATCTTATCAGGACCGATGGGTTTAAAGAGTGACCATGCGGACTTCCTGTCTGATAATTTTTATTTATTTTTTGACTAAAAGACTTCTCAAAGAGAATTGAGTAAATAGCTGACGAAGAGAGAACTCTAGCAACTAGTCCAAAAAAATTTTTTATTTAAATTTGAAATCAAATTCCCATTACAAATAAAGCAATAAAACGACAAGAACTCCGCCAAAAAGTTTGGCGCTAAAAATCTTGCAGCAGCCCCGCCTGCCAAACACTTTAACCTTTAAATGCAGCACATCTGAACCTACGCAACCGTTGACACACATGTAACGGGTCGGAGAGTAACTTGATTAACTTTCATAAAACAAGAGAAAAGGCAGCACAGAGCCTAAAAAAGCGAAAAACAAGCGAAG
Source organism: Nephrotoma appendiculata (assembly GCA_947310385.1). Classification (NCBI taxonomy): domain Eukaryota; kingdom Metazoa; phylum Arthropoda; class Insecta; order Diptera; family Tipulidae; genus Nephrotoma; species Nephrotoma appendiculata. The sequence goes on along the minus strand of OX371223.1, from coordinate 246,339,872 downwards.
CGGCTCTCCAGTCTCAAAAAATTATAAAACTCGTTTTTATATTGAAGTGGACAACTACAAAGACATTGAGATAGGCCTCCATCCGGAAAAAATATGAAAAGCAACTCTGAACTGGAAAATGGGGCGGAGAAGGAAACAGACGGGGTTATCGATAATAAAGACATTGATGAAATCATCATACAAGAGGAGGTTTATCAGTCAGTGGTAGCCAAATTTGATGAAGGTAAAATTCTTCCAGTGGGTACAATAAAGTCTTTGAAAAAAACATTTAGAGAAACACAGACTCGGCCGCCCCTAAGCGATACGTATTGGATAGTTTTTTATGCAGTTGACATATGTCGTATGTACAAATAATAGATCACCGTAAATAGGGTTGTTGAGTAATTGCACAATAATGACGCAAAATGTATACTTTTTTTTTTTTTTTTTTTTTTTTTTTTTTTTTTTTGTCAAGAAAGAAGCAACAATATGGACTTGAATCATATAGCAGATATTTTTAAATATTCATTGTGTAGAGGTGAGAGGCTGTAGTCTAAAACTTTTATGAAGCTGACATTCTCATCACAATGTTGGACGAGGTTTACTTGGAGGACGAGACATTTTCCAAAACAACCCGACTTAGGAATTGCAAACTAGGGTCTGTACCCGCCGATCTACCTGACAAATAGATTTGCAAGTTTGCATAAGTAACGCCATCAAGGGAGCAGAGAATCGCAGAGCACTAAAGGCAGTGAAGAATTTACCACACTCGACCACCCAAACCCTAGGCTGAACTAAAGCAGGTGATCTCACCGATTACGATGGGAAAGTGAGAAAAGTCTGTACAAAAGTTAGAAATAGTAAAGCACAGAGCTCAGGTAATATACCAAATATCGCACTGAAGTAAGATTTAACAAGTCCGTTCATAAGAGCTTACGTTGCACTTTATTTTCACCGTTTTCGTTATGATGCCTTACCGTCTGCCCGAGCTGTTAGAGCATATATCACAATATGCGGAACAACCCTTTTTCAATACCCACAAATTCAAGAAAAAAAACCAAATGTCACGTTTGTGAAGTTATCTCAGAATTCAATCCCAGAAAATAAAAATGTTTAATCAGGCAACACTAACATATCAATAACCAATTTGCTCTTGTGTGAAGTTAGGCCAGACCAGCATATAATAAAAAAAATTAAAATCTAACGTATAAAAAAACTGTAAAATTTTGAGTTGCATAAAGTAATGGAAAATTACAGGCAATGTCAAAAAAAATTTGTTCCGTGGCAAGTTCCCGAAAATGAATGCTGGGCTGGGAATTTCATTGATTTTTATATAATTTTTCGTCCCGCTCGATAAATCTAAAATTACTTCGCCAAAACTAAAAATGTCCCGGATCAGCGCTACATGATTGTGAAATGTATACACCAGTACCTTAATTTAAGCTAATTAGAAAAAATCGTTCCGTGGCTAGTTCCCGAAAATGAACTCTGGGCTGGGAATTACATTGATTTTTATATAATTTTTCGTCCCGCTCGATAAATTTAAAATTACTTCGCCAAAACTAAAAATGTCTCGGATCAGGGCTACATGATTGTGAAATGTATACACTAGTAGCTAAATTTAAGCTAAATAGAAAAAATCGTTCCGTGGCAAGTTCCCGACAATGAACTCTGGGCTGGGAATTTCATTGATTTTTATATAATTTTTCGTCCCGCTCGATAAATCTAAAATTACTTCGCCAAAACTAAAAATGTCTCGAATCAGGGCTACATGATTTTGAAATGTATACACCAGTAGCTTAATTTAAGCTAATTAGAAAAAGTAGTTCTGTGGCAAGTTCCCGAAAATGAATGCTGGGCTGGGAATTTCATTGATTTTTATATAATTTTTCGTCCCGCTCGATAAATCTAAAATTACTTCGCCAAAACTAAAAATGTCCCGGATCAGCGCTACATGATTGTGAAATGTATACACCAGTACCTTAATTTAAGCTAATTAGAAAAAATCGTTCCGTGGCAAGTTCCCGAAAATGAACTCTGGGCTGGGAATTACATTGATTTTTATATAATTTTTCGTCCCGCTCGATAAATTTAAAATTACTTCGCCAAAACTAAAAATGTCTCGGATCAGGGCTACATGATTGTGAAATGTATACACTAGTAGCTAAATTTAAGCTAATTAGAAAAAATCGTTCCGTGGCAAGTTCCCGAAAATGAACTCTGGGCTGGGAATTTCATTGATTTTTATATAATTTTTCGTCCCGCTCGATAAATCTAAAATTACTTCGCCAAAACTAAAAATGTCTCGAATCAGGGCTACATGATTTTGAAATGTATACACCAGTAGCTTAATTTAAGCTAATTAGAAAAAGTAGTTCTGTGGCAAGTTCCCGAAAATGAATGCTGGACTGGGAATTTCATTGATTTTTATATAATTTTTCTTCCCGCTCGATAAATTTTCGAGAACTTGCCACGGATTTTTTTTTCTTACATTGCCTATAATTCTCCATTACTTTATGCAACTCAAAATTTTACAGTTTTTTTATACGTACGTTAGATTTTAATTTTCTTTATTATATGAAAAACAAATCGAATTTGATAAAATTGATAAAAATTCTGGTCTGGGATAACTTCACAGAAAAGCAAATTGGTTATTGATATATTAGTGTTACCTGATTAAATTTTTTTATTTTCTGGGATAGAATTTTGCCAACTTCACATACGTCCAAGTTTCGGAACTTGGATTGAGCAGTTTCCAACGCCTAAGAATATAGTTGAAGTAATAATGCTGGTTTGCCGTATGTGGTTTTGCAGTAGAGATTATGATGTAGTTGAGGTCCCGCACGACAGGAGAACGTAATAAGCAAAACCGTTCTAATAACATTTGGTTTGTTCAAATATTAAATTTCATAGTGTCAGTTCAAAATTACATACTTTCCTAATTTTTTTTCTTATTTTCTTATTTCATTGTTCCGTAATGCTGCATACAGGACATCGGAAATAAAAAGCATCATACTCGCTCCAAAACCAATCACATTTCGTGAAATGCTTTATGTCCCGCTTACTAGTTTTAATACATTTTAACCATGGTATTTTTCCAAACTAACTGCCGATGTCATGTACACAGTCTAAGACTTTTCTCTTTGGCACGTACATAATTCAAATGAAAAATTACATCTGACGTATGAAAATGTAAAAAACACACTGATTACTAGAATACCAACAACGATATAAATTTGAAAAAATCACTTCAAAAATCAATCCCAATCCTATATAATTAAGTTATTGAAGGATCAGTACAGTTCATTTGTATATATAAATGAAGATGCCCACCAAAGTCTATAACCTCTTTTATTATAAATTTCACTGGAAATTTATAATGAAAATGTTTGAAAAAAAAAACGTAATGAAAAATAGTTTCGAACACGCCTTGAAACACCACATCCTTATATTATATGTATTATTTCTGGTATAAAACTACAAAATAAAACACACACAAAGCATTAGAACATAGAATCACACCTATTTGATGTCTAGAATTGATTAATAAATTTTATGTAAAATTCGTTATACTCGTAATATATCATAAGGGATGATCTCAAACTTTAAAAAGTGTTAATTAGTCAAAAAAAAAAATTGTGAAGGGAACTTTTTTTTATCAATTCCTAAGTGCATTGCTAAATATTTATCATTTAAGAATGACTCAGTGTTTAGTCACGATGAAAATTATGTTGAATTTTATATGAAGAGTCATGCATTTTATTTACGTATTGCATATTGATTTAATCAGTTAGATTTAAATACCTTGTAGGCGTAATGATGATAAGTTTTCAAAGTATGTGGCAAGTATTAAAAATTCCTACGCTTTCTCGTATGTATGTAAAAAACATGATACATTGCTACGATTAAATTTCTATTTGCATTCACAAAATTCCACGGATAAATGATTGTAATATGATTTTCCACAAAATATCTTGCCTATTTTAAACATATACACGGGTGTATGTAACTACACAAAAAAATGTTTAGTTTTATGCAAACATTAACAATTTCGTTCCACGTTTTTTATAATAAAATAATGACAACCAGAAAATCGCGAAACTATTTTTTCTATACATTAGTAGGGTATATAGCGGAGATCTTGATAACCACTGTAGTTGATCTCTCATATTGCTAACAGAAACAGTTTCAAATGGCACAGTGTTTTATAATGTAAATGCTAATTTGCTAATATCTGTATATGAAACTGGGTGAGCAGAATGAATTATACGGTTGTCATTATTCTCATTATAATGAGATGCGTTTAAAGTCCATATCCAGACATCAACTGAAAACTATACTATTCATAATAATCAGGAAATAATTACAACAATATTGATAGTTTTATAGTACAAAATAGTTATAAATTAAAAACCAAATCTAATTACAAACTGAAATAAATTAATAATTTATGTAATTTAAAGGACATATTTAATTTGTGTTACTTCGGCAATATTTAATAACAAGAACTAAACCAAAACAAAAAAAAATCGCGATCACACGCGGGGATTGCAAAACAATTCAAAACGACAAAATTGAAACAGACCACAAAATTAAAATAAAAAATAAAAAAAAATTAAAACAACAGACAAAATAAATTTTTGTGTGCGCAAAAGAATAACAAACATCCGTAGCACACACAAGAAACATAAATGACAACAACTACAAAATATATACAAAGAAACTACAAAACATATACAATAAACGATCAACATAAACTTTCTGCGCGACCTTACAATCAAGTTAAACATTTTTGAAATATTTTTGCGATTATTGACTTCATTAGTAAATATTAAATGTAATTATGCATTCTGTTCTTTCTTCATTCCACGATTTTTCTTTTTCGTCTCCATATACACACCACACCACAATACAACTTTAAACCATCCATGTACGTACACCAAAAATACATATATATAAAAAAAACTATTTTCTCAAAACTGTACACAGCAGCATAATATTATTGTGAAAACTCCGCCAGTTTTTTTGTTTTTATAGTTGAGTGTAACGACGAACACAAGAAGAAATTATTCTAAAGTTCAATGATAGTGTTATTACCATGATTAAATAAAAAAACACAACAGGAAGAACCTTATATAAACTGAAATTTGCATTTTCACTTTTTATAACACATATGCCAATTAAATTTCAATTAGTCTCGTATTGAGTAATTGCAATATAAACGTGTAAAGAAATCGATATTATAAGTAAACATAGGCAAAACTAGGATGAAATTTGAAACATAATCTACAATTGTTTACGTTGACATGTCGATATTACGTGATCGTTGTGTCAATATTGTGAGTTGTCAAAGAAAATGTTAGACTTGGTAAACAATCGGAATTTTATTTGTCAATTTTGATTGTTGACATGTCGACAAGTGGTCAATAATATGTCGATTATATGTCAACAATGGCACGCAAGATGATAAATCACTTAACCCTTGTGTCTATACCCAATAAAATATTCATTCGACGTGTTCAGTCCGACCAAAATGATAAAAATTATCATGATATTTTTTGTGGCCCTAACTTCACTCCGTATAATTTTATGTCGAACCCGAGTGAACAACCAAATCGAAAAAATATTTATAAATTGATTTTGCACGTCAAAACATGCAGCTGTCATAACAAAAATTGTACTATTAACTAATGCCTAAGTGTCTTTCACAATAGTTTAATGCTTCACATCTTTTCTTAGCTATAAAGCAAACCCGGGCAATACGTAAACATGCATTCAATTATAATTCACGTAGCAGAGATTTGCAGATAATTGATTGCTCTAAAAACTTTCACAAATCGTTTTTAGGTGACATTTATATGTGTAAAGGAAATCACATTCTCGCTCAATTCGTGAATATACGAATAATTTTAACCACACAACGTCATCTAATCAATCATTCAGAGGAAATGAAATGGACATTGAACAAGAACACTGAAAAGAAACTACACACACAAATCATACACAAACAATATTTGTTGTTGATTTTATTCCAGACTCTGATTTAATTCATTCATTGTTTTTAATGTAATATTGTTTAATAAGAAAATACAATATTAAATTTGAACAAAATGATGTTCCTGTCCATGTAAAATCATAACGCAAAAACATTAGAAATAAAATGTACACAAATTTTGACAGCCAGAATCGAAAATATTCTTGGTTTTTTTGTGATAAATGAGCGCATTTTATGGCAAAAGCTGATAAAAAATATCATGATATTTTTATCATTTTTGCCCGACTGAACACTAGGATTGTTATATACCCGGGTAGCCACGTGCACATTCTGCTTTTAAAACCAAATAATTTATATTTTCATTACGTTGTTGCAACTGAATTCAAAAATTTATTTTGTGAATTCAATTTTCTGTGAAAAGAAAACACACAAAAAGGGAATTCCCCGATTTTAAAAAATAAAATGATGAAAAATAAAAGTTTTTTAATGATTAGTACTGTCTCGTTGTTCAAGCCATAAGGTTCAACTTTTGTGTAGAAAATAATATAATCTAAGTTATAAAATGGCAGAACTCTCTAATAATCAATCTAGACTGTAAGTTTGTATACATTTACTTGGTAAAGTCGAAAAATGAATTAATTACTTTGCATATCCAGATATATTATCATACGAAGATCAACAAACTTATCTAAGAAATTTATTGCTGTAAGACGAATCGGAAAATGAAGGCGATATTCTCGAGATTTGACGTGGAAGACGTGGTCAATGATAGTTCCGTGAGAGTCGAACTGACCGATTTAGATGTAAGTGAAATTGAAGACACTCAAGAAGATACCGGAAGCACCTATGAAGAAAGCGCACTAGAAGTTCTAAAAGGTAAAGATGGGACAACTTAGCGACGTAAACCTATACAAAGACAAAATTTGCGGCACAATATTTTGAGAAAACCAAGAAGTGGCTTAGCAGGATCTACGAAAATGTTATCTATAAATGATATACATTCAAATGTATATTTACTGATGTCATGGCTAACATACTTATCAGAGGAGCAAATCGGAAAGCCAAGGAAGTTTACTGTAACTTCAACAATCAAAATCTTGACAAACCAGCAAAGATTTGGAAATTATTATCTAATGTGGAATTTAACGCCTATTTAGCCATCCTAATTAATGCCGAGGTTCAAAAATCAAATAATGAGTAACACAAAAGTCTTATGGGAAACTACTTCGAACCCAATGTATCGCGCATGTATGGGAATAACCCGTTTTTGGGAGATATCCCGATTTTTAAGATTTGATAATAAATATACGAGACCTTTCCGATTGGAAACTACTTGGAAACCAACTCCTAAATTCAAATTTACGAAGCTGCTATACTCCGTCTGAGGGCATCGTTGTCGACGAACAAGTCTTTCCTTTCAGAGGTATAGATACTTTATAATATGTTGTATATTTCTATTCTATATGTATCTCTCTATATTTCATCGGAAGGACACGATTACGCAATACTTACCATCAAAACCTGCTAAATATTGCATAAAGGTTTGGTGGGTTTGTGATGCATCCAATTCTTACCCAATAACGGGACAAATCTATACCAGGAAGCAACCGTCTGGAAGAGAAACGAACCAAGGCGAGAGAGAGGGTAGTTAAAGATTTATGCGGTCGTTTCAAAGGGTCCAGAAGGAATATTGTAGCTGATAATTTTTTTACGTCGCTGCCTCTTGCGCGCCTACGCGATTGGGATTTGTCAATTGTGTGCACCCTAAAAAAAATAAACCGTATATTCCTAGAGCAATGCTACCATCGTTCTCTCGTGAAATATATTCCTCGCTATTTGGATTTCACGACGATAATGTAACTTTATGTTCATTTCATGTTCCAAAAAAAAACAAAAGTGTTTTATTGTTATCAACACAGCATTATTCCGAGACAGTTATGGGGGAGAAGAAAAAACCAGAAATTATCCATTACTACAACAGTACGTAAAGTGGTGTGGATAAACTGGATACTCATTATTCTACAAAACGGAGGAGTCAGCGATGGACTATGGCATTTTTTATAATATTTTAGATGTTGCATGTGTCGCGGAATTTTTGAGGGATTTTCAATGCAGTTGACTCTTCCACATATATCACATCGCGCGACAATTCCAAATGTATACAGAAATTTCAATACACGCTCTGGAATTGAATGTGTACTTAGAAAACCAATAGTACAATCAACACCAGGTTGTGAGCTACTATCTTCTGTTGAAACGCGTGATAACTCAGGCCGAATTTGTCAGAATGGAAAATGTTGGATTTGCTTAGACGCGAATCCAAAGAGACGCAGAGCAACTCGAAAGGCATGCAGCATTTGTAAACGACCAGTATGCGCTGAACACACAGAAATGTCTGTAAAATATATCACTTGTGAATGGTTTTAGATAAGACTGTGGTATAGCTAAGAAATATTTACTTGGAATTATTTATTATTTTTTATTATAGCTACTAATTGAATTGATAATCTGTTATGAAATATTATTTTGTGATTTATCTGTGATGAAATATAATTTTTTTATCTATAGACGTATTTATTTTACTATATTATTTATTTTTGCAATGATAATTTGATTTTCAATTACATTTTTTTCTGGCTACCCGGGTAGCCGGGTATAGTCTTAAAGGGTAAAACTTTAAAATAAATTATGATTCAGTTTGTAAATAATATATATCTAATTTTTGGTCAAAATTCATTATACAATCTACAATTCTAGAATGTCATGTAACTAGGATGGTCTAACTTTAAAATTACAATGTATACAGACGTTTTAAATCATAATGGATACCCGGGTAGCCGGGTATTGACCAAGGGTTAAACTGATGAATGTGTTTGTTATAGAGATTATAACCTATAAGGCTTTATAAATACCGATTTTAGATGTAGAAAATACCGTTTTAAAGCTTTCATAGAACTCAATTCTAATATTTCAAATGGTAGTGACAATATTATATTAGCAATTAAATTAGCAATGAAATCATTGTGTACGTTATGCCACTCCTGCAGACGGCTTTTCTGTGTATATATAATAAATAATTGTGTCGATTCAATGAGAATTCTATTTTTATTTTCTTCTATTTTGGTATTTTTGCTAGGAAAACTCGATGCATTTAAGCAAGCAAGCTATAAATTTAAATAAAAATTTTGAAATAAATATCGAGTGGCTTTGAAATAATAGAAGAATAGAAGAAAAGATAAATAGAAGATATACAAGGAATCGACACCAATATTTGGGACAAATTATTCTAGCCTCCAATATTTCAATATTTGTAATAAAGGACAACACAAATCCAAAGACCTAAATTTTGAGCAATTGATGAGTTCAAATATTATTCAAATAATAGTTAATGATAATAATTCATCGGATGCATTAGTGAAACATAAAATATGCATGATTGTGAAATACATAAAAACAATTATACCAAAAATTTACACTGTTAAAAATAAAAATATTTTAAATGGATTCGTTTTGTAGTGAAATTGAAACATTTTTATATAATATGTAACATTTACATTAGAGAAGTCCTTGAGTCCTTAATAGTGTCGCTGTAAAGATTAAATAATTATCTAACAAAAAGGGATAAACAAGAGAAAATTGTTTTTTTTACTAAAGTTTTTTTAATTGTAAAGAAGGCTATTTTAGACAATGTCTCTACTTTTATATCTCCGATCCTAGAGATGTTCACGAGGCCTCACCTATATGACTAAATAGCTAAATTAAAACCCCACGTGAGTGGTGAATAAGGTTTAATTATGAGGAATTTTAACTAGTCCAGCGTAATTTTAAACAATGGTGGTTTTTGATTTCAATCTATTTTTAAACTATTCTGTTACCACTCCTAGAGATGTTCTAGGAGTGGTAACAGAAATTTTAGGCGTATGTAACGAAATATCGGTTTTCAAAATCCTGGTTTTTTATAAAAAAAAAAAATCCCGATTTTTAGGAAATCCCGGTTTAAATTTTTAAAATTTGTCATGTGGGAAAATGGGACTCTTAAATGATTTTTTGACAAAATTGCGATAAATTTCTAGAAAATGACTAGTAGGGATAGAATTCTTAACAGATTTTGTTGAAATTCGATACAAAATCTTGCAATAAAAAACTTTATTAATTATTTTGTGCAATTAGAACAAGAAGAAATAAAACCGGGATTTGGAAACCGAGATTTTGAAACCGGGATTTTGAAAACCAAGATTTTGAAAATCGATATTTCGCAGTACACCCTTCGTTTAGGATAGTGTAGATAAAGTTCTAATACTGAAATGTACATGGTTAGTTTATTATGATATTTACTATACCATACCAGCTACTTAGAAATTACTTGAGTTTTAATAAATTTTCTAATTTTATTTCACCGATCCTACAGATGTTCACGGAGTCCCACTTACATGGCCAGATAGATCAATCAAAACCCTACGCGTGTGGTGAACGGGATCTTAACGGGACACTAATGTTTCAATATGTTTTTTAAAATTTAGAACTTCTTCATTTTCAATTTCATTCGCAATTGGAAATTTTGGTATTTTCTCTAATAGTATTTTTACCTAATTGACATTCTCAAATAAGCTACGAACCCGATTTATTATAAAAACTAGAAAATCTAAAAAATTTCACAGGGTTAAGTTTTAGTTCGATAGTTCGAAGTTTCAACTTTTGAAAGTTTCGGATAGGGTTCGGTTATGATGATATTTACTGTGCCATACAAGGCTTAAGTTTCGGGAATTTGAATTTATATTACAGCGATATAACCGTAAACGTAAAAATGTCTCTGGACAAGTTAGAAATTGTCATAATTATATCCCGTTTGCCACACTCATAGGGTTTAGGCTGATCTATCTGACCATGTAGACCTTATGTAGACTACGTGAACAGGATTGGTGAAATAAATAAATAAATTTTAGCAAAATGTATCTCGTGTTAGAAAATTATTTGATCTTTACAGCGACACTATTAGGGACTCAGGGACTTCTCTAATATAAATGTTACAGATTATCTAAACATATTTCAATTTCATTACAAAACAAATCCAATTGAAAAACAGATCTAACCCGAGTTAACGAATGTCCGATTAGAAGATACCCGATTTTGCCAAAAAGCAAAAAAAAAATTGAAAATTTATTGTTGACAGAATAGCAGAGTTTATGTGACAACTGATAAACAGCACATCCAGCACTGCATTCTAAACGAATTCCAACAAGAAAAAAATGCTTCTAAAGTACGGAAATTAATTTGTAGTGTTATTGGTGCCAACGTTGAGGCTTATGAAACGTGTAATTATTTGTACACACGTTTTAGAAGTGGTTATTTCGACCTTGCTGACCAGCGCGCCCTGGATAACCATGAAAGTTTGATGATGCGGAATTGCAAGCTCTATTAGATGAAGACTCATATCAAACGTGACAAGAGCTTGCAGTTCATCTAGGAGTCACCCATATAGCTATTTCCAAGCGATTGCACCGAATGGGAAAAATTCAAAAATTTGGAAGATGGGTCCCACATGTGTTGACCGAGCACAACCTTGGTCAGCATATGAACACGTGGCTTACACTGCTTGCTCGTCAATAATAAAAGACTTTTGGGAAAATTGTGACTGGTGATGAAAAGTGTGCTTTATTACGAACTCCTGTACACGAATTTTGTTCGAAAACCGAGACTTGAGAGTTGGGAGTTTTTCTGTTGTTTTATTAGCACATTAAATATAAATATAAAATTTAATTATTATTTACATCAATCTACAATATTATAAATTTTGCACGTAGTAGACTAGTGAAAGAGCAGCAAAACTCTCAACTCTCAAGTCTCAGTTTTCGAACAAAATCTGTACTCTGGAAATTGGTCAGACGGTGCCTGTGGAACACTACAGCCGACAAACTGAGCGAAAAGCTTTGTCAGAAAAAACCAATTACTGTGCAAAGAAGCAGGCAAGTTAAACTGCTAGATGATAACGATCTCCCACACGCGACATATTCACCAGACTTGGCCCCATCCGACTACCATTTGTTCCGGTCAATGCATTACGTCTTAGTGGATAAACAGTACAAAACGCTGGATGATATGTGTGCCAGTTTCTTTCGCGACGGCATTCGTATATTGCCAAGTTTAATAATATAATTTTTAATAATGTACTTTTAAAGTTTTAGTTTTATTTTAATAAATTTGAAATTAATGATAGATATTTCGTAGATATTTCTTAGAAATTTAAGATTCAAAAACCTTTTTTAAAAAATATTCGATTTAACGAATGTCCGATTTTACGAAAGCAAAATTGTATGTGCCTTTCGGTAAATCGAGTTAATACTGTATTTTTAAATTTAACAGTATAGATTTTTAGTATTATTTTTGGTATGTATTTCACAATCATAAATATACGATTATTAGATCACAACGAAAAAAACCAACAAGAAACAGTGCACAGTGAAACTTATTATTAAAATTGGTTGGATTTCAAACAGTTTTACACTCAACCCAGAAGGGCGCAAGGTGACAATCATGGTTTCAATCACAATTCGAAAATGAGATCTGCAGCCATTCCGATCGAACTTCGTTGAAGGCAAGATAACTGGAAACGTGGTGATTGCAATCAGCATTATCTTACTTACTGGTTAACGTCATACCGTACTTGGTCAGTCTGCGACTTAGGTAGAGAAAGTAAGGAATCTTAGTGTTATTAACATTGTTTTTTTAGTTTTTAGCGTCAATTAAATGTAAATTTTGAAATGTCGGAAATTTGTACGTTTCCTCAGAACATGGTATACGTTTTGTACAATTTGGTTGATAAGCGTGTTTGATTCATTTTGAATGTATAGATAATTCTTTGTTCATTTATATCCTGTTGTGTGGCTTAATTTTGTTCAAATTTTGATTGATCTCATATGCTTATTAGGCATGTATAAGAATTTGGCCCGAAATTTCCATCCCGAAAGGGTTTATTTTTCATAAAATGTGTGTCTTTGCTTAATCACATAAAAATAATTCCATCCCGAAAATTTTATTGTTAAGTTAAAAAAACAATAACCACCTCAAGAAAATTATAAAATTATACCATTGTTTGCAGTAAAAGTGCTTCAATTTAGTAAATATAAAACGGCATTAAAAAATAAGGATACTGCATGACCCCCTTGGCATATGAAGTTAGGTGTGCCGATCGGCATATAACTTATATTCAGGCACTCGTTCGAAAATCATGATCGATTAAGATGAACATTGAGTATCCCGTATTCGTTACGGAATTTTCCTGTGGTAATCACAGAGATGTCATTCTCACGTCGCTCATTTGCGGCAACAGTGACACACCTCAAAATTCACTCATTTCTAAGATATTCAAACGATTCACAGTAGTTCATATATAATATTTCATATAAAAAATGAGTCAATTCGCGAAAGAAATTATTAGTAGCAAAATAATTTAGTAGAGATCGTTTTAGAATAGTTTTAAGTAAATGTAAAGTGATTTTTCGTTGTAATATTACAAAACACCCAAGTATTTTTATTTTCATAAATTTCTGCATTTTCCTGACATTTTGAAGAAATCATCACCGACTTTTATCATCGAAAGTGTCCGAAATATTTATATATTTTCTAAGAACGTTGACCCAAAATGTCTTCGATCAACGGTTGATGAAAAAATTCTTATGCTACCAAAATGCAGATGGCTCTTTTTCGATCGATTACAACTGAATTAAACATTTTTGACAATCTGAATTAAACTTTTTAAAAGATTTTTTTAAAAGTGGCCTATCTTTAATTCGGTCGTAATCGATTTCTTATTCGCCGAATTGAATCCCTTATTATTAGGATTTAATAAAATGGGCATTATTGAATATCTAAATATTACTCATGATCTGGTAGTTAAAAAACCTATCGTCAAACATCGAAAAGATGTAGTAAAATTTTTTTGTGATGCTAGAATTTATCACACACACTGAACAAAAGAACTTTGGAAATATTTAACCATTTTACTTACAACTAAATTAATTTTGAGTACAGTGCGTAAGGCAATGGAAAACGTTGCAGCCGAGATTTTGGATACTAATCCGAAACCTCTGTTGAAAAGCATAAAGAAGAACTATCCATAATAGTTGGGCAGCAAAAATTAATTAGTAACCGACATTTTTGAGATTAGCTTTAAAAAAATATATGACCATTGCACCTTTGGGGACGGGGCTAATTAATCGCGGCAATCGACATAGTAATAGTCTAATAGTGACATCTAACAGTTTGGGGAAAATGTCGCTAAAAGCTGGTAGGTTTCTACCATCCGTGTAAGGAATAAAACTATTTTTCAACTAATTTCTTGTGACTGTCCAAAAAATCATTCAAAAGAAAACCGAGCCTAGACAACACTCACTCCCCCGAACCTTCGTTACAAGATTTACATAGTAGGACATCAATTTGGAAACGTAAAGGAGTTAATTTAAATACTACAACCCCAAAACAAAATTACATCTTCAATTTGGTTAAACTATACAATTTACATAAAATGTCAGAAGTAAACCGAGTCATTACTAGCATGGAAATTTTAAGCCAAGCATCGAAAAAACTAGAGAATATCATGGTTACACCAGTTCGCAAAACAGCATCTATTACGCGTAAAAAATTAAGTTTTAAATTTAATATTTTACCAGCCCTTTTAAATGCAACTAAAACTTGCGATTATGTTATAAATTGTTGCGCTTTGGACGCGTTAGCGCAATCTTTGTCTATGCAGCCCTACGTGAAATTAGTGTTTACGATATTACTCCGGACGATAAACCAAAGCAACTGTTTCAATATATACATCAGAACGAGGTAGATCTAGCATATAAAATGAGGATTAAAATATTAATTAATATTTTTGGAGAAAAAAAAGATTCCGCTTACAATATTTTAGAAGTAGCGGATAAAATACTTGTAAGTTTCACAAGTCGTACTGTGAAGTTGGAATGCACTTGAAAATTCAGACCAATTTCTCGTCTCACAATATTTTGTGACGGACTTTGTGATTAAATTATTTATTTCCGGGAAAACTGCTAATTTGAAATGAATATTTTTATACTATGGTACTGTTCAGGTAAAAGTTCTATATTCTAGTTCTAAATTCTATCTTTTCTATTTAGATAGAATAGATACTTCTATAAAGAGGTAAAAGTTTTTCATGAGACATAAAAAGAATTTCGAAGAACATTACTGCTGAACTACTGCTCCGACAATTTGTGCTTCGAATTGGAGAGGGTTTTCTAGTTCACCAACTACTATTTTATTGATACAACTATTGATCTTATTAGTTAGACTTGAAGACTACGATCAAGCCGATCTTCGGTAAGCGTTAAACATATCAGTAGAACAAGCGAAAATACATTTATTTCATCTTCTCGATGCAGCTAATTTTCAATTTTTTTTAGTAAAAAATCAACAAAAAAACATACAAAAACTTTTGTATGTTTTTTGTTATAGCAAAATTTATAGTCCAAATACTGACAGATTGGAGGCAACATAACTTAAAAAATTTGAAAATAAACGGTTTTACCGAAGCGAAAAATATTCAAAATTTTATTTTACCCTACAATGAACGTGTTGTACGTAGCGGCACATAAAAATTATCCCGCGTTTAATTTTTCTCTTGACATTTGACTTTACATAATATTTTTTCAACCATAAAATTCTAGAAGTGTGCGAAAAATATTCTCATCGCATACTATTTTCTGAAGGTGTGTTAAAAATGCTGCCATAAAATGTATTAAGTTGCATACTTTTTATGGCAACATTTTCCCCACTTACTCTATTTTTTTGCCAGTAAATTTTACTGAAAATTTTTTTTGTTTAGCTCTAACAAGTAAAGGATTAATAATTTTATCTCGTGTTAATTTTACTGAAAAAATTGTTTCACTGTGGAATTCACGCATAAGAAAATTAAAAAAAATATTGTTTTCATATTCTACAAAAATACCGATTACTGTAAAGAATTGTAAAAAATGGATTTTCATGGTTCAAATAGCACCTTCCCGTTCTTTTTAATTAAAAGTGCATGGGAATAATTCTCAAAAAGTCAATAATTGATAGTTTATCGCGACTCAAAAACGACTCTCTCAATACTTTATAGTGGTCCGTGTACAAATTCTCCAAGGCCAACAATTTAAATGATTTAAACATTGTAAGCTGTAGGTTGAATATCAATGAATATCATAAATTAGGGAAACGAAATCTCAACTAATTTGTAATTGGCATAAACAATTGTACATTTTGACATCAAGCTTTACAAATTCATAGCAGGTAAGATTATTGAGGCAACCATTATGCGATTCTGGAAGGTGCCATCAACATTTTAATATAAACAGTTTATATATTATCACCCGTTGTTAGCTCCAAACGATAATTGGCCCCATTTTACTCCGCCACTTATGATGGGTCAACGTTTCGTTCCATTGTTAGTTGAACTACTATAGAGACATAAAAACTGCTATGGGCGAGCTGCTCAATAATATTTTTATGTATTTCTAAACACTGCCCGAATCCCGAATAGACAAGATCATAATTAATATACCATGGCAGAAATTTACTGAATGCAACACTGAAGCTTTCTAATAATATCTTAAACAAGTAGTTAACTAGTCACCTAACTAGTAAACGAATCCTTCACGATAGAAGTTGATCTTACCAACTCTATTGGAATCAATCGATTGAAGTAATGTATAGGGAGCGTGAATGGTTATCAACGTCAACATACGTAAAGCAGCAGCAATATTTAGTTTTGAGCTCGAATGCCAATTACCAAAAACACTCACAATTGCAAAAAATCAACAAATCAGGCAATGCTATTAAAGAACCCGAACCACGAGACAGAATTTCGCATCAATGCTCTTGTCAACAGGAATTTGGTATCCCATTTTGTTATAAAAACAAAACGCATTACAGCGATTTCCTATTTACATCCATACGCTGTTCAGATCACAATTGTATCTGTCTACAGCTGACAAAATGACTCTTCGAGAATTAGAGTTACACAATCGTATAACGTAAGAGATACAACACGTCGATACGATAAATCGCATGTCAGACCTTGATTGACGAATGAAAACGTTCAACGAAATCGAGATGAACTTAAGAAGAAATATTAAACAGACTTTATGGTTATCTAGATAATTTGATCTATCTGAAATATTAACGGTAAACTTTAATCTTGCGCGTCGATAATATTTGAAAACGATCTAATCTAAAACACGTATCTGGGGAATACTTTAAAATCAACTATAAACGGAACAACAAGCGGAAAACGTGATCCAAATTTTGTTTTGGATCACAAATTTTTATTTAAAATTCAATAAACGCCTTTGCGCTGTTGCATAATATATGAACTAAAAAACCGGATCAATCTTTATTCCAATTGTTTGAGAAAGCTATGGCCGATTTAAATATCATACATGTGAGGAACTCCACTAATTCTCCATAATCGAATCAGTCGAGCGGATGCAGCTCATCAACGACGATGTATTAGGATACTGTACTGTACGAGTGAGAGTATATGCCACGAGAAAAATAGAGATAAATATCGAATGAATTTGAAAACAATGAGACTACAAAGCCACCCTACGAATCGGGTGAGCGGCTTATTCGCCTTTATTTAAAAATTGGAAAGAAATGGAATCACAATAATACCTAAATTATTTTGAAATGTCAACTCGTACAAATAAAATAATGAGCCAAATAATTTTTGCAAAAATCAAGCAGAATTTTCGTTAATTTATTCCACCATGAATCATTTCTTTCTTCTTTCTAACCGAAAATTTTAATCATTAAATATTTAATTGGAATGAGGTTTGTTACAATTGTTTGCTTCAATATGGTTTCAAATTTTCTTCAACCATTTTGTAAAAGCCCGAATTCGGCACTTAGGGTTACCAGATTTCACGTTGGAGATAACAATTGTCTTACTAAAGAACCCCGCGTGTTCTAGAGAAAATACAAAAATTAGTGGTTCATAATAGAAATTTCTTGACGAGTGAATCCTTCCCGATCTTCGAACCTCGGATTCTTCATCTCTAACCATACAAAATTAAGTTAAGTTAAGAGTAAGGTAGCAAATCTTTTCGGGAATTAATTCCAAAGCACTATTTCTTCGTACGAAGTGTGCGGGGGTTCTAGATCTTTTACCTTAATCTACTTACCGATTATAATTTAAGAATTCTTCTAATATTAAATAGGTAATAGTATCTTACAGTTTAGAAAATTTTACTTCAACCCTTATCCGTGGCCTGCCACACCATAGATAAAAATTTGAAAATTGCTAATCACACAACATATTTAAAATTTTGGTTCTATTGACGATTGTAAAAGTAAGAAAAGCGCCGATTTAGCGGACAAAAATGTAACTAAATGAGCTATGCCTTGATGTTTATTTGTTATCCTCTAAACATTGCGATTCGAAAACGATACGTAAACTATGAAACTTACGTAATGTTTAGAGGGTATAAACAAACAAAAGTCAAAAGTATAGCCCATTTGGTTAAAAAAAAATCCACTATCATGGATTCCAATGAGACTTTAATTGTCAATGTAGGAGAATCGGAAAAGAATACGGAACCCACCTACGGCAGATTCTGCCAACTTATTTAGGTAGGCTAAAAAAAATTCTTATTGTTTTGTATGAACCATTGGTAGAAACATTCTACTAAGGTTTCTCGACTGACACGATGAAGACACCTTGTAGGGATAGGCGTCGTCCCACAAATTCCCATCAAAAATAAAACTACCAAAACAAAATGTAAAAACATACTTCGGCTTCATTTCGTACCACCAATAGGCTACATTTTTTAATTGTTTTGTGTTTACTTTCCTTCTAAACAAAAGTTCGATTATAGGCAAAATAGCGGAAATATTTTACTAATACTTTTCAGAGGCTTTCAGCGTGAAATAACGAATTAAAATCCTGAGTCATGGCTGAAAATTTTTGACATTCGTGTTAACGCTTATATTCTCACAGAATTTAAAATTTAGGCTTATGGCTTGTCATTGACGAAATCTATTAACTATGTAACAATAATGAAATTGAAAAATCTTGTTTTATTGGGCAGCAAGCTTCTTTAGTAAATATCAATATAGAATTAACAATTAGAAGAAAGTGGTGTCTTCGCTAAATTGCATAAGTGAAAATGACCGATAAAATTCAGATAAATCGGTAATTTGTGCAATTGCAGTAATTTATTACTACCCAAATATGATCGTCAAACATTTATAAATACTAAACAACACATAATTAATGTGTACTCCGTAAATAAATAATATTTCAAAGTTCATTGCTTTGTTCAAATAATAAGCATAGGTTTCTACAAAAATGAACAATATTAGACAGCAAGGTTAATATTCACTCATTATCTTAATGATGGATTTTTTAGATTACTTCACCGAATATGCAATGGTAAGCCAGGTGACATCTTGCCCAAAACATATCAACTTAGTCGAACTACTTGAAAAAATAATTTCAAAATTTGTTAAATTTTGTAGTGACTTGTACTGACGAAAGCACATATTTTATATCAAACTTGATGATCCATTTAAGATTACAATTTAACCATCTACGTAATTTCTATAAAAGATAATATAAAAAAAACTGAAGAGCTTACAAACTATTTACTTTTACGCGCGTATATCGTTACCCGACAAAATGGCGTGTAGAATATATGATATAAATCGAAAGATAATATTATTTTGAAAAGTAATTGCATCACCACGTAACCATAGGGTTAAAAAATATTTATGTAGTATTATAAAGAAAATGATAACCATTAAAAATATAATTACAAAGTTAGGCAGATTCAAAATTCGGTTGAATATTTACAGTGGAAACAAGTTGTAAGCCACCGCTGTTCAAGCGAGCTGTCAGCTAGCAAATATCCAATTGGTTGAACATTTAACAATTTTCTTCACTCCATTATAAATTTAAAATATAAAATTGAGTTATTTTCAAAACTCAAGGTCAAATACAATCACTATATGCAACCTATGTGCTTAACCGTTGTAAATATTTTTGGCGAAATCCGGCCACACGATAAAAAGGAATGTCAGTGAAAATTTTGGAATTACATGTTTATCATGTACCATTATATCAATAAATATAATTAATATAGTTAATTGATAGAAACACAAAGAAAAATCGAAACGAAGAAAATTCTAAGTTTCTATTCTTTATAAATAGCGCAAAAACATAACTACACACGATTAAGCTCAAAATACAAGTCTAACACACATTAAAAAAATTCTGATATTTTCAACAAAAATATATTTAATAATAACAATAAACACACACAAAAATTAAATGATCAATAAATCAATTGGTCAATGAACTCGATGAAGCTATTTTAGAACATAAGAAATTGTAGCTGATAACGAATTAAATAATTTTATCGTCAATCTCATCTTATATCATTTATTTATTAATTAATCATTTATGTATAATTATTAATATTTTATATTTACCACATTATGTTAAATTATTAAATTGAAATCATAAAATTAAATATAAAAATATTCGCCATGAAATAGAGAGCGAATATTTTAGCAAAACAACAAATACACAAATATGTATATTTTTACAAACGGAACACTACATATTGAAGAGTTCAATCACCGCAAAATGAACAAGTGAGTTTGTATTTTATATGTTTATTCTTTTTAAAAACAAAAACAAAAAAAAGTATACAGTGTAAATATATGATTGAGTTAACCCTTTCTGACGTTACAATTACGATACGCATTACATATACGCAACCAAAAAATTATTTACAATTATTACTTGTAGAGCTCACTGTACGTATCTAATAACAACCGCAATCAGGTACCTGCATTGCAAAAATGTGTAATGTGCAAAAAGACATGACAACAAGGGATAGCACACAAACATAAAATATAATAAAAAAATTATAAAGCCACCGACCAGACCGACCAAAACATTTATACCGTTTTTTTTTTTTTTTTTTTTTATAGAATAAGCAGAAAATTAATAACAACAAAATTATTTTAAGAAAAAGAATCAACTATCGGAGTAAAAGAAAACAATAAGAAGAAAAAATGAAATTATCATCGTCGTCATAAATATTCTCAAAGAAATAACAAAACACACATACCAGCGCCAAAAGATGAAAATAACAAAAATAAAAATTAAATGTTACGTCATAATTACTGTAATTACTGTGCGAGAATACATGTCAACGCAGCATCACACACAACACATAAATTCATTTTCTATTATTATTATTACATTTTATGAATGAATAAATATAAATACACGGGCAAACACGGGCACATACAGTGTTATAATATTATATATTGTTGGTGGACATCGACATCATTGTTTTTATTGCGATTAATGTTCCGTTATAACGTATTATAAAATACACTCGTGTATTTATTAAACGCCTATACGTATATATATAATATACTCATACACACGCAAACTACAAATGAAACACCAACAACAGTTTTTTTTTTGTAAAACGTTGCGTGATCTACTCGGCGGCTGTGTGCGCCGCGAAATACTTTTGCAAAACAAAAAATTCATCATCTCTACCTACAGACATTCGACTAAAAAAAATGTCTCAGGCTTTTTTTTTTTTAATCATTATTATCACATTCTATATGATACAAATATTAATAATATTAAGCCAATAACCTCCCACAGATTTACTAAAATATTACACTTTTTTTTTGCTGTTCTTGTATTTCTTGTTTTTGCTTTCGTTTTTTGTTTTTTATTCATCAAAAGGCGCAGACGGACAATTTTTCATTTTTTCTTTAATTCAATTGTACACACAGTATTAATAAAACTGAGCGACATTCCATAAAAACGCAACAGACATTACGTTCATGAATATAACTTTTTACTTTTGTAATTTGTATTTTTTTTTTTTATATTTTTGCTTTTCCTCTTAGAATTTTTCGCGTTTCTTACAAAAGTTTTGTTTTTCGCAGTTTCGCATCGCTCATTCTACGCGCTGCTCGCTTTCGTTTTAACCGTAAGTCTGCACGAAATGATGAAAGATACGCGCGGTATTTATTAAAGCCATGGCCATCGCCATCGATCATGTATATGATTAATGGATAATCAACGGTAAATAGCGCATGACTGCGACAGACTTAACTTCCCGCAAATTACTAAAAAAATTAATTTGTTAGTGTTTGTTTTGCACCATTAACGAAATATAAATCGTGCTTCATCCTTCTGCCAGAGAAAAATGTATTAAATCCGAAATCCTTCGATGAAGACTTTATATGCTAGATGCCTCGGCTTTGAATAAAATTTGTTATTTTCATGAACATATTAAGCGAATTTGGGAATCGAGAAATCATTCCATCATTTGGGAATCATTTTCAACTGCACACACATTTTTCATGAATATAACGACAGACATTTTAAAAAGAAGATTTTCTATAGCATCCCAACCGAAAGCTTTGCAAAAACTGTATGCAACCAAAACCTTTATAAAATCGTTTTATACGAGAAAAACGAATTCACTATTTAAAATAAATTTATTTATCGAAAAAAAGTAAAGAAATTAGGAAAAGTAACTGGAAAATGATATAATCAACCGTTTAATTGTTTTATCCACTCGTATAATTGAGCCGTAAATTGACGACAACATCTAAAGTAACTTAGTTCTTCGAAATCATTTGTACGGTGTCTATATTTTCTCTAACGTTTTTCTTTTCTATAAGTATTTTAATTAGAAAAACTATTGAATACAGATGCTGTATAAGATAGCAGAAAAAATCTGTTTTTCTATTCATCGCTAGAGGCATCACTATCACAAAAATTAAATTTTTTCTGCTGCTATTTTTTGACACCAGCAGAAAATTTTTGAAATTTTTATGCAAATTAAAAATTGTCAGCAGAAAGTTTTATGAAAAATCAGAGAATTTATGAAAAAGAAGAGAAAATGTATGTTTAAATGTTTTGAAGCGATGAGAGTTAATTTTCCTTAAAAAACGATTTGCGTATGTATAGTGTAAGGACTCTCAAAACATACTAAAATTACCATAATCATCATTATGCAAACAAAGAGCAATATCAAAAAAATCGCCATCGTCAAGTATTCAATAAATTTCTGTAGTCATTTTAATGTGAAATGTTTTCAGTTTTTAACAAAAGTGTTAGAAAAACCCCACCTGTAACTACCCTTGGTGTATGTTTTTATGGTAGCTGAGATCATAATCCATATACATGAGCAACATAAGATTCACACCTGGCGTCAGTAGCCCTCCATACATTTTTGAAGTCATTTTAATGTGAAACGTTTTCAGTTTTTTAATAAAAGTGTAGAAAACCCCCTGTAACTACCCTGAGTGTATGTTTTTATGGTATACGTCAGTCTCAGCCGTAAAATAATTCCAAAAAATTCCTTAGTAAAAATTACGTGTTTGTGTTAGTGATTATACAAAAAAACATTTAGGCGTAAATAATTTTTGTAAAAAATTTCAAAAATTCCAATTCTATAATTTTAGTATGTACGAAACATTTAAACATCCATTTTCTCTTCTTTTTCATAAATTCTCTCATTTTTCATAAAATTTTCTGCTGAGAATTTTTAATTTGCATAAAAATTTCAAATTTTTTCTGCTGGTGTCAAAAAATATCAGCAGAAAAAATTTAATTTTTGTGATAGTGATGCCTCTAGCGATGAATAGAAAAACTCATTTTTTCTGCTGGAAATTTTCTGCTATTTTATACATAATACAGTACAAATATTATTATAAGATAAGAAAATCCTCGAAATCCGAAGATTAAAATTAAGCAACAAATACTATTGCATCAAACTGCATCTTTCTAATGATTAAAATAAACAAAATAAGACGAAAAGTAGGAATCTACATATCCTATCAAACAAAAATCAACAACAACAACAACAATTTAGAAGTTTTCAGAAAATTGATTTTTTTACGCTTTTGTCATAAAGAGTATGTGTACGGAAGCCAGATGTACCCCTTTCTGGGGTATTATACACCTTTTTTCACAACCAATTTGCAAAATGGCCTTATTCAAAAATATCAAATGGAGTATGGAAAAATACCCCAAAACGATCAATATTTACATTTATATATGTACATTTGGCACGATTTGCGACATTAAATAATTTTTTTGGAAATCTACGACTTTGTTATCCGCAGTACAATGATTTATTACGTAATGTTATGACTTAGGTTTAACCATGCTTCCAGCTAATGCACATTGGCCAATATCTGTTAACCTTCCACCACGAATATACACTAATCGCGACAATACTGTACTTGAATACTATGGCAACTAAAGGTGACCAAAGAATTTTAAGGTTCCCAGCACCACTCTGTGGTGAAGAATTTCCTAAAACTTTCCTAAATTTAAAATCGCTTGATAGTATTAGTGAATCTTTCAATTATTGCTTATAATATAGCATTCAACAAAATAATTGAATGTTATAATTAAAAAAATTGCTAGTGATAATTATTACCAACCGAGAGCTTTTATTAAGAAAAATCATTGTTTAAAAATCTGAAATAACCAAATAATAAATAACTAACATTATAAATATTATTTTAAAATTATTATTCAACCTAAAACGTCCCTGAAGAACCGAAATTACTTTTAGATCAATTGAAAGATCACAACTAATGATTTTGCGTCCACAAACTATTTTAGGATTCGAAGGCATCAATAAGCGAATATTTGTTCAGTTTAAGATATGCAAAAAGTTTCAAAAAAATCAATTGGGGGATTTAGGGGTAAGATTTCCTTAAAACTCCAATAAATAAATTGTACATACAAATTAAATCGATTTGCATTCATAATTATGTTTGTTCTAATAATATTCAGATCATGTTTGGTCCGTTCGAGATGCACACACAGTTTGAGGAAATTCTCTTTGCAATAACAGGGTCAAATATGTCAAAGACCACCCCTCCTTGTCATATGTTGAATGGAAAATTTCAATATATCCGTTCCAAAAACCACTATAAGGTCTTGACCATGAATGAGACTAATATTTTTAGATGATAAAATTTTTTGGAAAATACACCAGAAAAGTCGACAATTTGGTTAATAATTTTGTATGAAAAAATTGTAAAGATGGCGTCGACGTTCAGTTTGATAGGTAGAATTTCCTAATAACAAAAAATTTCGCATTGAATATTGATATTTTGTTAAAAATAATTAAATCGAATGCGATAGTTCAGTGTGTTATCGGTGTCATATTTCCGTGCAATCAAAATTTATCAATTTAAATTTATTTAAGTTAGTTGCAATTTGGTGTTTTGCAAACATTGAATTAATATTAGTTTGTGGTTTATTTCTTTGACAAAAATGCCTCCAGTGAGGCGTCGAAATATTGGGCGGCGTACGCGCAACGCAAGCCAACTACTTGATCGTCGAGTTACTGAGACGGATGAAGAGCGTAGACAGCGTTTGGAGGCAAATCGAATTTGATTTTCCCAAGCGCGGTTCATAATGATTCCGGAACAACGGATACAGTCGAGTTCGACTCGCTCAGTTGGAACGTCAACCAAACGGACGGCTAAACGTCATTCGAAATGAACGTTTGGTATTCAGGTACGATGCAACAGTCGATTATGATCGACTTTGGACCTATGAGCACTGTTTGTCAACATTGCAATGCTTTGAGATTTTGACACTAACCGCCAGAATTATATGTTGTGCGAGCGGAACGGTCAAATTACCACAATTGACACCGTCACTAAATCCACTGGTATCATTGCTTTCTGGCCAAGAACCTCGGTCGAAGTACTTCCTCCAGTATATACAAAAGTACAACAGTTCATTCTAAATGACATCATTTAGGACGAATATTATTGAAGCACGAGGTGTTAACCCAACTTTTAGGGTAAATAATTTTTCGATTATAACACATAAACACATCACATAATCACACATCAACGATTCACAACGTTTCACCGCCAGTGCACTAGGAAATAATGTGGTGCTCCGAGACTCATAAATTAAGAATTTTTCTTCAATTTTACCGATTAAAGAACAAATTAACCATCGTGCAGGAGCATTGTTCCGCCAGAGAATGCTGATCGCAAATTTATTCAGATTTATTTTCTTCGAAATTCTGATGATGAAATCAATCAGCGTTGTGACATTAGTCGAGCTTTAAAGTGCGACATTATTACACAACTGCAACAACTCTTACACCAACACAATCAATTGGTCAAATTGTTTAAAACTACACGCTGATTTTCGCCACACGCTGCCAGTCATTCCAAGATCAACAGCTGCTGATCTTATTTGACGCTTGCTTGTAGTCATCGAATTTGTGGAGATACGTGAAAATTCTCAAACTAACAACGAATATACGAGTCGCGTTACAAAATCACGAATGGACGTGTTTTCAAAGCAATTATTAGACATTGGAAGTGGAAAAATTCTGTTTAACGTTACGACTGGTTTCATTTCATTACCACCTAATTTTTATCCATTCACAACCTCTAAAGAAGAATTATTCACGAAATTGTTCCCGAATATTGGTACAAATCACAAAAACCATGTTTAGTTCAGCGAACGAGCCATTTTAGCAGCGAAAAATAAGAACTTAGACGAATTGAATATAAAAATTATTGTTGCCAAGAGAATTTCCTCAAACTGAGTATGCGTCTTGAATGAACCAAACATGTTCTAAAAATTAGTTTCATTCATGGCCAAGACCTTATAGTGGTTTCTGGAACGGATATATTGAATTTGTTCCGTTCAACATATAACTAGGGGTGGTTTTTGACCATTTGACCCTGTTATTGCCAAGAGAATTTCTTCCAAATGTATGTAATCGAATCGAAGTATCGATCGCGCTCAAGTGGATAAATAATTGTTTAAGGTATTTTTGTGATATTTAACCTCTCGT
This sequence comes from Nephrotoma appendiculata, assembly GCA_947310385.1. Lineage (NCBI taxonomy): Eukaryota > Metazoa > Arthropoda > Insecta > Diptera > Tipulidae > Nephrotoma > Nephrotoma appendiculata. Next base: position 246,313,001 of record OX371223.1, on the reverse strand, counting down.
CTTTGCATCAAAAATAATGATATGTTTTAATTTTGACTGTAAAACAGATCTCATTGTAGTCACTTTCATTTATTTAAAATATTTCTGGTCGAAACAAATATACAATCGCAAACGATTCCGTTACTCGATAAACCACTTTGAGCAATTCCCCAGAAAGTAGTTGTAGTGGTTTTCGAAACTCAAATACAAACATAAAAACTAGGATTTTATTTGGTGCTCATATTAATAATATCTTAGATATGTATAAAATAAATTAATAAGATAGAATATATAGCGAAAAAAAATTGCGTTGACATGTTTTTATTGATCAATATTGAATCAATTATTTGATCGTGCTGTTGATCTATTTTCGTATAGCATATTCACTAATACTTAGACATATTTTCGGTTTTAGGAAAAAATTCACATTAATAGGCTTGTGAAATATTTCCTAAAGTATTCCTAATTTTTTGTTTTTGTTTTTAGGATAGATTTAGGAAAACGTTCACGCGCATCCCAGCATCTGACTTTCATGAAGCTCCCATGCAAAAACCCTGTACAAGATTTTCATATCGATCGCCATTCCCCTGATATCGCATCACTTTCATTGTCCTCTCCAGCTAGCTCCAAAAGTCAAGTGTAAGGTTTGTGTGCGTATGCTGCCCTCGTGCGCTTGCTGCTCTCATAATTTCAAAGCGTAGAGTCATCGGCTCGTCTCTTAAATAACTAAAACCACAAAAGTTTGTTTCGAAAACTATCCACAGTTTTTTATAAAAAATCTTCACTTGTGACCAAAATCAAGAAAAATGTCCCGAGCCAATTTAAATGCTAAGTCAATTTAGAATCCACCTCGCCTCTTCGTAAAACCCATACTATACGAAACAATAGCAAAAAACAAGAAAGTTCATACGAAAAAGTTTCACAACAAAAACCGACACATCCGGGCACTAACAGAAAATCAACAGCAACTATCCCTCTTTCAAATACAATCGAGAATATTCCCGTGCCAACCAGATCCTTTGCAAATCGTGCATCACCCAAAACATTTGCAACCCAGAACAATCTCCCACAAAAAACAGTTTCTATCAAAATTAATCATTTGCATAAAATGAACTGGACTAGCCAAGCTCAACCTAGAATCGACCCATTCCTAACTAACTCCCTTACACATGCTATACCACAGTACTGCTAAAACGAAAAAATTTCAATGGAAGTTATCACCTTCCCATCCAAACAAAAGCATCCAAGTATGAAGTTCTATTCTGATCAGTCAACCTGCCTGGGAGCAGAGCGGTTGAGCTATGGCGAAACAACAGTTTACTAGCAAAATCATTACTTCCGCCTAAATATTAGAAAATGATTCTGTGACGACAAGGGCTGTTACACATTCAATTCAGAATCCTTCCACTCTCAAACGATTCCCTCGCAGATGCGACCTTTCAAAATTATTGAAAAAATATCAAAAAACGAGAAAGCTTCAATATAACCTGCCACATCAGGTGGCCCGACCTCCGCCAAAACCCGACTTGGACCTCCCAATACATTAAAAATGCCCAAGTATGAAACTTCATCAAAATTATTCAAGCCACTTGCGCAGCGCAGACAGGACACAGACCGACACATACACAGCAACCACATCGAAAACCGTTCGCTCATATTTCTGCACTTACAAATTCGAATTGGTAGAAGCAGTAACACATAAAATAGTTTCGGAGTTTCTTGGTTTACTAATCTCATCACAACAGGCACCGTCTGACAACACTTTTCGTCGTTTGGTGTCGAAATATGTTCATTCAGCACGGGACAGTGAGAGATCACCAACATGCCGTCCATCAACGATCAAGACGTTCCAATGAACTGGTTGAAGCGGCCAGAGAGAGCGTTGCCCAGAACCCAAACGCGTCGTATCGTCGCCACGCATTTTGAACGATGATTTGCATTTGTTTCCGTGTAATGGAATTCAATCAAACAGTCACTCGAACGGAGAAGCAACACGAGTTCCATGAAACGCCATTGCATGACCAAACAGTGACTGTTTGGGCCGGCGATGGCGCCCAAACCATTATTTTACCATATTTTTCAGATAAAACTAAACCATCAATGGAAATCGATCCCGGGGGACAGATACGTCAGCAAGCTCCAGACCATTGACGAGCTCAAGGCAAATATTCGTGCCGAAATCATCGCTATACCGCCCGTTATGCTCAAAAAGGTAATGTAAAACGCAGTAAAAAGGGCACATTTTGCATTGACCAATAAAGGTGGCCACTTAATTGATGTTGTTTTCAAAAACTAGGCCAAATTAATTGCAAAGGACCAAATTGAATAAAAATATCTCATATATAGAAATTGGTTGTTTTATGAGAAGAAACGATATCTATTTCATGCTATGGCAATTGAAGAAGAACTTCTTATTAAACTGATCCAACAACTGTCAACTATACGGATTTTTGGGATTTTATACCCCAATTTTGAAAATAAAACCTTAATTTTAGAGTACCCCAATTTAGGAGTTTTGGTCTGGTCACTCTTTGTGTATGTGTGTGTGTGTGGAAAATTTTGTAATCCAATTCTATCGTGCTGAAACTTGCAGGATGGACGTATTCTCTTTTTTGATGTATACGTAGATAGCATAAAATTTAGGCGAATTAAAATCATGGTTTGCTTTTTCAATTTGGGAAAGTTTAATTATGCGAAATATGAAAGAAATTTGTTTTGTGTACATTTCGATGAATCTTGAAAATGAACAGAAATTTTTAGTAATTTTTCAATTTATTGAAATTTCTACTACTAAATGAAAGCTCAGTTAAGGTTAATATTCCCAAATTTTCTGTGTAATATCGTAGCATCGCTTTTTATGGAAATTATACCATCTGTCGTGTTAAGAAGGTTAACTGCGGGAAGTCGACATTATACTAAGTGGCACACGGGTTTAAACCACACAATCTGGAGAAGCACGGACACGAAAAGAAATCAGACAAGACGATTTAAATGATACACTTATCTAATATTTTGTTTTTTGGCCACTGTTATCTTCAATAAACGTTGGACACAAAATACACCAAATCCTGTGTGAACTTATTGTCCTGATAGACAACCTGTCCGACAGTTTTAATAAATGAGCAACTGTTAATTTATTTACAGTTTTGTATAAGAAGTATCGAATAAAAATTTCTTTAAAAAATTGATTTTAGGGCGTTTTCTCTTAGTACGCCTTTGGGAAAACATCGGCCTCCTTTATTTTCGAAATACATATTTAAAGAATTAAATAAATTTCTTAAAATGCATATAGGAAACCAAATTTGTTATGGGATCTGCTAAGAGAAAGTCCTCAAAAATACGAATTAAGAAGCGCGAAAACCAACACGAATGGCATCATTTTGGTTTTCATGGGAATAAAAAATTGCTCTATTCAAGACTGAGTAAAATACTGACCCCCCAGTCCTACCGCACCTTTCGAGTAAGCAGGCTTAATTATTTCTTTTATATATTTTAAATTTAAATTTTGAAATGCATTTTTAAGCGGACCGCTTTACGGTTAGCGTGATGACACCTCAAGAGGAAAGTTAATAAATATCACTTTATAAAAATTGTCTGAGTAAAAGATTGATTATGTTCCTAAGGATTGATATCCTAATGACCGTTGATGAACCAGCAAAGCAATCACGAATATGTGAGAACTTAATTTTTGATTTATACGATATTTAAATAAATAAATAACACGTTCAATAACCGATTGAACGCTAGCGTCCCACTATGATTAGTTATGGAGTTAATCCTTGACGCTACTATTGGCAACTCATTTTGCCGGTTGTTTTCACAACTTATGTCACAAGGGCCCCGGCAAATAGATATGTCTGCCGAGACCTCGCAGGTCAAACGTTCACGAGACGATTTTTTTTGGATAATTATTACTTTAAAGCCATGTAGGCCGGTAGAACGGTCGAGCGATCTATTTATTTCTTGCATCAATTTTTTGCACATAGTTCTTATTTCTTGAAATTCTTTGCTACTTATTTACTTCCGATCAAAATAATTTCACTGTAATGTAAAATTTTTGGACATTCGCAGTATAGTGTCAAGTTCATGATTTGACATGAGTTGTAGCCCTTGATCTTGTGCAAAAACGAATATATGAAGGGTGCTTGCCGTAGAGTTCATTTCTTTGCAACATTTGTTGTAGGCGTTGCAATTGTGTTTTCATGTTCACCGTTTTTAATTTATTAATTTGCAGCCCAAATCCTTTTTTGTATTGAAATTGTGAGTTTGGGTTTAATGATGTGTGTGCCTACTTTACTTAGTTTTGTACATGGCGGTGTGATGAGTTGTTGTAAATAATTGACCCAGAACAGGTGGATAGCACGATTGTCGTTAGCGTGATTATGTCTGCTCTCGATTTATTGTCAACATGTGCCATCGGACCTGTTGAGGTGTTGAGTGTGAGGCTGCAGCGACAGTTCTGAGTGGAGCGTGTGAATGTGTCGTGGCCGAGAATGCAAGGATGCAAGCTTGTGCTTTCTCTGAGGTGGTCATCTTTGCATTGGTTCTAATACATGCCGGCTTGGATATGACGTCTGGCATTCTGTTTTAGTTTTTCAATTTTTCGGGCCCCGTATTTTGTGTTTTATTATCGAAGGCGACTTTGACGCGAAAAAAATATACTGGGGATCAAATAGAACTACTCCCAAAAAGCTATTTAAAGGTGGAAGAACATTAAAATGTGAGTTTCACTCCAGCTTCTGGATTTCTATATATCAAGAGGTATCTCGAATAATACTTAGCAGTTGAAAATGAAGAAGGGCTATCATCAGACCATTTTCCAGTTTTAATGATAATAAGTGCCACGGTAATAAGGAAAGCAAGTATGGGAAAGAAACAGGGAATACTTTCGGCATCTAGTCGAGGAAAGCGTCAATCTACAAGTGCAGATATTGAACGCTTACTTAAAAGAACAAAAACTACGATCCCTGATCAGCTAAGGAATATTACAAAAAAGAAGGTGAGGTGAGATAGTTAACAAAAACAGAAGTGCTTGTAAGACTTGGCAGAGAACTAGAGCTCCTGAAGATAGAACAATCCTAAAGGACTTGTGCAACAAACTTAAATTATTTATAAAGGAGATTAAGAATTAGTCAGTTTCTAGCTTCCTAAGTAACCTGATCAGATGCGATAGATCAGATGCGGACTATTTCCTCTGAGAAGCCACCAAAGGTTTAAAAAGGCCTTAAATGCAAGTGCAAATGGTTCATAGAACGTGGACTCGGAAAGAAACTACATTATATGCCCGTGATCAATACTATTTTTAGAATAAAATATGTTCCGATACATCAGAAAGTAACAAAAATCATTATGATTCCAAAGCCGATTAAACCGCTAAACGACAAAACATCATATACAACAATTGCTTTACTAACAATGACATCAATGATTTTCAAAAGATTTTTTAGCAAGAGACTAAAGCCAATTATAGAAAGCAGAAATCTTATATCAGCACCATCAATTTGGGTTCCGAGAAAGACACTGATTGAGGAGGTGCTGGAAAAAAGGAAACTATGTTCAGCAATATTCTTAGATATACACCATAGGCACCGTGGTCTAAAAATTAAACTCAAACAAGATTTATTTATTTTATTTATTTTATTTTATTTATTTTGAATAAATATCATAAGAGAATAAATCTCGCATTTGATACATATAATAAAAATTGATATATAAATATGAAATTGAATAATTACAACAATAAAAAAAGAACAAAAAATATTACAAAACATGATTTTTTTTTTGAATGGAGAGCAATTATATGAGCCTAACAATCAAATAATTTTAATTACAAAAAAGCTAACTTGTAAGAGATCTTGACGAATTTTTGTGAAAAGCCAGAGTACTTTTATAAATTATTTCTTTTATAAATTTCGAAATAATATTTCTTTATATTTTGAACGAATTTATTTTTATCCAGAAGTTTATAACTGTTTGGAATTTTATTATGCAAACTTGATGCCTTAAAAATATGGAATTTGTTCCGAATTTTGTAGATTTAGGTCTATTCGGTAATATGTTTGTGTTATAACGTGTGTTATAATTAGAAATACGGTTTGTTGCTATTTCTAAATTGGAATGAATTTGCTTGTTCTTAACTAATTGGATGTGTACCGTCAAACTATGATCAATTATTTGAGCTACTGGTAGCAAATTATTTTCTAAATGTATTTTTGTTGTGTGTTCTAATCTATTATAATTATATAAATTTTTAATAGCCTTATTTTGTAACTTTTGTAACGCCTCAATATTGAACTTTGTTGTACTATTCCAGAAATTGGCCCCATGCAATATAAGGCTATGAAACATAGAAAAATATATAGTCCTACGATATTTATGGTTAATAAAATTACCAAATTTTTTAAAAACATAGCATATTGATTTCAACTTTGCCTTTAAATTTACTATTTCTTTATTAAAATCTAAATTATCATCTAATATTATACCCAGATATTTATAATCATAGCAGCGTTGTATTACATTATTATTATAAGTAACTTTAAAATTGTTGATAGTTTTAGAATTGATAATCATAAATTTTGATTTTAGTGTATTTAATGTTAACCTGTTAGACGCAAAATATTCCGAAAGCATGTTTAAATCTTCATTCATCCATTGTTCAATAGAGCCGATATTATCTGGACTAGCGCTATAAAGTAGTGATATATCATCTGCGTAAAGAAATATGGAACCTTTCAATGGTAAATTAGAAATATCATTAATAAATAATAAAAATAAAGTGGGACCTAGAGAGCTACCTTGGGGAACTCCAAACTCAACTAATTCAAAATCACTGGTTTGATCATCAATTTGTAAATACTGTAGACGATTATTAAAATAATTTGTAAACCATTTCAAGCAAATTCTTCAAGCAAATTCTTTACCTATTTGATTCAATTTATTAAGTAAAATTTGACGATCAACAGTGTCAAATGCTTTCGTTAAATCTAGAAAGATAACTCCGCAAGTTAGTTTATTATCGCAATTACCTTGGATTTGCGAAATCAAATCAAATAGTGCACTGTTGGTGTTGCTATTATGCCTAAATCCATATTGGTTATAACTTAATATTTTATTTGTTTCGATAAATTGATTTAATTGTTTATTTACCACTTTTTCAAGTATTTTATTTACTATTGGTTGCAAATTAATTGGCCTATAATTGTTTGGATCAGTCTTTGAGCCCGTTTTGTGTATTAAAATCATTTTGGATATTTTCAACTTTTGAGGAAGGTTGCCTTCTTTCAGAGATTTGTTGACAATTTGCGATATTACCGGTGCTAATGCAGTTTTATTTACTAAAACAAGTTTTTGAATTGCTAACATCTTACATCAACGACATCGCAATAACTAGAAAACTCGTTTTTCCGGCACCGATTCGTGATTTTATTTATGCCTGCATATCATTCAACGATGTTATAATTGGCCTGAGGTATCCAAAATTTTCGACGTTATCTAAATTATGCTCGCCAATCCTTAGAGCAGCGATCGTGCGGTATGAAACTGCCCTTGATATCGCTAGGTTTTCTAGGCCAAGAAGCACGATATCACTACGTATCACTACGTACTCAAGCGCCAGATTGAACAGCACAGGCACGAGTGCATATCCCTGTCGAAAACCAAATGTTATTTCAAAGATACAGTTCCTTCAATTACTATTTTATATATGAGCCTGTATGACAACAGACGTGTTAATTTACACAGGGAAACGATATATCCTCTTGATATATACTGTTATATGTCTGTTGGAAGTCCATGTATAATTGATGTAACGTTATGTTGTACTCCCATCATTTTTCCGAAATCATCCTCAAGGTAAAAAAGTGGTCAGTGGTCGATCGGTTGGAATGAAGACCACATTGATAATCGCCAATGATGTTTTCAGCGAAAGGGATGAGTCTGGCAAGTACAACATTAGCCAACACTTTGTAAGCAGTGCAGAACAACTCAATTGGTCCCCAATCCCAAAACATTTTGAGTTATAATAATAAAGGAACTGAGGAAGAATGAGTATCCTAAACTAGGTTCTCCATAAATAAATAAAATTATCACTAAAATAAGTTTTTGTTCAACTTGTATTTATTTTGTTTATATCTTTTATGTTTTATATGTGTATGTAAAGTTATTTAAAAAAATGTAAATAATTCAATATAAATTAAATAATAATTAAGTGTCTTAAAACCAAGGTTTTTTAAAATCAAAACCATCAAAACATCTTCCGTTCCTAACTTAGTAACATTTCTAAAAATTGTGTAGCATTAGTCATTTCAGGGGTGCGCTAGTTATACAAGCTCTTCGCGCTGCACCCTGGGTAACGCTAAAAGTATAACCCCGCGGGTACGGGCGCGGTAAGACCCAAGCTACTTGCCTTGAGGGGGAAATACCCATGGCAAATCTTGAAGCGTCTGTTCTCCATGTTAGGGGCAGCTTTTTCAGTGTCAGTTCTCCATGTTAGGGGCGGCTGTAAAAAACCTGGCAGTAGGTATAAAATGCTAAGGGAAGGAACACAGAATCTATATACTCAATGGAGTCAACCAACCAAAACAAAGATACGGTGCAGGGAATCGGATGCCCAGTACCGGCGACTCTCGGGAATGAGCAAGCGGGCTCCCAGTCGTCGAGATCTAGCAACCGCAATGATGTAGTGATTCAAACCTTGGTTACTACACCATATACAGCTACAAGCAATACCACTGAAGTTGTCAGTCTAATGGGTGGTTCATCCAGTACGGCTGACGGAAGTAAAAGTACCTTTATGGAATTGAACCTTTCTTAAAATGAGGTATGGAGACAAGATCACCTATAAAACCGTCTACCGTACGTTGTGTTAAACGATCATTTGCAACTTCAATGTTGAATATGGAACCAGAAGTGGTAGACGACTCGATAAATAAACTCCCAGAAATACACAGTAGCGAGACAAGCCTTAAAGAGAGCACTAAACGCAATGTTCAATTGACACAAACTTGCATCGATCGCTATATTACAGTAAAACGGAAAAGGGATAGCTCAAAAGCAGAAAAACTACTGATAAGTAAGACATCGAACGTTGAAAAATTCAAACTACCGCTAAACAACCGATTTGAAACGTTCATCGAAAAGGATGCGGAAGAGAGGCAAATTGTAAATGCAAATACTTAAGAACAGGCAAATCGAAACTACAAGCCACCTCCAATCTAATTACGCGAAATCAATACGCACAAGGTAGTGCAAGAACTCAAACCAAGCGTGCTAACAAATGAAAAAACATTTCACGTAACAAATTTACTTCGAGGCAATATACACGAAGTAAAAAATTCAAACATATGAGGTCAACGACTAGAGAGAGGAAATTATTATACATACCGATTGAAGTCTTCAAAGGGTCTCTCAGTTGTTATTAAAGGCATCAATGTCCAAGGCGAAACAACCGAAATCCAGGCTGCGCTTGTTGAAGATGGATTTAAGATACAGAATGTATATAGAATCATGAACCGCTTGAAGAAACATCAACCAATGGTCATAGTTGAACTGGATCCATCCGAAAGCATTTTGAAAAAGGGAGAAGTTCATCCAATATATAAACTAAAATATGAGATATTTATTTAATACTAAAATATGAGGTTTTTATTTTTATTTTCCAATATATAAACTAAAATATGAGGTACACAGACGCATAACTGTTGAAGAACCAAAGAAAAGGTCCGGACCAATACAGTGTTTAAACTGTCAAGAATATGGTCACTCAAGGACATATTGCAAGTTGATATCAGTATGCGTCGTATGCGGGGAACTACACCAAACTAAAAGTTGCCCAAAACCAAAGAACTCTTCAACCGAAAGGAAATGCAGCAATTACGGTGGAAACCTCACTGCAAACTATCGAGGATGCCCAGTCTACATAAATATTAGTCAATTTTCACGTCCCAGGAGGCAGTATAAAACTACAGCAGAGGAGCAGCATAATATACCTCCGCATACGCCAAATGACTCTCGTTCGCACAGAACACCAACCTGCAAACCAACATACGCAAGCGTTCTTCAAGGTGAATCCTCAAATGTTGAACCTACCCTGAATAACTGCATGCAAATGATGATGCAATTAATGACAACAATACAAAATATGCTACAAAATCAAACCACTATGATCCAGAAACTAGAATGTCTCCGATAAACTATCTGAAGATATGCCATAGGAACGCAAACGGTATAAACCAACACAAACTTGAATTACAACAACAATCGTCTCGAGAGTATTCGACAAAACTATTATCGAAAATATTAAACCGAAACTACGAAATATCATCCCTAGTCATCAATTTGTTTTCAGAGCCGGGCATGGAACCATTGAGCAAGTTCACCGAGTAGCTACAGAAACAAGGTCAGCATACGAAGATAAAAAATACTGCACCGCCATGTTCTTGGATGTTGCCCAAGCATTCGATAAAGTTTGGCACGAGGGTCTGCTTCATAAAATAAATCTTAAATTGCCAGAAATTTACCAACTTATGAAGTCGTATTTGTCAAATCGCAGATATTATGTCAAATACAACACCTCTAAATCGAACGAGAAAAACATTCTGGCTGGAGTACCTCATGGTAGTGTGCTTGGCCCAACTTTATATTTAATTTCCCCTTCAGATCAACCAACGTCTTCGCAAATTCTGACGTCTACTTTCGCAGATGATACGGCAATCGTATGTAGCCATAAAAATCCAAAAACGGCGTCCGAAATTCTGCAACAACATATTTATGACATCGAAATATGGCTAAAGAAATGAAAGAGAAAGGTCAATGAAAAGAAATCGACCCACGTTACATTCACTTCAAATAAGCTAAATAAGTCCGCCTGTCACAATGAACGGAATACCAATCCCTCAATCAAATGGAGCAAAATATCTAGGCGTCCATCTAGATTGACGGTTAACTTGGCGAAAAACATATTGAAATGAAACGAAACCATATCAAATTAAAAATTGATAAAAAACATTGGTTGATGGGGAAATATTCAACTATTGACCTAGAATACAAACTTCTTCTGTAAAATACAATGATTAAACCAATTTGGTCGTACGGTTGTCAATTATGGTAATCAACCTCAAATTCGAATATCGACATTGTCCAACGAACACAGTCAAAAATTCTGAGAATAATTACAGGAGCGCCCTGGTTCGTAAAAATATACATAAGGACCTTAGCATCCTAACTTTCAAAGATGAATTGAAAAAGATGCGGATCAGCTATGCAGGGAAACTGGTATCTCATCCGAATTTGATGGCGCGAAACCTACAAGATATACCTACGTCTTCGCGATTAAAGAAGAAAACGATGGCTGTAATAGCATAAATTATAAAATTATTAAGTTCACTTATTGAACAAAAGTAGATTCTGCTCCCGCAGATTTACATAATTACCTTAGTTTTTAAGATAAATTGTTAAAAAAAAAAAAAAAAATAAAAAATAAGTCATCATTTCAAATATTTATTAGTATTTTTTTTAATGAACCCAAGATGATGCAGTTGAATTGTTTTAAAATTAAAGTTAAGTAAAGTTAAGTTAATTAAATTAAATTAAATTTGTTGATGAACGTAACCTAAAAATTAGTTTTTAATGTTTCTATTTATACATTTCTTCTTTAACATTCGATCTTACCTAAAATAAAAATTCCGTATTTGCATACCAACCCATTCCTGGCCCTCTATCGGCAATTTTCTAAGTTAGTTGTCATACATTTTTTGTAGACATTATGAGTAGTCTGTTATTGCGAAGAAAATATTCCCGCAGATGAATATCGAACCTGCACAATTTACTCTTACTTTAGTAAAGAACACCCTTAAACCCAATACCTGCACCTAATATGTATTTGCATTAGATGAACGATACTGAATATTTGTTCTCTACACTTTTCCATTGCAGCACTTATTTAATAGTTACACTTTTCGTGCATTTGTGTAGCTACATTTTCAATTCACATCGGTCTAATTCTGCACTGTAAAAGGTAAGAGATATTACATTCTTCAATCAAACGTTACAAAACTTTAAGGAGCTTTAACCTTGAAAACGAAAAATCTTTGTTATGAAAAAATATTTTGCAAATAAGGAATTATTCTGTAATTTACCAAAGACCATTATGGTACAAGACACTTTTAAAAAATTGTGTAATGAGTTGTATGCTCACCACTGTGTTAATACTTTTTTTTTTTTTACATATTTGTGAATGTGTATGTATAGTATATGCATGTGTGTAAATGTCGAATTAAAAAATTGAATTGATAATAAATGTGAACACAAAATAAAAAAATATATACATATTTCATTCAAAAAGTGTGTATGCTTAGCCGTATAGTAGAATATAACAAAAACTATATTTGCAAGTTTTAGTACATTGTAATGTGTTTTTCTTCAAATTGAACCCTTTTGCTGCAGTAAACAAGTATGTTTATACTATAAATACATAAAAGTTGCAAGCCATTTAAAAAATATGATTATCATGCTTTTCCATACGTACATGCGTACATTTTATTTTTGTAGTTGAGTGATTACCAAAAAAATAATCAAATTAGGGAATTTTTGTTTATTTATTTTGCTTTTTTTACATACATATAATATTTAATTTCATGGTTCTATTTGGAATTGGATTATCAAATTCTAAATATTAATGAACAAGAAAAATATACGTATTATAATATATACAAGTATGTAAAAAAAAAAATATTTTTATGATAAAAAAAATTTAATACATGAAAACCTGTATATAATGAAAATAGGTTACAAGTCAAAATCGATAAGCAAGAAAAAATATTCAACCGGAAATGTATAAATTACTGTATGGAAAAAAAATATTGTATTATAATATTTTGTGTGTACAGTATTCACATAAAATGTTTTTTTATTCATAATAAAAAAATGTACAAATTTGTAGCAGCCACCAAATCTCCCGCAATACGCTTTTACATAACGAGAGTGGCTCGATTTGGTTTGCGCACTAGAGCGTAAAACACTTTTAAAATCGACACCAAGAAGCTTTTCGTAGCTTTATACATTATTACTATCAATATTATAATACACAAAGATTTTTTTGTTGTCTTTATTTTTCTTTAAGAAAACGAACAAAAGGAGAAATTAAAGATTAAAAATATTAACAAAACACTTCATGATTCATTCACAAAACTTATTCAGATTTTTGTTGTTTTTAATATTCTACTTCATTTTTTAAAAGAGCACAAATATTCGACTGGAATGGCTTAAAAATAAACTTTTCTTTGCTACAAGCTGAAATAAATAAAAATAAAAACAACTCACGTTGGTATGCAAAAAAAACAACTTTAATAAAAAATAAATAAAAAAAATTTATAAATTTCTTATAGTTTTTATAATAGTAGAGGTTCATTCACATTGTAATTATAAAATATATTTATTATTGCTTTTTATATATATATAGTTTAGAATTTATTGTTGTATTTGCTATAATGTTGCTTAAACAACCGCGGTTTGTCGCTTTCGGTATATCGTAAACATACTTCAATTAAAATTATGATTAATTAATTTGTATTTTCCTTAAATTAAACCTTTTTTTGGTTGATTTTAAGATTAGATGTTTCTTAAATATATTCGTATAATCACTTCAGTTGGGAGTTAATTGTAAGACATTGTTTACCATTAATCATTACGGTAAACTAAATTTTTGAGTGTAAATCGGTACACGGCCCAACATTCTTCTGTTGAATATGTTTGATCATTGGTGGTAAGGTGGTATGCGGACAAACGATGCAAAGAAATAGTTTTGGAATAATTATTTTGAAAGCGAAATGGTGACCAAATCTTTTTAAATATATGTACTTCAATTACGGAATTACGTAGTTTATAGTTATAAAAATAATATAACGAACTCATAAATTTTATATAAACATCTGCAGAGTAACTGATATAAGCTACAATCTAACAAGCAAGCGCAGCTGGTGTTTACCAAATAATTTTTAAAATCAAGTCCTGCTAATATAATTTTAAATATATACGTTGTACTTTACAGACGAATTCAAAATAATACTAATAACAACCTGTTTATAAAATTATTAGTACGTCCTGGAACTGAAGTGAAATATACGTATCTGAAGTTATCCCCGACATTTAAAAAAAATAATCAGGCAACACTATCATAATTATATGCCTTTAACTCTTGTGTGAAGTTAGCCCCGAATTATATTATATGAAAAATTAAAATGTTTAAACTAATTTTTAAATTGGATCATAAATTTGTTAGATTATGATAATGAGTTTATAAGACGGAAAATCTCAAATCTCACATCGAGGAAAACATGAAAAAAACGTACCGTTGCAACCTACTCACATTAGGCGCCGAGCAAAATATTTATTTGTAATTTATTTTTGACCCAAAATAATATTTTAATTTGACATGTAAAAGTATTAATTTGTCGGATCGTAGCTGTACGGTTTTGGAGTAGCCAGACCCATACATTACTTTTCGTAAACATGAAAAAAAAAATTGTTTCTACATCATGCTGATTACAATTAGTTAATAGCTTGAGAACTGTGTTTCCAGTTAGTGTATTTCGGGCTGTGCTGCTTCTGTCATTGCTATTGGGAATACAAAGTAATTCGGTCCGTTCTCAAAAATTTTCTCTGACTATAATACATTTTTTATAGTAGCAGCTGATTTCCGTTGTTTCAGACAGATTAGACATCTGCCGTTAACATTCAGTTTGTATTGCTTTGAGTTTCATACAAAACGTGTTTTTTACAGTGTTGAACATGTCGGTTTTTGTGAAAACTAAACAGCATTTGCGAGAAGTGTTAATTTTTTTTTAATTGGAAAAAAAGTGCAGCTGAAACACATCGGATGCTTGTGGAATTATACAGTTTCGAACCTTCAAAAATGATGAATTCAGTGTTGAAGATAAGCCTCGCTTGGGAAAAAAAATTCGTAGGCAATGAATTAGAGGCATTGCTCGATAAAGATCCGGCTACAAACGCAAGAGGAGCTTTCCGGTACATGGGAAGTAACTTAACAAACAGTTTCCGTACGATTGAAATCTATCTATGGGCGATCTACGATTTTGTTCATATTTTGCGAAAAGTGATGTATGGGTCTGGCGTCTCAAACCAATATTGCTCTGATCCGACTGCTTTTTATCCAGCTGCTTTTTATATGTCAAACTATAATAATATTTTGCTCGGAGCCTAATTTCGGTAGGTTGCAACGGTACGATTTTTTCATATTTCCCTCAATGTGAGATTTGTGTTTTTCCGTCTTGTAACCACATTATCATAATCTGACAAATTTATGAACCAATTTAAAAATTATTTTACTTCATTTTATTAAATTATTACATTTTTATTTTTCATGTAATAAAATTCGGGGCTAACTTCACATATGAAGTACCTATATTTGGAATAATATATAATATAAAAAGGGGCGGGGCTAACTTCACACAAGAGTTGAGGGATATAATTATGATAGTGTTGCCTGATTATTTTTTTATTATTTCGGGGATAGAATCCGGGGGATAACTTCACATACGTGTGAAATATTGGAATTATTGTCGATTAGATCAAACTAAAACATAAGACTTTATAAATCGTCGATACCTTTAATTTCCCTTCGTGGAATTCGCCAGCTTTTAAATTTATTAGTATTTTGATATACTATACTAGAAACTTTAATATATGTAGATATTGTAACTAATTGCAACCTTATTTTTATCTAGCTTTAAATTTTAATTTTGTTCTACATTAAACGAAATTGGGAAAACTCCGCTTAAAATTTAAAATGTGTATCAGCAGGCACAAAAGAAAATTAAGCAATCGAGAATGATTTGAAGCATTTAATGGCTGTGAACTCGCACATTCAAATTTCTACAGAGAATATACAGGTTATCGCCTGAAAATCTCCTGTGCCGCCTCTCTATGCAATTTTGCAACACAATACGGGTCACACACTTATGAGGGCTCTTAACCCTTAGACACATTTTAGCACCGTTTTTTGCCTTGACTTTAACCGCCGGTGATTTTTACTCTATTCAAATTCTGCAAGGGTTAATTAGTTTCGGCAAATACAATTGCGTTAATATAGCCAGTTAAAAATAAGGTTATGTCTGAACCGGTTTCATACATTTTTGTGTTCATTCAAGGTGAGCTGGAAATATAAATATTAATGTTTTTACAACAAATTTTTATAAGTATAAACTATTATTAGAATCAAGTTTAATAACATTTGATTGTGGATATTTCCAATAAAATGTGAATTTCTTTGTAACAACATTTTGTTGCCATTAGAAGTGAAGTATTGCAAATTATTATTTTTTTGACAGATTGAACCGGCCGCGTAAATTTTTTGTGTACATACAAGGTGTGTTTGAAGTATAGTATAAATATTGGTTATGTTTATTATGAATTTCCTGCAAAATACGATTTTTATTGTTCTTTGTGGCAACATTTGATGCCATTCCTAGTGAAAATCATTTAGCATATGTATGTTTGGCGCCTGACATTTTATAATGGGTCAAGGGCAGGAGATATGGAAGAAAAGCCCGTGTACAAGAAGATGATTATGACGTAAAACGAGCGTTGAGCTCATTGATGGAAAATATCCAAGAACAACAAAACAGACATAAAATGGAGAAATCGCCAATTATTTGTTTTTTATTGTTAACTATGTGAACTATTTTGGGGCTCAAGGTTCAACCTGCTCTTCTGAGGTTACGCTTTTTACGTCCTTACTTTACGCCTTTAGACCATCTGCATATTGTAAGCTCCATGCCGGCCTATACTGGCATAGAATATGTGTCGGTCCATGGGTTTAGCACACCAACAGGGATAGATGTGTTACATTTCACCACTGACGATCTGTTGATGAAATTTCACTTTGTATTCTGCCCCTATCGAGATTCAACCCCGGTACCTCCCGGTACAAAAGCCAAAGCTTTAACCACTGTGCCAAATCGCCAATTTGATGGTTCACTATTTGGATTTAATTCAACTGAATCTTGTTCATCAGATTCAATAGCGACGCCTATCAAAATATTCAGCCGTCACATTCCATTTAAATCGTATGGAAAAATTACACGATTTATATACGAACATGTACGCCCTCCAAAACGGTTCTGCGTCAAATCACAGCTCTGTGCAGGCCAAGTGACATCTCTAAAACGGCTGATTTGTATGGCATGTGGCGCCATATTGTTGAAATGAAAGGTTGTTTGCATTCTTAGCGTTGATTTGAGGCCATGAAAGTTGGTGAGCACGACTCTGTTACGGTTGCCATTGACGTCGTCGAAGAAAAGTGGGCCAATTATGCCACCATTCCACAAAATCCACACCAAACAGTCACTCTTGGTGGATGCATTGGCTTCTCTATGATTATGTGTGGCTGTTACGAACCCAAAATCCGGCTGTTCTGCTTCTCTACATAGCCCCCTAAATGGAAATGCGCTTCGCCTCAAAAAATAATTTTTCGACCAAAATCGACATTAATATGAAGCTAGTGGTCATTTGACTGACTAATGGCAAGTTACTGTGATCGGCGTCGAATTGAGGTTATAGCGGTGTTACCGGGTTTTATGATTTAAATAATTAATAACACTCACTATTTATAGTTTTATATAAACTATTTATTTATTATTTACTATGGCACCATAAAATATTTTTATATTCACACAAAGATGGTTGCGATGTGTGAACGATTGTTCGCGGCACCTTCTCTTTTTGTTACATGAGACAGTGTCTCCTTTAATTTCTAAAACGCCACTATCCTTTTTTTGTTTCTTGTTTCAATTTTCTTGTATTGAATTTGAAATCTCGATATTTATCGATATTCGATAAATATCGAGATTCGCGAATGTAGGTGGCGAAATAGTTATATTCAGCAAAACGAGCAATGCCTCGTAATTAAGCGGCGCGGTGTATAAATAATTTTGCTACGAGGAGTGCCACGAAGTGAAAAGGATTTTTCTGTTTGAGCCGCTACAAGGTTGCTGGATTCTGTCCTACACTATGGGCCACAGCCGCAATATTATAACTCGGAGACCACTAATGCAATCCAATAGCAACCCTTTCTCATGAACTTGCTTCACCAAGTTCGCACGGTTTCGAGCAACAGAACACTGACTTTTAAAATAAATTTTTAATATTTGGAAACACACTTCAAGCGAAAACATGATTGTTCCGCGACGCGGAATATCATACTGATGGACTTTCCAAATTTCAAGCAAATCTTTCAAAAAAGTGTTGCCATAGCCTATAATTTAAAAACAAACCAATAAATGGCCCACTTTGTATTATGTGGGAAAACAGGGGTACTTTTATAATTTTGTCATTTACTAAGGAAATAATATCGAAACCGACTTGATCGATAGAACAAAATTGGGGTTTGGTGCAGATGTCATTAAGTATTTGTTTCAACGCACCAGTACCGAAGGATATAATCTTTTGCTTGATAATTATTTTAGCACCTGCCAAATATTTGAGATATTGAGCTCAAATAAAATAAATGCAGCAGACACAATCCCAATTAACCATTTCAATAGTCCTTGTTTTTTCACAGATGTTACGATGAGCAAGAAAGGACGTAGAACGTCTGAAGAAATCACAAGTCGTATGACAACGGGGCAGTTCATTTGGCATCGTATATAGGTGGGGAAAAAAATGCTAAACCTTACGTGGAGATAAAATACCTTGAAATTGTCTCTAGGTACAATGAATGCATGGGCGGAGTTGATTTATTAGATCAATATATGAGGGGTTGGGCTCATTTTCCCGAATTTAAAATCCCGATTTTCAAAATTACCACGTTTTAAATCCCGACTTTCAAAATCATCGTTGCGCTCCCTCCTCACTTAGCCCTCCGAGAGGCTTTAGATTTGAACTTCGGGGGACGTAGGAGCCGGAATCAGCATGTCGCACTGCGTGCCGCACGTAGAAGTGGATTATACAGAACTTGTCAGGATTTTTAAGGTTTTAGCAAAATTAGGATTTTGAAAATCTTGATTTTGAAAATCGGGATTTCGAAAGTCGGGATTTTGAAAGTCGGGTTTTAAAAGTCGGGATTTTGAAAGTCGGGATTGTTCTTTTTGTCGGGATTTAGATAATTCGGGACTTTGTGATTCGGGATTTTGAGCTACTACAGAATATGAGCTACTACAGAATTTTTATTAAATATCGCAAGTGGACAATGCAAGTGGTATTATGACACTTGCTTGAAAAAAGTGCAGTAAAAAAAGTAAACGGTGACAGGACAGAAACAACTAAAACGAATGAAACAACACAATTTTTCAAATGTCATGTTCATTTGTGTACCAATAAAAATGTTAAACATTATCTGAAACGGTTATCAAATCACTTCAAATAGTTTTAGAATACAATGTTTTTGTTTAATTTACATAAAAATATTCGTTTTGTCTGAAAAAATATGGCAAAATAGTTCTTGTCAAAAAAGAATCAAAATTGAATTCTTTTTGCTCGATTAACTGCTAGAAAATATTGAGCAACAACTTTTTTCTGAAATTTCATTTTTTTTTCATGGCTACATGTATACACTCACTTTCATTAAAATTATTTATACCTATTATTTTTCTCCCTTCAATTGGATTTTTCAGCGGCTGAAAAAGTTGGAAAAAAGCCAGTATGATAATACCATTACGAGTAATTTTCCATTTTGTTTATCTTGCTGTATGCGCCATTTATTTGGAATACAAACAATCGAGAGTCAAAACAAGACATCTTGACATTGAAGGATTTTAAATTTTAATTTCATGGATGGTGTCTAACTAAGATCGATGTATTTCAGTCCAACCATTTACCACAATTTCAACCATCTCATTCCGCATTTAGACACAAAAATCCGAGGTGTAAGCGTAAGGGACGATCGCGCGTTGTATGCATAAAATGCCAAGTACATTTATCTGTCAATGTTAACAACAACTGCTTTTACGATTTTCATAACAAATGAACAATCAAAATAACAATAAGTTTAATCGTTATTTAATACAAATTGAATTTGTGAATTGACGTAGTTATAGTTATCATATTACAACAGTTGCCTCGTAACGCCAACATATGTTGCCGGAAGTTTTTGGACCAATGAAAAATCAAGCAATATTTTATACAGGTTTTTTGCATTACTTGACCTCAAATTAGTAAATAACAGTCAAAACTTATTGAAAAATACTATTTTTCAAAAGTCAGGTGTCAAAGGGTTAAGAAAAGATACAATTGTTGTTTCATGTCTTGCAAAAAAACCATGATGCAAGGAAATGCGCAAGAACAGCAGTGATTACCTGTTTTGTCGCATGTTTGGACTAGTTTCAACGATTTGGATTATTTATTTAATATTCACCCTTATTGTGGTTGTTGTGTTGAACGACAAACGACACAACTGTATGTCGTGGCGATTTTTATTTTTTATTGCGTAACTATCACGAATCGACTGAGTATCGCCATGTTAACGTTGAAAAAACCCATGCTATTCTGAACTTCTCGATTAATTTACACGGCTTCTCCACCTGTTATCTGAATACTATTGCAATCTATTTTCTATCAAAAATCGCCAAAATTTGACGTTAATTTGACGTTAAGAAATCATTCTTTTGGCATTGTATGAAAGCGATTAAAAAATTTAGTAGACGCTATATTAAAATAGAAGAAATGTCAAAATATGCATGCTATATCGCATTCTATCTAGTTCTGCCGACAAAGCATGACAGATAGCATATAAATATTATTGCGAGTCTCCAATTGCCATTTGATCGAAGTTTTCTAGCATAACTAGATAGCAATAGCAGGTGGAGAGTCCATGTTAGCAATCGTGACTAGTTGTGTTGATATATTTTGTCAAAAATGCTGTCAGCCGCCTGCCAAAAACCTGAATTAGTTTATATTTAGGTATTTTGCCCCAATCTAGGATCTAACTAGTTGTCTAAAATTAGAAAATAGACAAACAGTGTGTAAATATTTATATACCACAAAAAGAATATAAATATAAATTTCGGTTGTCAAACATGTAACAAGTTTAGCTATGTGGTTGTAGAAAATTAAAATTTTTTGTTCAGTTGCTGTAAATTTATGCGGTTTTTAATAAACGTAAGATATTACTTATGTTAAAGTATTTTTTGTATTTAATACGGCTCACAATGCGCAAAAATGATATCCCCTAAAAAAATGGCGACGACAAACGTCGATTAATAGCGACATCCATAATACCAATTTAGCAGTCGTTGGAAAATCGACATCGACACGACAATCACAATATGGGTGAATGGCATTTCTATTACGTTATACATTTTGTTCACTACAATCTAGTATATGACAACAAATGCATGACATAGGATATCCTAAATTCATGGTAATTAAAACTATACAAATTATTAGAATTATTTTCGGCTTTGTCGCAAGATCCGCCAATAGTGGGGCGGCAATTGGTCAACACACATAAGTGCAGGTTAGTATCTAGATATCTCACGATATCTTCAATAATAGACATTTTTGTATGAAGTACAATCTTAATTTAATTTCCATTGCAGTTAGAATTTCGATGAAATTACTAAAATATTCGACAGTTTGACTTGAAATACAAAGCCAATTTCCCAAAAAGCAGAACAAATATCACAAAAGTCTAAATCCGTCCGCTGGGTGTACTACGAAATCTCGGTGTCAAAATCTCGGTTTTCAAAATCCCGGTTTTCAAAATCCAGGTTTTCAAAATCCCGGTTTTCAAAATCCCGGTTTTCTTTTCTTCTAGTTCGAAAGTGTTCGGGCCGGTGGGACTAATAATATTTTAACATAAAAATAAGATATCTTGCTCAAAAATTTACTAGAAAAGGTGACGGCTTTCATAACTCTCACGGGCACGCGAGGCGCTTTAGATTTGAACTGCGAGGAACGTAGGAGCCGGTACTAAAAAGAAAAAGAATTGCATCATTTGTTTGCAAGGTTTTGTAATTGCATCATTTTAGAAATCCATGTCCATCGCGTAGAATTTCAACAAGATCGGTTTAGAAATGGCTTAGTTCCATTTCTTTTGACTGCTTTAACGAAAAAACATTTTAGAATACCATTTCCATCGTATGCATCAAATTTCAACAAAATCTGTTTAGAAATGGCCAAATTCCATCTCTATTAGCCATTTTCTAGAACTTTATCGCAAACTCATTTTGAATTTTGTTAAAAAATCATTTAAGAGCCCCATTTTCCCACATATTAAATTTTAAAATTTCAAACCGGAATTTCCTAAAAGTCGGGAATTTTTTTATACAAAACCGGGATTTTGAAAACCGGGATTTCGAAAACCATGATTTATCAAAAAAACGGGTATTATGACAAACCGGAAACAGGGATTTCGTTACACACCCCTGTCCGCTACATAAAAAAGAGATCGGTTAAGTTGGAAAAAGTATCGTGAAATAGTTTTTCTCAACACTATAAGGTTTCGGCCAACATAGTCGCATATATGTTCTCAAGTTACAGCGAGCACATTTTGAGCTGCCAGTGTAGTTGATCAAAAAGGCTTCATACGTAAACTCGTTATGGAGTGTTTTGTTTCATTTGGGTATATTCCTTCAAAATTGATAACCGCATGGTCTAGATACCATCGACATAATTGTAATATATTAATCATGGACAAATTTTCTGTTCACAAAATCGTACCGTAAAACAGGCACTGAAATGAGCACGTATGAAAACAGAACTTCGCAAGAAACCTCATTTTCGACGGATGGACGACGTTGAACACGAGCTTCAAACAATTTCGAGTCTGACGTATTCTTGTTACGGACCAAATAATTCACCTAAAACGTTATTGCTATTGATGGTTACAAAATAATGTCTTACAAAATTTAATGCACTAAGCAGTGGAAAATACAGACTAAAATGTAATGATAGTCGTAAATTTTATAACGAACTAACAGAACGCTTTTCTGCCAGAGATTCATTGAATTCTGAGCTAATCTTCCCATAAAATAGAAAGTAATAGAGCGATGATTGTCAATTTTAACGCAGACATATCTGCAGTAAGATACACTTCGATTGCACATACATATAATTTAAATTTCCCACATTCGACATTTTATTGAAAGGCAAGAATGTTATATTGAAAGAAAAGTCTAGTTGACAGCTCAAAATGTCACGTAATTGAGTGAAGTTAAATGAAATTTGCTTAATTGAAATATTTCAGTGACAATACGAGTAATAATGTAAAACCGGATGGATAATTTCACAAATAAATTTGGCGTTAGCACGCTTTTGATAAGGTTAGCCATTAACTATTCAGTTCCCTTGGACGTTAACATAAAATTAGCGTATTGTTTAATAAACTTACTTTTTGTTTAAAAGCAGCAGATTCTTGATGCATTTCATTATCAACCACCGACGGAAAAATCCAGTTTAGTTTTATCGAGATTATTGACGTCATGCAGTTAATATTACAACAAAAAATTGGGTTACGTTTAAGTTCAAAAACCCCCAGATAGGTTAAACGTAAAATGGGTATTTTTTTAGTTCGCAGTATTCATTGAAAATCGGTAAAATTAAAATTTTCTTTGAAGCTTTCCATTTACTTTACAAGAAGGATAAACACTTCGTCTGAAAAATTCCCGGTCTAACAAAGAAACACAAATTTTTTGGGAAAAATACATTTTATTCAACAACATAATTTTTTTTAGAGCGATACAATTAATCCAGCGCCTCTCTAACATTTAAATGCCTTTTTTGTAGAACGATTTATATTTCGTCTTCAAAATAAGCTTCATTTTCGACAATTCTTCATTGGAACCACATCTCTTTCCCTGGAGCTTTTTTTTTGAGGTCTGCAAACAAGTAATTATCGCTGGGAGCCAAATCTGACGAATACGGTGGATGCGGTGGATCATCGGTGGTTGTACCACCACGTTTAAATTCAGCATATCAGTCAAAGATGGTTGATTTTCCTGGTGCAGAGTCCGGATAACACTTATCAAGCCATTGCTTTGCTTGAACGGTATTTTTCCCATCAAAACACAGCGTTTAATCAACAAACGAAATTCTTTCTTTCTATTGTTTTGAAATTAACAAAAGTAGCGTCACTAAATCAACTGGGGCTTTACCACAGATTCCGCCGACATTCGTTTCTGATTCGCTTTTGCGATTTATCTACTATAAAAAACGATAATCGTAAGAAAGAACGCCTTTAGGCGTAAATGTAAAATAATTTGGTTCTAAAAAAAACGAACGCGTTCATTGTCGATGACAAGCGATTTTATAAACGATTTTTATTTATTTTATGGAGTTTCTAGAAGAAAACAAAGATTTGGCTAGAATAACGAACTCCGGCGGAGTCGGTGGTAACTATGTGTCAGATGAGAGAGAAGAGGGAACTTTCTCTTATTATGTTTTATAATTTTTAAAGTACAATTTTTTCGAATTAGACTTGGTCAGTTCGCCTTTAACGACTCAAATTATACATTCAATGTATGTATGTGTTTATCTATTAAACAGGATTTTGAAAAATAAAAGGATTTAGTTAAAAATTGCTTCTTTAAAGCTACTGAAAATTATAACAGAATCGAAAGTTTAACAGGAAAGAAATTATAGCGATTTTTAAAATTTAAGTATTCCAACTCAGAGCACAAAGAGTAAGGTTGCTAGGGCCACCAAATATATTACGCAGAATTCCATTTTTGGTATAGAAATAATAATACGAACGTACATTAGGTCAACGATCACATGGTAGACACTATAGACACCTAGCTTTTATTAGAGAAATTAATCGCAGAGACGTCCCGATAGAAAAGCAACTACTTTTATGTATAATAATTACCAAATATGGATGCTGGTTGTCACTAACATCCAGATTCTACTTTTCGTAAAAGATGGAAACACTATCGCAAAATTATAAACTGTCCGTTGTTTAAAATTTCAATTGTTTGAGCGATACTTTTGAAAACGATGAAGGCCGGACTTAAAAGTCAATGGCGATTATTTTGGCACGCAGTTGAAGAATAAGACATTTGGTTTTAACAAGTTCACACAATATAGCTTGGCCTAAATGTCCCAAAATAATCAGAAATTTACAATTTATTATCCGAAAATGGCATTTTTGATTAGTGAAGAGAGCATGTTGCTTAATGCTATAATTTCTATTTTATTTATAAGTACAGAGTGCTTTTTCCAGGTCGATTTTGTTTGGGAGCCATTTTGTTTTGGATGACATTAGTCAGTTCGTATTTGACAGTCGTAGATAGAGGTCAATAACAATTTTTTATGAAGCATCTAACGCCGCAACAACGTGTTGAAATTTTTAAAACATTTTATTTAAATAATTGTTTAACTGTGAATACACGGAGGAAATTACGTGACTTTTTTGTTGTTAATCATGTGCCAAGCAAGTCAACCATTTAGCGTGTAATAGAGACTTTGAAAATTTGCATAGACTGGGAGATAAAGTAATGACTGGACCACAATGAAGGCAACGTACACTAGAAAAGATTGATGTGACATAATGTTTGTTAAAAATTCTGAAAGATTTGTTTTTTTACCCGTATAAAATTCAATTGACAAGCTGTAGATGACCACATTTCGATTCGGCTGCCATTGTTATTAAACAGAATAGCCGCATTGGGGCCACTGAAACTCTTTAGTTAATACCAACGACCACTACACTCTCGAAGAGTAACTGTGTAACGGAATTACTGACGTTCCATCCTTAAATAAATTTATTTCAATAAAATAATAGGTAGCACGATTGACCGCTGAATTTCTGTCTATAGTAACTTTAGCTGCCAGCTGTAATTTTCGAATATTATTTGTGATGCATGTAAACTGTATAATGGGTAATTTTAAAATCTCTTTATTACAATAATTAGTGTGGTACTAGAAAAAAAAAACAGAAAAAAAAACGATATTGGGAAATATGAGTAATGGAGGGGATACAATAAGAATGAAATAAAACGAAAAAACGAGGGATTGGAGGGAGCAAGTTAGTTTTTGGGACGGTGCGAAAGATCACTCTACTAAGAGGAAAAATAAATAAAAAAAAAAAAAATTCTGATGAGACTAAGGTACAACGTGGGATAGAAGTATCGTTGTTGTACGTTTGCAAATATAAAAATTATTAAAATTTGCAAATCTAAAAATTATTCCGTCCGTAAATAATAAAATTAAAAATAAAAATAAATATTAACACCTAATAATAATATCATATAACTATAAAATTAGAGTAACTATTTAATAATACTATTAATAATATATTAATAAAAATTAAGTTAATAAATTCGATTAAAGTGAGTGGACATTTTATTGTGCAAAGAAAAATATGGATGAACAATAAAATCCAATGTAAAGGTGAAGCTGGCTACCTTGTGTAATTTTCTTTCAAGCCAGTTACTAGTGCGAATAATTTAAGTAAAATTAAGTATTAATTAATAATAGGCAATGAACTGTTAAGTTACGGTGATATACGTAAGTGTGAAGCCTAATCATTAAACGGACAATTCGAAGTAAAATTAAAAAAAAAAAAAAAAACTTAAAATTAAAAATCAAAAAAAAAAAAAACTTACTTAAGTGATTAATCTAAGCAATTAAAAACTATATATAATATTACTACTAACTAATTAATAATAATTTAATAATAATAATAATAATAATAATAATAATAAAAACTAATAAAAGTAAAAATCCTTCATCGCGTAAACCGCATATGTACGCAATAGTGGAGAACAATTAACACCATGGTGTTCATCACTCATCATAAGCGGATCCGCAACTCGCGATTTTAATTAAGGGAGTATGGGTAGTATAAGATATTAAATGCCTTACGCATATTCTAAATATTTTCTTTTCTTTTATTTTCTTTTATTTTTAATAAAATTCATAAAATTTGTAAAATTCAATGGTCAGTGGTTTCAATTTACTTTTCGTTAATTTAATCGATTTCGTTCTCCGCTTGGGTTTTTGTACTCTAAATTTTAATATTAATTTCTGTGCATTCGTGATAAGTGATGAATTAGTGATTTAAATTTAACATGGCTTAACGTAAATAGTTTATTATCGGGATGATATCAAGGTGAAGTGGATTAACTAACGGTGAGTAGCTAGCTGGTTTCAATTTTAAACACCATCCTCTCCTTTTTCCTAAATCTCCGCGGTCTAATCTAGGATCGTTTGAGTGTTCAGATACACCCACCCCCAATCCCTGAGCCCTAGCCGGGCCAATGATGACCGCCTGAACATTCGAACGGTTAATTCTGTTAACAGTTAAGGATTTCATTTGATATGAGAATATAATTTCGTATTCTCATGCACATGACCTCCGGTCCTGTTACAGTGGCGCCCAAACACAAGCATACCGGTTCATATTTTTTTTTTCTTATATACATTTAAATTCATGTTTTCTTCGTATGCGCAATTGCATCTAGTTTTAACCGTTGACTCAATTGTAAAAACATACGTTTGTTTAATATTTTCTATTTACATTTATTTTTAAATTAATTTTCAATTTAATCATCTTTTTTTTTTATTAAATTATTTATTAATCATGACGCATTGATTAAGTATTTACTGCACTATTGCTCTATTTCTAAATGTTGATTCTAGTGTGAAACCATTTACTTTTTCCCTACGTTCATGATATAACCTTGTCTCACATTTTTTCACATGGGTCATCCATTTTTGATGTTGATCACCATGTCAGTGAGAAATGTGACACAGTTACGTTAAAAGGAAAAAAAAAAAAAAATAACATCTCTCATTCGCGAACGTTTCTGAACTTTTTTTCGTTGATTTGTTTTGTTAGATAATTGAAAGATATTGTTTTTTTTTAATTCCTGTTTATTTAACCTATTCCAGTTCCAATTTAATTTTCTTTTGTACCCAAAGGAAACCAGCTGCTCCACCAAAGGTTTATTATTACAAACTTAACCGCTAATCCCATTACTATGGTGTCATCCCGATAATTTGAATTTGAATTTTATATTAACCTTGTTTCAGATAATTCTTATATTATTAATCTTTATTAATCATTCTTGCTAGTATTAAATTATTTTTTTTTCGTGTTTAGTAGTTTCACTAAAACTTAACTATACACTATTTTAGCGATAGCAACATAATTATTAAATTCAAAATAATATTATTTAGAAATTATAAATCATTAGTTAACCTTAACACTTAGTTCTTGTGTGGGTTTATTCAATCTTAAATTAATTTTTTTTTTTCGTAGCAACTACTAAAATATTTGATAGTCGAAATGGAACTCGTTATTAGGAGTAAAGATTTAGAGTCAGACGAAATCGATGTAGAATGTGAAGTTAGGAACTTAAAGGGTCCAATTTTGCGACAAATTTCAGAACTGCAATCATGTTTTGACAAAGAATTGCAAAATCCCGAATTATTGCCAGTCCGGGCACACTCGCGAGCTGCGAAAGCTCCCCGAAGAGAAGTTTCCGTTTGTACAGCTAAATTAAGGTCTCTTCATTCCGAATTACAACAATTTTTAAAGTCGAATGATGACCCGGATGCAGAGCTTTTTACAATAATGATTTCCCGTTTAAGACACGTACAATTACGATTAACTCGAATGTCCGCATCAAAAAGCGTTCAAACGTCGGTTACAAATTTATCAGCATCTTGTCAAGCAATTCTAGAACTGATACCCAAGCTCCGAGATGTCAATTCACTAGATACATCCTTGGAAACCTTAAATGGCCTCCAGATTGAAGAATATCAAGACGATCAACGGCAGTCCATTCAAATTGAAGATTGTGACGAAGAGCCCGAATCCATTAATGTTGTCAGTGGTGACGTACCCGAGCCAAAGAATATCCCGCAAAGTCTTTTCCCAAAACAGGTTAATTTTATGGAATCGACGGGAAACGTTCTCACTTCCAGTAGGCCGCCAATTACCGCGCCTCTGTTCAAGTCGGATTACGCAACATCTTTTGCTAATGCATCTCAGGGCCCCGTTCGAAATATTCCTCCTATTCAATCAGGGCCATATGTACCTCCATCATGTGGAGCGGATCAATATACTTTTAGACCACCATTGTTGACAAATGAGAGGTTTACGGCTAGCTCCCAAGAATCAAAGACATTTAGTAGTGAGAATAAACCAACTCAATTTCCATATCAACCTGAAGTTACTCACGCAACTGAGTCGACCCCAGTTTCAAATGTAAAAGGCCCCACGC
This sequence comes from Nephrotoma appendiculata, assembly GCA_947310385.1. Classification (NCBI taxonomy): domain Eukaryota; kingdom Metazoa; phylum Arthropoda; class Insecta; order Diptera; family Tipulidae; genus Nephrotoma; species Nephrotoma appendiculata. The sequence continues at coordinate 246,283,839 of OX371223.1, read as the reverse complement.
CAAATAATTTTTATAATATGAGGCATACATATCTGCCTGAGCCGCCAACTACATTTTCAACTAGTTATGCCCCTACAATGGGACAAATTCGGTCAATCCCTGTAGATATCCAAAAGTGGAATATATCCTTTGATGGTTCGATCAATAATTCTACTAGTGGTATATCAGTCCAAAAGTTTTTCTATAGAGTTGAGCTTATGGCTGTAACTCACGGTATTTCACCTAACCATTTGGTTCATGATATCGGATCTTTATTTCATGGGACAGCTCGAGAACATTACTGGATTTTGATGGAGCGTAACCCTAGATGTACATGGAATGAATTAAAAGATGGGTTCTTTCATCGTTTTCAAGATGGTCGAACAGATAATGACATTAAAAATACTCTGGAACATCGAAGACAAAAAAAAAAGAGCCATTTGTTGATTTTTATTATAATATTTTAAGTTTAGCGCTTCCTTTAAGGACCGCACTAACCGAACTCGAACTCATAGATATTTTAAGAAAAAACATGCGTCCTGGACTCAGAGTTGCCGTGGCTGGAGAAATATTTTCCTCTGTCTCGTCTATGGTGAATAGGTGCGTTGCAATTGAGGAGACGTGGAAAAATATGAATTACAATCCGGAGATTGCTATGGGGCCTGGTTTCTCCCGTAGTATTCATGAAATAGTCCCAACGTCGTACAATCCCACTCCTCAGGTGGACTACAGTCAATCAGCGCAAAATAGTTCGAATATGTTTCAACCTTTCACATCAACTGACGGAAATTCTAGTGCTAATCAAAAATTTCCTCCAGCTCAACATGTTAATTATACACCCGGCTTGCCACCTCCAGTACGTTGTTCAAATTGTGGTAAACCCTTGTTTCACCACTTGCCATATTGCCCTAATTGCTATTGGAAGACGGAAAACTCACAAATGGGAATGAGAAATTCTGGGAATCCTCATTTCCATCAGCAAATTCTGATACCTCCCAGACGGAATACCGAAGACGCGGCGGCGAACACGGATCCCGAGTTTTACAACCTGATCAAACGCAAGTAAACTTATTACGTACAGTTACCCCAAATTCTGCCTTTTACTATAAATTTGACAGTTTAAAGAAACATAAATCAAGATCAATTCAATATTTTCGTACCAAGAGATTACTATATAAGAAATTAGCTAAAGCCACGTTCGCTTCTGTTTTAACCTCAGAAGACCCTATCGACAATCGTCCATATGCCATAGTTAACATTGCGGGCACAAATATCTCAGGTCTTCTTGATAGTGGCGCTACGATTAGTGCGCTAGGAAGAAACGGCGTTGAATTTGTCGAGAAACATAACCTCTCGCTTTATCGTCTAGTTGCTTCGGTTCAAACAGCGAGTGGTGCAAAACAATCGGTCCTTGGTTACGTTTACGTACCAATAACTTATAATGGAAAGTCTCTAAAAATGCAATTGTTTGTCATTCCTGAATTACATCAAGAACTATATCTGGGTTATGATTTCTGGACACGTTTTGGAATTAAACCCACGATGATAGAAGAAGTAATTGAGCTCTCTACAAATAACAACTCTACGGATAATCCTTCTACTATAACTTCTAAACATCACATTTTAAATTCGGATCAGACAGCAAAACTACAGCAAATAGTCGAACTGTTCCCGAGCTCGCAGAAACTAGGTCTTGGTAGAACATCTTTGGCAATGCATAAAATAGATACCGAAGATGCCTCGCCAATCAAGCAACGATTCTTTTCAGTTTCGCCTGCTGTCCAACGCGACATATATATGGAACTAGACCGCATGTTAGCTTTAGGAGTAATCACCGAGAGCACAAGTCCATGGTGTTCCCCCATGACTAGAGTCTTGAAAGCGAACGGGAAAGTACGTCTCTGTTTGGATGCTCGTAAACTAAATAGCGTTACCCGTAAAGACGCGTACCCCTTGCCCTTAATTGACGGTTTGCTAAGTCGACTGGAACGAACACAGTTTATGTCCAGTATCGACTTAAAGGACGCGTTCTGGCAGATCCCCCTAGACCCCGAGTCAATGGAGAAAACTGCTTTCACCGTGCCAGGACGCCCGCTATACCATTTTACTGTAATGCCATTTGGGCTCTGCAATGCGCCTCAAACCTTATGCCGTTTGATGCACAGAGTGATCCCTCATCATCTACATGATCGGGTTTTCGTATACCTCGATGATCTGCTCATTACATCCTCCACATTCGATGAGCACCTGTCTCTGCTGGCCGACGTAGCATCTCGATTAGCAGCAGCGGGCCTCACAATTAACGTGGAAAAAAGTAAATTTTTACTGAGAGAGATCGATTATCTTGGTCATGTAGTTGGTGGGGGCACTCTGCGACCAAACCCGGAAAAGGTAAGAGCCATTGCAGAGTACCCGGTACCAAAAACAGTCCGTCAGTTGAGGAGATTTTTGGGCATCTGTGGTTGGTACAGACGGTTTATAGATCAGTTTTCGTCCCTTTCTGCTCCCTTGACGAACATGCTTAAGAAAAACCAAAAGTTTATTTGGTCCGAACAATCTCAACTTGCTTTTGATAAACTTAAACTTGCCCTCACTACTGCTCCTGTTTTGAATACTGCGGATTTTAAGAAACACTTCTTTATTCAGTGCGATGCCAGCTCCACTGGAGTGGGTGCTGTATTGTTTCAAAGAACTGATGATGGACAAGACAAGCCTATTGAATACATGTCACATAAACTTAACTCCGCTCAACGTCATTACAGCGTGACAGAGCTGGAATGCTTGGCTGCTGTCCTGGCCATTAAAAAGTTTCGTTGCTATGTAGAAGGACTCCCTTTTACGGTAATTACAGATCACGCTAGCCTCACCTGGTTAATGTCGCAAAAGGATTTAACAGGGAGATTAGCGCGATGGAGTCTTAAGTTACAGGGTTTCGATTTTGACATTGAGTATCGAAAAGGAACCCAAAACTGTGTACCGGATGCATTATCTAGAATGTTCATGGACGAATTAAGCAAAACATTAAAAGTAAATAAAACAACTTCTCTTTTGGATGACCAATACCCGTTTCAAATTGATTTAAATTCCACTTGTTTCGAAAGCGCAGAATACCTGTCACAACTGCAGCACGTCAACTTTGCCTCAACTAAATCCAATTTAAAAATAATTAATGGTAAGCTCTATATACACAAAGGACCTAAACGCGTTGAGGAAGCATTAGACATACCTGACTGGAAGTTGGTAGTTCCCGAACCTCTTCGGTTCAATTTAATGAAATCAGCGCACTCTCCTCCTACAGCCGCACATTTAGGAAGCCACAAAACATTAGACATGTTGAAACGCTATTTCTTTTGGCCTAGTATGATGCAGGATATTCGTCGTTTTATAGCTTCATGCGATATATGTAAATGTATTAAAGCTCCGAACTATACATTACGACCACCTCTTGTTTCCCTCCCTGCTACATTCCGACCTTGGCAGAGAGTGTACTTAGATTTCCTTGGACCATATCCAAGGTCCCGTAAAGGAAACACATCAATTTTAATAGCTGTCGATCATTTTTCGAAATTCGTTATAACACGGGCTGTGCGACACGCAACCGCCGAGGAGGTTAGTAAATTCCTCGAAAATAATATATTTTTGATGTTTGGGGTTCCTGAAACTATTGTGACTGATAATGGGCGGCAATTTGTGTCTAATACTGTCCAAAAATTATTAAAAAAATATGGAGTGTCTCATATTTTTACTGCCAAGTATTCCCCTCAAAGTAACTCGTCTGAGCGAGTAAATAGAACAATATTGGCTTCTATACGTGCTTATGTGGCCAACGATCACAAGACTTGGGATAACCACCTCGAAGCAATCACACAAGCAATACGTGGAACTATTCACGAATCAACTGGTTTCGCACCTCATTTATTAGTATTCGGCCAACATCCTATTATGCATGGGTCTTTGTACGATCTGCTTCGCGACGTCTACTCATCCACGGGCAAATATATGTTACCCGAACATAAACCCGATGAGTTATATATATTAACAGAAAAAGTTCGAAACAATTTTTCTTCTGCTCAGGTTAAAGCTCATACTCGTTATAACCTACGATCCAGACCCCCTAAGTTTCAGGTTGGTCAAAGCGTATTTGTGAGAAATTTCGCTCAAAGTAAAGCAGCTGAATTTTATTCCGCAAAATTGGCTCCTAAATTTATTAAAGCTAAGATTCTTCGTCTTGTTGGTAACGTGTCTTGCGAAGTGGTTGACGATCATGGCAATATTCTAGGAACATACCACTTTAAAGATGTAAAATCTTAATTTCACATGTTACAAAGTAGTGTTAAATTTATGAATATTTCGAATTTGTAGTTGTTGTTGGAGTTAGATTGAATGCCCAGCAGAATGAGACCTCAGGGTGCGATGGGTACGTCCCCACGAATGTAACGGAATTACTGACGTTCCATCCTTAAATAAATTTATTTCAATAAAATAATAGGTAGCACGATTGACCGCTGAATTTCTGTCTATAGTAACTTTAGCTGCCAGCTGTAATTTTCGAATATTATTTGTGATGCATGTAAACTGTATAATGGGTAATTTTAAAATCTCTTTATTACAATAATTAGTGTGGTACTAGAAAAAAAAAACAGAAAAAAAAACGATATTGGGAAATATGAGTAATGGAGGGGATACAATAAGAATGAAATAAAACGAAAAAACGAGGGATTGGAGGGAGCAAGTTAGTTTTTGGGACGGTGCGAAAGATCACTCTACTAAGAGGAAAAATAAATAAAAAAAAAAAAAATTCTGATGAGACTAAGGTACAACGTGGGATAGAAGTATCGTTGTTGTACGTTTGCAAATATAAAAATTATTAAAATTTGCAAATCTAAAAATTATTCCGTCCGTAAATAATAAAATTAAAAATAAAAATAAATATTAACACCTAATAATAATATCATATAACTATAAAATTAGAGTAACTATTTAATAATACTATTAATAATATATTAATAAAAATTAAGTTAATAAATTCGATTAAAGTGAGTGGACATTTTATTGTGCAAAGAAAAATATGGATGAACAATAAAATCCAATGTAAAGGTGAAGCTGGCTACCTTGTGTAATTTTCTTTCAAGCCAGTTACTAGTGCGAATAATTTAAGTAAAATTAAGTATTAATTAATAATAGGCAATGAACTGTTAAGTTACGGTGATATACGTAAGTGTGAAGCCTAATCATTAAACGGACAATTCGAAGTAAAATTAAAAAAAAAAAAAAAAACTTAAAATTAAAAATCAAAAAAAAAAAAAACTTACTTAAGTGATTAATCTAAGCAATTAAAAACTATATATAATATTACTACTAACTAATTAATAATAATTTAATAATAATAATAATAATAATAATAATAATAAAAACTAATAAAAGTAAAAATCCTTCATCGCGTAAACCGCATATGTACGCAATAGTGGAGAACAATTAACACCATGGTGTTCATCACTCATCATAAGCGGATCCGCAACTCGCGATTTTAATTAAGGGAGTATGGGTAGTATAAGATATTAAATGCCTTACGCATATTCTAAATATTTTCTTTTCTTTTATTTTCTTTTATTTTTAATAAAATTCATAAAATTTGTAAAATTCAATGGTCAGTGGTTTCAATTTACTTTTCGTTAATTTAATCGATTTCGTTCTCCGCTTGGGTTTTTGTACTCTAAATTTTAATATTAATTTCTGTGCATTCGTGATAAGTGATGAATTAGTGATTTAAATTTAACATGGCTTAACGTAAATAGTTTATTATCGGGATGATATCAAGGTGAAGTGGATTAACTAACGGTGAGTAGCTAGCTGGTTTCAATTTTAAACACCATCCTCTCCTTTTTCCTAAATCTCCGCGGTCTAATCTAGGATCGTTTGAGTGTTCAGATACACCCACCCCCAATCCCTGAGCCCTAGCCGGGCCAATGATGACCGCCTGAACATTCGAACGGTTAATTCTGTTAACAGTTAAGGATTTCATTTGATATGAGAATATAATTTCGTATTCTCATGCACATGACCTCCGGTCCTGTTACAACTGTATTATAAACCACCATTTGAGCCGGCGGCATCAGTGGGTCAAATTTTGCAAGAAAATTCTCCCGGTCGAATAGTGTCAAAATGATATTGACCGGCCCCCACGATCCCCTGATTTAACCTCTTCCGATTTGTCCTAACTTGGTATTACGTGTGTGAATATGATTCCACCCTTTCCCAATAGGTGTCGTTACTAGTACTGCTTATGTGTACTATAAATGGGCAATACTGGTATTCTATAGCACTTGATGTCAGCTGTCAAATGCAGTATGCGACATTTGGTTGAAGTGTAAACAACTAGTGTTTTTAACTCCTGAAAATGTCGAATTTTATTCCAAATAAACATCATTTGCGGGAAGTTTTATTACATGATTTTATTGCAAAGAAAGGTGCAGCGAAAACTAATCGTTTGCTTGTGGAAATTTACGGTTAGCATGCTCCATTGAATACTACGTGCAAAGAATGATTTCGACTAGAAAGAAAATAAAGAGCATGAAAAACCACCAAAAAATTTGAAGATACTGAGTTGGAAACGTTATTGGCCTCAAACACATTCAGAATTGGCTGTAGGATTAAATGTTGATCGATCAATTCTTGTAAAACGTTTGCAAACAATCGGAATGGTTCAAAAGCTAGCTACCAAAGTGATATTCATTGCAATAAGATTATGCTCTATAGCTGCTGGGATCAGAAAGCTGTGGTATATTATGAACTGCTAGAATGAGGTGAAACTATCAATGGCGATGTTTATCGATGACAACCAAAATGTTTGAAGCGAGCTATAGAGACACAACAAATTATTTTTTCAGCACGACAATGCAAAATCACATGTTGCAAACGTTGTGAAAAACTATTTAAATGGACAAGACTGGAAAGTTCTATCCCATACGCCATATTCACCAAACATAGCTTCTTGATGAGATCGCCTCCAAAGACCAGGATTTTTTCAGAGAGGGAATCCGTAAATTATCTTAAAGATGGGGAAAAGTTGTAGCTGCAGATACGTACAATAAATAATTCTTTCATTTTCTAAACAGGCAAATGTTTTTTATTTTAATAAAAAAAGGTGGAGTCGTATTCTAACACCCAATACTTAAAGGGATAAATGGTATACCAATAAACCAATCGATGCTTAAGGACAACATTAGAAACGAAACGGCTGAAATAACACCAGCAGTTTGCGAAATGGTATGGACAATATCCTTAAAATGGAATGCTCGCATTTGCACTACGGCAAATTAATCAATAAAATATAAATTATAAAATTTATTTCATTTAAACGCTATTTAAAAAAAGCGACCTGTAACATACAAAAAATCCTGTAGTTAATTATGGGTGATTTTAATATCGACTTTCTACATACTAATTCCGAGCTTGATAATTTTCTAGTTTTATTTTCCAATTATGGTCTTGACATATTAATCACCGAACCTACACGTAATACAAATAGCTCTGCTACGCGTGTTGATAATGTTATTTACCGACTCGACCAGAGACATTTTCAAAAATTACGCTCACGGTATTATATTTGCGAGTTTCAGACCACTGTTTTCTAGATGTTGAAATATCCGCCAGATTTGCGCTTAGTCCCCCCAAAAAGAACAAAAATCATTACTTTCTCTTACTGATTAGAGTAAACTAAAAAATTTACTCACATTTGAAGAATGGGGCGCGGTTCTTAGTTGCACAGATGCATCAGTAGCGTTTAACAATTTCATAGAAATTTTCTCTAACCATCTTACTAGCTGCGCAAGTCAAGTAACTAGATCAAAATCACATAAATTGAATGTATGGATGTCTAATTATCTACTAAATCTCCTACGCAAACGAAATAAGTTTTGTCAATTAGTTAAAAACATCCTACTAATGCTAGATTATGAAACTACAGCTTGAAGTTGTGTGAGTTAGTACACCGAAATATAGATTTATCCAAAAAGTAATATTACAAAAATCAATTTCGTTTTAATGGTAAAAGTGCCCGCACGAACTGGAAAACCGTTAACGAAATTATAACCGGGCATCCAGAGTCAAATGATATTAAAGAAATAAATTCTCAATCAGGATACAATGTATCAGATCCAGCTGCAATTGCCAATGAATTTAATGTATTTTTTACGAGTGTAGGTTCAAATAACATCTCAACAGTTGATTTAGCAACCACTGACAAGGAACGACTAATTATGGACAGTAATAACACAGTAAACAGTTTTTATTTCTCGCCCATCACGCCTTGCGAATTATATTATGTGATAAATTCCATGAAAAAAATCTTCTCCTGGAATAGATGGTATAACCAATAGTGTCATAAAGCCACTTGTCTGTTTTTTAGTGGATGTCCTAGCCTTTATTTTTAATTTAAGCGTGGAAACAGGAACGTTTCCGTTATATCTGAAAAAAGCTGTAGTTATTCCAATTTTTAAAAAAGGTGATAAATCGTGTATTAACAATTATCACCCGATTTCACTCCTGTCTGTATTTTCGAAAATATTTGAAAAGGTTATGAAAAAAGGAACTTTAAGTTTTTTAAATGTTAATAACTTACTCCCCGGATCGCAATACGGGTTCAAACAAAACAAGAACACCGAAAAGGCACTTTTATCTTTTCTGTATCAAATAGCCAACCATATGGATAGTGGCTAAACTGTCTCAGCTTTATTCATTGATATGACAAAGGCTTTTGATAGAGTTGATCATACCATCTTATTAAAGAAATTGTCCTGCTGGAGTTTCCACGAGGCGATTCAGAAGTGGTTTAGCTCGTACTTAAGTGGTCGAACTCAATGTGTTAGAGTAAACGGACAGTTGAGTAATGAACTAAAAATCAAGATTGGGGTTCCACAGCCACAGGGTTCGGTGTTAGGACCATTGCTATTTTTAGTCTACATTAATGGAATATTTTCACAGAATTTCAATGGGTCCCCTACTGCTTTTGCTAATTGCTCGAGCAACGAAACTCAGCAGCATGTCCTGTTAACTATTATGAATTCGGCTGTAATAGTAATATTCCATGCGCCTCAACTGGTTGCTTTCAGGTTAACCAAGTAAGTGAATTTAGATGTTTGGGTATTATAATACATGAAAAGCTGAACTAGAAGTGTCAAGTCGAAAGCTTGAAAAATAAACTTTTATTGGTTGCAAGGAAAATGTATGTCACACGATTATATTGTCCATATTATCTCCTGCGCATTGTGTATTGTGCTTTGGTTGACCCAATCCTTCATATGGTTTATATTGTTGGGGTGGGGCATGTCAGACTATTTTAAACCCGGTGTATGTGCGACAGAAGCATATAATTCGTATTATGGGTTTTATAGCTACTCAAGAGCCTTCTTGGCCTATATTTCAATCGTTAGAGTTATTGCCGTTACAACATTTATATGTTTTTAAGGTATTAAAACTGTTTTACATTATTAGTGGAAATGATTTCGCAACTACGCGGATTATAACCTTCGATCTAACTTCCAGTTCAAAAAAATGTTCCGAAATTCAAATCAAATCTCCGTAGGTCTTTCTTCAGTGTGATCTCTCCAATATTATTTAACAATTTGCCTACCCATTTAAGAATGTGTGGTAGTCTGTCTGTGTTTTCCAAAACTCTTCTTATTTGGCTTAAACAAACTAAAAATATTCAGCATATCTTCCCGTAAATGTGTCGATTCTCACTTTGTATACAAACTTTATATTCCTCAATTGATTTCGTATTGATATAGCGAAAAACAGTAATAAATAAGTTCTGCAACAAATCCTTAATTCTTATGTAAACTGACATCAAAATTGAAATTGTAAATTGCAGTACAACAGATATTTAATAATCACATAGAATAGTTTACATGTATTGATAGAATCGGTACCCCTGAAACGAATTCAATTTGAACCAAAGGGACACCTATCTTATCAACTTAATATTAAAATTTATACCATGTATAAACATATATCTAATTATTTGTAATTAATAAAGTTGATAATTAAAATTTAAAAAAAAAAAAAAAGTAAAAATCTAAATGTGTAAACGTAACTTTAAAATCACTGCAAAATGGTTAGCAATTAAAATTTATGTAATTCCTCATAAAATATTAAACTGTATATTCATTGGATGGAAGTTAACCTGACGATTTTTAGGAGTTACATATGTAAACTAGTTTTATTATTTGTTGTACACAGCCATTGAGGGAGTCCGAGTACATCAAGGAGTAAATAAGCGCATTTCAATATAAATTTAGTTAATTACCTTTACCAGATTTACAACTAAATGCAATACTGCGCACATTTAAAAAATAATCTACGTTAAAATAGCACAAAGTACTATAAAATATTTCTTGCAAACCGGAAGTTCAACATCCTACATTGTAAACAAATTTTAACAAAAACTATCCTCTGTTTGTACTATAACTATTAGATCACATATACACATACGTGTTATTCCGCCAATATTTATGTATCACAGAGTTTTGGCACTGTGCTCAACGGGGCCGCCAGAGGCGCTATTAATTCATAATTAAAAATCATTTTTTAAATGAAATACAATAAATTAATTAAACCATCCGGAAACTTATCATCGCAACTGTACATGACTACATACACATACACTTACGTACACATCATTATTTTTATAATTTTTTTTTTTATAAAATGATTTCCGGAATATAAATTTCATTCATAAATATATTTTTTTTTACTTATATACATTTTATATTCTTGCATATTTTTATTATTGTTATTATTTTTTTTTAAAGAAATATTTTTTTTTAAATCGACAATAGTAAAAAAAAACGTAATTCTTTCAATCTACATTCCGCAACGTCCAAAAGAAAACGAGCAACAACAACAAAACTCAAATATGTCGCCAACTGTAAATATGAATAATATTATATACTTCAATATACATTTTTCTTTAAAGTAAACATTTTAACGTATGTATATTACATTGATAAAAATATTTATTATAAGATGGTACGATATCCATTGATTGGTTTATTCAACTCGTACACACTAAAAATTCCTACATACTTATTATTATGCATGTGATAATCACGTGTGTCCGATTGACTGGAATGATTACGAATCTACGCAAAAAAATAAATAACATGATTTTATCAAGTTAAGAATTTTTTTGAGCTTACTGTACTTTGTAATAACTGTGAATTATTAATACTTTAATAAATCGGTTTGCATGAAATTCTATTTAATTATTTTGTCTATCCTTTTTATTTATGGCGCGCACACACACACACACACACACACTCACACAAACTATTCATTGACACATACACGTACCCAATTCAATATAATTAATGTTTAGAAGCTTTTTATCAAAGGAAAGGGAGGAGTATTGAAAACCACATCTAGCTATCTATTACATAAAAGCAAGTGATATGAAAACATACCGTAATTTTGACATGGTGGTAAAATCTTTTTTCTTATTTAATCCAAGTAGCCAATAATTTATCATCAAAAAATTATCCGACGGCGACGCAAAAACAAAATTTAATTTTCTTTTTTTTATTTGTATTATAAATACATATATAAACTTTATTAATATTCTAATCTAATACGAATTCATTTTATGTATGTACATTATTTTTACAATATTTCTCATTATTCTATTTAATTTTTAATTTTTTACAAATCAAACTTTACAATGTAAGCACATTTTAATAATTTGCACATTTAAACACACTAAAAGTTTGTTTTTGTTACACAATGTGACTAAAATAATTTAAACAAAACTTCTTAATTATAAAGAAATTTTTTTTTTTTTTGTAATCTTATTTTTTTAAACTTTATTTTGAATTTTTATAGAAAAAAAAAAGTTCTTTACTAAATCGTTAAATCAAAAAACTCAAACTAATAAAATTTTCATTTCCTTCATCGTAACTCGCAAAAATCCAACAAAAAAAAATTATTTAACAATAATAAAAAAATTCTCTCAGTCGAAATCTCGCGCTCTCAATTTTCATATACGTATACGCGACATTTAACTACCAATACGTTTTTTGTTGCAAAATACAACTGCAAATAAGTAAAAAAAAAATTTAATTCACTATCGCACACTATGTATACGATATAAAAACAACACACACACTATACATTGATGTAAAAAATGTATTCATTTTAACTTGATTCATTTAAATGTGGTAATGCAATTTACGTCGTAGCGTAAAAAAAACAAACCAAAATATATTAAACAATGTTATTTTTATTTAAAAACGCAATAATATAATAATTGCATTGGTATAAATTAGCACAATACATAAGCGAGTTTTTTTATATGTACAACATATTATCAGTAATATAAATACATGCAAAAATGCAACATATGCAAACGGGGGGTGTTTGTAAAATATACATATTTGGCTTTTTTTCACTTCAATGTGTATTGTGTTGATTACAAGCGATATATGTGTGTGGATACCAATTGTTTTGTCTCATTTAAAAGGAGTAAAATGAATACCCGACCTCTTCAGAACAAGCATTGATTATGGCCGGTCTGTAGCATGTTTGCAACTAATTGTGTAGTTCCCAGGGTTTATTATTCTCGTGTATATGATAAAAAAAGGTGGCGGGGGCATGAAGCATTCACTAATTGGTTGTTGTTTTGGTCCATAAAACTTTTAAAAGATTTCAGTTTCAACTGAAACGTACTAAAATGAGCTTCTGGTTGATTGATTATTAAGGGAATAAGGTTTAATATAGAATCGAGGTACAAGAAATTTAATTATTAGTTTTCTAATTCGTAAGCAACTTTGGGGTAAAAAAACACCATGTTCCATAATTGTAACCAATTTTGTTTCAAAATGTCATCATAATTTAGGTTATCCCCACACTAAAAACAAATATCAGTAGTGTTTTGTCGGTCGAAGAGTTACACTTCATACAAAAAGTGTCTGGTTCTGTTGAACCCACGTTATTATATTCAGGTAATTTTGTTAAACGGTAAGTGTCAAAAGAAAGTGTACACCTCAATGTTTCATATTTTCATTATAGATTTATTATACTTCCAGTGTTAAAACTTATACTAATTATTTATTAGGTAGTTCATCCTTTATTAAATGCCAAACAAAAATTAACATAAAAAACAACAATAAAAATTCAATAGAAATATAACAAAAAATACTTCATTTTGTAGGAGTAAAAAAAGTGTGCAGATTGTAAAATCACACAAAACGTGTAAAACACACGGATATCACTCACTGTGAATCGGGAAGTTTACCGTTATATTTTCTTTTTTGCTTTGCTATGTTCTCTTTATGAATTAGTAGTGCTTATTCGTGATTCGTTAAGGTAACTACGTTAGATTTCATGCTAGAAGTGTATAATTAATCTTTTCTACAAATGGGAAAGTAAACGTCTCTCGAAACTCAAAAGCTCGTGCTAAAATTTCCAGAAGAGGGAAAATCGTTACGAGAAATTGCTCAAATAATTGGCAGGTGCCATACATACGGTAAAGAAAATTATAGATAAATACAAAAAGTTCAAGCAGCTAGAAAAGTGTCCAAACCAAATCGTCTTCTGGATCAGAAGTTAGATGTATTGTGAGTGAAGAAAAACCCGGCTACAAGCGCAGTGAAAATATCGGAAGATATTGAAAAGGCACCAGGAGTTACCGTAAGCGCAAGTAAGGGAGAGTAGGTTAATTCCGTGCGTTTGAATAACACCGCGCCTCAAAATATCGACATTTCTAATCCATGTACGTAGCCCTGAAATATTTCAATCTGTCACAAATTCAAACGGAATGTTATTTAATCAGAGCCTCTGTCAAAGGAATTAAGTCTTAGTGAAAGGAAGAATGCAAAAAATTTTAGATTGTTTTATTATTAAAAAAGTGAATCATTAAATTAACGGTAAGTCGTAAATTAATAATTTCACACAAATATTGTGTATATATATTATTTTAAGTGTTTTTTCAGAAGAATCACAAACAAACAATAGCGCGGGTAGGTTTATGTGAGGTTAGTTTTTATTATATTTGTATTCTTTCGTCATTGTGGGGAAATACCGATTTATTTGTCGGGGTAAAAGCGTGCCTTCCCGGAGTTACCCCTTATAAAAATCTATGTTGTAATTTTAAGAACGAGAAAATTATTTGTTTTTAGATGCCACGAAAATATATTAAAAAAACTACCAAACGTAGTTGGTCGGATGAATCCATGAAAACAGCTTTGTCTGAAATAAGTGAAGGAAAGAAAGTTCGATATGTTTCCAGAAAGTCTGAAATACCAGATTCAACTTTAAGGGACTACCGAAGTGGGGTTTCATCATAACTAATCATCAATGTTGGAAGAACACGAACATTTCCTGTAGCACAGGAAAACGAAATCCGTGACCATCTCCTAGATGCATCAAAAAAGTTTTATGGTATCACGTTAAATGAATGGTATTTGATTATGCCGAACAAAATGCCATTCCAAACCGATTTAATAAATCCACTCGGTTAGCTGGTAGGGGTTTTTACGAACATTTCTTAAAGAGGAATCCTGAATTAAGTTTACGTAAACCAGAAGCAACAAGTATTAACCGCATAACAGCTTTTATTGAAACTGATGTGAAGCTTTTTTCTCAAACCTAGAGAATGTTTTCAACAAATTCCGATTTGAAGCAGGACGAATTTTTAATGTAGATGAAACAGGAATTTCAACTGTACAAAAACCTGCAAGAATAATTGGCGCTAAGGGACAAAAACAAGTTGGCCAAGCTGTGAGTGGGAACGGGATAAAAATGGTACTGTTTGTTGCGCGATTAGTGCCGGTGGTAATTTTGTACCACCATTGTTTATTTTTCCGCGATCCCGATTATCACCACAACTCAGTAAAGACGGCCCTCCTGGAGCAATATATTGTTGTTCAAAAAACGGATGGATAAACGACGACCTTTTCATTGCCAAATTTGCCAAACCAACTGAGGCTGATTTTGTTTTATTAATTCTCGACAATCACGGTTCACATAAATCTCTCGCTGCTTACGAATTATGCCGGAAGCACAATGTTGTGGTGGTATCATTACCACCTCACACGTCACATCGTCTTCAACCATTAGATGTACTTTTTTTGATGGCCTCAAGATGGCATTCAATAATGAATGTGATGTTTTTATGAAAACAAATGCCTATGAAAAGATTACTCTGTATGACTTGGCTTGCCTATTTAATAAGGCTTAAATTCGGGTTGCTATACTGGGAAAAGGCATATCAGGTTTCAAAAAAACAGGAATTTTTCCTTTTAATCCCAATATATTTACGGAAGAAGACTTTTTGCCAGCTTCATGCAATGAAATTCCTCAAAAATTGTATGAAAACTAACGATGCAGTGGAGTTTGACTAAAGTAGGTACATTGGAACTTGTCTGGTTTTATTTTTATTTGATTACCTACCTACCGACATTTTATTGACATTTCATTGGAGGTAACTCAACAGTTCCGACTAATTCTTCATGTGTTTCACCACTAAACTTTAAATCGCCATCTGATGTAGGTACTCCCATGGTTCGGTTACATACAGCAGGTAGGTATATGCTTTCGTTTCTTTGAAACGTTTTGACATCAAAAACAAATTTTGTTTACAGGATCTGCCACAGTAACAAGCGGGATTAGTATTGAAAATGTGTCGACAAAAATAGCTCAATTAAAAATAAAATCAAATAAAGAGCAAAAATCAAACAAACCAGCCTCGAAAAATACCAAAAAAAGAGGACATAAAAGGTTAGTTCGGCGGAAATTCAGCTACTCTTCGTCTGATACGGACAATGAAGTCGATGAGACAGTTTTGTACGATGATGATGATGAACTTGACGATGTGAATCCATTGAACAACAACGACGAGATATGCCTCATTTGTTCGGAATTCGGTAAAAATGGAGAACTGTGGTATAGGTGTGTCTCGTGTGGCGCATGGAGTCATGCTTGTTGCTCTGGTGTAGACAATGCAGAAAATTATGAGTGTGATTTTTGTAAAAACTATAATTTAAGATAAATTAAAACGATTTGTCTCCGGTGATACTCATTAGTACCTTTATTTCTCTTGAATTGTGATTTTTTTGTTTTTATTGTTTTAATGATTTAAAGAAATGTTTTTTACATTTATAATTTGAATACAATAAAGTTAACTAAAACAATCGTTGTATTCTACTGATTTGCAATTAAACTATTTGCTGCACGAAATTACCCACGTGTCGGGGTAATACCGTTTTTTGTGGACTTTTCAGTTAACCTGCCCCGCCCTCGAACGAAAAAACTATAAGGGAATCTATGTACGCAGTTTAGAAGCTTACATAACTAATTCTCAGAAAACAGTGCAAGCTATTTCAATATACATTTAAAAATCACTTTTTTATGGGGTTTTTCTTAAAGGCACGCTAATACTCCACTCTTCCCTACAATTCGGCGAACTATTCATTTCAAATACAAATCCCATGTGGGAGTTCAAAACTCATGGGCCGACCCATCTTCCATGCCAGTATAAGCTGGCATGGAGCTTGCAATGTGCAGATGGTTATAAAAATCGGCCTATAGCCGTACGTCTTCGATTTGGCAAATGATGCGTAAAGTAAGACGGAAAAATAAACCACGAAAGAGCAGGGAGTGCTTCGGCCCCAAAACAGATGGCATGGACTAAAAACAAAAAAAAAATACAAATCAAAAACGACGCCTCATATATTTCCTTATTCGTTATTTCGTTATTCGTTCTATATTTCGTTTCGGTAAAACGTGTTATTTAGTGACAAAAGCAAATTTGAAATTTTCGAACCCCAAAAAATTGGAGAGGCAAAAATTAAGCTTTTTTGGAGAAAAATTTAATAAGCACAATAAAGATTGGTAAGAGGGCTCGGTAATAGTCTGGGGATGTATGGCGGCATCGGATGTTGGAAATCTGGTATTTATTGAAAACACTATGAACAAAACAGGTTACTTAAATATTTTGGAGGGAAATTTGTCATCTAGCATTGCTAAGTTAGGTTTACCATCAGCCATGGGTCTACCAACTAAAAATATTCAAAGAACGGTTACTTTATCGTACTCCTAAGCAGCTAGATAGATCACCCTATCCAAACGCTAGACCTTAACCAGATAGAACATTTGTGGGAGTATCTCGATAGGCAGATTCGGAAAAGGCCATATGCCAGCCACAGTAACCGCAAAGTTGGTTAAGTCAATGCCAAGAAGATTAGCAGTTATATAGTAGCAATTTATAAATAGAAAGGGAAGCAAACAATGTACTAATGACGTCTTTTTAATTCAATAATTAATTAATGTTAAACTTGTACACTTTTTATTTACTCCTAAAAATGAAGTAGTTATTGTTATTTTTTTTAATTTGTATTGTTATATTTTATGTTGATTTTTATTTTTCATTTAATAAAGAACGAAATACCTAATAAATAATTACTATACGTTTCTGTAATTCATTTCCAAACATGAAACATTGATGTGCACACTTTTTTGACGCTTGCTGTATTTATGTATTGATATTTCGCGACCTTAGAATGACAAGGTTCTATCCAACAAAATTTCTCTAATCGAGTTATTAATGTCGTTATACTCAGAATCGTCAAATCTATTGAAAATCTCTCTTGTTGAGCGGTTTCAGGGCATTTTTAAATGCAAACGTTAATGGGAATAGCAATATGATGTACACTCTAGATATTTAGTTTATAATTAAATTTAATATACCAACGAAATATAATAAGTGATTTATACAAGTGATTTTATGTTGTGGTAATTATTTTCAAAGTAAAATTAATAAAATTAAGTGATTTTGATAATGGAAAGTCGGAGAAAATTAATGCTGAAATTAGCTCAGCAGCAATTGGAGGCCCAAAATAAGATTACATCAAGTAGTCATTCAATAGATGGTAAGTTGCCGGCTCTATCTATAGAGAATAGATTTTAAAAACTAAAAAGTAAACCATAATGCCATTGAGAACCGTTGCAAATAGATAAAACACGTTTTCGAGAATTCTCGAACACGAGAACACGTGTTTTCTCTGTTTTTAACGTTTTTCAACGGCATTACGGTTTTTTGTTCTAGTTTCTAACATTTATTCTACTCTTAATTTTCAAAAGAAACTTTCGAGAAATATTTCTTGAGAACCTCATGATATTGAAAGCTCCTCTGTAATTAAGAAAAACGTGAGGAAGCGAATAAGGAATCCATTGCAATGGAAATGCAACAAGAGAAAACGGTTATGTCAAAGTGGCAAACCCTATACCAGTCGAAGGGGAAAATCGGTTCCTGGCAAACAAGTGAAAGAAGTTTCTGGCTGCTCGAAGTGTCAATTTAGATGCAATGCAAACTTCACAAGTGACGAACAAAATATTATATTTTCATCCTTTTACACCTTACAACAAAATGAGAAAATGCAATTTTTACTCCAACAGTCCGAGAGAGTTTTGTTTAGCAGAAAAAACGGACAAATAGGGCCCATCATGAAAAACTTTTTCATTTTTGTATTATCTCACAATCAAAAATGAAAAAATTCGAGTATGCAAGTCTTTTTTCTTTAAAACTTTGGAATTTCACAAAAGATGGTATATAATGCACATATCAACAAGACCAACGCTAACTCAGCCAAACCGGATGAAAGAGGTAAATCCAGTGGAAGTAGTCGACTATTGGATACTGAAACAACAGGCAAGATTATTGAACATATCAATTCATTTCCGGCTGTCGATTCCCACTATTGTCGACAGGATACACAAAGAAAATATTTGGAGTCAAGTTTCAATGTTTCTAAAATGTATGGACAATATGATGAACTATGCAAGAAATAAAACACACAGCCCGCTAAAGAATCAACATACCGTCGCATATTTAATACGAAGTTTAATATTGGATTCCATATTCCTAGAAGTGACCGCTGTGATTTGTGTGAGGCTCATAACAGTTTTGTAAAATACAATTTGCCGATAAACGAAAACCTAAAAAATTGAATATGATAATCATGGAGACAAAAGGGGTGATATACCAATAATTAGCTTTGATTTACAAAACGTAATCACTCTGCCTACCTAGGGCTGAAATAAGTTCATTTTTTATAGACGCAAACTTAATGTGTACAACCTTACGGCGAAATTATCACTAACCAATCAAGTTTATGCGCGATATGGAACAAATTCATGTCCGGTAGAGCTGGAAACGACACTGCCAGCGCAATGAAGAAAATATTAGAGACTGTCATAAATGAAAATGTTTTGGAGAATTTAATATTGTGGAGTGGTTCATGTGTGCCACAAAACCGAAATTCTCATATATCAAAATGTATCATGGAGTTTTTGGAAGACAATCCGGAAATGAACGAAGTGTTAATGAAATTTTCAGTACCTGGTCATTCGTGTATCCAGGAAATTGATCATGTACACTCATGTATAGAGAAAGAGTTGAGAAAAACCGAAATATATTCTCCGATCGGCATAATCCGTCTATTGAAGCTAGTCAATCGAAAACAACCATATAAAATCATCCAAATGAAAGCTACTGATTTTAAGGACTACAGTGCAGCTTCTAAGTAATTTAATTACAAAGAAGTGCCATTTTCAAAGGTGAGCGTGTTAAAATTTACAAGAAATTTACCGGAAGTTTAGTATAAATTATCTCATGCTGACAATGATTTCATAACGGCAAATATACGATTATCCGAGCGTACCAAACGCAAGAAACAACAAGATGAAATAATTTCAGTTTTGCACACTAGATCAACGACTGTAACCAGCCTTATCAATGCGAAAGCTAAACGACTTGAAGTAAATGCTAAAGTTTATGCCTCCGCAAGATGCAAACTTTTATAAAGTAAATTTTAAGTGAAAATCATGTATATACATAATATTATAATAATGGAATCAATCGACACTTTAATATTTTTTTTTATGTTTTATTACCTATTTATATTTTTATCGATATGAAGAAGATCGATCTTCGAGCTGAATCGTCCTGAAAGAGTGAACTATCGAACTATCGTATTGCGATCCCAGCTGTTATGGCTCCCCGGACAATAACATGGTGAATGTTTTTTGATAAATACCGTTCGGCTTTTCAAACACTTATCCTTCCGTCGGTTCCAAAGATATTTAACTTGGATTCATCCGTGAACATGACCCGACTCCAGTCCTCGGGAGTTCAGTTTTTTTGTTCTTTTGCAAATTTGAGTCTTCCAGCTCTTAATGTTCTTGTAAAGTGTTTTTCTCGCAGGTTGTCGCGCATATAGGCCAATTTCGTTCAGTCTTCTTTGGATAGTATGAACTGAAATAGTCTCGGTTGTTGCTGTTGCAAGCTCTCTTCTCAGCGCTAATGCCATGGCAAATTTTTGCTTTAGCGCCAAATCTCTGAGCATTCGATCTGTGCGAACAGAAGTTTTCCTCTTTGCACCAGAGCTGACCTTTCTAGCAATCGTTTGATTTTCGGAATAACGCTAAGTTTTGACTTTTTCGTCAGCATTTATTTCTGACCTAGTGCGACCTAGTGATAACAGTATAATGTCGCTCTTCGCAAAATCACTCAGATGAATTACAGCCTCTAGAGGAACGGATAAAATCGAGAATCAATAACTACTGTCAAATATATAGCTACAAGACCGATAACTAATAACTATAACTACTATAGTCAAAATGTAGCAAATATATTTGTGGGAGCCACTTAGAGCCAAGATGTTTAACGCATCCAGAAATCTCAGTATCTGATGTTGATATGTAATTTAGAAGAAACGTTTTGAAAAACCATTCTAAATCACTTTGATTAGAAGAAAACTTAATCAAGCATCCCAAGAAGCTTTGTTGCGGTTGTCGAAGTTAAAGTTTTCGTGTCGTTTTTTTGGATCATGTACTTTAGATGGGTTACTTACTACTTACTACTACCATCAGATATTGGTTTAATGAATTCGCGGTGAACATATATATGTTTAACTGCAATTATTTAGTGGATATATGATAGAAAGTGAGTGAGATTTATAAAAAACGATTTGAAGCGCTGTTTTTAAATGTACATACGAAGAGACCAAAAATGTCGGTTGCAAGTGTAGCGAAATATATAAAAAAGTCGAAAACATTAATATTCAAAATATAAAAATGTTGACGATTTGTAAGTTTGAGGCAAAATCCGAACCACTACAAAAAAGGACGACGACATAATCATACAGTTATTTGATAAAAAATCCTCACTTACGCTGGACTACGCAGCAGTGGAAAAATTGGCGAAAAACAATATTATTATACGAAAAACAACCAAATAGGATTATGGAACATGGCTACTCAAATCAAAATACTTTGGATAAACCGCAGTGCTAACTCAAAAACACATTGAGAACCGACTACAGTGGGCGAAATAAACGATTAGTCATCCTTTTTGAGTTTTATGCTGTGTACTTCACATCGATTTTTTTGTCTAAATTTCGAACTAACTAAAATGATGGTTAGTTCATACCAATCTTCAAAGATGGCACAAAACAAACCGCATCTGATGTTTAATTAAAATGTGCTATATAAACCTTAATTTAACATTCTACAAAACATTTCTAATCGGTAATTGATAAATCGGAACTAAGTTTTCAGTTTAGAACTAAATATCGGGAAGATTCTGGTTTATAAATATTAGCGACATCTTACAATACCTGCGTGAACTAATGATCAATTTAGTTGGTCGGAAATTTAGACAAAAAAAATCGGCGTCAGGCACACAGCATAAAAGAAACCAAAGCAAACAAAACATTCCGCTTCATCTCACCTATCGCTACATATGAAGAACAGGATTGATAAGAATATAGTATGTGCGTTGTATCGATCGAAAATAAGCAATTCAGGAGCTGCTCTTCTAATCGGCACCACTTCAAATGTTTTAAAAATGATTTAGATTCAATTACAGTTTCCAAAGAGACCATACGTTGCCATTGGCAACGGCTCAGGAAGGAAATCAGTGATGAATATTCTAACCGTACATTGGGATGAAAAAATGTTAAAATACTCGTATATAGCAGAGAAAACATATGTTGGCCGACTGTGTGTTATAGTAACCGGTTATGGTAAGACCAAATTTTTGAGAGTTCCAATGATTAAACAGGTGACAGGCATAGAGCAGAGTAAAATGGTATATAAAATGCTTCAAGATTGGAATATAACAGAAAGTATTAAAGGGTTGTGCTTTGATACGATGGCCAGCAACGTCGGTATGCTAAATGGAGCCTACAGACTTCTTGAAAAACGACTTGGCAGATATTTATTATGGTTTGCTTGCAGACATCATATACATATATGAAATATTTTATCTGCTATTTTAGTAGCAATGGAATTCTTTTAACCATATCCAAATAAGCTCTGGTTTAGCTGAGGCAAATGTTCAAGAAATTTTCAGATCAAGCGCGATGAATGTCTAAAATTATTTATAGCAAAAAAATATACTTGTTTTGAAACCAGTTTAAACTCAGTCTTTAGTTCCATTAAATTATTTTAAAATTATTGTTTAAAATGAATTAATTTAATTTTCTTTTTTCAGTATCTGAATCCAAAGCGCTGCGTGACTTCAACATCTTTTTCATCAAAATTTATTTGTTCAAATGGTTTACATGTACGAATCCAACTTCAGCGCCCAGAAATTATTTCAACCTAATGTAGGAGCTACCTAGTTGAGTAGTTGCATACAGTAATATCAATCCAACGGTATCATTTTTTTACCACCACGGTGGCAAAGTGGTCAGCATGCTTGCTCCAGCGACCGGAGATCCTGGGTTCGATTCCCGGTGGTGACAAGGAAAAAAATTCACGGCTGGTTTAGGGTCAATGAATTAATCACTCATTATCCGAAATGAAAAAATGATTATAAAACCTCATTTGTGGCGGCCAAATCCCTTGATGGGATATAGTGCCAGAGAGAAAGAGGGAGAGAGAGAGGTATCATTAGTTGCAAGGAAAAATTCTAACCATTTATTGTATTTAAGTGATACTCTCATAGCTCATTCATTTTTCAATGAGGATCTAGACACCCAAAAAAGAATGGCAATGTTTCGAAAGTTAGAAGAAGAAAACTCATATAAAGTTTTACATTTGAAAAAAGCGGCCGTACCTGAGAATGTGGAATACGCCCAAATAGAAGATTTTGTGTCAAGAAATACAGAGCAGTTTTTGAAATTTTGTTTGGAGCGATGCTAAATTTTATGGAAGGATGACACGGAATATATAAAAATGCCGAAAATTGTAAGAATATTTCATATAGTAAATGATGTTGCTAACGCATTTTTTGTAAAGATATAGATTTTATGTAAGAGAGAAAGAGAGAGAGAGAAATGTATTTTTTAATTTTCTCTTACATTTTCGATCGCGACAAAAATCGAAAAATCAAATTCAGTGGACGTTGCTTAGGTTAGGTTTCAGTGGTTGACACTTAGGCCATTTTTGGCCCATTGTGATACCACGCATTCACGCTACATCATTAACCCATTCACCTATTCACACAACTACAGTATTACCACCTGCACATTGCAAGCTCCATGTCAACCTGTACATTGACATGGACGGTGGGTCGGCGCTGAATTCTGCACTCCATCAGAGGGTCTTAGTTGTGTTTATTAACATCACCGATCGTAATCGATGATGAAAATTCGATTTGCATCTAGCCTCTGATGGGATTCGAACCCAGTACCTCCCGGTCCAAGTGCCGAAGCTTTAACCACTGCACCACTTGTCCGGTTGGACGTTGCTTATTTATTATTGATTTCGTCAATGCCAGTATATGTGTACGGCCTTATGTTGTGCGCTCGTGCGCGTTTGGTTCTGAACGTCGATTATTAAATCTCATCGTATATTAATTGAATGTTGCACGGTTTATTAATATCTGTTGCACCAAGTTTCTATCGCGGAGGCATTCACATCTACCTGATAAATGGCCAAAGATCATAGATAATAATAGCGGATATTTCGATAATTAATCTTTGTAACAATTATATTTTCAATAAGGTTGAATTTGATCAAAGAAAGCAGAGTTTCCACTTGCACACGTAAAAAAACTTTTCCTTGGTTTTATTCACTTCCTCGGCTTTCGATATTCTACGATTATACCCCTCGCTGTACTCTGCCTTATTCCTATTAAATCATCGATCACCACTGGAAACAACCCCGTTGTATAATACCTAACTAAAATTTATTGTATCGTGGTTAAAAAACAGCCGCGAACGTCTGTTGGTTCAAGGTCATTTTTAGAATGTTTTCCAGAAAAATTGTTTACTCAAAATTTAGAGATTCTCTGTTTGTTTTTAATTTAAATGGCATCAACCTTAACATGAAAGCACGTGAGATAATAACGATAAGCCATTTTCTGTCATAATTTGACGAATTATAACATTAGTATTATAAATTAGCGTAGCCATTGACACTCTTTACAACATACTTTTGAGGATTTGTTTTGGCTTTTCTAAAACTGAGGGCTTTCGAACGTTTTCGATCATTTTCGTCTATCAGCTCGTTTATGACACAATTTCAGTTAAATTATGATAAAAAACAGCCGCAAATGATACCAACGAATATTTGGGATCGGGGTTTGGGTGCGAAGTGCATCGATGATGCTCTAGTTTTAATGCGAAGCTATATGAAAGTTAAGTGGAATACATTTGATCGCAAAATATATTATCTTAAAATTTAATTTTAATAGTTTAAATAATAGTTAATCATTTTAATTTATATTGCAACGCTGTCCAACTCGTGACCCGCGGGCCACAAGCGGTTGGCAAATCTTTTATTGTGGCCTCGAAATGTTCAGGTTTAAAATATTGTTCGTTTTTTTTATAAAAACGAAACAGGGGGTTTCTGGATGGACGGTGTCCATAAATTTGTATTGTAGTCTTGTTTTTTCTGCATCATCGGCAGCTTAACGTGTCATTTCTGCTGCATTTTTAGCATCATCAGCAGGTCCAATTGCATGTTCAACACGCTCTTGCTTGCTTATAACAAGCTGCCCTACAGCATCAGCTAGTCTTTGCAAATCTGTGTGTCACTCTAGGATTACGCTTGCTTCCTAAAATTGTGATTTTTTCCCAGTTACTAAAATTACATAATTTTTGGTGGTTTGGTATTGGACGTATCCAGCACACTAAGGTTTAACTAAACACAAAGAATAGCTTCATATAAAATTTGATGAGTGTGAGTAGGGTGAGTTGAGAGTAGTCTAGTTAATTTATTGATATCAGTGAATTGGTGTAATTTATGATTTAATGTAAGGGTTAAGAAAGAGAAAAATGTTTGTTCGATAAATGGCTTGTGAAAGGGTATATTGGCAAAGTGCCGTTTCATAAATTAAGTTGTTTTTAACGTGTATGTTTACGTGTTAGAGAACATATACTTCAAGCCTCAGATATTGCCATTTTTCGTAAATTATTTTAAATGTCTTATATGTATTGGGAATTTAAACATTTTATGTTTGAAGTGAACTATATGTATTTAGCGAATAAAAGAAGGCAACTGCGGTGGTGGGGGTTAATTTTGAAAAATACCTAGATTGGATATCTTGATTGATGATTTTAATAGAAGTTTTTCTCAATTTGATAATCATTGTTTCATTCAATATTGATGTAGATCGCGCATTCCCCGGCATAAAGTTGTGTGGCTCTGTTTCCCTTCGGCTGATGTCCGGAATTGGTTGTCATGAAAGAGAGAGAGAGAGAGAGAGAAAAAAAATCTTCGAAATTTTGTCGTTTTTTTCGAAGTTTTGTTGAAAGTGTTTACTTCTTTATATAAGTTTGTAATGATAAGCCAAAACAGGAAAACCAGAGTTTCCCTGTTTTTGTAGTACAGTAGTAATATTAACCTTTAAGAAAATGATGCAAATTTCAATAGTGATATTTTTCTCACAAATAAACCACTCGGTTTCGAATTTTAAGTCGGGTTTTATTTAATTCAAATTAAAACAATTAAGCTATAAACAACATAAAAGGTGCCATCACTTTAAGAAAACGGATCCCGACCCAATAGAAAACAACATTTTCCAATCATGATCTGAAATTACGATATCTGCTGTTTTACTGTATCTATAAATTTTACTCAAAACATTTAAAAGCCTCTATTCGGGTTTCACAATTACAGGAATTTCTACCTACACAGGTTAAATTGCGTCTCAAAAAAAAAAAAAAAAAAATTAAGCCATTTTCGAAGAGTCAACGTTTATTTGCGATAATTAGGAATAGCGGTTTGCATACATCTATTGGTACCTATGCCTTAAATATCGTTTGTAATGGAATTTTCTGTACTTGTGATTGAATCGGCTTCGATAATTTAAAATGTCTTCTTAATGTCCCATGCCACACGAGCATTTCTTGTATTTTGGCATTTTTTTTCTACCAATGTTTTGTTCTGCTCTCTCTTAAATAAAATTTTAACTAAAATGAGTCAAAAATGTCCTTGAAATATTTTTTATTTCATTTATGTTTGAGTTGTGTGGTTGAACAGAAAATTTGTTTAAGTCGCAATTAAAACTTGTATCATAGGTAAACGGGGAAAGAAACGAAGAAAAATGCCGCATTTTTTTTTACGTGTGGCATGGGCCAATGACTGATTACAACAACTTAAACGAATATTTCAGTTAAAATGTGCTATATGTTATATGTCATAAACAGTGTTGCCAAATAGTGTTGAATATTATTTTATTTTCTAACTTTATTCCGAATTTAGTTAAAAACCCATATTATGGATCGTTGAGTACCTAGCAAAATTATTAAGCTTTAAATAGTGAAATGCACAATTTTACTTAAGTGCTCAACTTATTTTAACGGCCCTGACAATGCTAACTTGGCAACACTGGCCATATACCTTCAATTTAGAAATATTAATAAATTTATAACAATGGTTCCAAATGAAAATGCCTTCAAATATTAAATACAACAATAAACAAATATTAAAGGGAGTCAATAAATTTATATTTTACAAATTACATTTTAAAATTGGCTAACCAAAAATGTTTGCGTTGCGCCTGTGTTTACACATACATACATATAAATCTTATATAATAAGTATATTTAGGTACCGTTATTGTTTTTGTTCCCGAAAAAACCCCTAATCTATAACAAACATAATTTCTTTCACATGAACCCATTCAATCATAAAAATGAATTATATCGTTCGAAGAAGGAAGACAAGTTTTTTTTTGGTTATTGTATTGTCAAAAATTTGTATTTTTCCCCATATACATTTTGATGAGGTCCCTTTCTTTCTTTTTGTAACTTAAAATTTTAAGGATCTGGGATCCGGTGTATGGGAAACAAACTGAACATGTAATTCTATGTACAACATATCCAGAATACCTGTTTAATAATATTTCATCTCTTATGTACGTATTTAAGATTTCAAGCACCGTAATGCTGCAAAGAATTAGTTATATGCACAATGTGACATACACGCAAAATGAAAATTTATGTGTCAAAAGAACATGCATTAAAATAACAAAGGGATAAGTCACAATTGTATCAATCAAGAGATAATTAAATTCATGATGTGATACAAGTATTTAAACAGTTTTATACTGGGGTAAATGGATATCTGGCAAAACAAAAATAGTGTTGCAAAGCTTATGTAGTGCAATTTGCGGAAGTTTTTTTTTAAACGTACTTTGACATCATCTTATGAGATTATATATTTGAAGAAGGGTGATATACTATACCATTTTCATGTTTAATGATTGGGAACGGATTCGTCATAACTAAATTTACCTGAAACGATAAAAAAGAAAAAATTTAATTAACACATTTTCCAGGTTGTACATAATATTATAATTACATATACACCTAATTAACCTTAACGTAATATAATGCAATGAAATTGATGTATGTAGGTACATACATTTACATAAATTGCGTTACTCCTCCTTTTTCAATATCCATTTTACACAATACGGTATCTTTATAAAGGGAGGCAAGAGAGAGAATATAAGGAAGCTCAAAAAATCAATACGTTACAAAAAAATAATGTCGTTTTCTATATTGTGCGTCACTTGTAATTTTCTCTCGCAGTACACCTAAATTCAATTACCCTATTTTTGTGAACATTTTACTTTTAATGTTTAGACATTTTATTGAAGGGAGAAAGGGCGCAAGTAACTTAAAAATAACATAAAAGTACGCTTTTGTAAGAAGATAAAACCTAAAATGGAGTTTGTATAAACATTTTAATGGGAGTATGTACACCGCAAATTTACGCATATTAAATAATATGTTATGGCATAAATCAAAATCATTATGATTCACATATATCGTATTCCAATAATAGAGATGACTATGAGAATCTATTTTACAATAAAAATGTAAAAAAAACTTAGATATAATTAACATGATGAGAGTGACGTGAATATATCGACAGGAAATAGTTAAGATTTCTAAAGAATGATACCATTTCATATACATATGTTTAGAAATTTTGTAATACAATTGAACGATGTAACACGTTTAAATGAAAGTTGTGTTGTAACCAGTGTTGTGTCGTATTGTCTGCACTACGTAGTTAATTAACTCTTTGAGTGCCAACATGATTTTTAAAGGATAATTATGATGTGATATGATATATGATATGATGAGAGACGTACAGGCCAACCATCAATGATCCAAGGTTAGTATAGCACATTCCTGGAGTAAGCGTAATTCAATATCAAAAGCATATTTGAAAAAGGAATCGTACTCCTGAATTATACGGGCCCTGGCCCTGCCTGCATCCTCACATTGAAGGTTATATAGAAACTACTGCATCAATTACATCGAGGGGTCATCTCACACCCGACCCTACGCCATCTAACCCGAGCGATACATGTTCGTAAAGTTTCGACAGCATGTTTATACATATGATGACCTAGAAATTCTTAGTCCAACCTCAATTATTAAATTAGAATTCAGTATTGTAATATATCTAGCTCCCGTACGCATTATCAATCGTTACAAACACTCGGATACATAATACAACATTCATGTCAAATAAATAACAGAAATTAACACATTTGAATCCAACTAGAAAGAACATCGAATGCACCATTATTTTGCAAAAGGCCTTTAGAAGTTTATTGCTAAAAATGCAACTTGCAAATAGAGAGACCGTTTGATCAAAAATGTTGTAATTACATTCTTGCTTTGAATTTAAATGTGTTTGTAAAATATTAATAATATAATAAATATTAATAATTACAAAATAATTAATAAATATAAATTAAATTCAATTATAAAAAATGTTTATCATTTATGTTAAAGCGCTATACCTTTTACGACAGTTTTTAGTGTTACCGTCTACAAATTGATATGCGAATGCGAGTTTAAAGTAAATTAGTACTGTCACTTCCTGAGTGACATACGAGTTGTAGCAGAGCCATCTATGATTTTGAAGAGCCGTAATATTAAAAAGAGAGCTTTCAGTAGAGGGGAAGCTTTTATTGAATTACTATAAGAAACCGTAGTAATTGGAAAATTTTTGAACATGAATTTATGAATAAAAAATTAAACAAATCATCTAAATTTTAATTTTATATTTTTAATAAACTATTCAAAGAACTCATATTTGAAAATCAGCCATCATAATGTAGTATTTATTTGGTAAATTTAAACTAAAGCGGGGCATAAATTTATTAATTTTCTATAAAAATGAGCTTTCCGTTTAGTTGTGTAGGTTTATAAAGTAAGATAATAAAGGGTGGTGCCGCGGATTCCTCTTATATCCAATTTAAAATTTAGTTTAGTAGTTAAAATGTAACTTATTTGATAAATTCTGGTCACATGCACCTCAGAATTTTTGATATGAACGATGCACTTAATATCTAAACATTCTCCATTTATAACAAAATTAAAGAGAAAACGTGAGCTGAAACGAAATTTTATGAATCACCATGTAGAAACATGTAGAAATATTATTCATATAATAAAATTTTTACATCAAAATCTATTATTATTTTTGTATACAAAAAATCAACGTTGTCATGGTTTTCTTAATTAAATATTATTACAAAACAGAACAAAACGTAAAAAACCTTCAATTTTATTCGATTGCAAATCCGAGCTTTCTGTAATTTGAAAATCCGTTTACAGATGTCTCTGTAATAAATTTACTTGAAATTACAGAAAATTGTAAAATAATTAAATAACTATTTGCGAAAATAAACCATTATTATTGTAAGTTAAGCGCGAAATCTTTAATATAATAATTTAACATAATGAATAAAACTCAAAACAATTATAAATTTTATTTAAAACGATTGGCATAAATAAAGCTTTTCATCGCAAAATATTTATCATCGTAGTTGCTGCGCGCTGAAAAACAATAATAGAAAAATGTCACATTTTTTCCAAATTTTTTCTTTTCTTATTTCAATTGGCTTGTTTTCGGTTATTTTCAGTTCCAGGAGATTTCAATAATCTATTGAACCAGGCAGTATACCTAATAAATTGTTAAATTTTAGTTAACAAACATTTAGGATTTAATATTTAGCTTTAATTTAGACTTAGCGACATCTTTTGATTGGTTTTTTATTGCGAAAAGCTCTATAATATAATGTTTTTATTTTATGAAGCTCCAGTTTGTTTATACTACAGGATGAAACAATGTAGGCTGCAAATTTGTTGCGATGAAAAATCAAATTTTTAACAAATAACGAAAAAAGAGTGTTCGAAGTTTGTTCATCAACAATGTTGTAATAGAATCCAGAGCACAATAAACCCCATATTACATAGCTACTCAAAAAGCATTTTTTAACAAAAGTTTGTTTGATGGAACACTCTATATTAATTTCTTACATACACATATAAACAAATTCTTATTTCTACAATAAAAAAAAATTTTGTGGTAGACTAATTTAAATATTTTTGCGTTAATTCGACATAATGTGACTCAATTTTAAAATATGGTTTTCCTGAATATTGAACTAACCATTCAAATTAAAAATTGAAACGAAACATTAATGTTTTTATATAGAAAAAAGCTTCTAAAAAATATTAAAATACACTGATTGGTATGAAAAAGAACAAAAAGCTTCCCCTCTATGGAAAGCTCATGGAAAAAAATGGCGGAATGTTACGGCTCTTATATTAAGGAGGCTCTGGTTGTAGAGTAAATTTATATTGTCACTTCCAGCGTGACATACGAGTGCAAAAGGTTAAAAATTTTACACCGCGAGATTACACCGAAAGTATATTTTTCGTGTAAATATTTGAATCTTCAATGAGTCCTTCAGAATTCTGAACGGTGCTATTTAATTAAACCGTTAAGAGATAAAAAAAATTATGTGATCCGGTGAAATATAAAAAGTTCAAACAAAGTTAACGGGAAGCCCTTAAGAATAGTATATAGTACATTATCGGATAAAGCGATAAATCCAATTACTTAACCACTGATGTGGGCTTTTGCTTTATAACAGCCAAGCGAAAAATTAAAATAAATTGTATTCAATTTTAGTTAGTTTTTTGAATTTTGGCTCTAAACCAATTAATAACATTTATTTTGGTCGAACCAGTTTATATGAGGCTCAAAAAGACTAAAGACAAGAAAATGTCTGATGGGCTAAAGAATTCGGAATTGGTAAGCTTTTATTTATGACGTTTATCTCTTTTTGAAGACAGGTGTTGTTTGTCCTGCATAGTATTTCAAATAATGGTGCCCACTTTTACTTGCTCTAAATTTAAACAATATTCTCATATTAAATAAGCTTTCATAGAAAGTAAGTACAAAATAATTCTCTGTTACTACCAGAATAGAAGTGAATTAGAATTGGACATTAAAAGCATTACTTTAACTTCTCTTCACACATATAACCTTGAATGAAATATTCTGATACGAAACTATTATTACAAATTAGACTATAAAATTTCTCAGACCATTTAACACAAATGGTGTCAAATTGTTAACAGCAATTCAGAAAGTGCGATCCGAATCATTAAACGAGAACGATAATAATTGAGGAAGTAACTATGAAATTAACATTTTTTTTAATCATCCACAGTAATCTACAACATAAAATGTTGGATAGTCTTTTACAAGAAAGGAGAATGATAATTATAAGGCCACCATTTGGCAATATTATTAGCTTTTAATTTTCAAAATAGAGTTGTATTATGTAAAAAACTCTTAGGGCTTTTGTCAATCTTTTAAATATTGTTTTTTAAGAAATATTTAACATTTCTACTTTTACAGCCAAATATTTTTACCGAAACCACTTTGAGCAATGGTCTAGCGAAGAACTATCTCGCTACCATAAATAAACGATTGGAACAAGGCAAAACACTCGGTAAACGGCCAGCAAAGTCATTAAAATTTTATACACTTGAGAAAAACTTGGGTAAAAAAAAGTTCGGTCTAGTTTACCAAAATCTTGCAGTTTTTCGATCAACCAACACTCTTAGTTAAAATAATGACCAAAATTATAGTCGATAAAACTTTTAGGGGTAGTTGGAACTTTGGAAAAAAATAAAAATAGATAAACACTTTGGAATAGTCAAAATACATATTTGACAGTTACAAATGACTTTTTTCACTATTTCTGCTGTAAACTATATTATTTTTGGCAATAGTGATAAACGATTTTTAATAAATTCTATGACTACCTTTCACTGTGGTTTACAATATGAATTCTGAACATTTCGCATTAATCAAGGAATATAATGGTTTTTCTATTGGGTAGGTAGGTTCATTAAAATTTAATTTTTAGGTTAGGTTTAACAACAAATTTAATTTAGTAGAGAAGCACTGGCGTGTTTTTCGAAAAATTTAAATTTTCAAAAATATGAACAATTTTTAAAATGGGTAAAGGAAATGGCTATAGATGAATATCTCCATCATTATCAATTTCTAAAATATCAAATCATTTGTAAGCAATAACTTTAAATCTATAATTGAAGGAGTCTTGGATCCGATCCACATCAGTCATCCACAGCTTATTCACATTTGGGTATTTTACAATTACAGGATGCAATTTGTAATAATGGGAAACAATAAATCAAACGTTATTAAAATGTCTTTCAAGGATCACCCATAGATTTTTATTGTTTTTAGATCGAAAGACTGAGGAAAATACTGGAACGTATGCATATTTGCCGAACGTCAACATATATTGAACAATTAATATTGTGTGATTGAAACTCGCTATACTTAAATATTGAGAAATGCAAAATCAAAACCTTTCACCTTGAAAATAATCCATTTATTAACGAGTTTGAATCCCTACTATGCTGTGCATATTTAAAATATTGAAAATAGAATTGACTGGAATTTTGCCTAAAACTTACTATTCCATTAAAATCGTGGCTCGGTTACCTGCTTGGTAACATTCTATTTGGTCAGATTGATTCAACTTTTATTTTGGGATGCATCAATTAGAAACCACCAGTTTATCAAATAAATTTAAAAAAAACCTGAATATTAATATTTAAAATCCTTAAATGTTGAATTTCAAATCTTATTTTAGTTTTAACATATTTCTTAGGAAATAAATAATCGGAAGAATCAAATTTTATTAAAATCGACAAATACTAAAATTTTTCATTATTCCAGAAAGACTCACTGAAAGCTTTTTAAGATACAACAACGGGACCCTCGCGTTTTTGAGTTTTTCTTATTTAGAAAATATGATCAAACTCAGTTGAAAGTTATGGGTGAATACATTCTCCCATAAAAAAAGTAAGATTTTTTAGGACAAGTTTCACTATTCTGCTGAAAATAGTGAAATTTGTCCCAAATTCTAAAAATATTTGAAATACCGCATTCCAAGGTATATAGTATACTAAATTCGGATAAGACGATTAAACCATTGATTTAATCATTTTTACCTACTAATATAAGATCATATATCTAATACTCTGGGAAACAAGTAGGAAACCACCACAAAAATTAAAAAAAATTTGGTGTACAATTATGTTCAAAAATATTTAATACAATTCAATTAAGACAAAATTCGAGTATTTGTGTCGTCAGCAAAATTTGACTTGCTATAATTCCAACGCACATTTTTCTATATTTTCCCGAGAAACTCCTATAAATTAGCATGCTAACTTACGTATATTCTGAGATGCTACTAGGCCCCATCTAATAGAGAAACTCGTTTATTTTGACCAAATTTTGGGTTTAGGGTGTTTACGACCGCCAAATTTGGATTGATTAATTTTAAATCAAATGCACGATTTTCATAAATTTCGCTAGAAAATACTATAATCCGCGTCTCTAATTGGCATTTATATAGAGATACTTCTAGGTCCAATAGAAAAACACAATTAGATCGAAGATGAATGCAAATTTTCTAGTCTTAAAATTCATTATATCGAGGCATTTTACGAAAATACGTTAATTTTATTAGTTTTTTTCGGCTTTTCGGACAAATATTGTTTTTATTTCAATCTTACAATTTTTATGACTATTTTAGTCACAGAAAACAAAGAAACCATTTACTCACAATATCTACCACAAAAATTAGAAAAGTTCACTCCCCTACAATTTACCGGATTATCAAAGAAATTGAAGAAAGAGAGATTGTGACAACGTGAAAGTGAAATGAGATAGTCCCAGACTTGAAATTATTCCCGTACGAAATTCAATTAACATAAGAGCTACTACCAAGAGATCATTTTCGGCACCGTACGTATGCAAGTAAGATGCTATTGCTTCAGAATGATAATCCGGATTTTTTTAATAAATTAATTATGAGGGACGAAGCTCATTTTCAATTAAGTGGACAAGTAAATAAACAAAACAGCCGGTTCTGGGCAGTAGAGAATCCACAAATAATTCATAAATCACCATTACATCAATTGAAAATGACGGTACGATGTGCAATTTGGGCTGGAGGATCCAGCTGTCACTTTTGAACTTTATCTTGGTATGAAGAGGAACTTGTTTAGATCAGAATTGCATGCCAATGATTTCGTGAACATGTTATTCCAAAAGGACTAATAGAGGTGGACATTTGGCAGATATTATTTTTCATATAATTCCAAACGATTTGTAAACATAAAATCTATTTTCTTTTATTTAAAAAAAAAATTGTAGGAGAAAAAAGTAGAAAACCTTCCGGGTGGAAGCCATGGACGTATGAAAATGCCAAATTATCTGTCCTAACGTTCGGCCATATGAATAACAATCATTAACTGCAAGAGTGATGAACAAAACTTCAATGAAAAATTTATTTTTACTGACGTTTTTAAAATTGGGTATGACGTTTCCCTTGCCATGATCATTATAAAAAATCATGTCTGCATATAGGAATGTCGAATGTACTACTTTAAAAACGTTGATGCCTTAGGCACGGTTAAAATT
This sequence comes from Nephrotoma appendiculata, assembly GCA_947310385.1. Lineage (NCBI taxonomy): Eukaryota > Metazoa > Arthropoda > Insecta > Diptera > Tipulidae > Nephrotoma > Nephrotoma appendiculata. The sequence continues at coordinate 246,248,562 of OX371223.1, read as the reverse complement.
TTTTGTATATTGCTTGCTGTTGGGAGCGCGCATAAAAGTGTTTACACCCTATGGCTAAAAGCAATCACAGGATGAAATTGTCAGAGGCAGTAGAGAAAGTGTTGTTTGCGTGCCTTAAATAGTGTTGTACTAATTCGTTCAAATTACAGAATTTTAGACCCTAGGTGCAAAAATAACTAAATGTTTAACATTCAGTATAAATGTTAACGCGTTAAATTGAGTGATAGTGCATAATATACATTTTAGCATTTTTTTATTTATATTTATATAGAAATATATTCACTCTAAGCACCTAATTGATAAGAATCGTCACTTGCTATTTGCAAATTCCAGTAGCGAATCCAAATAATTTAATGATTGAACTTTAAATATTTCCTAGTTTATCAAAATATTTGTGGCCCGAAATGGATTTCTAACCAATTTTGTCAAATGTCAAAAGTACAAAACACTTGAACGAATTGCATTTTAAAGAAATTTTGCGGTTTGTGTTCCAAGTTTGATGAATTCACAAAATAAAATACCAAACCAAGAAATGAAAATGTTTTTGCTTACAAGAATATCGTTATACAAAAACTAGTACAAACTAAAATATTTCGGTTGGAAACTACAAAACTAAAACCCAAAATCACTCTCTATACAAAGAAAAGGAAAAGGAGGTTGGATTATCGCGCTTTTTTTACTTCATGCAGAAATAACATAAGGAATTCTAATATAGCCGAAAAAAATATAAATGAGATAACCAGTTAGCAGTTACCAAAAATATGCCAAAAACTAAAATTTAGCAGTTTTAGGGTTCTCCTAAGCATACACAAAAAAAAATTCAACATTTTTGTGTTGTGTTTCATGTACGTATATGTTGCGCGGACCTTTCTATTAGTGAAATAAATAAAGGTTAGAGCAAGTATGTATAATACATTCGCGTATTTGTACCTATAACATAATATATTATATACCTTGATTGACATTAAAGAATTTTTATTTATGTTGTTCAACATACACATTTTTTTTATTTTATTAGTTTTACATTTGAATTGAAATGAATAATACTCAAAATTATTAACACAAATACATGTTTAGAACAAACGTTTTTTTTTGGTGGTGATGATGATCATCATCAACAACGTATCACCGTTGAAGGTTGTTGTACACCGCGAAAATAAATTCTGCACATGTGTTACTGAATAATAAATAATCGTATGTATATCTGCATTGACATATAAACAATTTTTTTTTTTTTGGTAATTGAAAAGGGTTAGATAATCTATTCATTTCCTCAATGTATGTTACGTTTAATACATGGTGAATTTTAACTATACAATGCATGCATGTATTATAAACCATACCATAATTAGATATAATGAAATAAAGATGCCATGACTAATGTGGTCCTAAAATGGATATAGGCGAGCTTTTGTAGTGGTATGCACGCTACTCGCATAGTATTTAAGGAAAGGTGACTAAACCAACAAAAATATCAATAGACAAATTTTGAAATAGCAAAATATTTCGTTTATTGTAAAACTAGCTAGATTGCTAGAGGGATGGTAAATTAAACGGCATGTGATAACAGCGAAAGTTGATAGAAAATAGCTGTGGAGTAGAGATTAGTCTCAATTTGGTTTTACTCAATATCTCGAGAATTTCAGCCCAATTAAATTTTCTGGATTCCCGAGCAATATTTAATCTATTTCTCGAGAATTTCGATAATTCAATAATTTTGGAATTTCAAAAACTGAATGCTTGTATATATTCAAAATTGTTTCACTGTTCAAGTTATCATGCTGACGATTAGAGCCGTAATTTTGGATAATTTTCTTGGTGGCAATATAACTTTAAAATTTTCCAGCTATGCCATCTTTTAATGGTTTTGTAAACCCTGGTGGACAAATCTAGTAGGCGTTGCAGTTGTATTTTACTCTGATGGATAGTGTTTAAAATTTAATAGAATTAAAGTTGAAGCTTCTGCTATTGTTCACTTTGCAGACGATCAAAATTCAATTATTAATTTTACTTTTACATGACTCTTTAATTAATGTTTATAATTTTGACACAGATTAAAATTTCGTGACAATTTAGTCAATTGAAACATCAACAATATTGAAATAATTTCAAAGTATATAGTATCAAACGAAGGTACCTACTCTAACTTTTATTCGTAAGCTCTCTGTGTTATAATAAATATTGAAAATGGTTTCAGAAGCAACGAATTACCCAAATTTAGTAAGGGAATCACTTATAAAAGTGTTTTCTAAAGCAAAAATTTAAGAAAATTAAACAGAATGTTAATGAAGCAAAACTCTGAATTGGATTTAATACATATTTTTTCAAGCAGATTTTTGCCTAAATTTATCTTCCATAAAATGTCATGATTGTTATCATCAAAGGTTACGTTAATCGGATGATTCTTACAACCGCTATTAACTTTGCCACCACTATTAATCATATCCGTCTTAAATGAAATTACCAGCCCCTCCCACCACTGTCACAAGGAACTTTAATCTGCAAAGAAGTTTACAAATTTATAAAATGTAGTTACCATCTTCTTTCACTTTGGTAACAGGCTTTATTGATTTGAGCGATATGATGTCTACGACTCTGAAGGTATTATTTTCTACAGTAAGTTCCCCAGTAATAACCGATATCTGTTCGATTAACAGTCATAGCTATGAAACTGTTCGATTAACAGTCATAACTATTTTTGGACAGTAAATGCGCTTTTGGCAAAATGTTACAAACTATTGTCATTAGCATTATATCACTTAAGTCGTTCTTGAGCGAAATCTTCATACGATTTTACTAAAGTGAATAATAAATGAAAAGTTGCACTTCCGTTTTCATTTTGTAGTACTCAGTTGACCAGCGAAAAAGCCAAGTGTGTTCAATACATCAAAGATGGAGGTCATAAACTCTCTAAATTATTTTCATGTGAAAATAATGTCTCTGCTCAAAATTTTGACATTTGCGTGTTTGACAATAAATTATTTTTTTTTAAATACCATAAACCTTTAAATATTTGGTAAAATCAATTAAATAAATTTATTCACTTAAAATAAACAAATGCATCATCAAACGTAATAAAATGTAGCTCCGAACGTAAAAATACACAACAAGAAAAATTCAAATTTGCTCCAATATTTTTTATAGTTGCAATACTCATTTTACGACGGGACTAACAAAAGTTCGTTTAGTTGGTGACTCTTTTTAAAAAACCAAAGATACCAAATCCTTTGCATTTGTTTTATGAGACGAAATAAATTATAAATTCGAAAATGGGCAGTCTAACATCTTTAGTAAGGTCGTTACTGGTGACGAATCTTAGTTCTATAAGTACGTCCTGGAAACCAAACAACAGTCCATATTATAGAGCCCAACAGGAGCAAACCCACCCGTAAAAGCAAAGCAGCAACAAAAGTAATGATGTCAGTTTACTTGACCCAATCAAAAATTGTAGCTGCTATTCCCCTGGAAAAGGGTCAGACGGTAACTGCAAAATGGTATACCTAAGACTGCTTACAAAAAGTTTTCAAACATTTGTTGGAAAACCATTTGCGGAGCAGGACAACGCGCCAGCTCACACTGCTAAAATAACGAGTAACTTTATTGCGATCTCTGGCATCGAAGGAATACGTTATTTCCAAAAAAAAAAACTAAAAATTCGAGGGGAAACGTCTTTAACAGTAACGCGGAGATAGTTTATGCGGTTAATGCTGAACTTGATAAGCTTAAAAAGCAAGATTTTGAAGACTGTTTTGAGAAGTTGAGCTATAGGCTTAAGAAATGCATTTGAATCAGTTGAATGCAGTTGGAATCAATGGCGATTATGTAGAGAAGATAAAAAAGACCAAGATTAAGAATAAACATAAATTTTTTTTTTCTGGTCAACTAAGCGAACTTTTGTTAGTCCCCTCGTATATCCACCTCTAGCTCTTGTAAATACCTTTTAGGCATTTCCGATAAAGTTCCGTACTCACACAAATTCTTCGAACCTTCGAAATTGGTTAAATATGTTAACAGTTAATCTTTATACAAGATCTTTACAAAACAAAAATTCGAATAAAGCGTCAAATACAGCACTAACAAACAAATATTCCAAGAGGAAATCAGATGGGCATCCTTCTACGATGAAGTTCAGTGATCAAAGTTCTGGTAGTGATCCAAAGATGTTCCACAATAAAGTATCTCAATTTATTCTTTCTGTTTAACCCCCGCCACAATTTAGCAAGTACAATTATTTTCTCCACTCTATTAACTTTTTCGCGTTAGCTTCTTTCTTCAGTTCTGTTTAAGCACTTAAGTGGTAAACAACATTATTTAAATGAGTTCCTTGTATAAAAAGCGCTTTGATGTGGTGTTCTTAGGTACCCATCCCAATGGACCCAAAATGAGTGTGAAGCAGGTAGCAAAATAAACCAAAACATCTGTGTCATTTGTGAAGAAGTGGATTAAGCGGTATAGTGACTGTGGAAATGTGGATGATTTACTGGAAAAAGGTTTAGATAGAGTTACTTCAGAGAAGAACGAGAAGGTCATTTTGAAGTTGTTTGAGAAAATCAGACGATAAACTTATGGTAAGCAAAACAAAAATTGAATCAGAAAGGTGTTGATGTGTAATTGAATACAATTCGACGAAGCCTTGAAGAATTCGATATTAAAAATATTAGCACACAGTATAAACCTTTGTTGACAGAGAAGCACATGGGAAAAAGGCTGACTTGGGCATACGAAAATTTGTACCGTGATTGGAGCAATGTGTCAGGCGAATCATATTTTGTGGTATACAATTATTGGTGGAAAGCCTGAACAACTAAAAGTCACAGATTTATTCAACGAACCGTTAAGCACCCACAAAAGGTTCATGTATACGGGTGCTTCTCCTCCAAAGGATTTGGAAGACTGTCATCGTCTCAAGAAACCTGGATGCTCAATTTATGGTGAAATTATACCAAAATGGTTTGCTAAAGCCCACTGAGATACTATTTGGATGTGGAAATAAAAATTATATCTCACAAGAGGATAATGAAATAGTCGCCTTTGCACCCAGTGGGAAGAGCAAAATGGTATTCAAACTTTGGATTGGCCGTCACAGAGTTCGGATGCAAATCCAATCGAAAACGTCTGGGGTCTTATGAAGACAAAGCTTTGAGGAAAATAATATCAACCACCCAGACAGCAATGGCGACTGCACTACATACTAAGATAATTGCGAAATTAGTTTTGATGTACGAGTATATTATGAAAAATAAATATCAATTATGTAGTTTATTTATTGTGTTTTTGTTGTTTTCTTTAAGATCCTTTCTTGTGGAACATACTATACATGAATAACAGCACTCAAACATCTCTAGTATCTACTCAAAATGATTATGATACTGTGTTAGGAGGATTATCAAGGTAAACGGTAATATTTTCGCTGGCCCCACTTAACCACTTACAACTCTGCTTCAAAACTCAATCTAGCAAGAAATGTTTTCGATCCATAAGGTTCCGATCCATAAGGGATATAACTTATTTGAAAATATTGTACACAATTCGCTTTATTTTGTAAACATTGTATTTAGATAATCAGCAGGGCTTTCTTAGAGGATGATAAAAGACAACAAATTTAACCGAATATGCATCGCGTACTTTGAACGTTATGTAGAGTAGAAACGAGGTTGATGTTATATTACCAAGGACTTCAGCAATGCATTTGAAAGGGGTTTCCCATAAGATAATTTTGTTTATCCTCAGGGCTGTTAGTTTCGCAGCTCAACTCTTACTACGGGTGGCCTGTTATCTGAAGGAACGTAGGTATCAGGTTATCTTTAAGTCATCAATATCTGCTCCTTCTATAGCTACTTCCGGTAATTATTAACTATTAACAACTTCATAGTTTAGTGTGTGAAAAATAACCTCGATCAAAATGTGAGTATATGCCGATCCTTTACATACTCTAGAAAACGACGTTGTTACCAGAGTTTTAGTCCTACGGGACTTAAGAATAGTTTGTGACTGAACTTTAGAGACCACAATGATTTTATTGTCACCAGAGAAAACTGTAGGCAAGGCTTTGAACCCTTATGTTATGAGGGCTATTTATATGACCTAAGATTGGCCTTTGCTCGAGCATACTAGTCAGGTCTGGTCCCTATACCATGAAGTGCACACATGAAAAATTGACACTTTAAAACATAGATTTCTGCACCTTGATCGGCGTGGATTTCCATAGGTAGACATTTACAATTTGCCTCCTTATTTTGACCGCTTGGAGTTTATTACCTTAAATTATAACCACGCAGCAAGCGACAATCTGTTGCAGATATCGTTTTCATTAATTAACTTTTATCTGGTAGCGTAGATTCTTTTTTTTGAATTTTTTGACTTATAGAAGGCTAATGTGTAAGAATCACAACAATCAGTTTCGAACAGACGAGATTAATGATTTGAAAAAATCAGTCTTCTCATCAGGTCGCGACGACTGATGTTGTTTATTACATTGAAATATTTTCTATATATATAGAGCAATACCATGTAGTTGTACTACTAGCGAATTACTGCGTAGCGTACGAAATTTTGATTCTTTCACATTTCCATCTATATTCTATTTTAACAATTAACTTTTCGAATTCACGAATTTTTTGTCCCAATCGCCAGACCTGGATCCTAATGAACATTTATGGGATCACCAGGAACGCCAAATTAGAAAGTATAGGATTACCAGCAAAAAAATGTTGCAAGAAGCAGTAATGAAAGAATGGGATAAAATTTCACCGGAAGTTACCAAGTATTTAGTAGAATCAAAGCGTAGAAGATTGAAAGAGATTATAAATATAAAGGAGGACCAACTCGATATTAAAATAATTATGAAACATAATTTATGCAAATGATTCAAAAAAAAATCAAGGATCGTACTCATCTTTTTCATCATTTTCGTTGCAAAAAATTCTTGGTTTTTTTCTTTTTTTTTATTATAAAAGGTAAATGAATTTTTATTTTGTATTTTTGGATTTATTAATTTGTAAAATAATTTAATCTAATAAAAAACTGCAAAATAAGTTCTATAATCCTTATATTTTGTAAATTTTTCTCAAACATCAAGGCGTATGATCATTTTCGTACTGACTGTATATTTTCTCTCCTTTTTACTCAATTGAAATTATTATTTTTTCATTCCCTAGTTTTTCAAATCTGTACGACATTCGCCAGCTTAACATAGCGCAGCGCAGTAGTTTATATTACAAATCAATTCAAATATTAGCTCCTAGTCAGAACACATTGTGTTGTAAAGAATTTCTTCTGCCGTTGTAAATAACGCGCAACACAAAATTAGTGGCTCTTGGACGCTAACAACACGGGACTGCCAAGACTTGCCGTTTTTTAGCGGAAATTAGGTCGTATAATGTTTGATCAAATTAAGGAAGGAGAAACGAACTGAACGATCTGAAAAACATCGATATCATTGGAACGGGTCCTGGTCGAAATGACATATTTCAAAACGACATAAGGTAAAAAAACGGCATTTTACATAACGACAATTATCGTTTATTTAGATTTTCTTCGGCATTTTTCAAAAGTGCATAAATAAATTCATACATATATAAATAAATTTTAACTTATCTACATACTAAAAGGATATATTTCCAGCAATTACCTTCAAAAAGCTATATTTGCTGTATTATTTTTTTTTATTAAAATTAAGTTGCCTAAATAATATATTAAGGTTCTTTTGTAGGTGGCAGATTTCCCATTTCCAGTTTCTTAATTTTTGCATTGGTAGTTTTAATGTTTTTTTGTAATTCTGCTAATAAATGCAGTACACCGATATGCGGGTGACCAATTACCGTATTGAAATATCGGTGAAATGATTCGGCATTATTTACCAACCGTGGTATTTACATTGAATTTTGATCAGACATGCTCAATAGATTTGTCGGTAACGATGAGCCTCTGGAATTCTTTCCTAAAATGTAATGCTCTTCTAGCCAGTCTGTTACAGGATCTAATTCTGAACCCACTTCATTTCTTATTTCTTGAAACCATTCTGGGATTTCTTCAGGTTACAGAAAATATAATGCAGTAGTTTATCGCCCTTTCATCGCGAACTCTATCTCACTGCCGTACCGGGTTTGCCACCCAATTGATTGGATATGGCTGTACATGTTTTGCATAAAATGAAAATTTCATCCTTTAACAGTAAAACCCTCGAATACCCTGCAAATATGAAGTAATCCGCAACTTTTACTTATATAAAAATTTAGGTAAAGGAGAATATTATAAGCATACTAAATCTTGTGAATTGAAAACATGTGAAAACTGAACTTGTGAAATTTAGAACTGGATAAGTTCCTTTTCATTTAGCTTTATCCTAGAATTTAATCCAAGAATCGTTCAAACATTTCATTCATGCCAAATTTCATCGTATTCCTGTAATTAATAACCGTACCTGTTCGTCATATTCCAGAAATTAATGAAAAGATAATTTTAGATTCATTATCGATTAAAAGATTCCATTCTACCTTGTGCAGTTTTAAAAAATGTCGCGTTTTGAAAAATTCTGTTTTGTATCTACCATATGCAACGAATAACAAATGGAACAATTAAATCGCCAAGGCTTAAATCGCTCGAATACGTTCTACGTTCCCAACACCGTACCATAAAACAGGCCCTGGAGTCGGTACCGATGGAAACAGCACATGACGGCACGGAGCGGGATGCCCTCTATTCGATGGATGGACGACGTTGAACAGGACCTTCAAACTCTTGGTTATCGTACCTGACTCCCTCTTGTTGCAGGTCGAGTTTTGTTGAAGCATTTATCGAACATTTGCTGGTATTCTGTGAAAGTTTCTACTACCTTTCCTTTAAATCGCTAAGCACCAGAGCACGCTGTGCCTAAAACATAGTTCTGCAACTGAAGAAGGAAATAATGGTTTTTATAGCAATCAGTGGGGCAGACGACGAAGCTCCAGTGATTGTTCTATACGTAACATTCAGTATGATTACTTTTGATTGTGTTAAAAATTGAATCAAATAGTGCACAATTTTTTTAAGTTGAAATGGTTATAGTAAATGATTATAGTAAAAGTAATTGATTCGATTTATCGTGAGAATTCGAATTCTGTTCCAACAAATTTGGATTTATTTAGCTTTTTTATATATTTCTTTGCAGATAATCAGCCACATTGTTGGTACACGTTACAATTTTCCACAAGAAGCCCTTTTTTATTGCCGATCAAGTTTAAGGCACGTGTTCATACGCTGACCTAGGTTGTGCTTGGTTAACACATGTGCGACCCTCTTCCAAGTTTTTGAATTTTTCCCATTCGGTGCAAACGCTTGGAAATAGCTGTTTGGGTGACTCCTAGTCGAACTGCAAACTCTTATTTCATTTGCGTTGAATCTCATCCAGTAGACCTTGCAATCCTGCATCTTAAAACTTTCGTGGCTGTCCAGGACGCGGCTGGTCACTAAGATACAAATAACCTCTTCTAAACCTTTGTACAAATAATTACTTTCTTAACCCAATTGTCACCACCGTACTTATTTGAGTACACAGTGCAAAACATTTATTATAATGCCATCTGCACTAAATAAAATTAAAAATTTAGTAGTATCCGATTAATCGCGTTTTTCTCAAAAATATTTAACACGTTCAAGAACAGTGTATTCGTTTACAGTTATACTATGTCATTTTGTGTTTCATGCGAAACTGTGTCTCTTTTGTAGTTTTAATTTTTTCTAAATTACTAAAAACAAAACCAAACATAACATTTCCAGTCAGTGAAACTTATTTATAAGGTATGTGTTGAAACTGTTCTGCAATGCAATAGTACATCGTATGCAATGCAATAGTACATCATATCTTGAGATATAAGATATCGCTAATAAGCGTACTTATTTGAGTACATTGGGGACATTACGACGTTATAGTAAATTATCTTTTTTTTAGAAACAATATTAATAAGATATCTCCATCCATGTTTTATGGCAAATTGTATAGCAATTTGGAGGCTGCGATAGATGATACAGCCTTCTCCCTTTTGGACGCAAGAAAAAATTTCAATAAATATGAATGGAACTAACGGATATTTTGACCGTCAACAGATTGTGCAAAATGAAATCGGGGGACTGAGCCCTGTAGATATATTTGAAAAGATGTTCGACAGCGAAGTTGATTATATCTGAAACGCAACGATATGCACACCAAAATAATAATCATAACTTTCTAGTTTCCGAAGCGGACATAAAAGTTTTCATCGGAATACTTTTCTACAGCGGTTATCATCAACTACCCAGAGAAAAATCATATTGGAGTTTAGATGATGATCTTGGAACTAAAATAGTTAGCAATAGCATGTCTCGAAACAGATATACAGAAATAAAAAAGTATCTTCATTTTGTAAATAATCAAACCATCGAGGCCTAATGATAAAATGTATAAAGTTCGTCCGCTAATGAATTTATTGAACACGCGATTCATACAGTGGGGTGTATTCCATGAAAATTTCT